>CM020032.1:10200000-11535538 GCA_009769605.1 Bucorvus abyssinicus | reverse complement strand
CTTTGAGGACACTGGCTGCTTCTGAACATCTTGGCCTGTGTTTTGCACCACGTGTCAAAGAATTTCTCTGTGTCTGCCAGGTTCTGTTTATTCAAGTGACAGCAATTTGAAGACTCCACTGAGAAAGACAACAGAACTAGCAAAGGGGAAAGAACCACCCTTTGAAGGCCCATACTCTAAACAACACTTCTTAAGTCTGCACAGTCTTCCAACAGAGCAAGGTTGGCTCCTCACACACTTACAAACATTGTTCTTCACTCCAAGGGAATGCTAAACAAGCAAAAAAACTGCTTCAACAGCAGTAGATGTCTGACAGAAAACCATTTTTATCCTGCCATCCACACTCTTACTTGCTTTTTAATCCAAAATGCTAAAACTGAAAGGAAAATATAATTTCTTTCCCTAAATGTAAAGTAAACCTCTTGCCATATGTGAGGAGGCTCTCAAGGCTTCACTTACATGTGCTCTTCTCATGCCTTCTGTTTCCGATGCATTCTTCACAGCTTTTGCAATGCAGATGGGGGTATACGGGGTGAGGTATCGGTAAGCCTGCAGCAGAAGGACAGGGATTACTTGTGGATTAGTCAGACTACATAATCCTACAGGTTTAATAACTCAGCCTGGCCACAGTTCATACTTTGGCAGTCTCTCTCAACCTTCAGCACTGAGAGATGCTGGTTGCCAGTTGTCAGCTACGGGTACTTAAAGAGGAGAAACAGTCCCTGACTGAAGGAAGAACAGCCACAGGGAAATCCAAGGAACCAAGAGGTCCACAGCTTGTCATGAAGCAGGGTGAAGATCTGGGCATCCTAAATACCATATATATCAATGTCTGAAGCATGCTTTACTGCTGCTGATGTATACTAAAGACCCAGAGACAGCCAATGAGAAATACCAGTCTCGGGGAATAAGGTGGAACTTAGGCTGTGCAAACAGACCTTTACAGTCACCTTGACTTGTTACCTGACTGCCATCCTCAAGTAGAAGGGAGCAAAGGGTACTGAGGTACTGAGCACCAGCACTGAACCTGGCAGGCCCCTCAAGGCTCTGGCTCCTCCAGCACTGAGCATCACCACTTCTAACGATAAGCTCTGACAAACACATCAAAAAATACGAAAGGCCTTTGCAAAGCTAAGCTGTACATATTGTCCACGTCTCAAAGGACCTTACATCAGTGGTCTGAGACAAAGCTTTCCTGTGTCTGGATGGGGTGGCCCTGCATTAAGAACTAGTAACTGATCCTTTACCACTGTGCACTTACCCAGACATTAGCTGTCCTTAGATTAGCAGGAATGTTTGGCTGGTTCTGAGCACGTCTTCGGAAACTCACCAACCGAGGTGACTTGCCCAAGCCTTGTCACACTCAGCACCAGAAAAAGAAACAAAACCAAAGTCTTTTGCCCCACAGTTCTCTGCTCTACCCATTACCTATCAGGAGATGGGATGAGCACCTACACAAGCACAGCCCAAGCAACATGCTGTTTTCCTATTCTCAGTGCACCAGCATACAAATAAACACCACTCAAATTCATGGGAAAGGCCTGATCGAACCTTAGCAAAGACCAATTTCACACAAATCCTACAGAATTACAGTTTCAAATTCTTTAAAATAGCAAGAGAATTACACTACACTATGCAGAAACTAAACTACTGAAGAAGCCACAAGAAAGTCGGGAAAGTCCTTGAACAGAGTCAGGACAAAACTTCTCAATGATTAGATTCTCAGATTGGCTTGCCTTTCACAGATACTGGTAGGTTCTATTAATCTTCTATGAAAAGCATATTTACATGCAGCTGTAGGCAAATCTATAAAGGGTTTGCAGATCTGTGTTTAATAATGGACTGGATTTTTGCCTGCGTCAATACTTGGCTTTGATGAAGACAGGCAGTAGATGAACTTCCAGTACTGTGGTTCTTCAAAGCACCCCATGCTCAGCTGGTGTAAAGTAGTGTAGAGCTGCAGAAAAACGTCCAATGTGAGGAACTGGGAAACTTTTGGCTCCTTTAGTGACTCTCTAAGCGGTTTTTAATCAAGACATTTCAGTCTTTCCTCTTCTGCTTTCTAGTGCATAGAGCTCCCTGAGGCAGGGACTCTCCCATTGCATACAGAGGGCAGGTAGCACTGTAATGACTCAGTATCAGCTAAAATTTCCAGTGCTAACAAGGTAAATAACATCACTACAACTCACTACACTCCTTAATCTAGGCCAGATCTGCAATACTTCTCCACATGGAGGCTCTGCGACTTACTCAAGCTGAGATTAGTCCACTGACTCCAACTACAGCAAGGGGTATTCTACTCTGAAGTCAAAAGAGCAACAACAATTTATCCTGAGTGCTCCATAGACTCTATGCTTTCTGCTACCCTGAATGAAACAGTAGGCAAAATGTCAGTATTCTCTATTAAGAGGCCATTTGCACCTAGAAATGGATTGATGGTGTCAGAATATTTAACCCTGAGCAGGGACAAAAAACTGTCTGCCTTGCTCACATACATGTCTTGTTGGTTTTTAAAACAAAAAACACCCACACAAGGTAAACTGCTGATTTCCCTCAAGTCACTGCAAAGGCACAGAGAACCATACCCCATATTAAAGGGATGTGTTGAGAGCAACAAAACTTTTGAGACCTGTTAGGTTTTACCATCTGTCCCAATGCACCAAGTACAATGAAACTTGTACAATTAAGGTACATAAGTTGATGTCATCATGGGAGAAAAATAATGCATAGTTTCTGCTATTTTGGCCATGAGAGCTAGAGAGTTCAAGCAGAGATTTGAGCTGGTACCCAACTGTGGCAGCCTGGGGATACACAAACAGACTCCGCTCTTGGGATTTTTTCTTTGGGAAGACACAAAGCTGAAACAAATCATAAAATTCCTGTATACAGAAAAAGACTTCAGGCCCCATGTGTTAGCTCTGTTGTCACACGTATTGCTGTATCATACGCACAGCTGCAGCACACCCATGCCATACACAGACAGGCAGGAGACACCTGCCTGTCCAGTGGATGCACAAGCCTGGTGGTGGATGAATGCAGACTTGCAGCCAAATGCTTTTAACAATTTTGTTCTTCCTACAGCGACCCCTTCACCTGAGCCCTGTGATTCTCAGGTGGGACACCTGGACTGTTTAATAAACCAGCACAAGTCCAGATTCCGTTCAGCAGGTCTGGTCTTCCACGGCAACATCTGGAAAATAGCCACTGGTCCCTGACTTCCAGCCGTATTTACTCACAGCATCTGTTAGGTACTAGATAGCTCTGTAAACTGGACAGCATTGCAGAGAATGTGATCTTTAGCAAACACGAGATGCACACAAGATACATGGAAACCAGCCGGTCCATAGTTGCTGCTGTGTCCTTTCCCCAGTACCTCCTTTCACGTCTACTGGAATACTAGGTGGACTGCCAAACAGCCAAGTTCAAGTACAAGGGTAAGATAGAGCAAGTACAGCTGTACAGAAATTATTCCGATACTACAACTGTCCCTCAGGAGATGCACTCACTGCATGGACAACCAGTGCCTGCAGGTTATCCCTGTTCTCACAAGGTTCTCTGCTGCAACAGCTCTGTCACCCTGGCCCTCTTGTCTTCAGTACAAGATGTCACATATGGCCTGATATCCTCAAGCCACTGAAATAAATAAGGGCCACCATCTTCAAACACTCAGATCAAGCCCAGTGCCCCCTCCTGCACGTCCTGCTCAATTTCCCTGCTTCAGTTTCTGCAGGTTTCCAGCTCTTACCACTGGTCCACATAAGTCTGATGCTCCAGCCATGGGCAGAATGACCCGAGTTCACCCTGCTCCCTCTCTCCTTCCCCTCTCTCACTGTACTTGTCTTATCATAAGCTGACAATTCTTTAGGTAAATCGGCTTAGTGAGTTGGAAGGGCAGCTCCATTGAGAGCAACCCCAGGATTAACAACCCCTGGATACCTCAGCATGGCTGGATCCCTTCAGCACAAGCTCCAGCCTGCATCACGCTTTGCAGAAGGGAAGTTGAGGCCAGCTGCCCTCATTAACACCATTCCTGACCGCACTGAGCAGAGGGGACAAAAGTATTTTCCCTTGCAAGTGCCACTCACCTTCGGAATGGCCTCAGTTATAGCATAGCTGGCTTTGTCACTGAGCCACACTTTCTCCTTGGGCGAGAGGCCAGCACCAAGAGCCTGCAGCTCTGACAGGATAGATCCATAGGGCAACACCTGGATTTTAAACTCAGGCTCCAGAGTGAAGTCAAGCTGTAAGTGTTCCCTCACAGCTGGGTCCATCATACGCTCACCATCGATGAATAGCCTGAGAAACAAATTGGACAGAGCAGATAAGCATGACTACATCTGACAGTGGTTGGAGTAAAAGAGCAAAGGAGAAACTATTCTGGTGACACTTCAGGGAGAAAGGCATTCATTAACTATGCGCTATACTGTGTCTTATATTGTTTTGACCACTGGCCTTGAAACAGCTTAAATCCTGCTTTGAAATTAAGATGTACCACCCTGCAGAGGGGAAAGGAGCTGACAGCATTTTTGTCTGTATGACACGTTCAAAGTGGCTGCATCCCATCACTGCGCTTCAAGAAGGAGAGTGTAACAAAGGAAAATAATGGCCATTCTCTAATTTTTAAGGGCAACATCTGGAAAGGGAAAAGCTGCTGTCATTCTAAGCACCACATTGTTCTTGCTTTCACTGAACTGGAAAGTTCAGCTCGACCTTCACATACAACCTATACTCACCCAGTCAGGCTTTACCTCACCTGCATTGAGCACACAGCTTGGAGATGTCTCTGAAAGACTGGTGCTTGCTGAGGCTCGTTATACGGGGCAGTCACAGGAAAAAAGCCATACACCAGCCCTGCAACTTTTCTACATAGTCCCTGCAGTTTTGAAGTGACTCATCACTGACATGAGAGAAAAGTCTTCCAATGTCCAGGCCAGCGTTGGCTCCCACCCACATTTCACCCAGGGCTCCAAGGGCCCTCCACGTTATCTCAGGGTGACAGACAGAGGGGTCAGCCATCATGTCCAAGGTCACTCAGCAAGTCAGCTGAGGTGCTGAGGAGCGCAGCAGAGCTCTTGGCTGCCTCTCTAGCTCTGATCAGGGAAGGAGAGTAATTAACGTCCTGGACACTTTTGTCTTCAACATTAAAGTGCTCAAGCGAAGGCATTTTGAAAAGACAAATGCTTTGCTAGAACAGCTTTCCAACAGAAAAATGCATCTTGGGGGACAGAGAGGGGAATACAAGTACCTGATTGTGTTCATCCCTATGACGGTGTATGCAAAAAACACAGGATTGTACTCAACGTCAGAGCCTCGCAGGTTGAAAAGCCCTGGAAAATAAGAACGCCAAGAATCAAGGTCCTAGTTCATCTTTTGAAACATTAGAGAAAGCAAAAAATAATCGTAGCAAAACACAGTCAAGCAAATGAGTCGTCACGCGTGCAGGCTGTGGGTCCAGCTCCTGCCCAGCTGTCCCCCGTCCTGCTGCTTTCTGACAGTCCTAAGCTTTTGCCAGGAGATGGCACCAGAACTGCAGTTTAAAATCTCTCATCGAGCAAAGAAATTGGGGTCTAACTTCTAAAGGAGGGCAGGCAGGCTTGGAAGAAAGCAGGGACAGACAAAAAAGACAAGGACACATGTAAAAAAAAGTAGTGTCTGCCCTTTCTGGCCTGTGCAATGCAATAAAAGCTCACTTCTCAAGAGCCAGAAGACTTCAAAGTTACAAGTTACCATTTCATTCCAATCCTTCTTCTGATATCGAGGGAAGAGGGAGACATGATAGGCAAGATTAAAATACACCAGAAAGACCTCTCAAGTGGGTGCCTCCAAAACCTCAGATTTAGACTACACAGTTTTAGGGTTTTTTCACAAACATTTTATCCTGCACAACTCCAGGCAAAGCCAAGAGGGGAAGGAGCTGGTCAGCATCTCCAAACTCCCGATTTTAGGGTCAAATAAAAACCCCAGGGTATCCAATTAGCTGAAATAAGTTACACAAGGCAATAAGGCCAGCCAGCAGGACAGCTGGGAAAAGAACCAACATGTCCTAAATCACAACCCAGCACTTTATTCATCGAACTGTGCAAATTCTGCCACAAAAGTAAAAACAGAGTTTGATTCTCCCCAGAGAAAGAGTAGGTCACTTGAAAGCAGGAAAGAGCCACAAAGAACTCTTTACTGCATGGGTTGAAACTTCTTCGCTCAGCCAACTCGCAAGGCAGTAGAGAGGCAAAGCCTCCTCTGTGGCTCTCTTTCTGTCCCCAGAAACTTGTCTGGAGTTTAATACAGTGAATTGAATTAGATAAAATTAAAGACAACTTCTCTGCCTTCCCCGTCCAGAACAGCAAATCAACCAGACACCCGGCAATAAGCTTCTCTCATGACCTCCTCTGGTCCGTCTTAAAACCCTTGATTCATAACCAAGCTTGGCTTTCCTGGAGACATTTAATCTGAAACCACCTCAGGGCACCAATTTATCATTAATTTAATTGGAGATGTGCCTGAAAGGGTGAGACAATCTCTGCTCACGCAGGCCTCCCCAGGGAGGAGTCATATTCACCACCCTCAGAAGTACGTTTTTCATGAAACAAGCTCTTTGCTCAGTGTCCCAGATCCCAAAGAGCCCACAGACTTCAGCAAGCTGACTTCACCCAGCACCAGAGATGTTGCATTGGCAGTGCTGGAGCTAAGAACCCACAACCTTCATTTCTACCTTTTCAGATCAGATGTAGGGCACAGGCATCAGCAGCACTCGTACCCTGCCAGTGGTGTGTTCCCACTGCACTGGTGATTTCTGCACAAAGGATACACAGCACTAGCAACAACAGTCCAGGGGAAAACAGTGCTGTTTCTGACCATCCTCCCTTCCTACACACTGGGCTGGGAGCCAGGGTGTGAAGACCTAATCATCCTGGGGCCCTAAGCACGGAGGGGACTCTCCAGTAGGACATGGGTTTTGAAATGATCTGGAAATACAAGTTGAGCCTTGACTTACTTGTTTAACCAAAGCATTTGCCAAACACTGGAGAGGTAGGGACTGACTTAAAAGAGTCATGACAATTAGGGAGATGACTGTGAATGCTGTGTACCCCACCCTTGCCTTATGTATACAAAGCCACATGTTGCATCGCTTTAGTTATAGCCCAGCCTCCACAGCAGAAAACAGTCTCCACCTTCCCATAGGTGAGGCAGCATCAAGGTGTTTCACAGCCAGATAATCTCACAGTTTTGGGGTTTTTTTTCCCTTTGAACTGGCTCAGGCTTTATATATAATCTTCCTTTCCCTTTGCCCAGGCTTTTTTTCAAAGGTGGTGATTTGCTGCATTTCCTGGGCCAAAATGTACTCAGGAGCTGCACTGGTGTAATAACGCGCTGTGTAGAAATAAAGGCTCGCTCCTGGTGACCTCTTATCGTCACTGCACTTCATATAAGTTAAATGACCTCTAACAAACATGTTGGCTGTCATAAGTGCCTATCACCCTGGCAGGGTTCTTCCTTTCCAAGGCAGGAAGGACATTTATTTTGCAGAAAGAACAGAGAAAGGAGATGCAAAGACTTACATGCTACTTCATCCAAGGCCGTTACCACAAACCACAGGACTTTCCTCTCAGCCATTTTTGAACGGAGGGCTACAATTTTGTCTCTCCAGCTGACTCCTGCAAAACACAACATGAAAACCTACAGTCATCAGCTTTACTGGGGATGATGATGTAAATACAGACCAATGCATTGGATTTTGGAGGTAACCAAAACACGCTGTGCTTGTGCCTCTCACTCCTTTCTAATAACTGATACGAACTATCTCAAACAGGTTGCCCTCCAGACATCCATGGATTTCTTTTGAAGTTATCTAGCCTCTAGCAAATGATTATTTGAAGTTCTGAGGATAAAGCAGTCATTATGTGAGGTCCAATCACCTTCCTGATCTATTCTCAGTGAATCATATTGCATTGCAAAGTGTTTTCTCCACTGCTTTGTAAGAGCAAAGCGAAGGGGGACAGGCAGTAGAAACAGTCTCTGTCTATTGGTAGTTAAGCTTCTCACCTGTGTAACTCAGGTCGAGCGTGATGAGAGGCTTGCAGGGGCGCGGAGGACAGTCTGTCCAGATTGTGTCGATCAGGTTTTCTTTGACAGGCACAAGGTCGTGGCCAGCACTTCTCAATGCTTTGGACATCCTCTTCCACTGGTCTGCCAAAGGGAAAAGACTCAACGGTGATGGTCTTAGAACACACACTGGCTCAACAACAGCCCCATTCACAGGGGACACACTCAAGAATCTGAGTCTCCTCCTTTCCTTCCAGCCTCTCCTTCTTGCCATTCCCTTTAAAAACAAATAAAAAGCTATTGCAATGACAGTTTCACAGATGCAGCTGCTACAGCCAAGTAGCAAGTACAGAACCTCGCAGCCTTAGAACCTCATGCTTGAGTTGAAGACGACCTCCTCCAGCTGGGAGACAGGAGTCACTGGAAGAAGCCACTCCAGAGGCTGCCATAAGGGTGTCCTCTACCCCACTGCAGAACCATGCTAGATCTAAGCTAGACGAGAGATAAGATGGGCTTCCACACAGCCAAGAGACGGATCCTTAGCCCATCTGAATGAAGCAAATGTCTCCCCTTGCCTCCAGTGATCTTTGGATTGGACCCCATGTTCTGAAGCATGAGTAGATGGATACTCGTTCATCTGACATAAATGGTACCTCTCCAGGAATGTGCTTCCTACAGGGAAAGCTGAAGAGATGCCAAGACCACCAAGCAGGAATAGCAGTGTGAGCTTTGCCTGGGTTTTCTGCCTCACATGCTGGCCAAGGCATTCAGCAACTTTGTACTGAAGTGCCCATGACAAGCCGAAGCACAGACAAAAGGAGGTGGATCAGGACTCTGCTTTTCAGGTAAGGTCACTGCAAGCCCAGAGAGTAGTTCTCATTCTTGGTGTTTTGGAGTCAATACACTGATGTGGTGCACTCATGATACATGCCTAAACCAAAATCCAGCCTGGTTTGCATAACAGTTTAACCCACCACCCCATCTGGGCTGAAACATGGTTAGCTACATCCCATCACATAACAGCTTAGCCAGATAAGCAAGGAAGCAAAATCTAGTTGCCCAACCCAGAGTTATAAAATAAAGTAAAACCAACCAGCAGGAATAATGAAAGGGTCCACTCCCACCTTCGAGCCTTCTGGGAGGACACTCACTAGCCAATCCTCCTGAGTCGGAGTATCTTTCAGACCTCCATGGATTTAAAAAAAAAAAAGAGAGAGGTTCAAAGAAGCAGTCATCCTGAAGCGTTCCCACACTATCCGCAAAGTTCCAAGCTAACGCAGAAGCTACATCTACTAATGAATGACTAGACCTATGAGTAAGAATTGTCACAGGACACTAAAGCAGGAGCAGCGGTGTATTCAAACATCCCTAAGCTCCTGCACGATGGGGTAACCCTACAGCCCAAGCTGTAATATGTGCAAACTGACCAAACAGCATCTGCGTGTTCTCTGATTATCAGCAGAGCAGTACCCCAGCCCCCTGCGTACCCATTTTCATGAGTGTCCAGTTGCTATCCATTTGATGTGCAGCTTGCAGGAAGTAGCGTCCATCTGTCCACATGGCTGCATGCTGTTCAGTTACTATGGCAGTACCTGGGCAGGAAGGCAGAAAGATGTGGTGATTTAGAGGTGGGCAGCCACCGTGCAGAGACACCCACAGCAGGTGGACTGTTTGAAACGCACCCTAATTCCCCAAAAGACAGCTCTGCTCACTGCTCAAAAGTTAGTCCAGTTTCAGTGGAGATATTCACTGTCCCCTGCACTATGACCTTCCAAATCCTATCAGAGACAGTATGCACAAGGATGCAGCTTGATGAATTGTCTCTGATGAATTCAACTTAAGCATATGTCATCCAGTCAGTGGAACAGAGTAAACGGGGGTTTCCAAACCTATAACAGAGACTGTGGTCTCCACTTGGCTGTTGCCACAGTACATCCCCAGACTCTATCCCACTTTCTTACAGGGAGGAAGCTTGAGCTCTGGCCGTACACAAGAAACAGCTATTTCTAGGCTAGCAGACGTGAGTATCACTCCAAGCTGCCAGATGCACCCCTTTCCCAAATGCTCTAGCAGAGATGGCTGAACAGGAAATAGGAACATAAGCTTCTGCTGGTTTCAGTGTCTGTCCCATTCCACTGACTCCAGATGGAGGGAGGGATGCAAGCAGACAGCTGAGGGACAGTGACATCTCAGCAAGGCACTCTAGCTCCCTTGACCTTGGCGACTAAAAAAACCAAAACCATGGCACAAACAGAAACTGAATCCAAGTCTTTTGAGTCTCTGCACCTTGACCATACTCTGCCTCCAGAAACTGAGGCCCAGATTAACGAGCAGAGTTTCCAAATATGAATTCATTGTCTTCTACCAAAATGACCCAACACAAACCCCATTTTAAGCTGCTTCAGCTTGAAAAGATGAAGCAAGAAACACAAGGTGAGACCCTCTGTGAAACTTCATTGATTCGCTAAGCACTAGGCTGGGAACACAGACCTTCCAAGTATACAACAAGGGCCCAAAAGAGAGAGGAAGGTTATGAAGAGGCCATGCAGAAGGTGTGAAATTAATACAGGATTCATGTTACCCATTAACAGCAGCCCACAGCTCTGGATTTATCACCTTCCACATGAGGTCCCAGAGTAGTTCATAGGAACTGATGAATGAACCCTCCAAACGCACAGGCAGCAGTATTTATTAAACCAATTTACAGTTGGGCAGGGGGGGGAAAGTTCTCACAACAGATTAAGTTGCAGAGCTTAGGGTAAAGCCAGGGTAAAAACTAGGTCTCTTGAAACACAGACCTATCCTACAGCCAAGAAAACATCCTGTTTCAGCAAGATAAGCAAACTTTTCCACAGTGTTCAGTTTCCAAACGCAGTGTTTCTGGCCCTGGCTCTGTTTAAACAGAAAGGCTAGCTAAAGTCCACCTACTATTCACCCAGCCCAAATGGGCAATGTAAAAATCTGTTCGTACTGGCTGCACATCAAAAGAAATTACCGTAGATTACAAGCACCACATGAAAGAGTTAACAGAATTTTACTTTACGAGAGGTTCATTCAGGGGTCGAACATTTTCTGAAAACTTGTTATTGTGCTGATATTACATAATTCCAGTGGGTAGCCAAGACATAATTCTGCAGATGCTGAAACGGGAAGAAAACAGTCCAAACAAGCTGGATAGGCTTCCTAATTCCATCCTGCCTCTATGCCATGAATGAGACTATTTCTTTACAGGGGAATTATGTACATTAGCAAGAACCCAAGTTCTGGAAAGGTACCTGCAGAGCCATCAAATCCAGAGATGAACGCCCGTCTGCAATCACAGGGTGCAATGTACTCGCTCTAGAAAACAGAAGAGGCAGCAATTATTTATAGCAGCAGGGGGAAAAAAATCAGGTGATGACAAATACTTCAATAAGCTTTTTCTCCTAAAGGACATCACAGAGAGAATGAAATGAGTTAAAAAATCCTGGGCTCTATTCCACTGGAACATTTAATCATCTGTGATTATACTGTGTTTATGTCCAACTGTTTTTTTTTTTTTCTTTAAGCTGCAGCACTTTTCTCCCACAAAGGTCTGTAAACACTGAAGCACTTCAGAGTTTGCAGATGTTTATTTCACACTCAGCCTCCCCTTTGGGCAACAAACAAATGCTGCCTTTGAAGCTGCAATGTGAAAGGAAGAGAAACCAGAATCACCCCTTGATCTTGGAGACCAGAGTAATCAGCACATAAAATCTGTAAAATTCACTATCTCCAGAGAAGCCCCTCACTGGCATTTATAAGAATTCCTTTAAGACTTTCTTTTCGACAACAGTGACATTGAAAGTAAATCATCAAGGTGGTAATACTGTAAAAACTTTAACCTTTAGGACCTTTCATAATTAGATGCTGATCCTTTCACTTCTTTCTTCCCTACTCAAATCCTGACTACACCAGAAACCACCAGGACATGGTTTGGTGGGTGACAGGGAATCAAAGATTACTAACCCATCCTCATCCCAAACTCATCACAATCTGTGTTTGTGGACACATCTGTTGGCAGCATTACAGAAGAGCCTGAGAAGGCAGAGAGCCCTGGTGTCCACAGGAGCTGCCAAAATTAAAAGAACAACTGCACTTTGAAATGGTCCACACACCATTTCTATGGGATCCCATTCTGGCAAGTTCGGAGGTCAGAACTGCTGAGTAGGTCTGTTAATTAACGAGTGCAGCTCAGCAAATCAGCTTAATCCAGGCTGACAGTGCTGATGTTTGAGCTGCAAAACCCCTGGATTTGTACCTTACAAATCGTCTGAAGCCAAAGTCTGTTTCTCTGCCCATAAAGTTTCTCCACACCCAGGTGTGCTGTGGCAAAAGAAACATTTTAGGGACTGAGTTGAGAAACCACAGCCCGACTCTCAGGTGGTTTTAGTTCCTACTGTGACAGATACTGCATTTCCCGGTCTCTGGCCAGGGCTATTTCTAAATCACCTGACTGTTAGAAAACACTCTCTTCAAATCTGTTACTCTACACTCTTCTAAAGAAGGCAGAGGTTTCAAAACACAGGAGTGAGTGAGCACAGATCACAGCACCTGGGATCAATTCTTTATTTCTGCTCCAAATAACACCATAGCCAAAACCCCTCCAGAACAGCTCTGGGAGCTGCCCTAGGCAGCAGGTACTAACCATTCACCACTAACATTTTGAAACCAAGCATTGGCATGGCAAAAACCATGGCCCAAAAGAGCCTCTGGCTGAGTAGCTTCTGCTACTGACTGCCAGGGAAGATTCCTGGGATATGCTCCCAAGAAATCCTCTATTTTATCGAACCACTAATGAAAGGTGGCAAAAATGGGGTGGGTATTGAGACCACAGGTCCCCTCATCTCTGAGTCAGTCCAGTTCTCTGTGCCTCTTTCTGTTCAGTACCACAGGGATTAGGCATAGGCTCAGCAGCTGTGGGGAGGAGCTATCCACCTCAGACACCCACCTTGGGAAGGAATGACTGTCCTCTACACACCTCTAGCTAACAAGGTGGATCCGCCTCAGCCCACCACAGCACCATCATCACCACTAACCCCCTTTAAAATAACAACAGAGCACCAGCAGATAGAGAGGACAAAGTCAGTCATGGAATAGAATCCAGCACCCATTTGCCCAGCCACTTGTCTCACAGCAGCAGGACAGAAAGGAAGGCAGAGTGATGCCAGACCTGAGGAGGATTCCCCGTTTCAACATTTCCTAATGACTATTCAGCCTGTCGACTGCTACAACTCCCCCTCTCCTACACTTCTCAGCTCAAAGCTGGGACACCATCTTCCAGGGTGTGACACCTAAAGGGGATGCTGGAAGATTCCCATTGTGAATCATTTCACTAGTACATCTCAAATCAGACCAGCTATTTCCCTTCCCTGTCTCTTGACCAACACAGCAGTCTTGACCACACAGGCTAGTCTGCTCATGCAGACAAGCCATCTCACATTCATAGGAAGAGTTAACATTAAGCTAGCTATGTTAACAGCAAAGAACAGTGAAACGGATTAAAACAATTTTAAAAAAATCTAAAAGGAAAAGAAGAGGCCTATCAGTTTTAGAGCTGGTAAAAGCTGACCTAAACTAACACAGGCCTTGACTGCATGGGAAATGTCTCATGCTGGCCCATTCACAGACAACTCTAGGGAATGTTTTAAAAGTTTACAATGAGGCAGATAGGCTTTAAAATGGAGTATGAGGGATCTGGAGGGGAAGATGGTTCATTCATCCGTCACTCTGAATTCTTGCTCACCCACCTGTTCTGCTCCATACAGCAACCCCCACTGTGCAAAAATAAACCCGTGTTTAACACGAGCTAAAATTACAAGGGGAACACCTGCGTTTGCCACACAAAGTACAGGCCACAGCACAGTCAGAACAAGGTATTTCCCTGGGGCTTATCTTGCAGCTCCAACGGCCTTCAGCCTGGCCCTCCTCAGGCCTTTCACATCTGCTTTCCATCACACTTGTCAGTCCTTGATGTGCAGACAAAACTGGGGGCTGCATCATAGAAACTCTCAGCTAAGCCAGGAAGAACCCCCAAAAAATCTGAGGTGCTTATCACCAGAGCCTGCATGGTTGGGCCATTAACATGTCAAAGCTTATTCTATCCTAATGTCAACCACGATCAACAACGAACAGTGCACATTGCTGCCCTCAGAGCTATGACCCTGATGCCATTAAAGAACAAACACTGCTGTGTTACTTGGAAGGAGGTTGGTATTCACTGCCAAAATCCTAACTGCATTGGTAAGATCTGGAACGGGTCAGTGCAACCTGTGCACTTGCCATCTCTTGCTTTATAACTCTGCTGATTCCTCGGCTCAGAACAAGTGTGTGTCAGAGGAGCCAGCCCTGAGCAGAAGACAGCATCTGTCAACCCAAACATGAAGCCATGAGCCGGGCAGGTGCTTCCTTGATGTGGAAAACCAGCCGGATCTGACCAAATTGTTTTCACCCTGGGGGTGAAAGCCAGCCCCAGTTAAGCTGTGACTGGCTCCAAACCCAAGCACTAATCCAAACATCATTCTTTCCCGTTAAGAAGCTCCTCCAATCTCTGAATATCCCCATATGGGCGAACTCCAGATTCAATGTAAACTAGGTGACTCAACATAAAAGCAGATCCTGCATTTACCACTGAAGCTCAGACAGCCATTTTAAACAAAACACAAAGGACCTAGGTGCCTCATTCCCAAACGCATGGTAATACACCCCTTCATGATCCTTTGACACCTCCAGCCACAAGATCCCCCAGCACCCATGAAAGGAAGTGAAGCTAATTGTATGACCTTCAGCCCACTTTTGGCTGGGACTGCCCTCCTTTCTCACGAGCCTTTGGATCGCACAGGTCTCGAAGAAAACAGTCGTTTCTTCTGACTTTTTACCAACAGCATAAAAAGTTTCAAACACCAAAGCAGCCAGCATTCAGGGCTGTCTGTAAGAGCCACAAATCCAAGGTATTAGCAGCCTTGGTTAAGCCAGAGTCAGAGCCAGCTGTGTTTGAGAAGCTCTGCAAGTCTTTCAGCTCCTTACACAACTAAACATGAAAAGCAAAGGATACTACTGGTGGCAAGCCTCCCAGCAGTGTTATAACCCAAGCCTTCTAGCCTTGGCAGGAAAATCCATATTAAAAGTGTCACAGAGCTCAGAGCTCAAACATTCTCAGTGTTACAAAGACAAATTAGTCAGCAAGTTGCAGCATCAGGGCCTATCAGCATCCTTTCAATCCACGGGTTCCTTTGCAACCTCGAATGGAGTAAAGTCTCCCCCATCTAAACCCTGTGTCAACACCACAGGAAGGAAGGCCCTCGTTGCTGACAAGTTCTCTGATGTGGATCCCAGGACAGCCTCAGGAACAGCTGAGAGGCAAGGACACAATCAGTAGCTTGGGCTGTGGGGCGGAAATGGCTCAAGCCTCCAAAAGCTTGGATATCTCTGAACTGCAGTCTTCCCAGTCATGGAGGGAGCTGCCTAAGCGCAAAAGCCGACTGCAGGGCTGTAACGTTCTGATCTGCATACAGGAAACAAACCCTTGCTTGGAATATGGAGAAGCTGCAAAGCCTGGCTCATCACAGTTTACCTGGAATCAGTAAGCCTGTTCTGGGATCAACAGGTTTCCGCCAATGTCTAAAATTGCACCAATTCCCAAACATCATAGGCAAAATCCTGCACTAGCTAGTCAGAAGGCACCAGAATCACCAGGTTTTAGTAATTGTTTCCATTCAGATAGATTCGCTTTGCAGAGAAACCTGACCAACTCGCCCGGCAGGAAATAGCAACATGGGGTTCTCTGCTTAACTGCACGCTGTCAAGGAAAAGAAAGCAACAGAAAAACTCAGAAGTCCTGAGGGTCACATTCTTCAACTCACATGACAGCATTTAACATCTAGTGAAATGAAACCAGAGTTATATATATATAGAGGCAGCTTGAGGCAGGAATGCAGCAGACAATAGCAGCTGCAGAGAATGCCTTCCCTCTACCTGTCCAAGTTTGGATCTTCCTAAGAGGAAACACAATGCTGCACATACAGTCCCAGGGCACAGGCAAGTCTGGACCCAGCTTACCCCAGTGCCAAGTCAAGGGCAAAGGTTCTAATTCAGTTGCATTTTGCACTCATGTACCCTGGGGTAAAAGGGAGCTTTGGGTGTGAGCCAGGAAAGCTTCAGGTCTTTTGTTTCCTGAAAATGGCTGAGGAGGGAAAAACCCTTGGGTCTCCTAACAGAATGAACAGAAGAGAGAAAATAGCGTATGAGCAGGCAGGGGAGGCAAAATGCAGTTCAGCAATTTAAAACTAATGTCACGGACTACAAAAATCTTAATAGTGGAAGCAGCACACAACAGAGTTACCACCACGGGTGACCACCCTGGGCCCAGACTTCCCTCCTGTCTTTAGTGCACAGAACAAGCTCATACAGAGCAGCATCAAAAGAGAAGTGTCATTGTGGCCTGTTCCTTCCCTGCCTCTCCAAAGGCGCCTCTGCATAGGATCTGAAGGGCTTTACCATAAGGCAGAAAATTCCAGCAAGAACTGGATCTAGCAAAGGGAAAGTTCTGCAACTAATCCTTCGTCACCTCCTGTTGATCAGGAGGTGCTAATGGGGAAACTAAAGCCCAGATAATGCCTTTCCTCCCTGAGTAAATCCATTCTTCCCAACAGGCAGGATGGGGACAGCAAGTGCTTTGGCAAGCTTCCTTTTTTGTAGCATGAGCTCCCTGGAGACAATCTGACGAGAAATTGCTGGTGGAACATCCACACTGATTTGTTTCAAGAACATAAAAACCTCAGTCTCCTGAACAGACTCCAGAAACTTCTTCCAACATGATGTTTCTCAGTTTACCCAAGCTTTTATGCTAGAACCATTAAAGCGAGTGAACGAAGGATGATTTTAGTTATCCCTGGCTTTTATTTTCTGCAGGGAAGGAAAGTGCATTCATTCCCATAACCCATCCATCCATACCTGGTGGGCATCTCCAGAGGGCACAATGTAGGCTTGGACAGGCTCCTGGACATACTTGGGACTCTTCATCACCTGCCGCAGTTGCTTTAGCAGCTCTGTTGTAATTTTTGGACTCATCTTCCTACCTGCAACTGAAACAAAGCACAAAACTTCAGAGCTGCTCCAGCCATCCCGGGCCACTCACACGCACAGGCTGGAGGCCGTCACCACTGAAAAATCCCCTGAGGACAACTGTGCCAACATCATCCCTCTCAGCCCAGAATTTCTCTTGTCCTGCCACTTCACTCATGTTCCTTGAGAATGAGGAATCAGGTTGAAGCCAGAGAGTCAAAGCTGGTCTGTCCTGCAAAGGACCTTTCCCACCTGCTGAAGGACTGGCACGCCCAATGCTGATTCACACAAGCTTAACACACTTGCCAACCCTTCTTGCATGTGGACAGCACCAAGAACCAGAGTACCTTAGATATGCCCAATGACAGCCAGGAAGGGTCTTGGGATGTGATGTTGATGGTCCCAAGTACCCACAGATCAGAAATAGCCCCACCCATCATGTGCACAGAGAGAAACTTCCAGACTTTTCACTCTGGAGGCAGCGATACTGTGGCTTGTGTGCCACAGGAGCGCAGGCTGCTGGGAGAGCAAGCCACGCACATCAGAAACTCAGAAATGAAGCAGTTAAGAATCCAATTGTTAGAAGTTTCACTATAGCCCAGGGTTTCATATTGGATTGGTGACTGGATTATCTCAGACAAAAAAAAATCTTCTCCCAAGGACGTACACAGGATACGTTCACTGGCCGTATTTACCTCTGGGTTGTATGTTAGTTCACCTAGCAAGAACACAACTATAACAGGAGGAACAGCCCACTCAGCTCTCACAAACAACTGCCAAGGGACAACTAGTGAGGGTTAAGGGAACCTTCTCTAAAGACCTTTGGCAAATGCTCTGCAGATCTCAGCTGGCATCAGGCACACAGGGGTTGGGCACAAGCTGGATGGCAGACAGATGAGAGCGGAAAACAAGGGCACAGTCCAATCACCTTCTCTTCTTGTGGTTTTGCAATGGACGTATCTTTGGCATTGCAGTGAACACCAGGCTCTCAATTTGCTACCCAGAAACCATCAATAGACTTGGCCCTCTGCGAGCACCATGCACAGTGATGCATCAGGCCATGTTGGTGTGCTGGCACGAGTGAAGGCTGCAGTGGATGGCACCAGCTGACTTCAGAGAACGTTCAGGTTGGGGGGCCAGCCTGGCCTGAAAGCCTATGAAAATCAAGTAACCTGAGGCTCTTCAGAGCTTCTCCCCATCTTTTCTTCACTCTCATGTCCAAAGGGTGCCCGAAGTGGGATAATCCCCTTCCCACTTCTTTATCCATCCCCTTCACATTTTTAAGAACATGCTGAGATCTTACAACTTTAATGTTGTCACTTTCCCAGGCAGGGTGGACAGGTTCTGTGCTGCTCAAATGCCACACTATGCAGTATTTTATTTTGACCAGTTCATTTCACAGCCATGTCCTCACACAGATCATAGAAGGGAGAAGCAAATAGCATGTAAGTCTCAAACATTTTTTACTTATCCAGGCACTTAGTCTATTTACACTCAGTAACTACCAGGAGCGTCAAGTCTTATGCCAAAACACAGTAAGGCACAGTCCCTGCCGTGTGATGTTTGCCACCTGAATGAGAAGCCAGAAAAGCTGCCTCCATTTCACAAGCCGTAGGAAGACATGATTTGCCCCAGGTCACACCGCAGCGCCATGACCAAGTCAGGAACTGAACTAAGATCTGATGTATTCAGGTGTAAAAATCTCAACCCAAGACCACGATTCACACATCTCATCATAGGAAATTTAGAGCACAGTAGACTTAGGCCTGACTGCCTGCCCATGGGTACATTGTGTTTTATAACCTAGACCACAAGAAGCAAAGCAAGCTCAAAAGGCACCATACATTAAATCCTCAAACTGGTATCTTGACTCCAGTGCCTTTGCTGGGATTAGATTACACCTCAGATTTATTTCCAGGAGAAATTTCATAGTTTTATACAGTGTTTGCAAGCTACACTGAACTTTATTACACTGTGTTTGTTTCTGTCTGTCCTCTGTAACAAGGTGCTATAAGGTTCTATAACATTACTGTTGATTTATGTTCAGACAGAGGAAAAACATGAAGGAGAGAGGGCAACAACAATAGTGACTAGGCAGCAGAAAAGAATCTCTTTCTACACACTCATAAGGACACAGTTTCCTTCCTTGACCTGTGCTTTGTCTCCATGAGCCTGAAAGTCTCATTTAAATAGGCAAGGAATGACAAGGCTTTGCCTTTTAATAAAGCTCCTTGCTGACAAGCCTCACGGTTTTCTTAGTAAGCAAGAGATTCTCTCAAGGACAAAAACAAAAGAAACATTTAAAAAGTACTCTCGCTGTTGAAAGACTTGCTTGCAATATTAAAAAACGTAACTAAGCTAGAGTAGCAACAAAATCCATATTAAGGAGGACACTGATTTTAGATAACCCCTACAGTATAAGAAATTACTTTTTAGAAAGGCTTCCACAAACCTTCAAAAAAAATTGTCTTCAATTTCCAAGAAAGAGAAGCTATTTTCTCCTGGATCTCCGATAGTCATTTATTCTGGTGGCCCTATAATTTTTAACAGGTGAGCTTTCTTTTCTTGGCCATAATTATAAGCCTCTACAAAGCTAAAAGAGCTTCTCTATCATTATTTAATCACTCCGGTGATTAAAACCAAACATGGTCAAAATGAAAGTAGTGGATTTAGCAGTGCAAGAAACAGTCCCATTCCCTACCCTAATTTTTACAAAGGTATTAGACAGCTGTGTTACCTGCCTCTGTAGTTCCCCACGTCCGGACGCCTCTTGCCTCTGCTCACACAAAATACCATTCACCTCTTGGCTTGGCCTTCATAAAGCTCCACTGTGCCTGAGAAAGCAAAGAGTGAAACTGAAATGGCTAACAAACTTTGCTCCCCATAAAACACTCTCATACCCCAGCAAAAAGCTGAAAACGCATTAACACCACGTTCCACTGGTAAGATTAGAGATGCACTGAGAATGAACCATGATAGAGCAGGGAACATCAAGGGCCAGGCATTTGCTTGTCAAGACTCACGATTAAATCTTGCAAGCGTGTGCTGTTTTACTCCAATATACTTTTGTAATCATTGTGTCAGAGGTCACTCCCCATTTTACAAATGGGAAAACTAAGGCAGAACAGAATAAGCAAAGTATCACTGCAGCACAATGGCAGTCAGAGTTGGATCCCAAAATCTGTCACTGTTTAGACATGCATTATCTACACCTCACTCAGACTACAGGAGTCAGTTCTCCAAGAGCCCAGGCCAGATCCTGCCTGGACGACATCTCCATCAGCCTGACGGGGCAAAGAGCAACCACAAAAATGCTGCCATAGGAACCAAACACCTCCTCCTGCCTCCCACATGCACAGGGACCGATGGATTGCTGCAACCCCAGGCACTCGTGATGGCGAGGTTCGTGGACACCAGGTCCGCTGTGTCAGGGTGTGTGTCAGAGCCTCGGCGGGGAAGGGAGGCGAGGCCAGGAGGTCAGGCTACATCTGGGTCTGCCTGCGGCTGCTGTGTTAGACCACCCTGAGTGTTTATATCCTGTTTGCTTCAGATATGCTCGTCCTTCTGATAATTTTCTGTTCATTTTTTCTTTTATGAATAAACTTGTTCAAAATAAGCATGTAAGCTTGCACTGTCAGGAACCAGCAACGCCACCCCAAAATGAAGGCCTCTCTGGCCTGGGCTGGCCGCATGCAGGGCAGCCCAAGCACTCACGGCCCTGCACTGAGGCACAAACCCCACTGCTTGCCCCCTAGTACCCACCTGCACCCCAAAGTGACCAAAACCGCCAGCGCGGCCTGCCCCCCCTGAGCCAAGAGCCTCCCCCAGCCCCACACCGGGCTCATAGGGCCACCTGGGCCTGGACAGCCCGACTGGGCCTGGCTGACAGGACTGGCGGGGGAGGCCAGGCCCAGACCGTGCCGAGGCGCCGGCGGCCGCGCCCCTTCGGACACGAACGTTCTCTGCCGTTAACCCTGGCGCTCCCACCCGGGCCTGCCCCCGCCCCACCGCTCCTCACCTGCCGCCGTCCCGCCCGCCCGCCGTCCGCCGCCTCGACGTCAGCGCCCACGTGGGCAGCAGCGGCCACCCGCCGCTGACGTCGCGGCGGACGTCAGGGGGGAGCCGCTGGCCTGAGGCGGGGGACGCGCGGAGCTGAACGGGGTCAGGGATCGGGACTGGGACGGCGACCGCCCGCCGTGCTCCCGCCCGGCCGGCACCGAGGACCACGCTGCGCACAAGCATCCCGCCGCGGCCACGCTGCCCTGCGCGGTCGTTCGTCTGAGCTCTGCGGGGGCCTCCGGGGTGCGCCGTACTCCCGCCTTGGCCGCCCCCAGCCCGATGCTTGGTGCTGTCCCCGCCGGGGGAGCCCGGACAGGGATCTGTGGGCGGGGGCTCCGTCTTCCGGGGGAGGTGGGGCAGAAAGCCGGTGTGAAGCCCAGGGCAGGCCGAACGTGTTGCAGCAGACGGGAAGCGGCGGCGTTTGGCAGCTGCCGGTGCCTCCCCCAGGGGAAAAACCATAGCCGAGCGCATCGCCTGGCACCGCCTCAGGGCGCCGTCCCCGAGCCCTCGGTCTGCACGGGCCGCTTTGATCCGCTTCGCTCTTAAACTGCCGAAGATACTGCCTGGAGCGGGGGCTTGAGGCCGCCCGACTCCTCTCCCTCGTCACCCAGCGCAGCTCAGCCGGCCTCGGCGTCGCTGGTGCTTCAGCGGCGCCCGAGGCGGCGGGAGAAGGAGCCAGAGCAGAGCCAGGGGAGCTGATGTGAGCCTCAGCACCAAACTGACGGGCTTTAGGTACTCCACAGCTGGCTTGCTGGTGCCGAGCAGAGCTCCAGGAAAATGTCGGCATCCCATTACTTTGCTTAAAGCCTCAGCAGAAAAGGTACCAAGACAAATTACCGTCAGTTTTCTTCACGGAAGGGAGGAGGGTCTTGTTTGTAACGACAGTGAGTGCAGCTGCCGTGTGCACTCCCTAATGAAAATACCTTCCACCACTCTTGTCTGCCCCTGTCAGTTTTATACAGGTGAACTGTAAGTCAACCCTGTTGACAAAAACAGGAGGTTTTTAGAAAAATGCAGATCACCACCAAGAAAGGCTACAACAAAAGCAAGAAATCCGCCTTGTAATTGTGTCCAGACTGGAGGGATCTGCTTGCAGCAGTCAGTACCCTGTACATCTTCCAGCACCCATGCTGTGACAGTGCTGCAGCCATGCTGCAGCCACCCCTCTTCCATGGGGTTCTGGACCGAGTGTAACTGTGACTCTGCAGAGAATGAAGAGAGGAGGAAAATGTGGTGCTCAGTGGGACCCATCTTAGCTCAGGGCCTCACACTCATCCTGAGGACTTGGTAGGAAAGCAGATGCTCAGCTGGCTGCATGGTGCTTAGGACCAGGCCCTTAAAGATGCACAGGTTGGCTCTACACACAACATCTCACTGGTAAGGGAGAAGCGTGTGGGTACGTGGCCAGCTCATGAAACTGGTTCCTGAGCTTCAGTGTATACATTTTTCTAGAGAAGAAAAAGTGCAGCCTGCAGCTACTCTGCCTTTCCTCCTTCCTGTTCCTCAGTCCTCACCAATGCTGTAGTCCATAGATGTTTACCCGCAAACTGCCAAACATTTGCTGCTGCATCTAGCAAGCCAACACGAGCCAGGCTTTTACTAAACTACCTGGCTGTACCTGACTATTCATGTATTTCCAGGGGAAGCATGAAACAAAGACGAGACAAATGTAGAAAATGGGGGTAGAGAAGCTTTTGGAGGTGTCTGGTCCAACACCCTGCTAAAAGCAAGGCCAGCTTCAAAGCTAGAACAGGTTGCTTAGGGACTGTCTGCTGGGTTTTGAGTATTTCCTGGAAAGGAGGAGCACAGTCTTCCTGAGCAGCCTGTGCTAGTGCTGACCACCCTGGAGCGAGAAGGTTTATTGTCGATATCCAAGCAGAATTTCCTCATTGCAGCTTGCCCCTTGCCCTTTTGCTGTGTGCATCTGGAAAGGTCTGGCTCCCTCTTTCTGACCGTTCTCCAGGCCGAGCGATTTCCAGCTCCCCTGCAGCACTGAATCAGGCAGCCAGCCCTGGCCCACAACTGCTGCCCTCTGCGGCTCTCTCCACATTGCAGAGCTCTGTCTCATACATGTTTGGAGTAGATCATCATCTGGTGAAGCTAATTGCTCTTTCCTGATCATTCTCACCCCATCTTCCAGCCTTGCCCACAAAGGGCTTATACAATCCCAGCAGTATGGGCCAGAAAGGCCATTTAAATCATCACATTAGTGTCCCCCTCAGGGTAAACTACAGCCGTGTTTTGCATTTGTGTTACAGACCATGTTATGCTCACCCTGCAGAATATTTGCTGAGAAGATTCATTTCTTGGAAACCATCCAGAATCCAGCGATGCTCATACTAAAGCACATGTCAGGACGTTTTAAAAGCACTGCAACATTGGCACGACGATCACGGAGATCATTTGCCGATGGCGAACTCTGCAGCTGAAACCAATCAGGGTTGTGAAATGGTCCTTTCAGCCTCCTCTGACTCATAATAATAATAATAATTCAGGGTTAGATTTTGCATTTGGCTGCAGCTCTTAATAGAGGGTGGTGGAGAGCTGCACCTGCCGGAGCTCTGTGCCAGGCCAGGGAATGGGGTTGGATCAGTCCGAAACATTTCAAATGTTTGTCTCGTGCCTTTCTAGCTCACCAAGCAGTGCTGCACTGCGGGGATGCCTTTTCCTCCCCTGTGCTTCCCGGCTTGTGTATGTTGTACCGAAGGGAACAGAAGACTGACCCCCGCCTTGGTATGGTCCGCGTGCTCCATGCTCACTTCCAGGGGCAGAGATAAGCTTGTCTGGCCTTTTCCCTTCCTGCTCTGCAGAGCTTTCGGTTTGGCTGAATTTAGGACAGCAGCTAAACACAAGGTAATCTTAATGCCTGTGACAGAAAATTGTTTGTTTGATTATTTTTTGCCAGTGAATCGTTATTAAATCTGTTTGGGTTAGCTAATGGACCGTGGGAGCAGTGGCAATCAAATACAGAGAGGAAAGAAAAATACATCTCCTCTGTGGGAGCGCAACTTGGGGAGAGTCCACAGCATGAGATTACCAGACTGCTCACAGAGCCCAGTGTACCAGGGGAAGGGCAGGGGAAGCTCAGCATCTCCATTAAACTTGCCTTGTTAATTCCTTCAGGTCTGGAGATGTCATCCTGCCTGACAACATCCAGTGTGAGGAGAGCAGCTACAACGTGAGAGCAGATCTGTCCTGCCTCCTCTAGCTACCTTACAACCGCAGAGAGGGGAGCAAACCTGGAGGACTGAATTTGATTAACTTTCTCTACCTGGTCCTGGCTCAGGGTGACAATAACTAGCATCACTGCAGATAGACTATCAGTGTGATGTTGCTGTCTCTCTGTAATTTAAAATGAAATAAATTGAGCCACCACTGAAAACACCTTACTGCATTGCTTGGTGACCAAAATGTGTCCCCATGCTGCCTTCCTGATCAAGATCTTGATTTAATAAAGGTTAAAAAAAAAAGTCAGCATTCCCATCTTCTAAAAATGTGCTACAGGAAGCAGAAAATAGAAGGGAAGAGCAAGAACTTCTTAGTTGCTACTGAGTGCCTGGTATTGCAGAGCCATGTTGTGAGGGCTTCTGTACCCAGAGTGACTTCTAACTTGCTCTGACTCATTGAGCACCAAGATTTAGACTAATTTCCTTCCCTTCCTGGTGGAATTAATAACAACAAACTGATGGGTATTCTGCATAGGAACCTCATTTCAGAAGACGGATGGTCTTGTAAGATGTATTCAGGCCAAAAAGCATTTTGCAGACATCTGATTATGCTTATGACAAGTCCTCTGCAGTAAGACTCCATTTTACAGGTGGAGGCATGATTGTACCACGTGGGCTGGTGTCCTGCCTGTCTGCAGAGACACAAGTCTAAACACTGTGAACATCCCAGTACCACCAGTGTCTTGACCCAGCAGGACCAGTTTTAAGCCCATGGGTGAGCCCTGGAGGCATCGGGTGTTCATGGGAGACTCATGCTGAGATGTGGCCCTTGTGGAAGCTGATGGATGCCCAGGCTGAACAAGCCTGTGGGTTGCCGCTAAAGGCTTTGCCTAGATGAGCATGGGAGGCAGCGCTATTTATTTCATTTTAATAATATATGACTTATAAGTTAAAGAAAAGAAAGCAGAATGAGCGTTCTGGTTAGGGCAAAATGTTTGATGCTTGTTTCCTGGGCATTTTGGATCTCTGGGAAGCTTTGAAGTGGCCCTAATGAACTAACCAGTGTAGATAATGTAAAATACTTTAATAATTAATTTATCAGGCAGTGCTGTCTGTGATATATAATCTAAAATGCTCAAAGAGATGAAACTGTCCTTTCTAAGCAGCTGTTAGATCTTGACTAAAATGCTGCAAGTTCTGCTGCAAAGGTGGTCTATGAAAGCCTATTTACCTTTCTTTTAATTAAATTGACCTACTTGGGCTACCTTTCATATTCTTATAATGCTATATTTGCATCTGATTACAAAAGAGAGGGGACAAGGGAGAAAGACCTAACAAGCAGCGGCCAAAATTGCCTGAGATCAACCTCACCAAGTAACAGAGCCACTAACTCTGTTGTAATCTTGATCTGTATCAAGTGATCAGGTCCAGGAAATAAGCAGTAAAAGAACTTCCTTTATCTTATCAACCCTCCTATACCCATTAAGCCTTTATTATGGTTGTAACTTCCATCTCATTCGCCTTCTCCTGTTGGGCACCTGTGAAATTTAGACTCCTGTTTTGCAATCTAATCTCCAGAGATGAACCCTGGCCACCTTGAGGAAGCCCACAGCCTTTTCAGGATGGGAATCGTTTGGCACTTTGATGAGACTGTGGTGTCAAAGACCAACCCAGTGACCAGTCTGCGACCCCATCTCTTGTCCCCCCAAGGCACCGGTCACTGTGCGAGACAGCAATGGGAAACATGGATTTGTAGCAGGGGGCTGAGCAGCTGCACAGGTCTCACTGAGGACAGAGGATGATACAGCTCAGCTCTCATTGAGCCTGGCCTTTGGACCTGCCGGTGGCTTGGAACATCTGGACACCAGACCAGCAAAAGGATGCTTCCAGTCCCGCTTTCCCACTGCAGGGGCTGGGGCCACCAGCACCATGGAGCTCTCCCATTGCCATGGGTCCACAGTGCCACAGCCTCAGCACCGCTTCCAAGCTGGGAAACATCTTAGGAGACCCACAGGGCGTTGGAGGCAGGGAGAGGGATCACTCCCCTCCCCCATCAACACGGGGCCAAAACACATTTTAGGAGTTTGTGTGCATGGCCAAATAGTCCCTCCCATCTGCACGACCGCGCTGGGATTGCCCAGACAATAACCGACCCACTTGTGTTTGTGTTTCGCAGGGACTGTCCTGCAAACTGTCACGTGCAAGTTGTTTTTTTCAGGAAAGCCCCGCAGTGAGTTCGGTCACATTCATGTCTCTGCACTGGCTCGGCAAGGTCACATACTCCCATCCTGGAGGCACACCTCTGTCCATGCGGGAGACAGCAAGTATTTTGAGTCAGTTTTCTTCCTATTTCCACCCTAGAAAATTACCTAACAACAATTAATGCCAGTGTTTTGGTAGTATATAACAGCACCGCTGTAATGTGCCAAGGCGAGGAAGGGCCTGAGAATGGTTCAGCAGAAAATTGTTTGTGTTTTAAGCTCTCAGCTCTGAGTTAAATGCAAGTTTCAAACACGTGGCACAAGTCCTTCTGGATCATGTTTAAAATAAATTTTGTATGTTTGGAAACAGTGAAACTAGAAACTGCAACAACAAATGGTGTGTTTGGGGAAAAAGATAGCAGGGAGAGAAGAAACAAGCCTATCTAGAGATCTTATCTTAGTTTTTCTTGGGAGGACAATTTATCCAGCCAGGACTGGAAGTTGATCATGGTTGGGTGTTTCCCAGCAGCTGCTTTTGGAAAGGAAAGGGAGGCAGCAGCAGGCCAGGTAGATATCTGAGTACTTCCATGTCTGCTCTTTTCAGTTAAATACCAGATGTTAGGACCTTTAACAACAAAGATGAAAATGAAATGTTTGCTGAGTTCTCTACCTGGCTCTGTTTCAACACCAAACAGTGCACACACATCCCTGCTCACCTGCACTCGCCCGTTTGCAAATGAAATGTGAGCCTCATGGCCATTTCCAGGATGTTTTAGTTTTCCCTTGTCTGTTTCAGCAGGAAAAAAGATGGGAAAAGCTAGATCTAATGCATGCAGAAGAGACCACGGTGGTCACTGGTGCCCTGTTAAATGTGTTAGGAGATCGTTGGTTCAGCTTGCATAAAATTCCATCCTGCTAAGGAAGTATATCCTGATGAATTGGATGTATTTATGGATATATTCCATATTTAAATATGAAAAATCACGCTTATTGCACAACAGAGACTTTTCTTCATATGATGCCACTCTCTCTCAAAGTCTTCACTAGCACAAGTGTTAACAGGGTGTGGTGACCTGCCTGTGTTTTAGCCTGACACCTGGGAAGCATTTTTATTACACAAAGTTTCCTTATTGCTCCGGCAATAAAACTAACGGAGCCAGGTGTCTTTGCTTTCTGTAACACTCCTAGGTCCCACTCCTCTCCCCGCCCGCTCGGGAGACAAGCTCCTGTGAGCTCCTGCCAGCGCTTGGGTTATTGGCAAGTCTCCTCTGAGCAATGCTAACCCAGTCTCTGGTATCTAGGATTGCCACTGAGGGACCAGACATGGATTTTATTTCTAATTAACATTGCAGTATGGTAGAAATTTCTTTGTAAACGTACATATATAAAGGCCACATTTTACAAGCCCCAGCTCTCACCCGAAGTCACCATCTTTGTGAGTGAGGCACATTCACCTGCCCAAAAATCCCCTGGGCCTAAATGTGTTGAAATAATTTGGTGTCCTGTGCTGTACAGTATATTAAACAAATCACAGTACAAGAAACAGATGTTTATTCCAGTGGGTGCAGGAGTCCAGACACCAAGTATTGCGTTACCGTCTGTCTCAGATAACAGGACAAAGCGGAAAAGTTGGGATTAAACATTCCATGTGTCTCACATAGAAACTGTAAACCTTAAAAATGTAGCCCAGGTCCTGTAACTGGCCTTATGGGAGCAAACCCCGCATTTGCCATGCATCAGTCCCAGGCTGCGATCAGCGCTCAGGAACAGACCTGAGCGCTGGCGTATGCCTCGCATGTTACACTGAACTCTGAGGCTGGCTGGATGCTTTAGGTCAGTGCCTGGCCACGTTTTTTAACTCCCATGCTCAAGGGATGTTGATCAGTAGCCCATATCCTTGAGAAGTTTGGGACCATCTGAGACCCCTTCTATGATTTTTCAGGTCTTTGGACACTGCCAGGCTGGGATCTAACTGCAGAACTGAGCCCTGGGCTTTTCAGACAAGCTGTTTTCCGTAAAGCAAAGGCTCATTATGTTTGATTAGTTGTTTTTATCTGTGAAACAAGATCTCTAGATTAGGAGTCAGGAAAACTGGGCTGTTTTGGTTTTTTTTAAATGAAACGTGAAGTGTGAGGAGCTCCAGAGAAGTTTGGGGTCTGGGTCATCCCTTTCAGACCAGCTGCTTGGCTCTTAGCAACTCAGTACAGAGAATATTTACTCAAAACTCTGTGCAGGAGAAAGCATGAGCCTGAAAAAGCAAATGAGGCAATGAAAAGGGTCCCTCTAGAAAGATGGTGCATATCCAGGGATGCTCCTTCCCTGCAAGTTTTTTGCCATGCACTAATTCTGTTATCTTCAGCAGGAAATCATTGCCCAGGTGAGTCCTGTTTGGAGTAATTTCTAAACGACCTGTGGGTCCAAGCTGTGCTCTGTGCTTGGGATCCCTGAGGGATCGCAGCTTCTGGCCCCCCAGGGTGGCAGTCACTGGAAAGCAGCATGAGACCAGACCTCCAGCCACTCCTGCCACCTGCAACCGTTGTCTGGCAGCAATTGTGGAAATTTTAAAATCTGTTTAAACAGACTTTCACTCAGACAGACCTCTGCCTCCTCCCGCATCTCGCCAAGCACCGTATCACTGCCAGTGCTTCCTGGCTGCAGGAGCTGAGCTTTACTCGTAAAGGAGGAAAGATCTGCTGCTTCTTTCCTGTTCCTGTTTGCATCTCTCACCGCACTTGAAATGTGCTGTATCCTGAGTTATTCTTAAAAAAGGCTTCCCATTGTTTGAGTCACGGGTTATGAATTCTGTCCCTTTGAAGAGGAATGACCCGTGCTATGGAAAAGTGAGAATGATGTTAAGTCTGCACGAGATACTCATGGCTGTGACATACAGGAAAAGGATGAGTGCTTTGCACTGTCCTCATGAATGAAGCCACAGGAAGGAGGTGTGACAGGGCAGCGGGTGAGCTGCTGGGAAGTTTCCGTGGTTCCTGATGGTGCACTGGCTCCGTGTACATCCTCACCCTGCATTTCCATTGACAGAAAATGTTCCTCATAAAGTGCTTCTCTGGCACTGAAAGCCTTCTCTCTGCTAAGAGGGGATTTTTAATACCTAACACCAGTGATTCAGACCTGATTTGTTGTGCTGAGCAGGGCTGGATGTCTTGAGGACAATCATCAGTCTCTCCACACTGGCACTGCTCCTTTATTCTCATCAGCAATGCCAGCTGAGTATTTGCAAGAATGGGAGAAAACACTTGTGCTGACACAGACCAAAAGTGCCTCTCAGATGGCTGCAGTCTCCTCCCCAGGACACCGTTACCAGCCATGCAGGGGGTGTTTTGCTGGAGCAGGAAAAAATCAAAATGACACAGGCGAAGGCCTGATGCGGGCAAGCGCTGAGCATCACTGGGCACAGCCTGTAGTCCGGAATGTTGGAGTTTGCTGCTGAGGCTCTGTGCCCCACATTGTCCTTGCGGCTACCCGGCCCTTTGTTGGCCCAGCCCCATTCTCAGCCCACGATCGCTCCCAGGGCTAAGCTGCCCATTGCTGAGCTCCTTGCTGCACCTCGGCCCCTCACTCCCGGAGGCTGCTATCATGGGCAAAAAGGAAGAAGACGGCAAAACAAGTACAGCCAGGATTCACATAATACTGCTACAGCCCTGCCAGGAAACAGTCTGTAAAAGTTCCTGTATTTAAAGCCAGGAGATGAGTTTTATTGTTAGTAGTTGTTATAGCAACCTGAGGTGCCAGAGAGTAATACATGCTCGGCGCGTTGCAACAGACTCTGACAAGTTCAAGGCTGTTGCCTTGCTGCTAAATCGTGTTGCCAAGGCAATGCAACATAAGGCAAGAGCCTAAAGAAATGAATGCTCCTAACGGCTCGTGCCAGCAGGCCCGGTCCGATTAACAGGGAACTTTTGAAAGTGCTGTTAACTTAAACAGTGCAGCAGCAGCAGAAGGGGAAGGGGAGCACGGAGGTGGAGGAGAGGATCCGGAGGAGAAGCAGAGGATTAATGTCAAGCAGCAGGTAAAGGAAAGTGTTCAATTAAAAAGCAATGTGGCTGAATAGGATGTCTTAGACAGTCATGCAAGAAATGCGTCATTTTTTTGGAAGGAGCAAAAAAAAGTATCACAAGATTCTCATTTTTCACATTTGTTTAATTTGGGCAGTACTGCTGTAATTTGAATAGGAACTTTGGCATTTTCCCAGTGGTGTTGACAGCACAAATCGTTTTCTCAGTAAATTTGTTCACTGACATGGGCATTGTTGCTGTTGTAGTAAAAGCCATGAAGTAGCTCAGTTAACTTTCAATTATATGTCTATTTCCATCCTTTTTAAACGTGCTTCATGACAAAGTGTTAGCTGGAAAAGAGATGTGGCTGCAAGCTGATTATTCTCTCCTGACTATGATTCACTGTTAATGTTGACAGTATGCTCTGAGTTGAAGGAAGAGTACTACCCCAAGGACTACAGAGTCAAAATAGATGATCAGTGCCAAAGAAGTCAGGTAATTAAGTTAATTCCAGCTACCAATACAATATTTTGACATGTGCTATGGGATACTAGGGTACTAAAAAGCAAGTACTACTGAAGTGCCTCAAATACACAACAATCTCAGGTGAACTTGTTGACTTGCCTATTGATTTGTAAGTAAAAGCATAACATTCCTTAAACAATTACTGTAGCATTATGATTATGATCCATTCCTACCTATGTCCCCTGCATTTCACATTTTCATGGACTATCAATAGCTAAAAATGACCTCACGTTTTCCTGTTCAGGCACTACTTCATCGTCTGCGTCTTGCAGTACAGCAGCAGTGAACAGTAGTATACCTGAGACAATCAAATGCCCTATGGTGGAGTATGTTCTCCTGGCACCTGCTGTGGACTGTGGAAAAGTCAGGTCTGCGAGTACTTTGTGCTATTTAAAAATGGGAAACTAAGACATGGGAAGTGATTTGCCAATTGTACTGGAAAATCTTTGTGTGCAATCATGGGCAGAGCCATCTCTATCGACCTTCATAAAAGCAATACTGCTAATTATCTGTGAAATATTTTTGTATTAGTTTGAAGTTCTTAAGCCACGGGCCAGGAAGCAAGCAGGTGACTGGTCATATGCTTGTAACCATCATTTGTTTTTCAACAGCTAAATTATATTCAACCTTACTACTGTTACTGGCATTTTTCCACAGTCGCTGTAGCTAGCTGTGAGGTATTACATGATCAGAAAGAAGAGAAAACCTGGTTCAGACAATTGTGAAGGGCATTGCCCCAGAGGATGCTTTTATTTGAAGACTGTCCATTAGATAAAGAAACATGAGAATCCTAGAACTGGGCATTAGCATTTTATTTTTGAATAAGAAAGCAAAAGGAAACTCTATTTTTAATCGCAGTTTAATTTCTCTGCTGGAGATTCCACACATGGTGTTATTTCTTAATATATCCAGGAGAATATTTCAAAGCCCTCCAGAATATCCCTCCTTTTTCTGAAGAGGCGCGTACACAGGAGTCTGGCCAGTAAAAAGGCAAAACCATATGGGCAGGTCACGCAACAACATCAACGCTTACTTGATCTGCAGGATCCCAGTGCATTTCCAAGACCTGGCTCTCCTATCTGCAGGTCCCATCTGCCCTTGATGCCTGTGACAGTAGGGCCCTTCTTGGAAGGTTTCTAGACCATCTTTACCACCCCGAGCTGTTGTGTGATGTCTCCTGCAGGACAGATGGGATGCACAGGGGAAGCTCAGACACACCCCCCCAGAAGAAACCATGGCTGAATCGCACTGCAGCAAAGTATGCCCCTGACACATGCTCCAAAACATGGAGGCACAACCCAAAGGCATCCCCCTCTGCTTTCTTCTGCCTCCTACCCCTCTTCCCTGCTGTGCACCTATTTAGTTGCTCGAGAGCCACCCCCAAAGAGCAGGGAAGCAATGTGGAGCAGGACAGTGTGTCATCCAGATAGCTACTGCTAGCAGCGCAGACAGAGCTATTTCCAGAATGATTAATGCTATTAGCACATGCTGAAGCTTAGGGCTGAACATAAGCTTTAGAGGAATGGATTTTGATGTAAAAAATGAATAAATGAGACAACTGTCAGAACAATGAGTAGTGAACCAAGTAAAGATCCTTAGTATAAGAGATGCAAAGCACTGCCTGCTGGCCTGTTTTCACTGAAGCTGCTGGTAAAATTCCCATTGCCCTTCAGGCTGGAGAAATAGCCCAGCAACAGCACGTGCCACAGAGGTAACCCAACTAGCTGGCACTAAGGCTACTCCAACTAATGAGCTGCACAGCATTTTAGCAGGGGCACAGCGATGGAAACTCCCCAGGATTCAAGACATCGCTCTCCCCCACCCCAGCCCAAACCACACACCGCTCCTCCTGGAGCCTGGTCAGGGGATCTTTGTTCTGCCCTTTCCCGTACATACCCTGAGTGCTTGCAAGAGTACCAGTCTGAGGGCTCGTCCTGTTGCCGAATAAAAAGCGTGTCTTAAAAGGGCCGTCTGACTTATACTATGTTCTCATAATCCCCGCTCCAGAGGTCTTAAATGCCATAATTGAAAACCTGCTGTTCATCTTCTGAAAGTCAGGTTTAACCTACTGTAGGCAGCTCCCAGAAGGACAGTATTTTGCATAATCAGTTACATTGCAGGGAATGTTTAGCATTTTTCTGTTTTTTCTTCTCCTGACACTTTTCTCACGGTAGAGCAGGCAAACAAAATCTAGTCATAGCTAGATAGTCATAGTCATAGCTCTTGCCCAATTCCTATTTCTAACCCAAATCACCCAGACTTCTTTTTTTCCTAAGAATATTGCCTTGTATGGGCAGGTTTTAATTTCCTTTTTGAAAATCTATTCCTCTCTTTCTTACATGAGACATCTTGACAACAGGTGTCTTGCATGGATTCACTAAAATCTGGTGGGTTTTGTTACCTTAGATTTGTGTCTGCAAAGAAGTCATGTGCTCAAAGTGTTTCTCTGGAGTAGCTAATTCAGCTTGGAGTGAGCCACATGATCCCCTTTTCCAGTCTTGCCTTATGGCCTCTGAGGAATGTTGCATTGGCTGCAAGCGAATTACTAGGTCTTGGCAAGACATGTTAATATCCTCGCAAAGACTTGTTAAGGACCAAGACTTCAGCCTGTAACTATTTCCTCTGATAAAGCAGAGTATTCCCAGCAGCTCATTAGTCTTGAATCACCAGTTTGACTTTCAGAGAAATGAAAGTTCCCCACAACCCAGAAGGACTCTGCAAGTAGAGCTGGCTGGTGTTGCCTGCCTGCTAGCAGGCTTTAAAACAGAAGCACAGTGTTGGATCTGGTTAGAGAAATCAGTGGCTCAGGACACTTCAGTCAGGGGTTGGGAAAATGAACACCCAAGTGGAAGACAAGTTATGAATTATGGCAACATCTGGTGCACTGGGATTTGAAAGACCATCCATCAGGACATCTGAAAACTTGGACTCTCATATGTGGGAATGCAAATTTGATGTTGTCTCCTAAAGACCTGCCCATGTTCATACACAAAGTTTGCAGTGGTGACAGATCTACAGTCCCATTTTATTACAGCTGGTTTTTGGGGTTTTTTTAACACTCAGTGTTATCTTTCCATATAGCATCCAAAATTACACTGATAATCATTGAAAGCACCAGAGCGTGAGTATCATATCTGCAGCTGGATTTCTCTGCTAGGAAGCTAGTTATACAGCATGGAAAGTATTTTTGTTATCTCATTTTGAATCATTGATAACAACATCACAAGTGAAGGGACCGTATTGTTCATCCACGAGATGGGATGGAACCACTTCCACAGTCCCAGCACATCCCTGTCCTGAGCACCCACTCGCAAGACCGAGAAGCAAGATCTGAGTTACAGGTTTTGTAAACCAGAGGCAGATTTCTCAAAGCATGGGGAGCACAGTATCAGTGCAAGTGACAGAGGGTAGATCACAAAACAGGTCTCTCCATGCCAGTTTCCCAAAGCACACGTATCACTGAGCTGAGCTTCATAGCATAGCACAGAGGGCACTGTAAAGGAACCTGAGAGCTGGCCCCCAGCAGCAGCAGCCGTTCCCAGCCCCGGCGGCTGGAGTGCTCGACCTGAGTAAGGGTATCAATCAGTTCCTCAGAAACTCCCAGCTGACTCACAGCCTCATTTCTTGGCTGCATGCTGGCCTCTTTACACCTCTGGTGTTGGAAAAGGAAGTGAAACAGACGGTTCTCATGTATACGTTCAACAGCTTTTAAAAGCCCCCGATTGTAGGAAAACGGAGCAGAGCTGTGAGGTCTGGAGTTGGTTTCCTACCCGAAAGCCAGGCAGGATGCTGGATCCGTAGCTACAGTTCAGTTTGACAGAGGGCCAACTCCAACACCGCCATTCTCATCTGCTTTAACGTCAGATGAACATTTGTGTGCCATTTTCCCATATGGCACCATCCAAGCCTACACCAAAGACTAAAGTCCCCCAGTCCTCCAGCTTTCTGTGGAGTGGTGGCACAGTCTTTTTCAGTGCCATTTACTGTTGCCCAGTTCATATTTTTGACACTGGGATCCAAATCTGGATGCCACTTCAGCAGCTACTCAAGGACGTGTCCCATTCCAACCTCCCTTGGGCTGTGCATACCCTTAGTTAGGCACAAGTTTAAATAACTCACTACAGCCATACTTAAGTCTTTACTAAAAGTATCGCAGCAGAAGGACAGAGAACCAGCTCAATCAACCATACTCAATGAGATGTGTTCAAGCCAGCTAATGGATAATCCTGTGTGTACGTACTGCAAATACATGACCTAACTCACTGTCCTGCTTGGCAGAAGAGTGTTACTGCCTCCTGGGAAGCAAGCATTCCTGATCAAAGACTATCCTTGTAGAATAAATAATCAAACCAAACTAATGTGTGTGTATGTGTGTATATATATGTATAGTTCACATGGATTTATATGACATGTTGCATATGCTAATGTCAGTCCATCTGAGGGGGTAGAAACTGATGGGGAAGTTGTAAGTGCGTGGGAAGAATGGGAATTTTCTGGTGAACCTCAGCATGGCAGAGAGACTGTTCTCGGAGGTTGTAAAAGGCTTCTGCAGCCTACTAATTATACACTAGCCAAAGCTTATTACAAACAAGTAATAAGTATAGGCACGTTTGTTGGTTTTGCTAATGACATTAATGTCTTTTTTGATGACTTGCAGAGCTACAGGGGACCAGAGACTCAATTTGTACTGATGTATCTCCCAGCCTGGTGAAGCCTAGGGAACTCTGTTGATGTTTGAAATCTTTTTGCCATCTATCTTTAGACAATCCAAGGTCTGTTTTCTGCACAGTAGTTTGAGCTGCTGCTTCTGCCATGTAACACTTACACTCATTCAGAACTCTACTGAGATAGTGGATCTGAGTATTATTTTCTAGTATAAGTGATGGTACATAGAATTATACATTGCTGTTGTTAAAGGGAATTTGTGCTTTTACTCCTCCACAGTTTCCTTATCTCCCTCAGCAAAATGGCTGTGACACTAAAGTCTGCTCTGTAGATTCACTTATCTTTCCTCTGCGGAGTCCCAGAGAGTTCAGATACCCTGCTTAAAACCACTCACTTTGCAGTTTAGGGTAAGTTATCAGCAGGGAAAGAAACAGACTTACAGCTGTTTAAAACACATTCTGAAGAATTACCAAGGATTGCTGGGCAAAGACAAGCAAAGGTTTTTCTCTCACACACTATCCACATATCTCTGTGAATGATTTGTTTTGAGTTTCCAGTTTCCATTTGCACATATCCGATCATCGGTCCCACTGCCCTTCCCTGGTTCCTATCTGAGAACAAACCGAGATAGACAGCAGAAGCAATGTCACGTCCTTTAGCATGAAAACCAGTGCACACAGTCTGTCCCGCCAGGGAAATCAGTGCTTTAAGTATGTGAGTAATCCACTGACTTCATAGGAGTATCTCTGGCTGGATTTTTTAAGCATGCTCTCAATGGCTGCAGCGACAGAAGGACACTGTGCTGAGCACACGCTTGCCCGCCGCAGGCGAGGTCCAGGGGGCTCGGCGTAGGCGCTGCTGGCCCGTGCTGCTCTTTGGGGAGCCCTGCTGTGCTGGGGCAGTGAGCTCCTGACCTGCCCCCCACCCCGGCTTTCCACCCGGCCGATCCTAGCATTACGCATCCCTGGGAATACACTCAGAAACTACAGATGAGGTCATTCCCAAGAGTCTGATAAGGTATTTGGGGCCCTTGACACTGAGAGGAGCTAAAATCTTACACTCTATGAATGTTTTTTAAAGAGAAAGCGGAACTGTTTTTATAGTACGTTAGCCGGTCGTTAATCTTGAATTAGTAAATTATTAACTCCTCTACAATTTGTTTATCCTTATCATTAGAGATTGCACAAACCTATGTTCTTCGATCTTATTTGCTTCAGAAGAGGCTTTGAGAGTAACAGTTACCTGTGCACAATCCAAAATCAAACTGTATTCGTGAATTAATATTGTTTATGCATATTAACAAATTTGAGGCTGATTTCATCTCCGTGCTGTCCTTTCAAGTGATCCATCAAATACGAAAAGCAACGGTTTGCCTAAAAGGCCCTGAATTTGACTTGATGCTCTAAACTTCAAAACTTTTGTCCAGGAAATTACGCCACATGCTCCTCTGTGGGTCCAGAGTTAGAACAAGCACAGCATGCAAAAATACATCACCCCTGAGGGCAGGGAGTGGGAATCTATCTTTGTCCTATGTCAAATTTGTCTTGGAATAATGAAGAAGCAAGTGGGCGCTTACCCTGGAGTTCGGGATAGGTACGGAAAGCCTTTTTCAGAGCTAATACTCACATCCCCAGCCCACAACCTTATGCTGCCGTACTTCCATGCTCCTCTCCCCCGGGCAGTTGTACAGGGCTTCCGAGGAGGTGTGGGTCTGGTGACAGCACACCACTGTCAGAACTGGCAGTTCAGCTTCAAGTTGCAGTTAATGTGCTGACAAAGAATTCCCAACTTGTTGTTCAACCAACATAAACCTTTTGCCAGCGTGTAGATGGTGCTGAGCTGACGAACGTGGGTTTCTTGATGCAAAAGGATGTGCTGTGCTCCAAATGCATCATCAGAATCACAGACTACAGATGTCTTTTTAAAAATGTGCTCTGAACATGAGTTTTTGCTTCCAAAAACAACTTATATTTTGCTCATATTAGAAGAGCAGGATGTTCTTTCCTGTCCTGAAGGGATAAGGAGGAAATGAGAACTATGGGGGTTTTATATGAGAGGAGCTACTATTCTTCTGGACTAGTGCTGTGAATCTTGATTTTCTTTTTCCCCAGCCTTAGCATTTTATTCCCCACAGACCTCATTTTGCTTCCATTCATGCTGATATTATCCCAGTGAAGCTCTCTTTGATTTCAAAGGAATTCCTCCATATTTAAAACCTCTCCCATCCAAAGGCAGTAGGTATCAGAAGGGAGGCAACCTACTGAAGACAGCAAATGCTAAATGTCTTAAATCTCTTTTCAGATGAGATAAAATCAGCTGAGAGACATGAGTGGGGGCAGAAAGCATCCTTTCCTGTCCTCTGCGTTTGAAGGAAAGAGACAGCGGTTTGGAGGAAATGTGAACGTAATGGACTGTACATTTGTGTCCCATTGTACTGAGATCTGACAGGAAACACTTGGAGTTCGATTCAGGAAAAAGTAAATAGTATTCCTTTATAATACTCTCATAACCCTGGTTATCCTGCAGTTTTTAACTACATCCCTGTCTTTAATGTATATATTCTCACAGCTCTCTCCAGAAGACCAGAAGGAAATCTGGCCACTGGGGAGCGGGGGAGGCATGGGAAACGATCGTGCAGCAATTTCCAGCGGACAGCCCTCCTAAGTGACAGCAAAAGGCCAGCAGCTCTCTTGCGTTTAAACCAAAGGGACTGTGGAGCAGCAGCCATTATTATTGACTGCCACCATGGCAGTTCCTTACTGAGAGCTGCAAATACCGAACTTTGGGCAAGAGCAGCCTCTGCCAAGCCCGTAACAGCACTCTCCCACTGTCAGCTCTTGCTGTAACGTATAGATTGGTTGTGTCGAGGTCTGCCACCACGTATGCAAGGACAAAGCCTCCTTAGCAGGCACTGGGAAATTCCTTGGTTAGAAGTTCACCCTGTGGCAGCATAAAAAAAGTTCCAGCCCTCAGCATTTAGAAATATTGCAGAAGCTGAAGTGGCCTCTAGGATCAGTGCTGGTCCCTGGAAATGCTTTTCATCGCTCCCAAGGGAGCCTGCCTCCTGGAGTGACCGGGGTCAGGGAGCTGTTACAGTCCTTTGTCCATGGGGAACATGGCAGTACCACCAATGTTCAGCGTTTTGCTGTACGGCACACAAAGCTGCCAAGACTGCAAAAGAAACCAAACCCCCCCCCAATAACTCAGAAGAGACGGATTGAGGACATAATGCCCTTGATTGAAAAAAGAGGCACCCAGGAAACCTTGTGGTATATACATTTTTTTTTTTAACTAGAGCTAAAGTAATTTGGCATGCACATCCCCTGAGCTGCTTCCTAAACCACAGCTGCATGAGGAATTATCTAGCTCTTAGCTGAAGCAACTCCTTAAAAAAAACCTCCAACATGTAGGTCATTAAAGTGCTAATAAAAAATGTTGATGAATCTCTGAGCAGTGCTCTGATTATCTCTCTGTGGGGAATGAAGAACTCATTAACATGAGCTCCATGCCACTCCCTCCTTCTTTCTCAGAGTTTGGCATAAAGCAAGGAAACAAATGTTTGTGGTTTGGCCAAGTTTCTAATGAGTAGCTCAGCGAGGTCCACTGATTAGACACATGGCTTTACAGAGGGTGAAAAGGCTGCATTGCTGTGCAAAGTGGCAAAGTATTTCTGCCAGATTGGGTCCCCAAAAAGGAAACACTTTACCTGTTGTTTGGATTTTTTGCAATGTATTTAGCAGGAAATGTACAAAGAGAGGGTTTTGTTGACATGGCAGACAGGGAGCAACGCTGTGAGGTCCAGAGAAAAGAACAGCCGGACGTATGTCCGCTCTCGAAAGGTGCAGTGCTGTGGTAGCTGACTATGGGTTTGGTTTCACCAGTGAAGGGAGGGTTTGTTTTAAAAATAAGCTCTAGTCTGACCCCAAGAGAACAGTCCTGCCTATCATCTGTCCTCCCTACTCTAGATGTTACCTCTCCTGCTCCACAGAAGGATGTCTATGCCACAGCCCCCAGGCACTGCAGGAACCCGCAGGTAGGCAGCACAGGCAGAGATCTCCATTTGCTGCATCGTCCGCAGGAGCTGCAGCACGGAGACCTGTCTAACTCGAACTGGCCAAGGCCAGTGGCTCTCCAGGAGCACCTGGCAGTTGTTTCAAAGGAGGGAACAAAAATTCCAGAACTAATGGAAGATGTCTCTCCCATGCAGGAAAGTTTCTTCCTGATCCGGCTTGTAATCCATTTATGGCCTGAATCATGAGGACTTGTCATCTCCATAATCTTGCCAGGACTAAAGTAAAACTCACCCACATGCCCAGGAGAAGAAAACTCACCCTATAGTAAACATGCCTGAATGCATTCTGCTGGGATAAGCAACTGCTGCCTCTGAAATTCAAATCTCGATCAGTGTGATCAATGTCACGCAGCACCTTAGCACTCATCAAGTTCCTGAGCCATCAAGTCTGTCCCCTGCTGTTGCAGACAATGCATCGTATAATGACTTTAATAAACTTCATCTCAAAAGCAGTGACATCTTTCCACTCCCAATACCCTCCCTGGAAAAGGTGGAATTTGATTGCTGTAATGGTTAACAACCTTCCTCTAATTTCCACCTGAAATTTGTGTGATGCCAGTTCATACCCAATTGCTTTTGTGCCAGAACCATCACTAGCTAAGCAGTTGTCTGGGCCAGAGTGCAGGAGTTGAGGCAAGTCCCAATCCACCGATTTCATCACAGCATCACCCTCACTTTCAAAACCACACCTGAACTTTTGTCATTTCCTGGCCTTTTCAGCTTGAAAGTTTATTAAAACAGGATACAGCTGTGATTTTTTTCTGAAAGGAAGTAAAAAAGAGGGGATGAACAAGCAAGGAACAGCCCTACTAATTCCACGAGTGCTATACTGAATAAATATGCAAAACAGAGAAAGCCAATTGCTTCAACCTTAATAGCGCACTCTGCATATAGGTCTGTACTCTTCCTGTGCCCCAGGTAAGTTTTGATTTCCTACAACCACCAGATAGTTAGAGGTCTTGTACTATAACATCTAAATAACAGATGCTGTACCACTTTATCCCATTATTACTGGCCGGTGCCTACAGGTTCCCATAGCATTGGTCCGGTTAGGTGGAGCCATCTCAGTGCTAGGTATAAATTTGCAAAGTTAAAACATGTTCTGCATCCTCTCCCTATCCAAATAAATACCCTGTGCCTGGACAGTTTGGTGCCTCAAGCACTTTTTTCTCCAAGAGATCTTGCTCCCGTGTCTGTAAGGGACTTGCAGCTGGTGTGGTGGCAGCAGCCAGCAGGGCTGGAGCCTCTTTGGTGACTCCATCAGAAGAGGGCTCCGGGTCCACAGCGTCTTCACCCTGCCCTTGCTCCAGTTCCACTCATTTCCCCATGATCGCCATCCCTGAGGGGCTCCTTAAAAGTCAGCAGTACACAGAGTTAAATGTTTTGTCCCTGAACTCACATGAAGTTAGTTGTGTGATTAATTTTATACCGGTAAGCAACGCTGCTGATTTCAAAGGGAACTTTTAAGATTTTCAAGCATATTTTAGACAACTTCAGAGTTACAGAAATAATTAAAAATATAATTAAAACACAGACATTTTGCATATAAAGCACAGCTATCACCCAGGGCTTCTCTAACTTCAAACAGCTGGTCAGAACCGCTCAAATGCAAGCAAACCAGCCCCGAAACCAAGAAACCAGTGACTTTGGGTGGGGAACCAAGACAGAGATGATCTCAGCTGCAAAGCAGAACAATTACAGAAACACCAAAAATAAAAAAAAAAAGACAGAAAGGCCAACTTTTGCCAAAATGAGATTTGCATTTCGCGCAGCTTTTTTTAGCCAGGGCCACTTTCTCCCCGTGGATGGTGCAAGATCCGTCTCCTCAGCAACCATCTGCTGTCTTTCAGCCCCGAATACTGTTGAAATCTCTCAAAATCTCACTCAAAACTGATGTTTTTGTTGTTATTGCTTATTGTTCTGGCGTTGTTTTTTATTCATGGTTCCCACATACACCTCATTTTATTCCCCCCACCGCCTCAGCTGTGCAGCAGGCATTGCAGGGTCTCCTCTCCTCACGCCAGACCCCGCTCGCCCACGGCCCTTCGGAGATAAACGCTGCCCGGAGGATGCCTGGCCGGGGACGAGCGGCGATGCGCGCCCCGCACTGCAGGTACAGCCGCGGCCGAGGAGCGAGGAGTTGGGCCGGGGACAACAATGGAGGGCAGCAGCCCCTCGGCCAAGTTGGAAGTCGGGGGACGGGGAGGGAGGGGGGTGGCCGCCGCCGCGCCCCCCTCACCGTCCCCCGGCTTCCAACTTGGCCGAGGGGCGACGGGGGAAGGGCGGCGGGCGAGTCCCCGCTGGCTGCCAGATAGTGAGCTAGCGCGGGCGGGCAGCCGCGGGGGGCGGAGCCCAGGTGTCCCTTCCTGCCATATAGTGCGCCGCCCCTTTCCCCGCCCGCCCGCCCGCTCGCCGCGGTGGTGCTGGGGCTCCCGCCGCCGGCGAGGAGGGATGGACTGAAGCACAAAGGCGCGGGCCCGCTGAGGTAACGCTCCTGCGGTGTGGGGAGAGGAGCAGGACATGGGGGTGGAAATCTTCCGCCTTCCCGCCGAACGCGGGCGGTAGCGGCCGTTGCGGGGCTGTGGCCGATCCGTTTGCCGCTGTTGGGGAAGGGGGAAGGGGCGGCTGGAGGCCTGGAGCGCTGCCCCCGTTCCTTCAGCCGCCTCACGGCTCTAAAGCTGGCGCGGGGCCGCGGCTGCCGGCGGGCTGAGGCAGCGGTGGGGGCGGGCTGCGGTGGCTGTGGGGCTGAGGTGGAACTTCTCCGTGGGTGTACGCCAGCCCTCCGGCCGGGGGAGATGCTGCAGTGCTGCCTGTCTGCCTCAGCGCCGAGCCGGAGAGGAGAGGGCTTTAAATAATGCGCCTTTGCTCGGAAACCCTGCTAATCAAATAAAACCTTGGAAGTCATTATTGTAATTGTGGACTGTCCGTGCCGCACTGCGAGGCTCCGGACTCCCTACGAGTCTCAGAAAACTTCTTAAAACGTGTATTCTTTAGGCTTATTTTCTACGTTTAATCAGGCACGGCTCCACCTTTGCCGTGGGTGACGGTGCGATGTCCAGGAGCAGCGCACGTATTCTGGTCACGGCAATGCGTACCCGCCGGTGTGGCCAGCATCTGCCCTGCACCGCGGACGCGCAGCGCCGTGATTTGTTAACAGCGTGGAATTACGTTCATCCCGTGTTTATGTCAGCGAGGACAAAATTCAAGATTGTTGCCTTGAACTTCAGGCTCCAGAAGTGAGGATTACGATGGGCCTTTTGGGGTTTTGTTCCTCAGTTTTGGACTCACCCCAAGACAATTTTCATTTCACTTTAAAAGGTTATTTAGGAATTATGAGCAGGTTTATCAATCAGTGTTCATCCCAGACTTCAGGGCAGTCAGACAGGGGCTGTGTGGCCAAAAGATGTGATTTTCGCAGGGAAGCCTTGGACTGGCTCTGTAAGGAGGGTAGAGTATGTCTCAAGAGCAACAACTGCCGCAGCCAGTCGTGGAGGTGGGTTGCTTCTGTTTCTGTCTTATCAGCATCGTTGTGTTATAGGCAGGTTGAGGCTGAATCTGCTGGTTTTCATCCACGGGTTGTGGACTCCTGTCTGGAGGGTAGCAATGTGATACCAAGCAGAGGAAAAATGTGTGGGATTATGCCTCATCTATGTGATGTCATTATATGGAGGAGTTAAGTTCTAAAATACATAAAATCAATGGCAATTAATCTCTGGGCAAAAAAATTTTGGCCAAGGGTTATGAAAGCATGAATGTAGTATGTATGAAATTGCTGAATTACTAATTGTGTGGGAGAGGTTGCTGCTTAAATCATCTTTAGTACCTGAGGAATGGAGTTGATAGTGGTGACCTCAGCTTTTAAGAAAGGTCTTTGACATGCCTGGGGCAGCTTCAGGCTGTCTCACCTGCCTCCTGGCCCGGTTGCTCGTAACTGGAACGAAGCACAGGTGTGCTGAATGTATGGCTGTGTGTGATCTGCTGGAAAGGGACAGTAGTGGCTTCGGGGTGGGGGGAATAGTGTGAGCCGGGGCAGTTCTGCATGTGGCTGCTCTGGCAGCAGCTCTGCTGTGAAAGGCTCCCTTTCGCCTCCCTGCCAGGGTTTGCAGCATGGGTCTAGTATCAGGGAGTTCTTTGGTCTGCTCACCCTGACATGTAAATGGCTGGAAACAGGATATGAACTCCTCGTTGAGGCCTCCTTGGTGGCATCCAGTACTTAGAGAGAAAGAAGGTGTGAACGCTGTGGGCTCTTTGTCTGTTATCGGGTGAGCTCCTCAGTGCAACTTTGAGAATGGAGTGCGTGTGCTCCTCAGTGAAACAAAATGATAATTTTGTGATTAGTAGCGTATGCCAGTTTTAACTTTAGAAATGTTCACGTTGGCACTTCTAGTGTTACGTTATTTTTTCAGGAGACATTATTACTTGCGTTTAGTTTTTGGTAAGGGAACATGAAGCCCTAAGTGAGGAGGAAGGGGTGGGCTCTTCAGGGGCTGAGTGTTTAATGATCGAGGTTAGTGCATGATGATGATGATTAAGCATGTCCTTAATTCTTGACCAATAGATGGAGTGCTGCTATGCTTTAGGATATCTGGGGATTTAGTGGTCTCTTGGTTAAATCAGTCATTATCCTTGACTCTTGCCTGAGGATTGAGGCAGCTGACGTTTTTATCTAAGGAAATGATGATTTTAGGATGGTGCAGTTAGGCTGTCGTGTACACTGTGATCATCTAACCCAAACAGGAGGTCCAGGTGGTGCCTCTCACACCAGAGACTTTGCATGGCTTGTAGAGAGGGCGGATTTGAGCAGTCCGGGTGAATGGGGTTGTTTCAATACCAGTCAGCGAGGTGTACTGTAGCCCTTCTGTTGACCAGCAAAGGCTGGTTATGAAATGAGCGCTGGGTGTTCAACAGGGCTCGATGAACCAAGCTGGGTTCAGTGTGACTGTGCTGGAACTGTCCCTGTTGCATGTGATGTTAGAGGTGACATTGCACGTGGGACTGCCTGCTTTTGTTCAGCTCAACTTGTTGTGGGCCAAGTGACCTGATGTAAGACAATATTTGCTGTGAAAATCATCAGAAATTAACATGCAAGAGACAAAAAATGAAAAATATTTTAAGACAAGCCAGTATTAGTTTGTTTCCTTTTGTAAGCAGAATGCTGTACAGATCAAATCCTGATGTGAAAGAAGGCAGAAGGCTTCTAGTTTTTCCCTTGATAAAATCATTGTTGGCTGGTTAAAACTGCAACAAACATCCTTGCCATGCTGTGGATGGTGTTGGAATGATAATGTTTGAAAAAACCTCAATTTTTATTAGGATAATAACTTGTGTGACTTTGAGCTGGTGCATAAAATTGCCTTTGCTAGCTTTTTAAAAAATAGATTAAAAAAATTCTTTAAATAATGGCCTGTAACTTTAGCAGCCATAGCAACCTCTTGCTATAATTTCCCTTGTAAATCAATTTTCATAGTGCTGCTGTTTCAAAAACTGAGTTGGTCATTGTTTTGGTATTGACTTAGAATAATGCAATCTATATTATTTAATAGCACTGCTTCCTGTTACATCACAGGCTTTTCTTCAAGCTGTGTTTGGAAATGCTGGTCACTGTATGAGAGACAGTGGTGTGGCTTCTTGGTAGGGTTCTTGGGTGGTGGTTGTCTTTCGTGTAGCGTTTTTTGGCAGATGAAGATGAATAAAAGCTACTTGACCCTTAGGGAACGTGCAGTAACTTACTTATAGTGTGTTAATGTTAGATCTGTTTGCACAGAGTCTATTCTGCTTCCTATATTAACTTTGAGTCACTTGGCATATGGAGAAACACTTTTGTTTCTTTTCTGTACTCAGGATAACACAAGTCATTGCACATCACCGCAAATGAGATTTGGAGGTATTTATTTGAAAGATAGCCTCGCAAGTACATGGCTGTTCTATAGATAGTTTGTGGTCTGGATTATTAGTTAAGACAAATCAATTTTAATAAATTTGGTTAGATGAGAAAGTATCTTCAGTTATGGCATGCTTGCTCTTAATCTAGCCTATGGGGAGAGGGAGGTCACTTCAAAAGTGTCAGTAAACCTAAAAATGTTTACTGTGAAAAAGTTGAGATTTTCTTTGGATTCATTGAAAAATTAGATAGTGAAAGAAGGCTTAGGTGCTTCAAATGTTGGTGTGAGGGTGATGACTCCTTGTTCTTTTCTCCCCTGGATCTTCACAGTTGGGTTAATGTGATGTGGGTACTTGTTTAGTTAGGACTCTGGGAGCATATTAAGTGTGTGTCTTATGGTAGTAATGTCAATTCTGCTTGACAGCGATGCAATCAGCTGTTACAAAGTGCTGATTAGGGAAATACTAGAACAGCCTCATTCATTGTCCTGGTCTTGGCTTGGAAGAAACTTTTTTCTTGCCCTGTATTGTTTAAGGTGTTAACATCCTAGTGACAGCAGGTTGAGGGTAAGATCAATAAATCGCAGACTGGTGTAAGAGCTCTGGCTTGCTTTGTAGATTTTCACACTGTGTTTTCTTGACCCGCAGCCGCTAACAGCTGGTAAATCTCTTTTCCCTTGTGCAGTCGGAACCTCCTGTAGTTACTTCTCCATCTGAAGTACATGGCAGTCTTGCTTGCTGCGCTGCCCTGAACGAGTACCTAGCACAGTGCTGGTGTTAATGGTAGCTGGCTCTGCAGCCAAGAGCTGAACTGTCTGCTGTGTTGGCCAAAGAAAAATTCTGTTGAATTGCTTTGAAAACCTGTGCTTCTTGTCTTCATCTATACCTGTAATAATTGATCTCAAGGGTTTTTTTATTGTTGCATGTATGTAAGTATTACATGATGTGGATTTTTTGTAGAAAATAAGCATTTCTATGCATATCATCCATAGCTATTACACTAAATATGACAGAGTTTAGAAGCCAGTTGGATCTGCATTTTGTTTTTGTGGATGTGCAGTAAATGTCAGTTCTGGAAGCAGGGTGCTTATCACCCAACCAAATGTTCCTGTGCATGTCCTTCTGATGGTAAATAGAGTGCAAAATCAAAAAGCTTACCGATTGACTGATTGGATAAAGCTTGCTTTACTTGTTCTAATACAGTACAAATGAGGAAAAAGACAATATTTTCCCCTCCCCCCCGGCCCCCCACTGCCATGTGGACTCTTTTGTTGAATAAATGGGGTTTTTTTAACAGCTCTAGGAGTCTTGACAGACCAAATTGCTGTGGAAGTGATTTGGTACTGTCTGTGTGATTCAAATAAATCATTTCTAGATCAATGAAAATTATAATTTGGCTGGGTTCAGAGAGATTGCTGATGGGAACCTAAGTTGTTTCATATAATCCGCTGTCCCAGTACTTCCTTAGCAACCCATATGACATTTTGGTCTTTATGGATTTATATACAAAACCCTCTGTATTTATAAAGAGCATCAGTAAGGCCACGAAGTCAACATTTGAAAGCTGGATAGTGCTTTCCAGAGAAAATACCCTTGATTTAAAAATGAAAATTAAACTATAGCATTGGAAAGGATACTTGTGAGTCCCTGTGTCAGGAAGAGTAGAAGTGTTTTGGCTCAGGTACTTTGGATCTAGCAGACGCTTAGCAGAGGCAACCTTCAGCCTAACGAATGAAAAATTAGGTGAAATCAAAAATAGGGTTTTGGGACGGAAGCAGTAGACAATACTAGGCAGTGCATCCAGCTCTGGCTGGAGCTGAGTACAATGACACAAAAGTAGTGACCTCACAAGTACCTTTGTGTTTTCCTGACTCAGATACACAGCCATTTTTAGGAGTGCTAATGAATTGCATAACGATTTCTCCAGGCTCCTGGTCAATGCTAAAACAGGAGTAAAAGGCAATTTAAACCAGCTCTCTTTTCACATACCAATTATTGCTACACACCAGACAGCTCCTGTATTTGCTGTGTATCCTAAACCACCAAAACAAACAAAAACCCCCATAGTTCTTAGAACATGCAAATATTTGGAGATTGCATGATATAGTAGCCTGTGGAGGGTAAGATCAGGTATTCTCTTATGATGGTTTTCAGCTGTATTATGTGCAATTTCTATGATGGTGCTCAAGTTTAGGGTGCAAGAAGCTGTGTATAAATTAATACCTGGCACTCCCATACTATCTGAAGACAACATTAGCCCTTCTGATGTAGCACTGCCATAGTGAATGAATAACTAGTCAAACAGATATGTCTGCTATCGTGATTAAATTGTGATAGTCCGCACAACAATCCCATCATCCTGTTTTGGTTCTTGATCGCATATGAGGCGTTGTACTAAATATTCAGTTATTAGTAATTGTCTTGAATGTTCACAGTTAATCTGTGCAATTTCTGGCTTTCAGTGGCAGCTGTCTTTAAATGCCTGTTTGTCTAAAAGTATATGGAAAGGCAAAAGTCTTCTGGTGACTCAAATTGTTTTTTGACCCAGCTGCTGGGGTAGAAAGCAGATGATGTTCATGGTCTTTAATTCATTTTCTAAATGGAAGCTGTTGTCTCTTAGGATAAACTGTCAATTTTCATGCTAAAGTTTGTATAATTTTCTTATTCCTAAAATTACTGAGGTTGTGAAAGAATCTGTGGGTATGTGTTGCTTTTTTTTTTTTCTGTTCCCATCGGTGGACATAATAATGAATACAAATCAGATTTCTTACTGGCGTGCTGATTGTTATGGATTGACTATCCAGAGGTTTTTGTCTTTGACACGTAGCTGACTTGGCATTCAAAGGACACGTGCATGGTCCGTGTTAAATGGCTTAAGGACTGGAGTGACACAGTTGGAGAGCTTGGCCGATAGCTCTGCATGTGTGTGATTTGGAATAAAAAACTCCGTCTTCTAAGACAGTGTCCAAAGTAGATCACTCAGTCAAATTTTCATATTTTTATTGCAAAGATGTAATCCTGAGCAGCTGAGGAAGAAAAATGAAGTTGTGATACATGTTTTAATAATGTCTGGTACAGTGTTTTGTAAAGCAAAGTATGCTTGTAACCTGCAAAGCCCTCTTCATACATTTGGCTTGTTCCTTATCAGCCTGATCAAAATCATGGGGCTGGGATTCAGCAAACAATAAGAAGCGTGCAGAAGAACTTGCAAATACACTGAAATCTGTAGGGTTTTAAAAGAAATTAAAAAAAAAAAACAGAAACCAAACTCAGTGGTCTGGCAGTCAAGTTCCCCGCTCCTTTTTTTTTTGCTCTGTTTTGAACTTTGTTTAAATGGTTTTGCAGCATGCAAAGAGATTGAATACATCTGTGTAGTGCTAGCATGAGTGAATCTGTACTCAAAACCAGGTTAGTTTAACAAAAAAAAAAAATCTTGAAATGAATCCAGGTAGCTTCCTAGTTCAAACATATCAAATAACAAAAAGCATGTGAACTCAAGACAACTCAGTTTAACTGTATAAAACGTTTAAGCTGTAAAACATCAGGAGGTTTTTTTATAGGTGCCTGGATAATTTGCCCCTAGGTGGCAGAGGGGCAGTGTGGGTTCCCTTTTTACATCAGATGTTTTCCTGTGGGCCAGGCGCTTGAGGGAAAACTGAAATACTGCTTCCTCTTCAAATGGTTGTTGCATATATGTTATGCTCCTTGTGTGTGTTTGCTCAAGCTTAGATGTCTTTAAACAGTAGTGTCTCCAGTTTTACATAACCTGAACCACCTCCTGGTTAAGGGGCTACGTTTCAAAGACTGCTTAGTTCTTCTCAAGCGCTGCACCATTCAAAATGGGAATGTTTGCTGTCTGGTCAGCAGAAAATGTTGTTTTTCTTGCCATCCCTAACATGAGTGTTTTGTGGCATATCAGTGCTTCTAATCAAATTGAGTGACTTGTAATGTATCGCCAGGTGGGATCCTGTGTCGTTCAAAATATCTTAAGTCTGAAAGTCTCCAGTTGCCTGGATCAAGACACGGTCTCTTCAGCAGTGGACCCGAAGTGGCTGATGGAGACTAAGTGTGGTGGGATGTCTTCTATACCAGAGAAGTGTTCTCAGCAAGGGTGGTCAACATTTCAGTCCTATGCTTTATGAAATCTTTGCTTAGATGTGAAGATTGCCAAATCTCTCAGTTGGTGAATGCTTACAACATTAACTCAGAGCAAAAGGGAAGGAGAGGTCTGAGTGGAGATGCAGGAGGTAGGAGCACTCTTCTCTGCAGGCAAGGAGAGCAGGAGCCCAAGCTCACCCAGTGGTTCCAGTGCCAGCACCATTGACTGCCTGGTCTTTTCCTATAGGTGGAAAAGTAGACTGCCTAGCCCATAGGTATCTGCAGGGCAACCCTCTTCAAGAACCTCAGTTGCTATATGGCACTTGTCTTTAAGCTTGGATGTGTGAACTGTTTCACAGGAGCCCACAAGACAGAACAAAGTATAGCAGCCTTATTTACCCAGTAGTTGTATTAGGAGATCCTGATTCACCACTGGAAAAATTCTGTTTCCTTGTTGAAAAGGGTTGAAATCCTCTCCTTTGGGGGGAAAACATAGTAAAAATTAGAAATCAGATGTCTTGCCTCCTGTCCTATTAATATTGGCATATTTCCTAGTAATGTTTCATAAGACTCTACTATATGTGCAATGTTGACTAAAAAGAATTGGCTAATGGTGGGAGTAAGAATAACAATGTCGTATTTATAACCTGGGTTAGCCTTTAACAAGAAAAAATAGCTTGAGGTATGCCATGTAGCACTAGTGTCTGGCTACTGTCAAACATGCTGCAGATGTATAGTAACAGGTATTGTGTGCAGTAAACTTATCTGAGTTGTAGAAACCTGATGTTGTTGCTGTTCCCAGGGGGTAAGTTGAGTTACATTATTACCGAGGCTAAGCTAACAGAGCTTTGCTTATAGTGTACATACAGACAAGACGGTTCTTCACGGAGAGGTGACCTTTGCTGTATTCTGGTTTCAGATTTCACAGGGACCTATTTCAAAGTTTTTAGCTTCAGTCCACACCCTGCTGGTAGTTAGCTATAAAACTGTCTTTGAAGAAAGTTAAAAAAAAGTCTGCCCTTTATTACTTTAATAAAGTTAGATAAAGGTCATTTGTTTACTCCTTTTGTAATATGCACTGCTGCCACTGGTACTTGTCAATGTAATTAATAGTTCAAAGATGAAATTAAAGCTACAGAATTTCTGGTTACAATGTGCAAGTGCATTGTGTAAGTAATTCAGGTTTTATGACTCCTGTTTATTAGTTAACTTGAAGAATGTGTACTAGCATATATTTGTGCTGGGGAGACTATTATGGTTGACATGGTATAATGCAGTGTACTCCCTCCAAGGTTATTTTATCCTCTCTAAACTTTTTTTGGGTTACACTCTCTCTCTACAAAACCAATTTAAAGAAACAAATTAAAGCCCTGTAATCCTGTTGAAGAACCCAGTCAAATAAAAAGTCTGCATGTCACCATTCCAATTAATATAATCACCTCTTTAATACAGTCACTCCTCTCTAGGACTCTGATTTCCATCTGATTAAAATATTTGGGTTGTATGTTATAACCAAGCTAAAGGGGTTATCCAGCTCTTCCCTCCTGGCCATGTGGTCCTGCCTCATCCTTCCTTTTGTAAGCTGCTGCTTGCTGGACTTGCACAATTCACTGTGGATTGTAGCGGAAGACTTTCTCCCTCCCCTTTTGCATTAGCTCTCTTTAGTAAGTTGAATAAGTTCAAGAGAGGGTTGAGTGAGCACTAGGGCGGGTGTGGGATGTCAAAGGTAGCAGTGAGACTCTGTGGGGAAAGGGGGGGAATAGGGGGATGGAGGACTGTCAGCACTGAGCTTCCTGAAGGTTGACTCCAGCCCCTTAATCCTCCAGTGGTGACAGCTCTGCAGAGTCCTGCCTGCAGTACTGGGAGGCAATGTGAAAATGTCAAAGGAAGGTGTGTGTGCATTGAGCCTTCTGCAAGGGGACTTGTAGGTAGGAAAGCAAGAATGAACAAGCTGTTTCTCTTGGCTTTGAGATATGATGTAGCAGCTGCTACATTATGAGGTTCCCCCTACCCTAGCAGTACCCTCAAAGTCTGAGTAGGAACCATCATGTTTAAAGGGAGGTTTTTGGATTAAATGCAATATTTGGAGAAATTGTGTAGGCTTCAATTATTTTAAAGTAATCTCAACATGCTGAGCTGTTCTTTGGCTCCTGTGTTGCACACCCATATCCCAAAAACATGAAGCTGCCAGTGAGTGACAGTCTTGGGTGGTGCGAAGGTGTTGGGTGATTGGAGTTGCCTTCTCTAACAGCCTTGCCTGACCTCCTCAGCTTGTAATATATGTGCACAGCACAAAGTGCACAACTAAATTTTCTATTGTAAAATAAAAAGGTTTTCACTATTGAGCAGTGTGTACTGTTGCTCTTATTTTTTGGTTCTATTTCATAGTTATGTATTAGAAATATTGCCACGGGGAAACTTTGTTCTATCAGGTTGACCACTGTGCCTATGTGTTCAGGAACATATAGAACAAATTATTTCTTTGGTGAGAGGAAAGTATGGGGTAGTACTTGGTTCTAGTAATGAACTTATGCATGTGTTTACAAGACAATTTTGTGTGTAAAGAATAACGTTGAGGAAACTGTGTGCAAATAAGTTGCTTAGCATAGCTCAGCCTGCTTCCCAAAATGTTGTGTAACTGTGACTCGCAGTCTCCTATGTGCCTTTGAAAATGGTATTGCCTCACTTCTCCTTCCATCCAGGTTCTCATCAGTTAAACGATGTGTAAGAAAACCTAGTGTTACTATCAAAAAATTTGGCAGAAGTATTGTTTTAGAAGTGTAATGCTGAGTTTCCAACAGCAGAAAGCTGTTTGCTGTATAAGTTGACTGATATTGTTCCAGTTAGTCTCTGTGCAGGAGGTGAATGATATGAATTGACAGTGTGAATAGCTGTGCTGCAGATAGTGCTTTATGGTCTCCAGTGCAGGGTCCTTCTAGCTTTTTCCTGGACCTCTCCCACTTTCGTTTTTCTCTTTTTCTAGCTGCAATGAAGCATAGTCTTCAAAAGTTTGTATTTTCTTTGTTTGATGTGATATGCAAGCTTCAGTGTAGATACTTAAGGAGTCTTATCAAAGTAATACTGGCTCAGTCAGAGTAAAGATGCTTTAGTTAAATAGACTAGGGCTGTGTTTAAAAATAACAGCTCTGGCTGTGTCAGCGCATTGGACGACCTGATACTGACTTCAACAGAAAGAGCTTCTGAAAATTACTTTGCCTGTTGCCCATTGCCCCCAGTGTGAACTTGTTTCCTGTTGGTAGTTAGCATTAGATGAACCAAAGGAGAGCCTTCAAATTCTGAACGTTATTAGCCAAGTTACTTCAGAGAAAGTGGCTCATGCTGAGCAACTTTTAAATGCACAAACAGGAGTAGCAGCACTTCTGCTGTTGTTCGTGTCGTCAGAATGGTGGTGTGTGGGGTGGGCTGCAAACACCATCCTCATCTAAGCTCGGTAGTTTTCGGTTCTCAGACATTTGATTTCTGTAGGAAAAAGGTGCTGTGTGTACTCCACCAGCCCCGGGTCGGTCTGTGTATGACTGCCATGCCTGCACACATGTAGGCTGTTGCCTGCTCATAGTAGTAAAGTGTGTGGAGGAGCTTGTTAGTAACTCCTGTGCAATTGTCTTGTCTCACCCCAGCCCTGGTTTGGCTCTGACTTCTGCTGTCTTTCCGAAGACTCATTTCAAGAACTGGTATTCTTAAAAAGTCTTGGTTAATGAGATATAGGCCATATGAAAAAAAAGCAACTTTAAAAAATATTATGTGTATCTGATATTTATTCTGGTTCTTCTGTGTGGGTTTTCTGTCCTTTTGTTTCTTGGCAAGGAAGACAGTATTACATTCTTGTACCAAGAGGAAAGTTATTAAGCTTACTCATAAAAAGAAGATTCATTACCAAATGCGGTTTTTCATTTTGTCCATTGGAAATTTTTTTTAAGACTCTAGCCATACCCAGATTACTGGCTTCATTCATACCATCATTGTATCAAGTCTGGATGCTGTCTTTGTTAAATTATGGCTCCTGAGGGTTTTCTGTTGCAGAGGTTTCTTCAGGCAGGGGAAATGAGGGTATAATAAAGGGGATCCAAGGACCGGACATAATGATTCTATATAACTGAAACAAACAATACCAGATTTGGCTGATGTTGGATTTTCCATCAAGCTTTTTTATTGGCATTTGTTCACTTTGCTTTAAGCAGAGTTTAAAACTGTGACATCCTGAGTGCCTGAACTAACTCAAAGACCAATAGCAGATGATTTGGGCAATACTTTTAATCGCTGTTTCCTATCATTGTGCATTTATCCTTAATTCTGGCTTACTCAGGAAGTGTCATTGATTCAAGTGCCATTAGAGCAGTAAATTCGACAGGAGACATCCAGATTCACTGAAAGGACTATACTGAAGCCAGTATAATAGATCTGGCTGTGCCTGAGGTTCCTGAAACCTTGTTCGAAGCATTGAGCTTGTGCTCGGTGAGAAGCAGTGCTACTTTCTGGCAACAGTGAGTACCTGACCTTCATCGCTGTTATCTCTGACTTGCTGCAACTGTCTGCTAGCTGTTAATAGTGTATTTTGCTTTCTACTACAGTTATAAAGTATTATTAATTGTAATATGTTAAGATAGGGATGGAATCTTCAAAATGTACTTCAGCATGCAAGCAAATTTGCTGAGCGATTCTAGGAGAAAATGACTGTACCTTTCAGCCAGAAGTAGTGCAAAGCAAGAAGGCAGAGTATGCTCATGGTTTTCTCTCTTTCTGATGTTGAGCGCTGCCAGAAGAGGAATGATGCTCAATCCGTTTCTCACTGCCTCTGCTATGACAGAACATTGCTCTTCCTGCGTAGAGAGTGTGCAGTACTGCAGTTTTCTGCAGATGCTTCTCAAGGGGAGAGGAGGAGGAAGAAAGTATTACCTTTGATATTTGTAAACTAATAGATACCAATATAGCTGCTGAAGTCAAAACTGTAGCTATCGTTTTAATGTCCTTTTAATTCTTTTAGGATGTTTGGGGGGGGATTTTTTTCCTCCTTGTTCTCAATAATTTCTGTATCTTGGCACATGGATGAAATCAAGTGCAACGGTTGAATCATACCCAGTACCCAAAACCATTTCCTCTCCTCATCTATTTCTGCTCATGCTCTTCAACATACCTTATCCACTTTTTTTGTAGAAATCTAGGAGAAGCTTTCCTAATGCTTTTTCTCTTATTCAGGTTCAACTGCATAACTTTAACTCCTTTTCTACTCTTATGTCTTTTCTACCTGTGTTAGAAGCCATGGTAAAAATGAAAGCATTTACAGTGGCTAAGTGTGTAGCACTTTGGAAGATGAAAACTGTTTTCCTATGGAGCAAAAAGCTGTATGTGATTTGAGATTAGCATTTGCAGTGCTTTAGCACTGTGCATTACGGTCAAATCTAACAAACACAGCATATTTAGTCTCTTTCAGGACCGCAATATGCATGTGGTTCTGTAGGATTCTGCCTGATGAAAAAGAATGCTGACAAGAAGGGGTAAAACTACATATTGCCCCAAGGGTAAACTTTTGGAAATATTTCTGTGGATTACAGCAATGGGTATTACGTAAGAAAGGAAAAAAGTTTGCCCTGAAGTGCCTAAATTATTAAAGCATTTGTAGAAGTAGGATTTGCCTGTCTAGAAATTTATTGTAATGTCCACTTCTGACCAGGGGCAAGATGAGTATGGATGCGTTGTAAAATCAGTCATCTGTAGGAGCCTGTGGATTTTGAGGGTTGCAAGGGTTGTGTAACTCGGTGTGAAAAATATAAAAGGTTACAGCTGGTATCTTCAGATTATTTATCTTGCAGTTGTATGAAATTGTTTCCTGAGAGTCTGATTGACAGTATTTACTGTAAGAGGATCTGATCTTCTAGTTGTTTGTTCTTTGCAATAAACTGAACTAGCACAGACTTGACTGAAAGTATGCAATTGTGTGGCTTTCCAATTAATTAGAGTGCTCTCTTTAGCATATTTGCTAGATTGTGTGTGTGTGTGCGTGTGTTATAAAAGCAGAAAAGTAGAACTACCTTGGTTGTGAGATGCAGCGATTTCCTTGTAGCATCTCCTGGGGGGGAGTTTGCACTGGTCCCAAGGTCACAGCTACTGAGACTTTCTTGTGTGCCCCAGTATCTTCCTTTGGCTCAGTCTGTAACGGAGCGGAAAGGCAGGAGGCATTCACACCACTCAGTTCGACCAGCTGAGGCTTTCCCTTTTATCGCATTCCTGCCTTGAATTGCTTTTTGGAGAGCTCTCTATGGATGCCGGAAGCCTTAAACAAGGCAAACTCAACTGGGGCTTGGCTGGCTAATTAAGGTGCCCAGTAGGGTAGTGAATAGCACACTTCAGTTGTTATGCTGCATACAAATTCTTTGTACGATGGGGCCTGGATTCATGGGTCCTCTCGGCTCTGTGCAGATAATGCCCAGATAACAATGCTCTGTTTAGATCTCTGCTCATTATTCAGATTGCTGTCATATTTAAATATCCCATCTGCATATTGGCTTAACCTCTGGAAAGACTTGGGCTGTGAGACTTAGTTAAAAAAAAAAACAACCCCAAACCCCAAAACTTTTAAATACAAGTTGTATAAATGCTGCTGTATGTTATCTTTCTCCTTTTAAGATAGTTTATCCCACAGTGATGCAACAGTCGCTAGTGTTCACCCTTTCTGGGGACAGTGAAACCCTTCATGTGAAATAATTGGCACCTAGTAAATGAATGAAGGTTCTGACATTGATTTATTAATGTGTCCAGGAACCATCTGTATGTTTTGGGTTCTCAAGTAGTTCAATGCGTTTGTTTTCCTTCTTAAGAAAATAAACAAATGCACATACATCCTCCTCTGTTCCTCCTCACCCCTGTCCATAGGTAGGCTTCAGAACTGGCCAAATGAGGGGGGGGAAAAAAATGCTTTGCTAGCAAGGCTGCTGCTGTCAATAGTAGGAAAGTGCCCCTGCCCAGCAGGGCTGCTCTTTTTATGTGAGGCTGTAGCAGTTGAAGTTTGTCAGTGATTTTTAGGCACTGTGTAACAGCCTGCATGTCAACAGAGCTGCTTACCTGCATCACCCACCCTAACTGAACCAGCTGGGAAAAGCTTAGGTGAGAGCATAGCTGAGCCTATGTGCTTGGATGCTTCAGCAGCCTCTCTTGCTGAAATAACCTTTTCCTCATGGAGCAGAAACATGCTTTCCTCACCTCTAGGCTCAGATTGCCTTGTTTATCCATCCTCGCCAGTGTTTCCTCTCTGAACAAGCCGTTAGGTCTAACCGTATTTTAAATCTGTCTGATTCCACTACTAAAGACAGTGTTTATACAACTATATATATTTTTTTAATCCTGTTGAAAATTATGTAACGGATGTTTAAAGTTCTTGTTAAAGGTCACTTGGGACATTTTAAGTAGTTGAAAAAATCCAGTTGTCTGGTCTTCCTGACTCCAGAAGCAAATACAGTTACGTACCTATTGGTTAGAAATGAGCTTGCTTGTGAGAGGATTTTAAAATTGAAGCTCCATTCACATCGTCCGACGCTGTATTTCTTAGGTGAAAATAGGACTTTTCCCTACTTTGATTTTTATTCTTCAACTTTTTCATCATTTTATATGACCTTTTTAATACCTTGTTTGGAAAAGATAATCCAGATTAATCAAATATCTGAGCTTTACCAATAAATATAGGTGCTCATAAGAGGCAATGTCCTCTGAATGAGTTTTACTTTTCAAAGGCCCAATCAAAATATAATTTGGGGAAGGGTTTTTTTCTTTTCAGCTGTTGATTTTAAGTGATGTCAGTGGTAGTTAACTCACCTAGCTTCACATACTTTTAATTCCTTTGATAAATACATTGCCAAGGCAATAACCTCAGTAATCATGAACTCTTTGGGGTTTTTCCTAGTTTAATTTTATATGAGCATGAATGTAGAGTGAGAGTGAAATGATTATAGAGAGAATTTTTCTTACACATTAGATTCTCTCTATGAATATGAACTTGTTTGATCTAGTTCGGGAGTGTGCTCGTTAAGAGGACTGCTCTTAAATACTTCAATACCTGGGTATCAAATATGGTGAAAAATCTTCTGGGTTTAGATGTGGAATGATGCAGTCAGTCTCTCTGTGCTGTTTCTATCCTGTTTTGAGAAGAGTTTGAGTTTTATTCAAAGTTTCTTGCATGAGTTGTTAGGGTTTTATAAATCAGCAATCATGAAAGTTCTTATTCAATCAAGCAAAGATCTTATTCAGATGTTACTGATTCTTGAACTTGTTATTTCTATTAATTTTGTTGCTTGTTTGGGGCTTTATCAGAATTAAACTACCTTTTATGTTTGAAGCAATGCTAGAGCACACCAATTAAATCTTTACCATGTATTTGAGTTACCTTACTGAGAGCTCTGGAAATTGGTAAAAGATTTTAAGGATGTTTTAGTGATCAAAATCTTGGATATGTATCAGTTGATTTTATTTTTTTTTTTTACACAAAACACTAAAAATAATTGATTGATGTCTTAAGTTTCTCTAGTCCTGTGAGCAAAGTCATAGTAACAATTTTTGTACTTTGAAAATCAAATTACAAGTCATGCGCAGTCCTAGGTAAGCGTTGTTAGTAGTAAAGAAGCTCAGTCTAGGCTTTGTTCTAATCTGCAGTGTTGCCTTCTCAGTGCTGGTATAGCAATGAGCTGCTACAAAGCAGCATTCCTTCACTAATGTGTTCAGGTTTTCTTTGATAAGGGTATTCTTGAATTATTTTTATGGTGGATGTGTGAACTTTTTTAGTTCTAAGAAACATTTTTGTGAATTAAGAGACTTAGAAAACATGGAAGATGAGTTAAATGAATATACATAGAGAGAATTCTTCATTGAGTTCAAGATGTAGGCCACATCTGTTATCATGTTTTTAGAAATGAGTCCATATTAAATCAGTTCTCCGCCAACAGCATCTGGTTGCACTTTATGTACATGTTTTCGTTCATAAAGAAAGCAAACCATATGACATAACCCCAGCCAGATAAAAGTGATTGTTTATAATACTTTGTTTATTTATATAGCACCACAAGATGAAATGCTTCATCTGAAAAACCTTACGGTACATTACAAAGGTGAGCAGATAACATCTGCATTTCCAGATGGTTGGTCTGGAATACTCTGTAGTGTCAGCCATGTCTTTCTAGCATGAAGGTTGGGCCACCTGTAGCTGTGGAAAAAGCTGCTGAAGCGATGTTTAACTGAGTGTGTACAATCCTGTCCTCCTGATTACGAGACATTTGGATGGAGCATTTTCCATTTAGGCCAGCAGGCAGTTATTTCAGAAGCAGCTGCTTCTGTCAGAAACTTGATGGCAACTTTTATGCCCTGCAAGACCTTGTGTGTAAGTGAGGGACATACTGGGGAGGGAGGCAAATGTCATCTGCTGTAGGGTTTATTTCATCCCTTAACAAGCTCCAATCAAATTTGCACTTCCAAGGAAGGGATGTTTTGACAACTTGTACCTAGATAAAATATCCTTGTGTGTTTTACGGCCTTATCTGAGATCCAGGCTGTCTTTTGTTCTGGATTTTTTTAATTGAATATTCATACATTAAAGTTGCTTAGAATATGCAGTATTCAACAAGTAATGCTTTCTTTGACTCTTCCCGTTTCAACCGATTATCTTTTCTGTTAACAGCATAACTTTTTTTTTGACTGGGTCATGAGAATGGCAGTGGTTTAGAATAGATTTTTTTGTTGTTGTTGCAACACTAGAACAAACCAGGAATTTTAATACTGTGGCTTTTAGACCTTTTAAAATCAGGCATCCTAATTAACAGAGCTAAACATGACTTAATTACTTAATGTAATTAACAGAATACCTATTACCTTTTTAGTTGCTAGGCCAAAAGGTTTTTAGCTGAGTACAAGCTTTTGCTGTGCATGATGACCCTTTAAAGGCTTTTGGGACTCTCTCCAGCTGGCAGCTTGGCATTGCTGAACAGATGCGGCTGGTCTCTGGAGAGCTGATCTGTACTGCCAGCTTTATTAATTCCTGACACTTGTATTGATCTGTGGGTCCAAACAACAGTAGTCTCCTGTGGAAGTGGCATAATGTGTAAGTCCTGTTGGTCTTTTCCCAGTATGTTCAGCATATATTTTGGTAGATCTAACTAGTCTTAGCAGCTCTTACTTGTTGTTCGAATGTGTGCATGTTTTACTGTTGGCTTCATGTTCTGTTCTTGGTGATTCATAGAGCATCAAAATGCTCAGAAATCGTGTTGTTAGCACTTTGGAAGGCCTCTCCAGATGATTCTGAACACTGCTTCTTCATGGGAAGCAAGTGGGCGTGCTGGAGGAGTATTCAAGTTGCCTGAAAGTGCTCGTGATTACTGAGGAACTGCCTTACAGCTCTCTTCTGAGAAGAGAGTTCTTCTTCCAAATATTATTTAATAATTAAAATCTTGAGGTTGGGAGGAAGTGCATTTTCCTGTAGCACAGACAGATGGTGTTGAAAAAGCAAGTGAAAATTTGTGCTGATGGAGTGGAATTTGATTTATCCTGGAGTCTAATTTATATCTGCATAAGGTGAGCCGTAGTAAATGGGGATTAGTATGACAGTAAACTCAGATAATAAGTGACAGATTTTTCTCTTAATCTGGGGAGAGTTATAGTCAGATGCTCTGTGTATGGGAAGCCTTTGCGGGCTACCCATTGATGTATTCTTACCAAAGTACTAAACTGAAATTTTTTTTTGTAATGCTTATCAAATTTAAGAGGAAACTTGAAATGGTTTAGGAGTTTGTGAATAGGAACACTATGACCAGAAGTTGGCATGTTGGAGACACTGATGACAGGCAGTTGCAGATGGTGTTCTGAGGGTTATCAGTGGACGATGCCAGTGGGACATGAATTTCCTTCTTCAGCCACACTCTGGCACAAATAAACACACTAATTACTGCAGCAGAGGTGCTGCACTAATGCATTTTACTGACCCCATCCGAAGAAGCTTACAGCACTAGACAATTTCTGATAGGATTTAGGGAAAACATTTATTTAAATACTTACTGAAAACAAATGTTTGGGAGGTTTTTGTGCATATGTTAAAGTCTTTAAAAAAAAAAAAAAAGGACTGTGGTTGTAATAGCTGTTTGTTTATACCTTTCCAATCCTTGGTCTCTGAGGCTGTTGCTTTGATAACTTCTCCAAGAGAAGCACTTGCTGGTCAGAAAGTGGATTCAGACTGAGACCACCCAATAGTCACAGAATATTGCAATATGTATGTTTTCATTTAGTATAAACATTTTGTGCTTAATGACTTCCTGTTTCTAAGGATGAGAATAACCTTGCTTAAAAAAGGAGGAGGGGGGAGTATTAAAACAGGAAACTTGAGTACATGACTGTGCTTTGCTAGTAAGCCTGTAGGTTGATACAAACTCTGGAGAAAGTTCATGAGATGTTGGGATACTATAATTTGTAATTCCTGAGGTGTTTATGAAGCAGTTACAGTTGTTTTCATACCAAGACCCAAACTTGTGCATTTTGAAGAACAGAAATGGAACAAGCAAAAAGAGCTTGTTGAATGTAACAGCAAGTGAGGAAGGAGTGGATGGCTGGGAAGATGAGGGGAGAATAGGAATGGTGCCTTAAGTATGGTCTTGTCATAATGCAACATTACACTGGATAGGATTTCTGTTTAACTAGGTACCAAGTCTCTGTTTACATTTCCAAACCCAATCCCAATAGGCAAATGTTACTGTAGAAGAGTGAAAAGAAAAGCTTAGATAAAATGTCACGATTAGACTTGAATCATTAAAACATTAAACAGTTGGACTCAAGTTGAAGATGTCAGTTAATTCTGTCCTAGTTTTGCTCTCTTTTCTGACTGAATTGGATGTATTTGTTCTCAGTGTGGCAGTTTATATGCCGTAGAAGCAGCATATGAAAGCAACTGTTTTGTTTCTTGAGTTAGCAGTTTTAGCAGTGGAAGCAAGTGAGTTCTGAAGATCAGTAAGGGCTTGTGTAAATTGAGGGGTACATGCCCAGGAAATCTTTTACTTCTGTAGTACTCTTTTATTTTAGAGCTGGATTAATTCTGCTGGCCTTCAACTCACACAGTCTTGCATCACCACACTATGTAGTGCTCTGTTTGGTCAGTGCTTGTTTTCTTCCTTTTTTTAAAGTAATTTTTGTTGAAGGAATCAGTGTGTGCAATAAATGCCCTTAGCCAAAATTGAGGATCTTGTTAGAAAGGCGTCTACTGAGAGGTGAGGAGGGGGATGGCATGGTTTGATTTAACTTTGCAAGAGCCAGGAGGGAGGAATCAAAACCAAATGAGGTCTCATCCTTTCTTTCTTGAGGGAGAAACATATAAAACTAAATAGCATCCTTTTTGCATAGCAGTACTGTTCTAACTGTACGCTTGAGTATCATTGCCGCTTTTGGTTTGGAAGGAGGAAAAACAATCCCCTCCCCAAAGGGCTTTGCTGGAATTGTGCTGAAGGAGCCTGTGAAAGTGAGTCAGTTTGACTAAGTTTCAAATAATGTTCTCTCTCAACTGAGAAAAAGTAAAAAAAAAAAAAACCCACCTTGATTTCTAAGGGGGAAGAAAGGTTAACTGGTCATGTTCTTATACCCTGATAACTTCTATTTTTGGGAAAGCTTGATCTGTATATTGTGAAATGAAGCCTCCTCTAGAACTGAAACATAAATTTGCTTTTGTCTTTGGTGGCAATATAATATAAACTAATTGAGCAATCTTCTGAAGCTGTGCATGGTCCAGGCATTCGGGGAAAGTAGGAATTTGTCATCTTCATGTAAGTAAATTTTGGTATCGTTCCTGTTTACGTCTTCTGTAAACTGACTGTAACTTTAGGTATAGTTTTAATGGGGTTTTTGTTCCTTTCCCCTCTGGAAAACTGGAATCCCTATGGTGAATAACAAACAAGGATTGCATCAGTAAACTTTGTTACAGTAGCTGTTGCAGCAATATCTGACAGGATCTGTCTTTTGTCTCAACATGGTGACCCAACCAGGCAAAACTGTGCAGCAGTAGTATTTTGATTGGACTGACCCCTAATCTATTCCAATTATCTATCATTTAAGAAGCAGTGCATTTATTTGTCTGTATTGTTATTTTTGTAGAATTTCTTCATACCTTAAAACTAATATAATCTCAACGTGAAATTTAGTATCTTGTGTTTTACCTGTAAGTGGCAAAAGGTCTTGGAAAGCAAAGCCTTGGTGGAGGGAAGAGAGGACTGCTGTGCCATACAGCAGATAGACGTTCTTGTTGCATTTATACCTGAAATAGCTACTGTCATGATGTAGCCACTGAAATTATTTTTGTTCTTTTCTAACTGCTAGTCTAAATTTCTTGAGTTGTAGAACTGTCTCGTGAAAAGCCTAATTGCTCCTTAACATTGTCTTGAAATGTGTGTTAAAACGTGATGAAATTTGGCTTTGTATTATGGGCAGGGGTATAAGGAATTTCTCTAGTACCAGGCACAGAGAGGATGGCAGTGGTTCCTGCTGCCTCCCTGGCATGTCTATCCTGGGCGTTCTCATCTGCTTCTATCTGTTCAGTTTTAGCTCTTCCTTTCATATGCCTCTTGATTTCTGTATGGTTTGCTTGTGTAAGAAAGACGTAGTCTGAAATGAAGAAAATCCTACCTGCTAACCATGCCTGCAGTGCTTGTTAGGGGCTCCTTTCCACCGCAGACGTTAGGAGGTTGGTTACTTGCTGTGGGTATGCCTTTCTTCCTCTCCCCGAAGCAGTAAGTGCCCCTTGGCACAGGAATTGTGGAGTACAGCCTTCCTTTATGGACATCTTGAGCACAAAAACAATCACTCTTTGCTTGAACGACAATAATGTGGTAAACAAAGTATTGTTGCTTGCTAGTGTTTTTAGCAAGGCAGTAAGTGGGAACATTCTTCTGTTTGGGGAAATAAGATTATTAATCTCTGTTGAAATACTTTATATGGTTCATGTTATAAGGAAAGGCTTTGAAACTCAACACGAAAAGAAAAAGCTAAATATATACATATATCTCATTGAATACAGAATGGTCTCTTAAAGAAGCGTGTTCTTACCAAAGACAAGATTAAAGTTATTTGACATTTCCTCATTGTGTTTACAGCTAAAACCATCATTCTGATTTGCATTCAGAGTGATGCATGTGACAGGCCATTATCTGGGTTATTCAATGTGTATAATTAGGCATTTACTTTCTTTTCCTTTCAGAATATCTATGCAGGGGTTTAAACATTTGAAGTAATAATGATCTGTGCACTTTCATACAGCATTTGCATAATTAATTTGGGAGGTTGGTCAAAGATTTATTTTGATGCTTTTGTGCTGAAAACAGGTCCACTGATTTATAGTCAGAGATGGGTATTGACATGCACTCTGCAGTGGAACAGTGTGGTGGAGGAATCCCCTAACCTGTGGTACTATACTTGGGATTTCAGGCCTGGGCTGTTACCTCTGGGCTGCTGGCCTTCAGGCTAACGTTTTGGAAGTAGGTTCTTGACACTGGTGTTTTGAGGTGCATAGGCATTTTCTTTTTGAAAAGTGGACAGCTGAACAAAAAATTGTCCCTGCCCAAACCAATGCAGCACGTATGCAAACTGAGGAGCTGAAATCGGCCTCACTCAAACACCTGTTTTGAAAGTGCTTTAGAAATACTTTTGTTTTCAACTCATGGTCCAGTTTTTACTGAGTGTAAAGGAGACCTGGATTATTTGGAAAGTGAACTTAAGAAAACATCTTTCTTTAAAGCCTTGTGTGTATGCAGAGATAAAGTGTCCAGTGTCTTTCTGGATAATAAGACTTGTTTTGCCTCTTGCAGATACATAAATGCGTGCAACCTCCGTGGCTAAGCAGTGGGTTACGTGGCTGGTTGGTAGAAGGAATGCTTCATTTCAAAGTGTACCACGCATTTCTGAAGTTTTAAATTCTCCAAGAACTCTGAATATTTTGGCCTGGAGGAACCAATCTTGTGGAGTTTCCTGGTGCAGCTGCCCTTTGGGTCTGTCTGTGTCCTGAGTGCAATCTCTCCACATGGGATGTAGCACCACCTGGGGAGAGCATCCGAAGCAGCCCCATGTCATCAGCTCCGCTGCTGGGGAGGCTCGGAGGACCCTCTCCAAAGTCCAGTACTTGTCGTGGCAGGGAAACTCACTTGGGGTTTGTAGTGTGGAAAATACTGAAAATCAACACCTTTTACCTGCCCCCCTTTGGGTTCTTGGAAAGAAAGGTTTGCTTCCTCACTGGTTAAAAATTTGTTTTCCCTCTGAAATAGGAACCATGAGATATAGGCAGTCAGATCTTTAGTCAGGGGAACTGTGACACGCATGAATGAGCAGACTATATAAAGTGCCAACTGTATTATAGGTTATTTTTAGTGTCTCTTCCTGCACTGTTGAGAGGAGTAGGCTGGTGCTGGTGGTGAGCAGGGGTGCATCCTGCTTACACCTCTGTGTTCTCCCTCCTCAGATGAGTGTGCCCCACCAGTGAGGTTACTGGTTAAATTGCTAATTCAGGATGCTCAAGATTCAATTCCTTAATCAGTTTGGAGGGATTTTGCTTCATGTGCCTTCTGCAGCTGATGCTGTTTGCTACAGAAGCAGCACAAACCCAGAAATTTAGTTTTCTGATTCTGCTGTTTCCTTAGAAAGTTATTTCATACCATAGCTGTGGACTGAGAATCGAGCCGTTTCACATTTTCTCTGTTAGAAACACGTAAAATCATATTGATGCACGCTAAGTGCAAGTATATTGGTCCTCACTTCTTTGCAGATTATTCTCTTCTCTGCGGTGAGTCTTGTCTTACTGATCGCTTTCCAACTCCGATGCTCTAGAGAACAGAGCCCATTAGGCTGTGATTGCTATTCCTTTGATTAAGCTGTGAGGAGTTGTCACTGCTGGAAGTAAGACTTATTTTTAGTAGCTTGCATGAAATGTTCAGGTTCTGTCTCAAAAGGAAGTTCAGTTGCCTAATTGATTATTGTCCATGTCTTCACTTCTAAAGGAAAAAATATTACATATTCTGGGGAAAATTTGAACAGCTTGATCATATAAAAGGGGGGGGGGAAGTCCTTGTTAGTGGAGGTATTGCTCAACTGGTAACATATCTCCTGGGGTTTTGTTTCTGATAATAAAATAATTTGGCAATGCTCCCCTAAAACAGAGATGTGTTGCATCTTCACTATGCTTCAGCTAATTTTAATGGCAAACAGTGTTTATTCATCCTGATGGTCCTTTGTGGTTTTGGAGATGAGGAGGCAAAAAAGTGGGAAGGGGTAATGTTGAATCAGTCTAGAAACTGGCAAATGCAAGGAAGCGGAATGTTTGGTTTTGTTAATGTTGCATTAAGTCCTCGCTTCATAGCTGTGGAAGAGGTAGATGTTGGCAAGGGAAGTGTTTCTACCCTGGCTTTGTCCCCTTAATTATTCTGGTCCGATTATTCTGTGTGGCCACAGTTTTATGCAAAATCTATTTTGCATTATTTTGTATGTGGTAATATTTCGGTGGGTTATTGCAGTAATTTTTTCAAGTGGACATGTTCAATTAAATTTTTAATTCATGGTTATCTCTCTACTGTGTATTTCCTACCCTAATGAATTTACTGTAGTTGTGGTATGCAGCCTCCCACACAGCTGTAATTGAACTTCTTGGTATTCCAGAAGAGCCTTGAAGAAACAAGAAGATACTTGATGTGATCATTAAAAATGATTTTGCCCCTGAAGGGTCACTTCTTTGACTTTAGATTCAGAGGTTCAACCCAAAAAATAAGCAGCAGCAGATAGTTCTCTTTAACTTATCATACCTCTAGAAAGGTACCTGTTCTCTAATTTATGTTATGGTATAGTTCTACATTGGCATTTTCCCCTTATCACAGGTGGTAAATTAGCTCATTAAACTGAATTAAATTTTGAAATAAATCATATGTTTGGGTCAAGCATCACAAAGCATCAGGAACCTTTAAATCCTAATTAAAGAGTTAGCTGCATTGCTCATTGCTTTCATTAATTTTCTCTGTAACAAAGGGGCCAGTCTGGCTTTCACTGAAACTTGATGCAGGTTTCTGGTGTGTGTCAAGTGCAGTAGAATAATGCTGCAAAATGGCTTTTAATGATAAGCTGTAGCTGACTACCTTTGATGGAAAGAGATAGTGTGCCTTGAAAAATACAGTTATAAAATGCACTAAAAGGGAAGCAATACAGAGCAGCTCAGATAAAAACGGATAAAAGTAGATGAGTTTTAAGAACATGTGCTTGAAAGGAAAAACCAGTCTGAAGTACTTGCTTGTCTTCTGCAGTTTGCACTTTTTATTTGTCTTCCTCAGCACATTTGTATGCTCAGTGTTGGGAACAGGGTCACAGCACAATGTTCTCATGAAAGGTGGAGGAACAGAGATGCAGCAGCGCTGCATTAGCAGTGAGCTGCCGGAGGACAGAGGGAGGGACACTACTGACATGAGCATGACTTCAAAAATAAATATTTGTCTGTGTTCCTTTTAAGTTGTCTCTGACCCTAGTTTGCCAATAGTTAATTTTATTTGTAAAACTGTCACTTTTACTGTCTAAACACTTTGGTACAATTGCTACTGTCCTAATTTGTGCTGTTTGTGAGGGCTTTTGTGAAGGGAAGGTGAAAAATAGCAATTTCAGCTTTTAAAAAAGGCAGCACTAGAAAATGGCAAATGAAGAAGTTGTATGACCTCAACAGAGGTCACAAGGGAGACTCTGCGAGCTCCCCAGAGAGCACAATAATTTTTTAGAAAAAATAAGAACTCTAGAAAATAACTGTGCAGACAAGACAGGAAGATAGTGCGGGGATTTTCTTTGTTCGTGAACAAACTGAACTTTCTTCTTAGTAAAGTAAATACAATCCAGATGGCTGGAAAGTACAAGATGCTCCCATGGGTTAGGGTGGAGGTTGGATGAATTAAGCTTTGTAGAAGTCAAAAGTGAACAAGTGAGATAGAGTTTTAAAAAGAATAAAACTGTGTAGTTGGTTTCTATTCTTTCTCAGGTTTGAGGGCTGGATTGAGCATTTCATGAAAATGTTTAAATGAAAGGATATTAAAGAGGCAATGTTTCTGTTGATAATATCAGAATAAAGTAGGAAGAGTATTGATAAAAATGTGGGGTATTTTCTTTCACCAGTGGAGTTGGTCAGTTTGTAAACAAATCATAATCTTAACTTCCAAATACAGCTAGTTTCAATAAATAAGGGCTTTGGTACTTTGCAGCTGAGGAAAAATTTGAAGATCTGTATGTGCTCTGATCATTACTAGTTTTGCAGCAATAGTGATGTCATGAATTGAGCTATGGCTTTATCTCTAAATTAATACTCAAAGAAAATAATACCATACATTTGAATCTTATGTTGTGACATGTCTTTTGATCATCTGTCGTCAGCACAGAGATTCCTTGTGGGAGGTTGTGCCATGCCTTGATGCAACTGGGCTGGTTGCCTCAATCACTATTGGGAGTGTGGGGAAAACCCTCTCCAGCACCTCAACTTCAGCTGCAGGGCTTAATTTTTAATTCCATTCTTCTTTGTGTTTTTGGGCACAGTATGAAGCAAGTTTGGGCAGTCTCAGAAAGAGGTGCAGCATGCTGATATCCTTGCTGGAAATGCCCAGCAGTAGTGTTGCTGAAATAGAGTGGGAGTAATCCTTGAGCTTCATAGCTGAAACAAAACTGTTGTTATTGCAGGTGTGGAGGTGCTGTAGATTTGATGGCTTAGAAATAAAACCAACATAGTAGTAAAGGAAAAGATGAGATTAGAAAGGAAGCAGTGGCTGCTCAGGTGGTCAAAGTGTCAAGATACCAAGCATCGCTTCTCAGTAATAACATCCTGAATGGTCATTTTTAGGAGTGAAGTGGATAAGCCGGTTTGTGAAAAAACATGCTGTGAAATGAATTGTAGTGTGAGAATGTGCTAGAGCTTCTTGTCACTTTATATGAAAAAGCATGGAAAGATTCCCTGTGAAACTTGCCTTGCTCTTTATCCTTAGCAGCCCACTATTGCCGTACCAGTACTGTAGCTGCACATGTTTAAGTGTATTTTTTAAGTGCAAGTCTAATGAGAATAGTGTATCAAGTGCACATACCTCTGTGTGTTGGGAAGTTGGTCTTGTTTCCTTGTGTGAGAGATGGAGCCAAAGGGACCAGAGGTCTTGCCCCCTGTTCCTTTCTTGAAGCTTTGTTGATGCAGTGGGTGTCTTGAGCAGAGCAGAAGGTGGATGGTCTGCATACAGCCCCAAGAAGTTCCTTCTGACTGAAAATTTGAAGTGATTGAGGATGTAAAACCATTCTCTTGTGGGTGTCGGATTGAGAATACAAAGGGCTAGATAGGTGCAGGGTGGTCTCCTAGTGGCACACAAGTGTTTTTCTGATTTATAGGAGGTTAGCTGAAGCAATGCTTACGGGCAGCTCTTATACCAGGAGCACACATGGCAGTGGAATAGAAGGAGCTAGCCGAAGAGGAAGTGTTGTAAGTGCAGGAGATGGTGCTGAAAACTGAATGCAGAAGTAGGAATGAAGCATGAAAGGAGGGAGGGTGGAATTTCTTGGAACCATTATCAGTCTTGGCATTTTTGAACGTGTATGCATTGCTGAGGGTGAGGTCCTGCAAACTGCTAGGTAGGAGTGGTTGGAGTGGATGGCTTCTGGTGAGACCCTGAGAGCAACTTTTAAAATGTGGAGTGACTATGGAGTTAGTAGGTGAAATCTGATGACAGCAATGGGATTGTAGCAACAGCTAATGAGTTGGAGTTGGCACTGAAAGACTGGTAGAAATGAGAACGATTTCATCTCTGGGACGAGAAGAAAGCAGGAAACCTGTGCTAACAAAAGGTGGGAAGGGAGTCATGCTGGACTTTCACGTTTAATTTTCTTTTTGAAAAGGAATGTAGGATTTTTTTCTTCAGATTTTAAATCTTTACTGGAAGAAAGTCGGAATAACAATGTGTGTGGAGTGCAGCAAAAAAAGTAGAGAAGAGGAAAAACAATTAGGATGCAAGTTCAGGGGCATTAAATAGCTGGAAAATTGCTGGGTGGCTTTTTGTTCACAATTACGCAAACCTTGGACATAGCTTGAAAATTATTTTGCTTAAATGTATAGCGTGTAGCTTTAACATATGCGTTTTCATTTTTTTTCATACTGAAGGCTAAAGGAGCACTGTCCGCCTTCCCCTGTCAGGCTTTGTGAAGCCCTAGTAAGCACTGTATTTTGTCTGGCTTGAAGTACCTGTTGCTGAAAGAGATGCAGTATGTTAACAAATATGAGTGAATACAGCTTGGCTAATGCTGATCTCTGTAGGGACTTGTTTTAAGGGATGAGGGGAGCAGAAGTATGTAATGCTGAAATTATTTTCCTGAGGCCAGTTAGGATGGCTGTTGAAGAACTGTACCTCCATCCAGAGCTTTAAGGCCATTCAGACAGTTTCTGAAACTGCTTTTTCCCCACTGCTTGGACTGTATTTATATGAAAATTCAATAATGCAGTAGTTTAAAATACCCCACCTGAAACTATTTTTACAGTCTTGCTGAGAAACAGTTAATAATTAGATTCCAGACAGCAGCTATATTCTCTACAATGCTGAATTGTTGAGCATTAAGCCTTTAGTACTGGGATTTATCAGATGACAATAGTGAAATGGAGTAACGAGTGTTATTATAAACTATAGACCATGAGGTAAGTGTGAATTAGCATCTTCATTTTCATATGTATTTACTTCAGCCAGAAGTAATAATTAAATCTTCTCAGATATTCTTCAATAGGTTTGATTTGTAACTTTTTTCTAAAATCAATCACCCCTTCCTTATCAATGCCAAAGCTTCCACTGATTGTAGTGCTGATTCTACCTGAGTATGAGTGATGCTCTACTGAGTAGTTTCCTGCCACGCTGAACATGTGTCTTGGTGCAGCAACTGTAAAAAAAAAAAACCAAACAAAACAAAAAAAAAAAACCCTCTGCATTTTAATGAAAACTAGCAAATGATTTCTTGTGTAGCTTGATATGACTGTGTTCTAATTGGGGAAATAGGTGGTGTGCTCTAACTATTGCCTTGCCTTGCAGTCTGCAGAGTTTGTTACTTCTCTATAGCATCACCAGTGAGATTAAATGGAAAAGCTTTTGGTGCATGTTTTTCCTCTCGAACACTGACAGAAATAAAATAGTTTTTGAGTAGTTTTCTGAATCTCAGCACAGGCTTTGGCATATCAGCTGATGGGGTTTCTTGGTTATCTAGTTAAGAAAATAACTGGAAAAATATTTTTTGCTGTACTATTAGTAATTAAACCAAGCTGCTTCTTTGTATAATTTATGTTTAGACATTCAACATTATCTAAAAAGGAGGGGAGTTTTGTAACTTCAGAAAAGTTGAATTCTCCAGGACCAGGAGTGTACTGTGGTGAAAAGTCAGCGCTTTGAGAGTTCAATGTGCGTCTCTTTGAAAGAAAAGACCAGGAGATGCAATGGTTCAAATAAAGCCTAGCTTGAAATTTTTAGCTTCTTGTTCAGTAACTCCTGGTAAATGGTTTTTAATCTGAAAATATTATGGGAGACTTGCAATGGCTATTTTATCATTTACCATTTCAGAAGGTTAAAGTACAGTATAGACACATTTCATTTATGTTGGTGACTTCTTCCTCCAGAGTGCTATTGGGATGAGTTTGTTGTCAAAGTCCTGTGGCCCTTTTTGCCTGCATGTGGGACATCAGAGCCAAACCCCATTCTACTTTTCAAAGACCAGGGAGGATTTTTCCTTGTTCCCCCCAAAAGGGGAATTCCGAAATTTGGAATCTTGTAATTGCAACAGTGGTTTCCTTGACTACCAGGGTAATAATCCCTCTGCCATAAATTGTAAACACTCTTCCACACAAGCAAAGTCTTAACATCTCTATCTGAAGTTAAGCCATTTGTCTGTCTTTTCTGACATCTGAAATTTGTCAGTTGTTTGGCAAACTAACTCCATAAAGCTTTGTCTTTCATAGGTTTTGTTTGTTTAGGTTTTTCCTTCTGAAAACAATTTGGTCTCTTTGTAGCACATTTCAGTTTTGTTCTTTCTATGACTTGTTCCTCTTGCTTTCCTTCAGTTGCAAGGAACACAATTAAGTACAGTTGAAGCCCTTATTAAAATCTGGGCTTGAGTTGCAAATTTGCAATGACAGATGTTTGTCAGGCTACCGATGATTAGTACCTTTTAGCATTCCTGGTGCCTTCCTGAATTCTGACAATACTCTGTTCTCATTGTTGCTTATGTTCATTTCTTCTCTTTTTCTCTTCACAGCATGAAGCTCTGCACAGTGTATAAATTGCTTTCTCCATGATAGTGACTTATTAATTAGCTGTCAAGAAAGTTAAGCTCCTTTGTAAGGCCTATCTTGCCTTTCCCTTGGGATATCTCTGATATGTAGTCTTCTCATGCAGGATCTGAAGTTTGGGAGACCGTGTGTACTAAGAGTGCAATTGCCTGTACTGATACACCAATGTTTCCAGCTTCCTTTGGAGGGGATTCATAGTGTTAGTTGCCATTGCTCAAATAATCCCAAATGGAGAAGTTGGTGAGGAAAGCTATTCATCAGACTAACATGGAGGTGTTGTGGTTTAACTCCAGCTGGCAACTAAGCACCACACAGCTGCTTGCTCACTTGCTCCCCTCACAGTGGGATGGGGGAGAGAATCAGAAGACTAAAAGTGAGAAAACACTGGGAAGTGTTTTGCTTTGCTTATTGGCAGGCTGGTGTTCAGCAATCTCCAGGAAAGCCAGGCTCATCACCAGGCTCTGTTATGTGTAACGAGTACTTGGAAAGACAAACACCATCACTATGAATGTCCCCTTGCTTCCTTCTTCCCTGAGCTTTATATGCTGAGAATGACATCATATGCTATGGAATATCCTTTTGGTCAGTTGGGGTCAGCTGTCCCAGCTGTGTCCCCTCCCAAGTTCTTGTGCATCCCCAGCGTACTCGCTGGTGGGGCAGCAAAGGCCTGGACTCTGTGGAAGAGCTGCTCAGCAGTAACTAAAACATCCTAATGTTACCAACACTGTTTCCAGTGCAATCCAAAGCATGACCCATAACAACTACAATGAAAAAAATTAACTCTACCCCAGCTAAAAACAGCGCGGGGGATATTGTATAAGATACAGGGGGTGTACTACCAGAAGTACTGCTTTTTCTTCCACTTGGCAAATTGCCTAACAACCCATGTTTTCGTGCTAGGGCTCCTCACTAGCATTGCCTGTCTTCCTGTCAGGGAATGCTGCAGGACTGAGTGTTATGGTTGAGGCTAGAGATCTGTTTCTGGTTGATGCTCTGCTAACAGTATTTTGGGAAAATCCAACAAGTAAATATAAATCACAGTAGAAAAAATGTATTAGACAAAGGTGCTCCGTAATTTAACATAAGTTCTCTCTCTAACCCTCAGGAAACATGTTCTTGTAAAGCCTCTCAGGTGCTGAGTTTTAGTGAGATTTCTTGTGCCCCTGGTACTATACTTCTGTATCCTATTATATCATCTATTTTGTATGCTGAGCACTGAGAGTGGAAAAGATGGAAACATGGTTAGATTGTCAGTTGTTTCCAATGAAGAAATCTCTGTTTGGTGGAACTGTTTGCATTCCTGTGGTCAGTGGTATAAGGAAATACCATGTTATGAAAAATTCCCAATTGTTTCCTTAAGGGCTCTTAGAGTTGCACAATCTTTTGATGGTTTTGTTTGTTAAAAAAAGAAATTAGTTGCCAGCTCTTCAGTTTGGAACTCAAAATTCTTTAAAAATCAAAGCCCTAGTAAATGTTTTATTCAAGGTTTGGATTCAAAGCAGAAGTCTATTTTCCTAATATATGCTGATCAGCCATTATCATGTGAGTAGATGAAGACTGTCTTTTCATTCCAGGAATTGTTGCTTCAGAGTATCCCATCAGTTCCTTGACTATCTGTTGTTGTGATTACTCATAGTTTCTGGATGCAGCTCTAAAACATTGCTTCTCTGAGTGGGGGACAGCTAGCTCTCAAATATTGAAGTAGCTTTAATTCTCAAGAAGAGAAATGGTATCTCTGACACACAAATCCTTTTGTCCTACAGGCTGAAGCCCTCATCTAACATTTAATTTGTACTTGCATTTTCAATATCCCGTTAGGATTTGTGTAATATGTCTGATTGCTGACATATGCACGAATTCAGATGTATCCCAGTTTTTTGAAGCTGCTCGTATTCAATATTTGTCTTACTGCTGTCATATCTTGAGTTTAAATCCATCTCTTTCAGATATTACTTTCCCTGTTCTGAGTGCTGGCTTTGAGTTTGTTCTTTACTGTGTGACTTATTCCTTCTCAGATCTTTTTGCTGTTCTTGATACGATCTACATTCTTCGTTACTGGATGTATAAATTCATTTTGGCCATAGAGGCATTTAATTAAGGAATAAGAGCTGTGAACATGGCTTAAACAGTGCTGAGCACAATGAAGACAACTGCTGGCCAGTGCCTGCATCAAAGGTTTTCTTGCCCGTACTCAAACGTAGAATGAAAAGCCTCCAATGGACTGAGAGTGAATTAGGTCATGACACCAAATGGGATAGTAGTTTCACAGTTGTTGAGGGCTTTTTGTTGGTTTTGTTTGTGGTTTTTAATAGTGAGAATTTTTAATTGGGAAGGAAGAGCTTGTTGAAGTGCCTTGAGTGACACCAGGCAGAAGGGACATGAATGAAAGGAATGTAGCAGAGAGCTTGTGATAAAGGTCAAAAAAATCTGCTTGAAAGCATATGATGTTTGGAGTGTCACAGTTTCTGGCCTCAGCTGTTTCCCCCACTGCCTCCTTTTGAGCTGTACTGTCTCCAATTCCTCCAGTGCTGGGAGATGGGGACACAGCCCAGCATCGCTTACCTGCGGCTATACTGGCCCCCATGGGAGTGAGCAGTGCTGTGCAAGTCCAGTGGAGCTAAAGAGGTGTTAAACACCATCATAAATGGGCACCTCTACATTCTGCCAACCAGTGTTATTGGACCTGGAGCTGACAAAATCGGAGACAATATTCAATTTTCATGTCTGAGTGGTCTACCAATGCCCCCTCGAAACAGTAGCTAGTAGCCTGAGAGGTGGGATCTCTTCTTGCAGGTCATGGCTGCGCTTAAAATAACATATCAGGAACTCGTATAGAAATAGCATTCCCTTATCTCTGGCAGTGTGCAGGAGATGAAAAATAAACTGTACTGCCAAGAATGAAGAGTCACGTTAAAGTGTTTAAATTCCTGACGCTGTGGAGGGCTCCTGGTCTAACATGACATTTTGATGCCAATACGCTTCCCCCTCTTTCCTCAGTCACTGCCATTGCTTGTGTGCTCTGCCAGGGAGCAGTTGGCAGGACAGCAAAATAAGGAAATATGCCCAAGCCCCACACAGAGCACCTGGCTAGAGCCAATTCTGTCCCCTAAATCTGTATTCCTGTCAGGTCTAAAAGTAGATGAAGTAGTTTTGTGGCTGTTTACCTGTAGTACTCCTGAGTATGAGGACATTGTTCATTCCTAAATGTCAACTTGCTGAAAATAACACCATATTTATGGCAACTCTTATTTTTCAAGTGAGCAAGGAACTTATTACTTTTCTGTTATTACTTTTCTGTAAAGTAATTCAGGGAAAACAGAGTTTGAGCACACATGCAATAACATCTCGTTTTAACCATGTTTACCTTGGAAGTTTTGGGTTTTGGTTCAGAGTATCTCATGACAATGTCTTTCAGTAATTTTGTATAATTCTACTTGCCGCCTTTCTGTGTACGCTGTTTTTCTGAAAGTCAATTCTTTACTGCTGAAATTTATAGATAATATTAAATAATCTGGCCTTTAGTGATGATGGGGAATGAGATAACTAGCCTGCTGAAATGATGAAACAGCTGAAGTATTTGTAGTACAATATACTGAGAAGACCTAAACAGCGATGCTTGAGGTGCTGTATTGAAGTTGTGAAGGAGTAACAAGGAAAAGCTGGTGTTAGTTGAAAGTGGCTGCTACAAGCTGATGAATAAAAATGGGTTAACAGGTTGGTGAGAAGTACCGCCTGTGCCTGATGGTAGACTGAGCTCAGTGTCTTCACAATGCATAATGTATCTAATTTGCAATATATAGATCTTAAAAAAGAAAATGTACCATATGTTTTGTATGCATGTATGAAATCAAGCAGTCTGGCCCCTGTCCCCAGGAAATAACTGCTTTTCCTTGGAGGAGTGGTTGAGGGAAAAAGGAAGATGATGGAAACAGATTTGTCAGGTTTGATTGAAGATAACTTGTGCTCAAGGACTGAGAAGACAAAAGATGATGGAAGTAAACAATTGCTATTTTATTTACTGATTTTACTTTCACGTCAGAAGATGAAGGCAAGAGGAAAACCCATAGCTGCTCAGCAGTGGGAAAGGGTCAGAGCAAGGCAGTTGTTTCCTTATGAACTTTGCACACCAGCAATTGTCACCTTCAAAGAGCGGTGTGCTGTTCCCTTCCCTGGCTCCCCGCTGCCTGGAGCCTGCCTGCACAGCAGTATAGCAGCTGCTCTGTAGAGTTCAACTTCTGAGCCAGAAGAGGAATTGTGGGTTGTGGCTGTTACGCTCTAATTTAAAAATGCAGTAGGTAGACTGGATTTTACTTTCTGATTTGTAACCCGGTGTGCATAAGGCAAAAGTGGAAGATTCCCAACTAGGCGCTCTTAAGTGAGACTTGCCGTTGAGATTTTCGAGTATGAAAAACATGTTAGGATAAAGTAAAGTGTAATTCAATGAAATATTCTGAAAGAGATCAGGAAACTAAATGTTACATTAATACTTTAAGTTTTAAGTGTACAGTATGTTCCAGTAATATTGGAAAGCCTACCAGGAGTCAGTAATCTCTTTTGTCTGTTTTACAGGTCGAATACATTACTAGAGCAAGGAGGGCTGTTGAAAAAAATCAAGGTACCTGAAACAATTTACTGTCTGAATTCTTGGCTGGGTTCTTGCTTGTCATTTAGTGTGATGATTTTAAGGGGGAAGAGGGGAACTGAATCACCAAACTGCCACTTTTTAATTAAACCACTTTAAAGTGCAGATAAAAAAAAAAACCAGTAACTTTAATGTTGTCCAAAATATTTTTGTGGGATGAAATTGTAGTTTAGCTTTGGTGTGTGTGCAAGCGTGTGAACAATACTGCATGATATGTGCTGTAAATATGTATGGAACTTCTTATGTGTAAGGATATCAAGGTGTCCTGCAAGTTCCAGCACAGTGAGTATTGCCCAGTTGTACAGCTGGTAAGCTGACCAGCTGATAAGAATCACCAAAATGTGAAAGCTTGCAGCTTTGACATTCCTCACTGTAATTAGCAGACTTCAGCACCTTATTTAACCATTATGTGCGCAGCTCCAAAGATGCAAAAGGAGGAGTTTGAAGACAGCGGAACCTGAGCAGTAGCCTGTATTTTACAAATGAGGAACTGGGGTTTTTTCATGCCTTTTTCAGGCACTTCTGACTGTCCTGCAAGTGTTAGTGGGGTATCCCTACTATATATTTAGCTATAGTCTTCATTTTTACAATTATAGGCAGCAAACATTCTTGCAGTTCAGTCTTTTAGGAATTTTAGTGCCTAATCTCTTATCTGAATTATTTTTTTCTAATAGTGTTTTTTAGAGCTCCCCAGTCCTTTATTGAAGTAAGACGGAATGTTACAACTTATGTTTTTGTGCCTGTTACGTAACTAAAAAGACTATATTTAAAATAATCCTGTTGCAAACACCTGGCTAGAATTCTTTTTGGGGATTTTTTTTGAGTGAGAGAAAGCCTTTCTCCTTTATTTGATGTGAAATATTACCTGTGAAATGCTATACATACCTTGCAAATGCAACAGTATGAGGCAGAAGCAAGGAAGGAGTCAAAACATTATCACTTTATTAAAATGTAAAGACAGTGGCTTTTAATTAATAAAAGCTTGCTGCATAGTTCTGTGCCCTTCACACTGAATGGTGCTGAGCTGCCTTCTTCCAGAGAGTGCATGAAAGTGCCAATATTGGCAGCGTCGTGTGCATTAATAATGCCTTTGATTTAAAGAAACAGAGGAATTTCTTGGTCCTTTGAGTTTTGCTTTAAGATCATTCAGGTGACCCCTTGCACCTTTAAACTGAAGTCTTCTGTGATGCTTGGGGTGTTTAAAATACAAGTTATTTTCCTGGGAGCTTGGAAGACTGACTGTTGTACATGGAGCCCCAGTGTGGCTGTGTTCCCTTCGGTGCTGGGCTGGCCTCCTCTGCAGGCTCCTGGTAAGATGAGAAGCTGGCAAAAAGCATAAAAAAGAATTCATATGTGGCTGGAAAAAAGATACAAGGGAGTCTCAGACTTTTTGTCTGGTGTCTCCAGTGCTGAAGGAGAGGTTTCTATCTCTTTGCTCAAGCTAGACAAGAGATTTTACTCCAGCCTTTTTTTGCCCCTCACTGTGCAAAACCTGTCAGATCCTTTTCCTGACACTTTCTCCCCCGTCAGTCCCTCATAAGACTTCAAAAGAGATTTTTTTTTTTTTCCTATTGCAAAAAGAACCAGGCATGGCCTTTCTTGCTCAGCCTGCATTTGAAGCATTGATAAGTAACATGTGGCTGGCTCCAAACTGCAGACTTTCTCAGGCATTTAAGAAAACACTGTTAATAGTTAAGTTTCAAAAGAAACTCTAGGCTTGTTCTTCCTTCTTTGCAATTCCTCTTTTGTGTAATATATCCCAAGAATTTTATTCTCTGCTGTCTGAATCAGTCAGAATTCACTACTGTCCTTCTGATTAATGGATATTGAAAAGAAATGTCGATTTTTTTTTTTTTTTAAAAAAACTTTTGCATATGGGAAGGGTTTCTTTATTCATAGTCTGTGTCATGCTGTTAAGCTGTAACTTTTTTCTTTAATGCCTTTGGATCATCACTGTTTGGAACATTTATTTCAGGAGTGCCCTAGCAGAAAGAAAAATATTATTTTTTTAAAACTTGAGACAGAGTAAGAGGAGCCTGGAATTGAAATCCACTGTCTTGCGTAATTGTTTAAACCTGCTACGCAGTTTGGCAAAAGTATGAACTGAGAGGTCTTTTCCATAAAATGTAGCTGGGGCTTTATCTTCAAAGACAGGGTATGCCTGAGGACAGCCTCTGGTCCTTTTAATAAGAGTAGAGCTCACTTGAAAGGCAAGGTTGCAGATGAAGAAGAATGTAACCTGGGGACTTATGAGCTTATTCAGTAACTCCAATCTGGTCCATCACATTATAAAAGTGGGAAAACACAGTAAAACAACTGCCTTTTTATTTTCTGCTCAGTCTGAGGAACAGTCTAAAAGCAAATGGTACAAAAATACAGTAAGATGGAAGATTAATTTGAAATCTGTATTCAAATTTATCACCTGAATATATTTTTCTTAAAAAAAAAAAAACCAAAGCCCAAAGGAAAAACCCGAGTGCTCCCTGAATTACAGAGAGGCTGGCTGCATTTCCCCCACCCATTTAACCCAGTTAAGTAAAACTTGGTGTTGGCTCTTAGCTGTTGGGCAAGCTGTGCTTCCTTCAGCTTCTTGTCCCACATGGTTTCTGTGAGGAGGGCTCAGACCTTGAACTGTTAGAACATTCAAGGGATCTATTGGAGCCATTTTCTGAAACAATCTCACAAAACTCTTTTAAGATTCAGCAAGCTTGTACAGTTAAGTGCTTTTTTTAAAATGCCTTTATCTGTTATGAAGCACATTTCTACACCTTAGCATTACTCATTTTGCTAGAAATCAGACTTCTAAAATCCTCTTACACATAGTACTGAGGAAGAGTGCGCACACACACTGAGTACAGGGGCATATCTGTTTGCAGGGTGACTGTAGCAGCAGTGATGAAGGTCATGTTTCTAACCACGCTGCTATAGTATTGGCACCTTTGAGCCCCTGGGCTTTCTAAGCCTAGAGGGAGGCTAAGTGTTGTATGTGGAACTATTTTAAGCATCTCTTGAGTGTGTGGTTTTTCTTTTTGTTTTCCCCAATGCATCTTTCAACATGTCTGTCTCCATTTTCCTGCTAGACCTCACCCTTCCAGTCTAGCAAGGAGGAACTGGGATGAACATTGGCCCAAAATGCATTTAAGCACACCCTTTCCTAGGCTTGAGTAAGGGAAACTGTTTAATAAATGTTTACTCCTGGATACATAGCATTTCATGCAAATGTGGAAAGATCATATTCTGTCTTGCTACCAGCCCTGCCAGAACCATACTTTAGTATCTTAGAGGCCTAGGATCTGCCTGTTAAATGTGCCTTTATTGTCCCCTCTGAGCCTCACGGTCAGGGTGAACTTTCGTATTTTGGTCTTTTTTTTTTTTTTAATAATTAGGGCCATTTAAGTCACTCATGTGGGTCTGTTCAAATGTCAGTGACTAGATAATTCTGTCTGCATGAATGATGAAGTAGAATGATACAAGTGTATTTTTGCATTTGTATAAATGCCTGTTTCCAGTTCCAAAGGAGTTGATTTTGCAGTCTGATAACAAAAAAACCCTAAACACATAGTTGTGCTCATGCACTTTTCATAAATCAGTATAACCTGATACCATGTTCTCTACAGTGAATCAGTTTGAAGCTTGTTTTGTTCCTAGCATGAGATGTTTCAATGAAGAAAAATCTGAGTCTTCTACTTATTCTCACTAAATATTTGTAGCTGCAGATGGTAATATTTGTTCATACTCTACCTGCTGTATGTTTTTCTCATTCAGATTGGAAAATAACTACATTTGTTGTGATGATGATTGTATTTTTCTTCTTTTTTCTTCCTTCATTTCTTTTCTTCTTTCATTTGTTAGACTCATTCTTTCCTGGAACTCCATTCCTGTTTCCTTACTGTTCTCAACCATGTCCTGTACTGGATGTGACAACAGTGCTGTGTCTCCTCCACCTCTCCAGCTTTCTCTGCTGGTGGTAGTGCTCATGCTTAATTTGAGCTTTAACTGTGACCAGCTGCATGAAAGCACTGGAGCTCTGCCCAGATACTCATAAATAAATGAAATACAATGTGGGATGTATATTGTGCAAGCTAAAGTAATCAAAGAGAACAGTAAAAGACAAAAGGAGATCCTGTTCAACATCTCTACAGTTGTTGCCTTTCTCCTGAAAAAGCACTTTGATTCCTGTTGCTTTATTACCTGTGAGAAAGGGTTGTATGCTTTCTGATTGTGCCTTTTAATTATTATTTTAAAAACACCATTATTTTCAACATAGATTGTCATTTCAAAATAGAACCTGGTTCTCAGTATCCTCAGCACCAAGCCGATTATTGCCTTTTCTCCAAAGAGCCAAATCCAAAGTTTTTCTGGCACAATCAGACTAAGCTTGTACTGCTTTTCTCACTGTGATAGAAAGCTGGAGGAATAGAGCTTAGTCATTGAGGATGAGGAATCTTTTAAAGTAAAACAGGAAAACTTCTTCACTCTAGGATACTTTCAGAATTGCTGCTGCTTCTGTGTTCTGTAGTGGGTAAGGAAGGGTTATGCAAATGCACACAACCTTTTAAAATGTGAGTAAGGACCTTGAAGTGAAGATCCTGCTTCCTCAGGCATGGTCCTTGGGTTTGTGCAGAATTTCTGTAGATATTACTTCTGCTGTGGATTTAGGAAAGACATTCAGGCTTTCCCAGCCCGCATATCTTTTGAAGACATTATTTTAATTACCTTAAAATCCTGAATTGTTGATGCTGCCTTTTTTCCCACGAATGCCTGGAACGTGTTGAAGAGTGCTGGATTGCTCTTTGCTGTTTTCCCTTTCCGATGCCTCTATCATGGAAACAGTTTGCTGGCAGCAGATAAGTCTCCATATCTCATTCCTTGTCAAATTCCCCAGTCTGTGTGATAAAGCAGTTTTCATGTCAGTCAGGAGGAGGAAGAGGACAGCATTTCGTGTAAAGTGTCTGATTGCAGCAGAGGTTGGAGGAGCTTAGTGGACTTCTCCAGAAGGAATTGTAGAGAGTGGATGCTGCTGAGCATTGGGGAGAAGTGCTTGAGATCTGGAATTCACCAAATGAGTTTTTTCAATTGACACAAGCAGTAGTACAGATTGTGTTATCAAATCCTGTTAATTATGAATTAATGAAGAACAGCTCTGCGAAAAAAGGCTTGTATAACTATTCAGTAGCTTGTGTCATGGTGATCAGTTTTTCAGCTCCTTATGTGATGCTGGAAGTAAAGCTGAAAATACTGATTCAAAATTGCAGACTGATGTATTTTAAATCAGTAAGCGTATAACAAAAGAACAGATGTAGCTTAAAATTAAATATAGTTTCTGAAAAGCAAAACAATTCTATTTTGCTAGCAAAATAACTATTACAGAGTGGGCTTAAATGTGTTGCCCTCTCTCTACCACCTGTACTCAATATTTTTAATTATTCCTTTGCTTGGGAGTAAGTCTGGCACTGGTGGCTTAAAAATGCTGAATCTCTGTGAATGGGCAAAAAAAAAGTGTAGCTAGATGTGTATCAGCTCATCACTGTGACTTTGCAGTGGAGATTGTTGCATTTTTATCCAACCTAGTCTGGTTTGGCTTTATTCATAACACAAGTGGAGTGAATGAGGAATAAGTGTTTTAAAAACTGAATTTTCCAAAGTAGTTACAAGCCTTAAAACTCTCTCCCACTTGTTAAGTTCAAGAACAACCTGTGTCTTTTAGGACTTTTTTTCCCCTTCACTCACTGAACTGTATTTGGTGATGATGACCTCCTTAGCTAATGATGTTGTTTAGACAGTTTAATAAACATGCAGCTTTCTGTTTTCCTTCTGCTGAAGCTGGATTTACTACTTAACAGTTCAGCTTAGTAACATGAGGTTTTTCTCTGTCTGCTAATGACCCATGGCTCTTCATAGAGAAGAATGTTAAGTGTGGAACTAGTTTTAAGATTTCTCTTAGTTGCGTACCTTGGCATGTCAGGTTCAAACAATGCCAGTTATTTGCAGCTGACACTCTCTTAATTCTGTTCCTTCTAAAGGGCTTATGCTGTTAACTGAGACTTTCCAACACTGCAGCCTCTGCTGGTTATCGGCCTGGAGTGCTAGGAAACGTGATTTGTGTTGTGTCATCTTTAGGCTGAGGAGAGTCTTGGTTGAAGGGAGATGGGGGTAAAAAAAGTTGCTACCGTAGCATAAGTGTGAGTCCGATTTCTTTAATGGCAGCTTTTGGGAACTGTTCTCAGTGGTCAACAGTTGCTGCTATTGCCCAGTGTCTACACCTTAATGTAGAGATATGTAGAGTTTCAAGTAAAACAGTTCAGTTTGAAGCTTGTCTATACAAGTAATGGGAGTAACCTGTAATTAGTTTGTTTAAAATTTTAGGTTCAATTTAGCCATGTTTCTGGACTAACAGTAGTGCAACCACACAGATCAGTGAGTGGTGATCGCTGAATCAAATGTGTTTATTCTCAGCTAACCATCTTTAACAGTAAGGATGGCAATAAACCATTTTTACTTGACATGGGCTGTAATTTAAGAGATTTTTCTAGTAAGCTAAAGCAGTCAAGCCCCCAAATACTACAATTTAACAAAACCCTTTACATTCTGTTTGCAGTCGTTGAATATGTGTTCCTTAAAAAAAAGAAAAAATAATGAAACACATGGTGTGACAAAACACATTGTAACTCACAAGAGTTTCAGCCCTGGTTATAAAACATTGAATAAACTGCCTTGATGTTTGGAGCAGTAACCTGCTGCCATGAAGGGACAGAAGGAGGTAACTTCATGAGTGTATTCAAAGGAGGAAGCCTGCTGATACCAGTCTCAAGCTTGTAGAAGGCAGTGACTTCAGAAAACATATCACTTCCAGTACATTTGTATATGGGGTCTGGGATAGCAAAGCTGTTTCTTACCTGGCTTCCAGTAAGTATGATTGTATGGTGGAACTGAAAGTCCTCTGGTAACATCTGTACCAGGGAACTGAACAGTGCCGTTCCTATGCCACCCTCCTGCCTTTGCTGGTCGTAAAAGTGAGAGTGCTTGTTACAAGGAAGTTGAAGTTTGGTGGTAGTAAAGCAGCTCTTTAAAGACTGTTGGGTAGAAGTTGGATAAAATATATACCATCTATCAAAGACTTTGAACTTGTATTTTATTGCTACTTTTCATTTTTAGGAGGTAAGGAGGGTTTTATAGCAGAGTTAAGGAATCTCTTAGAAACAAGGAGACATCTTTCAAAAGTTAAAGTTTTCTCCAAATAAAATAGAAAGGGGAAAAAAAAACCTCTCACAAATTAAATTTTAAAGTATAATAAGTCCGGCTGAAAGATATTCTGAGACACAATTTGCTAGATATATGATAGCCTGCAATAAGTCATTTAAATAGAGTCATTTCAAGTACATCAGCAATGGGTGTCCTGCCAGACAGACTGGAGAGCTGATAGATGACTGAAGTGTAAAAGAAGTGCTCAGTGAAGATAAGGTGCAGGATGAAAGCTAAATCATTTGTTTCCAAGTTGACTTTCCTGAGAGATTTTACTGCAGGACCTTCGCTTTATAGGTAGTATTTTGAGAATTGGTCTCAAATTGGAATGTTCGTAGGGAAGATTTTTAGAATCTCAAAAAAAAAAAAAAAGGCAAATTACCAGTAGATAACACTTGCCCAGGAGATCTTAAGGTAACTGCATGTGACAACGCTGATCTAGCAACTGTGATCTGTTAAAACGGCTGCAGGATGAGAGGCAGGACAACAGGCAAATGCAATTTCAATATATTAAAAGCATTCCAGAAATAGTCAGGGTACCTCAGAGCCAGCAGGTCTGTACAGGCACGTTGGTATGTCTCATTAGGAACAAAGACCACATAACCAGAAACAGTGTACTATGGTGCAGTGTAGCATTCTGTTAAATTAGCTGGATGCCAATAAATAATTGGATCACGAGAAATAATGGACTGAAATTAACTGTATTGCATCAAGCACTCTAAATGACCTGTATGGAGTCAAAATCTGTGCCTGCCAACGTATGTTAATTTAGGTGTGAAAGTTTGTTCAATTTTGGTCAAGTTCTGACCACAAGATGAAAGTGAAGCTTAGTTTGTGGTGAGTGTGGCATGGCTGGTACGTGGACTCCTGTGAAATCTGCCAAGTCTGAATTTTCTTCTGTCTTCATGTGTAATTGACACATGTCACACTGGATGTGACCTTTTTACTTTGCTGATAGCACACACCTCTTGATAAGAAGATACAAAATGAATGATGTAGGGTGTCATCCTGGCATCAGATACAAGGGTTTGGAAAAAAGATTCTTTGGACTAATAGTGACTTCATGCAAGTTATTCCATGGGTACAGCTTCTTTAAGGTGTTGAACTTTCCATGTAGACTGAATAGATTTCAAGTTTCTTAGTGTAAATAGTTTGCATTGGTATTAACTATCAGGTTTTTTCCTCCTAGTTAATCGTAAGTATATGAATTCATGAACCAAAAGAGGAAATGGGCATTTTATGAATATGCTTTTTCTGCAAAAAATACCTGATGAAAAGAAAGAGCTGTTTGATACACTTGTTTTGATGACATCTCCTTTGCAGGAATTAAACAGCTGCTCAAAGCAATAAAGCTGTGTGCTGCGAGGAATTGTTTTCAGCTACTTACCATCCTAAAGAGGGAGAACTTGCATTTTACCAGTTGTGTATAAAGTTGCTGATGACCTGTGGATATTTGAAAAGATGAGTAACTGTAGGGGGGAAAACCTCTTAATACTGATTTGTGTAAACAAACAATTTTAATACCTTAATGATGGTGAAATAGCTTTAAAGTGAAACAGCTTTACTAGACCAACCACAAGACTGCAGCTGTCGGCTATATACCCATTTTGTACCAAGGAATCATAAAATGAGGGAAAATTATCAAAGTGCTCAGGTTATGTCCACAGAAACACTTTCTTTGACTAAATCTGTCTTTCAGGCTTTGGGGAGATACACTGTAGGAAAACTTAGGCTATTCTCCTTAAAGCATAAAACAGCAAGTTTGCACTGTTGTTGTTTTGCACGCATCGTGTCATATGGAAGAAAGCATATGTTTGTAGGTGGGTACTGAAAAGTTTGCATGATTTAGAAAAGTATTCAAAAATCAGTTCGTCTTCACTGTAACTTACAATGTTGCAGGTTTGTCATGAATCATGCCAATTCAACCTCACATCTTCTAGCTGTCCTATGAGGAGGTGAGCTCAAATCAGCCTTTACCAAATAGATTTCAGTGCAGTCAGCTCTGTATTGCAAAGGGTTCAGCAGGGTGCTTGTAGTGAGCTGGTGGATGTGAGGAGTTTGTTGCTTTAACTCAACTTTCAACAGAGACTCTTAAAGGATTTCTAGTATAAAGCAGTACTTTGCTTATTTACATTTTATGCTAATGTTGAAATGTAAAGACTTTAGTACCTTGCTAATGTCCAGAACTCTTGAATTGTGTAAAGCACTAGCTGACTCTTTGGCTTACTTTTCTTTCTTGACCGCAACAATAAAATACAGAAGACAGTCTTTGAGATATATTAGCTTCAAGCATTTACTGCGAGCAGGAGGGAAAGCATTACTGTTGCCTTAAAAGTTTTTTATGGAACTTGTTAAACACCATTTTCTCTTAAACTTGTTTGCTTTATAGTAGTCTCAATGGATGTACATTTTCCTAATCAAGTAAAATTCTATTTTGATCACAAACCCAATAGAATTTAAATCTATTACATTTCCCCCACTCCTCCTCCCCTCACTTTTCTTCCTGCTCCATTCCCTGCATGTTTACATTTTTTAAAAATTTGTATTTAAGGAATCAAACATGTATTTTCACTTAATGTTTGTTATTTTAGCGGCTCCTGTGCTCTACATTCGAAAGCTTGTTTGTGCCTGGTGACATTTTCTCACAGCATATTTTAGTCTACACTCACATTACTGTTGCCAGACCTTGGTATTTGCTTAGTACCGCTGGGTATTCATTTTCTCCTGTGTTGTATCACAGTGAAGAAAATTAGTACGTAGTATGACTTGATGACTGGAGCAATGTAAAAGACCCCTTTGCCTCTGCAGTTAGTGAGATGCATAGCAAAAATGTACTACCTGTTGTGCTGTGTGAATTGTGAGAATTTAATGAGTAGGCTTTTGGTTTTAAATCCACCATTTGCCTTTTTGCCCCCTTTATTTAAAATAGCAAAGTGATCTCTTATGCATTTCTTCAATCTTGCATGTAGCTTGCATTTTAGAGCAGCATGCATCCTGCATAACTTGATGTCTGCAGTACAGATGTCTGCTTGTGAATTATGTACCTTTGTTGTAATTGCTGCAAGGCTGCAGTGCGGCCAATGAAGTCTGGGAAATGGCTTGCTTCATCCTGGAGAGAGACACTATTTAGATAGTTAATTCAAATGTTATGTAAATATCTAAAGTTAGGACCTAATGAATTCAGGAACACAAATGTTGAACATGAAGATGTTAAGTTTGGTAGTTCATACATAATATGAATGATAAATGAAAACTATTACTTTAAGACTTAGGAATTTTCCTTTCAGACTGGGAACTTTTAGACATGGAGCAACTTTTGTTCTCAATTCAAATTCCAGAGGGAGAAAAACGTAAGTCATTGCAAGTGACTCACATTATTTAACAGTAAAGTATGAACACCTCTTGCAAGTTCAGGTTGGTGCTATTTATCCTTAACCATTATATAACGTAACCATTTCTAGGTACTATCAAGCCCTCTCCATATTTCAGGAACTGTTCCAACGTATGTGATATGTATTGCCTGTTCATTCATGTGGGCCCTTTCTCAGCATGAGTAAATGCCCCTTCCTTGTGTAATAGCTGAATGTGAAAACTAGGGATTTTCTAAACCCGTTCTGTATTCTTTGCTGTGTAGCAAACCTGAGAGCTGTGCACCACTTTAAACATCCCTGTTCCTCACCTGTGGTACACAGGCTTGGAGCCCTCTCTGCATCTGAATTTTAGCCTTAGTCACTTAAATTTGTCTCCAGCTTGAATCATCGTGCCTAAATTTAAATGATAAATCCTTAAGAGCAAAAGAATCGTGGTATTTTTCTGGGACACTTCTTCCATGCTTTTAAGCAATGCATAGACCCTAGATGAGTTTGCTGCACAAGAAAATTCACTTGAATGATTTCTGTTTGTAAAGCTCAGCTGAGTTCTACTGATGCAGTGAAATTTACTCTGTCACTTTTAACATCTGTCAATATTTTCATGGCCTTCTAGCAAAATATTGCTGACACTGAGCCTGAGAAACAATTTTGAAATCAGTAACTACTGTTTTAATACCCATTCTAATAAGTATGGGTGGGGTTACTCATTTCTAAGCTACATAATTTCTTAAGGCAGCTACAGTACTATCACCATCCCCTAGTTTGCTGAAATGTCTTAAGATTTTCTAACAAAGGTTTTAATCCTTCTGGGATTTTTAGGTAAATTTATCTGTGTTTTGCTGTTTAAGTATTGTTTTGCTTTGTATTGTGCAATATTTAGGATAAGTAAATAATAAATATTACTTATATATTACTTATTATTAGTTGTATACAGTACTTCATGTGAAAAGCACTAACATGCTTGGAGAGCTGGCCTATGTGCCTTGGAGGTCTTAGCATTCCTCAGTGCAACTGTTGCTGTGTGCCCATGCTTCCTTCTTCTTTCCCCCATGCCTTCTTCCCCAGTGTAAAACTGGATTGATCACATACAGAAACTTTCTGTCTGTGTTCTGTGGGAAAGTCATGGATTTTGCTGAGTCAAACAGAAAGCAATGTGAGAAATCACCCCCCAGGGGATTTACCTGATGTTGAGCAGCTAAAAGTGAAGTTACAGGGAGAATGATGGGTGCTGTTCTTGCTTTCAAGCAGCAGTGGAACTATCCCTGCAACAGTATAGTGAGATTGCTTGCAGTCTGAAGTGTGCTATACTTCTGAATTTAAAAAAGTGTGCTGCTTCTGTTTACCCATTACTGAGTCATTGGCTCCAAGGGAGTAAAAAGAGAAGGTATTTTAAGCCATTTGTACAAATTCATGCTTTCCAGTCAGCCATAGGATTTGGATTTACTTTCCTTGTGCAGCTGTAAATTACTGAAAGCCCTGTGCTTTTCTGTTCCCCCAGTGATAACACTGCACACACAGACACTGTCTAGGTGTTTGAGATGATGCCAAGGTCTAAACCTTAAGAGTTCCATATTTAAAAAATTAATGTTTAAATATTTCATCAATCTATTTGCTAAAAGCATATTGTTCTCACTTTTGTTTCATTACTGTATGGACTCAATATCACAGTCTTATTTTTCAAGTTGCGCCAGGGGAGATTTAGGTTGGATATTAGGAAAAATTTCTTTACAGAGAGGGTTGTGAAGCATTGGAACAGACTGCCCAGGGAAGTGGTGGAGTCCCCATCCCTGGAGGTATTTAAAGGACATGGTGATGTGGCATGGAGGGACATGGTTTAGGGACCCTGCCAGTGCAAGGTGTGTGGTTGGATTCAATGATCTTAAAGGTCTCTTCCAACCAAAATGATTCTGTGATTCTGCAGAGTGTTTTTCTTTCTATGCAGCCTGTCACAAGCCTGTAGTTTTAGCAGACTCAATTTATTCAGCAAAAAACACAAGATGGTACTTAATTGTGCCTCTTTCTAAAGGGAGTAACCCTTTGGTAGTTACATCTTACCTTAAGTACTGGTCTTGAAAATTGTTGGGTGCAAATATTTTCTTATTAGTGTTGTTCTTGTGAATACCTCTGCAGTTTGAGATGTTGCTCCTGCTTGAGTGGTCCAGCAAATCAAAAGGTGACCTGCTGTTAGTCTTGATCAAAGGAGCTGTTTTTAACTGATGATGTTGGAGATGAATTAAAAATGCCAGTAATACATATCAGAAGAGTCTTGCTGTGTGTGGCTTTACCCAGCAATAAGGAATCCATACAGATAAATTGGAATTTTTAAATGGGGGCTGACTTGGGTTAAGGGAGGAAAACATATGTGGTGTGTTTGTTTTTTGACTATGTTAGAGGAAAAAGATGAGCTGTGTGTGTAGCCTGGTGAGTTTATTCCAGAGTGGAGTGAAATTTCCAGGCACTCATTGGGGCAGGGTTTATAGATATTTCCCATAACATCCTGCCTGTATATACTCTGTGCCTTTCCCAAAATACTAAGGGAGGCAAGAAACAATTTTAACATAAAAACTCTAAAGGGCTGAATTCTACCATAAGTTCTGGAGCTTTAGGGCTACAAGTGCTGGTAAGATTGCTTACCAATAAGCTGTAATTACTTAACCAATAACTCTTACTCTAGTATAGACAGAGCCAATACTCCAGCATCTTCACTGTAAAATTTAACAGCTTTTGTGAAGTGCCTCCAAATCTACCTGTCTGGCATCAGCCAAGGTAACAATGTCTTGGTGGAGCTGGTACAGACACATGGGTTTCTAAGACTGTCTCACCTTGTCTCTACCAGTGACAGTCATATCTGTCCTGCGTGCTGAGCCCGGCTTTGCTGGCAGCTCCTATCCCCACCTCCCACCACTCTCTCCCACAGGTAACTGTCTTCATAACACAGATACACAGTGCTCTGGTCTGGATTTCATTTCTTCTTCAGCTCTGTGTGATCTCGTGTGCATTCCTAACGCGTTACCAACAGCCCATGTCTCTGAAAGTGCCGTATCAGCTTTCAGTGGCAAAAGCTCGGAGTGGAAACAGGCTGGTTCCTCCATACACAAACAGCTGGGCAGTTGTGGATGGAATTAATTGCTGATATATACTGGCTGTGTTTTTTCTCCTGTTGTCATTTCCATTGCAGCTGTGAAGGACAAGTTTTCTTAGGCTTTTAAAACAGCTCAGCCCTTCTCAGCGGTAGTGATGCGAAAGTATTGAAATATGTACACTTATTAAGGCTTACATACAAAATAGCACCACTCCGAAGCTGTAGCAGCCATGTTGGTTGGTTGATGTTGGTGTTCAAATTCCAACTACACCTTCCAAAAGTAATTTCTGACTTTGGATTTCCGGCTTGAAAAAAATGTTAGGGAAGATTTGCCTTTCTGAAAGCAACAGTCAGCATTTTCTGAAAGTAGGAGTCTGAAGTTGACTGCTGAAAGTAAAATGTTCTGAAAATGGTTGTCTTCCATCTATAGTCTTGGAGCTATTATATTGAATGGACTGATGCTAGTTTAGCCAAACTTGAAACAGTTAAGCTGCTGAAAGTCATGTTCCAGGCCAGCAGTTATGGGAAATTCATCACAGAGTTGGAAAATACACGTTATCAACAGGGCTGCATGTCTGCCTTGAGGCTTCACCCAGCCCATAACAATGCAAAAACAAACCACCCATCACAAATCAAAAAATGCTGTCAAATGGCACTGATGGTGTCAGAAGCTGCAGCGTGCTGCATTTAGTTGTAAAATCAGTGGAAAAATGTGTAATATCTGTTGTTGAAGATAATATTTTTTTAGCTTCCACCCTGTAAGTCCTGCAGATATTTTCCCCCTTGTTTATTAAACTGTTCTATAGGCATTTTTGTTGTATGGAATTGTCACGCCTCCCCTGCTAGAATGCTTATGTAGTTTACTCAGGAGAACATCTATAAGCTCTTCTGCCAAAATTACTAGGGATTTTACTGGTACAGAGTAATTGCATCTTGTATATTTATAAATAGTCTGAGATGTAGAATGGATTGTTTATTTAAAAAAATGCTAGAGAAAACTTCTGTTGGTTGTAGACCTGGTCCTAACAGCTAAAGAAATGAAGTTGTACAAATATGCTGAAAATGTCCCCAACCAGCTTGTGTTGTGCAATTACTTCTACCACAAGATGAGCATTTCAAAGGTCCCACTGAAACCAGGGCCTTAATTAAAAAAAAAAAATTAAAAATAAAATGAAGTTACGTAATGCTTGAAAGGAGCCAGGCTTTCACTCACCTGCATCAGCCTGAGTCCTGCAGACTGCTGCAGGGTTCGTGTGACTGTACTTGCAGCAAATACAAAGGAGCACATCCTTGTTGAGCCTTTCATGCAAGGGGTTTCTGCTGCGAACTTGCATCTGTCATGGCTAACAGCATGCAAGTAGACACCAAACCAAGCCTGGCTCATGTGGCATGCAGGGAGTTCAGCTGTAGTAACTAACTCCATTGTAAATCTGAGCCAGGGAGTCAAGCGTGCTCAAACCGTGGCTGTTACTTTAAAGAATAAAGGTTGCCTCTTTCAAAGGCTTTTAGTTTTTATAGCTATACAAAAGTTACCTATGACACAAGTCATATGTTGTATCTGTGTGTGTGTACGTTCAATTTTTTCATATCAAAATATGTTCATATTTTATTTTAAATACACATGTATCGTAGGCGCCCTGTCCTGTATATGTCATGCTAAGTACTTTTTTGGCAGGTAACAGAAGTCATGGAAACAATTAAAATTCCTGTGCAACATTGGATTGCTTATTTGTTTGGAAGAGTGGGTGGTGTTTGGGAGTGGAGAAGAAAAGCAGATATGTACTTCAAAACCAAAGTGTAAAGACTTTCTGGAGTGTTTTTACCAGAAAGTCTTTCTGTCAATTCTGACAGAAAGGTCTGAGTATCAGGGATACAGTTCTGGGTTTTGTTCTCTGGTGTATCTTATTAGTAAACATTTAAGAAATGGTAGAGCTGCAGTTGGTTTTGTGGCTGGTAACTAGCTGTCCATTTCAAGGCACTAAACAATGCATGATAAACAGTGCTCTTAAATGCCTCATAGTACAAGAAATTGTTAAAGTTTAGAAACTGCTTGCTTTCTGCTCTGGCTTCATATTATTTCCTAGTTCACTTTAATCTAGTACCTGTCTGCGAGATTAAAAGTGGTGAAAAACCCAACCAGTTTTTAAGAACTGATGTAGTAGCTGGGCAATTTAATTTCATCCAGCGGTAAATATCTTGATCCAGAGTCTGCAGCTGCATTTTCCTGGGGGTTACGTGACAGGCTGGTGGCATGATTTGCTTTGAAAACCTGTAAATGAGTTTGTGTTTGAGTCTTGTAGCTGCGGTTTCTTCCTCCACCCTTTTCTCATGAATAAACTTGAAAAATATTTAGGACCAGATTTCTCTGGACTCACCATGTCTGATGATATCTTTTTCAACTCTGGTCTTTGTATATGTGTACTTCTAAAACAATTGGGAGGTGTGGCGCAGTGTGCTTCCTCGGAGGGAGGAACACTGTTAGTAAAGATTACTAATTCTGTGAGAAGGCTCAGCCACGCAAAATGCTAATACTGCAGCTGGGAGGAGTCTGTGGCTTTGGTTCTGAACTCCCTGGGGTTTTGCTAGTGACTTGGAGCAGGGGAGTGTTTGGTCAGTTACGTCAAAAAGGTTTTAGTCTTCCTGACAACTACATGTATCAACATACTAAAGTTCAGTGTCTTGATCAACCTACATCAACCTTGACTTGCTACATTAAGTAATTACATGCAATTAATAAATATTACAGATTGTTCAGTGTGTGACTTACAAGCCCTAGTTGACTAATCAAATACACTATTTGGCAGTACTAAAGCTCGAGACATCGTTGCATGAACTTTGTGTAAGAGTGGGTTCATTCAATAAAAAATAAAAGGAGCATTTAAAGCGCCTTTTATTCCTGTCATAAAGATGCTTTGTGCTATTGCCGTTGTGTATTTGACAGGACAGTTGGGGATGGATGCTGCAGAAAGTTGTCTTGTTTTGATCATTTTCTATTTCAGACTTGCATAGTTTTTATTGTCAATGTTGTGACATGACTGAGTTACAACTGCTGTGTTTGAATGGTGTTTTTTTGTAGTTAATGTCAGCGTAATCCATAAATCAGTTACTGTTTGCCTCGCGTGTTACTTTTTTGAGGATTATGTGATCTGATTTTCTTCCACTGAAGTCAAGGAGAATGCCAGCCACAGCAGGACTGGGCTCAGAGTTTTGGCTATGTGCTGGCAGCTGAAGTGAGCACAGGGCTCATTCTGCTGTGGTGTAGCACCATGAGTTGCTGTACTGGCCTTCGAGGTCTTAATTTTAACTCCATGAAACAAAATAAAAAAAATACGTTTGGTTTTGTGGTTGGATTTGGTTGTTTTTCACAGCTGAGCACAAATAGGTAGGTAACCTTGATTTAACTTGGAAAATCCATGTTACCATGTGGCTCTAAAACACAGTACAGCATCGGTCACACAGTTACAGTGGTTGTTGCGCTCTAGTTCCCTATCTCAGTTCATCATATCAAAGTAGCTCAAGTTCTGTGAATGTGTGTGCTAATGGCCTTTTATCGTGTGTGTAAGTAGTAGCAGACTAGATGTTCTCCTGTATTAGTCACTGCACTGGGACATAATAGAGAAGTCTGTTCTCATTTAAAGCTATAGCAAAGCTCATGGAGCAGCCTTCATTAATGCATTCTATAATAGCATTGAATGTCTTAGATTACATCAGATCCTTATGATAAACACATGACCAACTATTTGGAGATTACCAGAAAACTGAGTTTCATAGGCATCCAAAAAAGGCAAAGCACCCAAGTGTTTTAAAATACATAAACTTGAACTGGAGAAAAAAGATTAAGTAAAAGCTTCTACGTTTTAGTAGGTTAATCATGCTTTCAACATCTGGAACTAAGGTTTTTCTCAAATGCAGTTTTGAGATAGACGGTATTAATCCTGACGTTTGGTGAGGGCATGCAGAGCTTAGCCTAGGAGTCAGATACACAGTTCTGGCACTAGTTTTTTGCATTGTTTCCAGATTCTGGCACTCCAGTCCCTTTCCTCGCCTCGCTAAGCATTGAAAGGGACATAAATTGCCATAACTAGATTTTTCTGACTGGTACAAGGGAAGCAGTCTGAAAGATAAACTTTAACCTATCATCCTGTCAGCAAATTTACATTGTTACAGAAATGAGAATTTATATACCATGGAGTCAAGAATAGTATGCAGGGACAATGTATTAAGATAAAAAGAAAGTGCGTATTTGAAGTTACATTTTTCCAGCCTAAAAATAGGAGCTAAGCGTCCCACTATCTGATTTGCTTTTCCGTAATATTGCCGTAAGACAGGTTCTGAATATTTTCACTGACCTAAAGCTAGGAAGTTCTAACTATGATAAAAGTTGAACAAATTAATGGGAAAACTATGAAAGAATTTGGCCTATCACTGTAGTTTTGGGATGGTTAACTTCTCTTAGCATTTTGTTCTGTGTCTTCAACACGCCACAGTTCAGTCACGTAGCCTTGGGCAATTCTCTCCCACTGAACATATTCGTTCTTTATTAAGGCTAATGGGAGTCCTGTGTTTGTATCAGTAGGAAAGCAGGCCCTTACAGATCTTTCTGGTAGATTTGGTGCAAACAGAGCTCACGTTCATTATTGCTGTGTCTGGGCAGTCCAATGTCTCATTAGCGTGACACTAATGATGCTTGGTTCACCTCTTTATTGGACAAGAGCATGTGGTGAAAATGTAAGGTGTGACTTCCCAATCATGTAACTTCCTGTATCGCCGGATTAAATTCCGTCTGCTCTGTCCTTTCTCCCTTCCCAGCACTTAAACATTGCTACCTGTAACCTGGTAGATGTGTTGCTGTGGTGCTCCAGCCCTGCTGTGAGACTGCTCTGCCCTGAGCCCAGCGCTGTGGCTCCCCACTCCCTGGAAACTTACTGCAGCTCAGTAGCAACTGTTGCCTTTTCAATCCTTCTACAGTTAATGGCGGCGAGCAAATCATAAACACTGATCAGGTAGGAGCCAAATTTCAGCTGTGGGCCTGTCAGTGTGGTATCCTTACAGTGACAGCCACGTGCAGAGGGAGTAAACACAGTTCTGCGCAGATCCACAGGGAAGGGCCTGCGGGTGGTGATGGACAAGAGCCGCACCACCACTTTGCTGAGCAGATGTTCCTGCAAACCGCATGCTAAGCAAAACAAACCCACCATCTCCCTGCTGAGTTGCAGGGCAGGCCAGCCCCCTATGAAGCTGAGCCCTCCGCCAATGTCCTGCGACGCTTCCCCTCAGGAAGAGTCAGCTTTGGGCGTTTTATCTCACCGAGGCAACTGCAAGGGAACAATAGACTATTAAAGCATTAGAACTATGCCAGCTACAGCTGACCCCATCCTTACTTCATCGTGCAGGATGCTAAGCGAAAGGTTGGCCACCCTCAGAGCTAATTTGCTGGCCGGTGCATGGTGCTGTGGGAGGTGAGGGTGGCCATGAGGAAGCCTGAAGGTGCTGCCTTCTGTGAAAGGGACAGAAATAAACCTAGAAATTAGGAGTGGCAAAGTAAAAATGTTTGGTTGGTTTTGCTATGTGGTGGTGTTTTTTTTTTTTTTTAATTCCTGGTACAAAAATCTGTCTTCCTTTGTTCTACAGCTTTTAATATGAAATTATTACATCACTGTTTTTTTTTTTTTTGTCACTGTGGCTGGAAATGGCTAAATTGCAGGTGAAGTGTCTAATGACAAGCAAAAAGGCCTCTCCAGTCCTACATGGAATGGGACAGGCAGGCTTTTGCTTCCCAAGCAGCATCTGCAGACCTGATTTTATCTTGAATGCAACCTTTGGAGCTGTTGTCCTCTGTGAGACTGTGCACATCTGTAAGCAGTTAGAGACATTATGCTATTGATATATCAGAAATTAGAGTCAAACTTGCTGTTCTTGGAATTTGATGTTTCAGAGAAATGAGGATGTAGGGGAATACTTTAATCTACAAACAAGGTATGCTCCAGCTATGTGTTCCATTAGTCTTAAAGGTGCACTTTTAAATGACTTTACTAGAAATGCTTTTATTTCAATACTGATAGAACACTGAAAGCTGCAGCATGGGTGTGCATTTTGAGGAATGGGACACAACATTTAGATATTTGATATTAGCTCCTCCTTTGTAAAATGGAAACAAGTTTCTTAGTCCCTCAGCTTTCACTCACACACGTACTCTTAACTACCAAGCATTGAAACCAGCCCTCCTGATGACACTTCAGTCTGTTTTGGTTCGTTTTCTCCTGCCTTGCTTGCTGGAGGAGGAGCCCATCCAGGACGTGAGTTATTTGTAGATCTGATGATGTTTCCATGATGAGAAGCAACAAGGTGATGACATTAGTGTTCATTTCTGGACTGGTATGCCTGTCACATCCTGAGAATTTTACTTATTTTTTAATATGCTGTTGTCAAAATGTCTAATAATAAAGAATTGTGGCATTCCCTTTCTGGGCAGCTGTCTGCTCATTATGTAAATATATTCCCTAGTGCCCCAACCGGAAGCTTCCCAGTCAGTGCCCTCATTTGGCAGCTCTTGGGTTGCATCTAAGGTCCAGTACCAGAGACCTTGCCATCAGTTTGAGAGGGGGCAAAATAGGTTTTCCATGTGCGAAGAAATATTTAAAAATTGGGATGCGCACTTTTTAACAGTTGAGGAAAAACAAGCAATGGCAGCAGCTGTGCCACATGAGCGAGTGTGTCATGAGCCTGCTGGGCAAGGCATAGTGAAGGGCATTATTCTGCTGGGAGGTTGGCACTGGCCACGGCCCTCCAGAGTTGCCACAAAGGATTTTCTGTTCAACATCTAATGCAACAAGCACATTCATATGTTTGCAGAGAGTTTCCATGGAAACGATGTAAACTGTGGTGCTAGCAGACAGAGGCAAAGGTTATGCTATTGTCGAGGCCCTTTTGTATTCTCTTTAAATGTTTCAGAGCAGCTATATTTCTTAACTGATACTCTTGAGCCCATGTAACAATTCATTCACATTTTTGTTTAGGTTTGGGCTTTTTTTCCCCCTCTTTCTCCTCTCTTTTTTCTCCCTCCTCTCTCTTCTCTTTTTGTTTTTTTGACCGAGCATTTGTCATGCCTATTCTGAGGTCAGATGAGCTGCAAGAATAACAATGAAAATATGGTTTTAAGGTTTTTTTTTTTTACATAGGATCACATGAGTGTCATGATTTGAGTTGATTTATCTTTGTTAGTGAAAATGATGCAATTGAAATGGAATAACAGGACATGAAAAAGTAAATGTTAAGCTATTCTACCCCTAGTAGTACAGTTCTCAATTCTGTTAAGTGCTTTTGCTGCTCAGGTAGATCTAACTCTTTTCAGGTCGTTGTTCAATGGCACTTGGGGAATTTTGAATGCTCGTCTCTTCTCAGATGTGTGAACCTATGTTATTTATAGATACCAGTTTTAATGCTGGCTAGCATTTAGTACACTTTGACAGTTCATGCTGTCTTTACAGTTATACTACAGTTTGAAAATTCCAAACATATCTATTGCTTTGTTCGTGTTTCAGGAAGTACTACCACCATGGGCACAAATGCTACTTATTATTGAAAGAAAGAGAAGTATTGGCTCTTCTGTATGATTATCTGAGTTCCCACTTGACTGTTTGCGTTTGCAAAATTGCGCTTGTTCATAGGTTCAGTGTAATTATTGTGGGAGGGTTGTTTTTTTTTTAAATGATTGAGCTCGGTTCTGTGCTCATGTCTGGGTTCATGCCGCATGTCAACGAGAGGTCCAGGTACCTGCTTGTTGTTCACCTGTGAAAATGAGATCTCACCTGGTCATGCTGTGTATGTATTTACTCCCATCACTTAACTTTTGAATATATTGGTTACTTGAAGCCAAACTTCTGCAGAAATAAATAATTCTCTTATGCATTACAAATACTGATGTCTGGTTAGACGAGAAAGATGTAGGATTTTGATGCTGAGGTTGAACAGATGTAAAAGCTGTTCATTCTGTCTGATCTTATGTCAATAACTAAAGTCTAGTATAAGCATATATAATTAATTGAACTTGTGATCAAGTTTGCAGAACCAAGACACAGTTTAAATTCTCAATTTTAACGTGTTTTATGCTTTGCTTCAAAAAGTACAAAAACCTCGTAGGTGTATATTGGATGGGAACATCTAATATAGACGGATACCCTAGAGATATTAGCTGGGTTTCCAAACAACGTAGTTTTGAAAGCATTCACAGTTGTACTGTCACAACACACGAAGCAGCACTTTGTAATCCGTTTTTGTGTATGTCCAGTATAAGGCTGAAACAGCGACTTGTAGTGCATTACTATTGTGGGCAATAGCAAACATTCTAATAAAGAATGAAAAGGTGAAATGCACCGTTAGCTTAGGAAAGCTGTTAATGTAGTTTTGGGCAGCTCGGCATGCCCATAACCTGCTGCACCATGCCAAGAGCGGCCAGGAGGGGATGGGTTGGTTTGTTTGCTTATTTCTTTCTCTGTCTTAACGTTTTGTTATTTAGATGTATAGTTATTAAAAGCTTTGTATCCAGTGCCTCATTACTGTGGCAGTTAAAAATGGCTTCAAAAAAATAAACTGGTTGGATTAGTTCCATCCATTTTAGTCTTCTAGGAACCACCAGTCTTCTAGTCCAATATCACCCGGTTACAGATGACTCTTTGAATGTAACATGAAAATGAACACAGAGATAGACACAGTGAAAACCTCACTTCAGGTTTCATGTAGCATAGTTGTGTAGTTATACCCTGTGAGGGACAGGGGTTGTGCACCAGGTAGGAGTGTTTTTCATTATGAATTCCAGCTTTCTGATTTTGAAGCCAGAAGACTCCAGAAAAAGTCTGTTCATGTAGCACAAAACTGTGCATGCTTTGCATCATGTCTTCCTGACTGCTTTGCAGTACAAACTCTCATCAGTTTTGATAATTTATCACAGAGAGAGAACATAATACTCATGAGGCAGGCAGGAAATCAAAATCCCATAGCAATTTGCTAGAGAATTAAAAAGATCAAAACAAAAAACCTACAGCAACCCACAAATGGTATCTTAAATACTTGTTACAATGCATATTGGAAACATCACTTAATAATTAACATAAAAAAATATAAATCCGGCTAACTCCTTCCCCAAAATAATGCAATAAATTAGCAAGTTAGAACAATGCATCTTGAAAACAAAAAAACTGCCCAACTCTAAAAGCAGCATCTACTGCTATTCCTTCAGAAACCTTTGAGACCAGATTCATCCTGCAGATTCTTTTGTTTTTTCCTTTTTGGATCAGGAAGTGAGTTCCAAAAAAGATGCAGTTCATCTGTGTCCCGCTGTAGCCAGTGCAGAGCTCCAGCTGCCCTGGGTTGGGGTTGTCCTCTGCAGCATTCCAGCACGTCTGTGGAAGCTGTCGTGAATGAGCCTTTGGCAGGCATCTGATCACCTATTATTCAGCACTTTATTAATCAAGCTCTGAGGTATTTTTTGGCATGTTCTTACATTAATACAGAGGTCTTTAATTCCTTGAACAGTATTAGGTTTTTACAGATGTTTTTAAGTTAAAAAAAACCACCCAACATGTAAGTGAACAGGATAACTGAAAGCCATAGAAAAGATGTGATTTACTTTCACTTCTCAAGCAGATATAATTTGTATAGCCTCAGATATTTTTTTAAGTCGTAATATTCTTACAGAATAAACCAAAATACCATGTTTAGCTAGGATGATTTCCATGAGTTATTCAAAAATAAGCATCACCAAAGCTCAGAACACAATGTCATTTTTACAGCAATTGTTAATTCATTTTTAAATTGGTTGCTTTTGATTCATAACTATATAACGGAGAGAAAAATTTGCCCCCACATCTCTGTGTTCTGACTCTGAACTCCCAGCCCATGGGTAACATATCTGATACTTGCATTCAATATAAACATAAGCAGGTTTAATTGTAAACAGGCAAATACCATTTTCAGGCCAGGTTTACAAACAAGCTTTGGAAATTCAACTAAAACAACTTTTATGTTATTAATTTTTGTCATAAGACATTATATTGAAACGGTGTTATTTAAGAGACAGCTCCACCTAATATATTTGTTGGCTTCAGTATATTCTTGAAATTACAAACAAAAAACCCACTAGAAGTCAAAGCTGGAAGAATTGTTTGGGGAAGGACTTGAGGGAGAGTCTTTCATGCTGCACGTCTGACTGATCAAAGGCTGCACGTGCCTTCAGAACTATAAGCGAGGTCTTTGCAACTGGACACTTGAGTTTGCTGGTGCTGCAACTCATTCAAGTGCCTGGTTTGCTTCTCCTCTAAGACAAAGCGTGAAGAAGCTTTTCTTTGCTTGCACATGTAATGCTTTGGTAGAAAGTAAGTGACTTCTGAAGCTGGCTGTGGTGGATGGTGTTTGTGCTGCCTTGGCTGCTAGGAAATTCTGGCCCCGGTGTGTTGGACTGGTTCCTCTTTAGATAGGAAAATATTTGTGCTTCATGCAACTGCTTAGGACAAAAGAGGGGACAGTTTAAATCTCGAGAAGTAGTGTTCTCTGTCATGCTGGCTTTGTATTCTAGGAACAACCATCACAATGTTCCCAAGTCCACAGGATTTTGTGTAGCACACCAGGGTGCGTCCACGCTTTGTGAGACTGGAGTAGTTTGTTGTGGAGTGCCTTTTATCTTATCCAGACTTTCAGTGCTTACGAGTCATAATGGAGAAGGAGAATTGTGGGATAAAAGTAGATAATTGCTTGCTTGTACTGGAAAATAGTAGTAACCTAATTATGAAATACTTATGTGTTCTGCTTTTGACTTTTAAAAACCTGCTCTTTCTACTGTGCTTAATGCTGAATCGCCACACCCCTCACTGTGCGTCCTACCGAAGATTCCGGATGTAAACCTTCAGCACTTGTTCAGGGTCCTGCTGGCTACTGCTCCGGGCACATCTGCTTCTCTGCTCAGTGCTGTGCTGAAGTCCAAACGACCCTCTGACTTCAGGCTGGCTTGCTTGAAATTCAGTGGAGTAATTTTCCAGTCCTGAAGGTGCAGAAGACCTTTGGCCCAGTAAATTCAATTTGCTTTTCCAGGACCGTAAGCAAAAGATGGCAGAGACGAGAAGCAGGTCAAATGCAGGCCAAGTCAATTGAGATTAATGTACATATTCATATAGGTTAAACTTTGACTGCAAATGAAACTTTTTGTATTTACTGGTTAGGTAGGTGGTTAGAGTTTTTTTAGTTATTGTCTTCAGCTTGCTTCAAAATATTAACAGCGTGGGTAAGCACTGAAAAAGTGTTGCTACACCACGGTAAATCCTAGGGATTTCCCTGGGTAGGATAATTAAATCAACATGCTTTGAACACAACTAATTAAGTAGCTGCCTTTTAAACTTTCCAGAAGGGCCTGGCTGCCCCCTGAACTTCCTTCCAAGTGGCCCTTCTCTACTCCATACTTGCCCCAGGCCTCCTCCCCAAAATTATTTTTAACCCTGATCTCTGTGTGTCCAGTTTAGACCCTAGCTTCACGGAGAGGTGTGCTGGCACAGCCAGGGGATGGCACTGTGAGAGGTGGGGAGCTGAAACATGTGTCAAGAGGGGCAGGATGGCCTCCAGCCAGGAAAACATGAAAAACTGTAGCATAAAGTGTGCTTAAGTCCTCTAAAAATGATGATTTTTGTATGCATTAGGTGTGTGACCATAACCTCAAATTCTGCGTGTTTGTTAACTTTTTTTCATGTTATGCTTTAATGTATGTTACCATTTATGTTTGTGAAGGGACTAAGGAGAGGAAAAGTTGTCCTGTATGTTAAAGCAAAACTAATTCTGGTAATAGTGGAAAAAAAGGAAGATCCTTTGGAGACTGACTGAGTTGAGAAAAGACACTGTCAGCTGTAATTTGGTAATAGTGATTTACAGGTTTTGTCCTCTGTGCTGTCCCATGGCTGATGTAGGCTCCTGCCAACAAAGTAAGGATTGAAGTCCTACTAACAGAGCCTTCCCTCTTCACCTCAACGTCTAGCTTGCGTTTTTGGAGCATGTACTAGTGTAAATATGTGGCTTTTTTTTCAGGGTGCCTAGGTTTTGATTCATGCTTCTCATTGCCAATCAGCAGTAATGTGCCGGCTGCACAGTTAGGTCTGGGCTTGGCTGGCATCGTTTGTCTCATTCTTTCATTTATCCCCAAAATTACTCTTTTTTCAATTACAACTAAAAAACTTTAAGACAACCATAATGTTCTCACTATGCCTATTCTTCAGATGTGAAATCAGTATACGCAGTTGTGTTGTTTTTATCTAAAACATTCCTGGTTTTTTACTATAACTGTCATAAATGAGCTTTTCTGAACTGCTGCTGTTTTCTGTTTAATGTGAGAATGTATGTACAGGTCAGGAAAATGTTAATGTTCTTTTTTTGAGAAGCGAGCCAATTTATCTTGACATAGTCAAGCTGATATTGGTGTGTTAATGGGACTTGTGTTATTGCTCCTTAGTTAAAATTTATAGTAGAGTGATTCAGAGATCCCAAGATGAACTGGGGGGAATCGTGCAGGGTGTGGTGCATAATATAAATAAAGATACAAGTTGTCCTGAAGGCTTTATGATCGAAGGCCTGGCACAAATTCATCTCTTCTTTAAGTCTCCAGTTACAAATGTCCCCACGGAGATTAGCTGTTGGCCAGGTTTCCTGTTCCTCGCTTACGAGTTACAGAGGATGCTGAGCTGCAGTTCTTATGGTCAGTGCGTGGTGGTGGTCTTAAATGGGGTCTATTCCAAGCTGACGGTGATGGTAGAGGCCAGGACTTGATGTGAAGAGGAGGAACTCCAGGGGTGTGGGCTACAAAAAGGTTTAGCTGTGTGCTGCCATACGACAGATTAGTTGTTCATATAAATATTTGTAAAATCCAGCAGTTGCTTTGTGTCAATCATCTGGATTGCCCACCATCACAGCCTCTGACCCTCCAGCAAAACCCAGGAGGCAGCTGCTTTGGCCATGACATTTCTCAGGATAATCAAACTGCCATGAATCAAGAAGGCTTTTGATGTGCCCTGGGATCAATAAGAGTTTTCCCTGCTATCTAATGTCACGCATTGTACCAGGGGCTGAGGAGGGCTCTTGCAGATAGCCGGGAGTAGCTCTCGTTAACTCCAAATGGCTTTCCAGGTTGGTGTAAATCAGTGAGATTTAAAAAAAAAAAAACCAAACTATTTACATAGGATCTTCTACTTTATAACTCAATGTAGTTCTGCATAAAAAAGGAAATTGTTTCCCCCTGCATTTGTGCAATTCAGAGGCAAACGAAGTGAAAAGTCACCAGAGGAAGTTGGAGGCTTCTCATTGCAGAAGAGGAAGAGCGTTGCAAAGTGTGAAAGATTTTGACTGCAATAAGCTCTGCCAGTTGCATGTTTTTTCCTCACAAATAAGTTCTTAGTTTGTATTGTGGAGGAACCTTGGTTTTATCTTTTTCAAAGGATTTAGGGAGATTTTTCAGCCATTGCTTGCCTATGTGGGGGGGTTTATGTGTTTGCGTACTTTCACAGCTTAACACGGATAAGTACTAACAGAACGTAATCTTTTAATTTAGCTCTTTGTTGTCTACTGACTTGTGAAATATTTTTAGGTAACTTAGCCAGAAGTGATTATGTAGATAAGCAAAGATAATTCTTTAAAAAAAAAAAAACCCACTTCTAATTGTCTTATCTTATTGCAATATCTTGAAAAATACTACCTTACTTTTTCATTACCAAGGTCCCAGATATCTCTGAAACTAAACAAATTCAAAATATGGTCCTTGTAGCATGAATATGAGTAGGGTCATGAGAACCAAAAGTTGAAGCTTGCTTTGGTGCTACAGCATTTGCATTTCATCAAAATCCTTAAAACCAAAGCAAAAAGCAGTTATTCCTATTGAAAATTGCTATTTATGTCTTATGTCTTAATTTCTGGTTTTATAATAAAACTGAAATATGCATTTGGGGTTAAAGCTCTCTGATGTTATTTTGAGAGGTTCCCTGACTTAAGGTCAAACACAAGTAATCTGATTTTTGCTCTGCAAGTATGGTTTACTTGTATCTGTTATTCTAACTCTTCAGGGTATCAGTTAGTGTCAGGAATGGATAAATATGGGACATTAATTCCCAGTAAGTTCTGAGATCACTGATGGATTCTTTGAAATATGTAAATATTTGCTAGTAATACTTATTACTTTTGTTCCAAGCATTCAAACAGGTTTGACATGGGTTGGTAAATGCTGTCATCTGTGAAAGAGGGGTAACAAAACAGCGTCAGCAAGAGCCAAAATGCATTGCCAGTCTAAGAGTCCATCAGGGCCAGGCTGACCCGTGAGCCAGCTCTCTGAAGCAGGCTGAGTTGCTGGGTGCTGCTCAGGAGTGTCTGGACCTTGCTGTGGTCCCGTGGCCTACTGGCACGGTGGAGTTATGCACATGCTTGTGTGCTTTCACCAGCCAGAACTACTGTTTAGAGATGATTGTAATAGGTATGTTCTTAATACACTTTTGAAAGCTATTAAATTTGGATGTATAGTTCATTCTCTATTCTCCAGTCTAAGCTTCGAGGTGGCATTGGGAAAGAGCCAGTCCTTTTGTCTTTGTTTGGATTTGCCAAAAGAAACCACTTCCAGAGGAGACTTCATTGAATTCTTGCAGGTTGAGGGCTCCTGCTGCCCGTGAGCTGGCTGAGAGTGGTCACAAGCGAATGCTGCTGCCATGGCTGTGCTGGCTTGCTCCTGGGCCGGAAGTCTTCTGCATTCACATCCCTCTCCTTTGTAGAAGTCCTAAATAGTGTAAGGGAATACAGCCTCAGAAGGCTCACAGCTTGAAAATCTGCAGCAATTCATGCTGCTCCAGTCCTTACCAAGTCCTCTGGAGCAGTGGAGGTGGGACGGGGTTTTCTGCCCGTGGAGTGAAGTGGGATTGAGAAGAAAAAATATTAAAGAGGACGGGAGGGGGAAGTAACTTCATTTCCATTGTTGTCATTCAGTGTATCTGTGCATTGTGTGAGAGCAGGTTTTTTGATATGCTGTAGGGAGATGTTTTCTTTTCCCCAACTGCTCCTGTACATCTCCTTAGCTTTCTGTTCTAGTGTGGACACTGTTCCCTGGCAGCAGTCTTGCCTTTGGATAGAAGCAGGTTATTTAAGCTTGATGTTCAGATATTTTTGACTGATCTCATTTCCCGTGCATGAAATTTTAGTTTAATGCTGCTGTAGAAAACCGGCTTAAACTAAGAGAAACTTGCAGTCTCCTCACAGAGCTCATTTTTAGTGTGCTCTTTCGTGCACTTCAGTGTAACACAGAAGATGAAAGAAAAACAAAGAAAAAGTGGGTGTGAGGTAGGACTGACACACTTTTCCAGTCTAGTGAGTATAGAAACTGTTTACGGTTTAACAAATTATTTAATTTATTAGCTGTTCTGGTGTTTTTACTCAATTTAAGGAGGTGATTTTTTTTTTTTAAATTGTCTTAGAAATAGTCTCTGTCCACGGACTTGACACCATTTCATAGGACCACTCACCTTGTGTGCCCAAGCAGAGTGCAGCTATCAGCACTCCAGAGTGCAGCTTAATGTTGTTTCAAAATATATGCATATGCTTACATATGTAAATAAAACTTAAGTATGAGCAAAATATAACTCAGCTTTAAAACTGTTCCTGGCAAATTGCAGTGAACCAGATAGTTATTAAAAATGACGAACAAATAAAAGGACAAAATACAACTACCAAAGAGGAAACTTTATTTTAACAGAACAAGTTTAGGGCAGGGGAAAAAACAAACCAGCGTGGTATCTGTGGGTGACTGACCTCCTCCTCTTAAAGTGAGGGTTTTAGTGACACAATCTTTTGTGTCTCTTAAAGTTACAAATCTTATTTGCTTGTATCGTGCTGTTATAGGTAACTGGTGTGGCAGTGGATTTACAATGAATAATCAACATGTGACAGGAATTCCCACTTTAACACTGACTTTTTAGTGCTGTCTCACGGTGCAGCTGCCCCCTTCCTGATGCGATGCAGGAGTACCTGTGTGCATCATTTCACTGACAAACTCTGAATTCCTCCTCTGTTACTTCTCTGTAACTAGTTTGCTTGTGTGAGTGGGTTTGTTCTGACTCGAGTGTTTTGTGAAAAGAGTAGTATAATCTGCAATAGAAGGTAAAGGTATAGCCCTCATGTTCTGGGTGGCTGTCAGCAACCCGCCAAGTTACCTCACTTTTTGACAGTCAAGAGTAGCTGGCTCAGTTTACTCTGAGTAAAGTGTGAGTTGCACAGCTTGAATATTTAGGTTGACTTTACTGTTGCACTATATAATTGGGGTCAAAAATAATGCTTTAGATTTAACACAAACACAAAACCAAGGTTCAAATACACTCAAGTTCTTATTTCTTAGGAGAAACGTATCCTGCCGCCACATAGTCTCTTTAAGGTGACATCTGGAGGGAGATGATTATTTTATTAGCTTACTCTGTTTAAGAGCAGAAGGACTTAAATTAAATATGCAGTGCTGGATTGGAATATTTGATTTGTAACCAGTTTGGGCTGCAGTATGATAAATTGTTGAAGACTGCATTGCTACTGGAAGAAGCAGTTTTAGACACCCTCATATCATCACCATCTTTATTTCAGAACAAACATTTGGGTAGATATGCAGTTAACTGGGGGAACTGATACAGCTGAAAAGAAATCTATTTAAAAACCCCAAAGTTAAAAAGAAAAAAAAAAGGCAAAACAAACCAACAAACCTTAAGTTCAGCCAAAGAGTAGTTTCTCCTACCCGTTCCACCATCTGACTCTACAAACATCTGCTAATATGAATCTGAAGAGGTGGTATTGGGAGAAGGATTGAATGGCTGGGAAGGTTGGGAGAAGGTGTGACTACTTTTGAATGCAAATACCACCCTGTGTCAATTTAGAGGTGTAGTTTGACTTGAGTGCTAGTGTACAGAGACACTGTATGTTAGTAAAATCAGTTAATGCATTTTTGAACAGCTGCTGCTTACCTAGCACAGCAGAAGTGTTTTCAGTTCCATAAATTGCATTTAGAAAATGGTGATGTCTGAACATACATCATGCTCATCTTACCAGTGTGTTAGGTGAGGCTGATAAATGAAACCTAAACATGTTGTAGTGTTCAAAAAAAAAAAAAATCTTTCAACACGTTATCAGATATTTATGGTATTTGATGTCCTGATTGGGAGAATAAAAAAATGAACTGAATTTTGAGGTGTTTATCAAAATATTTTTTTTGCCCTAGACAGGTGCAATTACTCAGTTATATGTCATTACTAAAATCTATAGGAGGGAGGATGAACAGTTAACTTTCTAGTGCCAGAAGCTAGCAACAGTGACCCTTGTCTCAGTCCATATTCTCCTACATGCTTTCCTGTCCCTCTTATCTATTCCCTCATATTCCTTAAGTGTGTTTCTTTCTGCTCACGTACTTATGTAGATGACAGTGTTGGCTAAAGCCAAGGCTTTGATTCAGACTGGAACCTGCCTGTTTCACAGGGAGGCTGGAACCGAGATCAAGAGACACCGAGTTTGCTTCCAACAAGTCTCCTGGCAGACAAGATTCTGGAGGGAGGGAAGGAAGAGCAGACTTAAAAACAAGCAGGCAAGAAATAGCAGGAGCAGAATAAGACAATGTGCTCCTTAAAAAAGAAACTCTCAGATGCGGTGTAGTCTAGCTCGAGTGCCTAGACCTGAAATCAGTTGTACCAGTTAACGATGCGGTGCACACGCTGCTGGTTTGCAGTGCCGGAAACTCTCGAGCCGATGGATTGTATGGCATAGAGAAAATAGGGATGTCAGAAACCACCCATAAAAAATCAGCATAAAAGGTAGGTTAATGATTCATTGCTAGATGACCTAATGATTTGATCACTTTTCTGTTGCTCTGTCTTTCTCTTATGGTGGTATTTATTTTTGTATATGTTCTGTACATTATAACAGATATAAATATATCAAGTCATTGCTTTCTGGGTTCTTTGGCAAGATAAATTTCCCTTGCATTTGGTCTCTTGCTCTTTTTATTTTTTCCTTCAGTACTGCTTGTTTCCCTGACCTCATTGTTATTTTTGAGCTGTTTTTGTAATTTGACATTGAAAACAGTTATTCCAACAAAAGCAGCACAGCATGTTACTTGGACTTTACAAAGTATCGGATGGTGATGCTGAGGACTTAATGTTGCAGCCTAAAATCAAGGGTTCCAAGTTCCTGGAATAAATTGGAAGCTTTTGTTAATGAAAACTTACTTTTAAGTAGAGAGATGTGCAGCATTCTGACCGAGGTGGAACGTTCTACTTTCTCTCTGTAGCCCAGTTATGGGTATAAAATATGGAACAGAGTATGGAGGCCAAACCCATGAGCTATATAAGTCATCAAAGCACAGGAACACATGACCTGGTTTTTTTTTGTAGCAATATCAGAGTTCAGTTGAGAACCAGGATGGAATGACTAGATGGGGGAAGCAGAGTTAGATTAACAAATTGCCCTGTAGCAAGACTTCCTGAGCCTCTTCTGTTTCACAGGTCCCTAGAAGTGCTTTCAGCAGAGATGAGGAATTTATATAACAAAAACATATGCATGCAGATTTGCTCTGCTTAGTTTTTTGCTCCTCATTTGGAGTAGTTTAACTATAGGTGGGAAAAACTGCTCTTCTGTGCACTTTGAATCTCTCTTTGTCATGACAGCATAGGCATGTTAGGCCAAAATCTGTGTCTCAGCCGAGCAAGAGTGATGGCTCTCACTAGGACAAAATCAGTTCCTGGTTCAGGTTTGACTTCTCTATGTATTGTTGTCCTTTCTGACCAGTCTAGATATAATGTCTTGTCGCTATAGCGGGGTGTGGTCTCTCCTTTCCACCAGTGCCTCAGTCTCTGGATCCACTTAGGCAGTATAATGTGCATAAGAAATGGTAGCTAGTACCGCTCAGAAAGATGGTGGTTCACTTTCTGTAATTCATGAACATCATTGGAATGGGAGGAAGCCAAGAGTAGTCTTGTAGCAAAACTTGATTTTTCTTCTAGGCAAAAGAAAATGGGGAGTGGGAGAGGATCCTCTGTCTCAATTCATAGATTCTGAGATTTGGATTTGCTGTAAATCCTTATTCTGTGTCATTGCCAGCCCTGTGCTAAGAAAGAGGTACAGGGATACCCCAGAGCTGAGCACGTTTTTAACAAATGTCCTCTTTTTAAAAAAAAAAATCAGTGCAAGATGCAAATAAATAATAAAAGAATGGCCGATCTGTTTGAAAACTGTCCAGCTGAACAGTAGGGGTTATATGAGAGTCAGCCTGGGCCCAACAGAGCAGGCATTGAACCAGACCTAATAAGAACAACTGGACCCAATACCTATATTATATCCAGTAACAGAGGGATTTTTTTTGTAGTACAAGGACTTTAATGTTGTAACCTCAATGACGAGAGGTAACAAACCAATCTGAAAGAGGAAAAAATGAAGCCCAAAGCAATTAGAAAAATACCTTTTGTGAATTTTAGGTATTGCCAGCCACATTTGTCTCTTTTTACAGATGAATGGACTTTCCTGTCACTAAGAATGAATTGTAAAGTAACGGACTTGAACTAATTATGTCCTGTAAACTTATAATAACAATAAGTTTTTTGAAGTTCAGACATGCGTGTAGTTGGTCCAACCAGCCAAGTGGATCAACAGTTAAGCAGTTTGCTGCTCAGGATTAGTGGGATTCAGGAGCATTTTAGGAGAAACAGTTGGATAAGGTAACTCCTGGAAAGAAGTAACTGAAGAGCAGGAGTTGTAACTGGTCACCAGTTTAAGCAAGGTTCTTGCTGTCTGCATTTCTAGACTGCTTTCAGTTACCAGCAGGTGCTGGAAGGTGTCCTGACTCAAATGGAGGTATTTACTGTGACGCAGATGGAGAGCAGTGTAGGTTGAGAAGTCTGGTCTCAAGCTCTTCATACCTTGTGATATTTGGAGAGTGAGCTCATGGTCTTGTGTCTTCTCTTTTTTCTTTTGCTTCTTAAACCCTGCCATACGTGGGAGGGGAGACATTATACTTGATTATGTTTATAAGGGTATATCTTCTAATCTGAACAGAGGGCAGATGAGCAGTGATTGTATCCCCAAACTCTGTGCCAAGAGCTTTATCCTTCTGCTTCAGTGCTCCCAGCTGGAAAAGACAATATTTCATTCTGTAGAAAAACTTAAGCTCCTTCGTCTACTGGATTTTTCCCAAACTCTCACTTCCTTGAAGCAAGACCCTTGTCTTCTCCACAGCATCTCCAAGCTGATTGCACACAGCAGGCTTCCCAGTGGTCAGCAAATGCTGAACGAGCTCATACTGCACCCAAGCAGCAAATGCAGAACTCTCTGGTGTGTGTCCAGAGCCTCCGTAGCAAAGCCATCACAGTTCGTGCAGCTTGTCTCTGGAATGTGGATTATACATCCCAGGACGTGGTACGGTCCTCCAGCATGCCAGCTAACCTCCCAGAAGCTCTGTGGTACAGCTGCGTAATGTTGCATCCCAGATCAAGTTTTCTCCCTAAAAAAAAAAAAAAAGGGAGTGTGAAGGAGAAAAGCAATTACAACCTGTAGTGATTGTTTTTTAGAAGGGTATTAGTTGTATTTCATCTCAGTCCCAAATTTTATCATAATCTGTAAGACACAAAGTCATAGAAATGGTTTTGTTGTCCTTTATCTGCTAACACTTACCCTGCTCCGTAGGTGGTATCTGTCTTGTTTTCTGTCTGTGGTTTCAAATTTGGTAGCAGGGCTGCAGTGCCCCAGGACTGTATCCTTGTGCTGTCCCTTGCAGCGTGCCAGCAGAGCTGCTTGGGTGTCAGTGTGGGAAACTGGCTGAAAATCAATTTGCATCCTGCAGCCAGCCCAGTTTGTGGCGTGGCTGCACAGCAGAGGGTACGGCACAAGGACCGAACGGGCAGGAGGGGGGCTTGGGCTGCTGAAGCTGCTTTTAACAGGGATCTCCCCAAATGTTTAATCTGGAAAATACACAAGGTTGTAGTTGGACGAGTTCAGATGCTCCACATCGTTTCACTGTTCACGGAATACCACAAACAGTAGTTGCATTGACTCAAACAAGGGATGGGTGAACTGTGCCACAGAGCAAGGACGCTTTAGAAACCACTGAGAGCACACTGTTTGTCAAATAGCACTGTTTAATACTGCTCAACAACTCTCATTCCTTCATGTTTGGCTTCTTTTCCTCTGAAGATGTGTGTTATTTACATACCAAATACATTTGCATGCAAATATTTTTATATTAAAAGCATTATTGAATGTAGATATTTGCATGTTAAAATGTATTTTCATAATACACTATCTCCTACAAATCTCACTTCTCTTTCTTCCTCAAACTTGAGAAAACGTCCCTCTTCAGTACCCGTGTGAGGAATGGTGTTCCGGAGTGTGCTTCTGAGCCTGATTCTGTGTATGAAAATTCAGGTGTCTGCTCTTTTGCTTTTGATCCAGTTCTGTTTGTGTTTACAAATGCTTATCGTGTTTTTTAATGAGGTTTTAGGCATAGCTTTCTACCAAGACATGAAAGTTGGGGTTTTTTGGGGTGGGGTTTTTTTTTTACTAATGTAACGAGCTTCAGTGAGAATCTTTGCATATGATTGCACACAGGAGAGAAACTGTAAGTCAGCTGTTTGCCATGAATGCAGCCTCAACCCTGTGTAACTGAACACACAACTTTTTCTGCAGTTCCCTCAGTGTCTCTGAGTGTCTCCTGAAAGCACAGGCATCAGCTGGCAGTCTGAGCAGCCCGGCATCTCATCTTCAAGCTGGGGTTATGACATGCTTTGGAAGTGCTGTAATTGAGGAATATCTTCGTTCGCATTGGGAGATGAGCTCTGAGCAGATGTTAAACAGAGGCCCTGTCTTCTGGGTGTGTTTGGTTGACTGTGTCAGGAAGGAGAGCTGTATAAAAACCTTGGGTGGGTGATGAGTGCAATGTAAAAGGAGACAGGAAAGTTTGTCATAAAATACATTATGGTCATTTCAAATGTAATAATTTTTAATTTTATGCTGTTGGGGTTTTATTTGAACTCAAATAGAGATGGTTATGTGCTATCAGGTAACTCATCAATGTTTTCTAAACAATTTTCTAGAACTTTTCCTTAGTTTTTCTGATTATGATAATTATTTGCTTGTTGTCCTTTCATTTTAGATGTTGTTCTGCAGAGATGAAAGAGAACATTATTTGTGTCCAGGCTCAGAAGTTATATTCTGTGCCCCCCTTTTTAATGGTTAACTATTCTTCCCTCTGTTTGATCTGTTGCAGGTGAAGCCCACCACTCCAGTGTTGCAGCATGAGTACTGATGCTAGTCAGGTGGTGATCACTACTCCTCCCCCGGCCACAATGCCTCACAAAGAGCGGTACTTCGATCGCATCAATGAGAATGACCCAGAGTATATTCGGGAGAGAAACATGTCTCCTGACCTCAGACAGGACTTCAATATGATGGAGCAGAGGAAGAGGGTCACTCAGATACTGCAGAGCCCTGTGAGTCGGATTAAGGGGGGATGAGAACAAAAGAGTGTTGTTTTCTGAGATGTTTGGTTAACTTCTTGAGACTTGAAAAAAGAAATCTATGTCACAGTTAGCTAGAATAAGTCTGGACCATCTTCTAAGAGGAGTCACTAAACAGATTATTCATCATTTTGTTTGCATAGTTTTTTGTCTGTGAACAAGCAGCCTTTATTGTGTTTTTTTTCTCCTGATGTTTTTATATTCTTATGCTTCATTGCAGTATTACAAAAAGATCTGTCTGGCTGCAGGGTACTTAATTAAAACTTAGGGGCAGGGAAGAGAGTGAGGAGTCACCAGTCAAATAGGAACAAATTAGGGCATTACGTGGTGTTCTGCTCTCTGGGTTTGAATATTAACCTATCATTTGCATCAGGAATGCTTTAATATATTTAATTGGGTTAAGTTTGTTTAAAAGCTAGACTATGTGTTCTTCTCATGTCCTCAGGGGTGGTCATACCCGTACTTGGCCGCGTTAGCATTCATCTGCTGGTGTGTAAGTTCAGTACTTGTGTAGGCCACATTTAAAACTGTTACATCTATTGAACCACTCTCATATGAGTTTTAATTTATATTTTAGCACATGCATTCTTTGGGTTTAACCTGCTGAATACATTGGAAAGTAATACTGGTGCCTTGAGTATTTTGAGGGTTTTTTTGCCAAGTAGGGACTGTGTGAGGGTGAGCCTTTGGGTGTGTTGGGGTGTAATGTGAGCAGCGAGGACAACAGGACTGGGAAGGGGTTAAGCACATCCTTCTCTCTTCAGTTCCTCTGTAAGTTGGGGGGCTTCTGTAATTTTTTGTGAAGCTTTTCCATATGTAATGAGATTGCAAACAGCTGTTCCTAATCGCCCTGGTACAGTCAGCCTGAATAACAGGATTGTTTGCTGAAGTGTCGTTGTGGAAGTGCCTCTTGGAGCTGTGTGTTGCTCTGAGTATAATGTGAACCTGTTGACTAAGGAATTTATGACTTTCAAGTCAATTTGTGCAAGCTTGGTTTTGCAGCCAAGCTCTTTTATAAAGGAAAATACTCTTAAGGAGGTATTGCATAATGCTTTAATAATGATGATCTTATGTTAAACACTTGATTGTAAAATGTGATCGAAGTCTGCTCCTTCCTGTTAAAATATTTACATTATGAGTAGCCAGGACTCTCAGCAAATGCTAGATCTTTATTCTAACAGATAAAAATAAGTTACAGAGACTTGGTTTGGGGTTTTGTGTGTGGTGGTTTTGGTTTTTTTTTTTTGTCCTTTCGATGGCAGTATTGAATCTGATGAGCATAACTATTTCCTTAACGTTTTTGGGGACCTTTTGCCAAGTCTGCCAAACATCATGAATGTCCCTTTGCCACAGCCCCGGTGGTTTTTTAATAGATGCAGTGTCAGGGTGCAGATTTCAGGAAAGGAGATGAAGAGGGACAACCCCTGAGTCTGGGTGATACTTTAGGAGAAGGTTGGAGGACAAAGAGCCAAGCCTGGCGCATCTTGCTGCAGAAGCTGAGCCCAGCACTTTTTGGACAGTGACTGTTTCGAGCTGCCAGTAAGTCACAAGTATTTCTTGTGTAAGGGAACAGTTGTCCAAATAAGTCAGGGGGCTACTGCCTGCCTGGCTACTGGCATCTGCCAGGGAGAAACAGGAATGTGGGAGCTGATCAGACACGAAGAGAGGTCTGAGCTACCAGTTCCCCTTAAGTATTTGCTTTTATTTTCTCTTTTTTTTGATATATAAACTTCAGAGGAACCCTGTTATGATTTCTCATGTGAGGAAGTAAGAACATTTTTAATATAGTATCTCTGACTGAATATCCATCAGACAAATCTCATAATTGATCTGGGGATAGAAGCTGCATTATTTATGGCGTATCTCAGTGGGAACCAGGATGAAATAGTGTTCTGGAGAGTCAGGACTGAAAATTATTACCTTGTCTCCTCCTGAATGTAATACTTGTCACAAAAGGGCCAGAAAGTATTTTTCCTGCTACCAGTCTGCATAACACAGGTTCAGGATTGAATTATCGGGTATTGTGCTTAATGTTTTTGTTCTATAGCTGCAGAATTACAGTGCATTAGAAGTTTGCATAGAGCACTGTTACTTCTCTGGTTTATTCCAGTCAACAGGGAGGAAATAGTTTGAAGGTGTTTGGAAGAGGAAGAGAGGTTATCAGATGCATTTTAAAGAAGAGCTTGTTCTCTGGTAAATCTTCACTCAGTCTCGGATACATGCATTTGTATCTTAACCCCGTCTTGATAAATGCGTTCCGATCAGAGAAATAGTTACTGACTCATCTTCTGGCAAGTATTAGTAAATATGAAGTGTATATAGCAAGGATAATACCTTTCTTAAAAATGCACAAGCAGGTATGGACTTGAGGTGAGCTTGTTTGAACATGCACTTTCTCTGAGCAAAGGATTATGGTGTAAAACTAAAGGGTTAATCACTGTCATGTATCAGGAAGTCACATATCAGGAAGCTGATTTAATCTGTTTTATTAAAAAGCCTTTTTCTTCAAGTAGGAAAATCTAAATCCTTTAGCAAGAAAATAAATTAGAGAATATATTTCAGGAACCATGGTATATTTTGTGCAGTGCATGTTGTTGCAAGGGCTACAGCCCTGACTAGACATCTTCAGACATCAGACTGCTGCACCTCTGTGCTGTTGCACATATTGATGTGCAATCTGACTGTTCCTCTTGAACGTGCAATTTCCCTTTCCTAAATTAAATAATTGAAAAGCTACTGAAAAGCTGTTCCCATTAGCTCTGATGTTTGCTAATATCTTAGAGTCTGTTCATAATAAGTCTTAAATTATAGGATTTTTATGTCTACTGCCCATGAAGAATATCCTGACAATGTCAGTGAATTCAGATGTGTTTGCTTAATACTGCGTGTAACTGTGAGCATCCTGCAGCCTTGGAGAATCTGATAGGACCCATGTGTTTGTTCTGTGTCTGTGAGAAAGATGGAAAGAAACTACGATCAGCTGGGTCTGAGCAGCCTGATGTCATCCAGAAGTACTACTGGCTAATCTTTAAGCTCACAGAATCACAGAATAGTGGGGGTTGGAAGGGACCTGGAGATCATCTAGTCCAACCTCCCTGCTAAAGCAGGTTCACCTAGATCAGGTCGGACAGGATCACATCCAGACAGGTTTTGAATATCCACAAAAGGAGACTCTGCAACCTCTCTAGGCAGCCTGTTCCAGCGCTCCATCACTCTCAAAAGATAAAGCTATAAGTCAAGATAAAGTCATTTGAGCTTATTTCAGTAATGTCAGAAGGTTCAGGTACTGTGTTTGTTATTTTTAAAGGAAATGTACTACATTTATTTAGTGAGCTAATTTTATTTGCTTACCATTGGGACTGAGATATTTGACCTGTAATATATCCAAAATCTGAAAAGATAGGATGTTTCAGTTTTTAGATTTTCCAACTTCACTCTGAAATTAAAACCAGTTTTGTCTCTCTATATGCTAAACAATCATATATTGCTTGTTACACAGAGTAACTCCCTCTTTCAAAGAGTACGCATTTATTTGCTGTATCATCAAACCCCTTATTTCATTTATGGTATACAAGTCCTCCTGGCTTTCATTTCCTTCTGGCATTTCTCTGGTACCCTCACCATGGCAACCAGAAGCTTCAAAAACACTTAAAAGGCAGGCAGTGGTTGTGCAATTATGATGTGTGAAGGCTGAACAGTCAGTTCAGCATTGAGGAGCTGCATGAACATACAGAAGGGAGGAACTCTGCAGCCCTCCCGGAGCAGCCAGGGAAGGTGTCGGGTGTTTGTGCGGGCAGGCAACAGTGCCACACCGCTTCCGGAGGCAAGACCAATGCAAAACAGTTATCTAACCCGCAGGAAAGCCAACTACAGGCTTTACCTAACAGGGCTGTGTGTGTAACCTGACAGGAAATTAGGATCCCTGCTTAAACTGCATTGAGGAGTAGCTTACAACACCTTTATATCGCAGTATTGGAAGAAAAGCTAAAGGTCAGAGTGGAAATGGGAGAGGATGCATTCTTATACATAACTTATGTTGTTACATGACACACATTTCATTATTTCTACCTGGTAAGAAAAGGTTGGACTATTCGAATTTGTGTATAAAATGATGAGTTTAAGAGCTGAAATATGTAAACATAAAAATGCCTGGTTATTGGCATGTAAATGCCTGGTTTATGTTTTGAATTTACCAGTGGAAGTTTTATGTGGCTTGTCGAGACCCATTGAATGTGAACTTGCTATTTTTACGTATGAAACACAGTTATTTGGAGCTTGTTTGGTTTTACGTGGAGCGCTTTGCTGGCAGGATCTCATCACGCTTTGCTGTAATTTCGTGTTGGATGTAGAGAGCACATAGCGATCTGTCATGGTTCTGCAGAGTGTTGGGAACGATTCTGGCTCGATGCTGCCATTACGTGAGGGCACTGGTTCAGGTCTAGCCATCCAGATTGCAAAAGCAGGGGTTTCTTATGCTGACATTAAAAATGTACTTCTCTTCTTTGCCTCTTTTCCTTCCTGCCTTGTACATGCACACACGCCCCTGCCTCCCACGCGAGCTGGTCTTGCCCAAAGAACTGGGGAGAGAAGTCTAGCATAGCAACTTGTCTGTTCAGAGGTCTACATTAACATGCAGCATGCAGGCAGATTTTTCTCCTCAAAAACAAACCAACCCACCCACACTTGATTTTTTTTTTTTTTTTTTTTTCCTGGCTACATTATTTTCAAACCATCAGGACAGAGATGAAAGGTAGTTTGATTTATTTTTTTCCCCTCAGCTTTTGCAGTTGTCTGGCTCACTTTATTTTGTATCAGGTGAACATGCAGTATTTTCTCAAAACCACTCCCTTTTGGGGCAGTTTATTTTCTTAAAATATCAAAGTTCTTTCAGTTCCTCACATGTTTCAGCTTTCACTGCTCTTTTACCACAAGTTCAAAAGCCTTTCAGAGCCTTCAGGAGCAACTGTGAAGGACTTACAACTTTATCCATCCCCTAGGGTCCTCCTCACTGGTCAGGCTCCTCACATTGCAGCTCCTTCCTCTGGCTTTTTGGTCTTCTCTGACATGTTCCTGACTTCCTGCTGGGGAGTCATGACTTTCCTCTCATCACAATAGCTTATTTAATCGCATGCTTTTGTCATATGACCTGTGCAGCATTTCATTCACTGGGGGAGATGAGCTCAGCTTGGCACGTCACTTAAGACATGCCACAAAACGTCCCTTAAAGATCCCCTCTGAGCCGTGACAATATCCCGCTGAACCTGGGGCAGACCAGAGGGCTGGGCAAGTTCAGCATTTTAAGTGGGGGGGGGGTTGTCCTCAGGGTGATGCTGTCTTAAACCAAGACCGTCCACTAGATCTCTATGAGAAACCAAGAAATCCCATTGCCTAACTTCCATTTCTATTGCTGCAATGGTGCATAGCCAATTCATACCCATGTCCTGCACCACTAGTGCAACTGTGAGTTTTTCCCTGCTTCCTTATGTTAGAAATGAGTTACCTTTCACTGCTCTTTTATTTCCATATTGCTCCTTTCTAATTAGTTTGAACTGTGGTTTTCATTAGATATAAATGCCAACAGTTTTCAAATTGATTTTTTTTTTTTTTTAAACTCCGTCCATATTTCTGATTTCGTGCTGGTTGTTAACTGCTTGGGTTTGGGTTTTTGTCATCTTGGGGGCTGTCTGCGGATCATCTTGTACTTTTGGCACTCGTTCTTTAGATAGTTTATTGTTTTGAATAATCACACAGAATCATCTGGTTGGAGGAGACCTTTAAGATCATCGAGTCCAACAATCAGATCTATTCTCCTTTGCCTGATGACTTTCCTGTGGTCCTGTGTGCATTTGAAGTTATTGATTGTAAATAACACTGATCCGAATTAATTCGCTAGGTAAGTGATAAGGAGATATAAAATAAAATGCTTTGTAAAAAAGTCCACTATTTCTCTTTCATTCACTAGTCTTGTAAATTCTGTCCAATAAATGGATCAAATTGGTCTGGTGAGAGCTGGAAGAGGGGTTTCCATTGCAGTACAAGTAATGAATAACAATTAAAAGGACATACTTAGCTGTATTCATTTTTCAGTCCTTTGGGGCAGGAGGGGGCTGTTAAATAATCCTTTGGTTTAGTACATGCTTTTAACAGTGCCTGGAAAATCCTGGAAAGTTGTGACATGACTATCACAGAATTGTTTTGGTTGGAAGAGACCTTTAAGTTCATCGAGACCAACAGTTAACCCAGCAATGCCCCGTCACTGCTAAGCTGGGTCCTTAAGCACAACATTTACGTGTCTTTCAAATATGTCCAGGGATGGGGACTCCATGACTTCCCTGGGCAGCCTGTTCCAGTGCTTCACAACCCTTTCTTAAAAGAAATTCTTCCCAAGCCTGTAGCATTGCAGGGGATTGTTGTGACCCAAGTGCAGGACCCAGCACTTGACCTTGTTGAACCTCATCCAATTAGCCTTGGCCAATTGATCCAGCCTGTCCAGATCCCTCTGTAGAGCCTCCCTACCTACTCTCAAGCAGGTCGACACACCCATCCAACCTGGTGTCATCTGCAAACTTAATGAGGGTGCACTCAATCCCTTCATCCAGATCATTGATAAAGATGTTGAAGAGGACAAGCCCCAATACTGAGCCCTGAGGAGCACCACTTGTGACTGGCCGCGAACTGGATTTAACTCCATTCACCACTGCTCTCTGGGCCCAGCCACCCAGCCAGTTTTTGATCCAGCAGAGTACACTCATCCAAGCCATGAGCAGCCAGTTTCTCCAGGAGAATGCTGTGCAAAACAGCATAGGTAGACAATGACCACAGCCCTTCCATCATGACTAAGCGGGTCACCTTGTCATACAAGGAGATCAGGTTAGTCAAGCAGGACTTGCCTTTCAGAAACCCATGATGACTGGGCCTGATCACCTTGTCGTGTATGCGCCGCATGATGGCACTCAGGATGATCTGATCCATAACCTTATTTGGCACCAAGATCGACTGACAGGCCTGTAGTTCCCTGGATCCTCCTTCTGGCCCTTCTTGTAGATGGGTGTCCCATTTGCTAACCTGCAGTTGACTGGGACCTCCCTAGTTAGCCAGGACTGCTGGAAGATGATGGAAAGTGGCTTGGTGAGCATTTCTGCCATCTTCTTCAGTACCCTTGATTGGAGCCTGTCCAGCCCCATAGACTTGTGTGCATCTAAGCGGTGTAGTAGGTCACTTACCATTTCCCCTTGAATTATGGGGGCTTCGTTTCACTCCCTGTCTCTGTCTTCCAGCTCAAGGTTTTGGGCACTCAGAGAACAACTGGTCTTACTATTAAAGACTGAGGCAAAGGCAGCATTCATTACCTCTCGGTCTTTTCCTCATCCTGGGTCACTATGTTTGCCCCCACATCCAATAAAGGATGGAGATTCCCTTTATCCTCCTTTTGCTGTTTATGTATTTATAAAAACATTTTTAATTGTCTTTTATGGCAGTGGCCAGATTGAATTCTAGATAGACTTTAACCTTTCTAATTTTCTCCCTGCACAGCCTCGCAAAATCCTAACAGTCTTCCTGAGTGGCCTGACCTTTCTTCCGTAGGCCATAGACTTTCCTTTTCTTCGTTGAGTTCCAGCCAAAGCTCTCTGTTCAGCCACACCAGTCGTCTTCCTCACTGGCTCGCCTTCGGCACACCGGGACAGCCTGCTCCTGCACCTTAAAGATTTCCCTCTTAAAGAATGTCCAGCATTCCTGGACTCCTGGATGTGCATCCAGAATGCCCTGCAAGAGCTGTGCCTGTCATCTGTCCTGGTGCGTTGCCACCCTGTGTGCTCCTAATATCCTACTCCTGCATGTACTGAAGAAACAGTTTATTGTGCTTGGAAGTGTGTAAGACCCTTGACAGGCTGAAGTTTGATCTTAAATTTTGGTGGTTATGTTCCATCTAGCAAGATGCATAGCATGGCTTTACTCCATGAGAAAACGCAGGGGAGGGACCCAGAACCCTGTGGTCATAGCAGCAGTTTTGTGAGAGTGGAGATTGATGGTGCAGAGACTTGGAAGCTGGGTCTGCTGAAGATGGGCTTTGCATTGGAGTTCAGTGCTTCAGGTTTTGCTTTAATCATAGGCTATCTCCAGGCTGCTTATCACAGGAGTAAACACACTGCTTCAGCTCACGGAGGAAAGCCAGCGTGTACCAGGTTAGAGGAGCTGGAAAAACCAGTGCAGGCTGAGCTCTGTATGGGACCAGCTTGTTGTCAATTGAGTCGCTGAATCCAGCCCAGATAGACGCTTCACTGCAAATGAAGAGATTATTACAACTTTACCTAACTCCCCATGTTTATTACTGAGCCTGTTTCTTTCTATCTTAACGCAAATTACCCCCCCCTTTTTTTTTTTCGTGGCGTTAACAAACACTTTTTGTGACTCTTATCTTCTCCCTGCCAGCCTTAACTCAGTGGCGGTTTTTTTGTGGCCAACTCCACCCTTTTCCACTTAGGCCACCGGTTGTTTGTATCTAAACTCCACTCTTGAAACAGCCTGTTACGAAGCTGTGTCGGCTGTTTCGGTGAAGGTCTTTCCCTCCGGCGGCAGCTGCGTTTACAGCACAGGAGTTAAAATTAACATCTCTTCGGTGTCAAGAACAAAATACCAGTTAAGTTTTGAAAATTTTCTTCCTTGGGGGTGATTTGGCTTAGAGACTCTCTGCAGGCACGTTTATATGTATATGAGTTGAATTAGACCCTTTTTAAAAATGGATTTAAGATACATAAACTCCGATCAAAAATGGGCAAAAGTGAAACTGGGTGAAGGGATTTCTTATTCTGCAGCTTTAAGCTAACAGTAGTGCTGCTATTAAATGTAGGGACCTCACCTATCTTTTCTAGGTACTTTCCTGTAGACTGATATATCAAACTGTTTAGACCTTATTGGAATTAGTCCTGATGTGAGCACGTGCTTTCTCCTCTTAAGGTTTGCGATGGTGTGGAGTGTTTGTAGATGACCTGTATACCATCGTTTTCTCTATTTACGGGGTGGGGGGGAACTACCTTATTTAATTTATACTTCAACAAACTAGAAACAGTATAGAGAGTCAAAATACTTCTTAAAATCCTCAGAGAGCTGCCTACCAAGATAAAGAGATTATTACTAAAATTTTCTAGCAACGGTATTATTCTGTGTAAAATAGATTATTCCAGCAAGTTGGTTATTCTAGTTGTTCTGCTTACGTTGACTGAAAAATATCGGTTGTCAACTGGTACATGCAAATGCCGCTTTGATTTTTAAAAGCCCCAGTTTACACTGTCAGCTCACACTTAGGCTTCCCTCTGAAAGTGAGTGAGTCAGAGCTGAGGCTTGTAACTTCTCTCTTGAGCTTGAGAGCCCTTGTGGGTCTAAGTTGAAAGATTTTTGCATCTCAACTGCTTGAGTTTATGATGAGTATTTGGAAGATGATTGCAAATATTTCTGGAGAAGTAATTTTATGATATTAGAAAGACCTTGACCTAGTCATAAAACTAATGACTCTATCAGGAGAAGCTGTATCTGTTGTGCAGGCTGCAGTACTGCATAAGGTTGTTTCAGCTGGTGTAAAAGAGCTGGCTGGAGTTTTAGAAAGTTCAGGAAGAGTAGAGTTCTGGAGACAGTTTTAGGAACTGACTGAGTCACCCCGTATATTTTTTTCTTGTGTGTTGTGGGGAAATTCACGTCTCCGTGCAAGGTAGCGGAGTGGTGTTCAGAAGGTGGGTGGGATGGCAGCAGAGCAGCCAGGCACTGCCAGCTCAGGACAGTCAGGTCAGCAGCGGACAGGCTTGGCTGTACAGGGATACTTTGAATCACTGTGTTAATGCAAAACTATGTTTTCTCTGGTGTGACTTAGTGGTTTAGCATACTGCAGTTTGGAAGAGAAGCACCTTAGCTGGTGGTAGTGGAAGGGGAGTTCGCAGCCGGCTACATACCGAGGTTGGGCTATTCGCTTAGGTGGCTGTCTGCTGCCAGAGGAATGAAAGCTCTACTCGGCACCCTCTTAGCTGTGCATCTTGTCTGAAATGTGGGAACCTTGCCAATAGCTGTCATGGGCCCAGTTTTCATACTGCAGGCTGTTTTCTATGCAGACTTTCAGCAGGATGCTTGAAGTGCTGTTCCAGCACAAACAAGGTGGGACACTGGTGCTTGGCTGGCCAGGTGAGCTCACTGAAGGCAGAACAATGCTTGGGCAGACAGGACACAATTCTCAGCTACAGCAGGGTGGGTTATCCAGGCAGCAGCCTTGCTGTAGCACCAGTGCAGGCACAGGCAGGTTGGCAGGGTACAGAAGTGGTGCAGTGGTGTTGATGGGGCAACTGTTGGTGGGCAGCCATGAGGTGTTGTGCTTCTCCCTTTGGGACTTGGTACCCCACTCTGTAATGTCAATGTTCTTATTGTATCATCTTATGTCTAAAGTTTTAGTGTTTATAAACAAACAAGCCAAAAACCCCACATGTGCCCAAAGAGCTATTTGAATCCCAGAGCTGAAATTTTCTCTTTATTGAGCAGTGCTGAGCACACAGCTGAATAACATCATTTTTCATTCATCTGACAATACAGTTTTTCCTTTGTCAGCATTTTCTTGTCGAGTACTACGTCTGAAATTACTAGTGACCTTTCCAGTTGAAAAATATCTGCTTTGTGCCAGAGCAGAGCATTTGTCATCTTTCTGAAAACGTCTCTCTCATGCTTGACTTTTATTTGGTCACTTGTGGGCAGTTGCCCTGCAATACCATATATGTGTGTGTGACAGTCTCGTGAATTAAAGCAAAACCAAACTGCTTGGTCTCCAGGCTGCAGTTAGGTTTCCAGAAGCAGATTCCTGCTGCTGAATGGGTCAGTTCCTAAAATCAGAGCCCTGCATAGCAGTGATTTTATAAAAATCAGTGCTGTGCAGTGAAAGCTCCAATAAATACCATTCATGTAATGGCTGATATTTAAAATAATTTGTTGTCTAGAAGAAGGTGATGCCCTTTCATCTGAGCCCATCGGGAATTACCGGCAATGGAGGAAAGTTGTGTTAGCACGTGTGGGATGGCTCTGTAAGGGCATACAGATTAAAGTTTTAAAGGTCTGTAGCAATGAACGAAAGGTACTGAAATATGAATGAATATGCGTGAAAGACTGTGCGCGAGTCGTGCGCGACACACTGAAGGCTGCAGTCTGCTAGAAAATATCACTGTGCACTGGCACGTGGATAAATTGCATACTTAATTTTACGCCCTTCATCCATATACTCACCTCTGTTTTACAGCTCATCCCAAATCTCCATATTTGCTACTTGACCTAGCTCTTACCTATCTTCTGTTATTTCTAAAATTATTTTTAAGGAAAGCTGCTTGTTTGTTTTAACAAAATAGTTGCTAGAACGCTAAATCCCCATTCGTAGTAGTCTCACCAAGTATATAATATACTACTGTTAGCATTGGAGAGCAAATCTAAGCTCAGAAGAATGAAAATAGCATAATCAGAAAGTGGAAGAATTAAAAATTTGAGTAGAAATAAACGACAAAAATCTGTCCAAAATTGCCTGAGATACTTTATACTACCTTTTTTCTGCTATAGAAGTAACATTACTCATACAGGTTTAAAAAAAATGAGTCTGAATGACTAATACAAGTTTACTGTGAATGTTTTTGCAGATCCTTCTTATAGTCGTTGAATTGAAGTGAGATTGATTTAATACAATACAGATAACTGTTTTTCTCCATCTCCTCCCAAGCAAATACTTCCATGAATTCTGTCTTCCACAGAGCCCCCAGGAGACTACAAATGTACAGTTTTCTTATATACATGTCATAAACAACAGTGAAAGAGCACTTCAGCCTTGCAGAGTGTGAAATGGCAGAGCTTTCTTGCAGGGAGCCTCTTTCAGGACTATTTGAGAAGTAATCGAATATTTTGCAATGAGAGAACTTGAAAATAAGTGTTAGTACAGCTTGTTGATGCAATATATTAGCCAGTCGTCGTCTCTGCAATCTTAATAGAATCTTAACAGAAGCAGAAGGTGCCATAAAGCCATAGCCTCATGGTGAACCGTTAGCAGAAAAGTGAGCTGGCACTGGGATGGCTGGTGCTTGAAAGTCTGTCTTACGTGTTTGGGGGTTTTTAGTGGGGGGAAAAAAACCTCTGTATTGTGAGAGATGTGATGTGCAAAGGGCGAAGGAAGTACCTCTGTTGTTATTTTACACCTTTTGCACTTTCAAGCAGGTTGGGAAAACATAAAAGTTGGACCTTGGCTCCTTTTTCTATGCACTGTGAGCTGTTTGACCACCCAAATGCTTTTCTCCAGTTATGTGAAAAAATCTTTATATCTTCTACAAGGGATTGTATAAATCTCACATGTCCAAATTTCATTCAAAGCCACTTTGGTTGTAGTGAGGGATGCTCAGATTCAGGTACTAACCAACCTCAAGGATTTAAGCTGGGCTGTCATGGGTGATGCTGAATCTTCTGTTTCTTGGGTTTTCAGATGGTGGTTTTTCCTGTGTATCCCCCTTGTTACCCTGAGGTACAGCAGCAGCAACTCAGTGCTGCACTTGAATTTTTAATGAGAGTTGTGCTTTGAGTATGTAAGAAGCTACTTACTGCCCAGTGCTCTGCAGGTGAGGCTCGGAGCCTTTCAGAATGAATGTCCCAAACTGGTGGAAGCATCTGACATCAACCTCCTCAGTGCTGTTCTGTGGAAATGATGACAGGGCCCTGCTGTACCTCAAAGGCATGTTTTGTGAATTAATAAGTTAATGTTTGTGAAGCACTTGGGTTTACAGTAATTATCTGCCCAGGGAAAATCTTTTCAGATTAAATAGTAACTCCCATCTCAACAAAGTATGAGTAGTATGCAAAAAAAAAAAAAAAGGTACAGGGCCACTTGCTGAGCCATGAGAAGACGAAAAAATACCGGATTTCTTTTCTAGTGAGAACTGGTGCTGAGTGCCAAATGAGGCATGGGGACAAGATGACTGAGGTATGCTTAAAGATCATTATCTGTATGCAGGAGGGGTGGAGAAACATCCTCTGCATGTCTGGCTTCAAGCAGTCTGGGCTTGCAGCCACACTCGGGTTCCAGGCTGGGGACGGCGCTCATTATTTTGTCAGTAAGGATGTCACCCACATTGCCGTTGGAACACATGGAGTCACGATGGTGATAGCCATCCTCAGAGCTGGATCAGGTTGAATGGCAAGGGTTTCACAGTCATCTGCTGGTAGATGAAGGATGAAAGTCAGGTTGTTTTCTCCAACCACTTGCTGCTTTCCACAGATACTTGTTTACCTTTCTGGCAATTATCTCCCTATAATTACCTCTCCATCGGTTTCCCTTATGGGCTCCCACTGCTTATGCACCTCCCATACCTCCACTTTTCTTCTCCCAGTCCCAGTTAGGTTCCTTTCCTCACTCAATTCCCTGTTTGTTCTTTCCTTTTCCTCATCTGCTCCCTTCCCCTGCTGCATAGATCTTACCTACAGTGGCCACTAAAGAGAAAAACCTAACCTCGCCTGTGTATCTTCAGGCTAGCAAGGGGTTGTTCAGCTGTTTGGGGGATGCTGCGTGTGTAGTTCGGTCTACACCGAGAGATCCACGTAACAAATGGCTGCATAGTCAGTCCAGGTGAAATTTTAGAGGCTTTACTGTGGAAATCTGGCAAGTATCAGGTACACACTCCTGACAAAGTTACTCTAAGGAAGTGAAAACTTGGAAATTAAAGTGTGGTTATGGATGCTCAGTTGTCAAACTGAGAGGCCATATCAGGTAGAGTCTTGAGGATGTTTTTTTGGGGGGGTCTGGTAGCACTCTCTCTCTTAGAGTCAAAACCCGTTGATGAACAGACTATGTCATGAGATTGATGGATTTTACCCAGCAGAGTGGGTGTTTTGGAGGACTGAATTAAAATTCAGTGAAGAAATTACATTTGCCATAGAGAAATTATATTTGCCATACAGAACTATTTTCTTTTTTAATTGAGAGCAAGTATGCTGCTAATGAAGGCAAACTGAAAGGAGAAATTACATACAGGGAATAGCCTGGAGTTATAATAGGAGTCAGCTGCGTGGTAAAGACACCAAATGTCTTTCTGGAATGAATCAGCACGAATGTTCGCAATATACCTCAGCTCATGTTGTGTGCTGCTGGTTCAGACAAAAGCTGGAAGATGCTGCCAAGAAATAATGACAGGGTTAGAAAATACGACCTGTAAGGAAAGTTTTTAAAGGAACTTAGTCTAGAAATGCCAGGACTGAAGTAGTCCTAGGATAGGTGTTTGTTGTGGACAGTGGTTAACCTGTCTATCATCTAGAAGGAATAGGCTTTGTCCACAGTGCCTAGTCTATTCGATTTGAAACTGTGAAAACTGTTTTCATGATACATTCTGCAAACTTTCATCTCTCGGGGTTGTGGACATTTTATACAGGAGAAGAGAGAAGGGTTTTTTCCCTTTGGGAGAAGGAAAGAAATAGAGAGGAGAGGAGATGACATCCCAGCATTCCTTCTAGGTTTTGCATGTCTGTGATACTCCTTGAGCATGGATGAGCTCCAGTTTTCCACTTGTTTATAACTTTATCAAATTTGGATGAATTTTTAGAGGGATTACAGTATTAAAAAATATCCAACAGTAAAAGCAAAACATACTGATTGAATGTCAGGTACCTCTTCCAAAATATGGAGAACTCTTTAATTATTGATAAAAATTGTTTTTGTTGTCATTTACAAAAATACATTTTATCTTGTCTTGTTCTGGGATGTAGTTAACCAACCCCCTTCCTCCCACACTGCAAGTAGCCAATACCTAGGATACAAATTTTAGGTCAGATCATTGAAGTTTGTCAAGGTTATAAGCAGCTAAAACCAAGGTCTGCCATAACAACAGGCAAAGCTACCAGCTCCACCTATAATAATCTTATTTCTCTCAAAGTCAGGTTTCCTTGATGATTCTCAAATGTTTCTACAGGCTTTTAGAGAAGATCTGGAATGCCTTATTCAAGAACAGATGAAGAAGGGCAATAATCCCACTGGACTGCTTGCATTACAGCAGATTGCTGAATACATTACAGCGAGCTCTTTTGCAGGTTTTTCCTCATCTTCACTCAGTAAGTGAATTATACATATAATTGCACTTTTTCTCTTCCTTTTTTAATATTATCACCAGGACTTAGCAATGCTGGGATTTCCTCGTTGAATAAAATTCTGTCAGATCTTGTTTCAGCTGTTGAGTAGTACAGATGGTGGCCTTAACTTTTTCTAGGCATCTTTCTCTCAAACTCTTCGACTTGTATAATATCATGCAAAATGTTTGGAGACCTCACAATCAGTTATTCTAGAATCTGCTAATAAAAGTTCAGCTGATACAGGAAACAAAATGCTATGCCCCATTACTATTAGCAGTTTAACATGAGCATATACTGAGATGTGAAATACATAACCATTTAGATTGTTTATTTTTCTACTCTTGCATATAAATTGTTACTAAAAAAAAATTGGAAGGGAGAGAATAGCCTGACAAACTGAATTGTTACATAAACAGGTCCCACAGTTAAAACCAGCTTGTAGTATGCACTCCAGTTACAAAGATGTTGCTAGGATCTTGCAGTTAACACCCAAGTTCTTCTTTCCAAGTCATGAAGCACTGAAACATTAAAGTCCATCTAAGTTCTGTGGGTGGACATCATATGGGAGCTTACAAGGCTAAAGTACAGTGGCAGCTGTCAGCGTTCAGCATCTTTTGAGAGTTGGTCCCAAAGTGGTGCTTCAGAGTTTAACAAAACAAGTGGAAGAGAACAAGAGAGTGCTCAAATAATCTCATCTCTGCATCTCTGCTTGGTTAGTGATACGGGGAGTCCGACTATTCTCACTGCTGCGTTTGCTTACAAAGAAAGTTACAGCCAGAAGAGGTAAAGTCATCTTGGTTTTCAACAAAAAGAGACTTTGAGATTAGGCACCCTGGCTGAGTTCCTGGACAAAGGCTGTAGCTCTCAAAGGGGTATCGTGCATTCGTAAAGGAAAGAAGGGCGTGTTTATGTAGTCACAAGTCAGAGATAAATTGATCCTTGTGATTTCTCTGTTAAGAGGTGATCTCTTCTGCCTGAAGGTTTGATGCCTCTTGCACTAATCCTAATTTCTTCATGAAGTCTGAATTAAAGTGCTAAGACTGAGACATCTCTTCAAATTAGTTATACTGGTGTCAGAAGTCCAGCAGGAATGTGTTCCTCTGTAATTTTCAAAGTAATATGTAAAAATACTTCATTAGTGGCAAATGTCTTAAAGCGCAGTTCCGGTCCTATGTAGGATCTTGAATCAGGAGAGAGCTCAAAATCCGAGTGGTGCTTCAAAGGAAACCTTTATTTCAACTCTCTCATGTTTGAAAAAGAGATGAAGACTTAAATTCAGGGTATGGTTCTGAGTGTCTTAAAGTAACAGAGGTTTCAGTACAGACCTTAGAAATCCCTGCAGGGCAGCTCCAGTCTAATAATTGCTGGTGCTGCTATGCTAACAATTTAAATACTCCGTTTCTGGAACATCATGGCATAGCTAGAAGTTCTTTGATTGTCCAACTGGCCATCACCCCTTTTTTATCTGTTTTTCAGGCCATGGAATGATTACACCCATCAATGATCTACCTGGGATAGATACTTCCTCGTTTGTTAAGGGAGAAAAACTTACTCGTTGCAAGTTAGCCAGTTTATATAGATTGGCTGACTTGTTTGGGTGGGCACATTTGCCAAATGCCTATATCACAGTAAGTGTTCTAGAGAAGAAAAATTATTTGGAATCTTACCTATTCATTCAAATTCATTTCTCCCCTGAATAACATAAATTCAAAAATAGATTTGTAATCCATTTTCTTCCTCCTTTGCAGGTAAGAGTAAGCAAAGAACATGACCATATTCTAATCATTCCAAGAGGTCTGTCCTTTTCTGAAGCTTCAGCTTCTAATTTGGTACGTGATTCACCTGCTGTAATCACCAGCAAAGCTCAACCTGTTTTCTAAAAGACTTTTGTGGCTGCTAAAACGGACTTCTAAGCTATAATCATGCTGTTATCAGTTTTTTTTAATCTTTACTCACCAGATGGAAAGCTGATTAACTATTTAGATAGTAGCATCCCTTGTCCTCAGCATTTCTTTTTGGGTTTAGCTTTGCTTTCTGTTGCTTTGTCTTCAGCTTCAATGTGGAGCAGCACAGTTTTGTTTTCCTCTCTGATGAAGCTCATCCAATAGCCTCAGTGTAACAGCAACCTTTTATAACCTGACAATATGGTAATACATATGAAATGACTCTGTAGGAGTAGTGTTGGTAGAATCAGCTTTTCTCCTTATAAGTGCGGAAATAAAGTTGAATAGTCTTCCTGAGGAAGGAGCTGGGTGAAGTTACCGATTGGCATTTAGGCAATGGTAGCTGCTAAGTCGCACATCTTTTGGTGCATATGTGCCATATGTTCTTCATGTCAGTATGTATCCATAAAAAAACTACCTCCGGTTGAAAGGGGTAGCGGATCAAAACTGAGAGCATTACACCAGAACAACACAGAACCAAAATACAAACACGAAAACAAGACCTGATAGCCCTTGCTGTTGTTTTTTGTTGGTTCTGAAGGTTTTCTTGTAACATTCCCATGAAATTGAAAATTCCCTGTGCATTTAATTGTCTTATTGGAAATTCCTCAGAGGCTGAATTTTCTTCATATTTAAAATGTAGGAAATATTGATGAAAATAATTTTTGAAAGTCTGAAACAAGGAAAGCTCAGCTAAACCAAACAGGAATATACATTGTGTAAGGGTCTTCTCTTTACTTCTTCCGTGGCTGGACTTCCAACAACTACCAAGGGCTTGGACAGCAGGATGGTTTATTGACACACAGATTCATGGCTGCTTTCCTACTTTTTTGTACTGAGCCCTAAGTATGTGGGAGGAAATTTGGTATCAAGTAGGAAAGGGAGAGCAGTTTGTGGGTAATGGCAGTTGTCGCAAGCTTTTTGACTGTTGTTCCTTTGTTTCACTTTTCCAGGTTAAAGTAAACATCCTAGGAGATGTAGTTGACCAAGGAACTACGACTCTCAGTATTGACAATGCAGGATTCAGTCCACATGTGGCCATCTACTCCACACGCCCTGATGTCAGATGTGTAATACACATACATACCCCAGCAACAGCAGCTGTAAGTCTTCCTTCTAGCATGAAGAGTGAAAGAAAACAGCTTTACCTTATAAACTTAGAGCATGTTTCTGAATCTGAATCACTGCTCATGGCAGCTTTATTTTTGTTTTTAACATCGACTCTACACTGGTGAAGAAAGGTGTGAGGTTACCAAATAAGCAGGGACAAAGGACTGGGCCACCACAATGAAATGGATAGGAATAAACTGCTGCTCAGATAAGGTTGTACTCAGATTGAGGAGACCGTAAAGTATATAGTTTACACATGCTTCATTTAGCATCTTAGACCATATAACATGCTGTATACGTCATCATTTGCATTTTGCAACTCTACTTTTAAGTGGCTTAATTAGTAGTTATGTTCAATTTGGATTTGCCTCCCTATGAAAAAGTCATAGTTATCATATAAGTTAATGGTCTGTATAACAATGAAAACAATTTAAGACTTTAATTGGTTTCAGATAAAACGATATTAATTTACCTATTTATATAGAAATACATATGCATTCTTTGACTACAGACAAAAAGAGGAAAGGATAACTTGTTTTATTCTAGCTTTCTGAAGTTATAAATGTGGGAAAAAAACATTAAGTAGGCTTATGCTGAGAATTTAACATGGATAAAATTCACAAAAACTAACTTAGGTGGGATAATTTGTCTTTTCCTATAATGAATCTGCTCCTAGGCAGGGTAACAGCAGCTCTGTCACCTTTTTGCAGATTAGGCTAGGGGAGAAAAAAAAGGTATTGTTTCTAAGCTTTCACTGTGGAGAGTTTGTCTCTCTGCTATCCAAGTAAGTACAAAAGCAAGTACATCGTGCCGAGGCTCACGTGGGTTACAAGAGTTTCATTTTTTCCTAGTTATCAGTATTTTATTTTCTTGAATTAGGTTTCATCTATGAAGTGTGGCATCCTTCCCATATCACAAGAGGCTCTGATTCTGGGAGATGTTGCTTATTACGACTACCAGGGATCTCTTGATGAACAGGAAGAGAGAATTCAGCTTCAGAAAGTTCTTGGACCCAGTTGCAAGGTATTCAGCCTCTTTCACGCTCTTCATAAACAATTTTCATGTACTGCGCCAGTTTCTACCATTTAACATTAGTGTCTTCATTTACTAGGTATTAGTCTTGAGAAACCATGGTGTGGTAGCACTAGGAGAGACACTGGAAGAAGCATTCCACTATATTTTCAATGTGCAGCTGGCCTGTGAAACACAGGTGAGAGAGAATTTACCTATATTCAATTTCAAACACTTATGCTGCTGAGTTATAGATCACATCCCAGATGGGAAGGTCTCTAATATTACAAAATATTTGGGGTTGTGGAATCCAGTAATCGTATGTCAGGTCAAAGTCAGAGAAACTGGTATAATCAGGAAAACATAGAAGGAACAGCACAAATAGTGTAATCCTAGAAAGAGTATCGGTGTTACTGCTCGCTGAAGGGAACAGGTTTTGTTCCGTGGTGTGGAGAGGGAGCTGCATTGCAGAGAACCTGTCAGATAATAGATTCGGTGGTATTCGCTCCATGTGGAAGTGTGACTTAAGATCTCTCAACACCCAGCTCATTTATCAAAGCAGAATATTGTGACAAGAAAAGAAGCTTCTTGCTATGATCAGAGAGGTGTGTAAAACAAAATAAACAAAAGGTCTTTGGAGCAATGGTAGAGAGTAGCATATTTAAAAATAACCTGAGTCCCAAAATCAGTTGTTTCTGTTTTTTCTAACTTTACTATCTATAACCTCTGAAAAGAGACCACTGAAAGCTTTCTTGCCTTCTGTAACTCTTAACCCCATCTCCAGAAACTTCATCACTTTTGCTGTTCTTCTCCAGTGATCCTGTCCTCCCAAGCAGGTGTCTGGAGGTGCACATGGCAGTCTGCCACTCCTTTCCTTTCCTCCCTTGCTCTGCCATTCATTTTGAGTTTGATCACTCATACATTTTGAAACAGATAAAAAAATGAAAAATTTTTAGTCTTGTGATGTGGAAAGACCTTTGGAAGGTACTCTGAAAGCTAGTGTTTGACTCTTCTCCTTTTAAAGTGCAATTATTGGCAGATATAATCATTCTCATAAGAATGACTTGCTATATAATTCTAATACATTTTTGCACACTAGAAAACTAGCCTGAGAAGTAACTGCAGCATGTGTTTAAATGTGTTTCTCCTGTGAATTCAGAAAAGCAGAGAGTCCAAAAGATTTTCCGCAAATGAAAAATGCACTCATTGATGTCTCTAGGTTCATGCGTTAGCTGGAGCAGGTGGGATAGAGAATCTCCTACTACTGGATCTGCAGAAGTTCAAACCTTCCACGCACACTCTGGCAGCAACTGGAGGAGGTGGAGTCAATATGGCTTCACAACACAAGTGGAAAGTTGGGGAGCAAGAATTTGAAGCGCTCATGCGGATGCTGGACAACCTGGTGAGAGCATGTTGCTGGCATTGTCCATATAGTCTCTGTAAGCTTTTGGGTGTAGGATTAGCTCCTGTAAAGCAAAGGATTTTTCTGGTTTCTTTGTGAGTTCAAAAATTAAGATGGAGTAACTCTTGCTGTATATGAAGTATCTTCTGCTTTTTTTTAGTTTTTATTATGTCAGTGTATCTGACAGTAGTAGTCTGTCTTGATAAGAATTTATAACGTTTTGAACTTAAATTTTGTCCAACCTGTCTCACAAATATATTTGCTCTTTATAGTAGCTTAATAGTAAAAATATATTTTAATCGCTGCCTAATAAATAGCAGATTCGCTTTATATTTTGTTATTAACTCAAATATTAGGAAATAAGATGATAATCTATTATTTGAAATGTCTGTTGCACTGCACTATGAATTCTGGAACAGCCTTCAATACAAACAGAGTGAGGAATGAGGGAGTGTCATGAACTAGAATGTGCCGTTGTGCAAGACAGATTAAATGTCCTCATGAACGCTACTCAGGTCATTACCTGAGCAGAGGGTCATTTGGTGGTCACACCTTCATGAAAGTGGAAGGAAGGTGAAGTGTGAGTGGGGTCCTGTCCAACTTCTACTGTACTGGATTTTAAATGAGTCTCTTGAATATTAATAGCAGGAATGAATGATGGACACCACCACTAGCCTATTTCCTGAAGATCTCAGTGGACCCATTTAATACATACAGGACAGCACAAAACTTCCATGACTGCTGTGGATATCTTTTTTTCTGATTTTACTTTTTTTTTTTTTTTTACTTCTTTTCCTCCTCCGTAGGGGTACAGAACTGGCTATGCCTACAGGCAACCATTAGTCAGGGAAAAACCCAGACATAAGAGTGACGTTGAGATCCCAGCCACTGTGACTGCCTTTTCCTTTGAAGATGATACAGTCCCGCTTTCTCCTCTGAAATTCCTGGCACAGAAGCAACAGAGGGAAAAGACAAGATGGCTGAACTCTCCAAACACATACTTGAAAGTTAATGTGCCTGAGGAGTCCTTGAACGGGGAAACCAGCCCCAGGACTAAGATCACGGTACGTAAACATTTTAGTCACTTAGTTTTTGCACTGCTTGAAAGTAAATTACACACAGTTTATATGAGGAAATCTTTAACAGAATTAGAAAATAAGTTTATCAAGCAAAGAAAAATGGGCTTTGGGGAGACTTAATGACATTAGTACTAAGGGCCCCCTCTGTTTGGGGAAGCAGGGTTTAGCTGCTTGGAAGAGTATCAGTTTATGATCAAATTTAACAATTATTTCCCTTGTGTTATTAGCTCTTCTGATTCCTGGAGTAGAAAACGGTTTTTCTACCATATACTCTTGTGCTATTAATAATCCACCAAACACATAGTAAGGTTTTAAATCACCCATGGGTTGTTTTCTTCTGTTCACGAGGGAGGCACAAACTAATTCCTATCTAACTGCCCCTTTCCTGCTTGTGAGCCTACTGAAAACAGACTTTGAAGAGTCTGTTCACTCTACTGCTTTTAATGATGATCAAGATTTTTGCTCCTCCTCTGGCTCACGAAGATGTTTCCACTGTGGTTCCAGCCTGGAGAGAGATGGCTTGAGTGGGGCTACTAAGCATGTTGCTTGCCATCAGGCTACTCCCCCTTGCATAGTACAACTGTAAAAGCAGCAGCTCCTCCTGCTGGCAGACTAACGAGTTTCTAAACTTAAGTTCGGGAGAAACACCTTCAGCAACTGATTTAAAACCCTGCTTATAGAGCAAAAAAACCGCAGTCAAAATGTGTGGTTAGCAGAGGTGGAAGTCGATTGCATGAACAAGGGCTCTGGAGCTGCTGGATCTGTGTGCCAGTTACGAGGAAGCCTGATCATTTCTAAATAGGACTTTGTTAGTACACAATACTGCATTTTTCAGGAATGTATTTCAGTGTTTACAAAAAGCAATGCTGATGATGCGTGCTCAAGGCAACTTAAATCCTCTTGCGCAAACACACAGACTTGTAAAACGTTGGGATTATTTTGTGGGTGTCATGTGGAACTGAGATTAAAGTCAGAAAGTCCTTCCTTTCTATCTCTTCTTTAACAGCGAGACAACACTGAGAATTGTTCTTCCCCATCATGCTGGGTTTTTTTACCTGCTTTTTTTTTTTTTTCCTAAAGTGGATGAAAGCTGATGACTCTTCCAAGACTAGTGGAGGAACGCCAATCAAAATTGAAGATCCAAACCAATTTGTTCCTCTAAACACAAACCCAAGTGAAGTGTTGGAAAAGAGAAATAAGGTGAAAGAAGTATAATGAAATGAAAATTGTAGCATTGCGAAATAAAATTACATATTCAAGTTATTATTTAATACGGCAGTAAAATAACATTTTTCAAATGTTCTGATTTTACTGAGAAGTTTCTTGCATCGTATGTGATTTTTGGCACTAAAAAGCATGTATTTAAATATATGATATACTTGAAGTCTGTAGCTACATGTGCGATACATATATACATTTTGTATGCCATAGTTTGATGAAGGATGAGTATTAACTGTGGAAATGGTAGTCCCTGCTATTTAGCATTATATTTAGTGTATATTCAGGTGTCAACACGAACCGAATTGCTGTGCCTCGTATACAGCATGATTGAATCTCAGACTGTAACCTCACTCTGTTCTGTATTAATTCTCCTAGTTCTTATTAAGGTGGAGTTTCTGTGGGCCAGTCTGCTTCCTAATGGCAGTGAAAAAAAAAAAGAGAGGGTATTGTTGGACCTCTCTATAAACAAATATCTCACTGCTTTTCCCTTCCAGCACATAAGACGCTGTCAGACTGACCATGTACTCCACCCCAGGCATAACTATATTAACAGATGCTCAGGACACTTTCCATTTGATTACATATATTTTATTTCTTGGAAAGCACCATATCAGTATCTGTGGGGACTGAACTGGAGTCAGAAGGAGCAACTCCCTTCCTTAGAGCTGGAAAGGCACCTTCTAATCATCAAGAGGTTATTAATTCAAGTCCCAGGCAAAGATTTTCCAATTCATGCATATCACTCTCTCATTAGACAGTTTATTCCTGTTTTTCTGCTGTAGAACTTTCTTTTATCTGTATCTCTTTATATGTGATCTGTCAGTGGCTTAAGCATTGACAATGTGAAGTTAGGGCTGTGGGCTTGGGGAAGATCGTGAGGTATTCACAGAAGGAAAGACTTTCCCAACCTTTGTGATCACAGAGATCTCGCTGATAGCTTAACATGGGTCGTGTATTTGGGGGGGTGGTGGGGGAGGTGGGGGGGTGCAGGGTTGGAGAGGACAGGTACTATTCCTTGGAGCTTATTTCTAAGTACGGCTTGTATGAAGTGCAGGAGCTGGAGCTACGGTGAGTATTTGGGAGTATTCAAAGGGCTAAACAACGTATGCAGTGTATTCAGAGGTGGAAAGAGAGATCTTAATTTTTAGGTGCAGCAGCATACAGGTTAATCCTCCAGCCATTCACTGCTGCCTCTGTTACTGGCTTTGCAAAGCTGATGGGTGTAGGGTTTGTTAAAGAGAAATACATGTTTCTAACCCAGTTTCTTTTCTCTGTATAGATAAGGGAGCAAAACCGATATGACCTGAAGACAGCAGGACCACAGTCTCAGCTGCTCGCTGGGATTGTTGTGGATAAAAAGCCAAGTCCAGTGAGTAGGACGTAATTGGTTTACATATATTTGGATTATTTGGCTGCCTTTCAAACATCAGTTTGGGCAGTTTTCTTTCGAAGTGCTTTGTTAGAACTGATTATTTTAGTGCCAGGTTTTGGATACATACTGTTCATGTTTCATTTCAGTGTTAGTTTCAAATGGAGATATGCACGGTAGGTTTGCTTGCCATTAATATTAACAAAATAGGGCCCCCATCTAAGACCATTTAAGCTAATGAATGATGAACTTTACAATGCATGGTGCCAGAAATGATCCTTTCATCAGTCTGTGGAACTGCTGCTAAAGGAAACGATTGAGGCCCAGAAATAATGAAGTTTAAAGGATTGGATGGGACCATGTAGAAGGCAGCTTTCATTAGAAACAGGCTTCTTACTGGGAGAGAGGGAGGAAGAAGGGGAGGGTTTCCAGTTTCTTGCCTGTCCACACCATCTTGTCTTGAGTAGAATATGCTTACTTCCAAACAGTACAGATATCCCTAATAGTGTATCTAACAAACTGTGTGAATTGTAATTGGAATTCTATAGTTTTAAGAGTTTCCCACCATCCACAGGTTAGTGAATCTGTTTCCTCATTTTGGTTTCCAACATTCTTTTGAGGTAACATGGAGTTTGCTTATGTTTCAGGCAAAAAGGATATTTTCCAAATGAGTTTTCATGCAATATGAAAATAATTTTGTCATTGTAAGACTCATTGCAGAAAAGCTCTTTCAATTAGATTCATAAACTGAAGCACGAGTGTAGTTACTTTCCTACAAAAAAATTCCTAGAACTTGAGGCATTTGCAAACAATGTGGGAAAAAGTATTTTTGAATCCCTGTTGTTAAAGAGCTTTCACTAAATGTGTTAGTCCCTATAGTATAAGCTGTTGAGACAGGTCTCTGCTCCTGAAACTGTCCCCCTTGATACAAAAACCCCTCAAATAACGATTGTGCTGCTGCAAGAGGATAGTGATGTACAGCTCCATGGTCAGTGTTTCTTGCTATGTGAATGCCTATTAAATGCTGTAATTTTAGTCTGTATGCATGTGAGTTTTCCTGCTGTGTTCCCTGCCAATCTGGTGTCACCAAACTTGGGGGGGGGGGCAGCAGGAAGAGATATTAACCATGTACATCTTGCTTGTTTCTTTAGCTGTTAAGTTTTGTGGTTTTCTCTTTCCTAGCCAATGCAATTTGAAGATGATGAGCACTCACCCCCAGCACCACCCAACCCCTTCAGCCACCTTACAGAAAAGGAACTGGAAGAGTACAAGAGAACAATTGAGCGCAAGCAGCAAGGGCTGGAAGGTTGGTGGTGTGTTTTCAAATGTTGGGGTTTACATTTTAATAATGAGTTAATTTCTAGTTTGAAAATATCTAATGTAAACAAAATGTATGTGTGTTAATTATTAGCATATGCTGTTGGCGACTGCTTTGCCTTAGAACTAGTCATTCCTTGAAATGGCAGAATTTTTTGTTAAACATTTTTCTTTTTTACTTTGGTTAATGCTAAAATCAAAGTAATGAAAGGTTTACACAGAAATGGGGTTGGCAGAAACACTCTTTGACATAATGACTTTTTTTTTTTATTGTCAGAATCATAGAATAACTTAGGTTGAAAGAGCCCGTGAAGGTCATCTTATTCCAACCACTTCCTCAAAGCTGGTTTCAAAGTTAGATCAAGTTGCTCAGGTCTGTGTCCAGCTGAGCTGTGAATACCTGTAAGGATAATGATTCCATGGCCAGTCTGATAACCTTCTGCCTCATTGTGGAAGTTATGCTAAGTAATCGAGATGATATATGAATAGTTGACTCTGAAAAGTGATCCTTGCCACTTAGGTTCTGAAATACGTGGTGAGGCAGAAAAAAACCCTGTAGTCTCTGGGTTCTTTTTATACCTGTTCTGTTATCAGAATTCACCTGAAGAGGCTGCTGGGCTCTCACTTGGAAAGTGAAATATGCCACGATACTTTACATTTGGTGCAGCCATGTCAATTGGGTCTCCATTTTTCTGACCCTTGAATTCAGTGGGTTTGAGTACACATTTGTAATGTATTATTTCCAGAAGTTTACTAAGATGTTTGGTCTTGGCTTCTTTAATTTTTCCTTTATTTTCCCAATGTGCAAGACTCATCTACTTTTACTTTTTGCATCTTTTTTCAATACCACCATAGGGAATTACTAATTTGGGGTAGATTTTAATTTTTTTAACAATAACACTTACTATGCACTATTATTCGCTAATATTGTGTGATAAAACAACTTTGCTATATATAACATGCAAGGCATAGCATAATAACGTACTATAACAGCCAACTGTGTGAATTACAGCTAGAGGAAACCATGGAGCATGCTACCTGGAATGCAACCCTGCTACACTTTTTAATGCTTTCTATTAAGGAACTAATATGTAATGATTGTTAGCAGATAGAAATGTGTAAGTCCATAGTTCTATAGAGTTTAAACTGTGTATTGTAACATCTTGAAGTCATCAGCATGAGCAATGCGATGCTAGCAGAGCTGTAAATCTTGTAGTGCTAGCACTGACACTCTTGCTTGATTTTTACTTTTGCATGGCTACTAATTCAAATCTTGTCCTGCAGATGCTGAACAGGAATTTTTCTCAGATGACGGTTCATCTGTGTCACAAATTCAGTCACAAACTCAATCCCCGCAAAATGTCCCAGAAAAATTAGAAGGTATTCCATGCAATTTCTGTACAATGCCAATGACTCTGCTAACCTGAGTCATTCACTCTTCTGCTGCATTCCTTACACTTGCATGAAGTCGGCTGAGCCAAAAAGAGCCCTTTTTACCAAGTCTGGGTGGGGTTCTGTCCAGAAAACGACTTTCCCCAATTTTTTTTTTTCCCCCCAATCTAATATGTAATTCTCACAAACAGAAAATAACGCAAGGCATACTGACAGTTAGATGTAATGAGGTAGAGGTAATAGGTATTATATTTTTATTTTATTCAAAGTGTTAAGGTGAGATTTTTTTTTTTTTTGCCTAAGACTTTTTCAGCAAAGTGTAAGAACGCATTTGGAAAGGGAAGTTCTCTAAAGACTTTCCTGTGAAATGGCCACATTTTCATAAATGAGTCTCTTGCAGTAAAGCCTAATGGTGAGTGTGCTTGAGACTGTAAATGGATATGCTGTGTAGACTGTATTTGTATGTACTGTATACAGCTTGAGCTGTAGGTGTACCTGGCAGAGATAATGTTAGCTTTTTCAGCCCATTTTGCTTTAATGAAATTTTCACAGTATTTGTCTATTTACGAGTAAGAGTGCAGATAAAGGGGGAAAAAAGCGCCACATCTAAACACTCCGAGTGTCATTCTTTGGATCACAGTCCAGACTTGTAGACTTTGTTTCAATACTGGTTTTTTGCACAATAGTGTACATAAATAATTGCAAAATTCTCTGTTCTTCCAGAAAATCATGAAGATCTCTACACCCAGAATGCTAACTTAATATCTGTGGAGATGCCTGTTGTGGTGGTGAACGGCAAGGAAGATGCCCATGAAGTGGAAGAAGATCTCACCAAGAGGGTCAGTCAGTTAACCACTAGTACTGTGGAGAGCGTAGAGATCATGATTAAAAGCTCTGAAAAGATAGAAGAGGCCCTCTCTCCTGAAGGGTCACCTTCCAAATCCCCATCGAAGAAGAAGAAGAAATTCCGCACCCCATCCTTCCTGAAAAAGAGTAAAAAGAAGGAGAAAGTAGAAGTGTAAGTGCAGTTCTGTTGTGAGGAGACATTGCACATTTTAAACGTTTAAGTTGACCATTAACAGTGTAGTGTTAGGGGTGTGCAGTAACTGGACTTTTAACCTAAACAGAAAAGGAACTGGAAGAGGTTTTGCTTTAAAAAAACAAAGAAAGAAAAAACAAAACAAAACAAAAAACCCTTTCACGTAATTGAAAATTAATTAATCTCTCACTTAACTGTGTCCAAAATTGCTACGAGGGTTGAAAACATCCATTAGTTTCATGTAGGATGACACTGGCAGCTGCCTGATTGCCATTATAGCAGGATCGAATACCACCATAGTATGCAGCAGCAAGTTCTGCTTGGAGTATTTTGCAGACCTTAAAATTTTCCATACAGTTAAAGTCTTTAATAAAGTTACTGTTGAGTGATCATACAACTTTTTAAAACTGCTGTCTTATTTGGTAACCAGATCATACATTTTTGTATTGCGATTTTGACCATATATTTTATGTTTCTGTACCCCTGTTTGAGTGGGTGCATATTAACAGCACACCTTAAAATCTTTTTTAAGATTAGATCATATAGAACTATTATACACTGGCACATAATACTAGGGGAAAAACTGTGTAAGAGAAAGTTTATTTGGAATTATACAAAATGTCTAAAGAATTCCATTCCTCAATAACTTTTTGCCAAATATTTCATTTTAGTGAAATATAATTTTTGAAGACTTCTTTTTATTCTATCAGTTGGGGGGGGGGGGGAACCCTTATTTTTCAAGAAGGGGGATTTTATACACTTAACATTGATAATTTAGTTTAACTGGCAAAACAAAAAGAAGATTTTATATGTTCAAATGTTTGTATACCATTCAGTATAAAGGTATTATAAGCATGTGAACCAGGCATTTAATAGTAGAGTGTATTTAAAAATGCTTGGTTTAGAGTATACTTAAATATAATTCAGGAATCCAGGGACTTAGAAATCAAAGGATAAAAGCATATAAAGTTGAACTGGATTCATGTTTAAAAATTACTTGTGGGTTGTTTTCTTTTCTCTCATGGTATTGCTATTGAATGAAGAAAAATAATCTCTTAACATAACCAAATGAAGGAAACAAAACTGTTAAAAGGGAAAGTGAAATAGTGGGAAAATAGGAGGAGACAAGGAAAGTAAAAGTTTGGTGATTATTTTTTTTAAATATATGATATGGATTGTGGGATATTTTTATTAAATCAGCAAAGTGACATTTCCATACTAGACATTTTAAATCATTTGTATGGATTCATACAGAGTGCAACACTTTGGGTTTTTCTTCGCTTTCATTTGAGTTGTAAAAGGGTCTCATGAATCTGTGTTGTCCTTTGGATGAACCCAGAGCAAATCAGAGCCTAGTGCCATGGGTAAGGGTGGTACTGCCACTTACTCATTTTTACTGATATTGTCATTTTAGTACTTTTACTGTGTTGTAAATACAAACTAAACATAGAAATTAACATAGGGGTTTCTTCGCTGTGTCATTGTCTGTAAATCAGCCATCGCAATAGGAAGTACATTTTAAAGATCCACGTGATTCCCAAATTGCCAGTTGAAATATTATACAATATATAATTGTTAAATATGGCTGGAGAGTGGTTTGGCATGCAAAAATGTTGATTATAGCATGTTTGGGGGCTGGTTAGCTTTGACCGTGTAAGTGTGATAATGCAATGTCAGAATGGATCCTGGAAACAATTTTCTAGCTATCACTAAATACTGGAATCAGTGTTTTTAATCATAGTGGAAACTTTCAGTTGCTTACTTTGTTTTTTATGTTCTACATTATTTGTGTTGTATTACAACATATGTAGAAACAGTAACCTGTGAACTACGCTTTTCATAACTTTTTTAAAAATATATCTAAATGAATGCAACGTGCATAAATATTTTTTAAAATGCAACCGTGAACTATTTGCACCTTTTGCTAATGCCTCTATTTACTTGCTTTGGCATAAAGAATGAGCCAGCCAACTCTTGTGTCCTGTGGAAAATATATAAATGTTATCTGAAATTGCTCATAGATGTAATGCTAATTAATGTTAAATCACAAATAAACAGTATTTTAAATAGATGGGGTTTTTTACGGGAGCCGTTTGTTCACAAAGTGCTCTTACGTCTCTCGTTTGTAGAAAAGATGCTTTGATTAAGCACGTTACTTCTCAGGAATTTATTCTGAAAACGGCTTCGTGCTTGTGCTTATTCTGAAAGCCGTGCAGAAAAATAGTCTGATCTTATTAAAGAACAGTTGTTTTCTCTGTCACAGATCCTGGAGATGAAAGAGGACAGGCCCCTGGTAAAATACATGGCGCTATCAGGCAGTTGTTTTGAACCCCGTTGAGTTAGTGCTGCAGGCTCTCCTCCTGTCCCGGGGCATGCTTACCCATCTTGGTCTGCGTCATCTTCTCTGCAGCAGTGTAACAGCCTGACGTAGGACTCAAGTGGTTTAAGTGCTGTGTAAGTACAGAGCAGGGAAATAGTTTGTGGAAATTACCTTCTCCCCCCCCCCCCCCCCATTTTATTAATGAAAACAAGGGTTTTGTAGGGAAGGCTTTTAACGCAAAGTTATTTGAAGACATCTGTGTCGTGCCCTGCCAGCATATGGCATACCTTGGAGTCTTGGAGGCTGCAGAAGTTGCAGTGTTATGTTTTTGTAGCTGTATCAGCTCTGTGAAATGTCTTTAAGGACTTTGACAAATGTTTATTTTCATTGTCCTTCCACAAATCAGCCTTTTTTTTTATGTTTACAAGAAAGTCAAAATCCAGCCCTCCGAGTCTGGTGACAGTTTCATGAACTCAGTCTCCGTGTGGGAGGATAATTTCGGTTTAGCATTTTAAATAAATCTTGATGAAGATTCAAGTAGTTTTCTTACCATTGTTTGTCTCCAGGATCATCTGCAGTCTGCTTAGTGCTGCACTAACATGAAAGCAGATGCTGTATCAACACGGAGGAGCTTACCCGTAAGGCCAAGTGCATCTCTAGTTTTCTTCTTTGAACTCTCTTTATTCCCAAGACTCTATGAACCACAACAGACCCTTCATTTTCACTTAGATCTTACTTTTTCTCAGTGTTACAGGAAGGATTTGAGATTCTGCAAGCCAAAGCATGGAAATAAAGTAGATGTCCATAACAGGCATAAAATACATCAAAGCTTAAATCTTGGGGAGTAGAAGCCCTTGGAAAGACGAGCTTCAAAACGGATCATTGACAGGATAGAAAATAATTACTGTTAGGATGCTTAACCCAAGAAAGAGCAGTGCAGAGAAGCAGCAGTGTATGCTTTGAGGACTCACGTGAGTTACCACCTAAGAACCTTATAAAGGAAAACAAAGGATTTACAAAGCTGTCCATCTTTCTACCCCACTTTTGTCTACATATGGCCGTACTAAAATGGGTATCATGATGTGGGTGATCCCCTGCCAGCTGCTTATACACACTGTCATCTGTTTTGGAGATGTGTTATGTAGCAAACCAGATTTTGCTTGATTTCCAAGAATTGCAGAATGAGATTCTTTAAATCAGGCTTTAGATACTTCATGGAGACACGGTAATGTCATGATGAAGGCTGTGATAGGCCATTTTGACCAATGTTTTCCTGCCTTGCCAGTTGATTATTGTACACTGCTGAGCACGTAGCGTAAATTGCTGTTTCCCCAGGTGCTCTGTAGTTGAGGATTTTCTATTTTCTGCGTGTTCACTTTGGAAAACTGTGGAGTTCTCACTGTTTCAGCCTGTGGAAACTTCTCAAATATGATGTACTGATAAGTAGCCAAGGACAGGGAGAAAGGGCCACTGTGTCCCAGACGGGGCACGTGGGTCTGATGGAGACTTCTGACGTGAGTGCTGATGTTCCTCCTCTCCCTTCCTGCAAACCGGCAGGGAAATGCATCCCCCTCGCCCATGGGGCTGTTGCATGGGTTGGCGTTTGCTCTTTCAGAGGCTGTTGGTAATCCAGTATGTTAAATGAGGTGGAGGACTCATTGAAAAGCACTAATTAGAAAGGGCCTGGTGATGTGCATGCAGGCTGCTGGAGCACAGTCAGCCTGTTTGTGGGCACTGCCATGCGCGCAGCTGAAATGGTGAGAGCAGCCCAGCAGGGAAGGCCGGGAGGGCATTCAGTGGAGATGAGCACTTCTGACATTTTAGCTGTCACAGAGCCTGTATAAATGGCTATTTTTAGAGCCTTGTAGATTGGCCAAACTTGCACTGACTCTTGGAGAAATAGTAGAAAGCCCATCCCTACCTAACGCTAAGGTTGCTCAGCAGCCCTTTGCCATGATTTCTAATCCTAGCTGCAAAGTCAGCACCAATTGAGGTTTCTAAGTGACAAGATCGCCAGAATGTAACGTGGACAAACTTGTATTTTTCTACAGCCTTGTTCTTTGGAAGTGTTTCATTACCGTTGCTTTCCCTTTTATGCACGCCGGCAGCGCATGCAAACGCACCCAAGCAGTTTTCACTCGGACCAGCACTCCACATGGGAAGTTTCTGTTGATCATCTTGTAAGCAAACAAAACAAAGCCTGATGATGAGAACTGGAGGGCAAACCTTAAGGGTCACAGCTTATGCCTCCAGCTCCGTACATGCAGGCTGGCTCTGGTATTGCCCATGTAGGTACTTAATCCTTTAAACACACTGCTAGCTCAACAGTGCTGGGGGCTACACAGGGCAAGTATGCTGAGCCAGAGAGCTAGAGAAAATATGTCCTTGGATGTGTTCTCAGAGTCTCTTTACAACTGGTTGCACCTTTCTTCCTTCTGCATCTGCAGGGAGCAACATAAATTCAAGAGTTCACACTCTGAAATTGTGGCTGAGTCCCAAAGTCAAACACAGCCTTTCAGAGGTGAAAATTCAAGCGGCCTTTAGATGGCATCAGGCTTTCATGTTTGCTGCCTTCGTTCCCTGCAGTGGGAAAGCCATTAACAAAGAGCTTTCAAACAAAGTATTTCAGTGGAGATTTTGTGGCTTTATTCCAGTTCCAATGCAGCAAGATGAAAGCAGACATCTGGCTGTCAGACTCATTTTCTTTATTGATTCATTTCAAAATCCAGCAATGGAGCAGGCTTTGTCTGAGAGGGAAGACTCCTCTGCTGCCCTCCATCTTGCACTTTCACAACTAGCTAAGAATTTTGGTTCGGGTTTTTGTTCACATGTAAACTCACTCCACTAAGCAGAATAATATTCTTATGGTCAATATTTTCTCTCTAGCAGTCCTACCCACAGACCAGAGGGCTCAGCATTTCTGGATGGTTGAGGCAGTGTCAGGAGTCCCTGGTGGAAGGTGTGCAGGACTGAGAAGCAGCAGAGCTTCAGATGCCTTGGGATCAGGGCCGGGCCTTGCTGATGTCCCTCTTGGGTGTGCTGCGGGTGCGTGACTGGAGAACCAGAAGTCAAGGCAGCTGTGTCACTAGGAAGATCTACAGTGAATGAAGGTATTTAAAAGTATTTAGAAAAACCTGCTGCTTTGGGAGTTTAACCACACCAGTTTCGAGGGCTGTACTAAGTTCTCACAACTCTTCAGGAAGGGAATGCTGTGCTTAGCTGCTGCCAGCCCATTTGAGTCTCCTTGCTCTTTGGCAGATGAATTCTGCCGAAGGCACACTTTGGTGTCTCGGTCTCGGTCTCAGTCTCTGAACTGCACGTTGTTGGAGGCTGAGGGCAAGGTCTCGTGAGGCTTCCCTGCATACTTGCCCCCTGCCTATGCTCCGAGTGTCTTCTTGGCTTTGTGGGAAACGGGATGTTGGGCAAGTTGGACCTTCGTTCTGATTTGTTACAGTTGTTTTTCCGTATTACTCAAACTTGGGAAGGAAGGGATTTCGCTGTTTGTACTGTTAACTGTTGTGCGTGGAAAATGGAGTTGGGCGAAGGTGAGGGAGATGGATGGATGGATGGAGAGAGAGAATGGTCAAAGGGACAGATGATGCCCGGAGTTGTCTCCAAGAGCAAAAAAGGCACATCTGACTTTTAAAAAAGTGGAAGGTATTGTTAGTGTGTTGCTTGGGATCTGCCTCTAAATGAAGCACATAAAGAAAAAATGATAGCTGGAAGCATCTGGAGCACATGTTTAGCAGAACTTCCTTTTCAGTCTGTCTTGCCTGACTTTTCTTGTTTCTCCTTCCTATCTCTGGTCAACATTTGTACTGGATCAAACTTGGGGAGAGAAAACCAAACGCTCAAGCTTGCATGAGACAGACGCAGCCATTTTCCCCTCTAGGACCTTACACTTAGGTGTTACAGTAATGCGTCTGTATCGTGCAGACCCTCAGCTTTAAATCAAGCTGTGCCATGCCACAGCTTCAATGCTGTGGGCCAAACAGGGAGAACATGGCGTTATCCTGGCAGAGTCCCAGGCTGCATTTCACAGAGGGTTTGACCACACAACAGGGTAAGTGCTCAGGGTCACCGCCACAGCCTGTGAAGACGCGTGACCCAGAGGTGGGGCATGCTCCACAGCATCAGTGAGCGCAGACACCACAGAGGCAAAGACACTGATCGGCTCCATATACAGCTCTCCTCCTCGCTCTCCTGCCCAAGCTCTGCCCAGTGTTGGGGAGTGTTGCTCTGGGGATCCAGCCGAGGTGAGCGGAGGTCGTTTCTCTCTGGGCATTGCATCTGTTAGCCATCCCAGAGGGCAGCAGAGCCACGTGTGTGCCCAAAGGGGCCTCAGCAGCTGCTGCTGAGCTCTGTCTGAAGCCAGCGCTGCTCCTTGCCACGCACGTCCCTTTGCTGCCAGCAGCTCCTGGCTATTGTTTTATTTTCAGTATTGTTTTATATTTCAGTTATATTAAGTTAAGAGGGGGAGGATAAAGTTTGGCAGCTAGCAAAGGTGGGGCTGAGGTTCTCTGCCCGGCCTGCTGCCCACCCTGCCAGCTGGGCTGGGCTGCCTAGACTGCAGGAGACACATGTCAGCTCTGACGGCATCCCCATGGTTCAGAGCAATGGAAACAGGCCAAATCCTGCTGCCTGGGCTGGCGGGACACCCACCTGGCTGCAGGGGCCTCCCAGCACCAATGCTGCAGGGCTGCGCTCTGCTGGCTGATTTTTTTTTTTTTCCTTCCTATCTTCTTCGACTGAAGAAATTACATGAAAAACGCCTTGTCCTTTATAGTTGTGTGAGAACAGCTGTTCCTCAACAACGCAAAAAGGGGGAAAAAATCAGCTAGGGGCTGAATTGGCTGCTGGCTTTGTACACAAAAGCTTCCCACCGCAGTTGCACGGGTCTGGCAGCACAGCACTTGCCCCACAAGTGTCTCTTCAGGTTGACTCCTCTTCATTTTATCATCATTAAGATGCTGCCGGCGTTTCTGCAGGGGGGTTTGTGATTCAATTGCTGGTGTTGCGATCAATGGCTGTCGCTCAGGGTCAGATCCTGAACATCCTCCAGGAGCCCACCAGGGTTTGCACCGTGGAGCCAAGAGCTGGGCTGAGCTTGGGCTTCACCAAACAGCGAAGCTCTTTGGTCTCATGTTTTAGGAGCTCTAATCTACTTTTGCATTTAAATTTTGCCATGGAAATGGCCATGGTCTGCGCTGAGTGATGTTTCACCAAACTCCTGAGGGATCTTTTGTTTTGGAGGGCTTTGGGATGGAGAAAGTGGTCATGTTGACTTTGGCTGCACGTGAGGATGAGCTCCTTGCCTGGATGTGTCTTTGTCTCCCCGTGTTTTCATGTCAGTCCCAGGCAGGATGCTGGAGGGATGCAAAGAGTGACTGATTTGAGATATTTCCTCCTAACTGTGCCAGAGCTGCCAGGCCCCTTGCCACTCCTGGCCATAGGAGTCAGGGGCTGCTGAAGGCCCTTCCCGGGGCTACCTGTCTCTCCAGAGGGAGATATCCAGTATCCACCAGTGTGAAGGATCTTGCACCTTTCTGTCTCGCCTGCTTCAGTGTCATAATTTCCAGGCACCTTCCATTTTGCATTTGCAGTGGTAGCTGGGTACGATTCTCCTTGTCTGGATGCTGCTGGAGCTTTTGCAAATTTTTTATTTGCAAATGTTATTTGCAAAATCAGAACTTGTTCTCTGGCTTATTAGGATGGTGTAAGGAATAACTGAAATGTTCTGGGGTGGTGGTGTTGTCCCAGGCACAGCTCTGCACGGGAGCTGCCTGCTCCCTGGCAGACACTGCTGGCTGGTGCTGGTTTTGACCTTTACCATGTCAGGTGCTGGCTGCTCTCAGACTCCCTTGGTAGTCATGGCACTCACCCCTCTCCTCCCAAAGGTATGGAAAGTTCAAACATTGCCTAAAATGAAGTGTGTGAATTAACGGCCTGATTTTTCTCGAAGGGCTGAGACCTTTTGCTCTGCTGCAGCAGAGCAAGTTGTTTGTTCAGAACTCAGTTTGGTGCATCAAGAGCCAAAAAATTCCTGAGCTGCAAGGGGAAAAGCAACCCCCAAAACTGACAGCATGGTGACCAGCTGTCAGGCTTGATGACCTTGTGGGGATTGAGTGTCCCAGTGAACATCCCAGCAGCAGAACCCTTTCCCTCTCCTCTGTGCTCCCACAGGGATGGAAAAGGGCAGTTTGCTGCCCAGTGCAGAGTTGGCCCAGAGCGGTGTTGTCTTGGTGCTGAGTTGATCTGGTGTAGAACTGGTCTGGTGCTGAGCTGTCCTGGTGAAGAGCTGGCCTGAGCTGAGTTGGCTTGGTGCCGAGTTGGCCCGGTGTAGAGTTGGCTTGGTGCTGAAGTAGCTCAAACAGGATATGGCCAAGAACTGAGACTAGAGGCTGCATCAGCAAAAGGAACCAAGTTCCACTGGTGAGCGTGAAGGGCAGCACTGCCTGCACAGCCAGCACCTAACGGGTGTTTAGGCAGGAGGAGTACAAGCAGGAGGTTTAGGCGGGTGATTTTCTGTCCCCAAGGCGTTGACAGCAGCTAATTGACCATTAATGAACATGCCTTCATGTTAAGGGTCTCCAAGGGTTCTTGGCTGTGTGGGGACCTGCCCCAGCATGTCTCACAAGCTGGCACTTGGTAGAACAGCACTAAGGCTTGGGGACACTTTGAGTCCCCACACCAATGGCCACACGATACAGTAAAGCACCTTGTTCCTTTTCCATCTGTTGTAACAGCTGAATAACAGGGTTCTGCAAACTTTTGAAACTTCACTAACTTGTATAAACTCTGTCCCAAGCTCTAAACTGAGGTGGTAGGATGGACTTCCCTTGCCACCACGCCATTGCCTGGGTGTCAGAGGCCATCACCATGCCCCTCCATGTGCTGGGGTGCCGTCTGCCTGCAGGCTCCTTGGGCATGAAACCCTGCTCGCTTGGACACCAAAGTCCAATCATCAAACTCGAGTAAAGAGAAATTGCAGCCAGTGCCTTGCGAAAAGTGGAAAATAAATGCATTTAATGTGTGCAGCTGCATGTCCATCAACCACATAAGCAGTTGCGTGGTATCTCCCTGTCACCAAGACCAGGTGCAAGGACTAATTCTTGCCTTTGCCACACTCACAACCTCTAGCCCGAAGCCCAGATGTGTCATGAAACGGAGGATGTTACCTTGCTGCTCCTTGTGCACCACCTGCCAGGTGTTTGGGATGGCGAAGGGAAGGCAGGTTAGCCTTTCTCAGCACAGCTTGCTTAACTGAAGGTGCCTCTGGAGTCTGCAGTAAAAGTGACCTATGCAGAGGGATTGTCAAAGCAAGAGCCTGGCAGAGTGAGGACAAACGCAGCTCAGACTCTTCTTTATCATCTGGGTGTAGTTCTCATCTGACGTGTACCCAGGCAGGTGCTGTGCTGGGACCTCAGAGGACCAAAGCCTTGTCATTTCCTGAGTGCCAAAAATGACCTCCTCTTCAGGTGGATGGACAAGACAGGGGTTGGCTGTAAATCCACTCAGCAGAAGGGAAACATGGGGGAATAACTCCCTTCCCCAAATATCAACTACCAATTTCTTATTCCAGTGAGTTTAAATATCCTTCCCTCTCTAGCAGGCAGTAGCAAAGTGTTTTCAGTACTCACTCTTTCCATCTGGCTTCACAACTCTCTCAAACACCAATATCTATAATTACATATATGTGTATATTTGTGTATATATATATTACACACCCTAATTATATCTACGGAGGCATTAAAACATTTACCCTGCCTGGCTTCAGTTTTATTTTAAAGTTGGTAAGAGTCAATGTTCAACCAGCAGTAGGAATACACTGTATAAATAATTAGAGTTTATTTAGATTTATTCAACAGTGTTTACATCTAATAAGTAACCGCATCCATTTAAGCGTGGCTGGCATGTCACCAACATGCACTCAGTCACCTTCAGCTGGAGCAGCTGCTCCTTCCTGGGTTTATTTATGGGACCAACTTCACAAATGACCTGGAAGAGGCACGTTGGGCAGACTTTGCTCTGCCGTGATCTGGGTAATGGTAGAATAGTGGGTGATTATTGGAGTGATTTTTCTTAGAGCCACATGTTTTGGGCTGACTTACTCTGTTTGGCTTGATTTCTGCCTCTCTTCTGCTTTATGGTATGAGAGAAGCCTTCGCAGGGCGAGGATGAAGTCACTGTGTCAGCGCTACCTGGATGGTCCTGCCAGCACCCTTGTTCCTGCTGGTCTGGCAAGGATACCCGCAGCAGCTCCTCACTGTGAGATTTAACAGTGTCCCGTCCCTTCATGTGTCCGGATCTTTGTGTGAGCAAGCGGTGGCAAGGGGAAATATTCTTCATGATTTTCTTACATTGGTCATTTTAGGCTTGAAAGCCAGGTACAGTGTGAAAGCCTTCGCTTTTCCTTTCAGCCTCTTCCTCCAGTTTAACCCGCGTGGGTGCCGGTATGAATGCTGCGATGTGCACACCATTGCATGCTGCACGGGGCGGTGAGAGGCATCCAGTTTGGCTGGAGAGGTCAGTGTATTTTACACAGGGGATCAGCACCTTTATCTGTGTGGAAATAATTTTGTTCTGAGCCTTCAATGTGCAGACGGTTTGTGTGAGCAGGTGAAAGGCTCCCTGGAGGTATTGGGCTCCCAGACGGCACCTCCAGCCCCACTGGACCCCACATCAGCACAGCTCAGCTTGCTGAGGCTCACTGTGCACCCTCAGTTCCTTTTTGGGGTGGGTTTTGGAAGCCACCCACGTTGCATTAATCCCCTGTGAGATCAGGATTTGGCCTTGAATCCCAGTGCAGCCCAGCTGCATAGGGGAGCGCTGCTACCCCCAAAATACAGCCCCTGCTCTCACTTAGATCTAATCAGGGTGTCAGTACAGCCAATTTACTAGACACTCAGAAAAACCATTTACTTTGAGAAATCAGTATTGCAAGAAAGAAACCAACGTGATGCCTGGGTGAATGGAAACACGGTGCTGCGCTCCCTCAGCATCCCTGTGAACGCTGCCTGCTCCCCACAAAGCAGCACTTGTCCAGACAGGGCCCCAGACACCAAGCGCAGGAGGTTAAAGAAATGAAGGATACATGTGCGATGCAAAGGTGCACTAAGCCTGCGGAGGACACCGGCTGGCACAGTCTCGTCTCCGTGGGTCAGTAAATTAGGTGGCTCTTTGCAGCAGCAAGATCATGAAATGCCGTTATGTTTTATCACCAACTCGTGATCTTGAGCGTCTTTAGTGCTCAGACTTTCCTTGCTAATGAAATGAGGGGTTGCTGTGAGCGGGCAGCTCTGAGCCCTCCTCCCACTCTGCCAGGCAGAGCACTGATGCTCGTCACCAGGAGCCTCTCTGTGCCCAAGTAGGTGCTTGAAGGCTGCAAATTATCCTTGTGTGATGATTGTGGGTCTGCAATCTTTGAGAGAGGAAAAGTGGTTCTTACTGTAATTAAATAACTTTGAACAGAAGTCTGAGACCTGCAGTAGAGCTGTCAGGGATGGCTGAGCCTCACACACCGTGCAATTGCTGCCTGGGCACCATGTGAGCATGGTGCAGTCCTGGATGCCCTGGGCTGCAGCTGGAGAAGCGTTAGAGCGGGAGCTGCTCTGCCCAGGTTCCGTCACGGTTGTCTCGTGGATGATTCAGACTCCAAAGCTGAAGCCTAGCCCCTGCAGGAGGAGCACTGGACATGCTGCCATCCTTTCCAAGCTGCTCCAGGGCACAGGCAGGTGGAGGCAGCCAGAACTAACCCATTTTTAAATGGGTTTTAAAAGGGCAAATTCTTCAGATCCATGGGTCAGCAACAAGCTTTTCCCCCAACAGACAAACCGCAAAGGCTGCTCTGCTGGCCCTAATGCCCAAGTTTCTGTAGCCCACAAATGGCTTAATATCTGGAAAATTTAGATTAAATGGGGCATAGTCCTATAAGGAGAAAGAAGGTCTGGTATGTGCAGAGCATTCCCCCATGTCAGCCTGTGCCCAGCATATGGATTAAATAGCTTTAGCTGTGTGAAGCCGGCTGGGCTCTTCAAGGACTGCACACACATGGGTGCCATTTTTGGCAGCTTCCGCTGGTTTGATAGATGTGATTCTGAACTGATTTTTGGATTAGACATTTTATCTCCCCCAATCCTAAAGGAATAACAGCACCTCTTAGGGATGGCTGCTCCCGCACTCCAGCTCCAGTAGCTGGAAGGGATGCTCCTCTCCACTGGCTAGCTGCCTCGCCAGAGTGCCGGGATCCAGAGCCAGGGCACGATAGTGCCCAGTGCTGGGCTTGCTGGGCGGCAGAATATCATCAAGTCTCTGATGGCTCTTTTCGTCCCATTGCTCTTCAGTTGGAGTGGGGTCTATCCTCTGTCTCTGTGAGTTACCTTGCCAGTCTCAGTAACCTGCGTGCTATTCAAATCCGTCCAGCCGCAGTTATCAGAGAGAGCATTTAACATGGAAAGGAGAAATGGGAGTCTGTGTTCATGGAGATGGGTGGGTGTATACACGGATACCTGTGTGTATGCATTGAAACTTCCAAAGTTCTCAGCAAAAACCTCTTTGTCATTTCCCTTTTTCATTTTGCCTTTTCCAGGACTGTTTTCTTCCTCAGCCATCTCTGCTGGGGAAAAAATATTTGTGCAAATGTAATTAAAAAAAAAAAAGAAAGAATATTTTTAAAGCAAGGAGAATGTAGAATAATTTCCCTGTTACATGGATTTATTTTGCATATGTATATAAAAAATTTTCCGGGGCAGCAGGGAGCTGCAGTCACAAATTTTTTTTTGCTTGGGCCTCACTTTGCAGGGCTCTTACCCATGCACTGAGCTCTACTGTCCTTAAACACCAGGTTCGCTGATTTTCTGGGTTCCAGCAGCAACTTTCTTGTCCCTAAAGCCAAGGCAGCAGAGCACTGGAACCCTTGACCAGGTGCAGACCCGGCACCACCAGCCCCTGTCCCCAGGGGCCAGGTTCAGCAGAAGGCTCAGGTTCAGCACCTGCTTTGGCTCCCATCTGAGGGCTGAGCAGCAGCAAGGAGGACAGGAAGGGACAACCCCAGCTTAAATAGCTGGGAAGGCTGCTTTTCCAGATGTGTTTCAATTGAAAAAGTTATTGATGTTGCTTCTGACTGGGGAGGAAAGAGTAAGACAGGACTGAGATGATCATCAAATTAATTCACTGGGACTTCATGGGATGCTCTTTAATTTACCATCCATCACGGCTTAATTGGTGCATGGGAGAGCACGCTGCCATCCAGGGTGGCTGGCTGCATCTCCCGGGCTTGTTTTAAAATACCGGAGAGGATGTGCGGAAAGGCAAAGGAGCCTTGGCTGGGAGCAGAGCAAACAAGGATTGCTCTGGCAGTGCTGACGAACCTCTGCCCGCTCCAGCCTCACACTCTCACTTGAAAAGCAGCACCGGGGTGCACCTTGCCACCAGCCATGGCTCACCTGGACACTCCCTGTATACGAGAGAAGAAGCATTAGAAATGACGTGCAGTAAGTTACAAACAGCTCTGGGACCACCCGATGAGCAGAAGCGAGGGTTGCTGTTGCATCGCCTGCTCTGAAACACACTCAAGGCTGCTGCTGCACAGCAATGGGGACCTACCCCCAAACCTGCCCACTGATGGGTGCTCCCTTCCACCCCAGGGAGGAAACATGCTCTGTGGGTGCTCTGCAGCTCTTTACTGCTACCAAGGCAGATCTTCTGGTGCGGTGGAGCTTTGGAGGAAGCCGGCAATCGTCCTGTCCCCGCCTGCTGAAGGTACAGCTCCAGACAGGCAGCGGATCTGTTTCCTGGAGCCCCCCTGCCTTGGATCCTCACAGCTGAGGGCTCAGCCAGGGCTCCCCAGCAAGCCTGTCCCACTGTGCCATCAGCAGACAGACCCAGCCTCCTTTTCCACTTCAGGGTGAGAGAAAAACACCCACCCCATTGTTTGCAGCTGTCCTCTAGAAGTTTATAAATAAACCCCAGTTCCCTGCTGGCTTTGTGCTTTTCCATTTTGACGCACCCTTGATTTCCTCCTGTCCCAGAGACCTTCAAACAACCTTTTTGTTGTTTGTTTGCTTCCTTCCAGCTTGTGTCTGAACAGGCGTTGGTGGCAGCCCCTGCACCCAGGCACACCCTGGGTGCCGGCTACCAGGTGCCAGGACGCCGGGCGCCAGTACGGGGTTATCTGACAGTTTGTCATAAATTACCCCATGTTGTAGGTGTGGGCATTAATGTGCAACTTGGTGACGAAGCAGCCAGTTTCATCGCTTGTGTGTGGCATGTTAGTGACGGGAGGAGGATGCTGAGCAGTGCGGGGATGGGATGTGGGAGCATGGTGCCATCCCAAACAAGTCTCCTCTCTGCAGGACTAGGCAGAGCAGTTGGGCTCCTGCAAACCCACACACAAAGTGGGTGAGCCACGGGTGTCACTGTTGCGCAGGCAGGATCACACACCCACCATCCTAAAAATACTGGAGGTGTCCAAAACCAAGTGATTCCCTAATGAATTTGAATGGTGATACCTCATTTCTGAGTGTTTTAAAGCTCACTGCGTGCTGGAAATTTGCAGTCCTTTAAAAGCGGCTCTGACTAACAGTGTAGTTTGTGTAAATATTTAAGGGATGTTAAAGCCACCCATGACCTGTGTAACTGCCCTTCTCTCTGTATCAATGTTGGGGATTGCCCGTGTCTATCTTCCTTTGTAATACATGGCTGTACTGTACATGGTCATAAACACAGGTTTGTTCCCTGGGCCAGTACAAGGAAGGGCGTGTTTTGCTTTTTCAGTGCTCGCATTGTGAGGTCAGGCTAATTTTTAACTCCCTCCTTCTCATTTATTTGTAGCATCTGGATGAAATCTCTCTCCCCTGGCCAGAGCCTGGGGTGTGAGGGGAGCCGGCGAGGGCAGACATGCTCTGAGCATCATGGTGCTGCAGAGCCGGGGTGACAATTGTGCCTTTTTTTGTTCCTTTTTTAGCTGCTTCTGCTGAAGCCAAGGCCCTGAGAAACACTGAGAGACCGCACTGCTGTTATGGCAGCCCTTCTGCCTCCTAAGCTGAAGAAGTGTTGAGTTTTTAATCTCCAGCTGGGTGATCCCAAGCTGTCATCTCCCATATATGTGCTCACACCACTAAGGTTAAAAAATAGCAGAGGGAGAAATCTTAAAATATCTTTACACCTGAAATTCAGGAAAAATAAAAGAAAGACCAAGAAAAGGGATGTGCTGAGCTGTAACAACACACGGCCACCCCCTGAGCTGGCCCACGGCAGCCCAGCCCTGGTGACGTTTGGGACACTTACGGCTTCACCCCAGCTCACGGCAGCACAGGTGGGTGTCTCCTGTTATTTGACATTTTCTTTCCTCCTCCCAAAGGCCGAGACGTCCATCACTTGCATCCCGCCCATGTCTGGAGCCACCAGCTCCGAAGAGGAGCAGAATCAGAGGGCGAAGTTCCCTGCTCTGCTGTCTCTGTGCAAACCCGGTTTATCTGTATTGTTTGACCAGCGCTGGCAAATTACACCCTGCCTAATGCATCGTTAGGGAGAGGCAATTAAATACCAACCCAACGAGTATTGTGGCCAACGTGACTGGGGAGAAAGAGCTGCAATCTGTATGGCAGCTGGGAGAGAGACGGCTGGAAAATATTAACCTTTTTATTTATGTCTTTGCTCTAACCTCCACTGTGTCTGGCCACCCGGCTGGGCAGAACCCGCGCAGGGCAGGGTTTGGCAGGTGGCAGGCAGGGATGATGCCTGCACCCAGAGAGTTTTCACTGGTTTGGATTCAGCCCAAACGGCCAGTGATGTCCATCCTGCGTGGTGCCGGGTCAGCTCACTGCTGGTCACGGGACTCTGCTTTCACCCTACAGCCCCTGTCTCTGCCTTTCGCCGGCTGTTTTCCGGCCATTGCAGCCCTACGGGCTGTTCTGGCTGGCAGCGGCATCAGGTGGCCTCGTTCTGTATGTCCCAGGTTCAATTTAGTGCTTCAGCTCAGTTGCCCATCAAATCAACCCTGGTTTTCTATGGTGTCTTCTTCAGCACCCGTGTGCCCGAGCCTGGCACCGAGCTTGTGCCAGTGCCGTCCCACTGCCAGCCTCCCGCACCGTCCCCAGGTGGGATTTGCTGTCCCCATCCTGCTCTGCCCACCACACCCCACAGCACCTTCACACTTCCCTCAGCCTCCAACACTGAACCACCCCAAGTGTTTAGAAAGACAATGAATCCTGTTGCTAATCCTGGGCATGCCAATTAATCATTTTTTCCCTGTTACCTGGAGGCTGTGAGCACCCTGAGGGATGGGGCCATCTTGCTGCAGACGGGAGTGTTTTCTCAGTGTTATACAAATAAATGGGGGTAGGTTTGAACCAGGATCTCTGGGATCGGCTTCCTGCAGGTGCTGAGGGGGTTTCTGGGTAGATTTAGAGCAGTACCTCTGAAAGGGCATCTTTAAGCATCGTCAAGGTGATGACCACCATAGCAAAGCAGTCTAGCAGCTGGAGCAGGAGATGAAAAAATCAGTGCCGGAGTCTCACCGCAGCCAAGGATTTAAACTGGCTGGTGTGGACCGAGTTCAGCAGTCTGAAACATAGAGCAGGTAATTTTTGTTCCTCTCTGTCACCAGCCTTCTGAGAGTCAACACCCGCAGGTCTGTCAAGTGCTTTGCAAGCCCTGAACGAAGGGATGGCCATGGGAGTGCCCAGGAAAGGAAATACCCTACGCAGGGCAGTGAGTCAGTAACACGGAGCAAAAGTGTTCCTGCTGAAGACGTTGCCCACAGTCAGTTGCTGGTTTAAGCAAGGTGTGTGCTGCGAGGCTGGCCCTGCCAGGGACCCGCAGCCATTCTCTCCTGCCCTGCACGTTGGTTTGGGGGCATTTTATTTGGTTTTACTCTGCAAGTAGTTTGCTGTCTGGAGGATCTTGGTATGGTATCTGGGGTCCTGGAGGAAACAACAGTCAAAGGCCCACCCAGAGAGGAAGGGGAAAGGGTTAAAAGTGCAACAAATGGGTCACACTGATTTTTTCCTTTACAACCAGAGATTTTTCTAGGCCAGGCAATGGAACAGATCAAATCTCTTCTTCAGACACGTATCTGACAGCCATGTGAGACATTGTTAGCAGACCCAGAGTAGGTGAGGATTAGTGAACTAGCTGCAAAGTGAGTAATGCTCAGGCCAAGGGGAGCAGAGGGGCCGGGGACGTCACCCCCCACTCAGCTGAGCCGGGACCTGCACAGGGGAGTTGGGACCCACAGTGACAGGTTTTGCTGTGACACGATTGGTGTAAGAGACGGTGATCTCAGTCGATTGGAAAGAAGTCAGAAGCCATCCATGTGGCGTGGCTGTGGGCAGCAAACCAGGAGCCAAGATGCCGTGACTTCTCCATGGTGCTGGTGAAACTATCAACCATGAACAACGTGAAGGCAGAGGATGCCAGGCAGGATCAACCTGGGAGAATGCACAATCCTTCTCCTTAGTTACAGTGAGAGGAGGCAGAGGAAGACGAGGAGGAAGCTGTAGGGAAATACTAGGGAGAGAGAATAGCTTTTAAACCGCAGATAACGTTGGCACATGAACAAATGGGTATTAACTGGTGGGGCCTGCCAGAAGGCTGGGAAATTTGTGAAGGGGATTATATGACGCGGCTGCTCAGAATAGTTGGACTAAATGACCCAGCAGATCCCCTCTGGTTTCTCCCTCCCCTTCCGACACCAGGTGCTCTGAGTAGCAGTGGGACTGGTCTATTCGTATGGGAATATTAGCACGTCAAGAAAGTAGAGATGAGCAAGACTGCATCCAAACACAGCTGTGCTTTTCTGTTCTTTGGATGTGCCAGGAAACCCTCCCGCATCAGCTCCCGGGGTCAAAACCTGCCTGCCTGCAGCCCACAGAGGCGCAGCGAGCTGTGCCGCAGGCCATGGAGGTGCTGGAGGGAGATTCTGGTGAGAAATGAAGGAAGCGATTAGGCAACTGTAATCACAGCGCGAGACTCGTGAGTTAGCTTTCAATGTGTTGCTCCCACATTCACTGGGCAGAGCTGGTGGCTGATGGCACCAGCTGCTCCCGAGGTCCTTCCCGCAGCAGAGCTCCTCCTGGGAAGCGGTCACCTCCGAGCCACGCGCTCCCTTCCCCAGCCGGTCTCCATCCTTGCTGGCACTGCGGCTGGGGACTGCTCTCCCCTGCCCACTGTGGCATGGCACTGGGGCCAAGAGCAGCACCCTCGTGTGCCCCTGGCTCCCAAACCACCCAGCAGCCTGTGCCCATCAGGCTCCTGCAGTCTTTCCCTGGGGACTGACACCTTTTCCTGGCTGCAGGCAAGCTGTAATGCCAGGTCTGGGCATGATCTCCTTAGCACATGGTATTTTTTCTAAAATTTAATTAATTTTTAAAATGAAGCTTTTATCCAGCCTTTTATTCACAATAAGCAGGGAGCCCGTTTGAAGAGCAGCAGGTCATTTTTCACTATTTTTTTGTTGCTGTCATTACTGGAGTCAAGTATCGCTGTGCCCTGAAAGATGTCCTCACTTCAACACCAGCCCCAGCTATTGCAATGCCCAGTTTAGCCACAAAATATGAGGGAACTAACTCATCTGTGCATACACCAGGATCTCTTCTTTGTACAGACTATGCAGTGAGCCCAGGCCCTGAAAGCTTTGGCAAAGCAGAAGTAAGGTACAACCCTGGGGAGGGTTAAACTGAGCCCCTGTCCCTCTGAACCCCTGGGCATCATTTCCATACACTCCGTCATCTTGTGGGAGAACGTCTGGAAATCTCCCAGGACATTTCTCCTCATAAAGCTGCTGCCTTTCTCTTCCTCTACGCTTTACTTTCTGCAACTGTCTCACCGAGACACGAGACCCAGGGAGGTGAAAGGGAAAAATTAGGCACCTGAGCAGCTAAAATCTGTGCATGGTCCCAGGGCCACCCAGCTTCAGTCATCAGTACCTCAGGAAACCCGTCCTGAGCTAATGCATGAAAACATAGAGGGGGTCAGAAGGTTCTTTGCTATGAATTCAGTTAAAAGGCCAGCTGAGGGGAGAGACAAAAGTTTTTGAAAGTGAGAAGAGGCTGAAATTATCATCCACTGTGGGTCCTTCTTCCCATGCTCTTCCCCCAGTGCCTCCTGCGGGGCTTATCCTAACGGCCCTTCAGCCCTGGTCCAGAAAGCACAAATCTCAGCGATGTGTTTAACATAAAAACCCAAAGCCAGGTCATGCAAAACTGCATGTGGCAAATATTACAAGTTCTTCCTGCCTGGAAAAATGTCAAATGACCTTCTCTTTACCACCCAGCCTCGGCTCGAGGATCAGTCAGTGTATTCCTAGGAGTGGTGTAAATTTTTCAGTTCAGCAGGCAGAGAACTAGATCCTCTACTTGGCCCATCACACCAGGGACATGCTCTCAGGCTTTGTGCCATCCATCCCACCAGCCTTGGCAGATCCCATCCACCCCTTATGGAGCCACCCAGATCCGCCAGGAATATTCAGCAGTGAATCCACCCACCAAGAGATGTGCTTTTTTTTGCTGGCACAACGCAATTTTACACCATATGTGTGCTTCCCCTTAGGGGTGGGCAAAAAAATATTCTTTATTGTTTTTATATCAGTACTGCGTAGCAACTACTAAAAAGGCCAAACACAAATAGCAAAGAACTAGTATGAGCCAAGAGAGCTTGTGCCATCTCACAGCCTCCAAGACAGAAAACTTAAAATTGCAAAGATGGGGAGTGAGGAGGGCAATTAGGAGGCTGGTGGGGAGGAATAAAAAAAAAACAAACTTATTGTAAAAGGAGAGATCAGGTTTGCTTTAAAAATGCCAGAGGACATTGAGAGGTGCCACGCAGGTAGCTAGTAAGGAGGGATTTCAAAGGAAATGAAGTAGAAGCTTTAGAGATACCTGAAGGATGAACCTGTAAATAACAGCAGCATAAATGGATCTGAAATAAACGGTACAGCTGGGCAAGACAGGAGCAGGCAAAACCATTTCTAGCTTAGTTATTTCTAGCACACACACACAAATAAAAGCATCAGACAACAGATGACCACCCCCTGCCACTGCCTGCTGTGCCACTGCAGAACTGGGCAGTGTGAGATCCACCCAGCAAAACCACGGTGCTTCCTCAAGCCCCAGCAAAGAGCCTTCGGGACCACTCATGGGCCTAAGGAGCAACGCCAATGTGTAAGAGCTGCTGGAACAGGCACCTGAAACACTGGTAAGTGCCATTGTCCTGGGGCACACCTAAGTCATTCTGATCTCTTATTTAAATCTAGGGAGCAATCGAGGAAGTGAAAGGACCGTTGTAACGATGGCTTTGTACCGGGGGGCTGGATGCATCCCCCACTCCACATCTGCCCAAGTGAGACTCAGGCTCTGACAGCATCTCTAAGAAGGGACACAACCCTTAGCTGCAGACATTTACCTGCCTCACAGAAGGACATGTGGCCCTGTTGCAAATCCCTGTCCCATGTCATGCCTTGGGACTGGGGACAACAGGCAGCAGGAGTGGGTTGCAGCCAAGGGCCTGGCAGAAGGGCCAGTAGCCAGTGCTGGGGAGAGTTGGGTTCATTAATTCCTGACTAGTGAAGGATGCTGAGGAGCAGAGATACTCACAGGCCATTGAAACGTTGCCCACAATACTTCCCAGCTGACTCCCTGCAAAATCTGTGGGTTGAATTGGAAACTTCCATTTAAAAATTTGAAAGAAATCAGATAAATATCATAGATGGAATGAAAATAGCAACATTACTCCTCTTCTGCCCTTCCTCTTCAAAATGAGTATGGGTGTTTGATGATCCATGAGGTTTGTCTGTGCTTTGAAAAAGTGAAAAAAATAGTCTGATTGGAACATGAAGAACTATGCCTCCTTTAAACTTCTCCTTGAGTGTTTTTTTCTTGCCATAAGCTTCTTCTCTTTTTCCTTTGACAAGTAATGCTGGATTCTTCCCCGTAAATGACCACTGACAGAATGAGTGTTACCAGGAAAGAGAGAGCTGGGAACTGTCTGAGAGCTGGCTGGGTCCCCAACATGTGGAGAAATGCTGGTGCTCTGAAGGACCATTGCACCCGCCCAGTGCTGGTAACCACTTCCTCCCTGACCTCCTAAAGCCCAAACCTGTTGGCAACCAGACCCCACAGCTGGTTTTGGATACCCTACAGAGACCATGCTTTGGATCTGTGATGATGAAGAAGACTCTCAGTGGTGGCCTTAGCAGAATGATGAATTATCTCCAACAAAGATGGGAAACCAGAAAGTTGAAATACGAGATTTCACTGACCTCTGTGCATCGCTCTGTGCTGCCAGATTTCTGTACCCCGACTAAATCGCACTTGGGTGCTTGGGTGAGGAGCTGGGCCCCTCCTGCGCTCACCTGGGGCCACTTGGCTGACTACAAACAGCGATGCCAGTCACACGTCTCCTGGAATGGAGCCCATCCGCAAAGCAAGCCCCTACGGTCTAACACACCTCTGAGTGCCAAGTCCAGGGGGCTGATTTTTTTTGCAAAGAAGTCTGCAAATGAAAAAATGAAGTGAAAAAGCTGGTATCAGAGCAGGAAAAGAAACGCTGAAAACCAAAATGCTTTTCCTCCTAGAGATGCTTCTTGGCAAGGATTCAGGCTTTCTTCTGCCCTGCTGCAACCCACAGCGTGTCCTAGTGAAGGTGGTGGTGCAGGAAGACCCCGACCCACACACGGCACCCAAAGGGGCTGCAAGAGCTAATGGTGCCCACCAGCGCTGCTGGAATAACCATCCTGGTAGCAGCAGCAGCTTCTTGACTCACACCTGAGCTCATAAACTTCCTGGGTCCAACAGTAAAGTCGATCTTTTAGGAATCACCCAGGATCTGTCAGAGATCTGCTGCCCCTCCAGGGTACAACAGCTCCAGACCAGCTCTAGCCCATCACCACAACAACAACTGTGCCCATGAAAAAAAAAAAAAAAAGAATTTAATAGCCCTCCAAACAATTTTTTAATACATTGCTATCACTCTTGTGCAGTGAGAAATGCCTGCCCTTGGCAGATGGGCAGTGCAATTACTGCTTGGAAAACAGGTTCGCCCTTCCAAAAGGGCAGCAGCAGACTTTTAAAGGCAGGTGAAATTTTATAAAAGGATTACAGTGGGATTAGCTGGAAGGGAGAGAGAACAGGTGCCTCCAGGAACCCTTGCAGACCGAAACCCAGGGTTGTCCTGGCCTCCACCCTTTCAAACTCTCTCCAAACCCTGCCAAGTCTGTCCAGGGGGTGGTTTACACTGGTGCTGCCACTGGAACAAGCTGAACAGGTAAAACCTGCGATGTGTTAGTGTCACTCACCTGCTGTGAGTGCGTGATACCACCAGAACAATGTCCAAATACACCCACCAAAGGGGACTCGCCACCCGTGCTCAGAGCAGTGGCTGTGGTTTTCACTGCTTGGCTCAACACGGGCATGACACAGACGCACGAGATATCCACCGTGGAGCGGAGTGGGATGCTCACTTTCTAACCCAGGGGTTTCTCGTAGCAGCTCATGCTGCCTGGCAGCTTTGCATCCAGATCCACACCTTGCTGTGTTATGGAGCACTGCAAAACAAAAGCACTCCGGCAGTCTCACCTTTTATCTGGCCCAATCCCACTTCCCACTTCCACAAGCGTGAGTTTGGCAGCAGCACTGTGGCACCTGACCTCCGCACCCCCAGGCCATGCTCCCCTCATGGTGCCATGCCGTACCAAGGGCAGCGTGTGGCCACAGGCTGCTGATAAAAGGTCCAGGGATCTCCCACGTGGTGAGCAATGCTTTGGCAATGTGCCCAGGCAGCAGCGGCAGTGCTGACGGCATGGGCAGCGGGGGCTGTGCCAGTGCCTCACCCCAGCTCACCCCATCTCCTGTTCTCATGGGGCTGAATTTGGTCCCTCCACTTTGGTCCAAGGAGCAGCTCCTTGAAAAAATTGATGGTAAGACTTCAGGCTGAGTTCAAAGGTTAAACACATTAAAGGAGAAAGCAAATAAAGAGAGCACACGCTTACCTGGCTGTATTTGGAAGGCTGCTGAGGATGAGGGTGCAGGACCATGGCTGCTGCATGTGTGGAGCTGGTGACTCTGCAAAACCTCCCCCTTTATTGCTCCTTCTGTGTTGTCTCTCAGATCTGTCTGTGCACTTTCCCCAGCCCACCCATTTTTTTGCCATGTACCCCCCAGCCCACATCCCCTAGAAACCCTATTTCTCCTGCCCAGGTCCCTTGGAAATCCTGCCCTTGGACCCTTCCCTTGGAAATGGATATGCCATAACCCTCCTCTGTCCCAGGAGCAGACAGGACAGGCAGCTGCTTCTGCACCTTCTGGCATCACCAACAGGTGAGAGCCTCAGCTGCGCCTTGCCTTCCGCTGCCTCTGAGTACAAACCTCATGAGACAAGGACCATCCCCACAGGTGGTGTCCAGGTGCAGCCTCTGATGCTTCTCCACCAAGGACCCAGCCGGGCACGGGCTGCCAGGATTCATATGGGAGCTGTGATTTGGGGCTGCTGCAGCAAAGCACGAGGACAGCCAGGCCAGTTCAGCACCTTGGTGCTGCTGGCCAAGGATGGACACCCAGAGAAAAAATGTTGGAAGAAACAGAGCATCAAAGGATCTGGGGCATGGTCTCCTCCCAGACAGGAGCTCTAGGGCTGGTAGCTGGGTCTCAAAGCTGGGACAGACCCACCATGGTTCTCAGGGGTGTCTGGGACATCCTGCAGCCTGGCCAGCCATGGCAGAGTTGCTGAACCCTACCAGGGCAAGCTCTTTGGGGAGACTTATAATTCAAATCACTTTTCTCTGTGGAAGTAACTTTAAAGAAAAAACAAATCTCAGAATTAAGCTAGAAGGGAAGGGAATCAAAATTATGATTATCTGGTTTTGAACCCTGGGGATGTCACAATAGGAAAAGGAGTACCCGCTACCGATGGTGGAATCAGCACCGAATCATACAAAGCACTCAAAAAATCCCAGGAGAAGGGTTATGCAGGTGCACAAGGAGGACCAAGAAATGCAGCAGGTAATAGAGGGTGATGCCATTAGGCACAGGAGCTACAGTATGAACTCCAGATGACCATACTCATCCTCATCTTCCTCTGGGAGAGGGGCCGAGATTTTTAAATCGTGATTTTTCAGCAATCTGACACTGGCGGCCTCTGCTGCCTTTGATCTGTTTTCAGGAACAACTTCTCATACTTTCGGCTAAGGTCACGGGAAGCCTTCTCCCCATTGGGGAGCCGGCAGAAAGGTGCCCTCAGCGCTACGCTGAGCTGGGCAGCCGCTCGTGCCCAGGTTTCCAGCAGATGCAACCAGGGCAAAGAGTCACATCCCCCGCTTGGTCACTGCGCTATTAGAAAGCCAGAGACTTTCTGCCTGACGTTTTAATGGGAGTGTTTGCTGGGGCACACTTGTAAAGTGGGAATCGTGTCTTATCTCAGATAGTTGGTGGACTTAATAAAAGCCAATTGCATTTTGAGTCCTTTGCTTGCCTGGATGTACTTTATGGCTCAGGCTGGCTCTCTCTGGTCAGTCCCTGTTCTTCAGCCAAACTTCTGCTCTTGTGGAGCACCCATTGGTTCTGAGCACACCCCGGCTCCACAGTGGCATGCCATCCCACTCGGCTCCTGGCACACTGGGCTCTCACCTGTCTTCCCCACTCTTCTGCAGGCCACATCTAAACCCAGCTGATGCTTCATGCCCCCCTGCTTCCTAATTTTCCCAGGACTTCCCATCTCCAGGCACCGCTGGTCCATCCTGTGCCATCCATCAGCCCATTTCGGGTGGTAGTAGGGGCACTCTGCCAAACGTGATGACAGGACAAGTCGTGGCATCTTTGATTCAGCAGCAGCCTGGGAAGAATGAGTTGGCCACATGGTGCTGCTGGCATGGAGGTGCCACATGGCCAGGGAAGAGGCTGGGCTGAGCTGCTGGCAGAGCCGGCCTGCCTCCAGCACGTGCCCTGGGAAGGCCATGTGACTGATGAAACCCTGCAGCCATGCTGCCCAAAAATACCCTGCTGGCACCCAGCAACTGGGAGCCAGGGTGACTTCACTGCATGTGCTGCTGTCCGGGGTATTGTCCCCTCTTGGATGATTCAGGTCCCCATGATGCTGCAGGCTCCAGGTACCAATTAACACTTACTAATAGGGCATGTGTCAAACACCATCACAACCTCTCTCCTCTCTCTTTACCTCCAGCCAGTGCTGGCCCCTGTGAGGCTGGTGAGCCTGGCAAGGCCCGTGAAGCCCCATGGCAGCTGGGCTTTAGGAGGTCCCCATGCCCCAGCACATCTCTGGGGCGATGCTTCACCCTGGCCGCTCCTGCAGGGCTCCTCGGTGGATCCAGACCAACCCAACCAGCCAGGCAGGAGCAGGGTTTCATGCTGCATAGCACCGTGGCTCGGGCGTTGCCGCCATGGACAGAAGCGGAGCCAGGAGAGTGTCGGAGGGCACTTGCTGCCAGCCTGGTGCCAGCAGGGTGCCCTCCTGCTGGCCCCTCAAAACTCACAGACTCGAGATCGCAGATGGTTTGTGGAGGAGCAAAGACTCATCTTCCTCCTCCTCCTCAGCCCGGGTCAGGTCCTGTGCTCTCTCCCCGGGGCACAGGCGCTCTTACTCCACCTGCCTGGCTGCAAAACACGGGGAAAATAAGGATACGCCCCAGCCACGGTGTGCCCGGACCTGACCCCGGGTCTGCAGAGATGGACATGGGCTGGGGGAGGCTGGTGCATCCCCTGCCTGCTCTCCAGTCTTGATTTGCTTTGTAAAAAAAAAAAATGTATTAATTACTTCTGGAGTCTGAACCCAGAGAGGGCTTTCTGGGGGGCACTCCTCAAAAAAGGAGTCGTCATTTGGTATTAAACCAGTGGTGCTTCATGCCGAGGGGGTCCGGTTGAGTTGGGGGCTGCTGCACCTGCAGTACTGGTCCCCGTTACCCCCAGGCTGGGTGTAGCAGGAGCCCGCAGTCCGCCTGTCACCCTGGGTCCCTCAGGAGGGAAGGTCCCGCGGGCAGTGGCAGGCGGTGACAGAGGCTGACAAGGGCCACGGCGGGCCTGGGTGTGCCTCTGTGTCCTGGGTGCGGGAGCAGCGGGGTCCCCCCCGCCACCATCGGCACAGCCAGAGCCGTGCCACCATCCCCGGGAGCGCGGTGCCGCCACCGCCGGCGCCACAGACCCCCGTTTCCAGAGGCTCCTTTGCTGCTGGTGGAGGGTTCAAGACATCCCAGGGCTGCTGCCCCCCCACCCCGGGACAAGCCTGCCCCAGCCCCCAGCCCCCCCGGTCGCTCTCCCCTCCTCCGCCCCGCTCCGCCGCTGTGCCCAGATTCACGCAGCCGCCGGTGATCGCACTCCGCAGGCGCGGCCGGGCCGGGCCGCCCCGCCGAGGTGCGGCGGCGGCGGGGGGGTGGGGGGTGGGGGGGCGGGACGGCGGCGGCCCGTGGGGTGACAGAGCGCCGGGGCGGGCGGCGGCGGCAGCGCTAGGACCGCGGCGGCCGCCGGGCTCGCCGGCAGACGGACAGACGGACAGGCGCGCACGCAGCGCCGTACAGGGAGGCGGCGGCGAGACGGGGCATGGGGAAGCGCGGCCGGCCGCGGAGGGAGCCGCGGGGCGCGGAGGGGGCGGCCGGCGGAGCCCGGTGCCCCCTCGGGGACATCTGCAACACGAGCCCCGCGGCGGGCATGGACACCTTCCTCTACAACGTGCAGGTGCTGCTGGAGGCCGCCAGCTACCTGGAGCGGATCGAGAAGGAGAATAAAAGTAAGTGTGGGCTTGTGGCCGTGCGTGTGCGCGACCGGCGGGGGCGGCGAAGGGGGGAAAAATAATGACCCAAACTTTTGGCTGGCTGCAGGGGCCGGGGGCACGGTGACAAAGGGCGCCGGGGCCGGCCTGCACCCTCCGCGACGGAGGCACGCGTGGGACAGCCCCCTGCCTGCGACCGGAGGGGCCGGGCCCGGGGGAAAGTTTGGGATGGAGAGCGGAGCGGGACCTTGCGGGCTGGTGGGGTGGGGGCATCTCTGCTTCTCGGGGAGGGCGGGCTCGGCGGGGAGGGGGGTCGCGGAGAAGGGCCGGGAGGCTGGCGGTCTCTGCGCGGAGCCGGTGGCAGAGCGGGAGCGGCGGGGGAGGAGGCGGTGACACGTCCCCGCTCCCCCCGCCGGGGCATGGGCAGAGTCACGTAGGCAAGCGGCAGCGCTCGCCAGGTAGCCAGCGGGGCGGGGAGGGCAAGGCAGGGCGAGCGCCTGGTGCGGGGCGGCGGCCGGCCGCGCCGCCGGCCTCCCGCTCCGCGGGCGCGGAGGATGCGCGTAGCCTGCGCCTTTCACCCGCGGAGCGGTCTCCCGAGAGGGGCGCGGGCCGCGACGGACGGCGGTGGGGTTGGGAACCAGCACGGTGGGAACAAAGGGGCCGCCAAGCCCCCCGCAGCTGTGCGCGCCCGCGGAGCCCCCCGCGCGGAGCGGACACCCGCGACCCCGCGGCGCTGCGCCTGCCGGCGCTCCGCCCCCGCAGCCACATGGTTCGCACATGGAGGCAGCGCGCCGAGCTCATTGGCGGCGGCTTCCCGAGGGGCGGGGCCTCGCGTCCCGCTCCGCCAATGCGCGGCGTCGGGGTCCCCCGTGTGACGTCACGCGTTGCCGAGCGGGGCGCAGAGCGGGCGCGGAGCGGAGCGGCGGGGGGGCCGGGGCTGGGGGGGCAGCCCGGGGGCTCCGGGTGCCGCTGTTCCCCCGCGGCGGGGATCACATGCAAACGGCGCCGGGAGCCCCGGGCTCCGCTCCCCAGCTGGCGCTTTGCCCTTGTTTTCCCCGGGTTGCCCTGTTATTCTTCCTTTTAGTCTTTATTTTGATGTCTTGTATTTTCTGTTTCTCTTTTAATTTCTTTTTTTTCTCTTTTGTCGATTCTCTTTCCTCCCCAGTTTTGTTTTTCCTTTTTCTCCTCCTCTTGCTAGCGCGTGTGCTGCGTTTTCTTTTTTCATTTAACTTTACAAAGGGATCAGCGCATCCCTCACCACACGCCTCCATCACCCTCTCCTTGTCGCTCACCCCCTATAGCAGCTATAGGTCCCACGCGGATGATGATATAGGGTGTCCTTGTTCTGCGGGGACAGCTGAGTGCACACAGGCTTCCAGGGAAGGGAATCCCACTGCAGAGAAGCTGCTCTGCTGCTAATGCCGCGGTGGTGGTGATGAGCCAAAAGCCCTTGTTCTGCGCTCGCCCTGAACAAATCCTGGCTGCTCTTCTGTTTTCAAAAGTTACATTAATATTGGGGTGCGGGTTTTCGTCATCTCGCGCTGATTGTTTTTTCGTAATGAATCTGCAAAGCCGTGCGTCTGAGGAGCTGAGCTGCACCGCAGCCAGCGGCTGCGAGCAGGAAAATTACAGGAGTTACCGGCAAAAATCAGGTTTGCGTGAGAAAGCAGCAGCACTGCTGCTTTGGAAATCAAGTGTGAGACAGCTGGTTTGACTTTGTTTTTCTCTTTTAAGAGTGCTCTGGTCTTGAAGAAGAACTGTCAAAAGCTTTCTTTTTTTGGGGGGGAGGGAGATAGAATTTTTCTTGCCGTTGAGGTGGATAGTATCTAATCTTTGATATGCTCCACTTAAAAATGCATCATTTTGTGCAGTTCCTTGTTGGAAGCTGGAAAATGACCAGGATGGGGGGGATACAGGATTTTCTATAGCTAAATTTTGGAAAGAGGTGTTTGCATCCAAACAGCTTCATTCCCAAGCACTTGTTTTCACTGAAGATTTCACCAGTGATCATCATGGTCACAATACTGAAAATCCTTATTTTTATTAGGCAATTCTGCAAAACCTGTCAATGTTTTAATTTGCAATCAGGACATTTTAGGTTGAAAAATCCCATTTAACCAAGGGCTCAACTATTGGATGTGTGGTTCAGAACATGACGGTTGTAAACCAGGCAGCTTTTACGTGTTGCTCCCAAACAAAGAAAACTGCTGCTGGGATTGGAAAACAATCTCCGACCATTGCAGGCCCTATCTAAACTAAGGAATAGCTGCGGAAGCGGGAGGGTTGTGTCCTAACGTTGAGGCATAGTCTTACTGGGAAGACATTTGCATGTGCAGCTCAGGTTAATGCACCAAGAGGGTACTATGCCCTTTCGCCTGCCAGCATAGGAGCGATTGCTCAGTGCACCCTGTGCTGATGGCCTGGCAGAGACGTTGGTAATGGCTGGTCACTCCTTGGTACAGTCTCTGACCTGGCAATTAGCAATCGCAGAGGAGACCTGGTCAAAAATGTTTGGTGATGGAGACTGCGGCCAGAGTCGGTCGCTGGCAGACTCGGTGCTCGCCTCTTCCTGCAGGATGCCCGGGTCATTTGACTGCGGTGTTACGCAGGGCTGAAACGAGCTGGTTTGGTGTTACTCCCATCAGGAGGTGGCTGAGTCACAGCCCTGTTGTGCTGGGTGCTGTACACATAGGGGAATGACAGTGCCCTGCCCCAAGGAAACACAGTCTTAAAAAAATAGAGCTGACAGGTAGATGTTTGTTTCTTAAAAAAACAGAGGTGACAGGTAGATGTTTGTATCTTAAAAAAACAGAGGTGACAGGTAGATGTTTGTCTCCTCCTGGCCAGGACAGTGGACGGGGACGGCTTTGGGTGAAGCACCGGGATACTGGCTGGGATCAGCATCACAGCTGTGTGGAAGCTGAAGTGGTTCATGAGCCAAAGGCAGGAATTTAAGGAAGGGCTGTTATGGCTGGATGAGCTCAGGTGTTTTTCGTGGTAGTTAACGCAGTTTCTGATACACCACACTCAGTTTTCCTATTTGTTCTTCCAAGCCTTTGGTGGCTGTGATAGGTTATTCACCTTTTTAAAACACTGTCCCAAGCAGGAGTGGATGCTATTTGGTAGAGGGCCCATGAGAGGCAGAGGCAACCCCGTCTCTTGTGAATCCAAACTCTTGGATATCCCAGAGCGTGCAGGTTATACTTCCTGGAGGTAGAGGAGCAGCTATGAGGCTCTTTTCAGCCCCCAAAACACACCTCTGCCTGCAGGTCAGTGGTGTGAGGTGGGCGGTGGAGCCTTCTATGTCTAGGGTAGGACTTTCAGTTAAGACAGTGGTTTCATACTTGCTTGGTGCCCAGGGAGAAATAAGGAGATGATTATTTTACTTTTATAGGTCCCAGATCCTGTTGTCGTGGTAGTGAACAATAGCAGAGGGGCCACGGGTTGGCTGGATGGTGTGGAAACAGAACTGCAGGGCAGAGAGCCAGGGAGCAGAGCAGGAGGTAGCGTCAGGGCTATGGGAGGGGAAGTCCATGCTTCAGGAGTGCCCTTTGAGCACCAGCTGTGAAACCACTCTTGTAATATTCACTCACCTTTAAAAAAAATCAGAATAAAAGTTATCTGTATCACAGTACAGTGATGGGGGAGGCTAGAGTCCTGTTATCAGACTGCTTGGGTAAACTGGAGTATTTCAGCTGCTGAAATAGAACTGAATTATTTTTCCTGTTGAGCCTCTGGAAGTGAGTAACAGTGCTGCTTGCCTGCTTGCTACAGTTCTCACGGCGAGACCAGAAAACCCAGTCCTAATACACCTTGCTAACTGACATGTACAGGTTTCCAAATGACCTATTTCTAGAAATTTAAGCTTGGTATCTAAGGAATAGAAACGTCACATGAAAAAAAGAATTACAGCGGCTGTTTTCAGAAATGAAAGTTGTGTTGAGGGCAGCTCTGTTGGTGTATCTCTAACCTCTGCAAATGCCACTTCATGAATAAGCATGGCTGGAAATGTGTAGCAGCTGATATGCTGGAGTTTGGAAGATGTTTTTAGAGGGACCTGGACTAAATTCAGCTGAGGTTTAGTACGTGCCAAGCATCCCCTTTTTGTGTGTAGAGTCACACTTTTGTCAGTAGAAGTTGTGTAAACATGTGATGAGTTCTTAGGGTGTGATGACTTATCTGTAATAGACATGGTATGCAATATGTCCTGATCTCACTACAGATACAGACCGATGTTGCCATGTCCTTTTCTAAAAGCATGAAGGCAAGCAAGCCACTGTAACAGCGGTGTCCTTACTCACAGGTCTAGTAGAGGTGTGCACACATGGGACAGTGGACTTTGGCCCCTTACAGAAGACTGCTAGATCTTCTTCAAGCACTGGCTATGTTTATTGACCTTCTGACTAAGAATAACCAATGGGTGATCTTAGATTTGTCCTTTGCTCCTGAATAATCCTCTCTGAAGTCAGGAGAGGAAAACTGAGCTTTGAGGGTGAGTCAACAGTACCTTCATCATGTGGCTCCTTCCATTGTTCGTGTGCTGTTTGGGGTCTTTTTTTGACAAGCTGAAGTAAAGAAGTATCAGAAACCTAGAAGTAGTGGAGGGCAGAAGGAGCCAAGATTGCCTTCAGTCTGTGTGTGGAGCTCCTATTGAATCAATGAGAGCTAACGCGTGGCTCAAGGTCAATATAGATGGTCTTGGATCTTAGTGATGTGCTATACAGACATGTAGAGGGCTCCTTTATTTATATGTTTTTCATCCAGCTCACAATAGACCCTTTTCATTCCTCCTGGTTCGTGACCTGGCCACAGTGATTCATGTGTTAGCCACTTCCAGGTTGGGTTATTTTGACTCATGCTGTTTGGACCTCAGCATAAAATTCAGAAGGAAGCCACAGCAGGAGAAATGATAGGGCAGTGGTAAAACTGTGGGACTGTGCCAGAAGCGCTGCTGAGAACCCATCACATCCTTTGTCAGAAGAGCATCCTGAGAGCTGGCGGAGAAGCACCTTCTGCTGTTGGCTGGAGAATCCTACCTTCTTATTTGGTTGAGGCACTCCATCCTGTGTACGATGCATTTTTTTCCCATGGGAGGTCCTCTTACTTTATTTTGCAGCTGAGTCAGTCAAGTAACTTGACCAAAGACACAGAATAAGTCACTGACTCAGAATAAACTGGGGCACAGCGCAGATCTGAAAAGAAAGCCAACACATTTCCCAGGGGATAGGTGCAAGTAGCCCGAAAGCTGGTGCACCTGTGGCTTTTGCCTTATTGATTGGCAGAGCTTGGTCTTTGAATCACAGTGAGGAATACAGCATGTGCTTTATTCCTGTTCAGACTCTTGGATATCCAGGTGGTTTGGCTCTGAGAAATGTCTGTCCTCACCAGTGGATGGGTTCCAGGCACCAGTGGGAGTGCTGAAAGGGATTATCTGATGCCTCGCGGAAGAATGAGGCTTCCGGATAAGAAATGAGGCCACATTCTATAGGCGGTGTAGGTCCCTTACTGAAGGTATTGCAGGCATTGGAAGGGTGTTGAGTAGGTGCCCCTTGGGATGTTCTCCAGCCCGCTGCTACAAGTCCTCTGATGCTGAGCTGTAACAGTCATGAGTGCAGGAGTAGAGACCTGGTTGTTAGAGTGTGTGCTGGTAAGTGGGATATTCAGGCATGCCAGAGCTGTTGTTCACCTGGCTAGAAAAACTGAGGAGTTTTATGGATCTGCTTGCTGTCCCCAGAAATTTGGGAAATCAATGAATCTTTTCACTAATTTGAGAGCACCAGAGAAGGGTTCGTACAGGGGATCTCTCTTCATGCTCTTGGTTGTAGGGGTGTTAGGTTTCAAGGCTTTGAAAATGCCGTTAAGAATTTGCAGGGTTTGTGTGAAGGTGGGTAATGAAAGCTTTTGCAGCTGTTGCCCTCTTTATGTTCCTCACAGAAGTTGCAAAAAGTTGGGGATTTTAGAAAAAGCAAAGAAGGGATGGAAAGCTAGGCAGTTTGGTCAAAAGAATTGCCCTTATTGAAAATAACTTTGTCACTGCAAATATTGTATCATTTCTAAGCTTTGTGTTCAAAGCAGAGAGTTGGGGCATCTTGATTTGTGAGCTGTGTTCCTGTTCCACCTCTAGCTTAGGGTGTGTCTTCACGTAAGCAATTATGGTGCTTACACCTCAGTTTCCCTTCCTGCAGAGTGGAAAGAAAAGAGCTAAAGTCATAGCAGGTTTGAGAAGCTTAAGACATTACTTTCTAGAAAGCTCTCAGAAGATTTCCCTGATGGAAGATGCTACTTTAATGCAAGCGATGGTGATGTTCGTAAAAAACAGACCACATCTGTTCTACTTGATTAAAATAGTACAGCAGCATTTCAGATGTAAATATTAATTGATTTCTGCACTGCAGATTTCTTCTTGGATATTTAAGTTGTTGCTAAGGAGGAGGGAAAGGCTATCAGGGAGATTAACAAATCCATTATTAAGGCTGGAAATGGAGGGCTGCCGAAGTGCCATTTAATAAAATGTAAAAAGCCCCCTTCTAAAGGGCGAAGCAGCAGAACACACAATGAAAGTGAATCACAGCTGCCAGAAGGGATGCCAAGCGGCAAGCACTTATAATCAGAAAACTGTACTTAGAGATCATTCAGAGCCACTAAATTAAATGATCTCATTCTCCCCTAAAATACTCTTCTCTTAGTCCCTCCTCAGTGTTGCCCGTGGATTGCTCAAACACATTTAAAATTGACTTTAGGGGGGTTTTGGTCAGCAGTCAAATAGCATCAGGCCTCTTCGCACTATTTACTTTCCACCCACTTTTGTTTCTGTCACATACAACTCTGGCATTTTGCAGGCTGACCTGCCCACACGAGCACTCGGGGTGGCAACTGAAAGATTTTGCAGATCTGTGGCCCTGCGGTTGGCTTCCCTGCCTCTTCAGGGTTCCTTTTTTGGGAAGATGTCCCACAGTTTATTCTCAGTCTTCCCTTTCTTTCACACAGAATTTTTTTTCCTAATTGTACATTGTTTACTTCAGAAACAAAGACTTGGAAGCTGAGCTGATGTGTAAATGGCAGAGCTGATCCCACCTCATTTCACGCAGAACTGATCCTGCTGTTACTTCATTCCAGTGCGTGTATCAGTGTCCCCCTCCTTCATAGTCTCTTATTTTGTATCTTGAACTAGCTTCAGGAGGCTGACACTTGGATATGTTCCTAAACTACCCCTTCATTTTCGAGCCGTGGCTTTCTATGTTTAATCCCTAAAGTGGCACTACGTGTCTCCAAATGTGCCATCAGAAAAACTAGTGGTGGATGCTGACAAGAACCTGTCTTGCAGTGATTTTGGGGCTTCATCATGGGTGTATTGGGGGGTTGTGGGTGTGGGGTTTTGGGGTGTTTAGTATTGCTAATCCTGAGAGGCAAATGGCCTCCTGGTTTTGGAAGCAGATTAGAAGAAGCACAGATAGAGCCCAGAAATGCTCTTGCATTAACCCCGCTGTTGCAGAGCAGTGTGTGCACCTGTGTCCTTCTCCCTTTGTGAGCAATCCAAGATCATATAAGTTTCCCTGAGACTGCTCGAATTTGAAACTTTCCACGTGCCTTTAGTAATCTGCTCTATCGGCAGTTTTCAGTGTAGAAAAAGAGGTGGGGAGAGAGGCGAGACTTCCTTCTCTGCGTTCTCCCTCAGAAAAAAGCCGGTTTTTACAAGTGCTGTGGTCTGGCTTGGTGTAGGTGTGTGAGTGGAGGCTGTCCAGCCCGAGCAAGGGCTGGGGTTTGCTTTTCCACAGTGCAGAACGAGGGGGTATGGCCCCGAAGGTGTCCCACCTTCCCTTAGTCTTCGACTGTCCCATCTTAAGAGAGACAAAACAAATCAACCCTTTGAGATTTAGAGATGAAAAGGTCTGTGTAAGAACTGAATAGAGGTATTATTTTTACCTCCATCAGCTGCAAGCCTGCAGTTTTCTGAGGAAACTTCAGAAATGGTGAATCAGCAAAATGTGTTTAAAGAAAAGTTAGCCACCCTGAATCCACTTTTTTTTCAGGCCTTCTCAAGTTGAGTGCTGCTAACTCTCACAACTTCATCACGAGTCTCCTGATATTTTGCGCTCTGCCTAAAGCGTTTGCCACCAGCCACAAGCCATCTCAGTCTGAGACTCAGAGTTTTACTCTGAATGTTCTGCTTCTGCTTCTGAATGTTCTCCGATTGTTCCCTTTATGGGTGTAGATCAAATGTGTTAGACTGGTATCATACACTTAAATGCTAACTGTTTTTCAAGCTCCATTCCAGCAAATGTTAAAGTAGTTGGCAAATTCAGAGTCACAGAAGTGATCACGAGGGCTTGTGCCTATATGAAGATCAGGATGTAAATACATTATCAAGAGGCTGAGAAGAGTGGAGATGGGACTGTAAGGTGTAGGTGTGACAGTATTTAATAAAACGTTGAGATGGCCACTGTTGTTACTTATGTGCCACATCAGATGTACAAAATGGTGCATAGTGAGATTGCTCTCTGTGACATCTTTCGTCTGTGATCTCTATGATTCCCATTTAGAAACGGGTCTTGCACCTCTCTCTCCCATCAGAAACTCTGTATCAGCCACTCCATGTGTGACTTCCCAGAGCCTGGCACCTTGTCTTTAGTGACATCTCCACAGGTGAGATGTGGAAAGCTCCCACTGTGTGGCTGCAGCTTTTTCTTTTGCAGCCTCTCTTTGCTTGCTTCTTGCCCCAGTCCTGGCAGTTCTGCAAGCAGAAAGCCCTGGTGTTTCCAAGGAGAGGGATGAAATGTCTGCAGGTCTGTCCTAGGCTGTGTCCATCTTGCCCCTAGCGTATCAGTGGAGCTTGGAGCCTTGACCAGCAGGCTGCTGTGGTGTGGCAGCGGCTGCCAACCACAGGTGGTGGCCTCGGGGGAAGCCATGGCGACTCATTGCCCCACCATTTACAGCTGGGTGTAGGGCCTGCAAGCGCTGCTGGCTTTGTGCCGCTGATGCGCCAGGGGGTGAGCTGGCAGCAAGGGGGGAAGGACAGGGCAAACCACTGTCACCTCAGGGCCTGGGTGGGCAGGGAGCCATCCCCTCAGGGCCTGGTAGGCAGGGAGCCGTCCCCTCAGGGCCTGGCCACTGTCACCTCAGGGCCTGGGTGGGCAGATAGCCGTCCCCTCAGGCGTGAGGGCGCAGAGCTGTTGCCTCGGGGGATCGTGGGCCCCCACGCGTGGGGCCCGGTGCCGACCGCAGGCAGCCACCGTCCCGCCGTGCTCGGCTGTACCAGGGAACTACATTTCCCAGGCGGCCCCGCGGCGGCGCGCGGCGCCCCGCCTCTCCCTCTCCCGTGAGCGTCGGGCAGAGGTAAACAAAGTGGTGCGAGGCGGCGGGGGCGGCGGGCGCGCGGCGGGGCGGGGCGGCCTGAGGGGCCGGTCGGGGCGGAGGTCGAGCCCAGGCGGGGGCCGAGGGGGTTGGTTCCTGACAGGGCTCGAAGTGGGGGTAAATTCGGGCCGGGACCGGCGCGGGGTGGGGGGGTTGCGGACCGGGCCGGGGTGGGGGGCAGCGCTCAGCCAGGCGTTAGGGCCGGGTCTGGATCGGAAATAGTTCTCGCCTCGCTGCTTCCCCCGGGGGGAGGATCCCGGTCCTTCCTCCGGCATTTCTTCGGGTGTTCCCTTGACACCTGAGTGCGCCCACCCTTCGCCCCACCCCGGGACGGCAGGGCTGTCGGTGCGAGGAGGCCCGGGGACTGGGGAGAGACGGCGATCCCTCGCTCCTCCCCGCCGCAGCCGCCCCCGTTTCCAGCGGGGGAGCTGGGAGCGTGGGGTCAGAGGGGGGCCCGGGGCTGCGGAGTCCCCCGGCTGCCGACCTGGGGGCCATGGAGCAGGTCCAGATGATCAACATCCAGCGGCTGCTGGAGGCGGCCGAGTATCTGGAGCGAAGGGAGAGAGGTAATGAGGGGAGGAGGGGTGCTGGGATAACAGCCGCCGTGCGGGGAGCGGGGTTGGGGTCAGAAATCCCAGCAGAGGGGACCCTGGAGAAGGGGAGCAGAGCGAGTGTTTGCTGGTGGTAAATCCCCAGCAGTGAGGGATTTGATGAGGGACAGGTCTGACAGGTCCTCCAGGAGGGGGTGGCTGAGGTAGCAGGTGCTTGCAGAGAGGGGGAGATTGAGGTGAATGTGATTTCTGGAAGGAAAAGTGGGGATTGGTGCATTCCCCACCAGGCAGGCAGGATGGTGGTGGTGGCTCTGGCTTTGCAGAGACCTCGATGGCACAGCATCTGGTTTGCTTGGTTCAGAGAGCTTAGAGAGGACAGAGACGAGGCGCTCTCTGGGCTGTCATGTTTTCTTTTGATGTTTTCAGGTGTTTGAGTGGTGGTGTCCTTCCTCCAAGGTTGACCGAGCCTTTACACTCTTCTTCCTCTCTTTTCTCCACCTCCCAGTCCACTTCCCTCTGAATACATCATCAGTCATTTCCCCGAGCTGTTGTGGTTAAGGGCCTCCCCAGCTAGGCTGATGGGTTAGTGGTGAGGCCTGCCTGCTGACTTGGTTTTTTTTTCCTCTTTTTTCTTTTTTTTTTTTTTAAATGGCTCTTTTTTTATGCTCTGCCTGTTGATTCTCATGCAGAGTGTGAACATGGCTATGCCTCGACCTTCCCCTCAGTTCCAAGTCCTGGACTACAAGACCCAAAACCCACGCGGAGGCTGAGCCGGGCAAGAAAACACAGCGGCAGTGGCAGCAATGCAAGTATTGCCAACAGGTACGATTCGGGCAGGAAAGTGTGGGCTGCAGGGCTGGCCAGGAGGAGGAAGCTGGAGAAGAAAACGAGACAGAGGAGAGAAACTTACTCTGTGGGGAAAATGGGAAGAGTCTGAGCACGGGGGGATTCAGAGATGGGACACGCAAATGCAGCTTCCCTTCTGGATCCATAGCATGGAGACCAGGGGGGACACGGGAGAGCTGTGTCTGAAGTGGCACTACCAGCTGACTTTGTGCCAAGGCTCAGATGCTGCAGAGGGAAGGGGAATAGGGAAATCTGTTCATAGGGTTGAGGGAGGAGGTAGGCAATAGCTATTCCCTATATATACAGCTGATGTCTTTCCAACCCAGAAGTCACGGCTTTTAAGGGATAGTGTGCGTACAGCCTGGGTGCTTTGGGATCATGTTGACAGGCATAATTTGAAACAAGAAAATGATGTTTTGAAATGGATCCCCTACAACAAATGGGAAAGAGGGAGGTGACTGCTATGTACAACATGTTAAAAATTCAGTTCAGGAAAGTGAAGCTGTCTTCCGCTCTCCCTTTCAGGGCAGTGGGATTTCCCAGCTTTCTGATTGGTAATTGTAGAATTCCATGGGTTTGACATTTCTCTTATTATAGGATGCCATATTTCTTGGTTTCTTAAATCTAGGAGAAACAACAGGATTAAGCCTATCGCTTGGTGCTGTGGTAGGATCTGCCTCTCCGCTCTTGCTCCTGTTCTTTTGGTTTTCTTTTGCTCCCTTCTGTAGAATTGTTCAGACTGTGTTGAAAGCTTCTGGGATAGAGAAACTTTAGAAACATAAAGCGTAATTTTGAAAAGGCAATTGCAAGGTTGCTTTTACTGCAGCAAGGTCTGGGCAATCCATAAAATGGTCGCAGGTGACTCAGGTGATTAAAGCTTTCAAAAGACCATTGGGAAGGACCTAGGGGAAAGGTGCCTTTGCTTGCAGTGATTTTGCTTCGGCAGCATTTGATAATAAAAGTTGTGTGAAGCAATGTTTGGACACCTTGCTGTGGGGAAGTTTTCTTCATCAGGATCAGTATATCCCGAGCTCTTTGTATGCTGCATGTTTATATTTGCTTCCCTCCTTCATCCTGATTTCAGGGCAGTAGTAGACCTTTACTGTTCCCATGAACCAAAGTCCCAAATCCCAGTGACTTTACGTTGGGAAATAATGGCAAATGCTGAACTGAGATCTGCATTTTCCCCCTCTAGGTTTCTCAAGTACTGTTTTTCCATCCCACACCCCTTTCTCTCAAAGGCCTTTGTCATGGCAACCTGCCCTTCTCCAGAGGAGGGCTGGAAACACATCCCCCTCAGGAGCTCCTTACCACCGAATCCAGCAGCCTGCAGGATAGAGAGGGATGCAGAGCGCTCTGTGTCCTCAGCCCCTGGGTGCTCAATGTGCCCTGCCAGCACACCTCTCACGGGGCACCTTTCTGTACTGAGACCAGCCCACTGGGCCATTTAGCTTGACAGGCTGAATATATTGGTGTAGGGGGAAAGGCAACAGAGAAGCAGGAAGATACTTTCTGGTCTTTTTTAGAACCTTGACTATACAAGGAATACAGAGGCCAAATTCAATCTTTAGAGTGAGAGTGTTACCCAGTGTGTTGCCTTTCATGCTTGTTTCAGCCTCCGGAAGTGACCAGCATCAGGTCTGCTCCAGGCAAAGAGTGGAGCAGGTCTTCTGGGGAGCTCAGACCTTACACACACAGTTGGAGATGGAAGTTTCTTTTAGCACAAGTCGTAGCAGCTTGCACTTGCTGTAGGAGATGGCAGGCCTTCCAGATGGCTGCAGTGCCGGGAAGTGACAACTGTGAAGCTCAGGGTGCCTCCAAATTCACTGCAGTGTGTTGTGTGTGACGCTGAGTATAGCATCAGCCTTGTTTAAGGAAGACTCTCTATCATCCCTTCCTGTGAAAAGCAAAGGGACAATTCAGTAAGTTCTAACTAGTGGAGTTTGAATGGACATTGAGTTAAGTATCAAGGCCTTCATGAGGGGCAAAACTTATATTTCATATGTGGACGAGAGATTTTCTTAGATTCCTCCTCTCTCAAAATGTTTAATTAGTGTAGAGAAATTATGCATTTGGAGCTCATGCAAGATCTTGTCATTTAAAAGCCTCCTGTAAAAATGTCTCTCAAGCAACCTTGGCCAAGCACAGTTGTTTTCTTCTTTCTTTGTACACTTGTAGAAATTCACAGACGTGCACTGTTGCTGGTTGTTGAAGCAAAGTATTTACAGAGCCCAGATACTCTGTAATTCACAGTTTAAATTCAAGTACGTCCCTTCAGTATTTGCAGCCCAGACATGACAACTATTTCTCCCCAACAGGCTCTCTGCTGTCACAGCACCAAATGCCCAGAAAGTTCTGAGGAACAGGCAGCCAAGCTCTGGATGGCAATGGCAGAGCAAACTTTATTGTTACAGAACTATGATGGTCTCCTAGTCCCAGCAAAGTAATATTTTTCTACCCCAAATAGGGGTGTGCAGATAAGAGGGGAAACATTGCTTCGTTATTTCTAATTTACATGAAGCAGTTTTAATGAAGGATGTTTTGGCTCAGGTTCTCTCCTCCTTCGTTTGTCTCAGTTGTGCAACCGACAGCATGCAGATTGCTGCAGAGGGGTTCCTATCTGCAGTCCTCGGGATGTGATCTGTGTCTATGTGTGGTGTTTTGCATGGGTATTTTAAAGACCTAGTGTTAACATGCTGTGAGTTAAAACCTGAATATATTTAAAAATATGCAGTCTTGCTTTAGTCATGGATATTTAGGTACTGAAAATTACCCACCTGCAAAAATATGTGGAGAATCACAGTCATTGTGACCTGGAGTTCATAATAAACAAGGGAAACTTCTTTTTTTTTTTTAATCCCATTTAACACATAGCTAATTGATTTGCTTGGTTTTTTGCTTTTAGCTAACTTCTAAATTTAATTAGAATTTAATTTTGCTTACTTTTTAAAAAATTTCTCTTTACAAAAGTATCATCTGGTTTTTGGAGTGGAATGAAAAATTAGCAGAGACTTTTTGTAACATACAGCATCACTTATTTAATGTTTGTTCCTTCTGAAGACGTTTCTGGGACAGAAGCTGAGTCCTAAAAACTTGCTAGAGAAGTGAAGTAGTCCATTCTGGGAGTTCAGTTCTGTGGGTACATCAGCCTGCATTCAGTGTCACTGGAAACTGCTCTTATGGACCTTACATAAGCCGTTCTAAATAGACCCAGTTATTTGAAAGCTTCATTATAGTTAGGACTAGACTGGCTTGATATTTATACATTTTGGAAAATAATTGAGAAGACTTTTTAATAAATTTAAATTGTCATGTCAGCAGGAAATAAAATAAACAGCAGGAATGCTAAATGAGGTTTTTTTCCCTCATAATACAATCAGTTTAATAAAGTTAGGATTTGTAACAGAATCTGAAGTTACGTTACAATATTACATTGTCATTTGTGTTTTGTTTTTATTTAGACTCTCAGGCATGTAGAAAAGCCTGTTATTTTTTGGTCTGATCCTGGGGAAATGCCAAGCACCCTCCTGGTAGCACCAGGAGCCCTCAGCTCTCCCAGGAGGTCTGTAGTGTTAAGGTCACTCAGTGAATCAGTTCCATGGAGGAGAGTTTGATCTCTGTCCAGTTTCTTTTTCCTTTCATTTTCCTCTCTTCCCATTATCCTCCCTTGTGTGTGAGGCTGCTTTCCAAGGGCCCTTCAGGTATCTGCAGTCCAGTAGCAGGTTGTCTGCAGAGCTTGGAATCAGCAGCTGTAATGGGGATGGTAAGGTATTTTGGATGCGGTGTCTTGAAAATCTGTGTGTCTGTGTGTCTTTGCCCATCTGGCTACTCTTGTGATGCAGCTTCTCATTTTCTCTATTGTTGTACTCTCCTCTGCCCCATTTGAAACTTCTTTTCCACGCTTCTAAATGTCATCGCTTAGGTCTGTGCTGAATCTCCTCTGTAGCCCTCCACTCTCATAACCTTTGAAGCTGTTTTTTGAGTGTAGGGATGGAGGCTGTCCTATTGAAACCCTCAGGTACTCTTGGCTTTCACCTTAATTTGTTCACTGTGTCCCTGAGCAAGGATGGGGATGGGTAGGTGTGCATTAGGTACCTCATGTGCCTGAGGTGATGGCTTTGTGTGCCACAGGTTCACAAACACAGGTGGAGAAGCTGAAAGGATGTGGCATGTGTAGCTGCAAGTCACCCTCAACTGTCTGGTGTGCAAGAAAGCCTGATTTACCAGAACAGCAGTGCTGTGCAGTGGTACCTCGCCGTGCAGGAGAAGAGTAGGGGCGTTGGTGAGCACTTGCTTAAGCATGGTTTTAAATATATCTTTCTTGTCAGAGGAGGAGGTTTGCTTCCCCCCACCCCCTCCATTGGGCCTATAACTGAGTACCTGGCAGTTTTCAGTCCTTCCTACAGCCTCTGGAGTTAGGACAGCGCTGTAATTCTAATATTACTGGGGGAGAGGAGGTGCAGGGGGCTGAGTGGTTTACCTACCTGGTGTTAGAAATGCCTGAAAGAAAATCACCATGTCAGCCCCTGTTGATATGTGCTTCTGCACAAAGCCCCTACCCCTTTCTTCAGAACCCAGGGAGCTGGTCTCTGAGGGTTTTTGTTGACAGCTTTGCTACTTCCTAGCCTCTATCAGTTGTTATTTGTTTCTGGATGATACTTTAGGTTTGTTTTTTTTTTTTAATGCCGCTTGCACTCACACTGATCACACCTTACTCCACAGCTAGAGGGAACTGAGTTTTGACTCTCTGTGTAGGTGGGTTAGAATCTGGCCCTCGTGTAATATGCTGGGGATAGAGACTGCTCACTGTCTCAAGCCTTGTGGTGCCAGGGAGCTCTATTCATGGCTCAGCACTTGCCTTTCCTTCACAGAGTACATAGCCACATGTGTAAAACAGAGAATGGATTAGATTTGCTGTGCCATGTTTTGATTTATGCCACATTTTGATAATGTACAAACTGTGTGATTACTATCTGGAATCTTCATGCTGCTGTTGAAATTTTGTCTAGAAATAGTTAGAGATCAGATCTTGCCTTTCAGTAGAGAGTATGCATGAATATGATAGTTAATTTTTCAAGAAGGCAAAACTGGCCAAGGCTGAGCTATTAAGGATTGCATCTCTGTTAGAAACATTGAGAAGGACTGGCCAGCAGAATTGACTATAGTTAGGTGGGAGCACAGTGTCAGTTTGAGTGTTAGACTGGGGAAATGGGTTGCTGGTCTATACACAAGAGGTGTACTCACCCTTTGTTAAAATCCCACAATCTTTGGTAGGTTTGTGCTGGAGTACAGTGGATCAGAGCAGGTTGGCAGTTAGGGCTGTGCTCAGATAGCTCAGTTCAGCTTCAGCACATCCCATCTGCCCAGTTGATGTGATTTGCCCTAACGCAGTCTGCAAGTGTAAGCAAGCAAGTCACAGTGATGCTGGAGTTTCTGAACTTGCTGGCACTAAGTTTTGCTTTTTCTTGTCTCTGCTGATCTACGTCAGAAGCTGAGATCCTGTCAGTAATATGGGGAAAAAAAAATTTATGTACCCCATGCAGGTGAGGTTTTGATGCAGTGTCTCCTCAGTGATTCTTGGCTTTGCAATACTACAGCTGGCTGGTTACCAGACAAAATACAGAAAGTGAGGGTGAACCCAGAAAATGGTGTGAGAAGCATAAACCCTACTCCGTAGTGAGGAATAAGCCCTCCAAAAGTGCTAGGGCTGATGTAGCAGTTTCCATGGGGGAACCTGCTGTGCTCCCCTTTGACGCCCTGTTTATTTTATAGCCCTCCAAGTGGGAAAATCCTGCAGAGCTGCAGCAGGTGCTTTCCTTTTTGTATTAGTAATACACCACACATAGGGAGATCTGTGTGGCAGGGAGTCTATGCAGCACTCATGATTCTGGGCTGAATTTGTACTTCGATACCTTCAGCACGTGTATAATTTAATTTGTAGTCTCTATTTGAGTTGTGCAAAGAGGCCCTTGTGTAATCTAGAAGCAGGCCCAGTTGTTGATGTTATCTGCAGCTTAGCTATAATTCACTGCTGCAGCATATCTCTGGTGAATTGACACTCTCTCTGGCTGAAGGCCTCCCAGATTTGGGGGAAGCCTCTACAGGAGCGCGCTGTTTAGCAGCGGTGGGACTGTTAGTCAGGGCTTACGCTGTTGGTGTTGCAGCACTCTACTCTGCTGCCATGGGCTGATTTGCATCACTGATAGCAGTGCTGGCACAGTGACAAGAAACTTCAGATTTTGGTGTTCAGAGTCTTCTGAAGTGTGAAGGTTGTTAGCCCCAGCTCCTAGAGAAATTTGGTACCCTGGGATGGTAGGGAGCATATTTGGGCCACACCTGATCATCCATTCCTGGAATTCCCTCATTTTCTCTTCCGATTATATTCAATGTACAGTCAATTCCCTGTTTTAACTAGTATTACTTGTTTGTCAGGTGTTCTGTTTTTCTTTTTTCCCCTCTTGCCATGTTTGTGCCCTTTTTGTATCATCTCTGTGCAATGCCTTATCCACAAGACACGCAGGGATTTATCCTTTATGCTTTCATTTAACCTGACCTAATCCTTTGCGTGACAGTGAATTGTAGCGTTGTTTCCATCTGCTCCCCTGTTTGTAGGTAAGACCGACTTTTTCCTTTCTTGCTTCAGATTGAGCTTTCAAATCCATTTCTCTTTCTGACCCAAACAGACCAGTCCATGTCGTGCTGCTGAGTTAATTGTCTTGCTTGTTGGAGTTCCTGCTGTTGATAGTCTCCTGATCCCTCCTGACAAACTTCTGCCCAAATTTAAAGACTGGCTACTGTTTGTTCTCCTCTTGAGAGTGTTGGCTCCTACTCACTACTTCCTTTGAACCAACAAAGATAGGATTTATTTTTGTTGACTATTTTGGGCTCTCTTGATCAGAGGCTGTGGGTCTCTGGGGCTGTGCACTTGGCTGGCCTTTGCCTGGATCTCTTCTCCATGAGACACTGCCTTGTTGATCAGCTCAGAGGAAACAGACCTGCTTTTTCCATCCTGCTGGATATATTCCCATGTCTCATTTCGTGCTCCCTACTGTACTTCCATTCTCTGATAACGAAAGTGATTTCACTTCAGTTCTATTGCTCTATGAATCCAGTTCTAAGTAGCATAGATGATTTCCAACATTATCTTAATTACTTGTTTATATTTTGCTGCTTGCTTTGTGACAAGCAGGCATGTGGACTGAGAGCAATTCTCTTGCCTCAGTTTTGATTTAAGTTCCTCTGCATAAATTAGTCGATTATTTTCTGAACACTTCTCGTTTATCTCCTTCTATCTGTTACACCATCAAGAAAGGAGAAGTTATGGGAAGGGGCAGATGACATTGGGATTGCTGTTGAGACTATTGCTCCAGTTGTCATTGCTGAGGTGCTTGGACAGCCGTAAAGCAATGTATAGGTATGGTAAGGTAACATGACATCGGTTCTGGTTTGCCTTTAACAGTTAGACTACAAACTGCAGCAGTTCATGAACTGTTTCATGAGTAGCATGGCCATCTGGGAGCAGTGGGAGGCAGCCACCTCCCTGCCTTCATATTAGTTACTCCTGCTTGTGAGCGAGAACTGGAAGAACAAAAGAAATCAGAGATCTTCTGTTCTTCTCAACCTGCCTTTTTCATGGATCTCCCAGATGCTAGATGAGTATGTCCCTGTTGACAGAATATAACCTCAGACATCAGGACATCTGGGTTGTCTTCCTGATATTGTTACAGCCTTTGTACCTCAGTTTCCTTAATACAGCGTGTAGCTATCAGTGATGTTAAGGTATTTTCAAGTATATTTCCCCTCCCTTCATCTCCAGGCACAGTATTGCAGGAATATAGTTGTAACATGAAAGATAACTAACAAGTCTAAATAGAAGTGAAGAAAGTCTGGCCTGGCCCACAGCCATACAAGTGCCATCAGTTTCTTTTCATCAAAGTGTGTTTCAGTCAGGTGGCATTTACTCAAAAAGCCTCGTTTTCCCCAGTGCATCTGAAGGCAGTTTCTCTAGGTCAGAAAGTACATGTTCCCCAAACAGACTGTTGCACTGCAGATGACGTTGCTAAGGCTATTTCTAGATATGATCATCTTCCTCGAAAGGGTAATGTTCTGTGTCAGAAGAAGCATGGTATAGGGCAAAGGGCTGGCATGCTGGGCCCCTGGATTGTTTCCTGAGTCTGCTGCCGAAAGGCTGCAAGTTCTGGGCACGTCAGATGACCTACATGGGTCCTACCATCTGTACATTACATGGCTCCCACCATCTGTACGTTGGGGTAATGCGCACACTTTTCTAATCCTGTTTTCAGGAAGCAGAATCAGTGTTTTGGAGCTTGTGACTGTTTGAAAGAAGATGAGACTTAGGATCTTAAGTTTTCTAGGTAGATTTGAGAATTGTCTCCCTGTGCCTTTATTGTCTTTCCATCAATCACTGTGATCTCTCCCCTGTGCAAGTACCAGAAAATATGATACTGGTTCTGCTGTGGCCTTGGAAGAGACTGAGTCCCTGACCATGCAGTGAGATGCATGGAGCTTGCTGGAAGTCATCGGGGCAGGGACCACATAGAGCTTTCTGCAGTGTCAGGCCTTAACCCTGCTCTGTAATACACTTGAATAATCAACAGAGAAAATTGTGTTAGCAGAGCTATGAAGGTGTTAGCAGGGGATGGATGAAATCTGTGCCTCGTTCTACTTAAATAATTCATTTTCCTTTGAATTATCTGTTTATGATGATTGTGTAGGGATGTTGTCTTTCCCAAGTAGCACTTGGGAGAGACCTGAGGGACAGTGCAGACCTGACATTAGTGCGAGGAAGTGTCTGTATTTTGCTGTCCTCATTCTGTGCCATGCTTTTCTCTGTTCCTGAGGGAGCTTGGAAGTGCCATGTTGAAGCCACCTGACATTTCCCTTCACCAAGTCCTGAAAAACATGGTTTTGTCAATTTATTAAAGGCCAAGAACCTGTCTACAAGAAGCTCAAACTCCCTTGCATCATGGATCATTGACAGGAATCTTGCATTGTTGAAGGCAAATAATCTACTTTTTCCTCTCCTGTGAGAATCTACAATAATTTGGCCAAGTTCTTAATCATTACAGATGTCAGCTGCTGCATGTCCAAGGGAGGTGGGCTAGGGTTTCTGTACTGAAATGGCTAAGATACCTCCAAAAATGAACATACATCAGCCTTTGTGTCTGATCTGTTTCCGTGAGCCCCTTCTGATGTGGTTAACTGTGGGCTGGGAAGGGAAGGAAAGGAAGTGGTTTCTGTAGGACCTTTGCTGACTTGTCGCAGAAGTTAGAAGGCAGACGAATGGAGTAGTGAATAGCACTTTGTAGATCTCACTTCACTCCTGGACCCTGCCAGCAGCCCTGTATACATTCAGCAAGTCCCTTTCAGCCCAGCTTATCACAGGAGACCCCCAAATAGTTTATTCCTTGTGGTGATTTTTTCCAAGGTATGAGCCTGGGATTTGAGCTGCAGAAGTGCTGATGATGCAGAGCCGCAAGGGGCATCAGCAGGAGTTGTGCTTTGAACATGTAAAGTGGCCCAGAAAACCAGGCCCTTGGGGGTCTTCACAGAGACACTCAGAGGGATGAGAAGCTGCAACTCTGATTTCCCTGGTTTTTTAGCTTCTGATTTGGAAAGCGAGGATGCTCGGCAATAAATGTGGTTGTGAACTGCCTGGCCACTGCTCTCAGCGAGCCTGTCGAAAAGCCTGTAAGGAAACCACTGGTTCTGTATTCAGAGCAGGGCTTGGCCTGAGGCCACACATTGAACAATGAGGAGAAAACAAAATATTGAATAGCTGCTTGTTCAGCAAACACGATTCCTCTTGGCCGTACAGGGCCCAGCGTGAGGCTGTGTATGAGATGGGGCAGTTTCCACTTAGCACGGGGGCTAGGACCAGCCTCTGCATGTAGGGTCTCAGGTGGTACAGCAGAAAGCCCACACTAGCACACTTGCTCTCAGCCTGTACAGTGGGGAGGAAGCCAACTGGGGACTTCTTTGCTGGCCCCAGATCGCAGCACTGAATGCAAAACAACATTCTTGCTATTGTGTGGCCTGGCTTGGAAAACCCTTCCCCTGCAGAATGCCACCTTGTGCTGCTTAATGGGGTGTTGCTTTGGTTTGGGGAAACCAAGCCCTGGGACTGGGAGAGATTCATAGTGCTCAGCAAGGAGTTGCTGCCTTTTTTCTGTTTCCTCTCTTGTGCTGAAAAAGCAGAACATGCACCAACAAAACAGCATGGTTTGTTTGGGACTGTGGCAGCAGTTCCTTCCCGTCCTGAGGGTTAAGCCTGATGAGTTTATCAGATGAGTTTTATTGGTAAACTAATACTACTTTTCTCTTGGCTCCCATTTTAGATTCTCCTTTGGCATTTCATACAAGGGTTTCTCAAGAGTAGGGTTGGCTCACTTGGCAGACAACAGGCAAGACATGAGGGCTGGTTTGGGTTGTTGGGTTTTTTTCCACTTTCCCACTCCCAGCATTCAACGATTATGTCTTTTTTTCTCTTTCTTTGACCCAAGAATCAGGTGGCATAAATGTCCTTGTTTGCTGTCTCTCTGAGGTGCCTGAGAACAGCAACCAACCATTGCAAGCCTTATCCTGGGATTCAGGGAACCCAATTTAAGTACCCTGCTCTGCTCCAGGGTTCCTGTGTGACCTTGAGAAAACCATTTAGGATTTCTGTGTGTTAGTGTTGTCTCCCCTGCCTAGAAAGTGTTAGGGAAGAGTTTATTTCTCAAGTGTTGCAGACAGATAATGATTATGAGGAGCAGGTGCCAAACAGAGAAGGGCTGTGTAAATATTCCAAGTAGCTTTGAAAACAGTTACTCCTTCAAGGCATGTGTGCAGTGTACCTTTTAAAGTTGTTTTTGACTGAGTGTTGCAGGAGGGAGGTTTTCAGGATATTGTGTAAAAACCCAGGGTTAGGCGACTCGGCATTTGTGAACCACACGAAGGAGCTCTATTTCTCCTCATTGAGCTGAAAACAGACTGTGGGGCCATTTTTCCTTTTCCAAACGTGAACAAACACAAACAGATGCTGGGATAGCTGTGTCTCCTTCTCTGTTGGAGACAGAGAATGTGAACTTTGGAAAGGGTCTGGCTTGATCTAGGGAAAACAGCTTTGATCAGAGCCTTGGGAGGAATCTGATACCGTGTCCATCTAAGAGCAACAGAAAAACTAGCCAGAGTGTGGGGCCAGGTTAATCTGGTGCATCTCCTTTGACGTCAGTGAGAAGGTGAGACAGTCTGTTCTGTCTCCTCACTTCAGCTACTCATGGGGAAGCATTTATTCTGGACCTCGAGGCCAGACAGTGCAGGGGGATCATGGGATAGTAATGACAGATGACTTTTGTCTCTACTGTTGCTTGGAAGGAAATGTTTTGTTAGATTTGCTGATACGCAAGACTGAGGTGAGGCTGTTGTTAAACTCAAGGCTGGTACTTGCAAAAGGTAGAACGGCAGCAGAAGGACTTCTCCAGCTATGCCATCTCCTGTTCAGCTACATCCTGTTCTCATTGTAGGAGGTTTTGACAGCACTGAGTGCAATAAGCTGCTGTGTTCACAAGGCTCCTCTGAAGCCCTCTGAGAGCCAGGCTCCTGGGCCTTCCAGAGGTGAGGTGGGTTCACAGCTCCCTTAGAAACTTAGCCCTTGGGCATCTCCATGTGCCAGGAAGATAGGACTCTTGCACAGCTATGATTTGTCTTACCATTGGGCTGAAAGCCTCACATGCTGCTACTGGTGGAGCTTCTCCATAGTCTTCCCAGACTATGGCTTGTGCAGTTGGTTTCATTGACTGCTTATGGTGGTGATCCACTGCTACTTGAAACCCTGGCACAACACTAGGGAGCCAGTAAGTTTTGTTTTGTGGACACAGGTGGATTTGAAATGGAAAAAACCTGTTGATCACCCTTCCCTTTTTTGTTTTGTTTTGTCATTTGGCTGTTTCCAATAGGAGTAATTTTTCAGGAAGAACTTGCATAAAAGAGAGAGCAGTAATGTAGTTCCCTGCTTTCAGAAGGGTTGGTTGATCTTGGCTTGGGTAATGGAAGAAGGCATTTCCTGCAGGGGAATTTGGTGGCCAAATGAATGGGTGTCAACATATCCAGCGGGTGGGAGAGGTCTGTAAAATGAATGGGATTGTATGTGGTGTGATGATACGTAAGCAGCAGAGGTGGCTGAGCCTCAGTGAAGTAAGACAGAAAGCAGTTGGCCTGGTCTGTGGATGGATGTTCTTGCTGTTTTGCTAAACATGATTCAGGTAACTGTGCCTTAGTTTGTACAAGCTGATGGAATATTTCTTGCCTGATTGAGGTGAGTGAATTTGGAGGAGAAGCACTGTCTCTGTGTTGCCATTAAGGACATATGTTGGAAGAGGTAATTTTTATTCCACCCGCCCCCTTTACCTGGCAGCACTTCGGGCCAGCACCATCTCCTGAGCCACCAGTATCTCTATTGTGATGCAGATGGAGCTCATGAAGTCCTGGGCTCCTCTGGAGCCAGGAGCTGGTGCCAGATACAGACGGGAGGGTGACCAGGTGCAAGGAGATGACGGGGTCACTGGGTCTAAATACCATCTGTGTATCGCATAGGACAAGGACTCTCAATTGCTCAGTTTTCCCAGTAGAAAATAGTTACCTCCCTAAGAAGTCAAACCAAGATGCAGATATGCTGCAAATGCATTCATTGGGCTGTTTATCAATATTAAATGTGAAAACCAGAAAGGTCAGCTGTGTTTAATGTCATGTGGCAGCTTTGTGATTTTAATTACTGTAAAAAACCCAATGGCAAATGAATTCAGTGCTCTTTTAGAGCTTGTTCCTCCCTGATGTGGTTTGTTTTGTTGACTTACCTGTGTTTGGGAAAAGTTCGACTCCTTCTGCCATGGTAGGAGAGACTTTATTTAAGTAAAGAAAATAGGATTAAGTGACAAATTATTTACAATGTCTCATGCACTGATGGAATTCAGTGTAACTTAATGTTTCAGCAACACCTTGTTAGTGTGTGGGATACTAATGTTCAGGCAGAATCACGGTACCTGGCATAAAAAGGTTGTTGCATCTGACCTTAAATCACAGTGACTGACAATTGCTGCTTCCCTGTTTCTTCCTATTTTGTACCCAGTTTCAGATATCTGAGGTAAAGAGGGATAAACTTCAGTTTCTCCTCTTTCTTTAAAAACTTGATGGGGTCTGCTCTGCTGTTTTTTGTTTTCATTTGCTTGGCTTCTTTATGTTAAGCTTCTAAAACTCTTTCTTGATCTTTTCCTGAGCAGTTTTCAAAATGTAGTCAGCAGGATCCTCCTCCTATAACATTCCTTCAGTTTTTAGCAGTAGTTACCAGTTTGGGTGTTTTAAATTTATTGTTAAAGAACTGACTGCTGTAGTAACCTGACTTTTAAATGAGAACCCTGCAGACAGTTTGTCTCGAGCTACTCCTAAGTTGCAGCTGAGGTTTTGAGCAGTGCTGATACATGCTCTTTGGCTATTGTCTTCTTCTCTGAACATGCCTGTACCCGCATGGCTGTGGTTTCAGCTTTGCAGGTGGGGCCAAGGTCCTGCTTGTCCTATCTAACTGACAGCAAGGATGTGAGCTCCTCTGGTTTGTGGTCCATGCTCAGTAGTGCTGTCCTTATTTCACTGAGTGACACAGGCTCTGACTATCAACAGCAGCAAAGCAACATCACACTGAACGTACCATTCTTTGCTGTTGTAAATGCTGTGTTACAGGTAACCCTGAACCATTCCCTGAGGGCTGCAATAGTTTCCAGCTGTTGTATTCATCCTACACCCATAAAAAAGCTGGCATTGGCAGACAAGGATGAAGCTTTGATTTCAGTCTGGTGATACTGTTCAAGTTCTCAGTTGATGATAAGACCAGCTCAGTTAAAGAGGTCCAGTTACATTTGTTTCTGTACCTATTTAAAACTTTTTTTTTTTTTAACTGAATGTAGTATCAGTAGAGGTTCCTGTATTTTTTTCCACTTCACTGACAGCCCTGTCCTTGTTTAACTCCAAATAAATCTTAGTAATATGTGAAGCACAAAGACAAGGGGGGGAAAGTAATCTCTAGATGAGGAGTTGCAGAAAATGAATTATGAACAGAAGAGAGACCTTTTCTTTTCTGTATCTGTTGACCAAGCAAAGGGAAACTGGCACAGAAAGTAAGTTAGTTAAAGGTGGTAGTGGGGAGTGGTGCTGAGTTTTTTTCCTAAATTTAGATGAAAGGAAAAATTAAAACTTTTCCAAATGTCCCCAGTAGGACTAAGCAAAGCATAGGCAGGTAAGAGAAGAATCCCATCCCCATATAATTCATTCAGCATTGCAGAGATTCTTTCCTCTGCATTCAGCTTCAATGAGAAAGTGTTTGGGGACTTGGGGTTTGTTTTGTTTCATGTCACCGATATGGTTAAAAGTCACAGCATAGATTTTCTGACTTGGTGAAAAGCCTGTGACCCCTCTCAGTTGTCTTCATCAGAAGACAGATAGGTAATAAAGAGTCTCCTGTGTGAGAGGAGCAGGGAGAACCTGCTGTTTTAATTTTGTTCACAGCAGTGGGCCAAACTTTGTTCTTTCAGTGCTGGCCTTGATAATTGGCTCGATATAATATAGGAATTCAAGCCATTGCATATCTCTGGCTTTATAACTGCTAATGTCATAGCCAAGAGGCGTGCAATGTCTCTTGCAAAAACATACAGTAAATAAGAACAATAAGCATGTTCCAAAGAACATATGGACTGTGGTTTTAAAGGGCCTTAGCTCAGCCCTGGTGGGTTAATTTGCATCCATGTTGCCTGGAAAAATGGATTTTGCAGGTTTAGACTTTTTAGGGGGGTGTGTTTGATTTGGGAGGTTTTCTGGACTAAACATTATGTTCATAACTCTGATTCCTATGAAGTAGAGTTAAGGGATCCTCTTTTTTTGGGAGGAACAATTTGCTTTGTGAGTTTCCTCAACTTTAGGAGTTTGGGTATAGTACACCTTGACTTCAGGCTATCCCATATCCTGCTGCGCAGAGTACCTTGCACATGTATGGTAACATTTTTATTTTTCCTCTGGCCACTGGCAGCTCTCAGCCATGGCTAGCTAAGACTCATTTACCTTGTTTTTCACCAACATCTACAGTTTATTCATCATCTTCAATGACGTTCTAACACCTGTTAAGCACTCCTCCTCCCTTTTTTTAGAGAAGCATTTAATTATGACAGGGTTTCCCTTGGAGCACATCCTCCATTCAGTTCCCTAATTGCAGAATTCTCTGTGGGATTCTCCAGATGGGGGATAGAGGATAATCTTCTCAGAGCTCCGGAAGAAATGTGATGCCAAATTACAGAAAATAGATCCTTTTTATTAAGCTCTTGGGCTCCTTTTACTCTTATTTTAAGGTGACCTTCTGGTAAAGAGAAACGTTGGATAAATGGCTATCCTTTTTAAATAATCCTCAACAACCTTACCTGGGTTACTAATAACATCGTTAGGTTAGAAATCCTGAGAAGATTTAAGCTTTTTTTACCACTCATGCTGTCATCACAGAGGCAAGGAGAATGAACTTGCCCTTTTGTTTCTAGTTAGTCTCATTTTCAAGCTAAGAGCTCTAAATTAGGGAGCGTTGGCAGCGTGCTTGGCGTAGCAGGCAGGTATAAAGACAAAGCCGCCTCCTTTGTCAAGTGGTCTCAGTGCCACTTTGTGGGTCACTTGCTTCACTGCAAGCTAGTGCTGTGGCAGTGCTGTTTCAATCCCTGAGGGTTTTCCAGGCACCCTGAAGTGCTACTTAGTGCCAGTGATGTTTGCAAACATGGCAGTACTGGCCATCCTGTTTCATGCCCATATGCTGGCCATATCTGGAGTTCTACTAACTTTGCTAAATGTAGCATGCGGCCGCTGAAGGCTCCAGGGGTTGTCCTTACAGAGCGAGTTCTGCTGGAGGATTCCTGTGTGTTTGATGTGCATACATTAATACTCCATGATCTCCTGAGTTAGCAGATGATACCAGCATTTTTACAGGGTGAATGGAGAAACTAAAGCACAAAGAAATGCAACTGCAGTCCTATATGGAGTTGGTGGCAGAGTCAGAAGTAGTCTGGAATGGCTGACTCTGGTCCCCTGTTCTAATCATTGCCTCTCTTTGGGATCTTATGTGCATTTAAGTCTCTAGAGAACACTTTCTTTAACACCAGTAAGAGGACCAGCTTTGCACGTAGCGGGTAAATACTGGAGGGGAGGAATCTCCTGTCTTGCTGAGGTTATAGGGTATGGATTTTAATGTTTGTACTCGGTTGGCTTTATGCTGTGATACACCGCTGCAGATGCGTACGGCTTGCAGCAATTGAACTTTGGTGCTGAGAGGTTAAAGGTGGCTAATCCAAATTTTTGTTTGTCTTCCAGGTCTACGCACAACGAACTAGAAAAGAACCGGTAAGTAGATAATGAGCTGAATTCTCAGAAATGAAAGCCTGGTGAGTGTAATGTGGTTTAACCTTACACATGCAGGTGCGGTTTGATCAGCTTAGACAGCTGTGAATGGCCACACTGCATCACGTAGTTTTAAAAGTCGCGGCAGGGAGGGAGGAAGACACAAAAAGATCTGAAAAAGCAGCCTTGTTTTTGGTTGGGTTTTTTTTCTCTCTCTGAAAAGGCAAGAAGTGACCCAGTTTTGTGACTAATCTGTATGCAGAGTAAATACTGTTCTTCTCCTGACAGTGAAATCTGATTGGGGCACTTTCCATACATGAGGTTGCTACGGGATCGGGTTTCTTGGGCCCTGGGTTTACCGTGAACCAAAACGCAGAGCCTTGTGCTCTACACCCTCTCCCTCCCACCCTCCACTGGGCTGTGATAATCTCTGCAGTGCAGAAGAAAACACCATTGTCCAGAGTCTTGGAGGTCCGGCTACCAGTGCTCCTGTGGAGACCCTCTCTTCTAACCTGTTTTAGGATTGCGCCTGTTTATCCTTGAATCTGAAGTTTTAGCAAGCCTTGCAGTTTTGTTACTTGGCTGGCTCTGCCGTATGACTCAACCCTTTTGTAACAGGAGTTAAAGTAAGATAAATACCATTGAGAGAGGGGAGCTAGTTCACACACAGATCAGATTATCGCCTTCCATTCAGGATGCTATAGTTAAGGTTGTGTCAGGGTTTCCATTATAAACTTATCTTGGCTCTTCTGTGAGATTTTAGGGGGACTGAGGGAGGGTGCTTGTGTTTTTTGTGCCTGCTGGAACAAAGGCAGTGCTCTGGCCAGCTGCTCTGATGAAGAAACCATGAGGGTGGGAAAGCTGAGTCTAAATGGGTTCATTGCCTTGTCTTCCCTCTTAGCAGCCATCATTTAACAAGGGATGGGAACCCTATAAGGATGGCCAGATATCCATAGAGGCTTTGAGCCAAGTGTATTGAGCCATTGTGTATTTCCATTCAGACAAGATCTCCTCATGTAGCTTCAAGGGAATCAGAGCTGAGAACCTCATGCATCATGTTGTCCTCAGTTTCCCCCACATCTGCCTCCCTCTGGCAACAGGAGTGCTGGGGAAGCAGCTTGGCCTTTGCATGGTGTGGGTGTTTTCTTCCAGGCTGTGCTTCTACCTCCTGGTAGTTTTGAGGATCTACAGAGCTGTCAAGGTCCTGTCTTTCTGGAGTGATGCAGGGAGGTTTTTTTATTTGGGGTTATGTTGCTCCCTGAATATCAGCCTTTCCAGTCCCAGGTTGAGCTGCGTTGAGAAGTGTTCACTCCTGGGTTTTCCAGTGCTCTCTATGGTTTTATTTACTGATGATGGAAAGAAAATGCAGTGCTTATGTCTGACCCAGGATGGAGGGTGCTTTTTTTTTCTCCATGACAACAGTAAACCGTCACTAATTTTCAGTGTGCTTATTTGCATATCTAATTGTTACTGCAAACACTGCTTGCCTTCAGTACAGCTTTAGAGCAGAGCTGTTTCCATCTCTCACTGTACCAACCTGGTCCTCTCACACTGGCCGTGTTTGCATGGATATGTGACCATCTTTTTCTAGCCTCAGGCTTGTGGGGCAGGCAGTGAAGCTTCAAATTCTCTGTGGGTGAGATCTAAGCAGTTAGTGTTGTGTATTTATTGTCCAAATAAGGACTGGCAAGTATGATGGGTTTAGGATATGCTTGATACAAGCTATCTGTGTGAGTTGAAGTTTCTGCCTTGATTCCCTATCTTTAACTAAGGACAGTAATACTGCCTGGGTTGGGGACATTGTGAGGATTGACTACTGTCCAGCACTTTGTTATATCCGTTACTGGTGGGGAGGAGTATTATTACCTGTACTCCCTCTTATGCCACCTTTTTCTGAATGTTGACAAGCTGTTTGCTTGCTACAGAATTTGTCACCCCACTCCCAGTTGGTGTAGTATCTCTCTCTCCTCCCATCTCAGTTATGCTCCCTAGTCCCCACCTGCTTTTGGGCAAAGACTCCTAACCATCAGCCTTCTCAGCAAGGTCTTTCCGCCAGGGCTTCCCGTTCCAAGGCACTGTACTCCAGGTCTGTGTCTCAGACATGGTTTTACAAGCCCTTGGTTTTCATCTTTCTGGGAGGGGTGCGCGCATTTGATCACACTGAGTGGTCAGGCAAACTCCTGTATCTGGGATCTTTGGTCGGGAGCTTATGGCTTGGGATTGTCTGTCCCTTATTGCAAATGCCGTGGCCTGATCAGCTTATGCACATCTGCAAACCCAACTAGACCCTGTAGTGGCTGTGCTGGGTTTGCAGTGTTTGTTACCAATGATAGGGACAGTCAGTTGCATAATGGAAGCATTTATTTTCAAACTCCACAGCAGTGTTTTCTAAGTGAAGGGGATTGCTTCCCCCTTAGATTTCCACCACGGTTTATTTGCTGTGTTGTTAAGTTTGTCAGTGTCTCCAGACTTAACTGTCGCAAAGATAAAAGCCCTGATCCTAATGGCTTTGTGGCTGGCAGGTGCTCATTTTCCCTATTATTTGAGATTATTCCTTTTGAATCTGACTGCTATCTCCATCATTGACACACACTATAATTTTCAAAATTGTCCACTATTAGGTCTCTGACTCTGTTTTTTTTCCCTTCTTGTCTGTGAACAGCAGCCTTCTTATGTTCAGTTAAAATAAAATTTAACCCATGCAAAAATTACACAGTTTCTTTCAAGCAGTAGCAGTAGAATAGTAGAAAAACAAAATGCTTTCCTCCTCCTTTTTGAATATGCGATTTAACTTGGACTCAGTATTGCAAAGCTGATGATGTTTCGTTGTATCAGGATTAAGAATCTTGTACCCCTTTGATGTTGAAAAGTAAAAATACATTTAAAAAAATTAAAACAAGCCTTTAAGCTCCACTCCCTTTCTTACTCTTGAAATATTTCACGAACACTCCAGTGGTTCGGCTGAGGAGCTGTTTGATTTGGTACCAAGTATTAGCTGTAATATTTAAGTGACTTCTCTTTCTGCTTTGATTTGTTTTTTTTATCTGAAAGGATTGCAATGACATTTATATAAGGGGCTTTGTTTGATTTATAGAAGATTAAAGTTAATTTATAGTTATTATCTGTCATTAATCCTCATGTTGGAAAATTGTTTGTGTTTTTTATTTAATGGGTATGTGTTTCAGTTTATCTCTGCCTGGGATGAGTCATAGCTTGCATTTAAACAAGAATCCAGTGTTCTGCTTCTCATCAGCTGCAAGGCTTAACTAAAACACCTTTTCGTCCTTTAACATGCCTACCAAAAAACTGATTCGTAAACAACACCTCGTCATTGTCTAAAAGAAAACATGATAAAAGAAGTGACTGAAAGATGAACTTTGCTAGTGTATTATTTCCTCCAAAGAGGAAGATAAATAGAATTCAGACTTAAGTTAAATGGTGTGTGCTATACAGACAGCAGAATTAATGGATGTCTGTGAACATTCTAGACACACGCCATTTTGGAAGGATGTGGTCAGTGTGGTATTAAGAGGAGGTGCATGGCACTGAGATGACTTCCCTGCTGCTCTGTGAAGTGGTGGTTCTGGTAGACCAACATGGTGGTGGGGTCTGTCAGAAAAGTTACATCTCCTTTACAAACATCTTTCTATAAGCTATTGATCAGATTTTTTTTAAAACGTTTTTCTTTGTATCCTAGATTGATCTATTTGGTTTTGCTGATGATTGCATTGTAATGCAGCAGAAGGAAGGAGAACAAGGCTGAGTAATTGGGTAAAGAATGAGTTACTAGGGCAGATTTTTCTTATGGTAACAATAATTTAATTCAAACAAAAGATAGATCCGAGGAGGGAAAGAGACCTTGGGAGAATCACTGAAATTATAATTTTCTAAAGGTATCACAGAATCTGTGGCTCTGCAAAAATACCTCATTTAAAATGAAAAAGGACAAAGTCTAAAGGAGACAAAACTCTTTCTAAACCAATTTGCTAAAGAGTTGTGTTTAGTGTAAAAGCACAGAGTGAGGTGATGTAAGATCCTTTCTGTGTGGTATCTGTTGAGATTATCAGAAACAAAGTGAAGACAAACGCATAGCAATGATTGCGTACTCTTCAATGTACAAGACTGTTCATTGCTCAGTGTTGGTCCAGAATGGTTTCTTACGCAGAGCTGACTGTTACGCTAGGTTGCACATTTGAGGTAGCAGATGAGATAAAGGGTAAAACCCTACTGAACGTTTAGGAGAAAACCATGACCTAGGTCAGCTTGCACTGAAACATGGGGCCTTCTGAGGCTCTGAAACAATTGCACAGTTTGGTTCTGTTTCTTCAGAACTGGGGCTTGAGTGTGTCTGTTAGCAAAGTGCAAGAGAAGAAGGAGGGAAAGCATTTAACATAGGGCATTTAAATAGTGCAGATGTGCTGTCTGGGCTGGGAAAGATAGAGGGAAGGGAAACACAAGTATAGTGAATCCTTGCTACTCTGAATAGATATGGATGCTTGTGCTTTTGTAGTGCTATATAAACTTGCCAAGCCAGTCTGATCAGTGTTTGTCTTGAACCAACTAATCAATGTGGTGTTGAGTTCAGTGCTATTTATCAGGAGAGCTGGAACAAGGAACTAATCCAGTAAATTTTGTTTGCTCTTTGGAGCGGGTTTTGTTTTCATGTTAACTTCATGTAGCAGACCTTGACAGAACTTACTGTTTTCCTCATTAATAAAACTTGGAACCTGTGATGTTCGCTGCAGCAGTCAAACCACGTCCAACACAGCTGAGAGCATGCGTCTTTCTTTGACACATCCAAAGGTCAGAGTATGCACTGATCCAACTTGCTCCTTGTGGGAACTGTAGTTCAACCCTCCTGTCTCTGTGGCCAGGATGGAACAAGAGCTGGAGGTAGCTAGCTGTCTTCAGCTCTGCTGCGTGGGTGACGGATGCCTCTGTCTTCAGCTGGGACTAAGAATTTTTAGCAGAACTGAAGCATGTTCCTTTAGTTTAGGAGATCTGGATAACTTATTGCACTGCTGTGTCTGGTTTTGGTTAACCTGGAGAGGGTGAAGTCTGTAGTTTGTGGAGTAAGGCTGTTGGAGAGATGTTCTTTCTGGATACGTTCGGGTTCAGTCATCGTCGTTCAGTGTCAGTCTGCCTTTGCTGTATTGCGGTTATTTCTTTGCGTTGCTCCAGGAACTCGGCAGTCAGATGTCGTAAAACTGGGAGTGGTCTCTTTGGCTGACCACCGCACTCGTTCATGCGAAGTGCTTCCTTGTGCAGAAGCAGCGTTTTGATTCACTTACAATTGAAAGTCTGCAAAGGTTTCATTTCACATTGGCTGGGCAGCAGAACATTTTGAACTCTGAGTAAAGCTGCTGAAAAGGGACAGTTAGTCTCCATGCCAAAACTGGAAGGAAACAAAATGATCCTCGTTTTGTTGGAAGTCCCTTAGTACTGCTCATACTGGAATTTCTAGTTTCAATATGGATTTTTTTTTTTTATTCAAAGTGATGCAGTGAAGAATGAACACATGCCTGCTTTCCTCCTCTCCTTCCAGAGGTCCGCTCCCAGATCTCTGCACCTCCCTTATGAACCCAATAGCAGTTGGAGAAAGAAGAGGAAAAAGAACGACAGTACTATGTTGGAAAAACTGTCACGAAGCCAAATGGTTTTATTTCAACAATGTTGCACAATAAAATCAGTGTTTTAAGCCAGTTTTCAGAAATAGATATTTATCACAAAGCTCTTCTCAACTAAGATGTGTTTTAGGATCACTTTCTGATGTGTTTTCTTCCCATAGTGTAGAAAGAGCTGTCAGCACAATCTGCTTGGCCTTGCTGTAGTGGTCTGATGCTGAAAATCCTTTCGTTGTCTTGCCCCCTAGAAGGGAGACTTCAAAGGAAACCCCCATCTTAGAAAGAAAAGTACTCTGCAGTCATGTCTCCCTCCTTACTGGCTGAGTTCTTGCATTCAGCATCCTGTACTTAAGATTTCCAGAGTAGTGACTAGAAGAGGTATTGGATGGTGCATTACTGGTTATTTACTGCTTTCAGGGAGCCAGGAGTGGTCTGGTAGCTGCTGTGGGTGTGTAATGAAAGTGGTCCTGTGTACTTAGATGGTATCTGATTTGGAGTGCAGCCTTGCCAGCTTTAGTTCTTGAATCTCTTCCCAAACATGCGTCCCTGAATTTGTGCTTGGCTGTGTTGCCACAGTTTTCTTTCAGGCTGACCTCTCTCCAGTTAGGTATGTTTATGGCTGTCCTGAAAAAAAATGAAAGTCTATGCAAATACCCTCTGTAAGCAGCGAGCTTGGGTTTGGCCACAGGTAGGAAGTCAAGTGTTTAGCTTGCCTGTCTCAGTTTTCAGTCATGTCAGGGCTCTGTACTTGCTGTATCTCTCCCAAATGCATCTCTGGAGACTCTGGTGGAGGAGGGGTGTTGTCTTTTTTTTTTTCTTCAGGAGTGCTGTTTGAATGGCCAAGAGACAGAAAGTCTGATGCAACAACTTCGCTTGTTCAAGTGACTGACATGGCTTGCTCATGGGCCTGAAAGCATTACTAGCTAAAAGCCACTTGGGGAATTTCTGCCTTGGAGAAGATGAGGTAATAGGAATATAATTTTTGAGGCAGATTATCTGTTAACTACAAGTTTCAGGACTTTGTACTCTTGGGGCAGAAGCTGGAATTGTGTGTGCTGATCTATATCTGGTACGTGTGTGGAGGGTACTGTAGCAACATGGCACATGCAGACTTCTGATAACCAAAGGAAATTCAGCCTGGGCTAGGAAATGCAGGCAAGAAACTTCCTCTTTCTCATTTTTGTATGTGGCCCGTTTTTACCAAAGGATCACGCCTTTGAGAACCTATAACCTTATGGTATGCCAAGGGAGGGTGAGAAGAGTCAGACACCCCCATTTAACAGGTGAGGAGCAGAAACACACATGGACCCAGTGCCTGGAGTAATCAGCATGTAGGAACAAGTTTGTATTGACCTGCTTCTTCGCTTTATTGATCCACATCTCCAGCCAGTTACTGGCTTTTTCTCTGCTTCAGAAAAGTTTCCTGTGTCACACTTCTGCTTCCTTCAAAGCTTCATCCTCACTCCTTGTGCCTGCCTCAGTGTCCTCTCTGGCCAGGAGGTGCTGCATGATGCTGTCTTGCTGGCCTTGCACCTTCTTCTATCTGAAAAGAGAGAAGGGGTGCAAAGTGAAGGTACCTTTGCTGCTGCAGGTGTCTGACGGGGCTTGGTATGGTAGGGCCTAGCCCTTTGTTTTGGATGCTGTGGTGGGTAGTGCCAGTGTGTTACCAGGTGCTCATAGCCTTGTCTGGGAAATGAAAGCAAAGCACTTCATCTCACCATTGCTGTGGTTGTTGCCTGGCTGCAAATGGTGCTGGTCACCCTGAGCAGTTTGCATAGCTGTGGGCAAACAGACTGATCAGGTTTCCTCCCAAACAGTGCATGTGACAACTGTAAAACAGTTAAATAGGCAATGGGCAACCAAGGGTCAGGAATTCTCCTCCCATGAAACCGTCGGGTAAGGTGGACAGGGCTAAGTCAGGGCTGTGGCAGAACACAGCAGCAGATGGTGTCATCTACCCGCCTTCCTTTCTATGTGCCTTGGGATTTTTAATTTGTGTAGAAATCCAGATAATAGCTGCCTAGTGCTCTTTGTGTTTGGTCTTTGGTAAATCCTTACAGTGCTTTTGCAAAATTGCAGTATCCCCTTTTTCAAAGGTGGCACTTGAGTCTGTCAGATGCAGGTTGAATCTCATGTAAAGGTTTTGGATTTGAATGAGTCTGGAGGAATGCAGAGAAATCCCTGGATCCCAGAGCAGTGGAATGAGTCAGATCTTCTGCCTGATGTTCCATTAAAAAAAAAATTCAGGGCTATCTTTTGAAGGTGTCCTTTATGTGTACATGCTGCCTGAGCATCGCTTCCCATTAGCTCTGTAATAAGATTTTCTGTCCCTCTTGACTGTTAATTATTTACCTTTGAGGGTGCATTGATAAAGCAACATGACTTATTTAGGGGAAAATGAAAAGCTTTTGCGAAGGATGCATGCTTTTTGCTCTTACGGTTTTTTTTTTGCCCAGGAGCTTAAGTAGAGTACCTTAAGACTCAAAGAAGGGAATGCCATGAATGGGAGATTTTGCAAATGGGCATGTTCAGCTCACAGAAAGTGAGGCAGGAAAGGGGATGTAGCAGTTACAGAGTGATCTCATAACTGCCAGTGCAAGGGTTTCTGCCCAGGAGGAGCTGAGGGAAAGAAGGAGACATAACAGAAGTTGATCCAACAAAGCTTATGCACTGAAACCTCCAGTGGAAAGAGGACATGAGCTTGAAGTGCAATGTTACTTTCACAGAAATAGGCTCTGTGAATGATATCAGTGGGTTCACGCATGGTCGAGGCTGATAACTGTATGATAAGGGTGTGGTTTTTGCCATGGTAGGTAGTAAACAGCTGCACACTACTTAGTCCTGCTTATAAAGTCAAGTGCAGTCTGCTATCTCTGAGTTGACTGCTTGCTGAGCTAGGGTGGAATATCTAAAAGCATCTGAATCATTTAGAAGCACAGCTCTTAATGACTTTCAAATGAATGCTTGGTCCTTCACTTGGGCACTTGTTGCTCCTCCGTAGTTGTATCTACAGTGCTGTAGTTGTGCCTAGTCATTTGGAAAGCAGTGCCAAGGGTTCCTATACCAGATGGCCTACTGTCCAGGACAGTGAATAATGCAGCGACAAAGGGAGAGCATCTGATACATGCTGTTCTTCCTGTGAATGAGTGTATGTGTTTGGAGAGAAAAGGCAAGGACCCTTCTATGAGGGTGAAGGCTGGCAAAGCCACATGTCCATCAGAGGATTTATGTGGAAAGGAAGTTGATGCCAGATTCCATTTTGCTGCTTGCTTCTGTATGGGTAGATCTCCTTCTGAGCAGCTCAGAAGAGAAAAGGAACAGAACAGGAGGGTTCAGAGGTGCGATCAGCCCTGAGGAGCTCGCTGTGGCTGTCCTTAGCCTTGAAGAAGACCCTGATCAGCCAAGAGTGTCTCAGAACCTGAGAATAGGCAGTTGACAGCATTTCCATCTGCTCCTGCAGTGTGTTCCTCTGTGCTTTCCACTCGGAGCTGGGTTGTGCAGGAGGGATTGCCCTGGCTCTCCCAGGACGTTCTGGGTGATGTGTCTACATTTTTCACCTAGGAGGGTCTTTCCAGTGCTACTTAAAGACATAACCTGTTGAGCACTTGGGTTAATTCACTGTAATTCCATGTGGCCAAAGTGAGCCCTCAGGTAAGTAGTGTTCTGCTCCTTCTGGAAACTCAGTGAAATTCTTCAAATGAGATATTCTGGAAAGGGGCAGCAGTGTAGCAGGTTTATTGTAGAAATCAGAGGCTAAAAAGAGCTTGCTTTGCATCTCCCATGTCTTTCATTCCCACCTATTTGGCCTCGTTCCCTGGGGTGGGCTGAGTTGTGGGTTGCCCAGTCAGGTTTCGCCCAGCTGTGTGGGAATCTTCCATAGAGCTTGGAAAATACGATTCATTAGCTACACTTCAGTAATGTCAAGAGGCCACATGCGGGCGAGTACTCGCGTTTGCACAGATGCACACAGTTACGTGCAAGCACACACAAAGGGCTGGCAGTTAAAATCTCTGTGCCCGTCTCTTTTTAACAGGGGAGGACAGCCCCAGCTGTGTATACAGCTTGGCGTTTCCCTTTGATCTGTGTTTGTTTCCAGCGTTTCTCATAGACTGGATCCTGGCGCTCCTCAGAGCTGGCTGCTCTTTTCCATGTTTGCAGCTGCGTAACTGCATACAGAGAAGCTCGCTGGGGTGACTGGCTATAACTGATTTCAGTGACTTGGGGTGGGGGTTCCTTTTCCCTGCAACTCTTCCTGTTTGCTTTGCTCCTGCCCCTTCCTTGCCAGCCCGCGTGGCAGGGGATTGTCTCATTCTGCTAGTAGAAACTGTGTGTTGCAGTTGACTCACGATCCTCCCTTTTGCTTTGCCTGCCTGCTCCCATACGTGTGGCATTACTGCCCTTTTCCAGCTGCACGCTGCAGCTGCCACTCCAGTGCACGTCTTGTGCTTTGTCACCAGGATCGTAGCTCAGAAAGGCAAAATTTCCTTTTGCTTTTCACAGACTCAGCATGCTGCCCCTGCAGCGGGCTTGGGCCCTGTGCTTGAAGAAGGGCAAGAAACTGCCCTCTCAAACTCAGATGGTGTTTTGTGAAGCTGTCACAGATGGGGCTGAGAGGGGCCTGCAGAGCTTGTTTGGTCTGTCCCCTGGTCCCAGTGCAGGATAAGATCTAGCTAAACCTTTCCTGTCAGGTGCCAATCGAGCATGGCCTTAAAAGCCTATGACAGCAGGATTGCCTAGGGAGGCAGTGCAGCCTGTTGCCCTGATTAACTGTTGGTCCTTCTAGAAAGCTTTTCCTAGTGTCTAACTAAGAAGAAAATTATTTCAGCCTTGTTCTAAGGGAGAAAAAAAGCCGTCCAAAGTTGAGTGCCTCTGTGTGTGTGAAGGAGAAGTTCCAAACACTGAGTGTAGTAATCAGCTTTCATAGCAAGAATCACTCTGTTAGACCCTAGAAGTATGCTGAGGAATTCTGGCTGAGATAAGCAAATAGGGGGAAAATAATCATCTTTCCTTTTCCCAATCCATGTATTTGCCACTTCACCTACCCAGAAAAGCATCTTCGATGCGAAAAGAAGTGGGAAACCAGATGGGAACACTTTGTCTCTGGTGGATATTCTACGTAATATGACCCTCTTAGGAAATGCGCAGAGCCTGCTCTCTGTGGCGTGACCTCTTTTAAACTTTTCTTGGCTTGGAAAAGCAGCTTACAAGCTTCGTGCTCACTGGAAAAAGCACATATGGGGATGTGTTTCAGTGAAGGGATTGCAAAGGGGGAGAAGAAGAGAAATCTTCTATCTGGTGTCATGTGCTTCAGGAAAACATGTAAAGACCTTCTGGAGTCCTGAGCATCTCTTGGAGTTTCTTTGAGTTGTGGGTTGTTTGATTGTTTGGGGCTTTCTTCTCAATGATCTCTGAGAAAAATACATTTGGTGGGGAAGGAGCAGAGTGGGAAGGGTGTTAGACTGTGGTCTGGGCACATTGTAACTGGTTAGCTGTAGTCAGAGTGCGAAGCTGTTGTACAGAAGTAAAGGACTCCCGTCAGCCCTCCAAGCTGGCTCTCAGGTCTGTGTGGATAGGACTGCCTTGCACTTCCTCTCAGCCATCCAGGCAAGGCAAATTGCGTTCGTTTCTTAAAGGATTTTTTTTCCTTTTTTTCTTTTTTTTTTTCTGTTTAAAGGAACATTTGTTAACCCTGTTCTGTTGTTTAGAGCAAAAAATATGATCAATCTTGCCACCTCTTGTAATCTCCAGTTTTGGTTGTATTCTGTGCTGCTCGAATCCCAGCACCCAGAATGAAGTGTTTTCTGTCCTCCACATAAAACCAGTGTATGAGGCAGTGTTACCTGTGTATTTAAAAAAACAGAAAGAAGGGGGAGCATCCTATGTAGGTGTTTGTGTTCAGTTTTTTAAATCATGTGATATCTCAGCTACTCTGGTGTATTTTTATAATGGGGCCTAAATCATAATCTTTTGGACATGTGGGATTACCAGTAGGACATCAGAAGCTAAAGGTTTTAAAGAAATAAAAAGTTTTATAGCTGCTTGATTGTAAAGTCAACAGTAGAGCCTTTATCTTGTCATCCTGATTCTGACTAAACTCCTTTGAACTTCTCTGAAATTTCATCCTGGGAATTTCTCAGGACACAGGTAAGAGGAGACCTCAGACAGTTTTTGCTGCATACGTGGTGGGGAGCAGTGAGAGGTCATTGATCCATTTTGAGAAAAGTGGCCATCTCATACTTTGGGCATTATTAACTAGCAGAAAAGCTGAATGAATGAGCTTCCCTAAGTGTCCTACTCTCTAGGCACTTCACATACCAGTGTCATTGCTGAGCTACATGAGCACCTGAAAACCAAGAGTGGATTTAGCTGTGCAGTACTCCGTGAAGGAATTAGGATTAGCTTCATTTTGTGGATGAGTGGTGCGTGCTTCAGTTCCTCAAGGGATTTACCTGAGGTCATGCAAGCTGTCTGCAGACAGTTCTCCTGACTCTCACTTAAAGGTCTTGCCTGCTGCATTACCCTTTCCTGCTTGTGGAGAGAGTTGAAATGTCAGCTCCGTTCGGTGGCTGCTTCGTCCTTCCTGAAAGTGCATGCAGACTCTGCAAGCTCCTGGCTAGTACAGCATGAGGACAGTCAAGAAATCTGTGCTTCTGGTTTGTCATTTGGCTCTCATGATGAGGAGACCCACCGCAGCCTCTCCCCAGGTGAATGGTTTGCAATGAAAATTAGCTTTTTTTGTTCTTTTTATTTTTTTTTTAATTATTACTATTTTTAACACCAGTGATTTTTTTTTTTTGAAACCAACAAGGAGTGATCCCAGGATGGGACATTGTATAGAAAATACCTGACCATGAAGCAGCAATTTATCTTGCCTAAATTCATAAGGCCCTGTGAATGACATAAGCACTACAGAGTACAGGGAAGGAGGAGTGTGATTGTGTTACCTGCAACGGCACTGCATTGTATTTCTGTAAGCTCCTGTGGTTATTTTCTTAGTATTATCCTGATAGTTGAGCAAATGGAAACTAGTTTCCACTAAACTGGAGAACTAAATGTTCCAGCTACTCTCATCCCTCTTTTTTTTTTTCCTTTAATTATTTTTCTTTCCAAAAAAAACTATGAACCTTTCAATGTCTGGTCTGTTCCCAGGTGGGATCCTAACCCTTTTCCTGCTGGGAGGATACGGAGCAGGCGAGTGTAAGGCAGCTAATCCTCCCACAAATGTTAGTTTACCCTACTACAACTGTTCTTGGTTTGGGGCAATTAAAATAGTATGCCTTTGTGGCACTGCTGACTCAGGCAGGGGTCTTAACGATCTTCTCCAGCTGATCAGGGGTTCACTTGTGGAGTAGAATGTCCTATGCTTAACGTTATGACTTCTTGAGCCCTGTTGGAAGGACTGAGAGTTTTGTAGTTGAGCTGAAAAAAGTCAAGCAATTTTCATGTCTTACAGATGCATTTTGGTTTGCTCCCTGCCCAAGGAAATGGTTTCCAAGTGGCCAGTTTCATGCTTTTTCTGTTTGAGGTTTGAGCAGTTTCAAGTCTCTTGGCCTTCACACATGCCCAGAGTAGAGAAAGAAACAGCAAGGAAGGTGTCAAGAGTAATTAAAGGGAAAAGGCATGGGGCGGGGGGGGGGGGGGGGGGGGGGGGGGGGGCTGGTTGTTTTGGTGGTGGTGGTTTTTTCCCCTGAAGTTTAAATTGGTTTAATTTTATAGGAGATAAACCCTGTTCCTCTTTGGAAGAACTGTATTGACAATGAGTTTGCATTAGCACATCTCAGCAGTTAAGCAGAAGCAAGGTGTGTTTTGACATTCTGGTACCTCCTTTCAAAACCTCTTTTCTTTCCTGGTACCTCTATATGTATGAGATCAGGACATGAATCATCTACTGTCATGGTGCTGGGAGCTGTGCTTCTCTGTTCTGGTTCTCCTGCTGAGTAACATAGGTAGTTATCTTGAGTTACAACCGTTTGTCACTTAACATGAGCTAACTCCTAAACTTTTGAAATACAGTGTTACTGTTCTGTGTGTGCAAACATACATATTCAACAGGAAAAATAGTGCTAGGATCTAGTTAAGTTCTCCTCCCTAGTGCTTTTTCCAAACATACATCTGATAGTGACCTTGGCTGGTAGTTCATTTTTCCTGGGATGTTTGAGGTTAAATTTAAAATAATTTTACAGGGTGAAATTACATGCACCGCTGCTTCTGTTCCAGATGTATGCCCTCTATACCTGAAAGGTGCAGTAGATATTTGATGACTCCTTAAATATTTCTGACAGTGTGAAGAGGTATTAGATGAAGAGCACATGCTTTCCTTCTGGCATAAAAGATTTTGTGTAAACAAGTATTCCAAATGGTCACATTCTTAGAATATTTTTTCATTAGCAATTACAATTTTATTCCATGAGGTGAGGAAACTGGAATACAGCTTCAGAAAAGAAATCTATGTGGTGGAAAAACTCTGTTCTATCTTAATGAACAGTAAAATATCTCTTAGTAGCAATAGCTTGTCTGTGTAATTTAAAAATTACATTAATGACAAAAATAACATACAGTCCCAGATAGATAAAATATATTCTTGATAGCAGCATATTCCTCACTTATTATTTTGAAAACAGGGGATATGTTTTCCAAAATAAAAGGTTGGTGGCATCATTTACTCTTTCATGGATGGACAAATGTCCATCTTACAAAGCAATTGGTTGCTTCTTTTGGCTGTTTAGTGGCTTCACTAGTTTAAAACTGGACTATACTTAGTAGGCACCAAAGTCCAGGGTCTCTTTCAGTAGGATTATGAAGAAACAAAGGCTCTGATTTGAGGTGCTGTCTGTGCCTTTATTGCTGTGACACCCTGTGTACCCTGGGTAGCTTTCCTGCTGTAGCCAGAAGAGTAGTCCAGGGGCACACTCCAGCTGCCTGGTGGGAAGCTGCCTAATGGCTCAGGCTCTTCCAGTCTCAGTGCGGGCAGGTGGCCTTAAAGGGTCTCTGCAGATCCCTGCTAATGCATCTTTTTCCTGGTGTGCACCATCTTTGATTTCTCCTTGAGAGGCTGCAAGGACTCTGGTAGTAGATCCGAACTGGAGAGTTCTTCCTGTTGCCTGGCAGTTTTGGAGGCAGTTAGGGATTATGGGGTGAGAGCATTCCTGTTTATTGGTGTCTGACTCAAGAAACCTTGCAGGAGCCTGCATTACCTCCTCGTTTCTTTTCAAAGGCATGGTGCTCAGCCAGGAAACCTCTACACAGAATACTCAAGAATAAGAATAGCTGGCAAGTTTGGAAAATCTTGGCTATCTTTGCCAGTGACCTAATTCTAGCAGTAAAGCTGAAAATCCGTAGGTCGCAGCAAAGCAGGTTACTGCCTCCTCTTCGGCGAGGCAGGTTTCTGATGAATGGCAGAGCTGCTTTGTAGGCGTGTTGGTGGGGTGGAGGAGGAGGAGGATGCTGGTTGGAGCAGCGTCACCAGACTTTGCAGCTGTGGGCACACTGCGTATCCCTAGAAGGATGATTATAATGGTATTAGTGAGAACGAGGGCACAGGACACTGTTGGCTGTTTAAAGAGGCAGGTCTATTTTTAACCACCTTTTAACAAAGATGGAGTTTTTTATTAGACTGGGCTAGTCAGGACTTTATAATTAACCGACCTGGGTTGCATGTTGATGTTTGTACCTTGGTTTGCGTGTTCTCTGACAGTCAAGTACAGCGTTGTAACCATATCTTACCTCCAGGGTAGCAAACCTGCACTACATGCATGGTTGGCAGTGACCATGACTGAAAAGTTGGTGCCAAATGATCTTGTGCAAGAGGTACCTGGATATGACCATACCGGCAGCAACTAGGCTGTGTTTTTAGGTCAGGAGGAGAATGTGATGTTTATGGTGTTTATGGCCTGTGATGGCTGTAGGGTTTAGTGCACTGATGTAAGCACAGCTTAGTCTAAAAGGGGTTTAACTGGTAACTTTGTGTATTGTGCTGCTATGAAGTTCGGTTAATTATGTTCACCAGGGATTAAAATACTTTATGGATAATGGCCAAGATCAATATATATATATAACTTTAGGGGGAGATTAACTATAATAATAATTAATTAATAATAATAGTAGACTCTGCTCCAGAGCATCTGTTGCTATTTGCCATCTCTTAAAAACTGTCCAAATTGCTTTCAAAGACAGGCATAGAGGAGATGGGAGGAGGGATGAGAAACTGATGAATGGGCACTGAGAGCTCATTGCTACATCTGGATGAAAATGAAGGGGTGAGAGAAATTCCAGGCATTGATTGACTCTGTTCCTCTGCTGGGCAGTTGGCCACCTATGCTGCTCTCATCACCTTTCTATTGTGAAGCACAGGCTGTTATATTTGATCTTCCTCTACTGAGTTCAAGTAGTCTGTCTCATTGGTGCCTCTGAAGATCAAAGGGGTTAGGAAAGGATGAGCAGTCATGTTACTGAACAGCTGTGAGTTCATTCTGGAGGAGGAACCTTCCAAAATGGTATCATTTTTATTACTGTGAGCATCTGTATTCAATTTTTTCACTATTGCTTTATGCATCCTAGTTTTGGAAGTCATGGGATTACAGATTTTTTTTTTAAATTATTATTTTATTCATTTAAAAGAAGCTTCTGTATTCTAGCCCTCTAGTTCAAAGGCAAAAAACTTCAAGATAGATATGCAACAGATAGACAGATCCCAAAGGCCCAGTAGTTATTGTGTGAATAAAGACAGCCCCAGATATATCACTTCAGAATCATAATGTTGCTTTGGTTTAACTGTTTGGGATCTGCTTGATTTGGGATTTCTGAGTGCAGTCACGGGATCCTGTTTAGATGTTAATGCGTTTGTCAGCTGTATTCTTGTTCCAAAGAGTTTCCAATGCAGTAGACTTGCGGAGAAGAGTACAGAAACAAGAACCTGGGCAGGCTGAAAGATGACAGCTAGTGATAGCAGAGTGAGCAAACAGTCCAGCCTTTGCAGTGCTGGTCAGAAGACAGAGTGAAAAGGAAGGAAATAGAGACTCAGTGTGAGGTGAGAGCAGTCCTGCTCGCTGAAGTGTCCTCTGGGATAAGAGTAGGACCCCAAGTCTTACAGAAGTGTCCTCTTCACAGCCATGAACTGCAGTGCTGTGGCTTTGAATCCTGAAGTGGAAGGTCTCTCACATGTCCATGTAAAGTCAAGGTGCTTGTAGGCCAGCCTCTGCCCCCCACTGAAAAACATGATTTACTTAATGTCTGCATAGTGTGGACAGACTGATCGGCCTTTGGGAGGTATACCTTAAAGTGCCTATCGTCCCTCTGTATTGCAGCCCAGGAGACACCTGTCCTGCAGGAAAGCCAAATCTTTCAGCCACATTCTCCATATTTCACCAAGGGATTGGAGACTGCCTGATTTCCCCTCCCTCCATCCCTCTCTTCCCCTTTTTTGATTTTGAAAAGCCTTGAAGTAACTGGTTTACTTTCAAAATTGTAAGGAAATTAGGAGACCCCTCTCAATAATATTCAGTTTTATACCCAGAAGGATCTTGGGAGAGACCTTGATAGCTGTGTGACATGGAGAGAGGTGGGGAGAGCATGTCTCCCTCCAGACTGCAGTAGTAGACTAGAAAGACCCATGTCGAAATGGGCCGGTGGTGGCAACAGACCACATGGCACAAGGTTTGTTGGTCTTGCAGCCTCTGTTTGCCAAGAGCCAGAAGCTCTTCCAAAGCTGAAATCAGTGATGAGTCTTCCCATCTAAAAGAGTTGGGTGTGGAAGTAATTTCTGTGTGTGCCTGGCCATATGCTGACTCTGTGGCGGGAGGCCATGCAGGGCTCGGGGCCAGTCAGGGCAGGGTTTGTAGGACAGCCTCTTTCAATCTTCACAATGGAGAGTGTGGGCAGCCTATTTTAAGTTATAATCCTTGTTTTATGCTTTTCTTAAGGCTTGCAGCTTCTGTTGCAGATGTGGAGAAGGGTTTGTGTGCCTTTTTTTCCAGGCATTTCAGTTGTTTGGTAAGATGCTTCCTTTTCCAGTGTACCTTGTCTTCGTTTTGGACAAAGCGCTGCTGTTGCAGAGGGCATCAATACACTGAGATACATACAAATCACTGTTTGTTTTTAATTCTGCTTATGGGCTTGAATCAGGGTGCTGCTTTCTGGTGCACTTGATACCTCCCTGCTATGTAGCTTGTCACCAGCCAGAGGTGCCTGGATTTGTGTTGACTTTGTAAAGCTGCATTGCCTTGTTTTTTTATTTCTATTGCTGTTCTTACTATTCTTTAATCATAGGTCTCTTCATTTGTGGTTTGTTTTTCATCTGCCCTTGATTTGAGAATACAGTTGGGTGCACGTTCATCTTTATCTTACAGACAGATCTGGTATGGTTAAGATCAGGCTGAAAATGTTGCCCACTGAACTTTTTTGTTCATTTAAATTCCTGTTTATAATATGTTGTCAAGTCTTTTTATTGTCAGTCCTAAATTTTCATTTCTTAGTTTATTTTTATTCTTTTTATTATTGGTCCTAAATTTTCATTTCTTTGTTTATTTTAAATGATAGAAAGACACACAAAAAAAAATGTAATGATCTAAAGGCTTTTTTTTTTCCCCCCAATTTTTTTTTCATGGTACATTTTATTAGCATTTGGAATACAAATACTCCTACATTCCAGGGAGCCATGGGTAGAAATTGACTGGAGACAAAGAGGCAAATGAGCAAGAATCTCCTTCAACTAGGAGCAAATGCAGGAAAACAAATAATTGTGAGAAGAGACCTGATTTAAAATCAGAAAGCAAGGCTTGTTCTGAATGATTTCACGGCTCAGGTGGAGAATGTTAACTTTTAACTGCATATTTCTGAGCCAGATTTCTTTCTACAACACGTGCCTCGTCTCTGGTGTCCTGTGGAATTGGGGTGAGCGGGTGTGAGTGTGTTTATTGCAGGCTGGCTGGATGCCACCGCAGCTTTATTGCGCGTGGCTGGAGGACTCACAGCAATTGCATAACGCTCTGCAGCAGAGAAAGCATGGGCTCAATTCCCGCTGCCCGGCTCCCTTGCCATCCCTGATCCAATGCTTGGCAAAGCCTCTTCCCACACTGCTGACAAGCATTTGGTAAAGTGGGGGGCAGATACCGCTGCAGAGGGGTTAGAGACAAGAGTAAGGAAAAAAAGCATCACATCATGTGATGGCTGTTAGAAATAAGCATGTCTCTGACCTGGGAGTTGCTTTTGGAAGGAAACCATGTTTTCCCCCATTTTCTCTGCCCTGTGGTTTTTGCATGTGTTTCTCATTACTTTTATCTCAAAATCATTCTCGTCCAGGGAATTATTGATGCGGGGTCATTTGTGTTTCTCCAGGAATTGCTTTCTTTAACCAGTGATCCCTCCTGAATTTTTTAAGCAATCTATTAGCTCTGGAATCCAAACAAACTTGGTGGTTTCTAATTTCAGGGTTAAATTAGTTTTGACTTTGAAAAGGTGTAGCGGGAAGAGGAGGAGGGCAGAGGGGAAGGATGCTAATGTCCTTTTCCATGTTAGGATCTTCCTTCTGCTGTTTCTTTTGGTGCTCCTTTGGTTTGGTTCTGTTTTTTTAACATCTTTTAGAGATCAAGTGTCTGATTTAGCGTCAGTGGGACTTGAACATATTCCTAATGTTGAGCACATGCTTAAATCCACTGTTGAATACAAGCCCTATAGACCTGCAGGCATAGTACAAAAATATCTGGGAAATGCTGTTCTTTTCCTCAGATGCTCCCTTCTTTCAACATACAAAAATAAGAATTCAGCATTTTGAAATGCTGCTTGGAGGCGAGCTGGTCATTTCCTGCTGGGAGGGAGGCTTGATCTTTTAAAGAGGCGAGGAGAGTGTGTGTGTGACGGTGCATCTTGTGTGTTTTCCAGATGTTCGGGCCTTGATTCATCAAAGTCCCTCAGCAGTGACTGACTAGGGGATAGTGCTGAATCTGGTAAACATGTTGCTTCAGAGCCAAGTGTGCACTTGTGTTTGACTGACTCCTCAGCAGAGAAAGTTTCTTGTCTCAGTTTCCATTGCTTCTGCCCATGGTAGAAACTGGAAAAAAAAACACCACAAACCCAAAACCTGTCTTAGCAAAGAAGCTGCAGGCTCCCCAGTGGCATTTGCATTCAGGGATGGCTCCCTGATGGTTGTGCCGGCAGCCATTGCTGCAACATTCGGAAGAGAAGGTTGAAGAGAAGGTTGAACCAGAGTGGGGGGGTGGGGAGTCACCCATTCAGCAAGGGGTTTGGCTCAGCCTCCCAGGGAGGGAAACTGCTGGTGGCCTTCCAGCCCTGGGCTGGCCTGCGCAGAGGGCTTCTCAGGCATTGACGGTAGGGAGGTGTCTAGCCCCTGCGTAGCCACTTTGTTGACCAGCAGACCCTGGGCTTGGAGCTGCCACCCCAGGTCCCTCAGCTCTCTGGGGACTTCCCAGATAGAGAAGAGGTTGGTGGCTTTGTGCCCAGCTTGCTCTGGTGCAGAGTAGTGGGATAGGTTGATTCCTACCCAAACCCCTCAAAAATGTCCTCAGAGGAGTGAGGGAAGGAAATGAGGACATTTTTTTACACCTACACCTGTTTCTTCACTGCAGTTTTGATCCAGGCAAAAGGGAGCCCAGTTCCTGCAGTGGAATTTTGGTGCATGTTGTACAGTGAGGCAGCTGAAGCTATGAGCAAAAAGCACGCATAAATAAAGGCTTCCTCCCTGTGCTTTATATAATCAGAGTGGATGATGTCATTGGGAGCTGAAGAGGAGAGCAGGCTGTGAAATTACAGCCCTCTGCAGCCAGGCAGAGCCAAGTGCAAGGAGGAGCTGCATGGAGCAAGGGCCAGGCTCCTCTCTAATAGGAGCTCAGAGCAGAGGCCCTTCAAGCTCGGTCTTGGAGGGGAGGTGGGCAGGTAGAAGTAGATAATCCAAATACAATCAGAAGCTCTCACACAGGCACAAGGCGGGAGAACAGCACATGCCCAGTGGGCAGCAGTGGGGCTGCCATTTCAGGAGCCAGCACCCTGTTCTTCCACATGCAGCCTCCTATAACTGGCTATAGATCTGCTGGCAGGGCTAGGGGGCTGCTGAGCTTGCTCATCCCTCTTCTGCTTCAGTCTCCTGACCTGTCTGTTTAGCAGCTGACTTTTTCCCACAGCAGCTCCTGGCAGAGAAGAGAGGGCATCCTCACTCTCCTTGCCCTCCACATCCTAGAGGAACTGGCTTCTAGGCTTCTCCTGGCCCTGCACAGAGGAGGAAGCAGAAACAGCAGACGGGGTCTCTCCTAGCCAGAGCTGCCAGGTGGAACGGGATAAAAGTTTATCCTCAGCTCTTAGGGACAGAGAAGTGCCTATCAGGCTCTGGTTTTCTGAAGCCTCTCGGGTGCTTTGCTCCTTTTCTGGCCATCCTGATGCCCCACATGGGAATCTCAAACTAAAGTTTTCCCCCTCATCAGGCTGAACAGGAGGGTGGCACTGCACTGATCTCTTGGGAAAGAGGAGAGCCCCCTCCTTTCAAATCCTCCATGGATGCCTTCTTCAGTGCATCCAGCACCTACCATGTGCTCAGGATAACGCTGTGAGAGCCTGATTTTTTTTCCACTTAGGCAGAACAGGCTCCAGCTTCTCCCATCTTGCCTGCAGCGAGCGTGCAATGGCTTCAGCCTTGGCTGAAACTGGAATTCTCCTTCTGTCATCCTCTGTCTTTCCCGGGATCAAGGCAGTGCGAGGCAGCAGCCCTTCGCGCCAAGCCCGAGTTGTTTCTCTGTTATATAACAATATGGGCATTTAGACTTGTTTTTCCAGATATTGGCAGATGTGTCAAATATTGGCATAATCCAGTGGTTTACATGGAAAGCCGTCTGGCTCTGTCTGGAGCCTGCACAATGCTGGTGTTTTCATTGAATACAAGAGCCTGCAGCATAGTCAAAGCCACGTTGCAATAGAGTCCAGGTAAACAAGGGGAATAGACATTTGTATTGTGGCCTGACCTGTGGGATTACAGCTGTCCAGTTACAGCTCCAGGACTTGGTAAGAAAGGTTAATAGGTCTGTGATTGCTTTCTCTCTGAAATGTTTTTTAGCTAAGTTTGTTGTGATGCTTTTGAGTTCTGGAGTTTTATTTCTGGATTTTACTGAAGCCACCCATCAGTGTGTCAGACCTGCCTGTGTGCTCTTTGATTTAAGACCCCATCATGGTCCACTCAGGCTGTAGGAAGTTGAGAGAGGCCAGGAACTGTGACCAACTTGAATTTTAAAAATAAAAAGGCAAGGTATTGAACACTGCAGAGGGGAGAGAGCTGGGGAAGCCGATTTGATCTCTCTGAAGGAAAACAACACGTTCATGTGCCAGGATGGGTGCAGGCTTAGTTGCTTTTCGCTATCCCAGCTGTACCAATCCAGGGAGCTCCTGAGCAGCTCCACCAGTGTCATCCCCAGCAGCAGGAGGGGCTCAAGGGCCAGGCTGTCCCTTGTCTGCACCAGCCTGTGCACCAAGGTTGGCCTGATGCTGCAGGCTGATGTAAAGTCTTGCGCGTTTCCCTTGGTTAGGCTGTGGTTAGAGGTACAAATGTACTCATGTTTGCAGTTGCATCAAACCTCAGTGGAGTCAGCTCTGAGTGCAAAATGAGGGGAAAATCCAACCGCAGCCCGGAAGAGGCTGCTTTGGTCAAACCTCTACCAAACCTGCCTCTGCTCAGCCAAAGCCCCCTGTCTCTGCAGTGTGCTTGTTGCCTGAGCTGTGCTGTGATCATGAGCTTATCGGCTTACGCTCACACCCTCTGCCACAGGCAGGTGTCCCCTGCTGATGCCTGGTGTGCTGGCAGAGGCCATCACCCCTGCTGTGGACCGTGGCCTTTGGCGGCCATCCAGAGGAGCCGCTGACAGGAGTGTCTTCTCCGAAAACCATCTGTGTGAGTCTGAGCCAGTCTTCTGAGCTCTGAGAGCCAATGTGGGGATTCAGAACTGGGGGAATGTCCTCTTTGGGACCATGCATGCTGGAGAAGTAACTCTCTGCTAGCTTTTCCAGCATCCTCATGAGGATAGACCCTCTGACTGTGTTGTCCTCTCCCTGCCCTCCTCAGGGCCTGCAGAGTGCAGCAAGCTTTTGTGATCCACTGTGGTCCTGGGGCACAACGGGAAGTGTTTCAGTGTCCAGATTTTTATTGCATGGCTGGATTTTTGGATATAGCTTTCAGGTTGATCTCATCGAGCCTGCACATAACCTAGCTTTTGACGTGGCAGATCAGCACCATCCTTTTAACCGCTGTGTCGGCAATCCAGCCAGTGCTCACTCCTGCCCGAAGCTGATCGCTGCTTCCAGGAATCGCAGTTCCTGGCGTGGCGGCTTCCCCGGTTCCTGGTAAAACCTCCAGCCCTGAGACTCAGCCCAAAGCTTGAGCTGTAGATGTGTTGTCCATTTCTCTCTGCAGTCAGGAGTGGACTGTGATAAGTTTGACACTGTTTAGACGTTGATTCCCCAAACTTTCTGTTTTCTATTGCACAAATAATTGAATTTTCACCATGGGCTGGTAGATGCCCTTGCCCAGCAGAACAGAGGGGAGTCTGAGGTCCTTACTATGTAGAAAGTCCCCTGTTAGGTGGAACCACCCCTGCTCCTCAGCCCTCAGATCTGTGCACACATCTTTAGCTCTACTACTCAAGCTGTATTTTTAACATGGGCTGATCCCATAGGTGAAATGTATGGCTGGTGCTTGTATTCATGCTGTGAAGAGACATGTGCCGCTCTGTGCTGCAGCTTGATGACTGTGCTCTGGCAGCTCTGACTCTGTGACTTGCTCTGTGGCCATTCAGGAAATCTGTGGCATAGCCAAAAATGGTTTCCAAACCCAGAATGTCTTTAAACACAGCATTGTCCTCCTCTTCCTTTCTCTAGCTATAAGAAGTCAGTGTCCAGTCGCCCGTGGGATGACATGAACTATAGTGCTCATGTGCACTAGCAATGCTTTTTCATTGCTGGCCCCACAGGTCACCATGAGACATTGGGCAAACACCTGTAGTGGATGCACACAACTCCTTTGAATCAAGCTCTGTGGTGAAAATGGACTTCCAGGCAGAAAAAATCTCCCCTTGTGTCAGCCATATGAGTTTAATGTCAGTGGGGTTTGCCCTAGAGCAAGCTGAGAAGTTAAAAGATTAGATTGATGTGATTACTATTTTTACAGTTTGATATTTGGATTATGATTTCCCTTTCCCCACCCCTCCAGTGGTTAATATTTAATGAAAAACATGTGTTTTTCAAGGCCCTTGCTGGTCATGTGCAGCCCTGTGGCTGTTCTTGAGACAGAATGATGGACCCTTCTTAAAGAGATTTATAATAGAAACAGTGAAGAGCTCACAGCTACAGCATTGCTAGTGAACTGCCCTGCGCTGACAGTTCATCAGCAAAACCCCTGACCCTTCCACCCTTAATCATCCTTGCTTGTCACTGGCATAATTGCCTGATTACAGACTCCTCTCCCCCACCCCTTTCAAACCGGGTGCAATAGTGAATTTGAAAAACAAATGGAAATGAACTGTCCATGCTCTTTTTTTCTTTTTTTTTTTCCTTCCCCTGCATTGAGATGGATCAAGCTAAGATTCAGTTTCTTTGTGCGTGAGCAGAGGCTAGGATAGGCTTTCAGGACTCTTTTGCACTGGTGTTTCTTGCATGTGAATGGTGGAGCTGATGTCATTGTGTTATTGATTGGGATGACAAGTTTGAACATAAATCATTAATGTCTGGGGAAGAGAGAGGGAGGGGGAAAAAGGCAACTTGATAGTTTTCCATAAACCTGCTTTTCATTCCTGCATACATGATACAGAGGAGGAGACAGCGGGAAGAGTTTTCCTGTGCAGCCTGAAGACAATGTGCTTTGCCACTGCAGCCTGAACCATTTTCCCCAGAACATGTTTCCATATTCTGCAGAAAATGGCTCGTATCATCAGCAACACTGTCGTGCTTGAGCCTGTCTTTGTAGGCATGAGCCAAGGTCAGAAGACTGCCCAGGGGAAGGTCTTGGATTCTCTTGTCCCACAGACCTTGCACCCACAGCAGCACTCAGGACCTGGTCCCAGGAAGGACTAACATAGCAGCTCTTGGGTACTACCATCCTTCCAGCTCCTTTAACTGCCAACAGGGCCTGTTTGGTTGTTTGGGGCTGTCCCTTTTTCTCATCAATCTTCATAATTTTGTGCAAAAAGACAGTGTGCAGATCACTTCATAGCAAATGTCCCCACGCCAGCAATGCATAAGTGTGCAGGGGGTAGCAGTCATTTGAAACTGCTTTCGCAGAAGTTCCTCTCAGCAAAACAGACAGCATATAGCTGAGAGAGGAAATGCATGAGATACTTGTACCATTTGCCTGCGTGCCTTGCCCCTGCACAAAGTTCATCCAGATGAGTCAGATTATCAGTTCAGACAGCAAGAAAATAAACAGTGTCTGTCAGGGGTTAGCAATAATGCAAGTATTGGTGAGCAGATGATGTTTGCAGTATAAATAGTTCAGTGGCAGTCTGTCCTGGTACCTGTGGGGAATCTCGTGGGGTGTGGAGAGAGGGAAACAGGAAAACTGTCTTGTAGGAGGGAAGTAGAGAAGGAAATTACATTCCCTGTTTGGAAGCGTAGCTCTGACCCTCCTCTCTCTCCTCTTGCAGCCGAGCTCACCTCCGCCTGTGTCTAGAACGCTTAAAAGTTCTGATACCGCTAGGACCAGACTGCACCAGGCACACAACGCTTGGGCTGCTCAACAAAGCCAAAGCACATATCAAGGTAAGAGCTGCTTTTCCCAGCTGCTTTCAGTCTGGGCTGCTGGGAAGTGCAATTCAATCGCTCACTCTTGCTGCCTAGAGGAAACTCTGTTGAAGGAGGCTAACACCTTTTTTTAAAAAAAAAAACCAAAGGGCAAGCAAGCCTTGCCCCCTTGGTTAATCATTTATCATCGCTACAAGCCACATTGTTAGAAGAGTCCATAATGAAGTCCGTTAACTACGGCAACGATTGATTTGGAGACCAGGGGTCTTGTTCTGTATTGTGATCGTTCATTGGCAGCTGCATCTCTTCAAAGAAAAACATGCCTACTGTTGAATGACTGCATTTTGATGGGAAATGCATCATTTTTTATGATGTGCTGGTGCGTTTCCACTGCTGAAGCACTGTCATAAAGCACAAGACTATGGGACAGGGTTGGCTTGCTGGGTTTTCATGTGTGAACCTACCAGCTAGCCCAGCGCTCTTCAAGATTCACTTTTGGCAAAGTGAAGCATGAGAAGAAAACGCAGCATTGTCAGTATCTGAAAGAGGCTGAAATACTTGGTTGCAGGTTGGGATAGCAGGAGGGAGGATGGGCGGTGAAGGAGAAAAAGCACTGCCGAAGGGACAGGGTTAGCCTGAAATGACTCCTCCTTATGCAATGTGCTTGTTGTAGGAAACAAAGAACAGTGCCCTGGTAGATTTCCCAGCTGTGATCAAAGAAATCTGTAGTAGGTTATGTAAATCACGTACTGAATAGAAAACTGTTTCTGAGAAATCCTACTAAACCAAGGAACACAGAACTCCCAGGGCACGTTTTTATGTTACAGTGGATGAGAACAAACCCTGAATCGGTTTGGTTAAGGGAATTGAGGCCCCTTCGTGGACGGATATGGTAATGCAACTGATTGAACCTGTGTGGAATGACCCACAAACTGCTCCGATTCAAATCGTTTCCCCTGGAGAGGCTCTGTCCTCAGAGACTTTTTATGCTAATCTGTATGATTTATCAGGACTTGGGAGGTGGAAAAGATGTGAGATGGCATTGTTCTTGGAGACTGAGAGGCAGCTTAGTTCAGGGCTCTTTTGCAGTTTAAATCTTTCTGGGTCCTAGAAAGGTCTAAGCAAAGCAGGTGGCTGGGCAGTAGAGGTGGGAGGGAAGGAGAAAAGGTTGGAAATAATTATTGAGTCATATCTGATCATGTCAGAAACTTGAAGAGGCTGAGAGAAGAAGCCAACACCAGCTTGAGAACCTGGAACGAGAACAAAGATTCCTAAAGAGAAGACTGGAACAACTACAGGGTCCTCAGGAGATAGAGCGAATACGAATGGACAGCATTGGATCTACCATTTCCTCGGATCGCTCAGACTCAGAGCGAGGTGGGTGTTGCTGAACTAGCACTGAATCCCCAGGACTCTGCAAAGCAAAGGCATGAGATTCATCCATTTCTTGTCTCTCAGCTACCCCCTTCTTATGGCCCTTGGTGCTTAGGCTACTGATGCTGCTCATGCACATCCACATACACACACATATATATATAAAGAGTTTAGTATTTTGCATGAGTTCTGATTAAGTCTGGAAGAAGTGTTGTTATTGTCAACTTGAGTTGATTTCTGTGGCACTTAAAGTGATTGATTTCTCTGAAAAGCTCTCTAAAAGCCAAAGCATTAGTTAGGAAAAATAAAATGATCACAAGATGGTAGCTAAATACCTGATGGCAAAGTTGAGATATCCATTGAGCTCATTGGTCTACTGAACCTCTTGGCAACTTAGGAAAATCTAGGATAATATTAGTAGGACTGGAGCAGATGTTGCAAAGCAGTATCTGGCTTCTCATTCTGTATTTGGGCCATGGTATAACCAAGGTACTGTGGTATAACCAAGTAAACAGAACCAAGCAAACTGCTTCTTAAAATTCCCAGGGTCATTCTACACACACACACTCTTTTGTTTTTTTTCCCAAACTTCCCATGGAGTTAATCGTCTCAGTATAAACTCGATAGAGATGATCTGAACAGCTACATTAATTCAAATTATTTTATTTTTTTAAGTAACTCTGCTGTGGAGAGAGATTTAGGCACAATAGATGGTTTGACATTTACTGACAGACCCAAAGATCCTTTATAATTTGGTTCTGAGTCTGTACTTTAAGAAAAAAAAAAAAATCCTTTAGGAAAATTCCTAAACAATATGGGAACCAAGATATCTGGTTAACTAGATCTCTTCTTTCTAAGTCTTTTTTAAAAATAAGATTTATGTTCTAAAGTTCACTGAGCATCTCTGAGAGTAACCCAGATCCCCGTGGTAATGTGTTGTAATGCCCTGTATGAGTGGTCTGAGCTTTGGCAATGTAATATCGAGCAAGTAGTATGTTTTGGGGTAGCTTCATGCTCCATTTTCTCTGTTGCCCTCTCTTTTATCTGTGTCTTTTTGTTTCCAACGCTGGGGTAGTAGAGCTCCAAAGAAGAGGGATAGCAGAACAAGCCCAGTGCGTGGGGTGGCCGACCTATAGTGATAGTGTGGCCTGCATGCTGGAGGAGTTAGCCCCTTTGCCAAGTCCCTAAGAAACACTCCAAGCTGGTATCTAGTCTTTTTAGAAATCATGTCCACAGCCCATCCCATTCCAGAGAGAACACTGAAAGTCTTCCTGCGGACTGCTGCCTCATCCCTGACTGCGGGACTCCCAGCAGCTCACTGGCATGAAGGGAGCAGTGGAATCTGTCATGCTAACCTGTGTGCATTTCTCTCATTTTCCTTTTTAGAAGAGATTGAAGTGGACGTTGAAAGCACAGAGTTCTCCCATGGAGAAGTGGACAATATCAGCACAACCAGCATCAGTGACATTGATGATCACAGCAGCTTGCAGAGTATTGGGAGTGACGAGGGTTACTCCAGCGCCAGTGTCAAGCTCTCGTTTGCTTCCTAGAATCAAGTGAGACAACAGTGCAGGGCGAATGATTTTACTGGGGTGATTGAACTGGGTCTTAGATGCCAGTATCCTTTTTCAGAAATGACAAGTTGACAGCTAGTCCTGGAGAGACCTGTATATAAAGCTTTTGGGGTAATGGAAGCCTCCACAGAAACCCGCATATGTTCATTTGGTCATGTTACCAGTCCCTGCTGGCAAAAAGTTAGACCAAACACTAGTCCCTTTGAAGTCGGTGAAATCCGTTTGTTTCTGTGGGACCTGGATCTAGACCTTAGTGATGAAACACTTTGTTTTGAATTTATTTGTTTGAAAGAGGATACTAGAGACTCATCCCTCTCTTTCCGTCATGAGATTTGAGAAATGTCAGAAATTCTTAACATTGCATTCAGGTTGAACAACCTAGTTTAGGCCCTTCTGAAGAGTTTTTTGGTCCTAAAAGGACCGTGTCCTACAGTTTATCACAATCCGATGCTGTCATAATGTCCTAGGAAATCTAAGAAGACTTACATAGCCCAGGAATAACAATGACGATAATGATTAAGGTCTCATTCTGTGCCCAGAGAGAGAGAGAGAGAGAGGGGCAGCAAAGAGATGTTCAGGAGAGAACACCATTCAGCTCAGCTTTCTGTTGGACGTCATTTAAAAAGCAAGTACCTCTGATGTGTGGCTAAAGCAAGAGGTACACACTCGTAATCTACCAGCACATCTTGGGCTGTGTCCCACCTCAGGCTGTGACACTGACAGCAGATCTCCCGGTAGATGCGTGCTCATATGCAGACACACAACCAGCTGAGGACAGAAAGAAACCAGCACGTACGAGAGGTGAAATGACAGAAAGTCATGCCCAGATACTGAGCCACTATGACCTTTTTATTTGAAGAGATTTTTTGATAAACATTTGTAAATGTGTTGGGAGGGAAAATGCCCCAAGTCTGATGCGTCTTTTTAGAGCTTGTCCATATGAAACCTTAGATGTCTTTTATATGAATTTATGCCATGAGAAGATCTCTGTTTTGATGAAGCACTTGACCCAATGAAACGTGAAGATGCTTTTTGCCATGCACACAATGGATGAAGGCTGTGCTAGCTGGAAGAGGCCAGGTTTGGTGGGGGTTTCTTTGGTTTTCTTTTTAGAATCATTCCCTTTGCTGACTTTTGAAGTTCCAGTCCAGTAGTTAACCTAGTTAAGCTCAGCACGTCTCTCATGTTAATGTAATGTTTTGACTGCACGTCCTGTTCCCAAGGGCCTTGCCATCTTACCTGTGCAGGTGCTATAAGAGCTATTGTAGCGAATGTTTTCTAATTTCCTTGGAGACGAGCATTCTAACCTGCACTTTTTTTTATTTTTGTCTTTTTAATGGCCAGGATTATTTTGTTTTAAAATCCTTAATAGATTCCTCACCTATGGCATTGTTTGAAACTTTGTATATCCTTAAGTAATTTAACTACCCCTCATTACTAAGAAAAAAAAAAGAGGAAAAAATGCTTTATAAAATTCATAACTTATTGCTGATTTGAATGGGTTGTTAATTTCAGTCCTTTAGATTTTATTTTATTGTTTTAGGTAGGGCTGGGCAAAAAGAGGTAAAATTAAAAAAAAAAAAGACAACCATATTTAGCAGTGCAGTGGAATTGTGTTGAAATATTAGCATATGGTCCCCATTAAAGTAGCACTTTAACGCCATTAAACATTTCTGTATCTGAAATGAGTCGTGTTCTTCCATCTTAGTCATTTGTATCCCCTCAGCCGACTCTTTGTTGTTCTTGTGCCCTTCGATCCTGCGATGAGAAGATCCTGAGCGAGTCTGCTGTAGACTTTTGTACTGTGTTAAGTTGCCTGTGTTTGTTTAAATATTCTGATGTTTCTCCCATTCTCCTCCAAAATGTGTCATCCCCTGTAAGAGGCACAACACATGTGCTTGAGTAGAGAAATAATCTTCCCATGGCTGTAATGAATTGTTTTGGTTTGAGTTTTTCAAATTAATTTGCTTACTAAGTCGAGATCAGGTTGCTGTTGTTGAATCTGTTTTCACTTGTGTGCATGTAATCCAGTTGCTCCCTACATCTGTTATTCTTCCTTCTGGGAGGTGACCTGGCAGGAGCCGGACTCTGCCGCAGACTGAACTGAGCTCTAGGTTAACAAATGGGGCCCAAGGGTTTTCAAAGGAGACATGCTGCTTGGATTTATGTTTGGGGTCCGTATAATCTCTGGATGACACAAGGTTTGGGACAGTCTTCTGAGTGCTGAAAAGTGGGAAACTTTAGCTCTAGCAAGGTCTCATTTGGATATTCATTATTGTTCTCCTTGAAGGTGTTGACCACTGGCAGCCCTGGTGCCGAGCAGTTGAATACCAGTGGGACTTATTTCTTTAGGGCCCCTTTTCTGTAGCAGTCCCAGCTCCTCCTCCTTCCTGTTATTCCTGTTTGTTTTAAATGGCCGCTTGGGAAAGAAATACCACAGCTGAGAAATACTGAAGTTCGAGGGGTGGGGAATGGCTTTGCTCTCCTAGTTGGTATGAAACAGTGATGTGTCTATGGTTGGAATAAACGTGTCTGAAATGTTTGCTTGTATGCTCCAGGGCCAGTTTGGAATCTCCTACCTCTTCCAGCATTGTGGACTTGAGGGAGTCTTGATATCAAATGCAAATACAATGGGGAATATACAGCAGGAGATGAGCTTCCAGCACCTGCCTGACCACTCAGCCAGCAGCAGTGGTCCAGCCAGGAAGAGGGCCAGGGAGGGATAAACAATATGAAGAACCTTTATAATAACTGCTAAAGGCATGGGGTTGGCTGCTCTGGTGTTGGGGGGTTCTTTGTGGCAGGTCGTAGCAGATTTCACCTAGAATTTGGATAGTTTCTAATGCGGTGGAAGCACTTCTCTGGCTTCAAGGCTGTCCTGCGCTGGTTTATTACTGTATTGTGGACTCTCGCCTTTCTGTATGTTTGCACCTCACACAGTCTGTCACACTCCTCACGTCTCCCTTCGTTAGTCTGGTCTATTGCGTTGAAATGTTCAAGATGACTAATTTCCTCAGGGAAGTTGCTGTAAGGTACTTAAAGATACTAGGCCAGTTCCTATGGTTATGCAGGATTCAAGTTAGATGATCGTAATAGTTCCTTCTGCTTAAAAATACGTGAATCTCCTAAATTATCCCTGTTGTGGCAAGCCAGGATAGCCCCAAGTGCCAGACCTGCTTTAAAGTCATGTTGCTTTTCGAAGTATCATGGAAGTTTCTACTAGCCACCCTGAAATCTTGTAAAACAGAGTGAGTATGCAAAGGTGCGGATCCAAAGCTGTGAGGGAAAAGTTGCTCTTAGCCCTTGAAAGCTGAGATGGTCCTTCACACTACTGAACTCTAAGAGACCCAATAGAGTAAGTCAAACTTACTGTTTTCCCCAGAACAGTGCTCATAGAAGCTTACTGTCTGTTTTGTCCAAACTCTTGTCCTTATGAAAAATAAATTAAAAAAAAAAAGTTATTTTATTCACCCGAAAAGATAAAGACACTGAAAGCATGCTGCAGTTTGGGTTCCCAACTCCAGCATTTTTAATGTACAACTCTGTGGGATTTGTGCTGTTTCTGAGGCCTTGTTTTACTCCTCTGCAAGTAAAGCGAAATGCTTCACTCTCTGTCTCCTCTGTGGCCCTGGGTTCTGCTCACCACATTTCCTATAGTTCCATCCAGAATAACCCTTATTCTCACCACATGGTAAGCTGGGCATGGAACCACATACTCCTTTCATCTTTGCAAAAGTGTGTGAGCTTTTTTTATGGTTTGCCTTATGGGTGCTACTGTTTTTCTGCTTTATTTTTGTGTTTCTGTACTTTGTAGAGTACAGAAGTCCTAAATCTATTCTCTGCTTAATTCTACAAGAATGTGGTGACTTTTCCTGCAAAAACAGAGTTGACTTTCCTTAGGTACTTCCCTTCAGCAGCTTGCCCACACAGTAGACACGCACAGCTCCCTCATAAGCTCATTCTGTCAAGTCCGCCCTCTGTGAATTAGATCCCCAGCGGTTCCTTTTGCTACAGACAAACCCATTAAAAAGACCATCCAGCATTTTCCTTCTTTTGACACAAGTGTATTACAGTATGTCATCTCGTGTCTGCAGACAAGGTGGAGATGTCTATCTGGCTGCATTTGTCATGCTTATCCTGTGGCAAGTTGTCACTTGAAGGTCATTTTAATGTCCATTCCATTAGAGGCATGTCAGTGACGAAGGTGCTCTCACATCCGTCCGTCTCAGGAAAGCTGGAGGTCAATAGAAACAGGGTTCACTGTACAGACCTGTCATTTTCCAGGTTTGTGGTTGTGTTTTCAGTTTGTTTGTTTGTTTGCTGCCATCTGTTTCTGGCCTGTGAGTGCCAGCCTCCTGCTTTTCTGCTCTTTGTTCTCTTGTACTTGCTGTTAGCTGTTTGTTTCTGTGTTGCCCTGTTGAAATGGGTGAAATATTAGGCTTCAGTGGAAGTGGGATCCCTCCTGTGCGCTGAGTGGAGATACTCATCTTTTTCTCCCAGGATTGTGCACTTCTCTTGCTGCATATTTTCTAGCACTAGCCATGCGTTATTGGAAAGAGAAACTGGGGTCACTTTCTGGAAGAGAATGGTAAAAACCAGGACTTCATTCTGAGGTTAGAGAGATGATAATATTAATAATGAAAAAGAAGTTCATAAGTAACAGAATGAAGTCTGATGTTTTTTCTTGGGGCTTTGTCCTGTGGACAGATTCTCTAGTAATAAATCCTGTGACCTGATAGTGACTGAAACTCCTCCACATCCACAGTGCAGTCTCTGAATTGTCCTGTGGGAGCCTCGAGGAAGAGGAGTGTGTCCTTCTTCCTCTGTTCACCAACCTGCTCAAAATACCTAGAAGATACTGATGCACTGTCAGATTTGCTTGAAATTGGCCAGCAGATCTGAGTGATGTTCAGGAGGACAGACACAGGAGAGGAGAGTTGTTGTCTGCACACAAAATGTTTTTCTTTGGAGCAGCCTGTTACAGAAAGGCAGGTTGTTTAATTGGGGATAATACATCTGCACTGACTCCTGCTTCTCTGCTCATTTCGTCCTGAAGAGAGGACTGATCCCATTAATCATTAGGCAGAAGCAGAAATAAGGAGTCTGTGGGTGTCGGTACTATGTCTGTGGTACTAAATGTGTAGCATGCAGGGTTTCTGTTTGGGGGGTTGCAGTGCTTGACTAAAACTGAAGAGTTAGTTGACTCAGAAGGAGGGACACTCATGTTAAGATTCCTTCAAAACTATCCAGGATCAGGAATTGCTGAGCAGCCTCTGGGAAGGGTAGATGGGTCCGGTGAGCTGTGTATGTAAGGAGCTGAACAATGGAGTCACGCTGTGCCGCTGGCTTGGCTGAGGGGTCAGAGGTGTGAAACATCATTTTCTTTGGGAAGGATTTTCAGTGTTAACTGTGCTGTAAGGGCAATGAGTAATATTTTCATTTATGTTTACCACACTGGAAAAAAATCAGCCCCCTAGTTTGTATTACCCCCACGAGGCCCAGAGCAAGCTGGTGGGGTGAGCTGGTTTATTTGGCTTTTAAGAGGTCATTCAACATTGTGGCTTGTAGTCTGCTGTGTCATGCACTGAAGTTTCATTTTAATACAGCGTTTACTTGGAGGAGGCAAAGCGCTGTAGAGGGCTGCTGTTGGTCTTCATCAGGTCAAAGGCAGGCACTTGGCTTCCGTACATTTCTGGGGAGCACAGGGTGGCCATGGCCGGTGCTTTTAAGGCCATGAAGGGTATTCACGTACTGGAAATATGGAGATTCAGAGAAATCAGGCAGAGAGGAATGATGAGTGAGTGGCTGTGAGCACTGGTAATAATGCTAATCTCACCTCAGGGGATGCTCCCAGGTTGGGATTTTCTGCAGTAAGGTCCTCTGGGATGTTTCGATCATACAGATCTGACTGTGCTGTGTGGGGGGGCTGGAGGACACCTTCCAGCAAGCAATAGCTCTAGTGTCCCTCCTCCACTAGGTGAAAGCTACAGGGGTGGCTTCAGAGGCGTTAGGTTTAGCATACATCTGTTCTTTCTCCCTGAAGGAAACCCTAGTGAGCCAGAAAGCCACTCCATGCATGTGCAGTCAGCTTCGGGCCAAAGTCACCCCTTCTGTAAGGTCGTATCAAGGTCACGTGTTGCACCAGGGCTGTGTTTCATCAGAGGTTAGTTTTGATCTTGAGGGACGTTGCAGCAAAGCAGGGTAAACCATCACGGAATTTAAAGCATTTTAAGGTGGTTTTAACATTGTAGTTGCTAGTCAGAATGTACATAAACCTAGTTCATAACTTGACTTGGGCTCTAGCTGGGGCTCGGTTTAGCTATGGCTAGGAAATTCTCTCCACGTAACCCTTTTCAAAAATACTTCTCTCAAAACAACTCCTTGTGTTGGACCTCCTCCTGGAAGGCTTGATGGGGAAGTATAAAAGCTCTTTCCTCTCTTGGAGAGGTGAAGAACTGTACAAAGTAGCACTCATCACCCCAGGGAACACCTGCGCAGCAGGTTAGCTGAAAATGGAAAAACTTGGCATCACTTGTATTCCTCACAGAGCTCTTCTCTTTGGGAAGTACCATCACCTTTCAGTCTAGCAAGACAGCTTCTGTCAGCACCCATCATGGGAAAGCTTTGCATGGACCAAGGAGTCATTGCAAGTTCAGCATCTAAAGGTACTCACTTTACAGAAGGAATAATAATAATGTGCTTTTGTGTAGCAGAGCCTTCAGCTGAAGGCCAGAGCTTTGATCTGTCAGTCAGTGAAGTTTCTTAATGACGCTGTATGCTAGCAGGCCACTAGCGTGGGTGTACGTCAGGGATGTTCACCATAGTCCAATGCAAACATCCCTCCTTGTTTTGCAATCTGAGTGAAGCTCAGACTGCACAAATGGCAATGCAGGGAGCAGCACCAGCTGCAGGGTAGTGATCCTTCTCTTGAGCCTGGCCCAAGAACATTTTCCATAATCCCAGCCTTAGTGTAACTGCTGTGAGACAAGCAAGGGGTGTTGTTTCACAAAATACTGCCACAGAGCTGATTCAGGTGAGAGGAACATCAAGGGGAAGTACAGAAGTCTGGGATCAGTTTTGCCTCCTAAACATCTCCAGCATCAAATTGCAACTTTCTGAGTAAAAAGTCCTTCTTCATATTTCCAAACCTCTGAGAGCAGGTATCTACAGAAATCAGTGACAACACTCCCTGACATGAGGGAAAGCAGAGAAATAGGTTGCCATGACCAGGAAAATGGAAAGTTGCTGCTCTTAAGACTGTACTAAATACTTGAACTGCCTGGAGCAGCCCCAGATGTGCAAGTCAGGTTTGTGCTGGTTTAATTTTCACACTAGATGACAATTCATACAAGGCTGACGCTGTACTGGATAAACTTATTTCCTGCAGTAACTTACTTGGAAGAGGAATCATGTGGCCCACACTGGTCATCTTGCACAGTATCCTTTTCTAAAGGGGCAAATCTGTGCTCTCCAACAAGTATCTTTTCCATAATGTCACCAGCTTAGTGGTTTTTGCTCTTTACTTTTAACCCTTCCCTCTGCCATGCCAGTATTTCTAAGTACTGGCTGCTTTACAGTAGGATTCATTAGCATGGGGATAGGTACTTGCTCTGCTTGCCGAGAGGCCCCAGAAGTCAGTGCAGAGCAGGAGCTCTGAAAAACCAGGTTTCTTTTGTTTAGAGCAGCTAATAAAACTGGGACATAAATTACTAAGAAAACCCAAACAAACAACAAATCAATACCAGAACACTTTCAGCCATGCATTTCAGGTCACTTCAGCACTTGTAAAATAAGTAACTTTGTTTGTTTTGGCCATTACCAGCATTGCTTAACTCATAATTTATTTTTTCTATGCCACTTTCTCAAGCCACTTTAACTAAGCCAGTGTCCCAAAGCCAGACCCACCCCCCTCCAGCAGATGAGGAAACAGCACCAGAAGAAATCAAGTGCCACAGAGAATGGCTGTGTGGCCAAGATGGCAGTTTGGGTGGTTTTTATTTATACAAGTTGTTGTCTTCAAAAATGTTCTCTCTTCTGTACATGAACCCCCCCAGCCACAGTGCTATCACTGTGCCACTCTACTCCAGGTAAGGCATTTAAGGAAAAAGTATATCCAAACTTTCTTCCAGCACTTCTTTGCAGTGCCCCACAGAGGAGTTACTCCCAAGTTCATTAGCCAGCCCGCATTGTAAGAGGTGACAGTTACTCAAAGGAAATGTACCAGTTTTGTTTTTTTTTACAAGGCTCTGCAAAAATTAATAAGTCCATAAAAAAAAACAGTTTTAACTTGGACTGGACTGTGTTACCATGACAGAGGCTCACACACCCATGGCACTACATGTGCTCCACTTCACTTCTGATGTAATAAGTGTAATAATAATGGTTTATCAGAGGACTATTTTCTTACTGGTCCTAAGGAGAACTTGGGGCATGGCGAGTTACCCGAATGCAACAGGAGTGTGAGCCTCCCAGTGCTGTGGGGTACAGGCTGCAGTGGACTCCGATTATTTTACTCTTGAGAATTTTTCTATGCAAGACAAAATTTAACCCCTCTACCTATCCGTGAGGGTGAGGAATGGAGCAAAACTGACTTCATCTTGCAATGACCCAATTCACTTCTGTGTACTACGCTTTGTCCAGCAGGTTCGATACATAGCACTTTCAGCCCACGATGTGTCCTTCCACTTTGTCAAATATATCCAGCAGATTTTAAACACTTTATTTAATAAAAGTTAAACATACAAAACTGAAATTAACACACTTTGTATTCATAAAAATCACCTTCTCCCATTATAGGGAGAGCCTTTTCTATGTATGGATTCTAAGCTACCAGTTGCAGAGTTTAGCTTGAGTTGCGACTCAGGTAACTGATGGACATTTCCACCAATCAGTGCATCAACAATTGCTGACGTGACCTGATCTAGTTAACAAATTACAAAATGAGCTACATTAACATAATATACAGGGAAATAACGGTCAGGGTTAATGGACAAGAAACACCCTTTAATTATTTACCAGAGGAAACAGCTGATGTACTCTTGTCCATTAACTCAGCCCTAGATTTTACAAAAATAGTATCTACATTGTATACAGGGCTACCCATTAACTTTTTTAAACACATTATAGGTTCAGAGATGGCACCACTACTGTAAGTGAGAGACAAGTAACAGAGGAAAGCAAATCACATATAAAATACAGGAAAGCAAGAGCTTGGACACGTGGTTTCCTGAATAGAATTGAAGGGGCTTAGCAGCACTGTCATACAGCTGAGGTGACAATGAACACTAGGGCCTGTCGGTTATTTAAGGACTGACACTTCAGACTAACCTTAACTCATAACTAACTACAGGGGCTCTCAGCACTCATATCCACTGTGCTGCAGGTCTACTCAGCCCAGACACCAGCTCTTGCTGTGTATTCCAGCTCCGTGACCATACCATCAACCTACAAGATCCGCACAAGGGGAGGCAATGGCTGCTTTCCAAACGCAACCCTTTGTGTTCTCCAACTCTCTGATCCCTGGGGAGGGGCAGGGTGGGTATTTTTTAGTACAGTTCTCTACTTCGAAATCAAGAGTCTACATACCTTGTCCTATGGTTTTCTGGTTACATTTCAATAACTTCCTATGAAAATTAGATGAGTATTTAAAAAAAAAAAAAAGTATCTCCTCTGCTTAACTTCTAGCACAGGAAATTCAGAGTGGAATTAAAGTCAGATTTATTGTTTCCAGCACGTGAATCATCACTAGTAGTAAAAATCCTGTTGGCCCTGTTCTGCCCTCATTTTCAGCTGTACAAATCAATCTTCAGTGGATTTGTAAGGGAGTAATTTAGAACTTCCTTAGCAATTCCATGGGACCTGTAAGCTACAATGGGGCCTGGCTCTCTCCCATAGCTGCAGCAGCTCTGTAATGCTGAGCTTGTTGCTGAGGCAGCAGACAGCACTGTGACTACAAAAACGAAGGAGGCTGTTACAGTGCCATTTTTATACCACCACTTTTCTTAAGGGGTAAAAAAACCCAACCCACTACTAGTGTGAATGGAAGATTCTGGAAATGAAAGCTGCAGAGAGCTACTGCTTTCAGAGTAACAGGTAAGAGCAGGTCATGAAAGCATTTACCTGCAGAATGTATTTTAATGCAACTACAAAAAGTTTAATGATTAGGGAGGTCAAATCAATAGTTGGAGATTTAAGGCTCGTATCAGCTGAAGCCAAAGTGATGGTGACAAAATGGACTACTCGCTATGTGCCAACAAATAATTTACTTTTAGAAAAATATAATGATAAAAAGATAAGTGTAAAGCCCTGCAGAGATGGAGTTCCACCTTTTTCCCCTGTTACTGAGGCATCAAATGCCTGACATTATATTTAGAGGTATCTTGATACTGTGTCATAGGTTTGTCTGCAATTCCACATGTTCCAACTCCAACCTTGCCAGTTACACTCTCAGGGGAAGCAAAAATACTCCTCTTTACCTGCAAATGAAACAGAAAACACCATTTCTGAATAATTAACTTGCTTTTAAAAATCCAAGCAAACATTACTCTTTGAAGTGTTTCAAAATCCTCAGTGTCTTACTCTCTGGACAGGCACGCCTTCTGAAGGCCAGCTCACCCATGACATGTTATCAACAGGTGACAGAACAGAGCCAGGAACTTCCTGGCACCCAAGTACTGGATGTGATCATGGTACTCAGGACCTTGGGTCAGGGCAGTAATGAATAAAATTCACCCCTCTCACAATGGTCTAGTAATTGTTCACAAGAAGACTGTTTTACCACTCTGTCTGGCAGCTGTTGGTCAAGCCATGACAAAAATGAAGTAAGGCTTTAAAATGTCCTCACTACTGTTTTTGCACCGTACTTGCTATTCCAGGGCAGTTACTTAGCGCTGTGTCTGCCAGGTCATAAACACAGCAGGAAGTTGGCCTTGGAGGTTCAGAGAGGCCCTCGGGTTCTAAGCTCCAACAAATAGTACCTGGCAACTGATAGCAAGCCCAGCTCTCCAAGTGCTCCGCCTCTTGGGAAGAGCCTTCCTCCAGTATCATCCAGTACAAAACCAAGCCTTTTAAGTGTACAGAATATCAAACCACACTGCAGACTCCCAAAGACAACCCCACTTTAAATCCCTTTAAAAACCTCTGCCTCCTCTCGCAGTACTGCACAGAAGCCTGTGCCCTGTTGTTACCCACGTAGGGACAAAACCCAACAAACCTGGCCTTTCTTGTTTTTAGAATAAGCTCTGTTGTTAAACTGCTGCCACTTGACTTTCTGGTCCTCTCGTTCCTGTTCAAGTTCTTTAATTCTCTGAGCTTTTTTCAAAGCTTTCTTCTTTTTGTACTCTCGTTGCTGGGCTATCATCTCCTTTCTGCAGAGAAGGAAAAAGACAGTTTATGTTTTGTGCCTTTTCCTGCAAGAAACTAAAACCTCTGTAAGACAGACATGCACAATAGTTTTCCAGAAGTAAATGACAGAAAACAAAGCTTGTGAATATTCTCCTCTTCTAGAAAAAAAAAAAACAACCCACAACAATTCTCTCCATGCACAAGCATTCCATTGCTTATTTCTGTATCTGGGCAAAGGAACAACAATGAGCACCACCACCTGATGAAGACTGTGCCTAACACAGTGCCCCATGGGATTGCATGCAATTCACTTCTGAAACAGAGTGTACTTATCAGCACTTCTACACCTCAGAAACACCTAGGGCCTGGCGAATTTACATAGCCCATTCCAGTGACAAGCCCAGGCTTTTTTTGGAGGTCTGCAGGACTCTCATGCTACCAAGTATTGGGCAGGCGTGGAAGGAAAAGAAGAAAGTTACTTCAGTAAAGATAAGGAAGTTCAAGGAGTCGATCTCTGCCACAACGCAGCACCCTTCAGAATGATCGCTCAGGGAAGGGATCATTGCCTATAAAAAAAACTCTGAAATTGTACCACCTCCCCCCCCCAAAAAAAAAAATCCCCCGTGTTTTCAGCCCTTAAAAATACTTTTCTGTGTTTGACACAGCAGGATATGGAGTAAAGCACATCTCCCTAGCGATGGGGTCAACACTGCTATCCTAACACAGGGATGGGGCAGGAGGAGAAGTCCTTTGTGCTGGAGAGTTGACTTGTGAGCCAAATCACAGCTCCGAGAACAGCCTGCACTAGACCTGGGCTGACACTTGTAGGCACTCTGCTGTCCCTGAAAAAGCACTAACTTATTTTTTAAAGCTACCGCTTTCATACTTAGTAACTTGAGATAGCACAATCTCAGTAAAAACAAAGTCTATCATGTTATCTTGCTAGTTTACATAACTCATATGATACCAGCCACAATAATCTACCATACATTATATGCTAGATTAACTTACAATCCTTTTTCACACAAACATGAAGATATTAAAGAGATGTAAAATATAAAAACGAGAGATTGTTTTATAAACCAATTTTTACAGCTGTGGAGGAAAATCCCCCAACAACAACAAAAGCAAAGCAGCTCCAGACTTGTGCCTGTGTATTACTCACTTGGACATGGGTTTGTTGCCACTGTCCTCTTTTGCTTTTCTTCCCTCTTCCACAGGCTTGAGGTTGAAGAGAGGTGTAACTTCAGCGTTGCCGTACCCAGCAAATGTGACTGCAGCCGTTCCATTCTCCTCATCTATTTCTTCAATCTCAGCTTCATAACACCTGTAAAGATATCATGGCTGTAAGCATGTGAGTAAAGCTTTAATACTCAGCCCTTCAACACCTACACTGTCAGCCAGCTAACAGCACTAAGTAAAAAAACTGGCAAATGTTGGTGTTCACTTTCAGAGATAATACACAAATCAAACCAAGAAATGATTCTCTTAAGGTCAAAGGGGCACAAGTACAGAGACTGGAATCTGCTGTATTTGACCTTTACTATCCAGAAGCAATGGCCTCACAGTTACCATGGCTAATGATTAATGCTGGGGCTGGTCTAATCAGATATCCTGATGTGGTTCTAGTTCTGGCAGGTCATGGGATTGGAAAAAAAAAAAGACCAAACAAAACACCGCACTCACAGAACACAGCTGTCAGGAATTCATTCTTGGAAACGTCAGCTCAAAAGAGCAGAACTTTGGTTCCTTTTTCATGTGGAGACACATGAATTAAGAAAAACTGAAGCTTTCAAAATATTCCCTCTTCAACAATGCCAAAATTAAAAGGTTTTTTTATCAATCTAAAATAGCAGTTTTGACATTTTAGCAGAAATCAGTTGATTTCGTATTTATGCATATGAAACATTTTGGTCAAACTGACCTCATAACAGGAAAGAAGAAACGACAAGCGACATTTCCAAAAATATTTAAAATAATTGAGTCTAAATTCAGAGGAAAAGGATACATCTAAAGCAAACAGAGGAATGAGATTTCATGGATAATATTCCAGTTAACATTTACTAAATTTCTTGTGCGATTTTAGTGGGCCAACATCATCTTGAGTTGAGCTACATGACAATACATGGAAACCCAAACTGCACAAGGTAAAAAGCATTAATCCCTGGCCTGCTCTTCATGAAACACTGGTCACTTAAGAAATGTTGCAACAGAAGCAGGGGTTTTTAAAAAAAGGCAATACAATTAAGTCCAATAAGATCCACTTTGGTGGACACTGGCACATTCTTCCCCAAGCTCTGATCCTCTAACCCAGCGATCAGAGCAGGAATAATGACCCAGTGGTGACCTAAGACAGTCAGAGTCCATTTTTAAGTTCTTACACAAAAGCACTTCAAATGGCAACAACTGGGAGGTTAGCCCTGCACAAATAATAATTTTTAAAAAGCTGCAACAGATAGACATTTTGCAGTATGGAAAGTAACTTTAGAATGTTTACTTCAACAACTATGAAGTCAGAATGAACTGCTTGGGTTCCCAGAACTCCACCGACTAAGGTAATGGAGACTAAATCCAAAAGGTTAATTAATTCTATAGTTACACAGCTAGTTATTTCATAGCAAAACCCCAGCATTTCCAATTAAAAATTTCCAATTAAAAATTTCCAATTAAAGGTACAAGGTGAGATACAGCAAGGATTTTTCTTGATAGCAATCAATTACATACATATGAATGCAATAGCAAATTATGAATTATAGATCTGAAACCTTTACGGAAGACTGCTCTGACCGAGCAATGCACGACTGTCTGCCATTTATCACACTAGCAAATGGTACTGTACCACAGCTACCCTGCTTTTATAAGGTTAGGGACAAACAGGGCATTTCTAGAAAGTGACCTCACATCTCTGCTTTTTATCTAAAATACTGACCTTTATTAAAGAGACTACAGTAATAGCTAACATCATATTTATTTCCTAATTCCTTTCTCCTTTCAGTCACCCTAGGGGCAGTTCAAACTGAATGAAAGTCTCTTACCATGGAACTATTTCATGTAACTGTTAGAGAAGTTTTCTACACTTACTGTCCATCCTCACTCCATATCGCCATACACCTATCCCCAACCTTCCAGGAGTGGCTGGGTAGAGCAGAGGCAGAACTGTCAGAACTTGCAAGAGTTTCTGAAGGTTGTGTTGAAAGGAGATCTTTGGTTAATTCTATGACTTCCTATAAAAGACAAAAAAAAAAACCCACAAAGAATAATTTTTCAAACTCTCGTTACCATGCATATTTTTACCCAAAGCTTACTGGTTTGGGTTTTTTGAGGTTACTATATTAAATTTATAGCTGATTTAAAGGGGACTATGTTTATTTGGAATTTTTAATCATTTAACTAAACTCACTCATTGCCAACATAGATAAAAAGATGTATGGTCCTCCCTGTATTGCAGTAAAGTTGCCCATGCCCCCTCAAAATTTCAAAAAGTAGCCTATTATTCGTATAGCATTTCTTTCTAGCTGAATTGTTTACCCATACACACAAAGACACAGCTAGACAGTCTCTACATAAATAACAAAAAAATCAGTGGTGTGACTGTGTACACATGGCTGCATGTGATGTTGGTTATGGACCAAAAATCGCAAAACGCATGGCAGAGCAGGTATCTGGCAGGACAGCGCTCCAAAGACAAAATGTGAAAGGACATAACGCTGCTGTTCTCTCTGTAGCTGGCAGTTTCTTCCGTCCCTGCCCCTTTGGGACTGGCTGGCTATATTATATACAGCAATCTCTAAACCACACCACAGCTACAAGTATAATTGCAACATTTCTGAGTGATGAAACTTTTTTCAGTTTACACAAAAATATGTGGATTGCCTGAACTGAAGCACCCAGAGCCAGGAAGGAAGAGCACCTTCCTCCCCCACCACTCAGTGAAGCCCTCTCCTCTATAGGAGCATTCAGGTGCATACGAGAGAAATGAATTTCTTAAGTAAATTTGATAAAAGTGTTTGGTTTTCTCTAAATTCACTGACCTTAATTAAGTTTCCAGGTCAGGCCTTCCCTTGCTAATGTGACCAGACAAGTAACAAAATAGCAAAGTTTACCAGTCCTTTAAATGTTACTCATTCACAAATTCATTCAGGAAGTTTGCCAAAGCCCACCCCCCAACTTCTTGTCAATATTATATTCTTATTGCACTCAGTCAGGACCACTAGTTTTGAAGAGTGTTAGAAGTCAAATGAACTAGCACCTAAAAGGTCATTTAAACTCTCTGTATAAGGCAAAGCAACTCTTCAGACCTTAAAGAAGAAACATTCTTCAGTTCTTTGAGTATCTTGGCAGGAACCACTGTCACTCTCCTAACTCAGTACTTAAATGAGGAGAAGGTCACAGAGAGATGATGTTCAATTGAGGCTCAGTGGAGCCTGAACTTTCCTCCCAGTTTCACATCCTAGTTCAGCTGTGGGCATGCAAGAACCACCTCAGGAAAAAGTGGTTAAGAAGCTGTTCCTCAAGAACTTGAGGGCTCATAAACAGTTCCCAAATAAGAAGTTAACACAATCTAAACTTACATGCATGTTTATTTGATGAACTATACCACTGGCATGAGCTGCCTATCAGTTTGCTTCTGTTGCAGCTGTTAATGTCTGAATTTCCAACACCTACCTAACAAAAGTTCTGCTCTTTCTTTTAGAGGAGCTGCTAGTTGATAAGTGCAACAGTAAGCACAATCAGTAGCAACTGGAAGCACAAAAACATGCCCACAATTACTACTTCTGCTTTGGTCTTCATTTTCCATAACGCTACAGCTGAACCAGGACAGATTTTGATTATCAAGTGACCTCATTTGAGAGCACTCCGCAGAACACAGAGCATTAGCCTAATTTTCCATCCCAGATGGCAAATCTCAAACTATTCCTCAACAGACAGCCAGCTGTATTCTGCAAATCCAAGAGGCAACACGGTGTGAAATAGGTATCTTATCTGCACAGGACAAATACAATATGTCAGGCACAAGGAACCTGAAAGCGAGTGTTTCAGTTCTGCAGACTATCAGGAATAGGAAACTGTGGGCTTATTCGCGCCACACACAGAGATGGGTTATTGTAGAACTCAAATGTGAATCATTTCAGACAAGTGTATCAAAGGTTTTTTTGAATTTGATAAAGTCACTTACACCCCAGGCTATAAATAGCAAATGTTTGGTAAAAATCTGCATCTGATATCCACATGCTAAACACACAAGACAGAAACATTAATTTTATTGCAACCCATGAGATAGTTCCAAAGTCTAATGGAACAGCTCATTCACAGAAAGTTTCTGAGCACGAGTGAGAACCACAGCAGCTCAGTGCAGCCAAATGGGTGGAACAGCACGGCTTGCTGCCTCGTCCCTGGGACACCAAGGTGTGACTCGCAGAGAATACCGGTTAGAGTCTGCCAAGATTTTTCCTGACCAACTGGTCTTTACAACGCCAGGCAAAGCTCTACGTTCCAGCACACACCACCCTCAGATACCACCTCCACTGCAGAAGATGACAGCTGCCAGGAATTCTACCTCATATAAAAGGTAAGTTTGGTTCTTGGGTGCACAGACACTGTCCTAGAAGTGCTTCAATGAAATAAAATGCGAAAAGCTAAGTACAAAAATTTCTTCTAATAGTTATTTTAATCTTGTTACTCGGGCATAAGCTCAGTATGTGAAATGCACTAGCACATCACTATTTATGATAGAAAAAATGTTTCAAGTACATAGTAACAATCCTTTTGAACAGACAAAATGCTGTTTAGTTGGGACACTGAAGCATTGAACCCATTTTTACAACTGTTTTGTTGGCATATATTAAGTCTGCAAAACATTATGTTATTTTCAAGGTGGAACATATGGATAGCAAACCTTTTGGGGACGAAAGTGTAAAGATCTTCCCCATTCTGTGCAGAAAGCTTTTATAAAAAAGTTTGCAAGTTGTCCTTTCACATCAGTGATCTCTGCATATCAAAGCCGAGGTCGTGTTGGTATCGGAAATATCATCCCATATGGGTTTTGCTGTGCATTTTAAAAATATAAAAATATACACATGCTTTTAACAGTGTACAATCAAGGACATTAAGATGATCTATAAAGTGCCTTGTGGGCACAAAGCCTTTGTGATTCAAAAGGAATTCTACAGACCACTGATTTGAGGCACTACTCATATTTTGGTTGAAGCATCATTTTCACTGCTGTTATCTTCACACAGAGAACAGCAGTGACTGAATCCGGTACTGGGTAGTTTCGTACATTTTTAGACCTGACAGCTAAAGCAATCCACAACAGAAACGAAGCAGCATCTTGCACTCTCATGACTAATTTTCACAGTACTACTGTTCTCTTAATATGCCAATGTGTCTTCATATGCACAAGAATCAAAAAGACCACTTACAACTTTAAATTAGACTGGTGGTCTTCCTGCGACCAAACAATACCCTAAGGACCAGAAAATGATTTTTAGCTCTTAAGCATGCGGTTTGCTCTCAAATGTTTAAAAACTGCAGGTGGCAAATGAGAAACACAACTGTTTCCCTTTCTTGTATTAAAACCTTAATGCAATCAAGGCTTAGCTGTACCAGGAATACGGAGCTACATTCTTAAGCTTTTATCATTGCAAATGCAGGCAAAGAATAAACAGATTCTGGATCAAATGATTTGACAACTCAAAAATAAGCAGAAAGGTATAATGTTAAGCCCAACTATCAGGCTTCAGCATAGTAAAAGCAACAAAAATTAATTATTTTCTGAGAAATTCTTTTAAAAATAATTTTTAAAAGAGATATTAAAGACAGCACTGGCATATTTTTCATCACTGGCTAAAGTTTTTAGCAAAAGAGTTTTCTATGTGAATTAGTACAACTTTTTTAATAAACTACAAGACAGGTTTGAAATAGGCCACAGTTTGGGTTTTTTCAAACCAACCCTACCATAATTGTATCAAATTATGTGAAAATAATACACTCACCAAGTACATATTTTTCTTGCAATGAAAATATATTGGAAAGATGAAACACTTGTTAAAGACCCTCAAGTTTCAGCTACTCACACCCTCAAGTTCTCACCTGTAAGTCTTTCTTCAGTTTTAGTAAATCTTCATTTTCTGCATTCCCAGATAAGGCAGCCTCAACTTGCTGCAGCTGAGCTTTGTAGCTAGCTAACTGCTTAGCGAGGTCTTCCGACATCTGCAAGAAACATACACACACAACACATCAAAACAACAGGACTGCTGCTTTTAAATCACTTCTTGTCATCCAAGTAAAGTGAAATTGATAAACACATAACAGAAAAGGCTACTACTAAAATATTAAAAATAATTACGTTTCAATAATGCACTATTTGGCTAGAGATAGCCACTCAGTTTTTGTACCGTTCAATAACTTCCAAGCAAATTCTAAAACAGAAAGCTTAATCACGTGCCTGTGGGTGTGCAATGGGGAAAAACGTGTAACTCACGGTACATTAACAGCAGGGTCTTTAGCCAGCCTCCAGATTACCCACAGCGTTAGAAAACTACCGTGCTCTACAGTTTTTTCCCTCTGGCTGCCACAAGTTACAGCCTTCATGTTTACGGCAGCATATCCTCTGCAGTACCCGGAAACCGGCCCCTGGCGGGATGCTCCCGGCAGCCAAATGCCCGGCGCCTGGGCCGCCGGCGGCAAGCCCGGCCCAGGGCCACCCGCTTCTTGTAGGATCGAGCCAGGCGAATCGGGGCACCAGGCGACTCGGGGCACCGAAGAACAACGAGGAAGAAGGGCCGGGCCCGCGAGGACAGGCCCGCGGCAGCGGGCAGGGCCAGACTCAGACTTAAGCCGAGGCCTAGGCCCAGGCTCCCTCAGAGCGGGAGGGACGGGGCCGCCGGGCGGCAGAGGGAAATGCGCGGGGGAAGCGAGCAGCCGCTAACTCTCACCTCGGTGGGCGTGCGGGGCCCGGGCCGAGCCGGGAGAAAGCGGGATAACGCCGCTCTGGGCCCCGTGAAGCCGCGGCCGCTTCCGTCTCCTTCACCGCAGGCCGGGGGTAGGGGCGGGGCAAAGGCCCAGAGCGCGCCGACGCTCGCGATAGCACCCCGCCGGTCACGTGCTGCCGGCGCGCAGCGCTGGTCGGCCGAGTGCCTCACGCCGCCTTCGGGTCACGTGGAGGGGAGGTCTCCTCAGGGCCTCGCGAGGCGCTGGGCCAGAGCGCGCAGGCGCGCGGGAGCGCATTCACGGAGGCCTACCGCGCGCGCGCACAGGAGCGGGCCCACCATTGGGCCCGCACCCTGAAGCAGAGCGGGTGGTGACTGCGGGGCCGCGCCCCCTGCCGGCGCTGGGGCAGGAGTGGGCTGGAGGCCGCTGGTGCTTTTGTGGCCGTTTCCCACCCTGCGCGAGAGCTTTCCCCGACGGTTCCCTTGTCCTGTGGTGGGTCCCTTGTAAGGAGAGGCCGGCAGCATCTCCCCGGGCAAATGGCCGAGGCCCTCCGTGCCGCGGCACCTGCCCTGTTTCCGCTGCGGCTGCCCTGACGGGACTGACCGCAGCGGAACCTGCTAACGGCACTGACATCTGCCTCCTGGGGGCAAGGCGCAGCTCTTTGTTCACAGGGGGGTGGTGTCAAACTTCTGATACGTGACCGCTGGCGGCCGTAAGGGACCGCAGGTCACCGGGGCTGCGTGCACCTGATGGATAGGCTCGCTCACATCTGTGTTCCTGTCATCGTCAAATACAATATCCCCGGCTGCTTGAGTCATGATTAGAACCATGCAAAACTTACTACGAAACAATTTAGAAGAGAGTAAGTTTACTCCTACAACAGAAAAGTGGAGGAAAAGCTCAGTGGCTTCTTCAAGCCTGTCACGGGAAGAAGAAAACATTTCCTGGTGGAAATCCAGTAATTAATTTAGCCTTAAGCCAGGCAAATTAAGCAGGTGCCAAAACAGTTACTTTGCATTACGAGGAGGATCAGTGTCTCCTGCAAACATCCTGATCCTGGTAGTCAGCAGCATGCAGGGCTTCAGAGGAAGATGACTTCACTTGGACCCCTTGGGTTTGTTTACATATTAAGTGTTCTGTGACACTTGGTGTATGACCTCCGAGGATATCCTGAAACATGTTTCTGTATCTTCCTGTATGATTTGATTATTAGAATACAGAAATTATATGTACGTAAGATGCTGTTTGCAGACTGATGAGACCAAGTGTAACAATGAAGATAACAACAGTGGCATCTTTTTAGTAGTTTTATTAATCTAGAAATAGATACAGAAAATCTTTTCTGTGGACAGATCAGCGACTGTTGAAAAGGTGTACAAATTCACTGAAACTGAGCAATCCTAAGGACTTTGTGAGTTAAAATGCATATTAGGACAATCAATTTCAGCTTCACATCTCAGAAGAAGAAATCTAGGCTGTATCTGCACAGTTGAAGTGGCAGAGAGGGACTGAGGAGACGCAGTGTCCGGGTATCTCCAAAGGCAACAACAGCAAAAAAGAACATGTCAGTGGTTGCATTAGCAGGCGCAAGTATAAGGAGGTGTTTTACTTCTGAAAAGTTGTGAGTTATTAGTGAAATAGTGTATGTGGTTTTATAGCCTGGAGTTTTATGGGGTCTGCAGACTTGTAAAAAGAGCCACTGGCATTAATCCATGGCTGGAGAAAGTGCCCTTCTCCCAATGAAAGGCTGAAATGCCTAATCTGTTTAGCTCGTAAAGAAAGACTCGGAGGTGACTTGATTACAACATGTAACTAATTTGAAAGGAAAATAGTTTGAAGTACTCAAAACGTAAAAACATTGCAACACCCAGTTGACTAAAAGCTAAAGGTACAATTACCTTTAAGATCTTTTTGGGGTTTTTCCCCTTCTTTTTCTTCAGCTCAGCGTAGTGCCTTTTTGGACACTTTTGACACATACTGTCATTCAAACACACACTGCTATGTATAGGAGAACAAGCCAGATCTTGAAACCATAGATCTTTAACTCTTATAAATTGGAAATTCTCATTTACTGCATCCTTAAAACTGGATTTGTCTTCACCCCAAAATAGAGAGTTTTTTCCTATGTTTGACTCTTTTATACTATATCGAGAAAAAACACAATATAAGCAGGACACCTTCCCACTGTCTTACAGATTGCAATTTTTAAACAATATGTTTTACAGTTTATGAGGTGGTCGGTGCTTGGAGGGACATCTGCATGGTAGTATGTTAGCCCTACTTAAAACAATATATTTACAGTTGTTACCAAGATTTTGTTCTTTCTGTATTTGTCAGGAGATCAAAGCTAGTCAGGTTTGTTTGTGCCATATCTGCACAAACTGCATCCAGTACTTTAATCTTATCCCTGGGCAGCAAAGTAGCTACTGGAACTGTACCTCTTCATAGATCCTTACTTTTTATGAGATGTTTATACGTTGTAGTGCAGCTGTATTCATACAGTGTCTTCATAGAATTAAGCCATATTATTTACAGGCTATAAAGTTACAGTGCAGTAATATCATTATTACAAAGTAATTCATACCATGTTCCTGGAATTTATACATCACATTTTATCATACTTGATACTAGAATTTTAGTGTAGTGTATTGCCAAATGAAAGCATGTAAATTTAAGACAGTACTTTGTCACAGCTCCTGTAGAATTTGTTTCCCTAACTCAGTGGCAGAAAGCAAAGGCCATTCGATCAGCTTTTACCTCAGCCAAGCTCTGTGGCCATCAGCATTGAGGCCTTCAGCTGTGACCTCTGGTGGGAAGCTGAAGATGGACTTGTCGGAACTGAGGAACTACTGGGGAAAACTGGCGTAACTGGAGATTTTGTTGCCATGCTGGTGCTGTGGGGGCAGCAGTTGGGGTAGCGGTAGTGGTGATCCCCTGTAGTGAGTGGCACAGCTTTGTTGGGAAGGTGAGGTGTCTAGTGCCCAGTGCCCAGTGCAGCTGGGTACGCCTCGGGGCTCACAGCGGAGCTGCCTGTCTTCAGGGCAAGCTAATTTACAGTTGGGAGAGACACTGATGCATCCCGCAGCCCTGCTTGCCTTGACCAGGAGATGGTAGTGGTGCTGCACAGCACGTCTGTATCACCAGCCGTGTTTAACAAGCAACGCAGGAAACATACTCTACGTCTGTCCACAATGCTGTCTCTTTTTTACAGTCTGCTGAGTTCTTTTCATAGCTACAGCTAATGGTAACATATATCTGAAGTTGTTTTTGAAGATAACTGGGACTATACAGTCTCTTGAGACGTGTATGAGTTATGGTGAATAAGTGCACTTAAATCAGCAATATTTTGCATTCCTTAACGTTAAAACCTGAAGCAGCCAAGGGTCAGAGATCAGAGTGCTCAGCAGTGAATCACGCCTTAAAGATGTTATGATATCCAAGTGGTTTACTGCCTCTGCTTTTCAGCTTTGCCTGTGTGGATGGGTCGTTGTGTCTACCACAGGGACCTGCTCACTAGCAAAAAAGTGGCTTCTGCAAACAAAACAGTCTGTCCTCATGACAGACACTGCAATCCAAGTCTAGGCCGAAATGGAGACATGGAGGTTTTTAGGCTTTTCCGGTAGGCTGCCCACCTGGCAGGCCTTGCCTTATTAGCAGGGCTCTATATCAGGCTTGGGAGTCATTGATACATTAATTTGGATCAAACCATCAAGAGAATATCATATTAATGCTTCAATTTTGAGGATCCTTTTCCTGAAGATGTGTTGGGGTCTTTTTTCTTTCAGTTGATCTGTACCTCTAAGCAAAATTTGCTTTCTTTTTAAAATATTTTTTACCATTTGCCATCATGGGCGGAGCTGTCAACTTCATCCCTAGATGCAATTAAGCAATATTTCCCATGATGAGGTATATTTTTTGCTGTTGCTCCTGCAAAATTTGTTTCTGTAGGCTGAATTTTTTTTTCTGCACTGGCTGTTTGGCTCTGGCTGAACTTTGGAAAGCTTCAGCAATTCAACACTTGTAAAATCAAGTTACAGAAAGCAATGCTGATTGGCCAGGCACGTGATTAAAATACAGAGCTGTGCTGTTGAGAGGTTCAAGTGTCTCTTCAGTTTAAAGCACAGACTCAAAACTTCTTAGGGAAGTTCTGCTTGTTTTAAGGCTTCACATTTTGCTATTCTAATCTCCTGAAATTTGGGCTGATTTTAAGGTTTTGAAGTACCTGTTTATGCAGACGTTTGTGTGGAAGTGAGGTCAGTGAGGTGAGTGTGTGCACATTCCTGAACACAGTGTAACTCTCCACAACTGTGGTTGCCAGTTTGGACTGGGGTGCTAAGCAAAGGAACTGAGAGCTCAAACGTGTTCTGTGCTCCGAGTGATGGCAGTAATTATGCCCCATCAGTGCAAAAGGCACAGTGAGTAAAACTGACAAGGACGAGGAAAAGTGAATCAGAACTGGATGAGGAATAAGCCAGGATGGGGAAGTGTGGAGATAAGGAGAAAATGTCAGAATTGGGAAGAACAGACCGAAAGGTTGCATCCGTTAGGACGTCATCTGCCTCGGAAGGGTCTCAGGCTCTTGGATTTCCGTTCCCCTGCAACTGGCAGCTTGTGAGAGCTGACAAAATGCTGGCTGACATGGGAAATGACAACCTGCCAGTGTGATCATTTACTTGATTGGCACAAGCAGCAGGTCCAGTTGATGGGTCTTAATCAGGCCTACACAACACACCGTTTGTCAGATGGTATTTTCAGCTTAACGTGAGTCTTTGGTTGGGAGCAATATGCCAAGTCAAGGTGCAGCTTGCTTCTCTGAGGCATTCTCCATCTGCATCACGAAGCACGTCAGTGCTGGAGGCCTGGGGACTTCAGAAGGTGGAGACACTGGTTCTTCTTCCCGGGGTGCCGGAAAGTCTGTTGCCAGGACTCCTTACGTCCAGGATGGCAGGAAAGCTGAGGAGATGAGGGTAGTTTGCAAAGTAGGGAGCAAGGGCCATTGCAGTGGGCAGAGGAGCCTGGGAGGATTAGCAGAGGAGCTTGAAGCAGTGAGCCAGCAGCGTGGGAGGTTTGGGAAGCAGGAACTCGAGGTTAATATGGGAACAGCGTGGGGGTATTTTGTGTTTGTGTGTGTGGAGGCACCTGGGGAGTGAGGAACAAGGCAGACTGCTGTGTTGGATTGTGGGGTTGCTCAGGAGGAGAGGAGACCTAAGCCCTGTGGTAGTGAGTGTAGACAGAAGAAAGGGTATTGCATGTGTAGGGAGAGGGAAACTCGTAACGAGTGCATGTCAGGAGAGGGAAGGAGACGTCAGGTGCAGCTGACAGCCGTGGAGACTGACTGTGTTTTCCCCAGTAAGAGGTCCTGCCAGCCGTGTGCCACGCACTGTCTGGGGTTTGAGGCAGCCGGTTAGCAAAGAGCTCTGTGCTGGTGAGCTCCTGCACTGTGTCCCACAGCTGCAGCTCAGTGCTGGCGCTCCATCTGCTGGTCCACCCGCGCGGGAACTGCACGCTCCTGGTCTAATGGCTCAGCTCAGAACACAGGATTTACAGTGATCAAGGATGTGTAGCTAAGAATAGGCTGCTGTTTGTAGGTCTGTATCTCTGTTTGCTGAATTTTAAAGGAAAATGAGCTGGAAGAAGAGAGCTTTGCAAGAGGCCTACTGAATATCCCTATAAAGATCCGGATTTACTCTTCTGTGTAGGAGTATCTACATAATGTGAGTGAGGTAGACCTGTGTATGGAAAAAAAAAAAGCAGCTCAGAGTGTAAACTTAGAGCTGATTGCCCCGTGGGACTTGCCAAAGCAGCTCTGATTGAGCTGGAGGTAATTCTGCTGCCACTGGGACATGGTTAGATTGCTTTAGGAACGGTCATACATTCCTAGGTTTTGAAAAATCATAGCATCTTGGCTTGGGACAGATACCACTCCTGATCAGTGTTACTTAGGCCAAATGAGTAGTTTTCTGGGAGCAGTCAACAATAGGAAGCAGCAATTTGAGACAATGGCCCTTATTTATAAAGAGGGTTCTGATTATTTGCTGCCTCTTCTGAAGTTAACGACATCAGAACTTTAATTACTCACTCGGACACTTTTGGACCTCCGTATCTCTCTTTCTTTGCCCTCCCATAGAACAAGGGATAATAAAGCTACCTTATGTTGTAGAAACGAATAATTAAAAGATGATGCGACACAGCACTGATGGATATCAAATGAAAGCCAGTAAGAAAATGAAGAATTCTCTCTTTAAAATAGAACTTGAGGAGTCCCTGGCAAATAGTGAGTTCCACTGACATAGAACTAGATTTTGAATGTCTGGCATCAGCAGTATCAAGAGCTATTGCAGTCTGACTTTGTCATGCCATGTTCTACTTCAGAACCTAGATGTTGCCCACAGTTAACATTTTTAACGCTGAATGATGATAAGGTTGTTTTTGCTAACTACACTGTACATGAACCTTTGAAATCATTAACTGTGTTGTAATAGCTGCAGAATCCACAGGCATCAATGTGCTTTCTTTACCAATGTAAACAATGTGTACAATTTGCATAAAATGCAAAATATGTGCATCAGTGTTCCAGACTTTTCCATCCTTCATTTTACTGACAGATTTTCAGACACATTTTCATGAAGTGAGAGAATTTCTGCAGTATGCCTGTACTGGTGAGAGGTGGCAACCACCCATCCTGTTGCGTGAATGAACTTGTTAGATGTTCTCTTCTCATGTTAGTCACTACTTGAGCCATGAGACTGCTCTCATGTGGTTTAGCATCCTGTACCTGGTAATCAGTATTGTCTCATGCCCTACAGTTGATCCAATGCTTAGAGAAACTGAAAGTCCTTCTACAGGTGTTTCCTCTGAAAATGAAACTGCAATATCTCTTACAATAATTGTCTTGCATGTCCTTGCAGCTGTTTCGAGGTGAAGTCAGTTTAGATCCTTGGCCAGCAAATGGCACTTTGCAGAGGCCACTAAAAAAAGAAGAGTGTGTCAGATGGGCACTTAGAACTCTCTTTACCGATGTTGTGGATGAAAAGCTGGACATGAGCTGGGAACGTGTGCTTGCAGTCCAGAAGGCCAGCTGTATCCTGGGCTATGTCAAAAGAAGTGTCACCAGCAGGTCAAGGGAGGTGATTCTCTCCCTCTACTCCACTCTGGTGAGACCTCACCTGCAGTGCTGTGTCCGGCTTTGGAGTCCTCGGCACAAGAAGGACATGAACCTGTTGGAGCGGGTCCAGAAGAGGCTCATAAAAATGATCACTGGGCTGGAGCACCTCTGCTGTGAGGACAGGCTGAGAGAGTTGGGGTTGTTCAGCCTGGAGAAGAGAAGGCTCCGGGGAGACTTTATTGTGGGCTTTCAGTGCTTAGAAGAGGGCCCATAAGAAAAATGGGGACAGACATCTTAGCAGGGCCTGATGCAACAGGACAAGGGGTGATGGTTTTCAACTAAAAGAGGGGAGACTTAGACTAGATAAAAGGAAGAAATTTTTTTCAATGAGGTTGGTAAAACACTGGCACAGGTTGCCCAGAGAGGTTGTAGATTCCCCATCCCCGGAAACATTCCAGCTCAGGTTGAATGGGGGCAACCTGATCTAGTTGAAAATGTCCCTACTCACTGCAGGAGGGTTGGACTAGATGACCTTTGAAGGTCCCTTCTAAGCCAAAGCATTTTGTGATTCTATTTAAATTCACTTGAAGGAAAAGAAAATGTGGAGCTACTGGCTGATGTTTCTTTAAAGGCTAAATTTCATGTAAAAAATACTGTGATATCCATCTTAACGTGATGGAGAAACCAAGATGGCAAGTTACCAAGAGCATACTAAGGTACAGGAGATTTGGAAGCCTAACCACATGATTCCTGTTCACACAGAGGTATCAACACCATGTTTGGGCACTGGGATAATTTTTACTCGTTGTGTATTGGCTAAAAATCTATGGGAGGTTTTTGTTTGTTTGGGCTTTTTAAATTTTCTTTCAAGGTTTTTACCAATTTCATCTTACTCTTCTTCAGAGCAGTGCTGTCTACATCCTTTACTTACAAAGGAGAAAAGGTAGTGTTGATACATTGTGCTGTTTCATACGCTGGATTTCTTTTCCATGAGGTTTTTGATTCCCTGTGCTATGCTTCCTTTGTGAGAAGGTTTCAGCTTTTCAGTGTAGTTAGAGATCCAAAGTCTTTCCAAAGCCTTAGAGCTGCAGAAGGATTTACAACTTGGCATGGTACTCTGTTGATTCGGAGATAGGTGTGGGTTCTGGTTAGGTCCCCTGAAATTGTGGGGGTGTTTGTCCTCATCTTGGTCAAGCCTATTCATGTAATTGAGTGAGAGGGTAAAATACGTCGTTCAATGGCATTTGACCCTCTACTGTTACCAGCGGAGAGAGCTCAAAATGAAAAACAGCCAATGTCAGTGGGCACAAGGTGATGGTCATTGTCAGTGACCGTTACAACGGGCATGATTTGATACTTGCAGTATCTTTTAACTTAAACAACTGAGCCTATAATCACACTAACTACTGAGATACAGCCAGCTTTCTCCTAGTGTTTAGTTTCGCGTGAGGTCGGTAATGTACTGAACTTTTCCAGGAGAGGTGCAGGCAAGAGGATGCATAGATCTGTTCTTCCTGTGCTCAGCAGGAGAACTTGATGTGTAGTTTTTAACTGAATATGGGAAGGCACAGTGTTTTACAGAGTAAGTAAGGATGGACAGCTGATCAGCTGAAGTGCAGCTGAGAGCTGAGCACTCCGAGTTTGAAGGCTTGGTGGGTTTTTATGTTTGCTTTTTTTTAAGCATCAGTCTCAGAATCTCCTTGGGATTTGCCAGTCAGATAAATAAACATGAAAAGCTAAATAGGGATCCAAATGGCTGCAAGCAGTGCTGATCCGTAGATTTTATTGAGAGCCACAAAGCAGATGTCTTATGTATGTAACTTTTGTCCTTTTTCTGTCCTCCCTCCCACACCTGATGAGGCTTTGAAATGTTGAAAGGCCACATACCTGAGGTGGCAGTGGGCTTGTTTAAACATCATTTTCTGGTATTAGTTTTATAGATCCAGATATGACTAATAAGGAAGTTTCTTCATTCGGTGTTCAGTGGATGACCAATTTGTACTAGTATGAGGAACAAAGCTGGTATGAGGAGGTCGTGTCACCCAGGGAGCAGTTCAATCCCCAGAGTGAGTCATGACACTGATATCTTAACCTGTGGAGAGAAAACATGGTAGCAAATCTCAAACATAGGGTTTTTTTCTTCTGCCTTCTTTTTTTTTTTTTTTTTTCTGGAGATGTTTCCACGCAGGCTTATTTCACTAAAACTCATGGTGTTAATGTTTCTAGATTTAGGGCATTAATTTAGGCTCTCCACCTCCCTTTTATTGTAATGCAATGAAGATGGCAACTGCCTGGTAAATGAGAATAGTGAGCATAGGAAATACCTTTTGCATATCTCTAGATGAGTTTTCATAGGACATTTCTCCTTTTTTTAGTCACTTTAGAGATTCGAATTACACTGCAGCAGTGGAGAAGGTAGAGGTTTTTGAGGTGTTGAATTATGTTTTTCTTACAGAGATGGTGTTTCCTTTGGATCTGGAGAGCAGGCACAACACAGCACAATTATACCTAATTAATGCACATCTGAAAATCATGCTGATAACACTGGTGGGTCTAAAGACAGTGAAGGCACCCCTAGCTCTGTTGCACGTAGGCAGCCTGTTCTATATCACAGACTCCTCTGCAGTAGAGTTGCTGTGTGCACGGAGAGCAGTTTGCTCCACACTCCCCTCCCAGGATCACTGCTGAAATCTGAAGGGCAGAATATTTGCAGCTGACAAAGCTTTTAGTGGCATCTTCAATTAAGACAGTACATCTTTCCTAATTCCATTTTCCACTGCACTAAAAACTCCCTGCCAGTAGATGATGATGTTTTTCAAACCATGAAACTATCTTAAAAATTTAATCTGGATAATATGTAAAACCAGTAATAGAATCAGAGTTCGATAAAATATAGACATGGTCTCAGACTAATGTAAAACAAGGCCAGTTAGCCTGTGATATAATTTTAAGGCTAACCTTGAGGGAGCTGTTGTCAGGAACTGTGGTGCAGAGTGGTTGAAATATTAGATCAGCTATGTCAAGATTTTTTTTTTTTTTAGTGAAACCTCTTGGGAAACAATCTTTCTAGATTTCTTTGGAGTATCTGTATAGATCTGAACAGGGAAATGCTATTGTTTTTGAAGCTCTAAATCACTGGATAAGTCTCTGTGGGCAAGTCCTATCATCGGTTGTATTAGTAAGATAAGTGATTTTAGCACAGTGTGTTCAGTAGATATTGATTCACTTCTCTTTTGGAGCTAGTCGAGCTTTCAGATAGTATATTTGCAATTACATGGTATTAAGGGACTCTGAGTGTCTAATAAGACCAGTTTGTTGATTGGAGAAATTGTTGAAAGTGAGGAGGAAAATTTTGTCATAAGTACATGTCAGTATTCTTAGCACAGAAACAGGAAGAGGGGAAGGAGAATATAGAATAATAGAAGGAAGGAAATTAGATGTGGTTTAACCTACAGATGAGAGTTAACGATTTGACTTCTGCTGCAGAAAGAAATGCAAAATCTATTCAGTATATAGTTCGTGCCACATGGACGTGCTAAGCTGAATAAAATCTATATTCACCTCACAAGAAACAGAATAGTCTTGTGGAGCTGGTTTTTTTTTCATTAGGCAAACAGGCCTCTGTATTTGTCTTCAAAGCTGTAAACAATGTAAGCAAGCACAGAGCAGCTAAGTGATGTCATTTAGACTTCACTGTCTGCTTCACCGTGATTTGCTTTTGTGTAAAAATGCATTTAACTGAGACTGTAAGTTTATAGAGGCTGTTCCTGTAATAACTTACCCTTTAAGTGCAGTTTAAGTAGTTTTATTTTACAATTATCAAATGTTTTTTCATTAAGATAGGCTTCCATTTGAGGTAACTTCGAGTGTGCTGTAATTCACTTAGTGGGGACAAGTCTCTGAGATGTCCCTCAAGCAGAAAGTGAGCTCCCTTTTGAGAAAGCAGCATCGTCCACATGGGTAGCATCAGTATGTGGGCACCACTGGAAGGGCTCTCCATGTCTAAATAGTGCTATGTTTAAAGTATGTGTAAAAGCTGGATGTGCAGAAAAACCAAGTGCCTTAAGGTTTTAAAGGCTGGCTACACATCTAAGCCATTTAGGAATCCTACATTTTTGGTTTAATACTGTTGCTTGCATGGTCAGGTTTGATATTCCTTTCCTTCAAGCTAGCCTCACAAAACAGAGGACGCCCAGCTAATTCATGCATGCGTGTTCAGACTTTACTGAAGCTTGTGAGGAAAGGTAACTGAGGTAAGGTGCCTGGTGATCCAATACAGGCAGTTATTGACACCTCTCATGGAAGAGCTGGGCTTTGCTAGATCACATCTTCCAGGCAGGGGATTTTTAGGAGTTATGTGGAGAGAGTGACTTAAACCCTGGAAGCCTGAGGTATTGATAGGGCTTTTGTTCTGCCAGGAATTTGCAGTTTATCCCTGGGCGAAGTTACTTACCTCCTGTCCTTGCTGCCCATCTGCAGAGTGGCAATACCACAGGGTAGAAGCTAACACACACAGGAGTACTGCCAGATGCTCAGACTTCTCCGCTGGAGCATATATCGAAAGGAGAGTGCTTAGTCGCTCATCTAAGTCATTTAGTTTACCCATTGCAGCTTAAAATAGCATCAAGTCAGCGTGACGCACGCTCCGCTGTGTTATGGCCCACATAACATATGTTGATGTACAAGCTGTGAGCCCTCCCTTCCTCTTCCCTAACACGGCCGGCAGACACCACCTTCCTTCTCGTGTGCTATCGCAGCCTGACCCTGGTGTTCGATCAGTGCAGGTGTGTGTGGTGACGTGGAAGAGATGACAGAGGCAGGAGCTTCTGAAGCACACAACTTCAGAGACTTTCATCTTACAGAAGAGATGAATATACATCAGGTAAATCTGCAGCTGTAAATGAAACCTTGGGACACTTCTACAGCCGTGACTAATCCTGCGCACGCTGTGACTCAGCTAGTGAACCATTTATCAAGAAGGGTCCCAGAGCACTCAGTTATAAACCAATAAATAAAACCAGCTTGTTTCTGTAACAAACAGATTCACAGAATCTAATTTTGTTCTGTTTTTCACTCTTTCAAAAATATGCCACCCAAATATTTATACCCATGCAAGAGAGGGAACGTTATAGTAAACATGCCCTTTGCCTTAAATTCAAGTGTTTGCCTCCTGATTGTTGTTCTGTTTCCAGTTTCAAAATCTTGAGACTCTGAAACATGATTGACTCCAAATAATTTTGTAAAAACCTACTTTTGGTCTGCTTTGTGGTTTATGAGCTGCATGGTGATGAAACCAGATGTAATTCATCAGGTTCGTATCATCAATCAGCTGTCTATGTTGTCTGAGGGTAGTTAGAATAGACTGCCAGATTTTTTTGATGGACTTAGTAACAGAACTTAAAATAAGTGCATTAATCATAGTTTGGTTACCCCATGATAAAAATACCCCACAAAGTTCTAGGTTGAATCCAAACTTGACATTTGATTTATTCTAAAACATGAACCAAGGCATGCAGATCCTGTCACAAATTTCTGCAAGGCCGTTAGGTTTATTATGCTTTTCCTTATTTTATTATTTCAGTTTTTTAATTGGTCTTTGAAAATAAAATTTACAAGACAAAAAATGAGTTAGTAAAAAAATGTTAACGAAAATAACTGTTTCAATGTGGGGTTTTTTGGCTCTTTGGCTGAGTCAACCCCTGAAATAGCAAGTGCAAATTTTCTTTCTCCCTCCCTTCAGCTCAGGTTGTGGCACTTACTGCAAATTAGTATTTAAGACAGCATCTTGTAGTCAGGGTTGTTTCGTGGTTTATAAGCTGCACCTGTCCCAAGATCTTTGTGCACAAAATGTAGCAACCTCTGCTCTGGATGAAGGTATGGGGGTATTGCTGTGGGTGCAGGGGCTCTGATCTAAATGAGGATGCTTTTTTACAACTCTTAAACCTCTAGAAGGTGGGATTGTCACCCTTTATGTCAACTGATGCAGCCAAACTGGGTTTGTGTGTTACTTTGTACCCTGCTTCAGTCCAGCACTTTTTCTTCATGTTCATTCTTTCTGGACAAGCTTTTCTTCTTTAAATGCAATCAATGTCTCAGAAATTGAGCATGTCCAATGTTTAAGCCTATATGTTTTGTTCTCTAATCTGTGACTGGCTTTGTGGAGTCTGTTTAAGAGAATGTTCAAATAAAATATGGCCCAAATATCCCATTTTCTTGCTGTTTTGAGTCAGGAATAGACAAACATCAGCTGAGTCTAGAGGTTGTGTTTGGTCTTTGACAGCTACTCTAAAAACAGTATTTCACGTGTTCTGTATTTTTCCTGGTTCTTTAGTTATGGGTAGTGTGAATGGATAGAAATAACTTCATTTTATACAGTGATAAAAATTGATAGATGAGAAAATGTAATTACTTGAAGATGTCTCAGTTGTGCTTCTTGTGTTCATTGGAGATACTGAATTAAGCTATTCCTGGAAAATGAAATGCCTCAGAGTGTCTGTTCATTATTTAGAATTTTTACCCTTAGGTCATCTGGATGGTTCCAGCTGGAATACTTAGTAGGTAAAACTTTACAGTAGGCGCCTTTTGCTAAACCTGAAGCAGGCAGGCAAACCCCAGCCTGCCTCTTAGTGGGCAGCAGTGTGTGAGCAAAAACCAAATCAGTTTTGATGGACCACCTTATGGGCAGCAGTACCTCAGGGGCCAAAGCACTGGCAGTTTTAGTTGTATCTAAGCTGTTCCTATGTAGTGCATGGGTGTAACACACCTCTCTGTGTTTCCTTACAATGTTCTGCCTGAAATCAGCCCAGCTCTGTGTAGCAAAACTACTCAAGTTCTTAGCTGTGATGATGCAAACTTGTTCTTGGTATATATTTGTGTTGTCAGTTTAGTGCCATCTTACTGTGTAAAGTTGACACGTATTCAGTCAATTTATGTTTCAAAACCAATAAAATATACTTGCAGGTTCATTCTTCTTTTTGAGGCATTCCTGCCAAGGAACCCAGCTGGGTGGGTTTTGGGAGACAATACTTTGACCCCTCAGAGTTCTGTCTAGAGCATGCCAGTCATGCAGACACCTTGCTTGTTGGTTCTTCTCCCCCCAACAGCACTTGCTGTATTCACAGCTATCCACTTCTCACCTAGGGTTTGTGACAAGACAGGTAAGCTGGCAGATTTGGCTCAAAGTAAAATTCTTTTGGATAGTGAAGAGATCAGTGGATACTCGAAAATTAACTTTTATTAGCATGAGAGGAAGAAAACACCATGTTTTTTCCTTTAGAATGTCATTTTTACTGTTTGCTTTTTGAATAGTGTGTCATATGCAGATGGCATCTGCCAAATACCAAGCAGGCATTGGAGTTATTTGTGTTGTCATTCTTTGTGAAATAAATGGAAAAGGGGCTTGAGTGAGAGCATGCAAGGCAGCCTTCATACAGCAGCCTGTCACTTTTGCAAAGCAGCTGTGAATTTAATGGGAGTATAAATGAAAAGTGGGTAATTATGCTGCTGGTGTTTTAGCATTATTATTGTTAATTTCTAAAAATCAATTAGGTAATCAAGAGAGTGCTATTGAGAAGCATATATTTTTGTTTTTTAATATCCTAAGCAGGGTTCCAGCTGGGTGACATGGTAAATTACAGCTCCTGGTAGGAATTGGGTAACAGAAGGGATTCAAGAGTCCCACTGAGCTGAAAGGAAGGGGACTGCGATGGGCAAGATGGTATAGTGAAGCATGATGTTTATATGTAGTAAAGGGACTGTGAAGCCTAACTGTATGTAGTGTTAGAGGAGCTTCTTTACCAGCTGGCAGGTACAAATGTCTAGATGCAGATTTCTGCCATTTATGGCTCATATAGTGATTTAAGCTATCTTAGATTTGGGGCAAAACCTCAGTCCTTATTAAGAAGTCTTGTGCTAGCTAAACAGATTGAGTTTCAGAAATGAGTGGGGCTTCAGACAAGCACAAAGGGGAACCAGCAGAAGAACTTAGTGCTTAGAAGAGCTTCTTGCACAGGGAGGGGCTGGGACTTTTGAAACTTCTGTCTCTGACCTACCTTCCTGATGGTGGTTGTATTATTTTAGAGCACATACCAAAGCATACAAGCGTATGAAAGGGAACACAGAAGGAATACAGCTATTCCTCCATTTCTGCAGTTACAGGCTTACCAGATGTAGCATTTATCAATGATTTGGACTTAGGAGTTGTAAGACACCGTGACAGACGGCATGATGAATTCTGTTCTTTCAATGTGTGAGTAATTATTCAACTATCAAAATTCCTCTGTTCAATCTAGAGGAGATGAGACCTCTTGGTATAAATCAAGCTGTAAGACATACCTATATCTGAGTTGAAAACCTTACATCAAAAAGAAGGTCTGAACTTGACATAACTTGACAACAAATCAGCAGTTCTTTACACTCTGCTTGTTTTACTTTGGTATGTGAACTTCCTGAAATTCAGTTTTGAAATTGATTCACATTTGATTTACATGCTTGTATTGTGTCACGTGACTTGCACATCTACATGTTAGTAACTACATTGAGCTCTCTTGAAAACATGGGCTCCGTCAGCATCAAAGCCACCCCTCTGTAGTCAGGGACTTTGCCCTTCTCCTGTAAACACCATACTGAATTTTCCCTTTGCTCTCCCTGAATCCAATCATGCAATACTTACGTGATTTATTACTCTTTTATCAGTGATGTGATTATATGTCTTTTATAGTGGGCATGAAAGCAGCTATAAAACTTGATTTCTGGCAATCCAGTCTTAGCCTGTCTCCAAGCACAAGTGTCACACAGTGCTAGTTTCTCTCTCTTCTGCATTTATCCAGGCAGCCTCTGCTGCCTTTCCCCAACTGCTCCCTGGACTGCAGAACAGCATTCTACTTCCTGTAACCTCCCTCCAAATCCCTTAGCCTTTTCTACAGCGGTCTCAACTAAACACTAACAATGAGTTGCGTAGGAAAATAGTTCTGCCTGACAGCTGAATGCTGTGCCAGGTCAGCAAGTCTGTGCACGGCTGCCTGCATATCCTTCCTGTGCCAACACAACAGTTGTTCGCTCTTTTTCTAGACTGGGAAGTACAAAGGTGGTTAAGTGACCTTACTGCTGTGGGGTTTTGATTAGGGCAGGGAGAAAGCCGTTTGCTGCAGCAAAACGGAAATTGTTTAAGAGGAACAGGAGCCTATATGGAAAGAAAGAACCTCCTGCCTCTCACAGTGTGCTTGGGAGGAGCAATCCCTTGTTACCCTTAGTGCTTATTTTGCTGTTTGGGATGCAGCAGTAGCATGTTGAAGTGCCAGAAATAGGACATTGCTTCTACAGCCTTGCCTGAGATGAAAGAGAGTGTGTAAAAATGGAGATTAATTCTTTGAGATTTGCCGTGCTTCAGCTGTGAATGTAGCCCATGCATACAGGCCTCTCTCTAATGATAGATCTGATTTGGCATGTGAATGTGGCACGGAGTGACAGCTCTATACCAAGCACTGTCCAGATGGTGAGCTCTTGTAAAGCTTTGCTCTTGTTCTCAAGCCTAGTTATTAGGATCTTTTGTATCCTCACATGATCAGGCGTGAGAGCTGACTGACAGCAAGGTGAGGGGCAGAAAGAGCGAGGAGGCTCCACAAGTGGAGGAAAACCAGGCTCATTCTTACTGTCTTTCTCAAGTGTCTGCCAGTAGTTGCTGTCAAAAACAGAATCCTGGTGTAGTTGCTCGTAGACTGTTGTGCCTGAAACATAGATGCTGTCATGAAGAGAAGCATCTTGAGTGGGAGAAAGGGAGAGAGCGGTGCAGTGGCAGAGTACTATGGATGGGCACAATGGAGATCGTGGTGGGAAGAGAGAGAAGCTGTAAGTATTAATGGAGTAATACAGAGGTTAGGAAAAGAATGAAGGGACAATGAGGCCAAGGAAGTGACAAATCTATGTACAGCTTGTTCTGTCAGCAGCCTGCTATGGCTGGGTAGTAGCAGCACATCAATTTGGAACTGAATATTGCCTCAGTCATTGTTTTTATAATCCTCTTTCTACTCTAATAATGCAAATTATGCAAATGTGCCAGATGCATGCTGGGAGCAGGATGCTATGCAGAATCTCTTATGAGCATGCAAGGCTAATAGGCAGCTTTCATCTGAAGCACAGCTCTTCTGTGTGACTCAGCGTACTGCCTGCTGTTGTAAAACCCAGTAGAGTCTGGGTTTGCCTGCCAGACTGTTCTGTTTCTCCAGTACTTTACCTAATAGCTAGGTAATCTAGTAGGTTCTTTGCATTCCAGAACTGATATGGAAATGTGCCCAGCTGAAGAGCCAGGACCTTATTTTCCTTTAATCATCTTCCAGGTCTCATGCTGCCTGGCTTGATGTGGCAGGGAAGAGTGCTAGTGCTGGTGTAAGAATGGCAATCCAGGAGGATAACACCTTAGCTCTGCCACAGATTCATTTTGCCAAGTCATGACAACTTGTTTGACTAGTTGTACAGTGGGATCATCCTTTACTGTAGTGGTTTCCTTTCCATCAATGGTTAATTATTATCCCTAAGAGCATAACAAAACCATAACACCTCAGATGTTACTTGCTGGTAGCATGACAGATGCTGTTACTGCTCTGGTAATCGGCATGACATGTAGAGGCAGTGCGAGCTTGCTAAAATTGGAAAGAACTGAAGGCTCAGCCTAAAGTACAAACATTGCTATTGTGTGACTTACTTGTTTTTAGCTAACAATTGTCCCATCAGGGTAAGGATAATGCACAGCAGATGCAGAGCAGTGATTTTAGTGAACCATCCACTCCAGTGACTCATGAGGTGCTCTATTTGCTTTTTTCTGAGTTTAATTTATGGTAAAAGAACAGCTGCTATCCCAAAACATATGCCAGGCAAAGAAATGTGAAAGTGCAATGGCACAAAAGTCTTCCTTTCAGGACTGTTTCCAAATGTTTGCTCACAGACAGGTATTCCTGTGGCTTTGATTTAAAGTTGACTTTACCTCCAAACTGATTCACTCTCACCTATGATGAGAGGCATTCAGCTTCTCCGTTTTTCTGTTCTCAGTGAGTAACTCCAGTGTTTCTCTGGTTAATTAAAGTTTGCTGCAGGAGGAGCAGGAGTGGGTTGAGAGCACTGATGAAGAGATGACTAACAAAGTAATCGGCATGTGATTAAAGTGTGGGCTGCCAGGCACAGATTAGCCCTCCCTGGACTTTGCTTTTATCTTAGCTCCATGTTTTGAAATAATTCTGTGTACTAATATATAGAGTTTCTATCCCATCTAGCTTATCACAGTAGAGCAAACTAGACAAAATGACTCAATTTCAAAAGGCTCTGAATCAGCTCCAGCTACAGCCACTCATTGCAAATGTGAAGTTAGGTGACTCTCCTCTCTTGTTTCTTTCAAATTCTTGCCATGTGGGAGGTATAAGGGGAGAACGTTGGTCAGAGTGGGAAATTAAAGTGGTATTATAAAGCGTCGTGAGATACGTTGGTGACAATCATGTCGCAAAACTGTGTGAACTGGCAGCTGCTGAGGGTGGGAAGGACGTGAACGTTTGAGTGGTGGATAAGTCACAAAAAGAAAACTTTTCCCAGAGGGAGAGCTGCCACACACACTTGTGCAGAAGGGTGGTTGTTTGCTCCCTGTGGTGGTGTTACTTTTTTTTTTTAACCGATAAAAATGTGGTTTTTTTCGGTTTTTTTCTTTTTAAATGAGAAATCTTGTTGGGTTACTGACACCTACCTGATGCAAGAGGACAGAAAGACCTGCTTTCAACATGCCATATTAACACTTCCTCTTACTACTCATATCCTTTCCCCCCCGCCCCCCGTAATTCTAATATCCTGTGAGTCTAACACTGAGGCATTAACTTAGCTCCTGTGCCGTTAACAAAATAGTGATTTGAGGGAAGCACTGACATGCAGAGAGAATAGTGAGATGTCCACTCCCCTGCCAGATTCCTCCATCTGCTGTTATGGCCACAGCAAGGACCATGTTTGGAAACTAGAAGAATGAGCATACAAGGTGAGGGTAATTGAGGACATGGCAGGGAAGAGAAAGGGAAATCCTGTAAGAGGTGATGTCCATGGCACACCAATGACACAGAGGCTTCTTCAGTGGTGACCACCATGAAGTGCATTGCTGAGGTCCTCACCCCATTGGAGGGCATGAACAGCATCATCTAAGTTGCCTGAACAGCTGCTGCTGGTAGCGCTCTTCATGAAATATAGAAGTGGTGATCAAGAAAGGGAACTTAAATAACTGAATAAGTTATTTGTGGAACCTTAGAATAAGGAAATAGAAAGAAGGAAAAAAAAAAAAAAGAAACCCCAGGTTCCTGGAGAGTTCAGTGAAGTTTTAGTGTGGTGTTTTTCTCTGACAATAGCTCACAGTAGCCCAGTACTGCCTGTTCTTGGGAGCTTTCTGTCAGAAGGTGCAAAGTTGCCACTTCTGGGTGCTCGCGATGTTGGGGAACCATCAGGAGGATGACAGTGCACTGCCATCGTACTCAATGGTAGTAAAAATAACTTGAATAACTTATCAAGGAATGGATAGTACTTCTGAATAACTCATTTCTAATAGCTGCTTAAGACGGCTGTGACAGTCTGCATTTCTTTGAGTGAAAGGATATCAAACTAGTCTTAATGAATTGGTAATTTTTTCTTCTTGCAGGGTAGAATTGGTTTACCTCTTTGATTTTTAAAATGCTCTTTTAAAGGAGTTTATTTGTCATCTGCTTAAAGCTGTCAATTGCATGTTTGTTTTAGAAGAACTTACAAGTTAAATTAGTGTCTTAATGAGGTTTCTTGGCACAGCACTTAATGATGCTCTCTTTAAAGGCAAAACAAAAAACCCACGATGCATTCTTTATAATGTAAAGTAAAGAAGAGATTAGATGCTTCATGCCATAATGAAGCATGGCTAAGCTTGCATGTTAGCTAAACAGTATGCACAATTTGATAAGTTAGGTACTTTGGGGTTTTTTTTATATAGAAGTAAGTCCCAAAAACACAAGGTCTGTGAAAGTCATTCTTGCGATAGAAATGATCCTTCAGGCAGCTCACAACAATTTTATGAGTGTTGTGCTTGATTCACTGTGAAGCCCTTGAAACTGGTGCAACTCCAACCCGAGCCTCCCCCCTTCTCCTGTTTTGATTCTTGTTTATTTAACTATGGGACTTAAGGGAAATGACTAGAAAATCTAGTTGTTAAGCGCTGTGATGCTCTTCTCTTAGAATCAGAGTAGTTTAGGTTGGAAGGGGCCTTTAAAGGCCACCTTGTCCAACCTCCATATCTTCTTTATCTGGACAGTAATTTAAGCCTCAATGTGAGGAACAGACTAGAGTGGGCGGGTGTTTGGACTGGCTCCATCCCCCTTGTTCTTGACCAGACATGGGGAGGGAGCAGCCATAGGTTTTGGAGATTTGTGGGCTGTTGTTTGTAAGTCTGAAAAAATCTCTTTAAGTGCCTGTATAATAAGTTAGACTGTCTGAATTACTTTGCTGGTGTTTGGGGTTTTTTTTGCCTAATCTGATTTCAAGACCATTAGTGACAGTCTCATTTTGAGCTGGAAGCCAGATGAGTGATTTTAAAAAAAACAAACAAACATGGTGAGGGAGGAGATATGAGATACAGCCTAACACAGAGATTGAATTTTGAATTGCAGCTTTAACTATTTTGAAAATTTGTTTTAAAAAAGCCAAAATCAAACAATGCTTGCTAAAACAGATCATTTGGCTGTGGATTTTCTTTTTACAGCAATGTTGCTGAAGTAATGTTAACCAGCTTTCATGCCAGGTTCACCACGATGCTAGCACAGCAAAAAATAATGCTATTTTTTTTTTGCATCCGGATCAGTTATCCAGTCTGGTTGCCAGTGTGGGAGTTCAAACAGTTGTGCCAGCTCTGGGGAGAACAATGTGGGATATGGACTGCTACCAAGGAAGTTCTTGGGGAACCACAGTCACAGTAACTTTTGAACCAGTAAGTTGCCACTGTAATGGTCCTGGGTCTGGCCCTCCTGGTGAGTGACTAATTGGCCTCCTTGGAACAAGAGAAAAAAACAGTTCCTGACATGTGGTTATCAACCGGCAGCTTGAGATAAGCAGATGATGTGAGTTCCTTCTTTGTCTAGGTTTTTGTATGGCATCAGAACTCCAAACCTCCAAATAAAATGTGTGCAGCAGTCACTGACCTGCAAATGAAACTGCCCTCCTTTGTATCTGGCCTGCCAGAAGATCTCTGTGCTCTCTGGAAATTGCGAGATGGCTGAGGGCTTAGCCAGTGGCTAGAGACAGTTCTATTTGTTAGTCTCCCAACTTAATGCTCTGGTATTATGTATTTCTTCAGTCCTGGTTCTAAAATGAATGCTGCTTTGCTTAATGGCCGTGAACATGAAGCCATCTATTTGTCTATGCAGCTGCTTCGAAGGTGTGGGCTCTGGTTGTCATTTTGAATGCTGGTATATATGCAGCTTGGAAACCTGTTGGTCTCTGCGTGTTAAATTGCACTGTAGTAAAATCTGGCCAAGAGAGAACTGGAGATATCTCCAATGATATGAAACTGCTCATAAGGACAAATTAAGAGCTGAAAGTTGTCTTCAAGCTTCCCCTCCGCTTGTCCTGAGTGAGGGGGGCTGGGAGGAAGGACCTGCGTTTTGCAGATGGTAGAATGATTCACCAGTTAATGGGATCTTAATGCCTGGCAAGAAAAGATGTCATTAGCTGTGCTGAATCTCTGTGTGATACGCACATTTGGTCCAGCGTGTAGCACGCTTCTGTGTGCTCGTTCAGCCTGCTGCTCGCTCACCGACTTCCTCTCTTACTCTGCTTGCCCACGTCAGATGTTGCTTTTGATAAGCTCTGATGTATGGGCAAGTGACTTTTTAATGGAAGAGTGCTCTCATCTGCTAGGATGACAAAGAGCTACTCTTTCCTTATTAATAGCGGCTTAAGAGACAAACTGCTGGTTAATCAGTGGTGAGATATGCAATTGGGTTGCGTTTTTTCATTTAAATCCTCTTCATTTGAAATGCAAAATAACAGATATCATTATGGCAACTACTGGGGTCAGTACTTCTTGAAGTGAGTTAAAGTACCATTTTTGTTAGTACCTTTGACGTTCATTAGCCTTTCCAGCCAGCTAACTTTCAGGCTTCAAGAGTTTCAGGAGTACTTGCACAATGGGGATTATTTCTTAATCTTTCACGCTAAAACTGATATGCGGTGGCCAGGCACCGTAGTCCTTTAGCAGCAGCTTTTCCCATGACCACAGTTCATGTGTTAGGCTTCTACTTTACTCGTGGGAAGTTGCACAGAGGGGTAGAAAAGATTTTAAACTTTAAATGAACCAGGCTGCCACAGAAGGTAACATTTGTTTTCAAGTTACAGGTTGGTTATTGTCCTAGAAGAGGATTTAGTTTCTCTGTTACAGCACTTGGACTATACCATTTTAAAGCTATTGATAGACCTAAGAGGAGCAATATGTTTAAAAAAAAAAAAAAGAAAGTAGGACTCTTTCTGTTTTTAATAGGGAGAGGCTTAAGTTCTTCGGCTGGAGAACTCAGTGTGTCTGCGTCAGTCAGCTGAATGACTCAGTGTTGTGATGCTAATGTAGGTCTGACTCTGGACTGGAAACCTAAATTTATATAAGAGAGAAAAACTCAACATGGTTTAGGTTGAGAGCAGTGAGTAATTTTTGTTTTCTTATGCGTAGCCTAATTTAAAAGCTTTTCTCCTTCTCCATTATATTTCCCTCTTCTGCTCTTGCAAGTGTATCCTGTTCTGATATGCTATCTCCGAAATAACTCTTCCTCTCTTTTTCATAGTAAAGAGTTGTGTTTTTTCTGAAAATCTGAGGATTTATCTACACAATATTCCACAATAATTGAATTGTTTACTATTTAATAATGACTTTATTTTAGAGAAATGGCACTTCCTCCAGTTTAACTTATTTTACTTGGAAGGTATATCTTCCAAAAAGGTAAATCACAGCAGTCCTGTCTTTATTCTGGATTAAGACTGAATGCCAAATTGTTCAAAGATTACTATTGCCTTTAAGTCTCATCTATCTTAATTAAATAAACTTTTGGTGGTGGGTAGGTCCTTCTTTCTGTGTTGGTTTAAATGGTAAGAGCAAGGATGTGATTAATTACCTTCATTGTGGAATGATAGAGAGCGAAGATCTGCTTTCTTTGGCCAGCTACCTTACTTGCTTGGTTTGTGTATTATATCAGGGAAAACCAGCATGATTCATAACAGGGGAGAAAATAATGTGGTAGAAATGATAACAGGTGTTGAACAATGTCCATTTGTAAGGTGCCACTGTCATATCTCAAAGGGTTTTATAGCTGCTGTTTGACTTACAGCTGTCTATTAGTATTTGAAGACCATGTTATGTATCCCATAGGAGAAATTTGCTGACAAGGTTTCCCTGTAGTGAATGCTGAGGCTTGGATGTGCTGCTGTAATTTATTTGCTGTTACACAGTTGGTGTACAGCAGGAAACGTTATGCTGGCAAGGGACATGCTTTCTTGCAAGAGAGACTCTGCCCTGAAGCCAGCCCTGTTACATTGCAGGCTCTCCTGCTGCAGAGTACTGCCAGTAGCAGCCCCTGAAAACGTCTCTACCCGGATGCCACAGATGTCCACAGCTGCCAGCTGTCTAGCACAGATAACACTAGAAAGAGATTTCACTAATACTGTCATTCAGCCATCTGGGGTAAATAGGTCTTTAATTCTGTTCTGGAGAATGTGTACTCAAAAGTGGAAGGAAGGGAAACCTTTGTGTTAAACAAAAATAGGTCTAGTAAACGGTCTTCCAGGAAAGTGCCTCTGTGCTCCCTAGGCTGTGAGGCTGACAGCAATAACAGGGCATGACTGATAACAAGGCATAATTACAGAATCATCTGGTTGGAAGAGACCTTTAAGATCATCAAGTCCAACCACACACCCTGAACTGCCAGGGTCCCTAAACCATGTCCCTCGGTGCCACATCTAGATGCCTTTTAAACAATTCCAGGGCTGAGGACTCTTTCCCACTTCCCCGGGCAGCCTGTTCCAGTGCTTCACAACCCTTTCTGTAAAGAAATTATTCCTAATATCCAACCTAAATCTCCTCTGGCACAACTTGAGGCCACTTCCCCTAGTCCTTTCACTTGTCACATGGTAGAGTCTGACCCCCAATCTCGCTACAACCTCCTTTCAGGTAGTTGTAGAGAGTGATAAGGTCTCCCCTGAGCCTCCTCCAGACTAAACAACCCCAGTTTCCTCAGCTGCTCCTCACAGGACTTGTTCTCAGGACCCTACTGTGCTTAATAGGGAGTGCCTTATTAGGGAATAACGTTAAAGTATTTCCCTCGTATTTATTTTCGTGGATTGTACTAAGATTACAGGAAGAATTTATCAGCCAATAAGGTACTTTGTACAATGCTACTCTTTAGTATTTTATAACAAAGAAGCTGTTTACAAACACCATCAAATTCTTGCAGGACTGTAGAGATACATCTGTATCTCTACAGTCTGAGAGACCCAGGCAGGGACTAACAGGTTTGAGGTAGTTGAAGTGGAAAGGGGGGCTCTAGGTCTTGGCTGGCTTTTGGAACAAACTGCCTGTACCAGCAGTATGCCTGGAATGGTCTCGGCTGGCCGGCACAGGCTCTCTCTTGACTCACTTAATCTTCTGACAACAAATGAAAGGGACCAGAAATACAAGTGCTGGCTTAGCAAAATGGGGAGAAGTTAATATGTGCCCAGACAAGCTGTCAGCCCAGGATATCAGCTTGGAGGCTCTGGCCAGAGATGTCAGAAACATCAGTCTGAAATCAGACATAATTTCTTTTCCTGTTCTGGTTTTGGCTGAGATAACTGGTGACCAGTCTGATACCTTTTGAGACCAGCTGTGAAAAGCTGAGCACAAGCTGTGGCCAAGTCTTTCTGCAACAGGGCATCATCTGATTTCTTTGTTCCTGGCATTCTCAGTTACCTTTCCAAATTGTCTGATTTAAAGGGAGGTGGGGGCAAAAATCTGAGTTTGCTGCAGTGCAATGTAATATACATGTTGTTATATTCAATAAAAAAAAAAAGGAAATAACTCACCCAACGTTGGAATGTGAGCAATTCTTGCCTATTACCCAGAAGCAGCCACCTCGGGAGCGGGTTATGTGTAATGCACCAGTCATAAAGCAGTGGGAGTATGTTAAAAATCAAGGAATGGAGTGGAAGGGGGGCAGGGAGATAATCTTAGAAATGAGTAGTTCTCTCCCACTCAGCAAGCTAGCTCCATTATCTGAATTAGTACAAAAATACCCACCCACCCCAAGGAATGCAGTAAGTCGCTCCCTCTGTGCCAGATATCTCTGATTGAGAGTAATTGCTTGCTTTTGATGAAGCCCAGAGTGGATCTCTGTGGAGTGCTTGAGTAGGAGGTGAAAAATCAGTAGCTAATGTGATGACTTCTGTTTTTGTTTTATTTATTCTGAAACTGTTTTTCAAGCCCAAACAGCATCCTGCCAGGGAAGGTGTCTCTGTTTGGGATTCATTATAGTTATTATCAGTAGCAACATGCCTCTGGCTCATTGCACTTGGTTTGTGAGTGACAGCCTTTGATTGGACAGTATTGCTTCCCCCTCCTGGGGAAGGGGATACTTTTCAGGTCACAGATTAAGTCGTTGCTAGATGATAATTTCATGGTATGTTATGGCAGCACATGCCTGAACTAAAGACTGCCACTGCTTAACTCTCTCAAGCTGGATTTCTCACACATCTGCTGGAAATAGGAGACAGCGCTCAGCTCTGGGTCTGAATATCTGCCAGGTCATAGCAGCATGAAGACCTAAACTTGACACTTGGAGCTCATCTCTAATAGGAGCTGGATATAGAGTCCAGTGACTTGATGTAATGGTGTCCAAGTTGTCCACTTGGATGCAGGAGCAGCGATGGCAGATGTATGGTTGGGAGCTTCACAATGAGGCATTTCAGAGAACAGCTTCTAAGGGCTTTGGGTACAATTTCAAGAGACTTAGGAGCTCTAACAAAAAGTGACTGCTGTCAATAATAATTAGAGCATTCCCCATTGTCATTCAGTCTGCTGGACAATGTTTCTGACAAGTGTTGCTGCAGTCCCTGTATCACCTTTGGCACTGAGTGTGGAGCATTGCTCAAAGACCCCTCTGCTCACTTGTTTTGGTCGCCTGGTCTTAGCTGAGGCCAGTGCTTAGGAAATGACTTGAAGAATGTGCAAATCCTGTAGTGGTTTGTTTGCTATTTGAACTGAGCTGCTTAAGGATGTACACAGCATTTTGCTGACAGGTTTTAACCACCATCTGCAAGCCTTAATGAACACAATGTCCCTCTGCTTGCCCTCGCGCTTTTCGTAGCTTTCAATTTTGCACTGCTGCTAATGTGGAAGAATGATGTGGAGAGCCTGCCAGCAGTATGACTCTCTGTTAACTCTCAAAGTCTTTCTTGGCTGTGAAGAATGGGGGACTCTCCGGACTCTTTGCAACGTTTGATGTCAAAGCATTTTTTATGAATCTGCTTGGAAATGCATCAGGTCTTGTTCTGATCGGAAACTCTTGCTTCCCTTTGCTTAGAGGAAACCTAACACCACTTAAATAACTAAGCAAATGACAAATCTCTGAAGAAGTCAGAAAATACTGCTTATTAGAAACAACTGTAAAATTTCTACCTAAAAATCATAGCCCCTTTTGTGTAAGGCTTACAGCAGTTGTCAGTGCCTGGGCTGTTCCTGCATTCCTCAAATGAAATGGAGAGCAAGATTTGAGTGATGATGATAAGTATTATGCAAAACAGAGATTTCCTCAAACTGCTGTGGGGAAATGCCTCAACTTTGGCATTTAGGAAGGGCTGAGTTTCTCCAATAGAGGAGAGGCAATGCCCTGAGGTCAGCTGGGTCTCTTCAGCAGCTCAGTCACTCCTAGACTCCTCTTCTGGCTATCTCATTTGTTAAGAGACAGACCAGCTGTTCTGAAAAGTCAAAAGAGAGTCAAATCTTTCTTCCTGGAGGCTATATGAGTTAGAGGGAGGCGAGAGAGGAAGGAAGGCAAGGGAAACAACTGGTCTCTTCATTGCTTTCCTTTATTTCTGTTTTCAATAGGTCTCTAAATGTCACTTCCCTCCTAATGTATCTGGAGGTTGAAGCACTCCAGCTACTGAAAGGTTCATATGGCTCTAGCAGCCATGTAAGGGTTTTTTGTGCTGTTCTCTATCTCTCTTCTTGAAGGAGGCATCTAAGGGCGGGATAGGTAGGTGCGCATATCCTTTCCCTATTAGAAAGCTTGGTTTTGAATGCCTTCTGGTTTTGTCTTTTGGTTCTTATAAAGATCACCTAAAGTAATTTAGTGGCTTTCATCAGGCCCATAATAGGCAGGGATCTGCCTCACACAGAGTTGTTATTTTCCTTCCTCCTCCCCAGCTGTATTTCCTTAACTGGTAGTCTTAGGACAGAAAGTGAATGAATGAATGGGTGCATTCTTTTCTGCCTTTCCTAGAAGGTTCCTCAGGTTGACGTATATTGTGTAGGAGGAAAATTGACTTTGTGTTTGTCCTTGAACTGCTTTTGTAAACCAGGGAATTCAGCTCATAGAGATGTCAGCCAGTTTGGTTCCTTTTGCTTGCACAGAATTAACTTAGCTTTCTTTACAGAAATATTTATGGAGCTTTAATTAAATTTGTCTTGTGTATCTTGAAGAGCTCTGGTGAGCAGAGCTCTGAATGCAAGGGTTTAAACAGCTGAGCCAAATGACACTACACATGCTTAGAAAAGCATTTGCAAAATGATTTGTGAAGCTATGAACTTTGCCTCCCCCGCACACTTACATCTGATGCATCAGGCAGCATCTTCCTAATGCACTCTGTGGTGGACTGGAGCAGAGGTGTGCTACAGAAAAAGAGGCAGAGAAAGGAGAATTTTCTAGCTCTGACTGTCAGGTGCTGGCTCATTTTAAGGATTTATCTACCTCAGTTTATTTGTTGTAGGAGAATCTCTAGTTTCCTTTTGTCTTCAGCATGACAGATAGCAGAGCTTGCCACCAGCTCTCGTATTCTTGTAGACACAGTATAAATAGGTGGGAGATGGGAAACTGAAATGCCCATAGGCAATACAGGAAAAAATACAGTTGAAGCAGTATATGCTTCACAGCCTCTAGCTTCCCATGTTTGTAATGGACATTGTTGGATATAGACAGTGATGCTTTGTCTCCCAGGCTGGTAACTTCATTTGACACTCTTTTCACTTGAGTAATATATCTTTTTTTAAAGTAGAATTCTGTATGAGGGCCAAATGAAAACTTGAGTACTCATTGTGGCAGAACAGTACCATCCGCATTGTATCCCACTGTGCACATCGACCCTATCTGAGCAACAGCACACCTGTGTGTGAGGCATGGCTGGGATCTGGCATAAACATTATGGCTTAAACTCAAACACAGGTAGTTGAACTTCCAAAACACAGATATTTCGCACACAGACATTGTCATATGCTAATGCTCCAGTATCCAAGCGTGCCTGCACATGCTGTTGAATGAAATTCCTCTACAGCCTCTTTTATCAGAGGAATGATTTATAATTTTTAGGCACCCACAGTCACAGAGGAAGGTGGGAACAGAATCTACCTTTCAGCTGACTTAACCATGGAGCCATCCTTCTTCCCACATGCCAAGTGGTTCAAGATAAATGCAAGGGGGTTGACTTGGTTGTTTCTCCTGAGGATCGATATTTCATTTCTGGCCAGCAGGTCAGAGATGGTGCAAAGAAATTCAAAAACATAACTGAAATCTACCAATCTGAAAATTATAAAGTCAGTTTTGCAAGGCTGCTTTACTCTCTTGCTGACCTGAATTTCCCCTGCGTCAATTAAGCTGCCTTATAAATGAGTCAATTCCAGGCCTTTGATATAATTTTTCTGTTTGTGTCTCATGCATATAAACTGTCATTGCTTGAAGAGTGAAAGACATGAAGTCCTATTTTTTCTGACTTGGGTGTCAGAATTTAGTATCTTTCTTCCAGGACTGTCTTCTGCCTGTAAGAGGCTGGTTTTCTGTCCTGTCAGGCTACTTTTATACTGAAACTCTTTGCAGTTTATTATAGCCGCATGCCTACAAAATTACTATTCTATATGTACATTTAGTATTTTACATTAACTGATAGTTATACACGTGTTCAAGGTCAGCTGTGTTTTACAGTTGTCTACATTTGATCAACAGCTTTGGAAGAATAACTGGGCTACTTCAGTGGGGTTAGAGTAGTTGAGTAATACTTGCTATATCCTATTAATCCACATTATTTCATCAGTGTTTCATATTCTTTGTTGTGATGAAAAGAAAGTATTTTGCTAACAGCGGTAATCTGTTAATAGGACTTGGACTATGGCCTATTTTTAAGATCTTGAAACTGGTTTAGCCAGTTTCCTCTCTTTCATAATTGCTCACTGAAGATAGCAGAGAAGGTCTTAGCTTCTCGTATTCGTGCAGAGAGGAAGGTGCCATTGCAATGAAAGTTACATTGGTTGTTAATGCACATACAAAATTGTCTTAGCCCCTTTCAAACTGATTCTTTTGACTCCAGCAGGTGAGGGTTTTACAGAGAGATGGATTTTGGAGGGTATAGCCGTACCAATTGCACCAAACTAGCATTTCTCGTGTTCCACCAAATGTAAGGTTGTCATTGCAGATGACAATTACTTAGTGGACCTAAACACATCTCGTACTCAGGTTATCTCTGGCTGGAAAGTTGGAGAGAATTTATGGGAGAATTGAATTGGGGATAACAAGATGCAACTAAGAATTTAGTGAAATTTGAAGAGAATTTGGGTTCCAGAATGACTTAATATTTTCAAGATTTAATGAACTCAGCTGTGACTACTGATTTTGAAAACTGTTCTTTGTGCAAATAATGTTTGTTTTAATTTCTTTTAAAACTGAGGGGGAAATGGTGGATATTCTCAAAGAAAAATATAGAAAAGAAAGAGAAAATAGGAGGAAAGAGAAAAGGAGGAGAAAATAGAAAGGATCCAACTGGAAGGTGGCATAGCACCATGCCTTGGCTTGGCCAACCTGAGTTGTCTCAGGTGTCTTTGGGGAAATTATCTAAACCTTTGGTGATTCAGTCTGCTTTGCAATGGGGATGATATAACTACTTCCTACCTCAGCGGTGCTTGTGGTGATGACTACCTTTAAAGAATATGAGATGACAGAGCTGGGTTGGTGTTGCGCAAATGCTCCTACAAGTAGAAATGAGGGCATGGTGATAGTGTGGAATTTTCAGCAGCAGGTTTTTTTTCCTCTTTCTTTCCCACTGCTCCAACTCCAGCACAAGCAGAGGTGGAAAAAAATTTCAGAAGCACCTGCAGAGTCTTGGGAACTGAGCAGCAAGTAGGCAGGCTAGTGGAATCAGTCACATCAACCAAACTCTAGTAAGTGATATCATCAAGAATGGTGGTGGTGGGGGGGGTCCCTCCTCCTTTTTTTTCCCGCAAGGTATAGTTTCAGTTTTTAATTGTGACCTTCAGTGTAAATGAAAAACAAGTCTATACCTCTTCTCTTTCCTTTTTCCCACTTGTACAGAAAAAGCCTGAAAATACTGAATCCAATGAAGCTTTTCTCTCCAGTGAATATCTACAGGGAGATGAGACACCTGGTTCTGCATTGGTCACTGGTGTCTAAGTTTCTCTGCTAGTGCCCAGTGTAATGAGCAAGCTGTTTCCCCATGGAGCCTCTGGTTCCAACCATACTGGAATAACTACCTTTGCTGCCCACACTTCTTTCTAAATCTTTACCAATGCCATGTTTTCTGCTAGTCATGGTGATAGGAGACCAGTAAAAAAGGTTCTCATGTTTCTGGACCTGCAGCAGAGCCCTGGGCACCCTATGTCACCAGGCTCTAATAAATGCAGACCAGAGGCCGTAACCAGTAGTAGGAAATCTCATGAGGTGAATCAAGCACCAGTTTGAACTTGTGTTGCATGGCTCCTGCTGGTGCCTGGAAGATGGATGTACTCTGTAGCCTGTAGAACAGCTAAGGGACAGACAGAGATGCTAGGTGAAGTGAGAACAGTAGTTGCTTCTAGAGAGGTGCTCCAGAGTGTTTTAGAGCAGGACTGTGGCTAGCAGGGTTCTCCCTTGCACAGCTCAACCCACGGCAGCTGCAGAGGTGCAGTATCACACGGTACAGTGCTGCAACCATGTACTTGTAGTTTCCTCATCTGGAGTTCCAGCAAGGGAAAAGAGGGTCTCCTTTCTGTATAGCTTTTCTTATATCTATAATGAGGATTACTACAGTATTCCTTCTTCATCTAACATCTTTGCAAGGCTTTTGATCATGTCACCAACATCTTTCTTGTTTTAACTGCATATCAAAAATAGCCATGTTAGGAGTTAAATTGTCATGAAAGCCTCACTGAAATTACTGTCATTTGTTACTGTAAACAGATGAGCTGTATGTCTTCAATTACGTTTCAGGCAAGCAGTCTCTGAAAATGCAAATACACAGTTCGGTGTGGCATGGGCTTGCAAGAAGGAGGAAGAGCCGTGTAGGAGGTCTTTTTACTACGGCTTGACTTCATGCTGCTGATGGTAATTAGCAGACGACAGTATAGCTTAGTAATATGCAGGTTGTAGCAAGAAGTACCAACTAGGGGCAGTGGCTGGCTGAAGAGAGGTTTACAAAATGCAAAATCTTTCACTGCACAGCTCTCATGTTCAAATCTAGCCCAGGGTGTTTGCTGGATACTGTTGGATGTTGGATTGCATATTACAGTAGCAATGGGACATTATCCAGGACGAGGACACAAGGTGGTAAGCACAACAAGAGTGTAGTCAACAGTACTTGTGTTCTGAAAAGTTTGCAGTCTAAATACATTATTAAAAAAACAAACCAAAAAGCCCCCACCGAAACTAGGTTCAGAAACCCAAGGCCAGTTTTGTTCCTGTGAAGCTGGCCTCCTTTAGACTTCCACTGTATGCTTGTAGCTCCTTCATGCAGCTCAGAGGATGCTTCTTAGGATTCTCATATTCCCCATGGACAACCATCCATGTAATTAGTAGATGTCCTTACAGCATGACAAATGAGCAAAGTAAGCAGCCCTTCTCTCCAGATGGTGGTTCTTATGGCTGGAGACTTGCACCCACTCTCTGACTCTTCCTGCTCTTCCTCAGCAGCTCTGTTCAGGAGTTTTCTGGGCTGACCTGAAAGGCCATGGTTGCTCTTAGATCAGGTCCTCAGGCTCCAATGCCAAGCACTGTGCTCAGGTCAGCAGGTGGGCTGCATGGCATTTAATTACCTGACAGTCTTGCCTTTGGCAGCAGTAATCAGTGGTCTGGAGTGACAAAAGCCTGAGCTTTGCAAAGTACATACAGTGCAATTTCAGCAGAAGAATAAAACATTACAAGAGAAAAGCTTTACAAGTATAAAAACCAGAAAGTGTTTCAGCTCCTGTGTTTCTGGGATCTCCAGTTCTTCTGTTGCCTGTATGTTTCTCTCCCTTCATCCTCTACACTTTCATCCATTCCAAGTTTTTGTTCCAGATTATTTTCTGCTAGGGATCTTCTCAGGGCATAGAAGGTAGGAGCTGTTGTCCTTCATTTCTTATTATACCAGTAAATGTAAGGACTATCTTTAGACTATTCCTTCCTTTACCCCACTAGTTCAGCAAATCCCTAAAACAGGGAAGCAGTCCAACAATAAAGGGACAAACAGATGGAGAAACAGCATCCATGATATCTACAGTAGTATAGTATTTCTTGCCTCTTCCTCTTGTCAGGAATCTACTGTGTCTAGTAGATGCTGTTAGAGACAGGATGCTGAAGTCAGTGAATTTCAGATCTAATTCAAAATACAGGAATTTCCCTGTGCATTTTTTCATTGTTTTTAGTTTTTATTTGTTTTTCTATGGGTTTGTTTCACCCTTCATACTTCAAAAGAAAAGAACATACAATTCAAGGCAGGTTCAGTAATGAAAATAGGTCAATATAAAATCCAAACAATATTGTAAAGTTCAAACTGAGGCTTCTCCATATGGTATGTTGATATTGCCAGCCAAAAACACAACATGCGACTTCCAGAGCTGGGTTCAGTGAACTTTAAAATCTGTACAAAAATAACTGGCGACAGCTTTCCTCAACGCAAAATCTTTTCTACTCTCTCCCAGAAAGAGCTGTTCCCCTGCTGGTTTTCAGCACCTCCTCCTCCCCGTCTGCTTGTTCCTTCCTTCCTCTGTTCTGCTTTTTCCCACATTTGTATGAATATCCTCCATCTCCAGCTCTTGTTCTGGTGACAGAGAAAGGATGCATCAGAGCTCGCTGACCATCTTGCTTTCCAGAGACATTACATCACCTGCTGCTGAGCAAAGCTGATTCCCTGCAGCTTTTTCTTTCACGGGCATGGTCCGTCTTGGATCAGCACAGTTGTCTGGTTCTATGAATTGGTATTGCTGACCAGTCTCCAAAGGCTGCTGGTTCCCTTGCCCTCAAATTTCCTAAACAGCCAGCAGCTCCCCAGACCTGGAGCAGAACACAAATGTGTGGCTGAAACCTGGATTCAGCTCAAGCGGAGGAGAGAGCGGGCTGTGTAGTAGTGTTCACCGACCATGGGCTGCATGAGACGGGAGGTCAGAAATTCCCCCTGTCAGAGATCTGCCCTCGTGGTGGTCTGCAGCCCACATGAGAGTGGACGGGATGTTGCCACTGTTCCTCTCTGCTGTTGTCCCTAGTTTTGGGAGGCTGCTACTGCTGTAGCTCACAGGAAGAGAGAAACATGTTAGTGTGGAACAATTTACCTTCACAGCATTGTAGGCCAGTGAGATGTTGAGGTGATGCCTTCAGGCTTGCTTTGTAAAGCACCATGATTTTACTTGATTTTTATCAAGAATTCTTCCAATCTTATACCGATGAGTATGATACCCAGGATATCTTTCACAGATAAGATATTCAGAACTGTGTAAGACCTGTCCATCAGAAATGTTGTTGGGAACAACACGCCTCCTTGCTGAGTTATGATCGGAGCATGAAGTACTTGCTGCACTGAAGCGGGAAATGGGGGAGAAGAGTGCTAAGCTACAACAGTGCTAATATCTGCACAGGTCACTGCTGGTGGCAGTGAGATGAGGCCATAAGGTGACTGCAGGACAACAGTAGGTGACAACATAAAATGTCGTTTTCCTGTTTTTATTTTCTAGGCAGGCTATCTGTCCTCAGATTGCTGTTGTCAATAGTTTGATTTATCTCTTCTTTATGTCCCTAAATAATGCCTTTTTATCACATTCTACTCTCTCACTACTCATTTCAGGTCTGCTAAGCACCACCTGTTATCCCCTCATCTATCTCATGTAAAGAAACCCCTTGTGTTAGTGCATTGCTGTTCCTTAAGGCAGAACCTACTGGCTTTGTCTGCTTTCTGTTAACAGCCACCCAAGCATGAGTATTCACATGGTTTCTGCCAAAACCCATGGAACTGCCGAGGGCAATGACGGGCACCGGTAGGTTCAGTCGAACATCTTGGTGTAGCTAGTTGTTGCGTTCCTTGATTAGGTCAATTACCCCTAAAGCCTCCAGCTCTGAGGGGTGAAAGCCACCCTCAGCAACCCTGCTGCAGGTGCGCCCAAGGGCCAGAAGTGGTGTGTGTTGTACGTTTGTGCCTGGTCTGTGTGCGGCATCTGTGCCGGTGTGGCTAGACCTGTGTACATGTGGGCATATCTGCACGGTATGAGCCTTCTGGGGACAGAGGCAGTTAAAGGGGACTAGAGGTCCTTACTTCAGTAAGATTTATTCCTGACACAAGCACCTTTTTAAAGCTTATGTTTTATAGACATTTCATAGAGAAATGGCTCAACTTTAACCGCTAAAGTACACAAATACAAATGTGTGCATAGAACAGCACTGACTGGGATGTGGTGAATTAACAAACAGTGATTAAGGGCATCCAGCTAAAGAAAGGCTGATATTCTTGGGGAACAGAGGCCTCCTGGTTTTGGGGGGTGGTTCTGATGAAACCTGTCATCGTGGAGTAACCCAGCTGATATGGGATCAACAAGAAAGCCCTTTATTTTCTATCTCTTCTCTTTCAAGCCATATCTGTCCATCAGTGTGGAAGGGAAAACACATCATGATGCTGTAAGGCATGAGTTGGAAAAGACAAGACAGATAATAGTGAATGTCACAGAGATGAGTCAATGCTGAAAGAGATGGGTGAACAATATGAACGCCAGAAGATGTTCTGAATGGCTAGTGCCAATAAAGATGTATTTTCACACTGTGGAAAGAGTCTGAAGTATCAAGGGTGGGAAAGTAGGTTGAAATGAAACAACGAAAAAGTAATGTAAAGTCCAGGTCAAGTCAGGAAGTTAAAGGCGCTTATGAGAACTTTAATCAAAGAAATAGAAATAAATTGTTAACTTATCTCGAGTTAGAAAATCACTTCATAAAGAGACAAAAATGAGAAGGTTTGCTTGTTGCAAATCTGATATTTTCTATGTCCCAGCAGACATTGTAGACCCCATTTCTGTGAAAGCAAAGAAGTAGCAGTATCACACTTGTGTTAATATTTCTAATTTTATGGATATTTCATAGAAGTATGTATATGGAAAAATTAATTTTAGATAGATGTCTGAGATTTCTTTACTAAGATACCAATGTAATGGAGCCACAGTACTGTGAAAACTTGATTGTAATTTCCCCCTTATTGTCATTAATAATGCTATGGAATAGCTTTGTGTTAATCATAGCTAGGTTTTTGTACAGGAGTTTGAACATTTCTGTAGTTTTGCAGTAGGTATTGGTGGTAATGCTAAGCAGATTGTATTCTTTTTCTTTCTGTCTGTCCTTTCTGTCTTTCTTCTGTTACTTTCAGTAAGATAGTGTCGTTATTACGCTTGTACACTTCAACCTTACAACTCAAACACCATCAGCATGGAAAGGGCCCTGGTTAGGACCAAGATCCTATCTTCCCCTCTCAGCTTACTGGCACTGCTGGAAACCTTCCAAAATAAAGGCCAGTGTTCCAGCTACAAGACTGATGGATTCTCATGATTTTCTTTTAAGGCCCTTTCTGGTTTTGAATACCACATTTCTTCCCACCTGCGCTCTTCTCGAGGAAGAAGAGAAGGGATGGGAAGCAGTTAGTGGTACAAATTTCATTGCAATGTATTTGATGTAATATTTCTCAAGCTCTTCAATCATGTTACTTTGCTTCACACTATGTTAGTCTCTGTCTAGTTACTCAGTGGTGTGACAAAAACGGAACTGTGTAAAGGATGGTAAGCAGAGCTGACACAATGGAAATGTGACTCTGTTGCTGCAGACCCACTACTGACTAACATTATGGTAGAGACTGAAAATACATCCCGTCTACAGAGTTTCTTGTGGCTGTTATTTAGAGTTGAGCCTCAAATTATCTTCTTGGGACACAAAAGGTGCTGGATAAGAGTGGATTCGGGGATAAATGGACTCCAAAACCAGCATCCCAAGGGAAGCATATACGAGCCCCCAGCTTGAGCTCCATGGAGGCTGTTCTTGCCCAGAAAATTTTGATGGCAGATGTAGGCCAAGGACAGCTAATAGAAGGTCACAGGCTGAATTAATTGAATCCACTTATCTTCATGATTTTTAGAAATTAGTGTTTTCAAGTTCATCATTAAGAAGGCTTCTCCTGACTGACTGCTGTCCACTCAGAAAGCCTTACATTTTATCTAAGGTGGCTATTATAGCCACATGGTTTAAAGCAGTCTTGTGTTTTCTGGTCATTCAGAGAACAGGGCTATCTCTGAAAGCAGATAGGGAAACCTGAACAAGTCAAAGCACCCAATGAATTTCTCTACTTATTCTACAGTGTTTGAGTTTTTACTGCCCCAGTGTGTCTGGAGTAACAAGTTTTTATTAATGATTTGTTGGTGGTTTTTTTTTTTTTTAATGGAATGCTCTGGGTCATCTTCTGGTTGCCATGGACATCTACAGAAAATACCCTCTTGGTTGGCACTTGCTGTGATTCCCTTCATAAAAGAATAAGTGATATGTCAATGGTGAAATGAGTCTTGAAAACTGAAGCTCTGCTTTTAGTCTGGAAGTGGTGTTTCTAGGTCAGATACATAAGGACAGCAGCAGAAAAAGCTGTCACTTGAACCTTTTTCTGATAAATGCATGTGGGAAGTCTTTCTCAGTGGTATGGTTTGTTAAGGATTTAGGCATGTAATTATTGTTGTGTTGGGTGTCTCTTGTAGAGGCAAATCCTTTATGAATCACTAAGGAAAGAGTCTGGTCTGTCACATGCGGCTTCCACTCTATCATCTAGGAATGTCTATAGGGAACATATTTCCTGTGCAACACATTGGCCCTTGAGCAGTGTGCTGGGCTCTTCTGGTGCCAAGCTGGAAATTTAAAATGTTCTTCTTCTGTCCCAAGGAAAAAAACAAATTAACAAAATACTTAAAAGCTGATTGTGGCAAGATAGGAAAGGTTTTGTGACAACTGATGTTGACAAAAGGCAATATAAATTGATACAAGAGGATTAAAAACCTGGGCAGAAATCAACGTTGAGGTCTGGCTTGCACAGGCTTCTAAACCTGGGAAGAAAATAATCCAAAACTTGTGTTGTGACAAAGAGAAATCTAGGAAATGGTAATTGCTAAAGAGAGCCAGAAGGGACAGGGAGATTAAGCTGGCAATGGTAAGCAAAAGGAGAAAGATAATGTCAAATTGGAAAGTGTTTGGAAGAGTGAGAGGTCTGGCTCTTGATGGGGAGAGACAGCTGAGTTTAGGCCTGGCTAACACATGGTCACTACCTTTCTTAGCCAGCACCTGAGGCAATCCAGAGGGGTTTACGTGGGCCAAGATTAATGACAAGTCAAAGCAAACATTACAGACGTTTAATTATCAGCAGTAAACTGATTCTTAGCAGAGTAAACCAGCCTGTACAGAGTTTCCTGGTGTGTGATTTCCTGGGAGATGATTACTTGTGCCCAGACTAGTTCCTTTATAGCTAGAAGAAAATAAAAGAAAATTCCATGAAGAGTTTGTTCTTATTTCTTTGGAACTTACTTATTTAAGCAAGGATGATGGTGTCATATCTTAATGTCATCTGTAGTTGTTAATAGCCTGAGTAGTCATTTTTGGCTTTCTCAAAGGCTAGGTGGTTAGTTCTCTTGGTGTTTCTTCAGCTTCTTTAGGTTTGACGGGTTTCAAGGGGAGGAACACGTGTCTTCATATTTCCTTCCCTTTTCCAATCCTTCAGTGACGTTGCAGACCTGTGGGTGGGAAGCAGTTTCCAGTTTTGTTCCTGCAGTCAGCTGAGGTTGCAGTGAATGCCCTCTGGAGATCTGGCTACTTGATGCTCTCTGCACATTAGGCAGTTAATTAAAAATTATCATTTGTGACTTCAGTTATTTATACATGCAGAAGAACTTAGCCAAAGTGAGGATTTCTGCATTCTTTTGAAAAATGTGAGCCTAAAATTGTTAGTACTTATATTTCTTGTTCATAAAGTCTATTTGAAGTGAATCTGCAGTCAGCAATGAAGATCTAAAATTAACTCATTGGGCCAATTAAACTTGTTGGTCCCTTGCAGAATGATTAAATGTACTTTCCAGGAGGAGAGAGGAAATTGCATCTTGCTGAGGACAAGAAAGAAGTGGCCCTGAAGTTTTTTTTGAGAGGCACAATCAGCAAAGCAGCTTCAGTGAAGGGTAATGAGTAAAGAGCACTTAGCACCATTACAGCTGCCCCTGCCTCATGCTAGGGACACTGTGATCACCACAGTGGCATCCTTCTGTTCAGGAGAGGCTCTTTCCACTGCCATGCACAACCCCAGTCGCCTTCCGATGCCTTGATTTTGGCTGGGTAGATTTCCTGCACTTCAACGCCCACGCAGATGAGTAGCCTGTGGAGTCATTTCACTCCAAGCTGTGTGGTGGAAACAGCCTCCTCTCACATATGTGCATCTCTCCTGCATTGTAGGTTTATCCTGGAAGCTTACCTTAACTCCCAATGCTGTAACCAGTTAGTCGAGGAGCCCTTATGCCACTGTGCACATACTTCTAGCCTGTGTTTTCTTGTCCATCTGGTGAGGCAGATTAGAGCCCAGGATGCTTTTGAAGCAGATCTCGGACCTGCCCACTTTGCAGAAAGGATGTAGATAAAATTAGAGGAAGGGAGCCCAGCTGTGGTAATGTTCCAGCACAGTTCTACCAGTTATTGGGCATAAGTCTTCCTCAGGCAGCTCTATTCTTTCTAAGTAAGCATTTTATCCAGGAGGATTTTGAAGACTTTGGATATTTGTTTGGAATTTTGGGATATTTTGCAGCCCAGCTGCAAGCATGGAGCATCAGAAGGTGCTGGGTTCTGGGTCAATGGTAACTATAGTGTATATAAAATAGAGCTGAGAATAATCATGGATATATCAGACTACCCCCTTCTGTATGTGTTATCCATAACATACACCTTTTTTTCTCTCTGAGATGTTCCAGGCAGAGGTGGAAGTTCTTGGGTCTAAAAAGAGCTCTTTCAGTGTGCCTCTAAGAGCTGAACTCTTCAGTGGGTCCTGGCTTAACTTCTTCAGGAAAGAATGTAGGTACCTCAAGTCTGTGTTCATATGGTTGTGAAGCTGGAGACATTAGGACTGCCTAGACAACCTCTGCCCAGACAGAGACTCTCCCAATTGAAAAGCTTCCATGGCAAAGCCTCCCATATTTCTGTAGCTGCTTCAGCACCTTTCAGGACACCAGGAGAAGCTTTCACAGAAGCATCAGACCTCACACAAGTGAGGGCTCATCCAGAGCTGCCCATGCAAGTCATGTCCAGGTCTCCTGCCCTGGTGTAATGCAACTGCCCAAGCTTCTCTTCAGTCCTCCAAAAATCTTGCGACAGCACCACAGCCAGTCTCACAGGACAGATGTTCTGGGAATTACTGTAGCAAAAAGGTTGGGAAACAAAGAATGAGGCTCTTGGAATCTTCTCCAGAGCACGTGAAGAAAATCTTTATCTTCAACAACTCACATTCCTGCTTTTTCCTCATTCTTTGTTTGACAAATTGTTTTCTATTTACAGCCAGCACTCTTTAACACATTCTCCCTCCCCCCAGCCCTACTGAGTTCCTATTTTCTCGTTCTGACAATGTTACCATATGGTTCTATTATTCAGAGATTCCTAAACATGTATTACACAGTTCTGAAAAATAATTAGGTGCTGCAGTGGTATAAAGCACATCTGTGATCAATGGCTCCCTCTGGAAATTACGGGATAAAATGTCCCAGGACATTCTTCTGTCTTTCTACTTTCTTCCCAGCCTTTTCTGTCCCTCTCCATCCCCCAAAAAACATATTATAATAAAGGGAAGAAAGTCTGTGTGAACAGTTATTTTCGTTTTCTTTCTTAAAAGGAAAGCACAATGTGATTGGTGTTTTTTGAGCTACGCCTAGGGGAAAAGATCTCCAGGGAGAAAAATGTACATATTTAGACTCCGTACGTTTAGACTAGAACTTAATTCTATGGTGATAACCAATGATTTCCACCCTGTAATCTAAAAGTCCTTCTGTGCCCTGTGGGGAATACAGCATATGTCCAGCAAATCGGTAACCATATGCTTCGGTGGACGTGCAGTCCCTCAGCCCTTCCCCTGCTCCATTCACTGCTAAAGAAGTTTGGTCTCACAATTTACTCTTCCTTTGTTGAAGGCTTAGTTAAGGGAAGGGTTCTTTTTGGATTCCTTTTAATATTGCACATACTGTGTTTTTGAAAGGTTTCAGGCAGTTGTTTTTGCTGGAGAATTATACAAGTGAATTGATGAGTAAAAGTTTTCTCAGCTTCTGGTGGAAGAGGCAGGGGTATGTCCTGCACAACTTTTTCACCCAAGTGTTTTTTTGGAAAAAAAATTAAAATCAAAAACAAGTTTCACAGAGGCTTGTCAAAAACAGTTTGCTCCCAAACCCTCTCTTTCACGCTATCAGCCCTCTGGTAGTGCTGCTGAAACTGCACAGATACAGTATTCGTGATGAAATAAGCCTTCCTTGGCACATCATAAAATAGAAACAAAAAGGATATTGATACACATTTTTTGTTCTTTGTGGCTATCTTTAAACAGAAATGCTGTAATAGAGCAGGAGCATTGCCTGGAAGGTGAAACTAATTCCTGCAAAGGGGGACCGAGAACGTTAGCCTGCTGCTTCCCTCCTCCAGCAGGAAAGATCATCCCAGATAAGCAACAGCAGGGTAATGTTCAGCAAATTAGCTTGACTAATGAACCCTGAACTCTTGTCAGTATTAATACCTGCTAAGTTAAGCAGGCCCAGGCTTTATTATGAGGACTTATGCTCAGAGACCAATACAACATAACCTATTTTTTCTTACAGGTACCATATAGGAGTGGTCTGGGTCTTGTCCAAAGATCCCAACAGGCTTTTACAGATGCATTGATTTTTTTTTTTTTTTTTTTCCCCTACCCTGAACAAGCCAGTGTACTGACAGCAACTGGAGGTGAGTGGCTTTGGTGATGCCGTGGGTTGGGGCACCCTGTGCTAAGCCCTTTGCATAAGAGTGGTTTTTGTGCTGTGTTTGCATCATGCTGAGGAGTGTGGGGCGGCTCAGCCCAGAACTGGTCTTTCTAGGCACTGCTGCAACACTGGTAATCCAGGCAAGCCCTGGACAGTCCTGATTTCTCAACTGATGGCGTGGTGGCTAACAGTTTTCATGCCTTTTTCCACATTTACACACTTGTTTCCTCCCACTGCATACCCTCAGCCCCTCCCAAATTCAGACTTGAAAAACCGGTGTGCTGTCAGTCCTTTGTCAAATGGTGCTTCTGGGCAAGCTCAGTATTAGTAAGGTTTACCAGCCCGCTCTTCGTCTCAGCAACCAGGTGCTACTCAGTCATTTCATAGAGGTTTCCTCAGAGGGAGGTAAAAAAAAATACATTTTCCAGACTCTGGCATAGTGGCGGAGGCAGCCCGGTGCAAGGGCCCCAGCACAAAGTAGGATTCATGGACAGCTGGGTTGTCCCAGATATGTTCAGCCAGGTGCGCTGTGGGGGTGGCAAGCTTTCCTAGGTTTGAAAGGTGGGAAGCCCCTCTGCTGCTGTTTTGGCCTTTCTCACAAAGGCTACCTTCTCTTTAGCACCAACCTGTATGACAGCAGGGTACAGCAATGAAGGGAAGGCAGCACGGGAAGTCGGTGTGGTGCCATCAGCCAGAGATGACGGGAGAGCCTGGGGTGATGGATGCCAGCTTCTGGGGTTGGCAGGCTGGGAGACCCAAGGGGACACCACTGGGAAGCTAAAGCCTGGAATCGAGCTTTGCTTTAGCACATTTTAACATGCTGAAGAATCGTTTCACAGTTAAAGTCTTGAAGCAATTTGGGAATTGAGGTGTGGGAGCAAATCACATGCTCCTGACTCCTCTGTTGATTTCCTTTCTTATCCATTCATTAATGGGCATTTCTTTAAACCATAGAGAAAAGCAGTTGCTAAAAAGCAAAACACACCTTAAATATTTGCTGATGCGTATTTGAAAACCATCTGGAGTGAGTGGAGTAATTGGTGTCAGATGTGAACCCTCCTGGGATGTCAGCAAAGGGATGGGAACTGTCGGTGCTCTGGTTTTACCGCTTGTCTGTGGGTTCCCAGTGCTTTCAAGGTACAAGAACAAAGATCAGACTTTTCTTTGAGCTCCAGCATCTGCTGGAAGAGGTCTAAGAGATACAGTTCCCATGAGAAAGAATATTTGTCCTGTCACAATGTCAAATTCTCTTCCTCTCCTATTCCCATTTTGCCATGGTGCTCACATATCTCCTTCCCCAGGGTACTTGCTTGATTTCAGTCATCTAAAGGGCAGATTGGGAGACAAACCAAGGTTTTTATTCTTGCCTCTGCCAGAATATTCTTGTGACTTTGGACAAACAGATTTCCTTGCAAGACTGAAATAATCTTTTATATAGTGCCGGAAGTCATTCCCTCTTTCAGAGCAGTAGGGGGAAGTTTGTTTGGTTCACGTTTGTAAGATTCAGACCTGAGCTGGATTTGCTTAGACTGGTTAGAGGAATCTGAAGGTTGAGATTTGAGTTTGATCTGTTCAGTTCATTTTTGAGATTCTTCTGGGGAGGTTATTCAAACTGAATAGTCTTCCCAGCAGATAGCCTAAAATATCTATGTTTATTCTGGAGGAGTAACAGCAATAATATATATAAATCTCCAGAAATGTGTAGACTTCAGTGGAAAAGCTATTTTTGTTACAGAAAAGGCTCAGAAAGAAAATATCCCTGGAAAGAGCTGTGCTGTGTTCATTGTATATGGCTGTGTGTCTTTGCTTCTCATCTGCTAGCTGGAAAGGAGTGTGAAACAAAAGCCTTTTTGTCATGAAAATCGGCTACCAACCTCTGCCAACTGTCAGTCAGAGAAACAATAAGTTTGAAAGCCAGATGTGCCACCCACCAAAAATGTGTATGTGAGCTAGGGTTAAAGGATGGAGAAAGAAATTTGCTCTCATAATAGTCCAGCACAACACTGCAAAAGCAGCTCTGCCAGCACTGCTCCTCTCGCCCATCAACGGAGTTGATGGGACCATCTGGCGTTCTCTGGGTTCAAGTTTTCATGGGCTCTGTTCCCATCAACACCACAAAATGGGTATGATTTGTTCCAGACCTGATTGCAACACAGGTTGTAATTGAGTCCTTGAATGTTACAGTCTAGATTGGGCCATAGGCTAATTTAGGATGAACCAAGAATATAGATGGGAACAAATATGACAGAGGAATATCATAAGTTGAAATGAAATTTGGCCATAGCTCATAAATGAAGAAATGAAATTGCAAATCCCCAGGCAGGCACAAAGGATTTTGAGAGGTTGTTCGTGTTCACATGGTGCAATCTCAAGTTTTAATGCCACTAGGAGTAATGTCTTTTCACCACTTCCTTTCTCCTTCCTGATATCAGCTGGTACTTTTGGGGGCTGACGAGTCTGCATTGGCACTGCACCCTACGCAGGTGTCAGCATACCAGCTTCAAAAATGGGAACTGAAACAGCAGCAAGCATGTTGGATTGAGTTGGAGTTGAAAGGGACCATCTGAGAAAGCAGCTAATTGCTTTAGGTGTATACTGGAATCATAGGAATAGTATGATTTGATACTGATGCTGCAGTTGTTTGATAGATTTCAGGCTATTCAAATCAGTCATCCGCTCAGCAAGCCTAAAGCACAGCTCCAGGTGCTCGGTTTGCCTGAGCGGACAAGCAAAGGGAGTAACCAGCTTCAGACACAGTGAGAGTTAGCTATTGCACCAGAACAGGTTTAACAGAGGAGAGCATCAACAGGGGCATCTCCAGTGGCTCTTCAGCATTTACTGGGACAGTGGTACTTTTGGAGCAAGAAAAATATTTCACAAGTAATTCCCTTTTACCCATAGGTAAATATGTGTGACATAACTAATGCTATAGGTGTTATGCAATGCTGGGGTATTTTTGTCTCTGGTGGCTGGCATTCATTGAGCTCAGGATTCCTGCTATCCAGTAATTTCCAAATACTTTGTTTGGCATGTCAAATCACAGGTCTCCCTGCAAGGTGCTCATCTGACCCAGTCTGGTGTCCTGTTGTCAGTGGCAGTGTAACTGGGTGTGTGGGTTGTTTTGTTTTGTTTTCAACCAGAAGGGTTGAAAACCTTCTCGTGACTATGCTGCTGTTCTAGTAAGAGGAATTTTTTATATGATACAGTGCTTATTCCCTTCCCACTCTGCAAACTGTGCCTTTCTACTGAGTACGGGTGGAACTCCACTAGTGGTACTGGGAGGCTGGTTAACGCAAAGTATTATCTCCCTGTGAGCAGTGCCCTGGGTGCTTTCTAGGATTCTTACCCATCACAGCATTTAGTTGTACTTTTACCATGCATGGCCACGGAAGAGTTGGTGAAAAAACCCCTTTCCCAAGGATTGCGTTTGGAAGCTGTGTATGTGGGCTGCAACTGTAACTGCATCATCTCTGGTTTTTGATCTATTAACCATAGATATCAGATATATTGAAATCCTCTTCTACTTTCCAAAAAACATTGATCAAAACAGTTCTGGAAGGCTGAGCTGGCCATTGCCCAAAAATATTATATAAGAGCTGTACAGCTACCGACAAAAACAGCAGAGCATCTCCACCAAGGCCATACAAGCATCGGACTTAGATTTCCTCCCTCTCTCCCGCCACAACTCCTCTCTGCCTCAAAAGAAAATGTTTCAATTTTTTCCCAATGATGGAGCAATAGTATACTACCCTTTACAAAGCCAAAAAACTGCTCGTGTTCGACTGTAACACAAAAAGCTGCAAACCAGGCTTTCAAAAGACAGTAATACTTTAGGGCAGCTACATATACAACGAAAATTGTTTAAGGGACGCAAGATACCAGAATTAGAAATTCAATGCTGGAAAACAGCATGTGTTTCCTGTCACTGTGATGTTATTACGTAGAAAAGGCTGCTGCCAGGCCAACTCTTCTGTATCTCTCTTTACTAAATAGAAAGAATCTACCCAAATATCAGTCCTTCTCTGCTTCAGCTTAGTGATCTTCTTAGTAACTTTCAAATAACTGGCCCTAACAGTCTTGCTCTGATGTAGCCTGTTTGTAAGCAAGTGTCCCCTAAAACTTCTGCCTGATTCATGGTGGGACACCAAATCACTCCTTCATTTGCCATGCTGCTATCTCAAGTGATGATCTGGGGAGGTTGGTAACTAAATGGGTGACCAGGAGAGATTTCCTGGCTTGCTTGGTGTTGCAGTCCAGATTGACTCAATATTCATGGCAAAATCAGGGGTATGGCACCACTTCTCCTTCAATGGCACGAACTTGGATCACTCTTAGAAGCAACCCCATTTATATTCCCGTTATCCTGGTTTATTATAGAGAAATGATCTGCTATTTTTCAGACTTGAAACCTGCTTTTAGAGAGAATTTCATCTTGCTTATCCTTGTACTGAGCTCAATAACTTCTGGCTTTTTTTTTTTTAAAGCACAGATATACATTCTTCTTTTCAGTTAGAAAATCCAGAGATGAAGAGTCCAGCCCTACCATGGTTAATGCAGTCACAGACAATGCAGAAGTGACATGGAAGGATCTCTAATTCAGCTGTCAACTTCTTTGTGCCTATTGAAGCAGCTATATCAAAGTTCATGTCACATCAAGAGCGGGGAAGGCTTGTTGTCAGCATTTGGATCTGAAAAACTGGAAATACTGGGTCCTGTCAGTGGTTTCCTCACCAAGTTCTGGCCTGGAGGCAGGCCTGGACTGAAGCTTTGAGCCTTTTGCTCTTCCAGTGTTTGGGAAAGCACAGATTCCAAATTGCACTAAAATCCTTTAAAATTAAATTAAAAACCATTTACAAATCGAAAGGCCAAGTTCTTAAGTGTGTGATGGGTTATAACCCAAGTAAGTAATATCATGCCATTGCTTCATGCCAGTCCAGTGAGTATTCTGGACGAGGCAAGTTAGGCAACGGGTGGAAGTTGAACTGTTACCTTGTCCCTCTGGAGAGGGGTTTGGCCAAAGCAGTCTCGTCTGCATGCTGCAGTGAGGAAATTGTGGCCCTGGGGACAAGCAAAGCTGGCCATTTCAAATCGGTCTCCCATGACTTGGCAGTTTGGAGTTGCATTTCCACACTGCCAGGAACCGCCTGTGCCCTTTGCACTGACTGGCATCTGTGCTAGAGGCTTTGGGGGAAATGTCTGAATGGCTCCTGCCAAGCTAAGCGTCAGGGTTGAGATGTTTGCTGAAAGGACACCCCGTGTTCAACTGATGCTTATGCTGCTGGACAGGAACCCCATAGGTAGAGGGCATCAGGCTCAAGCCTCTGAACTGAGTGCTTACAGAATTTCCTTATGGTTTCAAAAGGCAGGAGAAAGTAGCTGTTGTGTTTCCCTTGCAGCTTTCCCTTCTAAAGAGGGTGAACTGCTCATCTGGGAAGCAAATGCATGTCTCATTTTGGCATGCAGCTTCAGGCTACAGCCTTCTGCAGTTTCTGGTGACCAGTGAACCAAGGCTGATATTTATTTTCAAAAGTACAGAACACTCATAAGACTATTTGACGTCACTCAGGGCAGTGGAATTGAGGTACCACTCCCATGTTCCCTAAAATTAGGCATTCACAAATCCGTAATCTCATAAACTCATTGTTTGGATGTTCAGTGCTTTACATAAGCCCAGCTTTCCAGAACTGCCTATGCTGACATCTGCAATAGTGTTTGCTACAAAGGAAAAATCTGCTGTCACAAAACTTCTTCCACTAAAATTCAGTGGCCTTTATCCCCATGAAGCCTGAAGGAATTGTGCAGCGTACTGAATTGCTTTTTTTAATGTACTTTTATATATATGTGCGTTTATATATAATTAATACCCAAATAGTATTGGCTTAGTTAGTTTTTTAGAAGTAAACCATTCTACCTTGGAATTTTTTTTTTTATTTGTATCATACAAGTGCTGGGAATCCTCCCTACGCACAAAGCAGATCGGTTTGCAATGAATGAAATGTATCTGTTTTTATTATTCCGTGTGACGGACGCAGGATGAACTTCCAGTAAAAAAGGTCAGCATTCAGACATGTCACCTTACAGGTGGTATCACTGTGTTGCTACTGCAGTTCAGTTTCTGGTTTCCTCTATGTCATCTTATGTTTGAAAGTTCATGGAAGTTCACCTCTGAGGTGTGTGTACTCAGAGTACCTGCTCATTGTCCCCACTAGCTGGCTGTTACAAATCAAGTGATTTCTCTAGAGTACCAGGAGTGTGAATTTATGCTTTAGGTTTGCACTGAGGCCAAAAGAAGCAGTCCTGTCCTCCTCTGAACATCTGGCTGCATCTTCCTGCCACCTCCCTTCTTGGCGCTGGCACTTGGGGTGGGGAGAAGGATTAGTTTCAACCTGTCTGAAGAATTCTCTTTTTCGGGATTTTGGTTTTCAGCTGCACCAGCAGGCCAGTCTGACACTGCCTCTAATCCTGCAATGACCGATACCCACACGAGAGAGCTCATGGCAATGCATGGCAGGGAGGAAGCAGACTCAGGTTGGCTTAAACTGATCATGGAAACAAATCCTTTAATGAAAGTCGCTAGTCTGTGTTAGCACCAGTTCTCCTTCCATGCGTGTCACAGCCATCCTACCTCTGAGCACTGGCTGGGTTTCCTGCTTGGAGTTGATTGCAAAGTCCTCCTTTTCACTAAGGTCCATCTTTGGTGTAGGTCAAGCCTCTGGTTTTTATCTGATTGGTGCTGTCTGGGGATTTACACTGCACTATCACCCTAAGATTTCACTTCTTGCTTCTCATTTGAAGGAACTACAGAACATGAAATGAAAGTTAGTTGAAGGCACTATTGTCCCTTGTTACCTTTTTTCTTTTGGTAGCAAAGGCGTGTGAAGCCATCTCTGGGTAGCACTCTACCTATTGGCCGACTTAGTTCTAGAGGCCTTTAGCAAACTTACCAAGCCAGGTGTACGTCGGGACCAGAGCTGGCAGTGCGACCTTTGGTGTTGGGTTTGGTGGTGAGAGATATTTGTCCTTTCGGAGCAGGTCTGAACTGGAGGCTTTCGTGCTTCAGACCGTGCTGTGTGTTTCTGAGGAGTGTTGGCTAGATGGCGCTGGAGCATCCTTGTGTCCTGCCAGGAATGGGGCTGGTTAAGGGTCAAGTCAAAGGATCCGTTTAGGGTAAGCTAAGGGGAAAAAAAAAACCAAAAACCAGCCAACGCTGCTTTTCAGTGGAGACATGACTTCATTAGTCTCCCGTGCAGAGCTAGAGGGCGAATCTCTACCGTTTGCTGTATCCTCCAAGCACTTAGGCTTGGGACAAGGTGCCTGTTAGGAGTCTGTTGAGCTGGAGTAGGGGTCTGTTAGCATGTCTGTTCAGAATGTCCCTTACAAGGTCACCTGGTGGGGAATGGCTCTGCTTATCTTCAGTGTGAGAAGTTTCAATGACAATGAGCAACATGTCTTCAGCAAGACTGCTGTTTTCTCTGAAGCACCAGGAAGCGTGATTTAGGGGAATTGGTAAACTTACCCCACTCCTGCCATACAGGGTGTCTCATAAGCAAAGCCTGAGCTCTGTGATGTTTGCAGAGTTATCACTCTGCTGAGATGGGAAATATTTCTTCTGTGGTTGCTTTTATAAGAGCACTTTTAAGGTTTTCTCACCAACTGGAGCTATACAAAGCTGTAATAACACTGTAGAGAAGACTTCACCTCTGTTCTGAGGGTGTTAAATGACTCTTTTACAATATATACATTTTGCATGACTTTTGATTGTCTGATGAAAGTCCCTATGCTATCTGGCATAGGTTATCTACACTGGTCTTGAACACTCAGTGAGGCTCTGTGTAGTTTGAGTGCTCCAGCTGGCCTCCTCCATCAGACAGCATCATGTAAGGCCAAGTGCTCCATTCGGGATCCTATAAAACCATACAAAATGTGAAAGGGCTTCTAAAGAAGGGCCCTTGTAAGACATCTCTGTTTCTTTGCTTGTCACAAATCATCCCTTCTGGATACTTTTTCCTGACAATTCTCATCCCCAGATGCAGATGTGTTGGTTGCACAGCACTGCACCATGAAGGGAATTTGTTTCTTCCCTGAGAGCTGGATGATGTCTGTGGCCTGCTGTGAGGCTCTCTGGAGACTCATTTATCTCCTGAAGGGTTTCCACTGGTAAAATCACCGCATTTTGTTTGAAGTGACTAAGATCAGTATTATTTTGTAGGCCTCTTTCACTCGTGGTGTCCTGCTCCATTCTGTTTTCTAGCAGCTGTGAGCAGACAGCAGAGCTGCTCCAAACTCCCTCCACCAGAAGCTCTTCTTTATACCTATCCAATATGTCCAAGTTCCTGCAGGCTCTGAGCACAGATTAAATCAATATCTGAAGAAATTTGAGTCTTGGGCAGCTGGTTCTCTAACAGAAGGTTGACCGAGGGAGAAGCTGAAAGGAGTCAATGAGCAGAACTGACTCTGGTCTGTATCCAGGCCACAACAGCTCTGCTTTGTTGCAAAAGCCCTCTGGTACAAACAAGTAGCAGAGAATCTCTAAGGCAAAAGACAGTATTTCTTTCATTGCTGTTAATAGCTGCTGGAGGATTTGGTGCGACATGCTTGGGACTTGAATGCCTGCAGCAATTACCTGTTCATGTCCTAATGCTGGCCTCCTAAGAGTACTTTCTGGCGCCTGCCTATCTGAAGAGCTGTGGGTCTTCAAAAGCTGAGTAAGTCAGACAGGAGAAATAGCTACCTGGGCATGACTAGAAGTAGCATGAAAAGCTTAGCAAAAAGAAATGACATTCCTTGTGGGGCTATCTATGAAGCAGCATTGCGAAGGAAGTGGTTGAAACCCATGAAAATTGTGTCACTGCAGGCTGAGCTGAACAAAGTGCTGAGGCAGGGAATGGTCATGGGCTGCTCACAGATGACCTTCAGCATTACAGTACTCAAGGCCAGAGGCTGGAATCTTCCTGTTCAGAAGAAAACTGGGTGGAAAATCCTGCAGCTGAGCAGCCCCATGAAATCCCCACCTTTTCAGTGGCCTAGCAAGATTGGCAAGCAGGGACATTGTTCAGAGTTGGGGTAGAGCTTAAGTCTTTCACTAGGTGACCGTTCTGGATGCATCAGCAGGAATTTCTGCTGCCTCTGCCTCAGTTCAGCCCCCTCCTAGGCAGAAGTGTGAGGGTCAATTGTTAACCTCTGCTGGCCTGCACTCCTCCAGAGGCTGAGAGGGACAGGCTGCTTTGTATATGAAATTCCCAGTCTCTGAGGGGAAGGCACAGACCAGACCAGCCATTGCAGCTCTCCCACCCCCAGTTATCCCACAGCTTTGTTCCCACGTTGTAGCAGCAAAGAGGAAACAGTGAGCTAGACCAAAGGCATTGCTGTTACTTAGTCACTTTGGCCACCAACCTCCTACTTCCAGACTTTTGGGGAAAGGTGGATTTTTCTGTAAGCCTCAGCTTTTTGGTTCTAGCCTGGCAGATAGAGAAGCTGTGGGACCTATATTTTTGGGTGAGTGTGCTCTTTCTTTCACCTGCAGGTCAGAGATTACTTCTAAAGTCAGTGCATAGAAAGAACCTGACAAGATGTGGGTTTTTTTTTTTTTCCTTAGAGAAGTAAAGTTTACCAGAATAATTATACTTTATGTTACACCAGTATTTCCACCCTATATGAATGTTCTTATTTTGCAATTAATGTGTCCAAACAGAGCTATACTGGTGTTCTTAGCAGTATAATAATGCTAGTAAATTCTGAATGGAGACCAGCCTTTAGACACCAATGTTATTTTGTAGGGTGAAAAGCATTATCACAGACAACCATTATCTTCTGATTGCTGGCCATCTTGTGTTGACTTACGCTGTTACTTATTTTCACAATCTCATTTTTTCAGACTCTTTCAGAATCATCTCTAATTATTTCAGGACCCAAGAACCTTTTTCTCTGCCTCTCCCTCACATTTGAAATGCACGGTTTTCTTTTACAGGCTGAATTTGATGATAATCGTCACAAGTGCAATTTGAAAACCTGTCAGTTCTGAAAAGCAAGTGCAGAATTTCATTGCACACAAACCCCTTTCCGACAGGGCTTGTACAACACGTGCCTCTCTCCACAAGCTCAGCAGCAGTGCATTTAACAATTTAGGCTCAGCGTTATTGTCAATATCTTCCGCAGATGGCAACAGCTTGCGCCATGTGAGAGGGAAGGGAAATTTCCTAGCAGACTGCCCTTATGTACAAGCTTAGTAGAGACACCTTCAGAGGGACTCTGTCGTTAATTAGAATCACAATTCCCCCCAGGATATTGATGCAGGCTGTGCTTGCAATGTGTGCAAAAACATGACTGTTGGAAATATGTTTGGCAGAGCAAACAAGAGACACACAGCATCCTGAAATCCTCCACCTGAGGAAAAATCAATGTTGCTTTCCTTGAAGTGCTTATGAACATCAGCAGCCAGGAAACCTTATGAAAGAAAAGAGCAATAATTTCACAGATCATTATCTACATGCCATTATGGACATAAGGCCCATTCAGCTGGGCAGCATCACACGAATTAGTACCTAGCAGTCCTGGTCAAGGGTATGTCTGTACATACGCGTTCCCTTGCTGAGGATTAAGTGATACTGAGATGGTCCTTGCTAATGTGCCTAAACGGCTTTAGGAACCCAGCAGCCCCCAGCTCTCTGGCAAGGATGAGCTACCATATGACTGTCTGCATCTGACCACGTAGTTTCTTCCTGTGACATGGGACGGGTTGTGCTGGTATCTGTGTGCGTGCATGGGCTGTGACGACTGCAGCCAGAAAAGATGAGCAAAGGATTTTTTTTTTTTTTTTTTTTGAGAGGCGAAGGCTTGTGCATTGTCTCACAGTTGTCTCATTTCCCATCCATCCCCCTCAGCAAATGCAGAGCCCTGGGCTGGGGCTGCACATCCAACTGGTTCCCAGTATCCTGCACATACAACCCAACCGTGTCATCCTTAGCATATTTTTAATGAGAGGAGAGGCAGTTCATAGCAAACCTGCAGGGTCAGTTGTCTGCTGCTAACAATCTTGTGAAACAGAGATGCAAAGAAAGTTTCAGTTACCCAAAGCTTGTCTGTTTTTTTCCAGCTACTTCACTGTCTCCAAGGAAAGTTTGTAACTCCTCTCCAAGATAGGGCTTCCCAAAGGGCAGAGGAAGAGGTCCATTCCTGTAAATGGCATCCACCAAAACCTACATCAAAGAAAGGATCTTTTTAAGGGAACCAGTAGGAAACACTGAGCAAAACTTTTAAATCTTACCCCATTCTGTAGCCCCCGTGGCCTGGGAGGGGGCTGCTGGTCTTCATAACGCTTGAAGGTCAGTGTTGGTACCTCTTCTTTTGAGATATGAGCAAGAAGCATTTCTTCCCAGCAGAAGCCAGGAAAAGTGACTCCAGTAAGAAGCTGTTGCACACTGGGCTCTTCTCCAGAGAGGAGATGCCTTTCTAGGGCCCTGCCTCATCTGCCCAAGGGTTGTCTTGACCACCAGACTAGAGTCTGCTTTGTGGAGGAAAGGAGTGTGCAAGATGTGCTCTTGATCCATCTCGTTGGGAGTGTGTCACTCTCTATAAACTAATTCACTGCTGAGCCAGAGACATGTTTCTGCAGCTCAGAGGCTCGCATGAGGGACAGCGGGGCCAATTTCAGTGACTGCTTCAGGCCCTTAAACAGGGCTGGGAGGATTGATGGGGCTGGAAAAAAAAAAAAATCCGATTTTAGCCCAAGTCTATGTTGTGAATCCTGGGGTTCTTGTATTTGGCCCCTATGTATCTCTGCTAATGTAGAGATGGGCTCAAAATGAAAGGCAAGAGGAGTTGTAAGGGGAGCCCACCACCTCAGCAATACAAATGACAACAAACAATGGTTATTTCTTCCCTGTTACAGGTTTTGCAGGATGTCCTAATTACCTTGACATTATTAGTGCGGAAGTTGTGCTCTATCCACCCACTAAGTACAGGAAACATGCCCACTGTGTAATTCTATCCTTCACCTCGCATGCCTCTGATGGGCTGGAGTCTGAAAGGAAACTGAATAGCCTGGAAAGGTTAACCAGAGACAGAGAGAAATTAACCCTTTCATTTTCACTCACCACCCACTATTTTTGGAAAGTAGAATTGGTGGGTGGAGCACAGGGTGGAGCCATAGAGAGGTTGTTTACTTCCAGGCTTAGAAATGTCTTGGTGTATTAGATCTGCCAGTTTCAAGCTATCACAAGGGATGCTGTTGTACAGCCTATATCCTTCAGATATACTCAGTAAGCCTGTGGCAATGTATTATGGTTTATTTGTCCCTAGTTATTTATTTTCATGTCGCTCAGACTGAAAGCAAGGTTGGAGGCTCATTGTGTCAAATTACAAAGCTGTGAACAGAGGCACTGCACAGGGCAAAGAGTTCACTATCGAATACATGACATGTAACATGTTAAAGAGGAAGAGCTGCATAAGAGCAGCTTCCTCTGTATGTCCTGGCTGGAGCAGGTGTCCAGCAGAGCAGCAGCTCGGGAAGCAGGGGTGCTCTCCTGGTTATTCTAAAGGGATAGGTACAAACCCAGCCAGGGTTCAGTGTGTGAGATACTCAGAGGTATTTGCACAGTGGAAGGGCAGTGCAGTCTAGTTAGCTGTTAAAAGAGCAGATGCAAATGGAGAAGGGAATGTGGAGGGGCACAGAACAAGAACAGATGGATTGTATAGGTGCAACAGTGACGTCTGAGTTTTGGAAAGGGAAGCAATAAGAAAATATTCATTAAGGCAAAGGAGGCCACAGACCCCTCAACAAGCAAGGAAACTGTGAGTTAAACACAAAGGTTGAGTCGGCTTGTGTGCATTTCAAATGCTGCTCTAATTTGTATCTATAGGACAACAAGGATTAAATGGAGTTAATCCCTTTACAATGGTTTAATTAGTACAGGTGACTCAGCATCGGGATTGTATAAGTGTAGAAATAATTGTTTAAGTAAGTCATAGCAAAGGGATGAGAGGAAATACTGGAGAGTGGAGCAAGATATACTCAAAGAAGTGTTTATTCTCTATTATAGCCGTTTGGCAAGAGGTAAAGACCAAGTCAGAGTAACATTGCACTGTCTTACTTGCACACTAAGTACTTGCGCACAAGAGTCTCTGCACAAGACGACTCTTATCCAGACAATTGGCCACGTTTATATTAATAGAATGAAAAAGAGCTTTGCCTTTCACTGTTCACCCATCCTATGCCATCCGTGAAGGAATAGACAGGTTTATAAATTTGGAGCATATAGCTATGAAGCGTCTCTTGTAAAGGCATTGTAGTGCTCTGAAGCTTTCCATCTCTGAGGGGTCTGCAGGGGCAGGGATGCTTTTCATGTTTCACTCTGAAGACTGCCATAGGAGGGACCTGCTATGCAGGAGGCTTGGATTTTGCTCTCATTTGTTCTGTGTGTTTCCCCTTCAGACATAAAAATCATTCTGCTTGAAATTACCCATCTGGTCTTTATGATTCAGGACAAAGCCACAAAAAACCAAGATAGATTCTCTCCCTTTCTTATTCAATACTGTGTGCTTGAAAATTATAGCCAGCACCGAAATCAGATTTTTACTGGCATTTAAACAGTTCCCTGAAATAATTGCTGTAGTGAAGTAGGAAGTGAGTGAGAAGGAAAATGGAAATGCCCCAAAGCAGTATGAATCTTGAGAACTTCAGGTCTGAAAATGTTATAATTGATTTATTTGTGAGTTGGAGCTTTTCTCAGGAGCAATTTCACAAAACTAGACATGAGGTTTACATGAAATACTCACTTTGGAACCATGACTTGGATGGCTTGTGGTGTAATGCTTTGTGGGTGGCTCCTTTATTTGTTTCTTAAGGAAAAAAATAGAAATTTCTGTTTCATCCCACTTGAAAAAAAACTCATGTTGGAAAATTCAGAACTTGATAGTAAAATATGTAACATTTCTGAGCTTCTTGATTCCCCCTGTTATGTTTTCTGTACCTCTGCTGATAATGCAAGTATGGAAGCTTTGAAAAGGGGAAGAAGGGGCCAATTTGGTTGTATCCCTCTTCTCCAACTTTTGAAAATCTCATCCTTCAGTATTGTTTGAAGAAACCTGCAGACTAAGCACCTCCAGATGATTCATCTGTCAAATTTATTTGTTTCCAAACTTGGAAAGAAACTAAGGAAAGAAAAATGCAGTCTTCTGGTTGCAAACCTCTTAAAGGACAACCAACTCTTACTCATTTCATAACATTTTTATTTGTGTTTGGGATCAATTGCATCTGTCATCAGGTGGCCGGCAGAACTGGAACAACAGGCTCCTTTCTGCCAGTTCCTTTTACTAATTTGACAGAAAAAGCTGCTGCGACTATGTCCTGGACAAGCACAGGTCACATTTGTTTTCCTACTGCTCCCTTCCAGCAAAATGGGAATCGCAGGAAGAACTGCTGAGGAAGTGGTGTGAGGAGGTGACACGGTGGCTTTTTGATGGCATCATATGTGTGCCCTGGGATCATCCTCTAATTGATGCCTCTGAGCTAGAGGTGGATGATGTGATGCAGGAACAGGAGCATGAAGGAGGAGTGCAGGAGGTTTTGAAGGCTTGATAATGCTTCCATGAAACCTGGAGAGCAGGCATAATAGGTTTCAACCAGAGACTGGGGAAAAAATACTTTAAAGCCAATCAACCACCGATCACCCCAGGAAGGATAATTAGCAAAGCTGAACAAGAGCAAGGTACACTGAGGCCCAAAACTACGTTTGACAGAGACTGGCTTAAATTTCTCCTCTTCAATGTGTGGTTTTGTTCTCTGCTCTTGGCCCTCTTTATTGTGGGGCCTGTTTGAGATGTCAGATCTGAACAAGATCCAGTTAGAACATTTCAGCACAGATCAAAAGAAATTCCACACTTCCCTTCCGTGAGCATCGCTGTGACATTTACAGCACTGAAGTAAATTGTTATTTTGTTTGAGCTTCCTCTGTATTTCCCTGGAACCCAGCAAGGGGAGGGAGCATTTTTATGCTGTGGGAAAAAAAAGTTAACTTTCCAGTAAAGCCACAGAGTGTCAAACTGTTAGTCACCTCAGGACCAGATCAGCCAGCGGCTGTTTTGGGAATCCACGAGGGATTTTTTTCCAACTCACTCTCCCCTGCAGTGGTTAAGTCATGGCTTGCTTGTGGCCTGCTGATGGCTGTGCACAGCCTGGGCTCAGCGTTGGCTCCTCAAAGCCTGACACGTAAACCAGAACAGTGAGATTTCACTAATCCCTTACCAAAACTAGATCCATCCAACCCTCTTCATAGCTGCCAAGTGCTTGAAAAGGTTGGAAAAAACACACCAAGCCTTGACATATGCATTGATTTATTTACTAGCAATTTACTTCCAAGGAAGAAGCACTTACGGGCACACAGAGAGGCCATGCTGCTTCTCCTGGTTGGAGGCGAGGGGTGGCAGGGGGTGGCAGGCAGGATTCCCCATCGATGGATTTTCTTTCTCTCACTGCAAAGTGCTCCCTTATGTCATGGCCTCATCCTGTGGACCTCTGAAGGACCAGATCCTGCAAAAGGTGGAGATTCATGTTAAATTGGCACTTGTGTAAGAGTCAGGCCCTGGCCATTGTGCGGGGTGGGGGGCAAAGGGTGGTATGTGACGGTGAGAAAGCTGTTTTCTCTCTGCTGGGGGCTGGACCGCAGACCGTCAGGCTGGTCTGCATTGCAGCCCAGCAGCTCTTTCAGGCTGGTTTGGGTTAAACTGAGCAGTGCAGAAACAAAAGTCATTGCCTCCCATCAGGCTTCAGTCCCTCATGTCCACTTATATCCGGGTCCACTCGGCCCACTTATGTCCTCCACCTGCTTGTGGACAGCTGATAGTGGAGCTAACTACATGCTCCTAATTTCCTCAGGTTAATCAGTTCCTGCCTCCTCCCCCATCAGCTTTTCCTTTGTCATCATCACTTTCCCCACTCACTGTCCACCCTAGTCCCAGCCCTCTATTTATCGATATTCTGCTATTATAAGGTGGCCCAGAAATGCATGCGTGTTATAGCACTGGTACCACGGGAGCTGCAGGGCATGTTTTTCTGTGTTATTGACATCCTTCCCCTCTCTGCTGTGGAAACATACTGAACCCATCACCGTCCCATTCTCTGGTACTTTCAGTCTGTAATGTTGGCAGGGCAGAAAGATCCTCCTTCACCCTGCTTCTGACCAGTCCCTTTTCTCTGCCATTATGAGAGATGGTGCTGGCTTGAGCAGGTGGAGTGGTGGACGCAGAAGTGGATTATTATGCCTGGTTTATGGTGTTTGGGGTGGGTGCATTCAGAGCAGGCTGAGCTGGCTTCTGGGTACACTGCCCCAAAGCAGACAAATAGAAATAATTGTGTTTGTGCTCACACGGCATGTTACACTGGCTGCCCTAACGGTGGTCTAATCCTGTAAGGGCTCAGGAGTGTGGAGGAGAATTGAGAAGCCTTGGTTAAATTGTCACAGAGGTAGAGATATTTTCAGAGTAGTAGTAGTTATTTTGTTACAAAAGACACACATTATAACATAACCAGCTTCCTTAGGAGTGGTATTAAGGACATCTGAGATCAGAATAATTATTTTTAAATTGAACATATGGTCACTTTTACAAGAGTGAGATTCTATCACCACTTCTGTTTCACTCACTCTGCTGAATTTTGCTCTTCACTTCTCACACAGTTTGGGTTAGCAGTGCTGGGGCTGTTGTTTAAGCAGGTTAATTGCTAAAATATCCCCTTCCAGCTTTATCTAGGTGGGAGGGTTACTGTCATGCATGGGGCTTGGGGCTTTCTTCAGTTAGGGGTGTTTCAAAGAGCTGGTCATACCTCCTCTTCAAAAGTCCATGGATGTCACTCCAGAAAGAGGCTTGACAAAACTGCACACGTCATAAAATATTTCTCAGCAAGATGTGAATCTTTCTTCCTTGCTGTTACGCTCCTGCTGTAACCACATGGGCGCTTGGATCTGGTGCAAATCTGTTCTCCCCATGCCAGCACTAGCCCTCGTGCAGCCCCATGGTGCTGGGCACGCAGAGTACTGCCTCAGGGATGGCTGAAGGAGGGAGCCAGGTCACTGCCTGTCTTGGTTCAACTGCAGTTTCGTGTTCCCTCAGCACAGCCTAAAGGTGTTGCTCTTGCCATGGGGCAAGGCATTTTATGAGCTACCTATCACTAGAGAGAAAATGTTTTTTCCACCACAATCCTGGTGCTTGTCACTTTCTCCCACCATTTACAACAGCTCTAGTGCTCCTTGAAAGCTTTGGATGACCTGGTTATATTTGCTATGCTAGAAAGTATCTGTTCATCCCTTTTATTTTATATTTTTATATATTTTTTATTTTACATTTTTCCGAGATAAGTGTCTTGCAGGGCTAGCAAGCTGGTTCAGCTGGAGAATATGATGGGCACTGAGGCTGCAGGAGGTGGCAGAGAGGAGCAGGATCGTTTCTGTTTGGCTTGGCCCACATTGTGGGGCTCCACATGATGCTCATCCCCGTGCCCCTCCCCAGCTGAGTGGGTGGCAGGCTCTGTGCTGCTGTGGGTCCCTGTGAGAGCCAAGCAACGATTCCCTCGGTTAGGTGGCCCATCAGGGCTTAGTTATTCTTTGCAGTTCCTCTCCCTGACAGCAAGAAGTGAGTCTATTGTGTGTGCTGATGTCTGCTCCACCAAGTCGGGGGTCTGTGGCCCCCCAGGGAGCTCATGGTCAAATACTGGCTAGTGCTCTGCTCCCCATGAGCCTCTTGACACTGCCTTTGGTTGTCATGAATAAACACTGGCTGTGACACTGACACCCTTCCTGTCAGTGTCCAGGACTCATAGTGACCCAAATTAATGTCTCTTTTCTCATATTTTTGTGTCACACCCATCTCACCTTCCCTCTTACATCCATCCTTGTAGCCTTCTGGGCACATGTGCCTTCTTCAGTCCTCTGCCTCTTTCTCTTGTCCTGGTGTGGGCTCAGGACGGGGAGGCAAGCATGCGGTGCAGCTCTGCGGGACTCTGCATTCATGCAGCATCCTCCAAATCATGCACAGCAAGAATGGAAAGCTGTCACTTGATCACTGGCTTGAGGAACACTTCTTTCTGAGCCAGCTGACTGCGCAGCCGGAAGAGGTTAAAAATTAACTTCGCAATAATATATGTGGGTAATTGACTTTCTGTTGTTTTTTTAAGTAGTGCCAGTGTCATTCAAAGTGACCTGAAGTGGGGCAAGGGGAGAGAGAGAAATGGGGTGGGGATGGGCAGGAGCTGGAAATATCTGTCGTTTATAAAACAAAGAAGAAAGCCTTTGATTTTTGTGAAGGAGATACTTTGCTCCTGTTCCTCTGTATAGCTCCACTGAGAGGGATTTACGTATGTTTTCCTCCATTACACCAAAGTTATACCTATCTGCTTCATTTGCAGTGCCAAGAATGTCAAGCCTTCTCTTCAACATTCATGCACTGATCTTCCTCGAAGGACATAGACGTGAAAAGAGGACTCTTTTGAACATCCCTGCCATACAGGGACTTGTCGTTATTTCAAAGACACTTAACTTAGTGAGGCACTAGCAAAACCATCAGAGATTTAACACAAAAATCAATTCCCCCACCAAGCTTTGTTTTCACTGCACAATTGACCTGGCCCAAGCTCAAGCAGAGACCTGCCCATATTTCTGTGACCTTGCTGATGCTATGCTAATCTGTGTGTGCTAATCCGTGCACCAGACCCTTCTGGTGCTCAGAGGCCGTAGGATGCTTTCGCAGCCACTTGGCTTCCCACAAGGGAACTAGAGGAAGTACATTGGAGAACCACCAGAATTCAAGTGATTTTTATTTAATTTTCCTGTCTGCAGTCACAGTGTTGGTCACTGGTAAGGTCCAGTCTCAGGTTCTGCCCTCTACAGCCAACCAGGTAAGCTGGTCTGGACTGGGAACACACCCTGGCCCAGTCAGAGGTTTCATCTCTGTGTAGGACAAGAGACACTGATTTTTTTAACGGTGCAGTGGAGAAATATCCCCAGAGCAACTTCTCAGGGTGTCATCATAAGTATTCAGTTGTGAAAAAACAGGGTGATGAGACCTGAATTTCCAGTGTTAAAATTGGAGGGGAAAGACATTGCAGGCTGTTTTTTTTATTAATGCCTCAAAAAGAAGTCGCATTTGAAGGTCACCTTTTAGGAATTCCTTGGCCAGATGGTATGTGAGAAGCAATTCTGTTTTCTGTGAAAACATCTCTATAGAAAGGGAGCGCTTTGTTTTCTCATTAAAAACCAAACTAACAAACAAAACAAAAAAGAAATACAAATCCCTGTGCTGAAAGGTCTGATTATGCTGGACCAAGCACAAAATCTATAACAGAGGTATTAATTACCTGCATTATTTATGTAGTCAGACGTTGCACCTGCTATTTCCCATAGAAGTCTAACACCAGTGGTGTTTCCCATCCCAAGCTGGATATGATGCTGGAATACCACACAGAAAAGGAATTTGTGGGGAACAGGCCGGGTCAAACCAATGATTTAACATGACTTATAACAAAATAAGCCACCTAGGAAAAACAGATGATTACATTTGCCACCATTCAATTAAAAAGTCATTCTTTCCTGTTGTTCAGTGAGCACTGGGCTTTCCAAGTTCACCAGTCTTTCCTGGGATGAGTGACTCATGAACCTGATAGGAAAATGCACCTGTTTTTAGCCAGAGGTTAAAGCAGCTCTCCAGTTACCAGAGTAAACAAAGGATTTATTTCTGTCCTTAGCAGTCACCTTGCGAAGTCCAGGAACACAGAAAGGCTGGCAGGAGCAATAAGGTGTGAGCCAAGTCTGCTGAAGACAGTAGATGGTCTGTGAGGTCCATGGTAAGATGCTTATAGATGCCAGTGGGATTTGGCTCACGCCTTTTGCTAGAGGGAAAACGGGAAAGAAAAGCTGGTTCATTGATTGTGCTGGCTGCCGAGGCCTCCAATCAGCTGGAGGGTGTCTGCCATGGCGTGGGATCCGTATTCTCTTCTTTGGCCTGGAGATGTCCATCTATACTCCTGGCAAAAGAGCAGCTGTCAGTCACAGAGATGGGATAGGTATATATGCGTTTGAGACTATGAGGCTGAGCAGAGACCACAGTAATGGCAACCATGAAAGTGGCTAAAATATTTGGAAACGAGACTGTTGGATTTATTGGTATCATGGAAGCTGAGAGGTTCAATTAGCCGGAAGTCACTTATTAATCCCAGCACAAGAAATGGGATGTGTTTGATCTCCACGGCAGAATGCTGACAAGTGCAAACACACCATCAGCTTATTTCAGGTCAGCACTCAAGATGGTATAAAGACAAGATGGATTTTAGCCTTTATTTAACTGGATTTAATTACATGCATGAGCTTCAAAGTGCCGGAGGCCTAATGGATGGTGACCTAAGGTCTGATTGAAAAACCAACAACGGCCTAAACCTTAAGCTTGTTTGTTAGACCATATGGCATGACTGGACCATGTGATGTTTCAAGGAGGGATGTTATGAATAAAGCACCCAGTGCATCCAAAGCATTTGCCAAGGTTTCAGCTTCACTCAGAAGAATCTAAACACCAAACTTGCCTGCCCCCTGTACCACTGAGGCTCAGGAGTTTGGCTGGGATAGATATGAGGCAGTGTTTCCAACCACACCTCCCTCAGAAGTCTCTAGTGCCCTCAGTCAGAACCTGCTGACACTTGGAGAAGAAAAGGAACACTTGAATACTCGGTTTGGAAGGCCCATGTGGATAGGACATTCCAAATAACCATATTTAAAGACAAGAGCCAATCGTCAAAGGCTCCTTATCTTAATTTAATTTTGTTTTAATTACTGTTAGCATGTCAGATATTGTGATAGTCATCTGTTTGTATTTCTGGCTGTGCTTGGTTTCAGAACATCCTCTTCTTGGGTCTGGATAAAGTACAAAGTCTCTCTTTCTCCTTTGGATGGCACACTGTGGTTCCAAATAAAGGCTTGGAGAGCTACCATTCAAAAAATAGAAATGATCATAAAAAAACTGCTCATGGAACTAAGACCTGCTGAGACATGGCTAAATGTAATTCCTTGTGGTAGATGTTTATGAGAAAACTGAAAGTTTTTTAATTGCTTAATTATTGGATGAGCAGAAACGCTTGGAAGTGAAAAGGATACAACTTCAATATGCCACTGCTTTAAACGACTGCAGCATGGTTCTGTCCATCACAGGAAGTCTGTGCCATGTTGATTCACAGCCTGATCTAGCTTAGATGAAAAAGTTGGTGTAACAAATCACCAGCTGGAATGTTTTGAATTTCCAGTGCCTGTGCAATGCTTGGCATCCACACAGAGCAGCCTCCCCAGGTGCTCCCACTTTGAAGATGATCAGCTCCAGACCCTCACTTTCATCTTGGTCACATATCCAATTGAAAGGACCTTGATGTAACCATGTCTGGTTCACATTTAAAAGAGAACTGCTTAAAAGCTGTTTAAATAATTTGTGTGAGCATCTAAGAATCTCAGAGCTTTGGCTGTATTCTTGAAGCAATGTCATGGCATTGGTATTACCCTAATTTATATAGGAGTTCAATGAGGCATGGAACAAATGTTTTGCTTTGTGTCGCTTCTGTATCAGGTAAAGGATACCAGCCCTTACCAGCCTCCATGAATCACTTCAGTGGGGTGACTAATGTCCACCTGCTTTGCCTCTGAATCATGGAGCTCAGAAATGTCATATTCATGTCCGTGACGCGTTGTCCTTCCTTGCCTGCTGAGTGGTACCTAGACACAGCATGGTGTGGAAACCTGATGGGCTGCGCTGGCTCTCTGCTCAGAGAAGTGAGGTTTGTTGGCTCCTGTGTGCAGCAGTGGAGCCAGATATGTTTATGCATAGTCCTGTGGTTCCCCCAACACATGCCCATCTTCTGGCAAGGAGGAGACCTGGGAACATATTTACATTAACGTCCAAGGTCTCAGCCCCTCTCACAGCTCCTTCATATTGTCTTTTGTTGTTGTGTGCTGGACTGAGCTTCCATCTGGTGGCTTTTCACTCTGCATCCCCCAGTCTTGGAAGTTCCTCATCAAAATTGTCCCTGGGAAAGTTGGTAGTTCATAACACCAAGGCAGGAAGTCCCTGGCTCTGGAGCCTGTCTCTGCTGCTTGGCGTCCCAGGCTGTGTGCAGTATGGCCCATACCCTTGGTGACTCACTTGGGTCTGCCTTCATTACCTGAGCTGGCTCACAGTGGGATCAGGCAGTGACCAACATGGTCACAAGGAACAGGGCAGGAGACTCTGACCAAGAAGAAGGGAACAATCACAGTGGTCTAAGCCTGGTCCTGCTGAAGGTGTCATGAAACTGCCCCCTAAGACTGGTCCTTCTTATAGAGTAATCTAGTGTGGGAGTTCCACTGGGAACACCAGCACAACAAATTTGTTGTAGTTTTCTACTATGGCCTGTGTCTCTCAACTGTTCCCTTTACACATAGATCATTCACGGATCCCTCAAACTCTTTGGCAGCCTTCTGCTTTTGCTGTGCTTGAAAAAGTCTTCTCATAGAGTTTTATGCCTTTAGCAAGTTGTTTTTCATTTTTTTGTACTTTATTGTAGTTTCACATCCACTTTATTAGACTTTGTGTTCTTTTCCATCTTAACACCCTATGTTTTGAAAAATTTATTTTTATATCTCAGAAGTGTTACGTAGTTTAATCCCATTGGCTTTTTCTTTTCCTTTGCATGGTTTTTATTTGATGCTAAGCCTGCCACAGTGTCTTTAAACAATCTTATATCATCTACAAATGCTTTACTGTTTTTAGCTGCTGATTTCAATGAAATGTCTTGCTTTTATATGGTTCCCCCTTTTTAAAGGTAAACATTTAATTTGGTACATTCGATCTATGCAGATCTGAGAACTTGAGTCACTGCCTTATCTTTCTCTCCCTGGCATGAACTGTTCTGACATTTATACTGTTTAAACTTGGTATAATAGTATTTTACTAATTAGTTCTTTCTAGAAAGTTTCCCAGATATGCATGTTGCCAATATCCTTATTTAAAGCCAGGCATTCTAGTTCATCTTCCTTTATTTTCAGATCACTGCGATTTGTACAGAAATGGCTTTAGATGTGGCTGTGGGCTAGCTACCTATTTTTGTGTGTCTTGTGTGTGTGCGTGCACCTTACTTAACTGGGGCTTCATTTATAGGGACTGGCCTTCTGTGTTTTCCGCATATCTCCATTGCCTTCTGTCCTATCATTTTCCTTAACCAACGGATTTGAGAGCTTCAACCAAACTACATGTTCTTCCATACCTCTCCCTTCTCTCCAGTCTTCAATTTAAAACTCTCCTGCAACTCTAACTCCATTAAGTCCCAGCTTCTTTCTGTCTTGTTTACATAGATCTCATTTCTTGTACTCAATTTTCTAAATAGCTTTCCCCTTTTCTAATAAACCCAGCAACATCTCTAACAACAGCCTTGCAACAGTCAAACATTTATTTTGCATACATGGAACTATTTAATATCACTTATTCATCTCCGGGGTTTGAAGCACTCCCCTTTGCTGCCCACTTGTGCTCTTCCCTTTGCCACAGTTAATAGCACGATCGGTCATGCTGGAAAGTTACACCCAACCAATATTAATAAATGCTCCCTGCTGCCTCATAAATCCCTGGTGCCACCAGTAACAGCAGAGGAGGAGATGGCAGAGGAGGAAGAGGAGGCATTCCAGGCATATGGACTGTCCAGCAAGTGAAATGAAGCCGGGTAGGTAACACACACTGCTTATCACGGTCACGTTCACTCATGGTGAAATCTTGCCCACTCAACATTGGCTGGGAATGTCGCCTTTTGCCATTCCAGTAGGAATGTTTTCTCCTTGGAAATTTCAGTCTCATGCTGTATTTTGACAGTACTTCTGAAGCAACCGAGCAGCCCCTTCCCAGATGCAGTTTTCTTCCCATCCCTCCTTGGTGCAGGCACATATATTAATCCAACCTGTGAACAGCAAAGAACAAGGTGTCACATCACCCTTGCTGTGTTGTTAAACTGCACCTCTTCCACGCTGAGTGTGAGCCGGGGTCTTCAGTATACGCAGACTTTGTGTTTACTGCATTTTCCTCTCCTTTAGGTAGTTTCCTATCACAACGCACAAGGACCAATCGAAACTGGGGTGCACTGTCTAAACGAACAAGATGAGCGCAGGCTGAGGGACAGGACTGCGATACACACACAAGAACAAGTGTGACATCTCTCCTGTTTCCCTCTCTAGGTGCTCCCCAAAGCTCTGCGCTGCATCTTGCCAAGAAGCCAGGCTCTGTCTGATCCATCACCACAACTCTGTGCATCAGACGTCACCCCAGAGCAGCTCAGCTCTTTCCCAGGAGATAAGTGAGGGTTTTTTTTGCCTACACAACAGCTCTCCTGAGCTTTCCCATGCTGGGAGGGAGGGTGGGAGGGAGGAGATCTGGCTTCCTCCCTGTCCAAGTGCCAGCCCCCTGGGCCTGCCATGGCACTGCTGGGAACATCCAGGGGCATTATGCAATTTGCAGAGGCGGTTTTCCATGCAGTCTGTCAAGACGACATCTGATAATGGCTCTCCCTTTGTTTGTAGCACACAATCGCACTCATGATCTTCTCTCAGTACAGGCAGCCCACAGTGTTTTGTCCTGTACTGCTGCGATGATGAGAGTGGGGCTGTGCACAGGACAGGGAGCCCTGCAGCGCTTTCATCAGTGAATCACCTACCCCGAGTGCTAGTTAGGCACAAATCATTAATGCTCTAAAAGGGCTGGAATAAGCTAGCTCAGCTCCAGTGGAGGTGCAGATTGTGTCTTTTTCAGGAGGCATGGGAAACTCTTCATAAATCTGTTTTTAAACTTTTCGACTTTGGCTTTTGCGTAATACCACTGATTTAATTTTCCAAAGGTCACAGGAGAATTCTCTTCTGCCATCTCCAAAGGGCATGACAAATGTTCCTCTAACAAAGTAACGAATTGTTCAACACAATGCACTTAGCAATTACCTTGCCATAAAGGTATTTACAGGAGGTACAGTAAGATAAACCAGTTTGTTTCCTATTGTTTTTCAAAGAGGAAAAAAAAAAGGGAAAGGCTGTAGCCATTTTGTGGTGAGTTTGAGGGATAAATATAATTGGATGACTTTAGTGAATGCTTTCATGAGTCTTAAAAGATATTTTAATAGACTTAATAGCCTATTTATAGCCTATCCCTTTTAGAGATTGGAAAACATTCACTTCTGTATTCTGTGTACCTATTTAAATTGCATCCAAATTTAAAGTTGCCCATAACATATTAATTCAGCACTTTTTCTGAATGCTCCTTCCCATATAATAGTCTTTATTTACGGGTGCCTGTGTTAGTTTCCCCAGTATCATTCTGCCTCCTGCATGATGCTCTTTCACATTTTGGACTCAAATTCCCTCTAATGAGGTGGCCAAAGGAGTCAGCCATGCAAGAAATGAGAAGCAAAGACTACAGCATGTTACTAAATGCAAATCTGCTACCAGTGCAAACTAAGGTCCGTTCCGCAGGAGGGAAACCCAGCCTGCCCCAGCAGCAGAGGGCTTGCTGGCCTGTGGGTTAGAAATGCTGCGGTGTCACTACAAATCCGGTTAGACAAGTGTGCGCCTGCCTCCCTGACCTCTTCCACTTGGCAGTCTTGTCTTTGCATTTTTGTCTGAGAGGCTGATGTGGGAGTGAACAATGGAAACCAAACTGCCCCTCCAGCCCTCAAGCTGGTCCCAGTACATCCTGGTGCACATGCATTGGTTGCGTGAGGTGAAGGGACGATTTCTTCATGCCAGTGTGTGGATAAGTAGAGTCCAGTGCAATCAGCTGAGTATTTTTCGCCAACATGAAATAAAAATAGAGGAGAACAGGGAGACACAGCTACATTTGATGTAAAGGCTGTCTGTGGCTGTGTAATGGGCAATTGATCGTATTTACTTTTGCTGTAGAAAAGGAGACAGTTTAACAGCTCTCTGGAGTGAGTATCCCAAGAGAGTTCCTATTTTCTTGAGGCTGGGGGATCAGATGTAGCCCCAGGCCAGAGATGGCATGTTCACACAGGATTTAAATCTTCTGTTTGAAAGTCTGGGTGAACTTTAGCACTACTGCTATGCCTGTACAAGCAAAGCTGCCCACTGTGAGCTTTCTTTGGTTTACATGCCACTAGTAAGAGGAAAGATGTTTTGAGTAAAGCATCGAGAAATGGGTGCAAAAGAAAAAGGGCTTATGGCTCTGCCACCAAGTTCTTGCGCAATCTTGTGCAAATAATTTCTCACATCTATGCATTTGTTTCCGATCTGTGATGTGAAAAGAGTTGTACTTCATCTCACCCATGCACTCTTCTCCTAAATTATAAGATCTTCCAAGGTGAAACTGCCTATTCCCAGGTTAATATACAGAGTCTAGCCCCACAGGGCTCTTTTTCTCCTACCTGTTTCCTCATGTTGTGTCTGGACTTTGCAATGACTGTCACGTAAGGTAAAACATCTCTGTGTTACGTGCATTTGGGTCCAGCCTCGAAACGTTATTTCATTCCCTGAGGTGTGTGCTGTTATCAGGCAAATGAAATGTCCCAGTCCCCTGGTAATTATTCATTAGGTAAGATTTAATGTGTGTGTGCGTGCAGGGCTGGCAGCTACAAGTGGCTCCCACAGCAGAGGTCTGTGAGCCAAGCTTCTGTCAGCTTTAGGGAAAGGATGGGTGAGTAACTGGTGTAAAAATAACAAAACGGTAAGATCAGTAGCAGTTTGCCCAAAACTTAACCCAAAACTTTTTCTTTTCATCCTGAGGCCAAACTTACCATTCAGATCAGAAGTCTATGAGACTTGCGGTGGATTTGCACCCACATCTAGAACAAATCACAGATCTGCCCTGAGGCAAAGCAAGGCAAGTCTTGGGACCCAAATCCAGCTGCTACCTCTGCCTGTTTGCTCTACCTATACTTCCCTGAGGTCTGAAAAGTGATTTTAGCAGCTTGTGTTTCTTACACACTTGTTCCCTGTTTGGTACCAGGATTACTGTTCAGAAGACTGCCTCTGCAATATCTCCTGGCTGAGTAAGAGTGGCAGCCTTGGTTGCACCAGTTTTGACCAAAGCGCATATGGGAGTCCAGGTGAATATAGGCACACGCTAAGGAACAGCACACAAGCACATGTTATAACAAAGAAATCAAGTGAGTAGAAAGATATTATCTGGCTGACAGTTAAGAGTAGCTTATTGATGAGACACATAAACCTCAGACAAAACCCTGGTCCTCTGGGAGTCCAGGCCTAAGACTGAAGTGGTTGATGTCCAGCTGTCCTAAGGTGGTTGATGTAAGAACTCGACACTGGTGGGATGGGCTGGACTTCAAGGCTTATTTAAAATTAGTTCAATACAGTACAGGGGTGGAAGAGAGTTGCTTAGGAGTTGTGGGGAGCAAACCTTTTCTTGCAGGTTCCAGCGGTGTGGACGTAATAAAAGGGAAGAGCACTGGTGATATGACAGCTGTTGGGCTTTACTTGGTTTCCACCATCTTCTATTCTCTCTGTCTTTGTTGTTCACTCACAAAATTACATAAGATATCACCAGCTAAAACTGCATCTGCCTCCTTAATAGCTGGCTCATTATCTAGGGAGGGAACAGAAAGGGCAAAAGCTTTTATGTGCCAACAGCACTACTGAGATGTACATGTGCATTACAGGAGAAGGAAAGGGCGTAAACTGTCTGTCCTAATTTATAGCCAGATGGGCTGAAAGAGTCAAGGTGTAATGAAGGTCAGTGTGGCTGGGAATGGGGTGGAGGCAGTGCAAGGTTACTCTCTTGACATAACAGCAATTAATTCTCCAACAAAGTCTCTCTCTCATGCAGCAGAACAGAGTGAGGCAGTTCTCTGTATTTAAAAGTACTCCCACAGCTTTGATCTTTTCCTCTTTTCTGGAAATGGAAGCTTGCACAGAGGGTCTGGCCTTGTCTGGGGTGATGTATTGAGCCATGTGGTGCTGGCCTTGCAAAGCAGTGTAGGCAAGCATGCTGTTCTCTGTACTGCATCATTCTGGAAAAGTTCCCTAACGTTCTGGTTACTGCAGCAATGGCAACACACTGCCACAATGCCCGGGTACCCTGCCTGCTCAGAAATGCCATGACATCACTCTTTCTCATAACAATGGGGTTTTTTATCCACAGGATATTTAGATATGAGCAAAAATGAAAAAGCAAATGAGAAAGAACAAGGTCTCCTACCAAAACTTCATTTCCAAGGACCTTAAAATGTGGAAGTATGTAACCATACTAGCTTGAAAGCAATCCTTTAGCCCTGCATACTCTTCAGTGTCAGATATATCCCATTCCGATCAGTGTATCGGGGGAACCAGCTGTAGACAGGTTTTTCTTTTATTGATGTTTAAAATAAACACTTGTTTTGAACTCAGGACAGAGCTGTATTGGCTTCAGATACCAGGCCCAGTTTCAGTAGAGCTTGGGGCAGATAGGTACCGATCTAACCATATGGTGGTGGGTTTCGTGCTGCTGCCTGTGCTGGCAGGACACCAAAATGTTGCTGTGGGCTCCCGCAGCCATAAAAATCCATGAAGTTTTGCAGCTGTAGTTTCATTTCATTTCACTGTCTGACTCACCACCTTCTTGATTTTATTTCCTCTATGTGTTTCCCGCACAGAAAGTATAAGATTCCAAGTTGCATTTCGAGAAAGTTTTAAAATTAACTTTTCTATTTATGTGAGATGACCCTGGATTTTGGTAATAAAATGTGCTGGGGGGAGAGAGAAAGGGAAGGCTTCTCAGTAGGGGGTGAGTGCTGATGACTAACAAAGTCACAGCATAATATACCGTTCTGCTGACTTCCACCTTCTTTAATTATCTTCTGAATCCCGAGAAGCTGAACCGTGCCTCACCAGCTCATTATGCCCCCCGAGTTTGCTCTCCCCACAAATAGATGCTTTCCCTGCAGTCTCTGGAGGCTCTTTGTTGCTGCTCTGATACATCAGATATGTTTGTTTTGCGCATTGATGTTTGTGTTTTCCGCACTGCTTGTGTTTTCCAATTCCTCGGAGCAGGGAGGATGCTGCTGAATTGTCAGAATCGTGGTAGGATGCTGATTCGAGGTTACTGTCAATGGCTTCCTGATGTTAACGAGGGATGTTTTAAGAAATACAAAAGATGTGGCAGTTACTTTCTTGGGAGAGGGAGGAGAGAGAGAGAGAATGTGTGTGGATGAATGGACTCACAGCGGGGGTCCCACCCACTGTTCAGTTAGAAATGACTGAATTGCTCTTTCCACATCGTTTGGTAGCCAGAGCAACCATGGCTTCTGATTTGTGTTCCCAGGCTGCTCGCAGTGTGCTTGGCTTACCCATGCATGCAGGGCAATACGACCCTTCCTCTTGAAGAGCTCCTCATCTCTGTCCTGGGGCACCTGGGTACCTGAGATGGGCATAGCCTTAACAGACTCAGCAAGGGGACACGCAGCAGCACAGCGTCTTCGTGCAGGTCTAAGTCAAGGCTGCTGTGCTCTTGTTCCCTCCTTCGAGCCAGCACTAGCATTGGTGTGGCTGGAAAGCAAGTCAGTTTGGGAAACGGAGCTGGGAGAGAAGTAATGCTATGAGAAAACAAGAATTAATTTTTAAAAAATATAATTTAACTTGCCTTCTAAGGGAACATGGCTAGGTTTGGCCAGGGATAAGGAGAAAGTGGGACCCTAGTCTTCTCTGTTCAGATGGGCTCTCTCCCTCCAGATATTCTTAAGGGAGAATATCAGAGAAGGATATCGCCTGCAAATCTTCTGTCTTAAATGAAAGGAGACCTGTGCACAGCCCACACCTCTGAATCACAGGGAGCAAGTTCATTCCCCTCCTCCCTGTTGTCAGGCCGTTGGGAGGCAGTTGGCATAGCCCTCATCAAAGGAAATGTCCTTTCCTTAAGCTTGTCTGCTCAGTGGTGTTGTGTAAACACAGATCAATAAGGTGACACAAATCCTATCCTATTACCAGTATTCAGCAGCAAATGAAGCACCCTTAAGCTTAGCATATTATGATTTCATGCATTTACAATTAAAGACTTAGATAAGATTAATTACTTTCAAGATGAGGCTCTACAATTGTCTCTTTATAATGGAGTTTGTAACCAGTCCAGCATGGCTTTGTCACTAGGAGAAATATCAGACAATTTAACAGTGGGATAGAAAAGGTTTATTTAACAGGCCTTGTGCTGCTTCTCTTTTATTTCCCTTGAGAGAAAAATAACTCCCTAGCAAAGAGCACATCCAACACCAATAGTGAATTTGATAGAGAACTGTCTACAATGGGGGTTTATACTTTATTTTTGTTGCTCCAAGTATAAATATTTCAGGCACCCTGTTCTTCCAAAACCCCTGAGTAGATGAAAAGTAGCAAAATTACAACAGAAAAGAGACGAACATGCTGGATGGAGTGACCAGATTCCAGTACACATCTCTGACAGCTTTTTTCCATACACAATCCTGAGAGAAGGGGGAAGAAAGGAGAGACTAAATTCTACCACAAAACATCAGCTGCATATTTATTTATTTGTTGCTTTGTCTTATGCCCAGCTGAAAGACAATCTGGGTCCAACAAAAGTGCTGGCCCCTCAACTGATGGAGGGACTGCAAAGCAACACCCTGCATGCCGCAAGGAACAGGATGGAGTTGGGTGGGATTTCCCCAGAGGAGATGCCACTGCCTGAGAAAGAGCTCTGTGACTCCTGCTCAGACGAAGCACTGGTGTTAGTACGAGAAGTGGACAGGCACTCTGGTCTGCTATCACCTGTGCACCTCAACCACGGCTTGGCCAGAATGGCTACATGAATTTTATGGTTGTGCCTGATCTTAAAATATATGGACCAGGAAGCATTATCTTTAGAGGTACGTGCTAATTTATCCCACGTGGAACAGTCACTTCTGTTTTTTTTTCACAAGGCAACATGCAGGGAGGTTGATTAGTACGTACTGTAACACCACTCACAGTGCTTGAGGGTTAAAGAATAAAAAACGCCCTTAAACCGTCCAAAACCAACAAAAAGCTGAGATTTCGGGGTGGGTTGGTTTTGATGGGTGGCCTATTTCTGAATTTTGAGGCTTAGTACTGCCCACATTTTTCATTTCTGTGAACTAGAAACCCGTGCCTTTACTTTTGGTATTAACTCTTGAGGGTCATAAATATGGTTCTGACTCCCAAGAAGATGGGCTTCCTGGAAAACACCTTGTATGACAAGATCTGTGGTAGAAGCCTTGTTTAAGCTACTGAATTTTAATGCAAAAAACCACAGGAGTTAGGTGGGAAATGTGCAACTCCCTCATAATCCTTTTCCATTTTCTAATGAGCTCTCGTTTGCTCCCTAGTTACAAGATCACGAAGCAGTTGTCTTCTCATTTCTGAAATATCAGCAAAGCCTCCTCCACAAAACTGAAAATGTTTTGAATAAGAAAATGAAGGGTGAGGTTTTTCAAGCTTGGCTGGGGGAGCAGAACGACTCCTCCCCACTACGATGAAAAGGGACTGGATCTCTTCATCACCTGGGCAGCCGTGCTTGGGACACCGTAGCTGGGACTCTCCTGTCTGTCACATGCCAAGAAGTGACAGCAGTAAAGGACCTCTGCTGTGAACGCTGGCCATGCACAGATAGAGAAGGATCTGTTTCCAAAACAAGGAGCTCCTGAGCTGGTCTTCTGCGGGTGTCTGACTGCAGCTTGTTCAAATGTAAGTCAATCACCTCAGTTAACAGCTCTACCCAAGAGGCAGCTGAAGGGCTGATCTGCAATAGGGCTTCGGAATGCATTGGCAGCATTGTTTTACTGCCAGTTTTTTTACACGTGGAGTACTCACATCACGTCGACTTCCCATGGTATGAGGTGTTTATCTCCCGGGTAAGCATTAGCACAGCGCTGTCCCACGAAGTCTAGCATAGCTGAGTAAGGGGTTTAGTGAAATCCTTCTGAGAAGGATTGCTGTCCTGAAGGGATTCCTGGGAAAGCTCGATGCTTTTACTAGGCTTTTAGATGACTTTCAGTCAGGTTTTTGACAGGGCTTTTGGGAGTTTGTGCAGGTTTTCTGTGATGCAGTCTGCCTCCAAGTGATCTGGGCAATGGTTGGGTCAGCAAAGACCATCGCAGAGCTCTAAGACAATTGATATTGCTGTATGAAGAAGACCTCACTGAGTCATCAGATGATCAGAGTACGACTCTGACAAGTGGGCACTACAGTACAGAATTCAAACAGGGTCCTGCCTGGACAGTTGTGATTGCTGTTCATGTCTGGCATATACAGATGTTGATCCTCAGCGTACTCTTGTTTTGCATTAAGGCACCTTCAGAGCAGCAAATCGTGTTCAGCACGTCCAGCCTCTCCAGGTGTGCTCTGCAGCAGCAGGGTAAGAGTGCTGCCACTGCACTGTCCAGGCACTTGGAAATCTCTTTCCTAGTGTTTAGAATAAAGAGCAAATAGGAGCTCCAAAAAGTCACAGCAATTTTCGTTCTATATCCTCTCTTCTTATTTTCTTATTGGCCACTCGGTGAAATTTTCTGGTCTGGGTTATGTATGAAATTTGGTCCCAGTTCACATATCTCAGGTGCAGAGGAGACCTTTAAATTAAAGTTACTAAACAAAGTTTTCCAACAGGAAGAGAAAGCAAGCAGTACCACTCTGTCTTAAAGTGACATTTCTAGATTAAAACGTCATACACAATGACAATATAGAAGGTCCTACACAGTAACAAATCTAAGGAGTCCAGATATAAAGCATATCCTTGGGGCCCTGGCAAGGATGCAGACTTCTCTCCCACACAACCTCAGTCACTCTTGAAAAGCCAAGTTCTGGAATTTTAAAAGGCAAAAATATTACAGCAACAACAACAACAAACATGAAAATCATATGTTAAATGATTAATAATCATCTTATCAATGTGTTGTGTAATTGGGAAGAAGAAGAGGGAGAAAGGAGCACTCAGCAGGCTTTGGGTTTATTTTTTAATTATTCAATGATTATTGATGGGACTAAAGCAAACTAACATCAAGGTTTTGCAGAGAGGTTTCAACTTTCTAATGGAGAAGGCATTGTGGTGTTTGGGGGAGGAGGGCAAATGGACTCCCACTGTCCAGAAGAAGCCAAAGTAGCAATCAAGCACCAAGGTCTGTGGAAGGATAGAGCTTTTGCCTGGACAGCTAATTTTAGCTCTTTTTTCATAACCCAAATGCCTGGAGGCACCTACATCAGATTGAAATGTGTATCGGTGGGCATCCCAGCATGGTACCCATGGGGCGATTGCATGCCCAGGCTGTCCTGCTCTGGTGCAGGTACATGCCGCATGCTCTGCTGGGACAAGCAGAGATGTGACACCAACATGAACGTGTTGCAGAGGCTGGGTACATTTAGGTCTCCAGCACAGAAATAGCCCAGAGAGGAGATCCGATAATTGGGAGCTATAATTGCTCTGGTAGCCCAGCTGGGCCACAGGGTATTTGTGGGCAACAGAGCCGCAGAGCTGCAACAGAGCTGCAGTTGGTGCTTCTCCTGTGCAAAACAGCCAGGGCACAAATCCCAGCTGTGTGTGTGCAGCACTCCTTTCACTACTGCAGCAAGCTGTGAAAGGCGCTGGGCCGGGTCAGTTATTTAACTGTCAGTCATGAACTTTAGCCTTGACCTGCCTGAAAAACTCTATATTTTACTGTTGCACTGGAACCATGAAAAATGCAGGTCTTCTTTTCTCACAGCATTACAAGACTCCCTATGGATCATCTTGTCAAATTATTTAACCCTGGTCCCAAGTGTTAGATTTCAGCCCTTTCCCCATTGAGTCTGCTCTTTTGCAACCTTAGAAGTTAAAAATTGGGTGGGTTTTGGTGAAAATTTGAAGGTTGGCAAAAGTCCCTAGAGTTAAATAGCAAGAGAATTACTGGCTTACTGGGAAAGCCACCTGTAGCAACTAATGCACATATTTAAGCAGTAATGAAAGTATTTTTTAGAAATGCTGGTGGCTTTGCTATGTTGTCTGTGCTCTTCTAGGTCTGGCTGGTTTTCTTACATTGTTAAGAACAAAATACACCATATTTGCTCAGAAAACAAAGGCTCCTTTGGGGTCATTACAGCTGGTGGTGTGTCCAGGCTGCTGTTTGTCACCATTTCCTTTGGAGATGAAGCTCCCTTGAGAGGGTCCCCCTGCCCCAACCCCTGCTCTCATCCTGCCTACCCGCTGCTGTGTGCTGTGTCCGCCACCCCCCACCCCACCCCACCCGGAGCGGGGCAGCTGTGGGTGCCCTGTGCTGTGACCCCCACCATGGAAATCACTGGAGGGGTTTTTTTGGAGGTTACAAGGAGTGGTTTAACCCAGGTTCACAGAGCGTCCTAGTAAAAGAAATAACCTAGCAAGTCAAAACAGATCATTCTCTGCTGGAGGAATATGCTGAAGCAGGTCTCAGGACCCCCAAAGCCAACACAAAGGAAGCAATGGGAACTTCTCCTGGGAGCAGGGATGGGGATCAGGACATGCAGGGATAGGGACCAAGATGAGCAGGGATGGGAGGAGGAAGAGCCTTTCTCACTTTCAGTGGCAGCAGCTCCATCAAGACATGTCATTTCACCCTCAGTTGTGGTGCTAGGGTTGAAAATAGCCCTGCTAAAAAAAAAAGAGGCTGTGGTTTGGGTTTGGAGGGATTTCTGCATGCGCGAACCTGGATCAGCTCCAGAGCACAGCCCCACCATCGCTTGTGCTGGCCTCAGCAGAGGAAATGATGTGGGGATGGAGAAAGCAAAGGGGGAGGGAGTGAGGTGGCAATGGGGGATGCTGAGCCACTGGGTGAGAAAGGGGGATTCCTCAAACCCCGTCAGTCAGTCGTGACATCGGCCGTGTTGTACAGACCACTTTCCTGCCACAGACGTGCGCAGGCAGCCTCACCCCGCGCTCGCCGCGGCCGTAGGTGAGCTCTCTCTGAAGCCGCAAGGTCTGACGCAGTCGATGCGTTCCCCCGCCCGAGCCGTGCTGCTCCGGCCCGCCGCAGGATGCTGCGTTCGGAGCCCTCTGCGCACGCCGTCTGACAGATCTCCCCGCCGTTGCCGTGACGAACACTACGTAGGTGCTGATGTGAGCCCGGCTGCCAAACCCCGCGCGTGACTTCCTCTGGAAAGTGGAGGCAGCCGCCGCCTCCTCCACCCCCGGAGACCAGCGCGGTGCCCTGCACCAGGGCGTGGAGGAGGCCTGACTTTGGGACCGCTGGCGGGGTCTCCTGCAGCTGATTAAGCCGAGACTTCCTGGAGGCTGTTCTTTAGTCACTCTCAAGCCTTACGGAAACAGTGGGTGATACCTTGAAGCTTACACCTCGCAGGAGGTCAGACCAAGTGATCTGGTAGTCTGCTGGCCTCAACTCTAAAGTGGGAGGGAGTTCAGTTTTCTTTCGATGCTGGTTACCACGATGACCTGTTCCTATCACAGCCCCCACGGAATCCAGCCCTTGATGAGGCTGAACTTTGAAAATATTCGGCCCTACCTGTAGTGTGGCTTATTTTGCTGTTAAAAGTAATTTTGATTTCTAATTTGTGATTCTTGTTACTGCTACCAGTCCTTTATACATCAGTGCAATATCTGAACACCTTTAGCTTTGCCTTGTGTCTGTGGGAGAGTTCAAATGGAGGCACAGACTGGCCGTTTGAGAAATAGGTTCAGCTGTCACTAGAGCCCTGGGTTTAGATCCCTGCTTGACCACAGACACGCTTTGTCACCTCGCTTACATGTGAGTGTCTTTTAATCTGGTCCTAAGTGACCACTTACGGTTTAAGGTACCAGATTCTCATTGCGTTCATCTACGGACCTCGGATCCCAGACTGTTTTTACGGGTGCATGGGCACTTCGGATGAAGCACATGATATTTTGTTGTGTCCTTAGGGGAAAAAAATTCAGGTCAGAAAACAAACTTTCTCAGGAAATTTGCAGCCCAAGCAGGAGAGAGGACCCAGGTTTCCTGACCTCCACCTATTTCACCTTTCTTCCCCACCCTGAGAGCATGTGCTTGGAAGGATGCCTGTTTAGATACAGTGCAGACCTTTATTCTTCTCTCAATTGTAAACTTCTAGGAGGTTGTATATGTTTGGCAGGGAAGTCATGTCATTTAATATACCCACTTTCTGTACGTAGACAAAACATTGGGACTGGGACTGAACACGTGGGTACGGGGAGAGAAATCCCATCTGTGCTATGGAGCAGGAGCTCGATTTTGGTTATGATTTCTCCCCACCAGCTGGTCTGGATAGTTACATACCTTATGTAACCAAGTAATCCCGCTTTGTGTCACATGTAAAGTCGTTTACAACCATCTCTTAAGATGAAGAAGATACACACCGTGTGTCCTCCTTTAACTGCACCTCTTTTAAGAGTGCAATCAGCAAGCTGTTAATGAGCTGGTTAGCTGAACAGCCTTAGAGGAGGCTGTGCCTGTCTTCCTTCTCCCCAGACCATGCACCCACTCCTGGGAACTGCTGAGCTCTCATGTCAGGATAAGACAAGGAGGTGAGGTGAAAAAGTATAAGCTCAACCAGGCTCCACTACCCCACAGACATCTGAAGTTATGAAGACTAAACCCCAGGGAAGGGAGGACTCCACAAGAGAGGGGCAACAGGCAGAGGAAATGTGAAACACATCCCAGCAAATCCATTATGGACAAGTATTAGCACTTCATCTGCAGCACTTGACATCGTATCACTGTTCCAGCTGCTGAGGCTTTGAACCATCTTGTGAAACTTATTCGAAACTCTGGAGGAGGATTTAGCTCCTACAGTTCCCCAACCTGTTTCAGCAGGGGTTTGCGGGCAGTTGACGATTACTGGCAGGACAAGGCTGATGACCTAATGCCCACGCTGGCGTGAAGGACATAGGCTGAGGTTGTGATTTAGGCCTCTTTTTAGGAAGGGTTAACAAGGGGGAGCCTGTTTGCCTTTCTCCCTGTAAAATACAAAGCAAAGATGCAAACCAACACACACACATGCGGATGATTGACTTGTTTGGCTCTTGGTGCCTTATCTCGGGCACCTGCTTGCACAGCTGTGACACCAGAGGTGCCTTTGGGGTTTCACATACTGCAGAGACATCTCATCTATTGTGTGGCATCCTCGAGAAGGGCTGTGCTAAGCAGGGCAAATGCAAAGCTACAGAGCAGGTGGTGTTGGAAGGGAAGGGAAGGGAATAAAATGGCTGGATAGAGACACCATGGGAGCATTTCAGAAGAGGGAGAGTAGAGCTGGTGAGAGACCAGTAATGTTGTGACAGGAAGCCAATGTCATTTGTGTGACTTTGGGGAAGGAAATATGGGTGGAAGGTCTTGAGCACAATGCTTTTTCCTTGTGGAAGAGAATGTCCCTTCCTTAGTGGTGTAACACCCTCCTTCCTGCCCAGTTGCCAGACATTAGGCAGTGCCTGTGCAACTGAGTGATCTTCGCAGGGAGCATGATAGATGATCTCATCGGTTATGTGCAAAGCAAGAACAAGGCATGTCCTGGAGGTGAGGAGCTGGCTGGCCAGATTGGGGTTTGACATCTCCTGTGAATCCAAATGCTTCCTGTTGAAATGAAGTAGGTTACAGGTGGGTTGCTGTGAGAGAGGGGAGAGAAGAAGCACTAGTGTCCTGCTCTGGGAGGGAAGGGTCTGGGTAAACTCATGAGCACTGAGCACAGATAGTTAGCAGAGCAGTGTGATGTTCTGTACTGCCTGCTGTGAAGCCAGAAAACCCCAGAGGATTGCCAGCTGCTGGAAAATGCATTCACAGTAACGCTGGAGTCAGCCAGCCTCTGAATATAATCTCCAGCTAATCATCCTTCACTGCCAGAACTCGGTGTGCATATCGGTTGGGGGATTCCTCTTTTCATAGATCATGTCGTTTGCTAAATCACGTTTGGTTTCCTGAGCTGAGGTGCAACTTAAGCTACTAGAATATGTGCCTGACCATATTCTGCAGGTAGCGATTCTTGACATGCTTTGCTCCTTGATTTCTCCTGATGGGATGCTTTAGAGTAGGAATAAAAAGAAACCAGATTCCATTCCATTAACATCTGCTTTTGTTTTTAACAGCAACAAAATTAAGCCAATCTAATTTAAATTTGCTTGTTATGGAAAATATTTTTTTTTTAAAAAAAAAAGGAGAATTAAATATTTTTGTTTTAATAACTGGAAACATGAAGAGATCAATCACATTAAAAATATTTCAATACAGGACAAAATTTTTAAAGTTAAGGGAATATTAACCTGAATAAGAATTTTGAAACTTAACACTTAAACTTCACTGATACAGTCTTTCTTCTGGGATTTGTTTACCCCACAAAACATAATTTGGCAGGTTTCAAAGTAAGTATTCTCCCTTACTTAAGAAAGTCGGGAAGGGGCGAGAGGGGTGGAGAGACCTTGAATCAGCAACAGTTCATTCCATTTTCAGTGTTGGCCCCTGCATCTCTGCCCTAGATTGAACCAGAATTCCAGTTATTTGTAGTGGAGAATATTGCTGGAGGCAGATCAGGATTTAGGAACCTATTCCAAAATTACATCGAGACCTGAGGAGAGAAAACAGTCTCTGGTTTCAGCACCGGTCTCCCTTTGCAGGGTAGAGAGAAGAGGTAATGAGGAAAGGCGCTCAGCCAAGGCTGTCTAACAGCCTTGTGTAGGTGGGAGAAGGGCCCCTTTGTGTCTCAAATGGACTTCAGCTCCTCTGAAAATCTGTTTGCATCCTTCAGTGGGAGCTGCCAGCTGCTGAAGTCATTGAAAAGCCATCCTGCCCAAACTGCATTTTAACATCTCTAATAGAAGTGACTAAATTTCACACATGCTGATTTTGCATGATGAACAAAGCCATGGACTGACATCACCTGGGTTGCTGTAGTGGTAGTGGGGTTGTTATATCAGCAGGTTTGTCACAGGACAGAGCAAGGCATGAGCAATGAAGCTCCTCGGGGTCTGGGTGAAAAATAGCAGTCAAAGGGTTTGTCATTCCCTCTTTGGTAGCAGTTGCCTTGGTCAGTCAGGACCCGTGTGTCTGATGGAGACATGGGGTGTCTGATGGAGACATGGGGTGTCTGATGGAGACATGGGGTGTCTGATGGAGACATGGGGTGTCTGTCTGGGCTTGAAGCCTATGGAGACACAACAGTCAAAGGGCAAGGGCTGGCTTACAAACAACCCCCAAATGCCTCTGAAGAGGGAATGTGTCCTCTCTCTATCTATACATATAAGCAGACTCCTTGACATGCAGCAGCAGCTCAGCCAGAGCCAGACCCTCAGAGAGGGTCCATCCGTGGCTGCTCAGGATGCTTCCAGGTCTGTGCAGACAAGACACTGAGCAGTCTTGGTACCCTCTGCTAGCTGTGCTCCAGAGGCAGGAGAGGAATCACGTCTAGGGCAGAGAACCAAGCAGTGCAGTGCCTGTGCCATGAGATGGATGTCACCACTTGCTGGAGTTCCTCCGTGTGATATTCCCTGGGGCTGGAGAGCAGCACACTGATGGACCCAGGACTTGTTCTCTGTGTTACGTCTTCTGTGCCTGTCGCACCTTCGCTTCTCTCATCTTTTTCCTCCCCATCCATAAAGCCCAACCCTGGACATGTGGGTGCCCCAACTTTGTCTACTGCTACAACAGTATGAGCGTGGGGAGCAAGTCAGATCCTTCATGCTAGTGCAAGCAGAAGCCCCATTCTTCTACATCTAGATGATTCACCTGGTGATGTGTCCCCCAGCCATGCAGGGCAGGAGAGAGAGCAGCTAAGTCAGTCTCTGGTGAGCTGAGATTGGCTTAGCATACTTTGCCTCCTCACAGCAATATTGGAAAGAAAACATTTAATTTAAGAAAATGACCACCATCTAACTAACAGCTGCTCTGGGCTAATTTAATTTGTGGTTTAGATTTGTGTTTATTTAACATGCGACTTAATGCTACAGCAGTCACTGCGCATGGGTACTGCCACAGCAACAGCAGTAGCACATGCCACATTTTCTGCCTTTTGAAATGCAAAGCCTTGTCCCACAGAAGCTCAGACATGTCCTAGCTGATGGGAACTGCATCCTTTTCATGATGGTTTAAAAAAAACACTTGCACACATGGAGCAGGCTCAGCAACAAGACACACTTCCCCCTGTTTCTGCAGGTTCCTGAGAGCACAGCCGGATGTTTTTAGACCACGTTAGGGATGTCCCAGGGAAAGGAGCTGTGGAAAGGGTAGCAGAGGTGGGGCAATCACAGGAGGGAGAGGGAGAAATGACTAAGCAGCTATCAATCGTAGGAGGCAGCTCCAGTATCAACTTATTTGATCATCTGCTGCATATTTTTGTTTCATCGTTCTAGTGCTGAGTGATTGTATCTTCACTCACTAAAAAAAGACAGCAAGAGGTTATGCTATTGGAAACCTGATTCAAAGTTTTAAGGCCTGACCAAAATCACAAGAAAAAAAGATGGTTATCTGCATCACATATTGCCGTGATGACAACGGGCAGGGCTCTTCTCTTCTGGGGGATGCTTGGGGGCATGTATAATTTCAGACATTGGTGACTTGATCTGACTCTTTCAGTCATAATGGTAGAAAATTAGTAGGTCTTTTTAGAGCTTGACCTTCATGAATGTCACTATCAGAGACATCATTCACAGTCATCATAGATGAACATCCTCAGTACTCAGTGGTATATGTAGTAACAGAATGTACTGTCACAGCCTTAGCAAAAAATGTTTTGAGAAGCATTGATCTACAATGTATTCTCTCCTGCCTTGTGGCCCTGATGCAAGACATTACCAGCCATGGTCCTCCCTTGACTTCCTTGGAGGGTGTCTTCCACAATCTGCCAGATTTAAGAACACAGGACAAAGAAGCATTTCTTCTGGCCCATCTGCTCAACACTTTCTGTATTTAAGTCCAGTTTTCTTGTAAGGGGGCTGGTTAGGGCCATCATGGCTTAGAACACAACAGAATGAGCCCTGGGAAGCCACTGTCATCTTGAACCTGAGTCACTCCCAGAGCCACTTCTCCCCTTGCTGCTGAGATACAGCACACGGCTCTCGGCTGTATGAAGGTTTTGGTGTGTCACTTGGCTTTTAGCAGAACTGGCAAAGGTACGGAGAGTGCTCAGAGCAGATTCCGTATAAAGGGCCAAGGAGGCAACGTCCAACCAGGTCGTATGGGTCCCCAGGACCTGTCACATCTCGGGTGGCACAGGGACAACGACAAGAGAGTGGTTGTTATACTAGGGAGAATCAGATTAAAATATCAGGTAGCAGTTTTTAGAACAATAGAATATGCTTTTCACACAATTTGTCTTACACACAGTGGCGAATGAAAAATCCACCGAGAGCAATTAAATAACGGAGATAGTATCTTTGGTCCAGGAAGTCTCTGATATTTCTGGGGAAGTGTCTCTACAGGCTTTCCTGGCATTTATATCTTCCCTAGGCATCTGTTACAGGCCACTGTCAGAGACAGGATGCCTGGCTACGACGGCCAGACAGGTTGGCTGCCCTAGGAACAGCCTGTCCCTGACACAGGTACAACACCATGCTTTAAAAATCACCACGTCCCAGAGCTCATTTGCAGTTACCTACTTGGGTGGGAGTTTTCAGTGCAGAATTTTTCTTGGTAGTGGCAAGGAAGCCCATCCCTCGCTGAAATCTGCATGCCATTGGAGTGGGATGGTTGGGGGTTGGAAAAATCTTGCTGAACAACAGTGATTTCTGCGTGACCTGGTCCTGAGTAGGTACTAGCCAACTAGTCTGGCCCCTGATGTGTGAATGGAGCAATGTTTTGCTAATGTGTCACTTTTCCTATGTTCACATAGCCCTGGAGCCTTCAGACAATGCAAGAAAAAGGCCCTACCTGTTTTGTCAAGGGCTGCACGAGAGTCGCCAGGGCAGTGGCTGGAAATTTGCTAGATTTTCGAGCAAAACATGTAAGTTGCTCAAAATGGCAGCTTGTCACTTGCGTCATCAGTGCCACATGTTACCAATACAGATTGGTTTTCAAAATGAGACTGGTGAAGAAATTTAGAGAACTTCAAAGGGCTCATCTTAACTGTTCTCCAACTTTTCTGGCCTTATGTTATGGAAAAGTATGTACAGGAAGGGGGAGGAGATGTAAGAGAAAACAATGTGCTGTGTTCTGATGGTTCTGCATATCACACTTGTGTCCAAGATATGATGATGCTCCTCAGCTGCTGTTGTCCATGTCTGGCACTCCAGAACTGCTGCACTATCAAGCTCCAGCCTTTCAACACCACCCTTCAGAGCCTGCTCTTTGGAAGATGCAGCCAAAGGGTTTTCTTGCTGAACAAGAAAATATTTACTTTTTCATTAAAGGAAAAGGTATTTGTATGGGCAGTAGGTTGTGACACTGTCACAGCAGAGTCACAGGGGATTTCCCACGGAGACTTCTGTTCCCTGAAGAATCCTTGAAATTTGTGATAGTACCTGTGAGCTAAGGACCATGAAGTCCCTCTGTGCCCTCCTTGGCAGGAGGGGCAAAACAGCACAGCTTGTGCAGAGGTGTTGAGGATCTCTCTCACCTGCTCAGGGCTTCATTTCTCTGCTATGGCCATGACCTCAGTAGCAAACCCTGACCAGTAGCACAAAAAATAAACAACTGCTTTGGGAATGTCTTGGGTGAACTCCCGTTCTGAGGGGAAGGTAATATTTCTACTCTCTCTTATCATATAGGCATCAGAGGTGAGTCAGCCTCACAGAATGTGAGTTAGTTGTGCAGCCATAAAAGCGTAAGCAATATGGTTTTCAGTACAGATGAATGCTCTTCCCCAGGGAGCAACATCAGTGCTTTAAGGAACTGAGAACTCTTCTTGATGATACTTTTTATTTTGATTGCTGCTCCAGGCTCTCAGAGCTGCCACTCAGAACCGTTGCTCATTTCACGAAAACTTTATTTCTGGAGCAGCAACAGGACAATAACTAATTCCATAGGTAATCTAGAAATCATTTTCCTTTTACAAGAAGACAAATTTTAATCAGGAAAGACTCAATCACTTGGGAAACTGTGTGCCCTACGGTATAACCCAAAACTCTCCTGTCCCATCATGAATTTTGATTCAGAGGGGAGAGTTTGGTGCACACAAACTCAAATTTGGTGCCAGTAACTTATCTCTTTAATAAAATTGTTTCTCCTGGACTTCTCTGACATCTCTGTTCTTCACAGGCTCTCAAGACTGAATTGACACCCCCAGCCTCCCTCACCAATCCTCTGCATTTCGGGACTCCTAAAATACGGGCTTTTGAAGAGGAAACGAGGTGCTCCACTTCCAACAGCAGCTTCTGGTGTTGCCTGAGGAGCAGCAGCAGGAGAAGAGCTAGCCACCACTGCTTTTAGACCAGCACCTACACAGGGTCCTGCATCCGATACTCTGCCACTCACAAAGCTGCAGTGGTGTCAGTAAAGAAGTGGATGTTTAAGACAGGTGATGTGATAACCCCTGAACCAAGGCAACATCCTGCTGCAAGTGACATTTACTGACAGCCCTAACTGGCAGCCAGGCTGCATCTCCAGTCATTTATATCTGGTTTCCTGGCAGGGTGGAAAAGGTAAACTTTGTTTTCTTTAAAGTGAAAAGGGCTTTTTAATTTTTTTTTATTTATTTATTTATTTTATTTGACAAGGGGGAAATAAGCTCTACATAGCCCATGGAAAACCTGCTTTAAATGTCAAAGTATCTACAAACATCAGGTGAACACCTAAAAGCCAAAATGTGTGGTGATGCTCTTTTTTCCAGTACGCTTGGCCATCAAGCTGAGCAGCATTCATTTGCTGACATTCAACATTCCCAGGTATCTCAGAGCAGTTCATGAGTGCCCAGGATGTCCATTTGATTGACTAGTGAGCAGCAGCCAAGCCAGAGACTCTCTGTTCAGTATGAACTGTTCCTCTCTCCTGCTCAGGGCTCCTCATAAGAGATTTAGTCTTTAAAATGTTCCTTTTCTAAAAACAGAGGGGAGGGGGAGAGGGCTTTGTGGGGCAGTAAGTGAATGAATGGGAAGCCAGTTTCAGTCATTTCTGTGCAGCATCGATTTGACTTTTCACCATCATTGGCTGCACAGAGCCATGGAGTGGATTTCTGGGTGAGCTGAGTGTAAGGTGAGCTGAGTGTAAGATGCGCTGAGTGTAAGATGAGCTGAATGTAAGATGAGCTGAATGTAAGATGAGCTGATGGATCCTTACTGACAAATGCCCTGTGTAAACGTGATGGCTCATCAGCACAGGAATGTGTGAGCCAAGGAGAGAGCTGTGAGGGGGGTGCTTTGAACAGTCAAGCACTCCCTTCCCCACAACGTCTGCAAAGGTTTGGGAACCGAGCGGAGTTAAGGTGAGCGAGGCATAGAGGGGTGGCATTGGCAGAAACATGGGTTCGTGTTGGCGGTAGCAACATAACCCAAACTGGTGAGCAGGGTGTTCGTCCCACGCCCTTAGTGAGCAGGAGGGCTGGTTCCTCTGACCACTGAACCATGGTGGGCTGTCCATGCACATGTGCTACAACTGGTCTTCTGCTGCCAGGCTCATCATACACCACCTCCTCCCATCCACAAGTACCTGCTACATTGCAACAAGTTACAGCCTTGTCCCTTCAAAACCCCGCTGGGTGGCTATGGAGGATAGAGAGGAAAGGTCTCTTTCCCCTTCCTCCCGTAAGTCACTTTCTGAACATGCCACTGCAACAGCAAACCTGACTTTGTCTTTGCAAATGCTGTTGTGCTAAATGATGCTTCTGAGCCCTGCTGCTCTCTGCTTCCTATGCCCTGAGTGCTCTGGGGTGGAAATGCAGGAACAGTTCAAGCTGCAGCCACAAACAGCCTGGTGAGACCTCAGCAAACTCTCTCTGATTATTTACAGAGGCAACAAAAGGCTTTTTAGGCCTTTAGGCATAAGATGAACTTAAAGTCGTTTAATATACACCTGCTACTGTGTTTCATGCTGCTTTGAGAGACCTTACCTGCTGTAAAAATGGAAACAAGCACTCAGCTCATCACAGCAGCTCCTGCATGGTGTCAGCTCTCCTCCAGCACTGGGAGTGCAGGTAGAGCACAGCGAGGAGCCAAGCTGGCTTCCTGGCAAGGATGGGGAGGGAGAGGAGGACTAGGAGTGGAGAGGATGAAGAAGGGCAGGCTCAGAGTCCTGCCAATGCAGCAGGAGTCAATCTGGCTGGGACAGGGCTTGTGCTCCCGGGGAAGATTTTGGCCTGACAGCACAGTTTGTTGCAGAAATGTGACGTATTTACTGTGTTGAGGAAAGAAATAGGTTTGCTCAGGTCCCTTCTGCCCCTGGCTCTCCCACTCTCAGTAACACTGGAAAAGATGAAGCGGTTGGCCACTGAAGAGGCCACCAGGTAATTTCAGTCTCCGGTGCGTTGGCTGTTGGCTCTCCCACACTGTGTAAGTTCCCTGGGAACATCACATGTCAGGAACTCATATCAGAGGAAAAAAATATACAAAGCTGGTTGAAAATGCTGCTGCTGCCTGGGCTGGGGTCAAAGCCCACTGCTTTGGACACTCCAATCTTCTCTGTGACTCCTTCCCATGCTGCTTTCTTTACCACATCAAATATAGACTGCTCAGGTTCATTTCTGAGGCACTCCCTCACCCTCCCTCATCTCTCTCTCCTGCCTAGGATATCAGCTCCTCCCTTCCTTAGCTAGCAACCTCATTACTCAGTTGTTAAATCCTTAAGCTAGCAGTTCATGACTTCTCTCCCGAGGTGCCTCTAATAGTCTACAACTAGTCTAGTAATTCTTACTGCCTCTTGGTACTTCCTGCAGCATCTCTCTGTCTGTCTGTATCCATCTGTTGTCTCTTTGTCCTAAATTGTAAACCTATTGAGACAAAGGCTTTCTGTTTCTTCTGCACCTGGAAAGCCTAAGGACAGAGGGTCCCCAGCTGGATTCAGGTCCTACATCTGTTAACAGGTGATTTATACTTCATGGCAGCAGAGTTGGTTGGCTTCTTGGGGAAGTTTCCTCCCTGCAGTAAAGGCCAAGTCCTCATTACCTCACAGCAAATAATCAGACGAGTAAATGAATCTGAAATTTCACCTTCTAATCAGAGGATTTCCTGAGGGAGGATAGTCCTGTTTTCCCATGGCCAAAGGTTTCCATCTCTCCTTCCTAAAAAAGACACAAAAATATTGTCTTAAAGGTATCCACAGTGACAAAAAAAACATCTCGTGCCTTACTTCTCCCAGGTATACGGACCAAAAAGGCAAATCCCTTTGAAAGAGCCTGGGTGAAGAGCGAGGACAACAGTCCCACACCATTGCTGCCAAGGGCTCAGGGGAACTTGGGGAATGAAGCTCAGCTCAGCTGTGGGTGTTTCACTCCTACCAGATGAGAGTGAGTCGCCCAGTGGGGCCACAGCACTGATCTTCTCTGCTCTTCCTTTTCAGCTGCCCAGCATGCTCCCCTTTAGCAACCACCCAACCAAAGGTGCAGCATCACAGTGTTTATCTGCTCTTGGTGTTGCACTGTGTTAGCCCCCTGCACATCAGACATGTCGGCATGCCCAGCTCATGTGAGTCACCCCCACCACAGCTGTGATCTTGGGGTGCCCATGGATCCCGATGGGGAAAGCAGGCTGCTGTCTGCAGAGGTGACGTTGCTAGAAGGGCACTAGCCTGGTTTCAGTGTCCTGGTTTTATTTGTCGTCCAGTGGTTCCACCCTGCACCGCACCCCAGCAGTGGTTAGTGCGGCACTAATGACAGCCATCCTGGTGAGGATTGCATTAGGCCGAATGACTTACAGATTAGACCGGTGTGGGTCACTCTGCCAGGGCAGGTGAGCCGTGGTTAGTAGGACGCGGTGACACACTGCCTGGAGCAGCAGCCAGCAGGATTTGGCATGGCTGTGGGTGCTGAGCCATGCCAGGGCAGTGCTGGCAAAGCTGGGGCACGGCCAGAGAGCCTAGCTGAGCACTGGGTACCTATGTCCCTTGCATGGGCTGCAGCAAGCAGTACCAGCACAGGCTGTTAAATAACTCCCTGGATGTACTTGTCTGAACAAGCTTCAAGGGCATGGCTTTCCTAGAAGCTTCTAAACAAAATCAATCTCCCCTGGCCAAGACAGCCTAACTGTGTAAACCAATGGTTGTGTGGCTACAGCCCGGGACAGGGGTTCATGCAATGTAGGTGCAGTACCATCCCTGCCACTGCCACTTCTGTGCAACCTCAGGCAAACCCCTTAGTCTCTCCATGCCTCAGTGTCCGCACGGGTCTGGTTATGAGGGAGTTGGGAGGCTGGGAAGCCTGTGGGGTTCCCTGAGGAGAAGGTGCTCCATGTGTACTTGGAGGGGTAGCTAGTAGGTGGTCCTTATCTATTTCTTGGCTTATTTTCTTCTTCAGAATACTGTATCTGGCTGTCTGGTCACTGCAGCTGGATACAGCCCTGCCCCATCTGTGCGAGCTGTGCATCCCTTTCTCAGGGCTTTCAAGCCCACAACCCTTCTTCTGACCAGGGGGTCACTGAGTGACTCTGGCTTCACAGCCCAGCACCGGGCAACTGCAAAGCTCTTTCTGTTCTTTCAAAAGCTAACATAAAAAATGATGATAAGCTAAAACCAGATCTATGCAGCAATTACATGGGATTCCAGACCTTGCACCTGGAGCATAATACATTACAGAGCCAGATAACTACCTTGTCTAATGATTGCTCTGAACAGCACACAAATCACATTACGCACAGTGAGCTGAAAGCCATTTTTCAGTCAAAGCTGATGAGCTTGCAGACTTCTTTACCCAGCTCTCTCTCTGACTGCGGGTTTGTCCTCTTCTCCTTGGAATCCTTCCTGTTATTTTTCTACCTTCCTGTTGCAGGATGCAACATTCATTACAATAATAGATCAAACTTTGAGTGGAAAAACTCTGCTTTACAGTTGTCTTCAAGATTTCCCAGTTTTGTTCCTGTTTACTGATCTGCAGCCCTGACCTCTCTGCTCACCCTGCCAGGTACAACGTTGTAATAACGTGGCAAAAACAAACCCAGCGGGCCTGTGTGCATACCCATAATAAGCAGGTAGCCTGTTTTCACAGGATACTGTGATGGGTAAAAGATGGAACATGAAGCTTTTAATCTGCCCAGCACTCTCCAATCATTCTGTGTCTAGGCCGTAACATAACTAAGTTTTATACAAAGGGATACAAAATTATTCAGCTCGTGGTGGCTAAGAATAGCCGAGGCAGACCCCCATGCATCGGCTCAGCCCTCTCAGGCAGACGTAGGCGTTTTATGCAACATAGGTGGTCAGACTCTGGGACAGAGTACTGGACAGTTCATGCAATTGCCATCATTACTCAAAATTTACCTGGAGGAGACCCCCAAATGCAAAATTATCCCTGCTTTGAGTGAGGTTTGTGACCTCAAGAGAACTCCTGAAGCATTCTGAGATGCTGTGTGCTCTGTCAGAGCATCACCAGCAGCTGCAGCAAGACTCCCTGCAGAAACAATTCCTGGCGAGGACTTTCCAGCCTGGCAGTAACGAAGCTGGAGAGAGGAAGCTCAGTGCTGCATAAGGACACGTACATGGCATCGGGTGTTCCTGCAGTTTGCTGAAACACATGCACACAGCTCCCAGGCAGAACTGGGGAGGGGACGTTGCTCTGCTGCTTCCCGTCCCTCATTGCAGTTGTAGTAATACATATTTAGAGGGGTATTTCCAAAATCGTCTTAAAACCGAAGCCTGGTTACCTGGAAGCAGACCTGAAGTCCTCGGTACTTAAGTCATATCTGAAACACAAATGTGGGCACCTAGTATTGACATTCTTCTCACCTAATATTAATCACCCAAACACAGGGTGTAAACTAGTTGTGTAATTCCTCCTATAGTTAAAGGAGAAAAGCACCTGTAAAAGTTCCCCTTATCCTCTTAGATGCCATCTTAAGACTAGATAAGTCATTCTCTGGAGGTACCTTTGCTTAGGAGCTTGGATAACTGGGAAAGACCAAACTCCTAAATACCAAACAGGCACGAGCACAAGAGGAATCCCACCCTAATGGTGTAGCTTCTCTGGGAACTCAAACCAAGCTTAACACTTTTGTGTCAATTCTTAACCTGAAAAAGTCAAGTGCTTTAGAAACCCTGACTAGAGAGCCTGCTCTGGCCCTCGGTGCCTAAATGCTTTTGAAATCTGATCAGAGGTGGCCCCAGCAAGTGCTCCAGATTCTCTAGTGAAATATATGGGAGGGAGTTTTGAGGCAGAAGAGCAACATCAGTGCAAATTTGCTTGAAGAGGTTTTTGTTGACTGGATTTCTGTGGGTTTTTTACTTGTTTCCTGTTAGTCTTAAGTTATCAGCATGGAAATATTAAATGATGTGACCAATGTAGCCAGTAAGACTAGCCACAGCTATTATATAACGTCTGGTTGCAGTAAACATCTCAACGATTATTTCTTTGATTGCAGTGCCAGCATATCCTGTGTAGAGTATGTGGGTTACCGGGTAGAGTTATGTCATGACTCAGAATGAGCCAATATCATAAGCAACTGTTAGTGAAGGGTGAGATTTTCATGAGTTTCTCTGTATTGACCTATTTCAGTCCCTACGGAAGGGAGTGGCTGAAGACGAAGGCCCTCAGGAAGAGAAATCTCAGATGAGTTATGGTTACTGGGCACTTGCTTATGTCAGAAGGTGGGGGTAGGTGTGAGCGGGGCATTGATCACAGCAGAGGCTGAGCAGCATCTCAAGGACGGGAGGAGTGGTCCTGCACTTGCACAAAAGGTTCGCCCTCATGCTCTTGCCTCCCTGCATCCCACATCGCACCAGCCCAGGGCCTGCAGAACAAGAAAAAAATCTGTCAAGGGTGGTTAGACATCATCACGGTGTCTCTGGCTCAGGAAACCCTTTGGCTGCAGAAGGGGAGAGCGTGTTGGGGAAGCTTTGCTGCCTTTCAACCTCACACTTTTCCCTTAGGCATCTGCTGTGGGCAACCGCTGGAGACAGGATACTGGGTTAGGAGGATCTTTGGTCTCTTGCAGGGTGGCTGTTTTCATGTTGTATTCTGTTAGATAGTCCGAGGCTCCTTCTGTATTAAAAATAAAAACCTTGAACTCACATATTTCCTTATGGAAAAAAATAGTTATCTTGGGATCCTGCTTATGTAACTGGAATAACTTTTGTTCTCCACCCCACCAGAAGCAAAGCAAAAGGCTTTTATGTTGTATAAGATGTTAATGAACAGGGTTTCCTCTGAACAGAGGATGTTTGGAGCACTGCTAAAATCTCCACTCGGGAGAGGTTCAGTCCCCGCTCTGGGGACAAGTGATCTCTCACGCAGCCTTTCTGAGCCATTACAAAACCACATCCCTCTGATTTTAGGAACAACTTTTACTGACTTACCCGCTCACTGTACCTGTTTTATGTTATGAAAATAGCACCCAGCTCTCAAAGGAGGAGAATTAAGAGGCTTTATGATATTTTAAAGGGAGAGAGATCAAACTGTGCTCCTAGTTCCACTTTTCATTTGAAAAGGGAAAGCAGCAGAGCAGTTTCCAGGAACCACAGCACAGCCCCATTAGAGAGGAGATAGTGTGAGATGATTTAACCCAGCTAAAAAAGGAAAATTAGGCAAAGGTGACAGAAAGAGAGAGGTAAAAGGTGACTTGCTGACAAGGAGATAAAAATGATACCAAGTCACAAGCAGATTCAGGAACAAAGCCCTGGTCTCCTGACAGCCGGTCCACCCTCTCTGTAAATACTATTCATCAGGTAACAAAATTACAGTCATGAATCATTGCCTTGTAAGAAATTATAGAAACTCATGGCAGTGATGGAGTGATTGACTGGATTTTGAGCTTGCCTGCTTGATCCTAGGAAAGCCCCACATAAAAGAGGGAACTGGTACCCAAACATCTGAAGTGCCCTGCAAGGAAACAGAGAGCATGAGAGGTGGATAGTGCCCTTGTTTGGGGGGGTGGGGGGGTATATTCTAAGAGATTTTCAAGAGTTCCTCTGCAACTGAGAAGCAGAAGTGGTTTGGATTTTTTTCCTAATTTGAAGCCTTCCTGTCTAGAATCTAATTTAGAATGTAATGAAGGGATTTTTTTAAACATAATACAGTAAAAAGAACCTAACAACAACCAATCTTTGATGTGTCTAATGCTGGAACAACCGCAGATGAAATAGGAACATTCCATCTGTACAGTTTCACTGCCGTACATATTTATTCCTGATAGGTAGCTGCCTGCTTTACCCATGTGGCTCACGTACTGCTGGTGTGAACGGGAGCTGGCAGGGGCATTAGGGCGCATCTTTGTCCATCTGCTGTGGTGTGTGGGCCAAGAGGAGCTCAGTTCACTCTGCTCTGCTCTGCTGTGCAGGGGCTGGTTCTGTCTATTCGCTGTGGTGGGGCGGGGGGTAGCAGATAGCTGTCAAGTCAATGCAGCTGCAAAACTGCCCCCTGAGGTGTCTGTGTCCTGCATCAGCAGTCACCTGGGTGGGAAGGATGGCTCCATCCTTAGCTCAGGGCTGGCTGGGGTGGTGGGAGAGCGGATTGCCTGGCTAAGCATGTTTGGTGAGAGGCAGGTGTTAACCAGAGTTTACTGAAGGGTGAACTAGAGGTATTCTGAGTATCCTGGGAATCCAGAAATGCATAGACCCAGCTTGGGAAGGATGCTGGATCCATCCTACATAGGCATTACAGCCTACCATTAGTTGTATCACGCCAGAATTCTTCACCATAGCATGCAAAGTTGACTTCTTCAATAGCCCAGAATATTTTCCACATTCATGTGTAACTACTACACCTTCCCTTTGGGTTCTCCACTGCTGCATATAAGATTGTTGTTGAGCATCTTAAGTTATAAATGCCTTGAGACAGAAATGATCTTTCGGGTGTGTGTTTATCCAGCACCTGGCTTCCTGCCAATCTGGCCAAAGGCTGGAGTCGCTTAGTAGCTCCACATCACAGAGAAAGATTAATCCTAACAATCCTCAGCCTCTGGCATGTCTAGGTGATGAATCTCTCCCACACCTCTGTAGTACCAGTGCATACAGGAGACCCGTTGACAGGGTGTGGCTTGACAGTGCGCCCCAGTACAAAAAGTCCACAGACATTTTTCATGCACGTTAAGCATCAGGTTTCATGTGCCACTTTTGAAGTGCAGCAAGCTGTCTCCTAGGCTGTGCTCAAGCTTTCCACAAGAAGCACTTTGCCAACATAGAGTGGTTTGTGCTCTGAGCATCAATAGCCCCTTTGTACAGATGGGGAAACTGAAATGCAGGGTGGGGAGAAGACTATAACCAGTAAGCGAGAGGAAAAACAATTCACTGTTCGGATCTTTATGCTCAGATCATGCTGGCTGCCCTGCAGCTCCCCATCATGGTGCCCCAAGTCCTGGAAGCCTCTCAGGTATGGTTTTGTGAGCTGCCTTGAGCTGAGTGTTAGACAGCCCTTACCTGCTGCTGCAAGGGCGCTGGGTAGCAGGATGTGTCCTCCTGGAGGTGTCTGGACTGACTCCCCTTCAGCTGCATTGCCCCAGTTGATAAGACCCCACGGGCCACACTGGCAGCGGAGGTGTCAATGGTGAATTTGAGAACTCAAGGAATGAGAGAGGAGGTTTGGTGTTGGCAGGGCCTAACTGACGGACTTTCTTGTAGGAGGGAGTCCTTGATGTGGGTGTTGCAGAGCAGCCGGGTCTGTTTTGTGTTGCTTGAGTCACAAGGGATCAGTGTTTGCAGGAATAAACGTGCCAGTAGTAGCATGAGTGGGTGGGAGAGAAAAAATATTTGGTGTTGGTGCCTTCCAGCTCCTGCTCTGGCCTGGCGTCATTGCCTCCCCCCACCATCCCTCCTAACCACAGCAAAGGCTGCTTGGCTGCTGCTAAGGGGGAGCCGTTGGAGGCTTTACCTCAACACATTGCTCATGTGCAAATTAAACAGCAGCGTAAACAGGGAGGTGGCAATAAATGTGCTTTATCTTCTGGGACAGAGTCCCACTGAATGGAGTGGGAGCCAGGTGATAAACGCTCAGTCCTCGGGTCGGCCGTCTGGCAGCTCTCGCCAAGGGACTCAGCCTGGAACGTGCAGTTTGCCAGTGTGGGTTAATGGAGTCGGTAATGCCTTAATGCCTGGTTACAGTCTTCCCATTTACTATTTCCTATACCTCCTTCTGGGGCGTGTCTGGACTAAGACAAGCAGCACTGACAACTGTAAGCACTTAGCTGGCTAAAGAGGGTTGTTGATGCATGACACTTTCTGTCACCTTGCAGGTCCTTAGAGTGGCTTAATACATTCCTGGGCCTATTTTTTTACCATTTTGCTCTAGTTCATCTACATCCACTTCTCTCTTCCAGGATCTGGGGATTTCTGTAGCGCGGGGAGCAGGGCCCACCAGAGGGAAGTCACGAGGCACTGTGTTACGGTATGTGGGTAGGTGCCACTGCCAAACCAGTGCAGCTGCAGTAACTCCCTGTCCACCCCAGTGAGGAGCAGCTCCTGTCTTTATGTAAGGATGTGGGTGTCGCTGGCAAATCAAAGGTCATCCCCTATTTTAGGAGGTGGAGGCTTGAGTGGAGGAAGGAGAAGCTTACAGCCAACACCTGACTCTGCCTGTGTTTAATTATCTACTGTGTCAATGCACAAATATCAGCTGTGCTGACCTCAAACATGCAAAAATCCTTGGTCAACCCACTTCCCCTTGGCCCCCAGTGCGGGATTTCCATGCAAAAAGAATACACTGGTGTTCTTCTTTCCTTATGTCGAAGCCTTCAATGGTCGTTGTTGCATTCGTCTTTAATCAAAGCAGCTGCCTCAAGGTAACCTGTAGGACCACAGGAGCTGAGCTCGGATAACACTTCACAAGCTACTCAAAGACTCTGAGTTGGGTCCTGCCAACTGGGTCGCTGGGATTTTGTGGTTAAATACGAGGTCCCAGACAGAACCCTGCAGCCACAAGAGGACTGGGGTAAAGCACTGCCTGCAAGTGGAGATGTGGTGATGAAAGAGTTAGGCAGGGGAATTCATTATAGCTCTGAACAACACGCTGGTAAGGCTGCAGCTTCTTCCATGTCACGGTCTGGCCACTGCTGCCCTGAGGAGGATGGATGAGACAATACCCCTGGGTACTATGGCAGGAAGGCATCTGGATTTGAATGTGTTGGGTTTCTTTCTAAGGAAGGATTCGTAGCTTAGAAAGAAGCTACAAATTCCAGCAAGGAATGGCTGGTCCTGGTCAGAAACTTATCAAATGATCTGAGGACTCCTTTGATAAATGACTGGCAAGTTTATGGTAACATGGAGCAATTCTCTACAGAGCAATCACCTTCACAGGGAGCACCTTAAATATTTAAATCAGATGTCTTGTTCTTTACAGGGAGTCCGGTCAGGTGAATCTTAGATGAGAGCCTATAGTATGTGCGATGCCCCACAGCCCAGGTGGGAGAGAAACTTGGCTTTGCCCCAGGGTGTTGTCATGGACGCTGAGGGTTTCCAGCCATACTCCACTGTAGGGATTTCTCTTATGAGTTTTTGTAAGCATAACTTTGTTTATACATTTCCTTTGTAGGATCGGTGAAATTCCTTTTTGGCTCACACCAATGGCTGATGTGGCTCCACTGCAGTTGACATTTGCTCTTTGGGATTTTTTTAAATAAATATTGCATTACTTTATCGCCCAGCACTTCAACATATCCATCTATATTAGCACCTCCAGGCTGGTTTGACAATGTGTTTTATCTGCAAATTCCAGTTAAGTTTGAATTTTAGCTTACACTAAACCATATTGCTGGTGATTTCAGAAAGAGCCTTGAGCAGTTTGAAGTTTGAATGAGAGGGAACCTGTCAAGATACAGTCTGTGTGCTCAGTGGTTTTACTGCTCTGCTGTGTTAACCTGTTTGCGCTCGGTCTGCGAGCCTCTTTACTTCCCACACCCTTTCATTGCGGGATTGCTCGTAATGCTGACAGAGCAGTAGGGCCTTTGTACCCTTCACAGAGTCATACAGAATCACAGAATGGTGGGGGCTGAAAGGGACCTCTGGGGATCATCTAGTCCAACCTCCCTGCTAAAGCAGGTTCACCTCGAGCAGGTTCCACAGGACTGCATCCAGGCGAGTTTTGAATATCTCCAAAGAGGGAGATATTCCAGCTTCCCCAGGTGCTCCCCTTTAGTTAATGCCAGCTGAAATGTTTTAAACAAGGTACAGAGTCTCAGCCCACTTGTACTGGTTGAGTAGTTGCTATGAATTTGTTGGCAGGTTTTAATCCAGCAAAGCCTAGTTAACACTGTCCTTGTGCAGTAAGCTGATTATGATAAATAGGGGTGCTATGTCTTAGCAGACGCCTGAAATCAGATCAACCGAATGCAGTCAGACTGGCCAGGTGACTTTTTTTTCTTGCACATACATACACACACCCAACCCCTCCTTTAACTCCCCCAGTGGTAACACTGCCTTGGCTTTGCAGCGAGATCTGCTTAGGATGCAGTGATGGCAACTGGCTGCTGTCTGCCCTCCGAGGTCACCAAGATTAGAGGAACTTCTGGAGGAATGCTGTGAGCTCACGTGAACCCTTGGCAGCTGCTGGTTCCCTCATCCTTTGGCAGCAGGGGCCGTGCATCCCTGGCTGGAAGGAGGAGGCTGTGGGACAGTAGTGTCAGCTGCATGAAACTGGGAGGAGGTAGCTGCAGTGAACCCAGGTTCATTGCACTCCCGTCAGCAATATGCCCTCCACCCCTGTGCATGAGACAGGGGACAAGTGGGGTGCTGTGCCCTCCCTATTCCTGGTTTACAAGTGTAGGGAAGCCTCTGGCTTCCTAGAAAGCAAAATGTCCTTGTGCACCAAGGGTCACAGTCTTGGGTTTCACCACCAGCGCTGGGAATGTCCATGTGCCCCTGCCCCACTGCACAGGTGACAGGTTGGGACACAAAGCTGCCCTATGAAGAGGAAGTCTCAGTGGGGTTTGGGAATCAAGGGCTTGAAGGGGTCCTCTGAATCCAGCAAGGAACTTTCTGCTTTGGGGTCTTTACAGCTCATCAGTGTGAGAGCATTTTCCACAGTTCCCCAGGGATGATCTGGGACACCCCTGGTCTGTGGGGAAGGTTTCCAGTCCCAAGCAGGGCTTCTGAGTGAGTATTTCAGCATTTCTTGTCTGAATGCAGGCTCTGTTGAGCGATGCAGAGAATAAAGCCCCCATTTAGGATATTGCTGCTGCCTAAGAGGCTTTAGGGATTGTTAAAACTCTTGTCTCTCAGGAAATAGTCTGGCTTCATCTGTTGCCAATTAGAGCCATGGAACAGCGCGGAGGCCCAGGGTAAGTGTTTGCAGCTCGCCAACCTTGCTGCCCACCTTCAAGGCTGTGCGTGGGAGTAACACAGTAGCACAGAAAGGGGTGAAGCCCCCCCACCCTCCCTGCAAGGAGAAGCTGCCAAAGCCCATCAGCAGCTGTGGAGCGATTGGGATGTGGAGGAAGGACTGGGCATCATTCAGCTCAGCATTGGCATGAATTAGGGGTTCCCATGCACGCACGGATGGGGGCTGAAACATCATCCCACTTTTTAGATCTGTTTGCCTGAGGGATATTAAAACAACCTTGAAATAAAAAACAGGACATGAGCTGGCCAGCGGGAGAGAGCAGCTCATGTCCCTCCTGCAGTGCCCTGTCTACTGGGGGTTCTGCCACCATATGCTCCCTCCATCAGTGTCCAAAGAATGGGACCCTCGAGGTAGTTTGGGCATAAATGAAACCAACTGTTGTTTGGGTTTGGGGCTGCCAGCAGCGCTGCAGTGAGAGGGTGGCCATAACCTCTCAGCAGAAAGAGCAACGAGGACTCGCCGAACAGGAAATGTAACTCAAACTCAGTCTTCTGTGAGTCTCCAGGGGAAACATCCTCTGAAATGGTTGTAATGCTGCTCTTGATTATTGCACAGCATGTTGCTGGCTGTGCTCCTGCTGAGGGTGAGGAGAGAGCTGGGCAGCCGTGTGCTGCACAGCTGGACATGAAACCACAGGACGGCTCTCAGAGCTGGAGCTCTGTGGAAAGCAGAGTATCTTCAGGAGATGGACACGGTTTCGTGGAGAACCACCACTCCATGTCCCTAGTCCGATCTCCCAGGCACCCAACCATCACATGCCCATGGAGGGGACAGAGTGAGGTGCCCTTCTAAGCCCTGCACTTGGCAGACTGAGAGCTGCAACTGTGGGTTTGCTTCCTTGCTCTGCAAAGTAAATGGTGGGGTTCGGTTTCTGGAGCATTTCACTACCCGAACCCCACAGTGTTTGCACAGCACTGATTTAAATTAGCATTGAGCTCTCCCAGAGTGCCTCTGGGAGCATTATGAGTTTGTAGACCCAACTGCCTGGAAACCAGGTACACCCAGGATCTTGTTGACTTTGCTTTGTTGTTCATTTTGGATGCCAAGTTTGAAAGGCAACATGTGGCTTTTACTTATTTCCAGCTTCTGTTGACCTAACACATTCTTCCAGCTGCAAGAGCCCATGTTTCGTTCATCTCAATCTACCAGACTCCAGGGGACAGCCTTGTCCCCTGCCAGTTTGCCCATCACTCTGACAAGGCAGCACTTCCTCTGCAGTTACTCCATTGCCCTGGCGTATCTGCTTTCAGGGTCAAGTCCCCAGTTCATCTCCCCTATTTGGCTAGTAAGTGTTGATTCATCTGTGGTTTCGCTCCCTGGATTTCATTCTTTACGAAATTGGGGCACGCAGAAAGCTAGACCACACCGGAAATAGGCAGGCTGCCCTTACTGGTCCAAGTGATGCCGTGGAGAGCTATCAGAGCAATGCAAAGGGACCCAAAACATCTCATTTCTTCATGCAGCTTTGTGAAGGAGAGCTCCTTTGTGAAGGAGGAACATGGGTTTTATAGTGCATTACTCTGCCTTTTGCACTGTGCTTTACTGAGAAGGGGGTGAAACCAGGGAGAGATCCTACGGATCAGGGAAGGTACCGAGGTGTCAGAGGCATCAGATAGGCATTAAACTTTGCAGTGCTGGGTGCTGGTCAGGGAAAAACAACCACTGCACGTTTCTCTGAGCTGAAACAGCCTTGGGCAGTCTGGTCATAGGCTAGCAGAAGGGTTGTGTTCCCGTGGTAGATACGTGATGCTAGATGCCAGGGCTTTGCTTCACCTAAGGCCCCAGTGTATAAGGAACATCATCTCACGCCATGCACCCAGTGAAGTCCACATGGGGCTCACAGGGTCTTGAGCAGAAGATGACTCAGAAAGTCCCCACAGATGATCTGGCCTAAAGCAATGTCACTTCTCATCCTTGTTCCAGGTACATTCACGGAGCATCAGTGGGCAAGGGAGGAACCGGCAGTGCAGAGTCATAAACACAATAGAAAAAAACACATCTCAGCAAAGGCTGATACAGGAGTTACTGAAAGGGAACATAAAGATTATTTGGGTTTTAGGTTCTTCAGTGCTGTGTTTCTCCAGTTAATTAATTGCCCTGATGAGGGTGAGGCTTGTATCAGATACAGGAAGGAGTCCACCTTGGGAGAGCGGGGTGGGGGGAGAAGATGAAGGGTAGATTAACATACAAAGAGTGGTAGTGAGAAGTAAAGTTTGCTGTTGACCACAAGCAAATGCAATCAGGGTTTGTCCTTTCCTCCTCACCTGGATGTTGAGAGCTATTTGCTTGCTGCAAAGGCACTGGGAGCATTGCTGAAAGCTGGGAAGGGCAGCAGCGTGCACGGCTCCCTCTCGTGCTTGCAGCACTCTCCGGGAATGCCACGTCTACACCAGCAGTGTTACTACATCTCTTCTCACTGGAAAGAGGAGCAAGATCCTGGAAGCTTAGGGGCTGGCAGTTCCTGTTCATAAACAGGTGAAAGGGATGTTTCTAGGCCTGAGCTGCAACAGCAAAACTGGCGATGCACAGACTCATCCCCTGTGTGTGCATGTGCTTCCGAGCAGGTGCTCTGACTCCCCGGGCAAGAGAGAGCAAGAGCCAATTCTCTTCTGCCTGGAGGGGTACAAAGCCAAGGTATGAACAGTGATAGAAACAGCAAGCTCTTTCCTGTTTCTTACACAGCTTTTTTTTTTTTTAAACTGCAGTCTGGCTGTCTGACTGCAGATTTGTGTAGTGCCAAGAGATACAGCTGTGGGTGTCAAATGCTCCCAAACCTGCTGATGTTTGTCAGAGCTGCAGGTATGCTGCTCCTCAGTGGGTCAGGGGCAGAAAATGTAGGTGTTGAGTGGGTGTGTAATGAAACCCCTGCATCCTCTTGCCGCTGTCAGATTGCATCACACTTCAAACCAGACAAACATACCAAGAGGCCAGGGAGCCCAGCCGTACTGCCTGCTGACTAATCTCCCCTCCCCGCGCCTCTGGCTGCTGAGCCCTGCCGTCGGCTTTTGGCATGGATGAGCTCTGTGATTTGGTTTGGTAGGAGCTCAAAGAGGATTGAATGGCAGGAGGAAGCCCAAAGCTGGGGACCCTTTGCCAAAGCTTTTTGGCCATGGTGTTTCAAGCTGAGTGTAGCAGCAGCGAGCAACTCTCTAGACTCTGTGATGTGATAGAATAAAAGCGTGGGTGGCAGGGGATGTTAACATGCTGGCAGTAATTCCTAGCTCTGTGACAATGAACCACTGATATCATCACACACGCTGGGCCAGATCCGGCATTCCTCCTCTCGCCTGAGACCCTGATGAAAGCAATGGGAATTGCCATGCGAGATAACGATTGCTAGATCTGGCAGATGATGACACCCTGCTTTTCTCTTCTCATTGTCTCTGGCACTGCCTCTCTCTCTGTGTCTCTTTCCAGTACTTGCTGCGTTTTCTTCCATGCTCACAAAGTGTGAGGAGAGCCCACTGGAGAGCTCTAAAATGTACATGATCCCTGGAAACTCCCTGAGCTTACAGGGAAAACACTCTTCTGCTTTGTTTCCAGCAAATAAATTGCATCAGAAGATGCCCAAATCCAAGTAACATCTTGCTGCTGTTCCCCTGGGCAAGCAATTGCTGGATGGTCTATAGTTAGGAGCAGACAAGGAGGTGGGCTGGGGAGCAGCACATGGGGAGGGGGTCCAGGGAACGCTCTGCAGTAAGATGTCCTGGAGATCACCTTTGTTTGAAGACCACCTTCATTAACACCTTTGAGACCTCACTCTTGACAAGGCCCAGTACAGATTACGTGCTGAAGAAATCTTATCAAGTGTGTTTTCCCATTCCAAGTGTTTGTATGATTGCTGCTGCCTCTGCTCTCATGCCCTGCTAGGATTTCCCATGTTGCGAGCCACAGCGTCCTGGTTCTCTGCATGTTGAGGTATCCTGGTTCTTTCTCAGAGGATGGCAGAGTGAATTCATCTGTCCTCCTGCGTATCGGGAAGAAATGCAGGAAGCGTGACCTGTATACGCTGTTCAACCTCCAGCCTTTCTGCAAGCTGCAGCCTTGGGGAAAGTGAAACACGTCCCCTTCCCGGGAAGGCACATCTCCCCTGCTGACAGGCACCCAGAATTAAAGTAAGAAGGGTTGGTGCTTGCAAACAACCCCAGATATGGCCTGGGAGGCTGAGACAGCTCTTCAAGTAACGCTGAGCACTAGATGAACAATGAAATCCTTCTAAATTCGCTTGAGTGAAATCAAAGGTAACTGAAGTATCAGTCACAGCCTCAGGTGGAAGACATGCTATCAAAGCTGCCGGCGCTGGAGGACCTACATGCTGCTCTCCTCGCTGCTCCCCTGTGTTCAGAGTGCAGCCAGACCAAGTCACAAGCTTTGCTGCTGATGGGCTGGGCAACATGGAGCACGATGGCTCTGGGGCAGGGGCCATGCACTTCCATTCCAGGCAGATTCAGCATGCGCGTTGCATCCTGGCACAAAGGTTGGCCATTGAAGAGGGACAGAGGATGCAGAGCCATAGAGGTGGCTTGCTGAAAGCATGGGGACTTCTGATGGGGATGTCAACAGTGGGCCCACCTGAGATTCACCATGTCCAACCTATCGACCTGCTCAGGGATCTCTGAGGCACAAGACACTCTGCTGACCTTTGGGTGGGTATTAGTCACAGCAAAGTTACCCCTTTATCCCGTCTGCTGGCTAAGGCTTAATTGGAAATGCAAGTGTAACCCAGTTGGGTTTTCTGTTTGTCGCTGGTATGGCAGAAGGAGAGTTTCTCCTACTCAGTGGAGGAGAACTTGCTGAAGGATTTTACTTTGTGTCAACCCAAACCATTAGATATGGAAAATTAATGATTCAATCAACAATTTGTGTGCTGGTGACCTCTCTGCCCGTGGGCAGGCAGGAGGTTGTGTACTCTCACATCTGAACGCTCTTCACACCAGGTGCAAGAGAAATGAAGAGAGGTTGAAGAGCATGACCTCCCCCTAAGGCCAAGTCCCTGGTTTGTGTGGAAGCAGAGCTGTACTTCAGAGACTGTTTTAACAGTTGCTAGTCTCAAGTGGGCTGTAGCCACAACACACATAAATACCCAACTTCTTCCCATTTTTCTGGGTTGCCTGAGGATCTGAGCTGCACTCCTCATGTTCAGGCCCTGTGGCTGCAGACCCCTGGGTGCACCTACCACAGCAGACCAAGGGGAACCCGCCAAGGACAAATCCTCCATCGTTCAGACATGCTGAGGCTGGAAGCATTTTTCAAGACTATTGGGTCATCTGTGTGTGAGCATTGCCCTTTGAGGTGACAGTGGCCATAGTGAGGCGCATCTGACTGTGGTGGCTTCAGGGACCGCCATTTCCACCATGAGGTCTGGGCAGGTCAGATCCCTCCTAGAACAGGGCTAGTGGCACCATCCTGCTGTGATGCTCAGTGCAGACCCTGGCCTGGGGATCCCTGTCTCCAGCTCCCCACACAATCACACCAGGCAGCTCTGCTCCCCTCTCTCTCTCTGCAGGACAGTGTCTTTTTCCTTCTCTACCTCCCTTCTGTAAGCGCTTTGATATCTGTGTGTATTCAGTGCAAAAGCCGGGTGTTCCCATACACGTTTTTTTTCACTTGCCTTTGCACATACCAGTTGCTTTGATGATACATTATGAGTTTGTCTTAAAAATATTGCTTTAGTTTAGGGCTGTTCCTGCAAGCCCACAGGAAGATGTCATTGTCAGCTTTTAGATACTTACAGCTGTAAAATAGCTGCTTTCCCCGGAGAGCACACCAGCTCACCCAGTAAAGGATGTGCTCTCCTGCCTACTCATTTCACAGCGATAAAAGGGCCGATCTGAACACGGCTTACTTGTAGCGACAATACAGCCAGTTGGTAGTAGGTTTCAACCAATGTGTCTGAACATGGGACAGCCATGTGATCCCCGCGTCTTCACATCATGTATGCGGTTTCATCGTTTTTAAGGCGTGATGAACTGATCCAGCAATTCCCGAGCCAAACCCTGGAACTCCTACTTGACTAGAGCATTTTTTTATTTGAAGACTTTGAGAGGGAAACTCCACCACTTCCCTTGGTAGTTTGTTCTAGTGGTTAATCATCCTCACTACAAAAAAAGTGAATCTCATTTCTCACATGAACTTGGTTGACTTTTGCTTCCCATCACTGCCTTTTTGTGCTGGTCTCATCCACCATGTGCAGTGGAAACAGGCCAGATGACTAAGAGTATTTCAAGTTCAAATTTAGTAAACCTGCAAAATTTTCTATAGGACTGCAACTTATTTTCTCCAGAGAAGTGATGGACAAAATATTCAGCAGCAGCTGGTGAGAAATAACCCTTCTGACTTGAGAGAATTGACCCCCGCACTCCTCCCTCTCTGCCTCCAATTCTGTCGCAATTTTTCTTCTGCAGCTCATTAAGAGGGAATCCCCCACTGGAGGAAGAAACAGAAATAGAAAAATCCCTTTTCAGGAATAGGCACTGTGTAGCTAATCAAGCTGGGATTGCGTTGTTAGGAGGAACCTTTCATAAATCAGGCCCGCAGCAATCCACAGCAAGAGCGTCTTTTTCAGTTCTGCAGAATAGGCTGGCTGACAGCTTGCTGTACAGATGCAACCCAGTTCCTCTGTGTGAGAGCAAACGAAAATGCCTCAATATGAGTTTAATTACAGTTGTTTTTATAAATACTTCGCGATGCACATTTCAGCTAAAACAGCCTTGCAATTAATCGTAAACAAAAGCCTGCTGTAACCAAAATCTAACACCATATCTGTCTCCACCTCCGTATCCTTTCTTGAACTCTGATCTAAAGCGAGAAGAAAAAAGTTTAAGGAGCTGAAAGAGAGAATTCCTGTATCTGGATGTTTTTGCAGTGTGGAAATGAGGCTGAAGTTACAAGCTGGAGCTATTACCGTTTAACAGCAAGGAAATATCAACGCGATTGCTGCTTGCTGATGGGCTTCATCTCCCACTGACCTGCGCTCCCTGGAGAATTAGTGGGATAGTATTTAATGTGACAGCAATGCACTCGTAATGTCTTGTAATCCCAAATGTCAGGGTCAAAACTCATGTCAGTCATTCCTCTGGTTTGTCTCTAAGGTGTCCAGCTGACATGGGGTGCCTGTACTGCCTGGAAGGGAGGGAGGGGATCATTTGCAGCAAAGTGTTTAATGAGTGTCCACCACAAGACAGGATTTATTTCTGGCTCTGCGGCCACCTCCTTATGCACTGAGCCCAGCATGTCCCATCACCTCCTGCCTTCTCGGACTATGTCTGCACGGTAGCCAATGTGACAGACATTCACTGTAGCTTCTCCCAGGGTGTCCAAAATGATCTGATTTAGGCTGACAGCTACAATACACAGCCATAAATATGTATTGTAATGATCCTGTCAGTCATGACCAGAGAAATGCCCTCTACCCAAGTCGTGAATTTGCAAACAAAGAATGGAAGCTGCATAAATGGATAACATTGAAAAATGGTGGGTGCTAAATCCTGGCCCCAGTTAAGTGCTTTGGGGCTGGGATTTGGGGTAGGATTTTTTGGTTTGGTTTGTTTGTGGGAGGTTTTTTGCATGTCTGTGTGCTCGTGTCTACAGCAGCCTGGAATATGTCAGGATCGACCTGCCCAAGTCATTATCTGGTGAGCTAGAAAACTGCCCTGTTTTTGGCTGAAGGAAGGCATTTCTCACAATGATTTCAAGACGCACTCCAGGTCAGAAGCCTGTGTGGTCCCCACCATTCCCTGCCCTGAGCTTCTCCCTTTCTGAGATGTATGAAGAGATCTGTGGCTCTGTGTTCCCACCTTCCCTCAGACAATGCCACAATTTTTCCCTTATCTTCCTAATTTTGACCCTTTTTGGCTCTTTTAACTCAGAGATGGTGGAACAAAGGGTCCTTTCCACCCTCCAGGAGGGCAGTCAAAAGAGTCTTGCTGCTGTCACCGACTGATGTGATTTGTCCTGGGAGAGACTGTCCTGTGCTTAGTCACAGGTATCTGATGGCTTTGGGCATAGAACACCTCTCTCTCTGCAGGTCCTCATCTGAATTCAGAGGGATGTTTGAATGCGCCCCATAATTCCTGTCATGTTTATCTTGCTTCATGGCAAGAGGCAGGAGTTTCTGGGCTCTTTTGGAGTGCAGAAACCATTTGGAAAGAACAAAACACTGTACATCGTCCTCTGAAATGGGCAGAGCATTGCCAGCATCAAAGGGCTGGAGGATCACAGGTGGCTTTTCCAAACATCAATCCCCATTTTTCCCCTTGTGCTCTCGGATGGATGTGCAATGCAGGAGGCTTTAACTTGAATGTTGAGTGAAACACACAATGAGTATTTTCCCCTCTGGAAGTGTTCCCTCCCCAGAAATATTCAAGGACAGCTTGGATGGGGCTTTAAGCAACCTGATCTAGTGGAAGGTGTCCAGGTTCATGGCAGGAGGGTTGGAACTACATGAACTTTAAAGTCCCTTCCAACCCAAACCATTCTATGATTCTGTGATTATATGTCTGGCTGCAGAGGATCTGGAGGGCTTCTCTTGTTGAACTATACCATGGGAAACGGAGAGAATTGGAGCAATGAGGCCCCAATCCTCCTCCCACTTCCACACTGTCCCAGAGCACTTCCTGCTGAAGGCAGGCAGCCCTGAGCCCTGCTCCCTTGTGCCTGCAGCTGATCGCCCCATTGCATCAAAACCCAAAGTGTCTCAGACTGGGAGAGTGGGCTTTGGCGGCCTCCAGCCCCTTCCTGGACTCCAGCTCTTTCACAGGGTAAATCGAGCCTTTGTCCTACTCAGCATCATGAGGCCGGGCTTCCTGCAGGCAGGGACAATGCCCTTTTGTTACAGAATAAGGCTGCAGGAAGGACGCCAAGCCTCGGGACACCTTCCAGCAACCGACCCTGGGGCCTGATCTAAAGAGTGCAAAGGTGAGCGTTACATGAAGGAGTGATGCTGTTAAATGAAGGAATGACACCATTAAATGAGGAAATGATGCCTACCTGCTGCTCCTTCTGGGGAGCCATTGCCCCCTGGTATCTGCACCATCTCCCTCTTGCAGATGTCTGTCCCTGCAGCAAGGACAGCAGAAGCTGACACATTTACCTCTCACCTGGTGTTTCTTTTTTTTTTTTTACAATCTGGGTATTATTTTAAAACAGAGCCACCTACACCACACTGGAGAGGATGGCCAGCACTCAGTAGGCACACTGTTTGATCCCTCTGGGCTTAAATCTGCAGTGTGGAAAGGGTGAAGAAGGTCCAAAGTGTGAGCTGGTCAAGCTGAGCCCTCTGAAAATTAAAGTCTAACCTTTCCCATAGTGACGTGTCTTTCCTGTCCCAAACTTACTGTAGGTCTGACCTAGGCAGGAAGGACTCATATCTCTGCTCATGGCCCATGCAAGGAACTCTGTGTGCCTCCAGGCCACATTGAGGAGAGTGCTTGGGCAGGTGGTGGGAAGGGGGAGCACATACTCAACCTGCCTTTGGGAACCATGTTGTGGTGCTGCCAAACCGTGCAAATAGCTCTCCTGTGGACTCCCTGCTGCAGTGAGGGTGGTTTCTCCCCTCTTTAAACACATCAGCAGAAAAATGTGCGGGCAGTCTTGTCACGCTGACCTTGTGACAAGGTAGAGTCACCATATGGTGCCACCATATAGGAAATATATGTCAAGCTATGACTCTCCAGGCCTGTCTTACCCTGGTGCTGCATTTCTGCATCTACAACTTGTGTCTCCCTTTGCCTTCCCACCACAAGAACGAAGTGGATGGAGGCAACCCCTGGGAAGTTCCATTCCTTCAGCATCCCTCGCAGCCTTCCCTCCCTCCCCGTCTCTGGAAGTTTGTGTTCAGAGGTGTTACACCATGTATGTGCTTCTTGGTGGGACACCTATATGATCTGGCTAGCGGCATGTGATGCACGGAGGGTACTGCTGCGATCCACGTGGTATAGGTATAGGAAAGAGAGTCCCTGCCACCATGCATTCACAGCTTATACGGTGCCAGGCACAGCCCCAGGAGCAGGTTAGCAATATCACAAATGTGTTTTATTCACAGAAAAGCTTTAAGTGTTCTTCATGGCTAATCAGTTCCTGGGGTTTTTAGGGAAAAAACCCAAAAGTAGCGGCAGCTTCAGCAGCCTGTTGTCTGTAGGCTCAAGTGGTACCACAGGAACACCACAGCTGCACAGCGACCAGTTTTTCTAGGACTGACCTCCCTTGGTGGAACAGTTTCTAAAAGCAAATTATTTCGCGTGTCTCTAAGTCCCATGTGCTCAGGTGCCCAAGATCTTTCCAAATCAGTCCAAATAAATATTTTTTTCCCCTTCCTGGTAGATAAGAGACGTATTGCAAACAACCAAAACCTGGCAGTGATTCAGCCAGTGGAGTATGTGTCAGATGTCCCGATTCCCAAAGTAGCACCACTAAGGCCTGGGTGGTAGTGTGTCCCAGTGATCAGCGTTCCAAACTGGGAAGCTGTCCCTCAAACCACACTCCCACTACAGCACCACCTCCAAGAGCACTGCCTCTCAGGGGGCTCCTGAGAGGTGCCGGGGATGCAGGAAAGGAAACATGTATGTCTGTACCATGCTCCTGGAGAAAGAGGGTAGTGGGAATGAGAGCTGAGCACCAGTCATGGAGGATCACTTCGCCACCCCTTCCCAAACTGGGCTTTCAGTATCACCGTGAGCAATGCTGGACAAATGTTCTGGTGAATGACAAATTGTTTCCAGCTCAGGCCCATTCCCTTCCCACCCCTTTTTCCCTGGGAGTCAACTTGTGCCTACACAGATGCCTCCAGACCAGCCTGAATGTCCTCTTGTTTGCATGCTGATGGGACGGTGAGCTTGTACTGATGAACACTTTCTTCCTCTGGATTTCTAGATTTTCCTGCGTGTAGGCAGAGAGCAGCGTGACGCTGTACGACTGAAGTTCCTGCTCACAGTTCATGAATAATAAAGACTGCCAAAGCCCGCAGCCCTGTTTTGTAAGGACCCCAGCACATGGCAAGTGTCTGCAGTGGTGTGAAATGTGATGGCCCCATGCTGATTTTCAGCCAGAGGTTACACTCCCACCCCAGAGCTGGAAGAAGGGATGGTGCAGTGTGGTCTAGCCCCTCCAACGCGATGACCTCTGGCTCAGCTGGGACCTTTCTGCAGATAATTTAGCAAAGGAAAGCGAAGCAGAACCCTCTGGGAGCAGGAGGGATGGGGCAAGCAGAAGTTTATAGGGTTAGCATTTTCCTCCTGCTCTGGAGAACTGGCTGTTACTTGCTTTGTTGGGACTGTAGGATGGGACTATCTGGTAGCCATAGGTTATAAGGGAGCCCTAGAGATCCTTCACCATGAGCAGTCCCTGCTGGAAGGGGCATTTCCCAAGAGGAACTTGGGAAGGGGTGGGGGAAGGGCCTTGCTTTGAATTTTTTTCTTCTTAATTAAACAAGAGAGTCTTAATAAACCTTGAAATTCCCCTTTCGAATTCCATACAGCAGCCTCTTCCAGGCCCCCAAGCCCTCGGGGAGGAAGTCATAGGAAGTGAGATTAACTGCACTTGAAGTTGAGGGACCAGAGAGATGGGGACCTGAGGCCTGTCTGCACTTGTGTAAGCCAAAGTATCAACTCAAGGAGCTCATGTGAATGTAAGCCCATATAGGAACCACCTCTTTCTCAGAGGAGACCACTCTTTTTCGTAGGAACATGAGCTAAACAAAAAACAACTTTGTCCATGCCTACAAGGTCTTGCTGGGGGTGGAGTTTCCAAAGCCAGGGGCAAGGCAGTCCCTGTTGCAGGCGATCCTGTGCAACAGGACGTTTGCCATATCTGCAGAGGAAATCAGCTGTGTCACCCCACGGGCTCTTTTCTAACAGTAGGAAACTGTGGTGAAGACTCATACTTTAAGCAGCAGCAGCATTGTATTGGGAAGAGTTTCCAATACAAAGCTGACTTAAGAGAAGCCAGGGCACTGCGCTTGTTCATGGTGTGTTTGATAATACCTGCACAAATCATCACGCAGGTTCTGCTGGTCTCAGATCATGCCCTTCCTTCAGGACAAGAGTGAGCAAATGCATGGCAGGTTATCAGCCAATTTTTTAAACTCTCCTATTTTTAAATGAATGGCATTTTTGTCAGTATTTCCTTCCACATTTACTTCAGCTTATATATAGTTGTGTATTTTATGGGGTTACCATATGATACACTCTTACTTTGCCTGAGAAATACAGGGGTGGAACATAGTCCTGCTGGCACAAACAGTTTGGTGCACAGAATGGAAACTATAACGGGCTGAAAGTGATGGGGAAGATTTATGTTATAAAGATGCTCAAGTGGGCTATGCCATCAAAAGGAAACAAAGTCGAAGCCACATCCTGCTGGCTTGGCTAATCCATAAAAGAGCTTTCAGTGTTTTCCCTTGGAGTAACAGCTTTAAATTTTAATAAGCTGTAGTGTACTTTCACCGGATGTCATAAGCTGATACAAAGTTTAAATGGGGCTATGTAAGTAGGAGCCTAGGAGGAATGAACATAAAAGACATAAATGATTTCCTCTCTTTTACAAGTTTATTTCACTAGGTGTATTTTGGGAAGAAAAAATAGTTAATTCAAATTATTTTTTCTTTGCTGCATGCTTCAGATGTCAGAGGAGGGAGACAACATTTGAAGCAACCATCCAGCAACTTCAGCAGAAAGGACACTCAGTAAAAAGAAAGAAATTAATCAAGCTATTAATTCGGGTTACTTCATCATTTACTAGATTTTAGGATAGTTACCCAGTCACCCACTTGTGTGCCTGAACGTGACCCACACAAGCCTGTGAAACAAGGATTTGTAGGAAGGCTCCTTGGAAGGTTATCCAGCCTGCCCCTACCCCAGAGCAGGGTCCACTCCGTAAGTCTTTCCAGACAGACTTTTCAGCCTTCTTCAGTGGAGAACCGCAGCCTGCCGTGGCGAGCGGCCCCAGCACCGATGCGCTTTGCCACCGAGAATCTTCCCTCCACCTACAGCAGATGTGCCTTCCTTCACTTTAAGCCCATTACCCCTTGAGTTATCCCCGGCTGAAAGAGGAGGTCTGGCTTATCTCCTTCCTCTTCACAGTTCCAGGTGGCACGTTTGCAGGCTGCTGCCACCGCAGCCTCCCCCGCCCGCAGGCTCCAGCTGCTTCCTCTTTCCCCCCAGCTGCCTTCTAGATACCCTGCAGCAGACCCAAACACCAGCCAGAAACACCCTCTGGGGCGATATCCAGAGGGGAGACCAAAGCCTAGATCTACTTTTTGTTTGTTTTCTCTTTGCAAAATGGGGTGAAGAGCTTTTCAGGTGTGGGATGTGCAAAGCCATGCTCGTGCTGGAGTAAGAGAGGGAGTCTGTAGTCTATCTGCACCGTGACCCACGGGTCTCCCTGCCTGTGCTGTGCCTGGGGACCCCTGAAAAGAAGCTGGGGTTGTGGAGTGGGGATTTTTTCTGCTGCTGGCAATGCTATAGCAAACAGAAGTGTAATGGTTTTTACTGAATGTGTTTGTTTTGTTTGCTTGTATCTGTGCAGCCTACTGAATGACTCCAAAACATTCCCAGCTAAAAGCATGAGCTGCTCTATTTTGAGCTTAAAAAGTCATTTCTGTACCCAGGAGTTGTACTCATTCCTGATGGAGTGAGCATAGTAATACGCACTGTGCAGTGGATTGTATTTATGTGATTATACCCTCTAGGCATCAACCTGGTGCTTAAGAAATGAGTCAGTCAGAAAGACCAAAGCAGAGGGAATCAGATTCAGCGATGGTAAGATTTGTCTCCAAAAGATCTGGACCAAAGTAACCAGCGTTTCTCCAAGGTATGTTTGTCCTAATAGCCAATTAAACAGCACATGTTAAGAATATTTTAAGTCATTTCATGGCTCCCAACAGCTACAGAAGCATTAACCACACATGAGGACTAGGATTCACAGCATAAGAGGCTGGTCTGGTACCGATGGGCAGGAATAGCTAGGAGATGTGAGTGAAAACCCAGCTGGGCTGGCGATGGCTGGGTTTGTGGGGGAGATCTGCTGGTGCGGAACAGGAGCAGGTTCCTGGGACATACATCTGGGAAAAGGGAAGAGACAGGAGAAGGCAAAAATGCATGATGGGAAACAGCAGTAGGAAAAGGAAAGAACAAATGAGAACTGGCAAGTTGATAAAAGAACAAAAGGGCTTTGTCTCACATTAAAGGCAGTTAACTACCCCAGTCATTTTCCCATGTAAGCAATTACTGCCGCTACCCAGGGATGGTAGTGGTTGCAAATGGGAAGATGGGTCCTTTGCATTCATAAGCGGCTCTGGCAAGTGCTCCATCAATACGGATGCTCTGGGCTATATCAGGCAAGCAAAGAAACTGAAACTTGATTGTGCAGATAGCTGGAATCCCTGTTTTAAAAATTGCCTGTCCATCTGTACGCAGGAGTAAGTCATCAGCTAGTGGAACAGAAAGAAGAGTGGCTTCTAAAAGGAGACAAGAGGTTTGGTTTATTCCTCTTTCAGTCCTGACAGCAGCTGTTGACAGCAGCTCACAACAGTTGGTGTAGTCACGTAGCCATGAGTCAGGTAAAAATCAGACATAAGTCTGAGATTCCCTTTCAGCCTGATTTTTGGGAGTGGTGAGCACAGGCAGCTCCCATTCAAGCAAAGGAATATTTAGCTTAATTCTGTTTTACAGCAATGGAGCTGGGAGTATAAACCAGGTCTGAGAGACACTGGGGCCACAATAAACTGAAATTCAGCTGGTTCTTCCTAACTGTCTAGGTTGTGGCATGCATTTTTTACTAATTCTTTTGGAATAAGTCATTTATGATTATGGATTTGTTACAGAATGTAGATTTAGAGTGAAAAATGTATAAACTGTTTTTATTGAAAATGCCCAAGCAGTTACTAATCTTTCTATTAGCTTTCTGGGGGAAGAAAAATTATTCCAGCTTAACATCAAATCATATCTATGGGGCCATAAATTGGCAGGAGTGGGGGTGCTGGTCCTGCCACAGAATCTGTGTCTTATAGTGCTTTTCACCCTTTACAATCAGCTTTTGGCAAGGGGTTATTCTGTTGAGACTGAGAGAAGTTCGTAACAAGGGTAATGTTCATGATCTGATTGGTTTTGTTAGACTCTCTCATCGGTGACCTAGTCATGACACCGATGAGGTCTCAGCTTGACCATCTCCTATTGCCACTGCTCGGCTGTCCTCAGCCCTAGGTATAAATTTGTCTTCCAGCTCCCCATTTACCAGCACAAACTTATCTCACTGCTTGTGCTGTAAGTGTTTTGACATCAGCCACTCCAAATTTAGAAGCTGATGTTATGGAAAATTTAATAACATTTTAAAAATGCCAACCCATCATCTCTGCTGTCTTGCGCTAGGCTTTGTTCATCTGAGGAATTTCTTGCATTTCACACGGATTAGAGGATGCAGGTCCAGGATTGTGCCCCAGCGGGGATGTGGTACAGCTCAAGCCCCAGACTAGGATGCTGCAGCATTTAGGTTACTCTTTATACCACCTTCCTGACTGATCTCACCCTTGGTCTGCTTTCCCCTCAGTCTCCTCTCTAGCAGCAAGAGCTCCCCGGCTTTATGACACCTTTGGTCATGCTGAGGTTTGGGGTTATCTCTTTGGGGTGACAAGCACACTTGTAGCACTCAGCACAGGGCGTCCCTTGTCTCAGCTCAGGCAACCCAAGCCCTAGAAGCTTGGCTGATCCTGTCCCTTGCTTCCTGAGAAATGGCATTTCTTTATTCGCCTAAACCCCTTTTTAAAGCTTCTTTTGAATTTTATTCTCTCCAGAAGGCAGCATTTTGCTCTTGAGCAATGCCTGCTGGATGTTACCCCATGGATGCTGTACCCTGGGAGCTTCTACCTGGGGTGGGGGTCCAGCTGTGCCCCCAGGAGCTGGGGCCACCCCTCCCCAGCTGCAGCGAGAAAGTTTCCTTCTGAAGCACCGAGAACAGACAGAAACAAAGGGCCCGGGGGAGGTGGGGAGGGGAGAAGGGAAGAATGAGCTAGGTTAGGGGAAATACAGCCTGGAAGAAAAGGAAAGGACCAGCTGATCTGAAAGCCCCGATAAAAGCCTGAGACAAAGGACGAAAGAGCCTGGGAGATTATGAAGGGGAAGCGGGAGGAGGAGCAGAAAGATGCAGCAGAACCGAAGTGGGAATGATGTAGAGTGCTGCGGGGAGGAGGGGAGTTTCCTACCTAAAGCAGAGGGTGGTTTAAGTTACTCAACTACCTCCATTTACAGGAATCGAGCCCCTTTCTCCCTTCTGGCTGGGAGCACCTGAAAAGGGAAGGAGCTGCGCCAGCAGAGAAAAGTGTCTGTGTCCATCGTAGAGCCCTGACAGCAGCAGCCCGATTGCTCATCTCTTTCCCCGCACAGCCGAGTCATTTCACTGGTGGGCAGAGAAGTCAGGGACACGCTGCGTCCAGCACCCTGCAGCGGAGGAAGCATTAGTACTGCTGTCGTTAGCCTTGTTATTTTCTTCTAATAAAAAGGTGGTCATGACTCACTCCATTAAGAAACAAAAGCAGAGCTATAATCGACTGAAAGGCAGTTGTTAGGATGCTGAGCGTGAGGTGTGTAAAAGAAGGAAGGTCAGCTGCAGGTCAGGTCTGGAGACACACAGCCTGCTGCCGGCACAGGGCAAACTTCAGGTACTCCCCAGAGAGCTGATTTTTCTGGGCCGGGAGGATTTGCCCCCTCCTTCAGACCAGCACTTCAGCCAGGAGGTGCGTGTGTGCGTGTGTGTGTGTGTATGTGTGTGTGAAGATCTCTTTCCCACCCCTCCACATTTCACTTGGGTTTCCTGGGAGGAAATGATGCTCTCGTGTGACTGTGCTGGCCCCCTCCTTCCTCCCGGGAGGGAGCAGCGCACTAGCAACTGCCCGCAGACCCTCTTCCTCTCCCTGTGCTGCACTGGGACCAGTTTGCCAGCTGGGCTGTTACTGGAGGCCAAGACCCGAGGGAGTGTGGCTGTTCCTCAGAGTGGAAGAAGTGGCTCCTGAAGCTGGGGGCTGGGAGGCAGGAAAGGCAGGTCGTGTCCACGCGGTGCAGAGGTTTTCTGTGTAAGCAGGAATAAGTCACTGCAGCCCTGCCCGTGCCTTGTGAAAAATAAAGGGGAGGAATCGGGCTGTCCACGGAACGATGTGAAGGGTTTTTGGCACGTCTGTGGCAACACTTCTCATGGTGGAGATCCAGTTCTGGCAGGGACCGTGTGGGGCCTCTGAGCTCTGGCAATTCCTGGCTGCCTCCCAGGGCGGGCGCAGGAGAAGGGACGGAGCCGGGCTGCTGCAGTGGCAGTGGCCAGGTGAAGACAACACGCACACTAAGACACTCTGTGAACATCTGCCCCTACCCACAAGCTATGTCTATTTTTGTTCCCTCTCATACCCTGACTGACTCAGAAGAGCAGAGCGAGGCGGGTCAGGTTAGAAGGAGCCAGCCAGGGGCTGCAGGGGGTTTGAAAGAGGAAGAGGGGGAGGAGATGCTTCAAAACGAGTGGTTGCTATTCTTTCAATCAGTGTGAACATTTTCCTCGCACAATCTCTTTCATGCTTCTCTGTTTCAGCTGCAGGCGATGTGAGGCAGGGATGGCACTTCCTGCCCGCTGTTGAGGCAAACATACTTTCAGGGCACCATCAGAATAAATGACACCCTGCTCTTAGAGAGTTCCACTGGAATCTGCCTGACCTGGAATGAGCTTGGCTGGAGTTCATGCCTTTGCCTAACTTCTTCCAGGAACTTTCAGTTTTCTTTTTGGTCACTTTGCAAAACCTATCTACAAGGAAAGGGCAAATGCCAAATTTCCTAATTCCTGTGTGTCTTAGTCTTGTGACTTCTGGACACAGGCAGAGACCAAGGTCTGTCGTGTAAGTCTGGCAGGTCCTTGAGGCTCAGTCTTGCAGCCTAGAAGTTTGCCACAAGGAAAGGGGCAAAAGACACACCACCCCACCCCCCAACAGATATGCCAGCAATTTTTCTGTTGCAGGTGGTCCTTCTATCCCCCACCCCCCTGCCCTGAGCATTCATTAGATCTGCAGAAATGGCACACCTTGTTTTGTCCCAAGCTATGACTGCTTGTTTCCTCCTTTTGCTGCCAGGCTGTGAACCTTGGGCCAGGTAACCACATCCTCGGGGGTGCTCCCAGGCAGTCCACCCTTAGCACTCAGCTACCGGAGCTGCCTCGATGCAGACTGCGGCCCGGGGAGGGACGCAGCTCTGCCGGAGGGGGTCTGGGAGCCGGCAGCTCCCAGCCGCTGAGCAGCAGTGCCCTCGCAGACAGGTGCAGGCAGGCCTGCCTGCGCTCAGGCTTTGCTGGGGGCACGGACATACACAGGGAGGGTGGGATAAGGGAATAGAATACGGGAACGGAAACTCCCTTTGCAACCTGGTGTGAGAAACCTGACCCAGCGCTGCCCTTCCTCCCCTCCCTCCTCCTCCCGGCACGCTTCCCGGCTCTTCTCGCTGACTGGGGAGGGGGAGCGGTGATGCTGGGATGAGCCTCAGGCCGATGAGTGGAGAATTTTTGCGGCGTTTTTCAGCTTCCTCTGCCTCCGAGCCTGACTAACGCTGCCCGCTGCCAGAGAGGGAGGGGATCCCCGCCAGGAAGCGGCGCGCCGGGGGGGGCGCGGGGCGGGCCATGCCCACATTAGGAAGGAGGCGCGTCACTCCCCTTATATGGGCAGTGTCGTCACGGCCCGGCCTCCCATTCATATAAACGGCCGGTTACGGCGGCTGGGATTCCCTGCCCGGGCTCGGCGCGGTGCCTTCCTCCGTCCCTCCAGTCCCGTCGCCGCCGGCCGAACCCCTGCGGCCCCGCGCTCTCACTGGGACTCCCCAGCGGGCACTCTCCTGCCGTTGTCCCCTGCCCCTAACCCCAGCTGCGGCGGAGCGCGACCCACGGCCGGCATGAAAGTCACGTCCCTCGACTGCCGCCAGCTGAGGAAGCTCCTGCGGAAGGAGCCCTCCCGCTGCCTGGTGCTGGACTGCCGGCCCTACCTGTCCTACTCGGCCTCCTGCCTCCGCGGCTCGCTCAACGTCAACCTCAACTCGGTGGTGATGCGGCGGGCCCGCGGCGGGGCCGTGCCGCTCCACTTCGTGGTGCCCGACGCGGCGGCCCGCGCCCGGCTGCTGCTGAGCGGCGAGGGGGCGGCGGGCAGCGCCCGCCTGGCGGCCGTGGTGGTGCTGGACCAGGGCACGGGGCACTGGCAGAAGCTGAAGAAGGACAGCACGGCACAGATCGTCCTCAACGCCCTGCTCTCCAGCCTGCCGGAGGCCGGGGCGAGGGTCTGCTTCCTGAAAGGTAAGAGGGGTGGCGGGAAAAGGAGGGGCAGGGGCTGGGGGGAGCGGCGCGGATGGACCCTCCAAGCCCCCCCGGGTGGCGACGGCCCCGCGGCGCTTCCGTCCCCTCTTCTCCGGCACCACCGCCCCGCAGTTAACCTGATTATTGATGGAGGGCAGGGAGGTAACGCCGGGATTTCGTTGCTTTTCCACCCACTAGAACTAAATCCCGGATAGGCTCTGCGGGCTGAGCCCAAATGCCTTTCCGTCCACCTCCGCTGCACGTCTAAGAGGCTGAGGGAAAGCAAAGAAGAGCAACAGTTGCCCATTATCAAAGCGAGAGGGAGCGAGAGAAATCGGGGCTGCGTGGAAAGTAAAACCAGCCCCGCGGGTAAAGAGCAGAGCCGAGGCCACCGCTCCTCGCTCTCCGCCCGCTGACACCGGGCAGCCCGTGTTGGGCGCCCGAAACCCGGGGGTCGGTGCCCGCTCTTCCACCCAGAGTCGAGCGGTTTATCTCTCCATCGGGCATATCGAGGCTGGCAGGGGAAACCCATAGCCGAAACTCCGGGGCTTGTCAGGGATCAGAGATACCTCCTCCCCCCACGTGTGTTATAGCCCTTTGATATTGGTTCTTTGTTTTCCTTCCGTGTAACTCGGCGGTAATAAAACGATAAAATAAAACAGCAGCCCGCCCTTTCTCTGACCTCCCATCCCTGCCTTCCCTTCATTTCTCCTGGCAGCGCCTTTGTCCCTTCTCCCTCTGTTTCCTCCGTGTCGCCCCTCCGAGCCGGGGCTGTGCCCACCCGTAGCAGCGCGGGGCCCCTCGGAGCGGTGCCGCGCCGAAGCAGGAGTTCCTCATCAACCCCTCTTGCCATATCCTGAGGGCACGGGGAGGCCATAAAGGGAGGAAAAAAAGCTGCCAATGTTTCTTGAATAAACTCTGCCGCTGCTCCCGCACCGGCCAGGGTTAATTCACTTTTATTAAGCTTTTTGTTCACAACAGGTTTTTCGTCCTGAGTTACCCAGTTTGTGCCTCCTATAAAGGATAGTGTCCAGACGGCATCCTTTCCGGGGTAGAGGCACCTCCAGCCGTGGTATTGCCCGGTACCAAGGGGGACAGACGTTCCCAGGGCAGTTTGCCCCCTCCCCGGCTCCGTCTGGGCACCGCCAGCCTGCCTTGGGGTCTGACAGTCGCCCCAAAAGCACCAACTCTGCTGCTGCAGGGCAGGGATACTTGCACTGTGCTGGGCCAGGCAAATCCTTGGGGACCCCATTAAAGTGGGGAAGAAGAAACACCTCCAGGGAAGTCTGCGGCAAAGCAGGGGCTGAATTAAGCTCTGCTGACTCTCAGCCTGTTCGTTTAGCCACAAGATCGTCCTTCCCTCCTCATGTATCAGCCCCACACTTTGAAGTGGTGGCCGTGGCCATGGGCAGTTTATCTGGGTGGGGTTTTGATGTAGGCTCTGCTTTGTACCTTTTGTGTATTGCAAAGTGTCTTATCTCGACAGCCTGTCAATTTGAGGTTTAAGGGTTCCCTCTTAGTGGATGAGAAAATTTCCTCCTTTCCCTGCTGCTGTGCCTTTTTGCTTTGCTGGAAGTGCTCTGGGCCGCAGGATCAGACTCGTGAAGTCCGCAGCTCCGTTTCAGATCCGGTGTGGCCCGAGGAGCTGGTGACTCAGTGGGCAGAGCTGCTGATTCACCGGGGCCACAGACCCCCAGGAAGCTGTTGTGGTCTGGAGGATGATCTCTGGGGCAACGGGGATATACATCACCCTGAAGCGCTGGGCTCTGATCAGAAGAAAGAAAGGGTCCTTTGGGGGGCTGTAGTGCTCACTTTGCAAATAATGGGCTATAAAGCCACCAGAGCGGGGGAAAAAAAAACCCCACAACTCCCTGAGGTTCCTCTTTATACTCCTGTTCTCTCTGGGTGTAGGGTAGCTGGGAGGAGGTGTCACCTACTTAAGGGCTAAACGAGGTCTTGCCTGGGAAGTTGCAGTGATAAGATTTGAGCAGGTCACCCCCACCCCACCAAGTCACAAAGTGGTCTGGGGACCTGCTCGCTAGTGCAGAGCAACTACATGCCAAGTTGTGCCCCAGGCCAGGTTCCTTCCCTTGCTTTCTGGCTTCTAGGGGTTGAGTGTGTCACATCTTTCGCCTGTGTAGGTGAAGTTTCATTATGGGTGAGCTCAGCTCCACCATGGTTAGAGTGCTGGTGCAGTGGGGGAAGAGCTTGCAGAAAGATAAAATAACGGATCCTCCCTTGGTGCTGACAAGGTTTCTGTTATTTATTGACTAAAACCCAAGTGCAGCCCAGATCTCTGTCATGAGCAATGTAGTACTTGCAGAAATGACCTCAGGGAAGCTAGGTTGAGTGGGGAGGGGGAAGAGAGGAGATTGCTGGAGGAGGGGATGAGAAGATGACTCACTGTAAGAATGTCCTGCAAATATCCTGATCCCCAAGGCTTGTAATTAACCATTCACCAGCTGCATGCGTGAGCTGCCCCAGAGACATGAGACCTGCAACACGCATGTCTGTTCAAACACACATGCTACTTTGGCTAGGGCAGATTTCTGTGTTAATTCAAGAGTAAAAACAACAACTCGGGGCGTAAATGGGGATAATGTCCATTTGTATAGACTGGACATATTTTTCCCATGCGACGGCAGTGGTTGGGGGGCAGGGGGAGGTAAGGTCAGCTATGCAAAACAAGAGGATTTAAAAGCCCACTCCATGAAGGGCAGCTGGAGATCAGGAGAGCAAAGGAGTCTGGAGAGCTGCTTGTGTTTGTTGGCTTTTCACACTGCCAGTTGTTAGGGATATCATTTTATCAACCCAGTTGTTGTGGATAGCATTTTATCAACTCCCCCACCTTACGGTCTCCACGGTTACTTGGCTGCTTGACCCACTGCCTGGTGCTGTGAGCTCTGGGGCGAGCCGGCCGAATGTGGCTGGGGCCCAGGGAGTAGGAGAAAAGGTGCAGGTGCTGAGTGCCAGTTGACTGCTAAGTCACTCTCCTGCCCTCCGTCATGGAAAACAGATTTTCATTACATTCAGTGGGCTTTGGATCGTGCCGGCCACTTGCAATACGAGGACCCCACGGCAGGACTGAGTGGGCGACAGTAGCACGTCATGAATCTGAGCACACATCTGCTCAAACATTGCAAACAAATGTTACGGGGCTGAAATGTCAGAGGTAGCTGTACCGGGCAGCCCTGGCAGCGAGGGCGGTGGGGGCCCAGCAGCTGCTCAGGTTTTCAGCTCTTCCTTTGTTTGGAAACCCTTCCTTGCACTGGGGCTCCCTCACTGACAGGGCTTATCAGGGCGAAACAGTTGCAGGTGAATGAATCACACCGGAGGGTTTGCTTTCTGAGCCTTGTTTACTTGAGGCCCACACTGAAGGATTACTGAACCTGGCTGCTCAAGAGCTTTCGCCGTTCATTTCTGTTCTGAAAAAGCGCAGGTGGCAAACATGTCGCACACCACTGACCTTTCCAGGCTGATTCTGCTACCTGACTTATGCATGTTCCTTCTGGAGTTTGTGTGCTTCCGTGCAGCATATTTCCAGCCTGGAAATGGGCAACGATTTAGCTGACGACAAACTTTGAGTAACAATGTAATAATAGGATTAATTCTTTTTCATTAGCAGGGTTCTGAATGAAACAAACGCGGTGCTTAACCAAGCAGAATAGCTCATGTGGGGCTATTCAGTTGTCAAATGCTATCACAGGATTTCATTAAGTTTTATAGCTGTTATTTAATAGGTTGGTTTCACTGGGACTGTCTTTGCTACCTCGCTGTCTCGTGCCTTGTGGTGATTAATTGATGCAGTTGCAAGCATCTCCCTTTTGTGCTTAAGTCCATTCAAAAATAAAGTATTTCTTGTGTTGTCACAGCGTATATAGTAATGACAGATTTAGAGAGGGTGACTCCTGAGTACAGAAAACTCAGTCTCAAACACTGGGAATAGTGCTCATATATAAAACCTGGGGGAGGGAGTGTAGTCCCTGCTGTACTGGAGTTAATGGTTGCTAGACTCAACAGAATTACATTTGCTAACAGTTCTAATCTGGATTCACTGGCTTTTGGCAAGTTAATAATTGTCAGCAGTATTTTCTTTGGTGCCCGAAGCTTTTTAAACAAACTCATTTCCCCAGGGGAGCACAATCCTTCATTAACCTGCTGGGTCCCATTGCTGTGTGGCACTAGCCCTCTGCATGGCAAGCACTGGAGCTTCCTTTCTCCTCCATTTTAATTAAATCACTTTTTGGAAGCACAAACATTCATGTCTTTTTTTTTTTTTTCCTTCCTTGCCGTTCCCTAGGGGGATATGAAACCTTTAGCTCGCAATATCCTGAGTGCTGTGTGGATGGAAAACTCATTTCCCCAGAGAGGACTGAGGCGGAGAGAAACCTCACCAGCCACTGTGAGAAGCAGAGTGCCAACCACAAACCCGCTTATGACCAGGTGTGTGTCAGGGCCGTGGCCGGTCACCTTCCCCTTGGCTCTTCTCCCTCCTGCCCCCAGGCTCTGCTGGAGGGCTGGCAGGGCGCCTGCGGCCCTTGTGGGCCCTGCGGGCTGTCAATAAGTTGTCACAATTCAGGTTGGCAGTCTGTGCGGCCAATAAGACACCCTATGTGCTGCTGGTCAGCATCATCCCTGACTGGCTTCAAAATTAGCCGATGGAAGAAGGAAAAACACTTCATCTAGCCCCAGACTTGTATTTGTGACCTGTCTTTATCACACAGCCAGGGAGCATGAGCCATGAACAGCTCACGCCTCCCCAGGAGACTTAAAACAAGCAGGGGAGAGGCTGCCAGGAGTGTCATTTTTCCAGCAGATGAAGGAGCATGCTTTCCCTGTGCCTCCTCTAAGACCCCAGGAGGGATCTGAGGCTGGTGGAGGGCCATGGGGCCACTTCTGAGAAGAGACTGTGGCTCTTGAGAGCCTCTTGGGTCAGGGGGGTTTCCGGGAGGGAAGTCATTGCGCCTCTGCACCCGCCCCAGCTGGGGAATATGTGTGCTCCGAGTTGTCACCCTGCGGTTGGGCCACTTCCGCTGGGGCGTGCGTTTCCTGGCGCTGGGGGGAACCCCTGGGCGATACCCCTCTGCTCCCCTGGGGACACCACCCACCCCAGGCTCTGACCTGCCACCCCAGCCGGCTCCCAGCTGTCCCTGGTGTGTAGGACCCACTGGGCGGGCAGCTCGGGGGTGTGGAAAGCTGGTTTCTTGCAGCTGGGGGCTGGCAGCAGCTCTTGTGCATCATGGAAAGTTACCTGTGATCTCTGAAACCCATGTGTCTGACGGTGACGTTTTTTCTTTCGCGGTCTCATCATCCAGCCTTTGCTTGTGCCGAGGAAGGAGGAACCGAGATGACACCTTGGGGCGGGTCACGTGGAAGGTTTTGTGCCCCAGGGAGGTGCAGGGGGATGGGAAGCCTTGCTCCAATTTTTTTGCTTTGCTTTACCTTTGGAGGTGTGAGCGGAGGGGCTGAGCCCTGGGCTGAGCTACAGCAGCCTCTTCCTCCCTGCTCAGACATGGCTTCCCACCTTGCCCATATTTTGGTAAAGCCTCAGAGGGAACAAGCCTCACATATGAAAGCACTTTGGATGTGTCTTGAGGGGCAGCACTTTAAAGAAAGCCAGAAACATCCTGCACATGAGTGGGCTGGATCTGATTTTGTATCTTGCAGATGTGGACATGAAAATGAACAACTTTTTCCTGGCTGGGCTTTACCATTGCAGTGATTCACTGAGCAGCAGCACTGGGGTCCAAAAATGCCAGTGAGAATGGGAGCAGGCACCCATGCAGGCTCCCTTGCCTGTCTCTCGGGTACCAGGACTCAAATACCCTTGAAAAGGAATTACATGTTTCTGCTCCTTCTCTTTCAGGGTGGTCCAGTCGAAATCTTGCCATTTCTCTACCTTGGCAGTGCCTATCATGCTTCCAAGTGTGAGTTTCTCGCCAACCTGCACATTACAGCCCTGCTCAATGTTTCCAGGAAAAGCTCAGAGTGCTTCAAAGACCAGTATTGCTACAAGTGGATCCCAGTGGAGGACAGTCACACGGCGGACATCAGCTCACACTTTCAGGAAGCCATCGACTTCATTGGTAGGTCCAAACTAACAAATTTCCAGATCTTCACAAGTTTTAAATTAATTTATTTTAGAACACATATCAGTGGGAAGGACACTTTATTGTCTGTATGTTCACAGATGTCACAGCAAGTGTTTTAAGCTCCCTCCCTTCCTAAGTATCTCTCCTGGCAGAGGGATTTCTGTGAGGAAGGAAGGAGGAGGGACTGAATTACAAGCAAGGTCTCTGTCCTTCTCACCAGGCTGGGAGGCTGAGGAAAGAAAACATATCCTCTTGACTGCCATCAGGCAGACAAGGCGAGTGAGCTAGTTAGCTTTATCTTCATTGCAAAGCAAGCGTAGGTGTAACTTCATCAGCATGACAGGGAGCAAAGTAGTATGGTTGAGTAACACAAAAGTCTATTGATTTTTGTAAAGGGAAAAATCACATTGGTTGCTTGGACTAGCATGCCAGACCCTGTAAAAGCCAGGTGAAGCAGAGTCAACTTATTGCCTTGCTGTGCTGCGATATCCCAAAGCCAGGATCTTGGAAATCCACCATCTCCCCTTATCATAGAGCTCTTTCTATTTCTCCTTTTGATCATGCTGGTATCTCACCCTTTAATCAAATACCCCAATGCAAAAATAAAAAGATAAATTCTTTAGAAAACTGGGCCATTCTCTCCCAAATCTTCCTGTGGCAGGCTGGGTAGGTGAGCTGCACACTGGTGGAGCCAGGTAGTGTGAGGGAGAAGCTCCTCCCTGAGAGGAACAGAGTGGTTTAGTGGGGCGGAGATGGTGTTGAAATCGGTGCTGTTGCTTTCCAGGAACATTCGAGAAACAATAAAACTCCAGCTACAGACTCAGCTGAGTTCGAGTCCTTTAACAGTACAGGCAGAATTACAAAAACCTGATCTGAGGGTGCCCTCTGAGCCCTCCCCCTTCCTGGAAAGGAACTTCTCACATCTTTCAGGGAAGTTCTAATTCATGGCACTCTTCTGTCCCATTCCCCACCCCTTCTGATAGCTGTTGAGTCACCTGGAAATTTCCCAAATTTTGAGGATGACTTTAGTTTTCACTTTCTTTTAAAATTGAGTGTGTGGTGTAGATGCTAGGGATGACTCAAATCCATGTCTTCCTTATTTTGTGCAGTAGTTAAATATAACCGGTCATGGTGGCACCAGTCCTCTGGCAGACAATCGAAGACAGGCAAATGATAACTTGCTCAGCTCTGCATTGTTTCAGTGAGCACTACACTGAGCACAGTTGTCCATAAATTGGAGCCTGAACATATTGTTCAAGGCAATAGCACAGAGAACATCTATTTTTTGAACTGTATTTTTGTGTGGAAAGGGCTTATTTTAAGCACATTCTCTTTAATCTAATAACAATCATTGTGTTGTGTGAGTAACCACAGTGGCTCCTGTTGTGTAAAACAAGTGCTTTGCATAAGCCTTTTATATCCTGACTTAAGTCCAGGCATCCTTTAATCAGGCTGTAATTAGCAACTGCCTACCAGTCCTTGTGTGCTTTGTGGTGAGGCCCCAGGGAGTGAGCTCAGCTTCTCCTCCCAAGGGTACCCTCCAAGGGCTCAGCTCCTGGTACTGCTGTTTGCTGCTAACTGGCCAAGCTGGGAGTTAAGAGTCGGACTTTAAAGAAAAGTCCTGTTTTTCTAGCGAAGCTGATGAGAGGAAGGCAGCCCTGCAGGTTTTGAAAGACCTGAGGGTGGGAGGGCTGGCCAGGCTGGGCTTGGGTCAGCACTTTGAGCCACAGGAAGAGAAATGCAGGTACAGCAGAGAAACGGAAGCATAGCAAACACAAGCATTGCCCGGATAGCTGATCTCTGTCTTACAATGCTCTGCAGAGTCAGTCATTCCAAAAGAGAAATAGGCACGTGGGAAGGAGTTTCCTAAAAAATGCAGAAAGAATCAAATCAGGATCCACAGATTCTGAAACCAAGTGCCATCTGCAGCTCGGCTTTACCTCAGGCTGGATTTTGTCCCCCTTCTCTTTCAATCTCCATGTTATCCTTAGTACCTAACAGCAGAGCAAGTTTCTTCTTGCTGGTGGACTGGCTGTGTGCCATGCCTCACCACATGCTGGGTGTGTGTCGCAGTGTCCTCTCTATCCCAATGACAAGTGACATCTGCAATGACTTTTTTCTCCTAGATTATGTCAGACGAACGGGAGGCAAGATCCTGGTGCACTGTGAAGCGGGGATTTCACGCTCTCCCACCATCTGCATGGCGTATCTCATGAAGACAAAGAAGCTCTGCCTGGAGGAAGCCTTCGACTACATCAAGCAGCGCCGGAGCCTGATCTCACCAAACTTTGGTTTCATGGGTCAGCTGCTACAATATGAGTCGGAGATCTTGTCTTCTACTCCCAGCCCCCCTGTTGCCTCATGCAAAAGAGAAGCTGCGTCTTTCTTTGCAGAAGAACTAACATTAGGCAAAAACTTTGAAGGCTCATGTTTTGCCTTTCCTACCTCAGTGTTGAATTCTGTGCCCATCCGCTCTCCTGTCCACCAGCTGAAACTCAGCCCGATGACAGCATCTTCGTCCTGCTGAACACCCTGAGGAGACCTCTGGGGGCTGGTGCGCTCCTCTGATCTGAACTGTGACCCTAACAAGAACATTTCATGAACGTGCAATAGAGAAACCTCATCAACTTAGCCTGAGATGGAATGGTTGTCGTGGGTCATACATCTCCTATGCTGTGACTGTAAGATACAAGAGTTCCAAGTGTGTCAGGTTTTTGGAACTTTTATTGTCTTTTTTTAAAAAAGAAAAAGTGCTTTTTTAGGTTTTTATCCACAGAGTGTGCACCCACTACTGTATTTCCAGATTCCTGGGGAGCAATGAGAAAACCATTTAGTATGTTCTCAGTTCCCATCTCCTTCCCTTATTTTTAGAAAGACCCTTATTTAATGTTTCAAGCAATAAACAGCAGCAGTGGGGAAGAAAACAAAACAAAAATAATCACCTTTGCAACTACAGAGGTGGTGGAGTAAATATTTGTTCTGCTTTTTCCCTAGCTTTCCTCCTCCCCTCTCCTGAGTCATGTTTCAGGGAGCAAAGAGCTGGGGTGGTGGGAGGGAGCTCCTCTCCAGGACACTGTTGCACAACCAGATGAAAATCCCCTCTCCTGCTCCCACCTGTGGAGTGTCAGGTATTGACCACAGTGTAACTGGATACCAAACCCGACCAGGAATCCATTCAGGTGTGGCATTTCCTGTACTTCTGCACTTGCCTTTGTACTGGATGTGCTTTTAACTAAAGCAGGGGACTTAACCAGAGCTATCAGGCTACCCTGCTGAGCCATTATTCTTCCATCTCTTATTTAAGAACAGCCCTAGAATACTTGAATGTCTCCACAATCCTCCCATCAGATAACTCCGTCTGTAACTGCTGGATTTTACACCAAAAAAACCTGACAATCTCGGCTCAGAGCCAACTCTTCCTCCATCCCTTCCCAAGTGTTCTGATGAGTATTGTGTGTGGTCAAGTGGTCTTGTTCAGTGTTCCGTGGCTTGCTTAGCACATGTGGTCACCTCTAGCCACCCTTCATCTGCAAACACTGTTTTTTCTCTCTTGCTTGCATTGGCTTCTGCATCTGCAGGAAGTTCAGAATGAGAGTCTCTCTTTGTCTGTTAACATTTATTTTTTTTTAATATGTATGGGAAATGGCAATAATTTCCATGAGATCTCGTGAATGTGAAAGAAAACCTGCAATGTTTTTTTTATGGAGTGTAAAAAGAAAACCCCAAAATAATAAAGGAAAAAAAATTCCAGGAAAAGAAAATTGTTTGTACTGGGAGTGAGCTGCAATATTGCTTTGGCAGAGCTTGTTGGCAGGAGAGGTCACCTGAGAAAAAAGCCATGGCCCAAAAGTGGTGTAAGGAAGTAGAAAAGGAGGGTAAGCATCACTGGGCTCTGTACTGAAAGCATCTCCATGGAGGGGGGAAGGTGAGGGGGAGGATTGTTTTAAACAGAATGACATGAGTCACAGTGGCGTCACTTCCCAGCAGCCGGGCAGGCACTTCTGTTTTGATTCACGTGTGATTTATATAAGATTTGCCATCTTGCTGAAGATGAAAATCTGAACTAGGCAAGGCCCCCGCTTCCTTCCTGAGCACATGCCATGGGATGCTGCATGCCCTGGTTCCTGGCGTGACACTTGTGGGTGGCCCATGGCACCTGTGAGTGTCATACCAGGGACCAGGGCATGTGAGTAATACTCATCTTTTTACCTTTTATAATGAAAAAAAATTATTTGAAGTGCCAGTATCTCTGAGCCATTTTGTACCCCTTTTCAGCTGGGAATTTTTAGGCTTTTTCTGGCTCATGACTGCAGCACATTTATAATCTACGTTTCCAAGCTATCAAGTTGAAAAATTTATGGTAGATGTCTGGGTTACAAAGCATCTATGTCCTGTGGGGTTCATCCACTTGTAACTTCTTACCCCTAGGGAAGCAAATCTGACAGGTGAGAAGCTGTCATTGGAGATGAGCCTTGGATTTCTTCCCTGTGTCAGTGGAACATGGCAGCAGCCCTGCCTGGACTCTGGGAAACCTGAACATGGGAACCATCAGCTGGTGAGTTGAGGCAGGTGATCTTACAAGACCAAATAAAATAATTTTCTAAGAGATCTTATTGCTCTGGAAAGTGTTCCCTGGAAACCCATGGCCAGCTGTGGTGAAAAGGCCTCTCGGCCCCCATAAGCTCCCCCAAGCAGAAAGGCTGGTAGGTTTGGTGAGAGGGGCCACGTTTTGACCATGGAGATCTACAGCCTTAGTAGAAACTGAGCAGCCAAGAGCTGTCATTAAAACAGCAAAAACCCCTTCTGGAGGGATGACCAGCTTTGTTTCTCAAGATGAGGAAGCTGAAGCCCTCTGCAGAGTTGACAATGTTTGCCACGGGAACCTGCAGAGCACGAGGCAGTGGGCTGAAGGGTTTAATGGAAAGACTGCTGGCCTTGGCAGATTTGACCACAGCAGCTGGAAAAGATCACAGGCCAGGTGGAGGAGCCAGGTATTCAGCAGAGAGGGAAGGCAGCTGCTCTGGTTTTGGAGAGGGGCTCTGATCCTGGGCTTTAGCACAGCATGTTGGTAGACAGTGTTGGCAGGGGAGATGTTGGGCTGAGATTCAGCAAGGGTGGAGGGCCAGAGCCCTGCGGGAGCCTGGAAAGGGGTTGATGTCATGCCTGGGAACAGGAGCCTGAGGTTTGTGTCCTGGGCAGGAGCACTCTGCTTGGCTGGTCCCAGTCCATGTCTCCTCCTTGCAGGCTGAAGGAAGTCCCAGCATCCAGGACAGAGTGGCACGTAAATGCTGCCTCCCAGAGGGTTGTATTTCCATGCTTGTGCTGGTGCCTGCTTTGCTGTTTCAGTGCTAGTGTAAGACCTCTGCCCCAGCTCAGCTCCTCCCTTGGCCAGCTTGGCAGATCCTACCTTTCTGAGGGGACATCACAGCCATCTGACTGCCGGGCTCGGGGGAAGAGTATGTGCTCTCCTCCCTCCCCAGCCACGCTTCTCCCATGAGCAGGGAGGAGCTGAGAACCAAGCATCAATATGTGAAGGTGAGGGTGACAAATCAGGATGGCACCTGGGAGAAGGGATGTGCGAGTTTGAACCTGCATAGGCAGGGTGGGAACCCTGGTTCTCTGCTTCCAGACACCAGCACACAACAACTACCTCCATCCTTAGGGAAAGGAACAGATCTGACAGTGCCTTGTGGCTTGTGTGCTGAGCAAATTCACCAGATTGGGTAGGATAGAAGATTTAGGGGGCTTTTATAGCTCAGATGGCCTTGATCTTGGGTAGCTCACTCCTAGGGATGGAAGTTCAGATCAGGCAGGGGGGTGGGTAATGTCAGAGCTGAAGGATGGGGGCTGGCAGTGATGGGGGATGAACCGGCTGGTTCAATGTGCCTGTGTCCACCTGCCAGCTAAGCTTGGTGGAGGAGTAGGGATCTCAAAAACAAAGTTCTGGTGGAAAGTAGAGATCTATGTAGCTGTAACAGCAAGGGGAAGGCGATAACAGGATGCCTTCAGACATCAGAAAATACAAGTGAGGGAAAGATGCCAAGAATGCCATACCCTGAGGCAAGACTTTGATTAGAGCTTATTCCTTGTGATGCCTGAATCCGAAGAAGATGAGAGGAAACATCATAGAAAAGTGGATTTTGCAAATTCTGCTGCCCATGGAAGTGCTGGTTCAGGGCTGCTTGGGATGCGAGCATCTCTCACCATCAACACTCCTGATGGTGTACTCACATGTCCTGGACTCTCTGGTGTCACTCAGGAGCTGTTTCAGATCCTGGTGCAGGACTTGTGCCACATAACTTTTGGTCCCTTGCTTTTAAGCTTGCAAAGAGCAGTCATGTTGCAAGCGTGAGCGCTGTTGCTCTGCTGCTGTCTCTGCTTTGCACGTGCAGCCTTTCCTTTCTGCCTCCAAGACAAACAAACTCTTAAAAAATACTGCCACAAAAAATACATGTCTTTACAGGCTACAAATCAGATTGTGAAGAGATCTGGGGTGGGGGTGGGTGGGTATGTGTTGTCCTTAAGTGTCGCTATATGTTCTTTTAGTCCACACATTTGGTGGTGTGATTTGCAGCCTGTGCTGATTACAAAGGCTGCTCATGCTTCTCTGATTAAAGGACTTTGGAGAAGACAGGAATTACATCCTGTCCAGTAAAACCTAGGCCAAATTCACCTGCTCCCTGGAGAGTGTATACCGAGGTGCCCATCCCCAGTCCCTGAGCAACACAAGGTAGGTAGCTCTTCTTAGCTTCTTACCTTCCAGTAGCGAGATGCTTTTTTCAGGAGACAAAGCATGAATGAACAAGGTATTCTGCAGGTGGTGTTATTTGTATGCTTAAAACCAATACTTGCCTTGCTGGGAAGTCAAAGGTCCAAATGTGCCTATAACAGGCCAAGAATAAGTGAGGCTCCAGGCATGGTGAATTTGACCCTCCATCTCCACTTTTCACGGCTTCATGCTAATTGGAGAGGAGACACGCTGCCAGCTCACTCTCTGGGGAGAAAAAGCAGAAACCAATTTGCAGAGCCACACAAATATGGAAGTAGGATTTTTTTTGGCGTGGGAGGTGTTACCATTACCACACATTACGGTTCCTTGGCGTTATCACATCATAGGCTTTTACTGAGACATGAGTAAGTTTTCTAAATAAGGAATATGAAAATAGCTTGAGAAATAGGTTGAGTCAGAGAAAACCAAATGAATTTCTGACACCAAGGCCTCAGTTGTAAAGTCCTACTTTGTTGTGCCATTGCATTATAAACTATGGGGTCATTTCAATCTGTTTATTTCAGCTTCAAAATTCAAATTCTTCTTGTAGTGAGGGGCCTAAAACTGGACACAGTATTTGAGTTGTGGCCTCACCAGTACCCAGTACAGGGGGACAATCCCTTCCCTCCTCCTGCTGGCCACACTATTGCTGATACAAGCCAGGATGCTGTTGGCCTTCTTGGCCACCTGGGCACACTGCTGGCTCATATTTAGCTGGCTGTCGACCAACACCCCCAGGTCCTTTTCCTCTGGGCAGCTTTCCAGTTACTCTTCCCCAAGCCTGTAACGCTGCAGGGGGTTGCTGTGACCCAAGTGCAGGACCCGGCACTTGGCTGTATTGAACTTGATACAATTGTCCTCGGCCTATTGATCCATTCTGTCCAGATCCCTCTGTAGAGCCTCTCTACCCCACTCCCACCCAGCTTGGTGTCATCCACAAACTTACTGAGGGTGCACTCGATCCCCTCATCCAGATCATCGATCTGTTAGACATGCTGTACATGAGCAGAAATGGGAAATACCTGTAGTGGAAACCCTACAGCAACATCACACAGGAGTCTCTGTCCCAGCCTCAGCCCGTACTCGCTGTGGTCATGACTGGGATTTCAGTATAGGCAGCACATAATCAGTCTGATCTGCTGGGACTGTTAGAGTCTCAGACATGACAGGCAAACAGATAAAGACCTCAAACCCCTTTGGCATAACCATTTTTTCCAGATTTGGTTTCACTGAACTATTCACGTTAGTAAAGTTACTCACATGAGTAAATGTTCATTGGACCAGGCTTAAGTCTCCCAAGTGAAATGACAATGTAGTTTCTCACGGGCTCTCTCTGTGTGTGTGTGTGTGAGCAGTGGTTTATTTCTGTCACACAGATACTCCATTTCTGAGATTCCTCTGTAAAGCAGACAGCGTTTGATAGTGAGTCATCTCTCGTTATTAAATCGCCCATAGATCATGAGCTGCCTCCGGCCCTGATCGAAAGCCTTCAGTGGGGAGGACAGCTTCTGAACACAATGGGCTGGGTGAAATTTTACGCTACATCTTTATTTTAAGGAACAGTTTTTTCTAATCAGAACTAAACTTACTGCCGCATTGAAATGGAATATGAAGTCTACAGAACTCAAACTGGAACAACGGGTATATCCTCTCTGCTGTAAGGCTCTAATCATGTTAACTGGAAAATCAATTGACACGAATTCCAGCACGACCATTAACTGCCATCCGGCTGGGCCCTGAGAGGCTGGCCAAGGTGAAGCAGATTTCTGACAGGGATGGAGCAGAATTGTGCATGTTCATCTCCTAGAGATGCTTTCAACATGAGGGCCCTAGCAATGCCCATGTTGCCCTGAGTAATTACCGTGGCTAACGGAGAGCCCAGGGGTCAGGCAGTCTGGGTTCGATTGTGAGCTCTGCCCTTGGCTTTCCAGGGCAAGCGATGCAGCTGCTCTGTACGCTCCTGCTGGCACAATTATATTTGTCAAAAGCCTAAAGGAAGTGAGTGAGACCTGGACTGACCGAGCTGACCAGACAGATCCCTTGAGTATATAGAAAAGGATTGTAGCCACAACACTGTGTTTTCCGCAGCACAGCTCATTTCTCCTGCAGAGGATGTTTCTGCTCTGTTGGTAAAAAGCACAGTTTTGCTGATGTGGCTTTGCTCAAGCATTTTGCTGCTAGAGTGGACCTGAATTTCTCTCCAAATGCTTCTCGTGGTCTTATCCATATGTCTCTGCATCCTGCCTTGCATCAGGGATAATGATATTGTTCTCATTCTGAGAAATGCATAAAAGTTTTGTTCGTGTGTTTGCAATGCCCATCAGACCCATGACAAAGGCTATCCTAAGCACAACATCTCCTTACCACGATGTACTCATTGCATTGGTTTGTGAGGCCATATGTTCCATATCACAAGAGAGAGTTTGTTGGGTTTTTTTTTTTCCTTCTCCCCCCGTGCCCCTCAACCCCCCCCAGGATATAATGTATTACTTACTTAAAAACAAAACCAACTGGGCAGCGCTTTCAGACAACCATCGTGGGGCAAAGCAGCCGCTCTGCCAGGAAGCAGGTGATGGGAGCCCTGGGTGGGTGGCAAGAAATCTGTGTGCTACCAAGTGCTAAAGCATTGACATGGTTCGGTTTACTAAATCCAGCTGTGAAGAGCAGCTGGTTTTCTGGCAGTCAGCATGACATACGCAGGCGGATATGCTTGAAAGATTTGATCAGAGGCCACCAGTGGAGAGAAGGGAGAAGGGGAGGGCATGCTGTTCCCTGCACTACTAAGTGCTAAAGTGGCTTCTGGCCACTTTTGGCAGTTCTGGTTACCAAACCTAGCTGTGAGGAGATTTTCTGGACTTGAATGTGACATCTGATGTGGATATACCTTGGACATGTGCATGGGGGAGGAGAGGAAAGCAGAAAGCTGTGTAACAGGCTACTGCCCTGCTTGATGCTCTGGCTTGAGGTATCCTGAGGAAAGGTCTTTGCGACAAGTGGGGAATGTCTGCAGATAGTAGGGGAGGACGCCAAGAGGCTTAGGTGCTCACATCACGGTTTCTCTTCCCATTTCCTTCTCTTCAGCCTCCCTCTGGGAAGAAACTGGGGACATCGGGAGAGCCAACAGGCATAGCAGGCCAGGGCAAGGGGAGATCATGTAGAATAAACATCAAGATGCTTCCTAGGAGGGCTGGAAAAGATAAAGAAGATGCCAATTATCTGGACCGAACTGTGAAAAGGGGCACCGGTGAAACCTGCCAGCTTGAGTGTGATAGGAGAAGGTGTCCTGCTACCCCTGGGCTCAGTCTAGGGAAAGCCTGAGAACTGCTGAGTGTTAATGGGGAGGGAGGTCCAAGATGATCCCTGGGGTAGTGGTTCTAGTTTCCATGATAAAGCTGGAAGTTATCTTTGTTTCCCTTTGATCTTCAAAGGACAGGAGGAGATTTTACACTTAGGGGAGGCCACCCGGTGTCAGGTGAAGTTGCTGCAGCTTGTGAAATATGGTCAGATGCCATAAGGTCAGCAGCTCATCTGCCTTAGTGTGAAAATGCCTCACAGAAAGGAGTCTGCCTTTTTCTGGGGCTGGTTTTGGTGCTCTGGTTAGAAAATCACATTTGTTTGTGGATCCAGAGGCTGCAGACGGATGGCCCAAAGTGGGAGTAAAACCCAGGCAATGTGATTCTGATGTGATTCGTCAGCTTGGATGTATATTAATTTGTTGGATGGATGTGGTCAGCCAAAAATCATAATTTTTGTTCTAATCTATTTACAGATTTACCACAGCCGCTTCCTTCCAGGGTGCTAATGAGGAGCAAAGACAGGAGGAAAGGGATTTTTCAGTATTTCAGGATGCTCTGTGCAAGTCAGATGTCCAGCCCGGCATTTCTGTCAAAGGTAATTTTGTCTGTACCAGCCACAAAGGCTGAAAAAACTGCCCCAAAATGAAGCAGCTTGGGTCACAGGCCCATGTGAGCTCTCTTTGCCTCCTGCCTCACAGTTTGGCTCACCACTCGTGCTGAGTGCAGACATTCAGAGACTCCTCTGCACCCACCCACCAATTCCCTCAGGGAGTCTCTGCGGCCCTCGGTTAGTCTGTGTCCTGGCACTGCTGGGAACGGGTTGCAAAATATCCCTTTGGTCAATGATATCACCCAACCAACAACACCTCTGGGGCTAGGACAGGCACTGCCGTTTTCCCTTGGTCGCTCACCCACTCTTTTATAACAGCAAACAATCAGTCTTTCTGCGGACGCAGCTTCAGAGCAAGCAGCCAGTCCTGCAGATGGGATGTGTATATTTATGCCTGCGTAGCTCTCTGACTGCCAAGATCGCATTTACTGCTCACTTGAACATGAGGAGATTCTTCGGAAGTAAAATTGGCTGTTGTTAATTCACCTCCTGATCTCCCAGTTCACACTGCTGTCTGAGCTGGAGATCTTTCACCTGGAGTCTGGGATTAGGCAGGTCTTCAGGGATCACCCTCACTTATTTATTTTGATGAGAACCAGTTGATCCTGTCTTTCCAGGGCTGTCTCTGAGCCCTGCTCGTGGATAGGCAGGTGCCTCCCCCAGGAACGTCATGCAGCCCCCCGAAAGCAGCCACCCCCCTGCCCTGATGCTGGTGAGCTGGTGCTGACCTGGCCCTGCGCCGGGGCAGCCCTCACCAAAGCCAAAGGGTGCTGTGGGCTGCCACCCTCGCTGCTGGGGCAGCTGCCAGGTCCAACAGCTCTGTGGGTTTCAGGGTCCCTGATCCACTTCTCTTTTACATCCGACCCACCCAATAACAGGTCTGGGGTTGCATCTGGGGGTGCTCTCCAGCACAGCTGACCCCATAAATAGCCCACTGTGGGGCTCTTCCCTTGTCTGGAGGTTAAAAAAGAAAAAATGCAGAGCAATGGTTTCTTTCACAAAATTTCCAAATGCAACAAAGCTCTTTGTTTCATCAGAGCAAAGAAAAACATCAGTGGTTTCCACGCTTGGGCAGGATGTGGCCCCTCTCGCCCCACACGGGAGCTGGCCTGGCTCACGCCGCCTGCCGGCACAGCTCCTGGCACGGCCCCGCCGCAGCGCCCGGGTGTGTAATTCATTTCGTGTGTGTGCAATAGCTCACTTTATAAAATTAGCCAACCAAGTGAAACGACTTCAACCACGACCACATCTTATTCAGAGAGGCTCAGCTGAAAGACAGTGAGCAAAACAACTGCTTTCCCTTAATAAACCTGGAGCAGATTCATTCACAACAAAAAACACCCTTTTAAAAGGAAATTTTTCGTATTTTTCATTTTATGCCATTGTTTACCCTGCCACTCTCCTCTTGGAAAGCATGTCAGCTTTCTTAAAATGTTGTTGGGTGAATGGGTTTATGGATAAATACTTAACAATCAGCAATAATTATTTATTTACCTTCACACATTCAATGGATCATAAAGATAAACTTTTTTTGTTCATAAACTGCCTGACTGTTTTGATTTGTTTAAAGTTAATAGAAACAGAGTCAGAAAAGACTCCAGTGCTCTTCCTAGTCTGCAGAGCACCCACCATGAGGAAATAACAGGAGAGCCTGGCAGGTCTCCTGGTGCCTGGCAGGATGGCTGCCTTCCACCGCCAGCAGCTTACCGAACCCACGGCAGGCGCCTCGCAGAGAAGAGCTAATGATCCCCAGGCAGGGCCGGGCAGCGGAGGCATACGGCTACCCACTGCCCCGCTGCTCCCAAAGCTAGGCTGGCGAGAGCAACCGAGCAGCTACTGCTCAGCTCTGCTCCTCTGAAAGGAGCTGTGGCCGGCAGTACCAGACGGCTCTCAGGTCACAGGGACGAGTGCCGCTGTCACCACCGATTGCATGCCTGCACTTTGCATAGAGGTACAGCTGCCTTACGGCGGCGTATCACCCCCGGCAGCCCTCGGGGCCCGCTGTGGCTGCAGGCAGGGAGCAGGGTTGTCCTCTACCTGCTGCAACATCAGCATGAGAGAAAAAAGAGCACAAAAAGAGTCTGCGAGTGGTGGGAACTGGTGCCCACTCCTGCAACACAGGTATTACTGATGAATGCTGTGCAGCCAGCAACTGAAGCTGTAATTACATCCACCCCTTATCAAACAGGTTTTAATGGGTCTTGCAGGCTTAAGGCTTCCTCTTCTAAGATTTTTTGACAGGCAGTTGCTCACTGGCAAAGGCATTTCTGCAGGTTTTGGTGAGGGGTCAGACTCTTGCGTTGCAAGGCACAGGGGCGACTGCAGGGTTTGATGGCAAAAGAGCTTGGAAACTTTGCTCAAGAAAAATAAAATTCTTGGAAAGAAAACCTATGTGTGGCTGGCTTGCACGTTCTTCAGAATAAGTGCTCCTTGTTCCTTGAAAGCCTGGTGGGATGAGCACACTGAGGCCAAGGTGCGTGCCCAGGTACGTTGAGAAAGAGCTGGTTTCTCTCACTTCGCCTGCTACAATCTCCACTGAATTGAAAGGTAAGAGAAAGGTGTGCCATGGCCTTGCTGCCTTAGGATTTGGGCTTGACATGGGTGGTTCGGGAGGAGAGCTATTCTTGGCTGTCCCACTGGTATCCTGCTTGACCTTGGGCAAGATACTTTCTCACTGCCTTTGTTTCACAAGCTGAAATTATAATATCAGGTTATCTGGTTGTGTGTCCAGAGTGACATTAAACACCAGTTTCTGCAGGGTCTAACCAAAGCATCAACCAACGCTCCAAAGCCCCATTCCCTGATTTGCTCCTGAGATTCTGCTGTGACACCAACACAAAGGTGAAGTGATCCCAGCAGTGCTCTGCCTGACTTCAAATGATGAAGCACAAGTGACTAATGTTGTGATGAGCCTACTGATTTCTACAGCCATTTAAAAATGGCAGTAAATACCTCAGTGATTGCAACCCTTCATGAAAGAAAGCAGTCTATACACATGGTGGTTCACAGCTGGAAGCGGTAATAGAGGCTGTTAATAATACACTTAAAAACGCTTTTTTTCCCTCCACAATATGTTTAACATGTTTTTTCTAAGAGAAATTTTACTATTTGAGAAGAAAGAAAAAAACCTATACATTTGAAATCCCATCTCTATGTTCCCGTTAAGCTTCATGAAATAAATGCCTGACGTACTTCTATGCAGATGAAGCCTAGATGAATTAAAGCGGTGTTCCCTCTCTCTCCTTTCTAATGCTAATGTTTAATTCTAACGTATTTAAAGAAAAACACTGCTTATAAAACAGGGCCATAGAAAAGAGTTCTGCAGCACCTACTGAGGGGAGGTGAACTTCACTGCGCACAGCAAGCCCTGATTATGTGTTTGCAGGTTCTGAATAAAGTGTGCTGCTTTACTAGCTGCTGGCTTTCTGCACGCCTACAGCCACAGCAGCTTGACAGAATAAAGGCGACACGCATCACCCTTGGGCTGGGTGCATATTTTTAGCGTGGACTACAAAAACAAAAGAATACCAAAAAATATAATACCTACCCCACCCCTGCACTCCCTTGAATGCAAATCTCTGAAAGCTATGTGACAAAACCTGTACGCAGGGGCCTGTATTCGAACTGGACAATCATTTGCCACTTAATCCTTAACGAATACAGGTGCTATTTTTGCAACCACATCACCCTGGTGAGAGTGTTCATTGATGAAATATCCGTGAGATATGATTTTATTCCTGTGAATGAATATATCCTGGTGTCTGTCCACATCTGTACACACACACAAAGTCACCTCTCCAAACTGCAGAAGAATGCTGTTTATCCAAAGTCCTCAAGAGGGAATGAACACCTGGGGATAAAAAAGTGATCCCAGGTCCTTATTTGTGCCTGTTCATAATACAGATGGCGATGCACTGCTTGGTACACCTCAACAACAGCAAACTGTCTGGGGCACCAGACGTGGACCATCAGATTGTGAGATCTTGGCTCTTGGAGCTTTGACTCGAGCCAGGGTTTTCAAGAGGTCTTGGTGCATCCAGGTACAATAATGTCAGTGCAGCAGTCAAGAGAAAAGGCAAAACTTCCCTCAGCTGATGGTCACCCTGGTGACTCTGAACCCTCTCTTCAGAGGAGGAGGATTAAATCCTTGCTCTGGGAGTCTGTGATTAAGCAAAGAGAAGCTTCTGAACTATAAAGGAAAGCTCGAAAATGTGACTCAAGGCATCCTATACCTCTAAAAGCAGAAGACTAAAAGGAATGAACTTTCAATCCCTGTCAATTTAAAAACATTTCTATGTCTATTACTGCCTTGAGAAACAGGGATGAGTAACACAGGGTGGTCCTCCCACCCATGGTCCTTGGCAGGAGGAGAAGGGTGTTAGCGAGGAGGTACCTCAGCAGTTCGTGAGACAAAACCTTCACTGACAGCAGAGGTCAGGCTGCAACTGCCTGCCATACGGTGCCAACGGAGTCTCAAATGCACAAACCAGGTGACTGTTGTCTCCCACCTAAAAGCTTCATGGCTGATTTTCAAAATTACAACTTTATCCAGAATGTGTAAATCTGTGCAATTTACTTACATGCAAACTGTACCACAAAATGGATGTAAATAATTCTTTGAACCACGTATAGGATTGGTTGAGTGTATTGTCAGGAAACGTGGGGATTTGAACTACCCTTTCTTTTCCACACTCTTTTCTGACCACTGCCAGCGATTCCCTTGGATGGGCCAGGCAGCTGGGACCCAAAGATCTGGCATCTGTGATTCACTTCGCTCCAGAAAAAGTGAAGAGTAAATTCCATTACACAAACCAATACCAGAAAGATGTTGTGAGACTTATATAAGGATTTAAAATTCCTCAAAATCCTAAAAGGAAAGGCATTTTGAAAATGCAAGTGGAGAAAATATTTTTTCCTCAAAGTCCCTTTGAACAGAGCTATTTAAAAGTAAATGTAGAACAGTCAGGCAGGAAATTTTCATTTTGAATTTGTTCATGGGGCAATCGTTAACTGCTTTCATTTTTTAAGCACTATGCAATAGCCTCCCGATGAGCCTATAGTAAAACCATTTCTTACATGGCAGTTAATAGCTGGGACTGGGGAGATTTCCCTGGTCAGCAAGGAAGGTAATTAGTCCACCTATTGTTCTAGGAGAGGTAGGAACTAGACAGTTCTGTTTAAATCTATTTTTTATTAGTGTTAGGAGGATCAGCACAGGAATTCTCTCGCGTGTATAGCAATGTTGGCTACAGCTGCACTGTTGAAGAGTACTGTCAAATTGAAAACTGCGTGTTTTCTGAGATGCCGTGCCCCTGCTGTTGTCACAGTAACACCTGAAATCACTGTAACTGAAAGAGATTAGAAGAAAATTAATGTTTCTCTTCCATCATTTTGCTTATTTTGTGTGTTTGACAGCGCCTTTGGGGACCTGAATAATGAATGGCTCTCCGGGAGATAAAGGAGTGCATACAGACTCAGGCTAATCTTTCTGTTTTCCTGAGAATATTTTGCACCATTCCCATTCTTCAGCTCACCCTGGGCATGTGCTTGGCTTGGCCCAGGCTTTTCGTGGTGGAGGCTTGCCAGGGTGCCTGGGCCCTGCGTTACGGCTGCTTGGCTGTGACCGATGCGACTTGGTGTTGCCTCGCTGGAGGGACTGGAGTCAGCATAGCGGGGACAAAGAGCAAAACTGGATATAAATAAGCTAAAAATTGGAGAAGGGACTTCAATCCACACCCCACAGCCCTTCGCTTCCAGCCCTGTGCAGCCACTGGAGCAGGCTGGCAGCCTCCGGCCTGGTGGGATCACTGTGCTGGGCACGCTGGGGCGAGGGGGCATCTTATTTTTTAATTTTTTTTTTGGTTTTGTTTTAGATCCTCGAACAAAAGACAGGATTTTAGACCAAGATTGATTTTAAGTCCTGGGTGAGCACTTTTACTGCCCTCCCACCTCCAGAGGGCCACAGACAACTCTCGCCTGGGACTCAAACCGCCGCCATATCCCGCCCCCAGCGCCCCCTGCAGGCGCGCAGCGCCGCGCCCCCTCGCAGGGCCCCGCCACTTTCCCCCGCTCGGCTCACACTTGCCTTTGGCGCCCAACCCGCCCCTCAGAGGGACAAACCACTTTTTCCAACTCCCTGGGGGTTCCCTACTGAGAGGAGAGGCAGTGTCACCCCCTTTTCCTGCATCAGAGCACCTTCAAAAAGGCCAGTGAGACATTTAGAGCAGAAAGGCAAGACACTCCCTACCGTCCCTTGCGGCGTCCCTTTCCGGCGGAGCGGGGCCTCGTTCTCTGCTGCGTACCTCCCCCTCCACCTGGTGCTGAATGGTTCGCGCCGGGTCGGGTCGGGGGAGGCTCCGCCGCCATTTTGTTTGCGTGAGGGGTGAGCGGGGCGCTGTGCTGCAGGGGCTGAAGGGGCGGGAGGAGGTGGTGGCGACCGGGACGACCCGGGGGTCACGCCGAGTACTCGTGCTGGGAAGAGACGGTGAGGGCGGGCACAGAAACAGCAGGAGGCACCGAGGCGGGCGCCTCCCCCATCCTTCGCAGACATGTACATCAAGCAAGTAAGTCGGCGGGGTCCAAGCCCGCCTGCCCTGTGCGGTGCGGCCTGGGCCTGTCTCGGTCGGTTTGGCCCGGTCTGCTTTGCCCTGCCCCGCCCCGGCTCTGGGATATCCTCAACCTCCGGGCGAGCGGCAGAGTCAGGTCTCGGCCCGCAGCAAGAGGCCCAGTGGCTGGTGGCGGGTCCGAAGGCCTTTGCTTGGTTCGCCGCTGTCCCGGGTGGAGACAGTGGTCCTTGCGGAGGGGAAGCGTCCCCGGCCCAACGGCAGAGCAAGTCCGCCGTGTAGACTGCGGGTGCCTTTCCTCCCCCTGTTCCCGCGTCTGGTTTCATTCATTGCAGGTGTGAAGTGGCGTTGTGGGGAGGCCCTTTTGGACCCAGGACTTGTCAGCGGGTTCCGTAGGGACCCTTTAGACGGCGTAGTCCTGGGGACCCGAGGCCAGGAGGATCGTACCCAAAACAAAGGCTCTCCTCAGCCTGCCAGGCGGCATCTTTCAGCTGTTAAAAAAGTTGTGGGTTCTCTTTTTTTCTTTTTTATTCGTTGTTAGTTTTTTGTTGGTGACTTTTTTCTTTTTTTTTTAATTTGCATGTGGTTGCGGTGGAGAAACGTGACTGTACTTGGGGTTTCAATTCAAACTGGTTTTGTCTGCCCATTCCCCCAGAAGAAACAACAGTTAGTGTTTGTATTGGGGATGATGCCTTAGGCCCCCGGGCATGAGCTGTTAAATCTATTATACTTCATTCTTGACAAGCAATCGACAGCTAACCTTCAGTTAAAACGCAGGTCATGGTATGGGCATTTTCCAAACAGTTTTTAAGATTGAGGTGATCTTTCTTCTGTAGTATGTCCCTGCAGTTGTATTGCGTAGTATATTGCATCGTAGGGTTGAATTTTATGTCTGCTTTCATATCACTGCCTATGTATGTTCGTACAAAGCCTGCTAGGTTCCTCATTTCTCAGTGGGCTCAAAATTGACCTGGCTTTCTGACACCCTGCAGGTATCTTTATTAAGCAGAATACTTTAGCATGTTTGAAAGTTCATGTTCTACATAGAAATCAGCTTTTCATCAACTGTTTGGCCGACTAGGGACTGTTTCTAATGCCTTTTGATCATGTTTAAATCACTCTATCATTGCAAGTGCACAAGTTGCTTTAGAGCCTTTTGAATAAGAGTTCTTATTCTCCAGATTTGAACTGCACAAAAGTAAACAGTAGTGAAGATACACAGAATCAGTCAGAAGTTCAAATTAAGTCAGAACAGGAGAATGAGTTTCCTCTGGAGGAAAAAATCTAGGTGGTGAATAACCAATACCATTCTAGGAGCTATAGAAGAGAGCATAACAAGGTGTGAATATGAGAATAAAATGAATGAGGGTGAATTTGGTTCCACCAATATCACTTATCTGGTTGCTTCCCAGAAATCACTCCTGGAGTTTGAAGATTAAAATTATTTAAGTCTTAATCTCAGGCTGTACAAGGCAATAAAGAAGTTATGAAGTTTCAGAATATTTAGGGTGGGTGAAGCAAGAAGCTGTCTAGGAAAAATCTTTGGGGGACAGGAATTGGTGTTCAGAGTCTGGCTAGATCATACTCGTGGTACCTGAGTTATGTGGGTGGTAAAAAGTTGTCCTTCTATAGTAATATCCAAGAAATAACAATTGGTTGTTTTTCCTATTTTGTAGAGGCTTTTGGGTTCTTATGAGAATAAAGTAGATCAATTATTCCAGTCTGGATATTTTTAGAGTATTACAGATAAACTGTAAAAATACTGGAGACCAAATTTTTGCCCATTTTCGGTTTTTTTTCTTGAAAACTGAAGCAGCATTGTTTGCCAAATGTTTTGTTGTTGTTTTTATTTCAATTTATTTTTCAAGACCAGAGGGAACATGGTTGCTGTGGCCTAGAGTTGGTGGCAAGACCTGAGTAGGATTTGCTGATCCTGTTTTTCCTTTGAAAGCCACTGGTACTGAGGCAGAGCTCACGAAAGTCTCCATCTGGCAGACGAGGCATGCTTTTTTTAGGGGTCACGGGGGTCTGTGTTTACGGCCACAGTGACTGAGTAGTCTTCAGTTCATACATTTTCTTAAAATCGCTTTCTGTAGTTTGGTCCATTAAATTTTGAAATCCTTAATTAATTCTGGTACAGTTGCATTTGATTTAGTTCTGGATACAGTGCAAGACCTGTATCTTGCCCAAGGAGAGGGAGCATAGAGAGTTCCAATTCAAAAAAGGTGGGTGAAGGATTGGAGGAAGTTATATTGGGAGACTATTCCTTTTCTGAAATAGCTAAGATCTGATGTTTCATGGTGAAATTTTCTGCCTACTCATATTCTTAGCTTCAGATGCCAGTAATGAAATGATTTTGCTAAGAGTATTTGACAAGGAAGCCGTAGTTCCTGGGAAGAGAATGGCTCTGTGATTTCTGACTAAAAGTCAGTTAACGCCTTTAAGTGTTACTTCATTTCAATTTTTATAAACTCTGCTGTCTGACATGGCATTTTCATTCAGTATTAGTGAGATGGTTTTAATCCTTTAGTGCAGACAGGTGGTAAGAGGAGTTTTGCTGTCTGCCTAACAAGTAATTAGTTTATGATAGCTGTTGTGGCGAAACATTACTATTGTTGTAACAATGTCTTGCTTCTGTTGGGGAAGAGCTAGGGGAAGGACATAACAATTAAATGTCAAATCTAGTCCTTTTGTAAGCGTTCTTGCTGAGATCTACAAACATCAAAACTTTTCAGGTGGCTGCTGTCTTTCTGATGTCTTACTGAGCAGAGCAAAGCTGCTGTGTAATCTTTCAACACAGCTTTAATGTTTGGAAAAGGCTGCTTGATGCTGGAATGTGTATGCTGGAAGTTCTGCTTCCAGCAGTTCTGCTGCTATGCAGATCTGATGAGGATGTTGTCCCTCTGTACCTTGGATGTTACTTGGCCTGGCAAACCTCAAATCACTAGAATGGTTGGAATTTGTCATGCTGCTTCTATATGGCTATTCGCTGTATAGGTCCTGGAATGATTGTGTAGGTTTGTATATGTCTATTCAGGAAGTGAATTTACTAGAACCAAGGTAGCTTGCTTTTTTCACTTTCCCTTCAGTCTGCACAGTAAAACAAAACAAGACTATATTGCATGTAAAATAGCTGAAGTCTGGTATAGTTTTTGCAGTCTGCAATTGCTCTGCTTGGAGAATCTGCAAAGAAGAATTCTTATGCTGTATGTGACTTGCATTATAAAAATTAAATATAAATCTAGCCCAGCTAGGATAAGTGCTTATTATATTGGGGTTTTCTTTCCTGTCTGCAATATTCGATGCAAATAGATCTTTTTGTGTAGTTTTTTTACAAAAAGACTCTCAGAACTCTCTCGTTCACTGTACTTTGACTTAGATAAGTACCAGTATCTCTTGTGATATGGGGAGAAATATCGGTCCCTAAAGTGATGCTTAGGTGAGGGGCAAGTTTTATGGTCCAAGTTCCTGATCTTGAGCTGGAAGGTTGAAGTGTGTGTGGGAGGGGTTGGGAAAATCAAGTCTATTACAACTGATGTAAATATTCTGTAAAATCTTACAGTTCAAAAACTGCTCAAGAACAGAGAGAACTTTGTAAAAAACCTCACTTTTCTCTTTAGGTGATCATTCAGGGCTTTAGAAGCTACAGGGACCAAACCATTGTGGACCCATTCAGCTCAAAACACAATGTCATTGGTAAGTTCTGATGCTTGTTTATTAAAACGAACTAGAGTTGCACTGTTATTTTAGGTGATGTTCCCATTAGCGTCCTTGATAGTAATCAAATGTAGGCAGAATATTAAAAACTATATTTTCTGGTTTGGAAAATTCTTTATGGTTGTCTGTAACACATTGCAAGGCATATTTCACTTACAGCAAAGTAATGCTAACATTCAATCTTACTGTGATAATAGTATGTCCAAGTATGCAGAAACTGAGGGAGGTCTGTAAACTCCTTCATATGTGCAGGTCTCTCTATCAGCCAACCCCCATTTAAAGGCTGTCCTTGCACGAACAGCAGCAGAGAATTATGTGTGTGTGCCAAGTGTGATAGCTTTTGATAAGTAAGCACGCTAGCTGCTATAAACTGCTGCACAGAAGATGATTCTCTTTCTTCCAGCTTTGGAGGAATGGATTTCTGGATTGTGACTGTCAAAAAGTATAATATAAGTTATGAAACTACACTTTGAAAATAACACCTAACAGCATGTTGTCCACCACTCTCATGCCTCTTATTTTTGCCCATGAGTGCCTGGTCTTGCCTTCTAATTTGTATTGACTTTAGTGATTGTGCAGCAACTTTGAGACTGCTGACCCAACAGAAAACAGTCAATTTTGGACATAAAAACTTAGTAGCCAGGGTTTACTCTTGAGACTGGAAAAAATGTGCATATGACTTAAAAGCATATCCTATTACATAGTACTACTTCAGCGGAAGCTAAAACTTTATCCAGGTATTTGTGTTTTTAAAAGGAAAAAAATAAATAAATCTGGCTTCGCTGTTCTGTCTTTTTAGAGATCTCATAGCAATCCCAGGTAGTTCTAGGGAGGAGGTGCATCTGGAGGGCATGTAGGCAGGGAAGGAAGGAAGGCCTGGGGTGCTCGTTGCTGCTGGAATGCAAGCAGTTTTGAAATTAATGCAGTAGGTGCTGGTCTTAAAGGTAAGAAACTGAGCCTTGCTGAAACACATCAGAATAAACACTGAGATTATTGTATATTAGTGTAGTGCAGTGTTCTTACACCTTTATTTTTTTAGATGGAAATAGTACTTATGCCAGTCATTTTTAAAACAAAACAGTGTTGATTTAACAAGTGTAGCATTAAGAGATTCATACTCTTCCTGAAGTTGATACAGTCAACCTGAATGCAAGGCAGGTGATTTCCTTTGGTTAAATATAAAATATTGAGGCTGACAGAAGAATTGGATTTAGGTCTACTGTTCTTATCCCACCAGGAGATCAGTATTAAAAATAAAAGGATTGGAATAAATAGGAGTGGTTTAACCATTATTCTCATGGAATAGTGTTTGTAAGTCATAGTAATGTGTTTGAGTGGGAAAATGACAGCTGTCTTGTTCTCAGACAATGACTAAGTGATCCATCTAATAAGTTTGCCTCGTTCTCTTAATTTTGGCTGTGTTCTATTTGGGTTCTGTTCTTGAATACTTATTATATGCAACATTCAGTGTACATTGCAGTGTTAACCTATGTCAACTTTGTGTTTTAATTATCAGTGGGAAGAAACGGATCTGGAAAAAGCAACTTTTTTTATGGTAAGCATGGATTTCTTAATACAATTTCAGGGGATGCTGATGATACCAGGTTTCTTTGTTTTTCCCAGAAGCTGTTTTACCAAATGTTCCTCCTCAAAAAGGAGTGGCGAATTGGTAATTACTTGACAATGGTGAAAGACAGATCGCAGTGCACTTGTTTAATACTTAACCTTCAGGTGTTTCCCTAGTATTTGGCTTCTCTTACTAAGGGCCTTCTAAATGGCACCAAAAAAAAACATTTACAAGGCGAAACTGATTCTAAAAATCACCCACCTTGAAAGCTTGATTGTGAGGATTTGCAGTTGCTTTAGACATTCGTAATACCTAAAATCTAAGCTGGTTCCATAGCAGTATGGCACAGCTTATGCAACCTTCTAACGTGTGGTTATGAGCGAGATTTTGTGTGGTAGGAGCATCAATGGAGGAGCAGAAAAACTAGTCAGAGGTGTTAGTGGACTTTGTGATGGTAGTCTTTACAAATTGCCAAGTGTTCAGTATTTTAGCAATATTTTTAACGTAGCCTGTGTGCGATGTATTTGTAGAGGAAAGTTCATTAATCCCTTCTTGTGTAGCATTGTTAATGCTTATGCAGTGAACTAGTGAGGTGGTGACAATGAGACTTCTTCAGAGAAATTCTAGTGTACAGCAGATGGGGTGACAAAGATCCAGCAGATTAAAGCTTCTGATGGAGAAACATCTTAAGATATTAGCAACGGCATGACTGTACTATGCAACAGTAAAACAGAAAGTTTTGAGTTAAAGAAACTGCTGAATATTTCCCTAAAGGAAAGGATAAATCTTCTGTTTCTTTACTGTTTTATCACAGCAATTCAGTTTGTCCTCAGTGATGAGTTTAGTCATCTTCGCCCAGAGCAGAGACTGGCTTTATTGCATGTAAGTGAAGGTGTATAACAACAAGGCTAAAGAATAAGCTAATGCATTTGAATGTTGCTACAAAATTGGTGTAAACCACTGAGGTGTGGATATTTTAAGCCAATTATTTTGAAAGCATCCTTAAACATTTTTTTATTTTCCTTTGGCACAAGAGAACTTATTACATAGTAATACATTATGCTGATGATGCACATCCATGAATGTGGATCCAAGATTTTCAGAAATAAAAATATATGTACTGGGTCTTACATAGATAGTCTTGACTCTCAAATGCTTGGAAGGAAAGGGGAGGTGGGCTTGTCAGGGATAAGGGGAGATGAATGAGCTCAAAATCCTTCTAAGATATGAATTACTTAATTTAAATATCTCCTTTCTTAGGAAGGTACAGGTCCTCGTGTTATTTCAGCGTTTGTGGAAATTATTTTTGACAATTCGGACAACAGGTTACCGGTAAGCTGAATATACTACTTCAGAAATAGATTATTGTTTCAGACTCTAGAAGTCTTCAGCAGGGTAACTGCTTTTGAGTCACTTCTGCTGAAAAGTGCCATAAACATTCTGGATTGGTTGTATGTACTTACTGCAAGCAGTTAAATTTACTGGCTTTTGTTCTCTTAAGATTGATAAAGAGGAAGTCTCACTTCGCAGAGTCATTGGAGCCAAGAAGGACCAATATTTCTTAGACAAGAAAATGGTGACGTAGGTACTTCTTTTCCTCATCTGAATGAGGCTAGTAGTATTTCTATAAAATTCCCTAGTCAATCCAAACACTTGCATCTCTAGCCTAAAACAAATTAACTCAATTGTGTAATACTGAATACCTGTAATTTGACAACAAGGACTTCGGTCCTTGTGCAATGTAGACAGCAGACTTTGAATTTACAGTTGAATCCATTAATTATGATGTTTAACTGCTTATATAGTATTTATTTTGGGGCTTTTTTTACACAGAAGAGTTACTTGACTTTAGGTTGTTTCATACCCATCCTCGTGATATCTTTTCCTGTATTTAGCTCCTCTTTGCTTTGAGGTTCTTCTTTCTTAATGTCTTTCCAACACTATAGTATTTTAGGTATTTTTCATTTATATTACTTAATTTCAGAATTAGCTATTATCAAATAAAGAAGATCCTTCAAACAGAGTATGCATTGCACACAGTGATTATACCAAGTGATGTATAGTTGTGATACCTTACTGAATTTTTACAGCTCTCACTTGTACTGTAAGTATTTTTAATAGATTCACAATAACATTTCAGGAAAAATGATGTAATGAATCTTCTTGAAAGTGCTGGATTTTCTCGCAGTAATCCCTACTATATTGTCAAACAAGGAAAGGTAAGATTCTTTTTCATGAAGTGGAAGAAAACACTATCAAGTGTATCATGTTTCCTGGGTGCCAAAATTAGTTCAATTATTTGCAGAAGTAAACCAAAGCCTAAGTCCGTTTTAGTTTGTAACAGTTCTTGTAGATGCTGCTTTTGCAAATATTACTGCTTTAGTAGTTTATGTGGATTTTCAGAAAAGAGTTTCAGTGTCTGTAATGTTGATATCTAGAGAAGTTTTTTTTATGGTAATCTTTGCAATCGTGCTTTTCTGTATACTTAAATATGAAGCGAACTTAATTCTTATGAGTACTGCAGTGTAAACTCATAGATTTCTGGGCCCTTCTGTCGTAAGATGAGTAAGTAAAGTGATTGTAGAGAATTCTAAGGTGCTAAAAATAGTGACTGTGGAGGATGAATGGAAATATATGGAAGCACCAAAAGTGAACACAAAGTAGGGAAAGGGCTCACAGCAGGCCCTGTGTTAACTGGTCTTCAAAACCCAAGTGCCCTTACCAGACCTCTCCAAGGACACTCAGATCTGGAGACAAAGGACAGATTACTTGCAGTGGCTCGGACACCATGGAGACACTGATAACCACAGCTCCAAAAGATTATGGAAAGGCATATTTAAAAGGGGAGTGCAGGATACTTGGGGAGCACTTGATGGCAGAAATGCTGACCCACCAATACAGTCTCTCAGATTTTTATCAGGCTTAATTTTCCTAAACAGATGAATGTTGGAAGAAATATCTTCAGCTAGAAAGTCTCTTGTGTTTTGTAGTGGTGATGGGTACACGTGACTTTTCAGATGAAAATACACTTACTGGTTTTAATGTAATACAAAACCCAGTTACCTTACCCCACTGAAATTCAGTTGAAGAAAAATTAGTTTTATGTCAGCTTTAATTGTATGACTGATTTAATGTTGGATGAATGAGTGTTTTATGACCTAAATTAGAAATTCGGAGATGTATAAACCCTACAGTTTGTTATGGTTTTATGGAGGCATTTAAACTATTTGGTTTAGCACCAGGACTTAAAACCCCAAAGCTGAGTTTCTCTAAAGATAATTTTGAGCAGGTAATGATCTCTTCAGTTTATGTAATAGAAGTATCTTGAGTTTTAGCAATAACTGGTAGTATTTGAAAACCAACAAATGCATTACAAGCAGAATACTTGCAATCCTAAAATAATTTTCTCAAAAGGAAAGCAGTACTAGGTATCTGAAGCTGCCTGCCAAAACCTCAGGCAAGGTTTTTTGGCACAGCAAAAAAAAGTGCAGTTTTTGATCTGTTGTGGTTAGCCATACATTCAGAGCAGGCTGTTGAAATCATACATCTTGGATTTTCAGATCAATCAGATGGCCACAGCTCCTGACTCTCAAAGACTGAAGTTACTAAGAGAAGTAGCTGGTACCAGAGTATACGATGAACGTAAAGAAGAGAGTATTTCACTAATGAAAGAAACAGGTAAAAAGAGTTTAAGAAATGAATGCTGCAGTGATTGCACTAACTCTCAAGGTTTATGGCTTTTTCAGTAATGCTAATTGCTAGATAGATTTTATTTGTGCTATATTAAACAATACAGAGCGTGACGCATTTCCCCCTCGAATCAAAAGGTGTAATAAGTGACTTCATGTGTGCTTCTAGTAATAAAACTTTTTAGCTAGGCTGGTAGGGATATTTGTGCTGTTCAGAACAGGTGAATGATGTCAGCTGGCAGTGATCCAAAAATCAGGATACCTACTGCTGTGCAAACACTAAAATTTATGTAATATAGCCTGTACCTACTTGAAGTGTGTGAGCCAAGAGCCATGCTTGTATTGCCTTACACAGCTAGTATCAACAGTTCTGTTGTTAGGTTATTTTCTGGGGGGAACTCCTGAACATGGATTCTCCTTTTGACGTTTCATAACTATTGACAAATAGTTAATCACTAGAAGAGATTCAGTAGCTTTAAAGGTGTGGGAATGTATTACTGTGTTTAACTGCACTTCAACCTTGTCATCTTTTCTAAAGAGGGCAAACGAGAGAAGATCAATGAGTTGTTGAAATACATTGAAGAGCGACTGCATACCTTAGAGGAGGAGAAAGAAGAGCTGGCTCAGTACCAGAAATGGGATAAAATGAGGAGAGCATTAGAATACACCATTTATAATCAGGAGCTTAATGAAACCCGAGCTAAGCTTGATGAGGTAAAATATGTTGGCTAATACAAAATATATAATGAGATGTTGATTTGCTTTCACCACGTTCCTTGATAGAATCATGGCAATATTCTTCACTAATGTAACAAATTACTCTCTTTCTGGAACTACTATTAAAACAGAATCTTGCTACTTAAGCTATTCGTGATATTTCTGTACAGCTTTCTGCCAAACGAGAGACAAGTGGAGAGAAATCCAGACAGCTGAGAGATGCACAGCAAGATGCTAGAGATAAAATGGAGGTAAAAATACCTTTAACAAGGGCTTTCCAGAGTTGTGTTTTGCTTTGTGTTTGTTTGGTTTTTTTGGAGGGGGAGATGGGTGAAGGATGTGTGGTTTTCTGAAGCAGTGCTAAATTCTATTTTATGCTTTCATCCAGTTTGGAAATTGGAGAAGTTTTTACACTTTTAGCGTATCTTGATCTACATAATAATAATCTTGTGAGTTTTGATAGATACGGAAATGTGCATGCAGTGTTTAAGATACTACTTAAATTTGCATAGGAAATAGAACGGCAAGTTCGAGAACTGAAGACAAAAATTTCGGCCATGAAAGAAGAGAAAGAACAACTTAGTGCTGAAAGACAGGAGCAGATTAAACAGAGGACTAAACTAGAGCTGAAGGCTAAAGATCTGCAGGATGAATTAGCTGGCAACAGTGAACAAAGGGTACGTAATGGCAAAGTCTTAAAATGTCAAGGTAGTATATTTTGAAGGTTTTGTTTTAGATACTGTAACCTTTATTTTCTAAAGTTTGCCAGACAGATATCTTAGTCTGTTGTGATGTCTTTAGGGAATGTAAAGATGGACTTCTGTGTTGCGATCCTTTATTTATCATTCTGCATATTGCAAAATCAAGCACTTATAATTCTCTTAATCGCTGCAAGTATTGGGAAGGAGGGTTTTGCTTGTAGGACTGATTTGAATTTGGTTGTTTGGCCCATACAGACTTTCCTTGCTTGCATAGTTTAGCTTCTTGAGAATGCTTCGTTTCACCCCTATTTGCTGTCCTAATTGGAACTGAATTAACTTCTGTTAACTACAGTTTAGTGTGAGATAAGCAGTGGCATCTTGCAATCTTAAAGTTGTTCTTTAGAAGCGTATATTTATCTAGTACAGTTCCTAATATTACCTAACTTGACTGCTTTGTTTGACTTTCAGAAAAGGCTGTTAAAAGAGAGGCAAAAGCTGCTTGAGAAAATTGAGGAGAAGCAGAAAGAATTGGCAGAAACAGAGCCAAAATTCAACAGTGTAAAAGAAAAAGAAGAGAGGGGAATTGCTAGGTATGTGGCATTGAACAAAGGGAGTCAAAGCATTAAAAAAACCCCAAACACCAAGATACTATCAATACTATCCATATGTGCAATTAACTCAGAACTGTGCTTGTTGCTTGAGAGTGGGATAGCTATATGTACTTACAGGTGGTCTGTAAAAAGCTTCCTTTATTGTTGTGGGGGGGAACAGTATTAGGTAAAATTAATTTTTAAACTTAACCACTTCTGTGGGCTATTGTTGACTTTTTGTTTTGTGAAGCCTTCTGGGTGATTTAATGGTTTATGACACAATCCTTTTCTTTTTGTTACTGATGTGCTTGAATTTTAGAGCCCGGTTTGACACTTTTGTAAATTTTTACAGTAATTCTTAATGCTTGCTCTTAAACTCAAGATTTCCTTTTAATACAGCACGTCTTTCCCTTCTCAAAATAGACTTGCACAGGCTACACAGGAAAGAACAGATCTCTATGCAAAACAAGGTCGAGGAAGCCAGTTTACTTCCAAAGAAGAAAGGGATAAGTGGATAAAGAAAGAACTGAAGTCTTTAGATCAAGCCATCAATGACAAGAAGCGGCAGATTGCAGCTATACACAAGGATTTAGAGGATACAGAGGCAAACAAGGAGAAAAATTTGGAACAGTACAGTGTAAGTTTTCAGCTTATTACTTCTCAGGTTTTTTTGAGAGAAGGGTTAAACACTCAATCTAATCTTGGACAATTAGACTTTAGTGCCTATTTATAAGCAGGATGAGACTTTCTGGTTGGGTGCAGTCTTTTAAAAATGTATTATTGAAAACATCTGCAGATAAACTCTAAACTCTTTAGCACTGCATCTAAATTTACTCTGACTTTTTCTGGTACTTGCCCAGTGTTTCGCCTGAGTTTTCAGGAAGGGACTTGGATCTGTCTTGCTCTTGTCTAGGTTGAACGTGACCATTTCATAGAAATAACAACTTGTTATGTGTTTATAGAGGTCTGCATTTGTTGTTTTCACTCTTATTTTCCCTAAGCAGAGGATCTTTTAAGCTATGCTGCAAGTGCTGCACCTTTGTGCCACAGTTAGAAGTTGTATCCCTATCCATGTTAGAAGATGAATCTGTGTAGTATAATCTGCATACTTTTTTTTGATTTTCATTTCCATTCAGAAATGGCTCTTACACTGCAAATGCAGCAGTACAATGCACAGTGCCAATGCTGCTACCCTGTATGTGCTGATAGACAGTGTTCTAGATCTTTCTCTACCAAAATGAAGGATCAGTCTGACAAAATCTAGGAATGTAGCTGGATAAAGGCGATGGTGTTCTGCTAAAATATTGTTTGGATGGGGCCCACATTAGCAAAATGAAGATTCTCTGAGCTGGTGAATGAAAGAAATGGTGTTTACCATTGTAATGTAATTGTACTGCTCAGTAGGAATTGTGTAAGACAGAAGAGCTTAAATTTGAGGTGGCCTTTGATTTGTTTTATAAACATGCCTTGGTTTTCTTTTTCTCCTTAAGGTCGGTTCATGCTTAGGCTAAGAGTTGTATAGCTTTTTGTTGTTCAAAGAGCACATGTCTTGGGTGAATGTGATGGAGAACTTGCAAAGTTAGGTTGGAAAAAGTTGGCTGTGTTTTCAGTTTGGCTAGTCCTCCTGTAGGCAGGTAGCTGTGAAAGCATTATGTGAGTGCTTGCCCTGAGCTGCTTTGAAATGGTGTTGAAGGAGCAAGGGGAGGAGATCTGTGCAGTGGCTTAAACAGCATGCTGTTGACAGCAGCTGTGGTAAAGTACTCATACTGCTGGAGAGCAGGCTAAGATTTTTGACTAATAGCAGTATGGCATGATTCATGAGATTAATATGTATGTTCTTATCACAGATGTTATTTCAGAGCATGATTACACAGTTATGTGCATGACAGTTACTATTTGGATTCGATTTCTTACCGTGGCTTACAGTGACCCACTTCATTGTGGTACCTAGATGCACAGTTCAGCTCGGTGCCTGCCTTGCAGTCTACTTGATAACTTCACTTTGTTACTGCTCCCTTACAAAGATGTATTTATGCTCTGCGTTTGCAGTTTGTTTTAAATTGGTTAAAACATTTGTAGGAATTGTTTATGAATTTTAAGTAGTAATTTAGTATTGAATAAAAGAAAGATTTTTGAACATAGAGAGCTGTAGTTTCATACTGTTTTGTTCTTTGTGTTAGAAACTGGACCAGGATCTTAATGAAGTGAAGGCTCGTGTTGAAGAACTGGACAGAAAATACTATGAAGTGAAAAATAAAAAGGATGAACTACAGAGCGAAAGAAAGTTAGTAATTAATTGAAATATGTCTGAATCTCACTTAATGTGAAGGACCCCAACAGTGTAGTTTTTAACATGGCATGTAGGTATGTTTTTTAAATATAGCCATGTATGAACTCCTGCACTTCTCCTTCCCGTTAGATTAGCAGTCTTTGAGAATAATAAGAATAAAAAAAATATTCAGACTTCATGCATGCTTAAAATATTTTAATTATTTTTGTTCTGTAGTTATCTATGGAGAGAAGAGAATGCAGAGCAACAAGCTCTCGCTGCAAAGCGGGAGGATTTAGAAAAGAAACAGCAGCTTCTCAGAGCAGCAACAGGAAAGGTAAGATACCTTGGATTTGAGAATTCCTTGTGGAAGCTTTTCTTCTCTTAAAGGACAAGTTAGAGTCACATCTGAAAGATGTGAAAGTTACTTTGGTTATGGTCTTACTGTCATAATTAAGGTGGAGAAATTACATTTGTTAGCTGAATATTTCAAATATTTATAGCTCTAGAACTACTTGGAAAAGAGTTTTGTAAGCTCAAGGTAATTGAGATACAAGGAGACCAGGTAAAAATGAAATACTTCTAAAATGTCTTCCAAAATCTTTTTGCTTTACAAAAATGATCTTGAAAAGTGGCAGACTCAAATATTTAGGTATCTTCTGTTGAAGCTGTAGGTTAGTTAGCAGTAACTTGGCAAAAAAGAAGGTTGTCACTTTCACAAAGCTAAAAGTAAAATGGATATTACCTCTACATCTTTTAATTGTGGTGTGATAATGAGTTGTATTTTAACAGGCCATTTTGAATGGTATAGACAGCATAAACAAAGTTTTGGAGCACTTCCGTCGAAAAGGCATAAACCAGCATGTTCTAAATGGATATCATGGCATTGTGATGAATAACTTCGAATGTGAACCCGCTTTCTACACCTGTGTTGAAGTTACTGCAGGGAACAGGTAATTACATACTCTTTAGTGTTACAATTTAGCTGTTGCTTCTGAAAGTTTTATTCCTTTGAACTTGAGCTCTTGTTCTTTTTTTGTCAGTGACTTCTATATAGCATGATCAAACAGCTAGTCCTTCAAGAAGGAACTAAGAAGAATCCTGCCTATTTAAAAATTAATCCTAGCTGCTCTTGTTCTTGTTTTTTAAAAAAAAAAAAACCCAGAAAACAACCTAAATCAATACCACACACAGACCCCCCAAAAATTCCCCAGACCCACATGCCTGACATTTACCAGAAGGATTAGTGGTGAGTCTGACCTATATTGAAAAAAGTGGATGGCATTTTCCTGTGTGATGAGCTCTACAGGAAGCAGTGCTGATGTTTCAGTGATAACAATCAATAAGAATTACTTCACTTACACTAGAAAATCTCATGGGTGAGGATGGTCTCTAAACTATCAAACAGCTATTTAAAAGCTATCAGAAAAGCTGTTGAGTGTTAATGAGTCTGTGTGTAATGTATGTTCTAGAAGTAAAGTGCCTGTTGAGTGATCCACCAATTCCTGCAGCATCTGACACTTCAAATTAATTTGTTTTTTTGTGTGATCAGTCCCCTGTTCCAGTTCATGAGTAGTCATACAAATCTGTGTTCTAATGAAATGTAGATGGTAGCGTAAAGGCAGGAATGAGGACAGTGATGACGTGGTCTTACAAACTATCCCATAGAAATGTTGATGCAGTCCCTCAGCTGATATATTTGTGTCTTTGAGCAAGAGTGTCTCTTCAGAGTACTCCATGTTTTCTCTGAATCCTCCTGTGCCTCAAAGTTGCGAAAAAAGGAGTAAGTGAACTGTAGTTCAGCTGGCAAAAGATCACTTGCTTCAGTCCCTCTGATGCTAGTCCCAGTCATGCACAGGGAGGTAGATCTAGTCTCTGTTGTGTACAGAGACATAAGATGCAGCCTGTGTAAATCCATGCAAAGAAGGCTGAATGTTGTGTGTTGGAGTGCTATGGAGGTGAACCAAAAAAGGCTGTGTACACGATGACACTGTACACATTGAGTTGCTCATGTGACTGCACTGTGGAGTGTAAAATTCTTGGCTCATCCCATTTTAATAAAAAAGAATAGAGTGTATCCACTTCTGTATTCTAAAGGACAGACTTGAAGAGAAAATGCAGTGCAGGTTTATATGGATATGTTATTTAAAGGTACCTGCATGCTTACTGTTCCCATACAAATATGTTAGTGCCTTTTAGCACAGTGAAGTTTTGCTTATTTGTTGTTCATGTTAATTAGGTTGTTCTATCACATTGTGGATTCTGATGAGGTCAGTACAAAGATCCTAATGGAATTTAACAAAATGAACCTTCCTGGGGAAGTTACTTTCCTCCCTCTGAACAAGCTGGATGTTAGAGATACTGCTTATCCCGAGACTAATGTGAGTTGGAGTTCATTTTGAACCTTTCTCTGCTTCATAATTACAAAGCCTCATATTTTGAGTTGTGTATACACTTACTGCACACCACTTGGTTCGCTCTCGAAAGCCTGCAATTAAATAATACTTCTAATGTATGGTTCTCAACGGAAAAAACTGTGTTCTAGGAAGATACTTACTTTCCTACCAGGTATTTGTTCTTCAAAGTTTAACTTCATCTTACAATAAAATTCTACTTCTCTTTAGTATCACCAGTTGTAACCTGATAATCAATAATTGCCTGAATTACTGAATTGTAGTTCTTGTCCATGGCAGCATTTCAGCTTCAAAAGCTGGAGAGCCATGTTACATGTTGCAGCCGTGGACAGTTTCTCAGTAACTGGAAATGAGTTGTGTTTTTCTGTTTAAAAATGCATAGTTAAACCTTCAGTGCAAACAACATAAAAAGTAGTTCTGAAATACATTTCAAGAAAATATCTGCTCTTACTTAAAATTGTAGTAGTGAATTAATTGTGAAAATGTTAACTGCTTCCTATAATAAACTTATTCTAAATTCTTTAAAAATAGATTTGTTTGTTTTCTCTCAGATAAGAAAAAATAAATAGGAAATGGTCATGATGTCTATTGTCTTTATTTTGGGAGGGCTTTGCTAGTAAAATGGTGTTAATGTTTGTGTCCTGCTCTTTACAGAAAGGAATAACATTTTTTGGAGGAAAAGATTTTACTGCCAATTTGTGATACTTACTCAACTTGTTTCAGTAGCAGTTTAATACTGGAGTGAGATTCCTGGCAGTCTCTTAGATATCTTAAGGCTCAAGCCTAGCTGTTAAAAGCTAAAATTTCAAAATCTAGAGTGTTTATGTGTTTGCCTTGGGAATATTCAGTCAGTGTGTCATCCTTCTACCAACTGACAGCTGCTTATTTCCAAAGTATTCACAATGTTGTAGTTTGAGTTCAGGTTTTGACATCCTGTATGTAAATAATGATATACACAGCTCCAATGTTAATATTTAGTGAATTTGAGATAGGCTAAATCTTTAGAAATTCTTGTTATAAGGCTGGTGTCTATTCTGTTTTTACTCTTGATGATAGTTTCTTTTTTTTCAGGGCTCTCTTGAATTCTGTATATGAATTAGTTGCACTGTACTTGCCATATTTGTATCAGTATGATGTTCTCATTAAAATCACTGTCACTTCAGGATGCTATTCCTATGATCAGTAAACTGAGATACAACCCAAGATTTGACAAAGCTTTCAAACATGTTTTCGGAAAGACTCTAATTTGTCGTAGCATGGAAGTGTCTACCCAGCTGGCCAGAGCTTTCACTATGGATTGTATTACTCTGGAAGGTAAATATTGCAATTTTATGAATTAATTCTTCTAAAAATTGCATCCCTAGAATGTCTGGCTCATTAAACACAGTCTATTAGTGTTGTCAAAATAAGTTTATTTTACATAATAGAATAGTTGACTGTGATGTACAGGGTTGTCCTTGGATAAGTACAGTACTTAAAACTACAGAATTTCTTCACAGGATTTGAATTTTCTTATGATCTAAAAATTAGCTATGTATCTCCATCCTGAGAATTGTAAAGTGGATTAGGTTTGTATTCATCCAACTTGTTTTATCCAGTTTAACAGGCATTCATTTTCCTGCAGTATTTATGGTGTATTCCACAAACTTAAACCAGTGTTTAGGTTGCAAATGTATGGCCTTAATTACTGCTAAGTGCAAGGTGAATTCTACTGCATACCAGACACATTTACATGTTATGTTCTCTGAAATAATCTGTATCTCTTGTTACTTGCCTATTCTTGGAGGGCAGATTGCCTGCAGGCTTATTGTTGTATTTTTGTCTCTTAAAGTCAAACTGAAAAAATTCCTAAGGATGTCTGAGGAGGAAATTATTAATTTTTCAGTAACAGAATATTTGGCAAGCCACAGATGCGGCTAATTTCTCAGCCTCTCTTCTGTTTTCTCCTTCACAGAAGATATGAGGGTAGTGCTAGGCATTTGCATTTTTCCCTTAATATGTTGGATTTTTACCTTCAAGCTGCCTGGTTTCAGAAGTTAATTAAATGAAAAGAAGCAAACAAAAAGTAGCTAATGCTTAAAGAAGATCATAGCAGTCTGTGCTGGTCTTGGGAAAGGAAATGCACTTTAAATTGAATACAGAAATAAACATTTCCCTAGTTACTGTAAACATATGTACCTGATTCCTGATACAGTGCTTCTGTAGAGTAGCTGAAATGTGGTAGCTAATGTGCTAAATGGTATTGCAGAAACTGCTCTGAACGTTACAGAGAGCATACAGTGCAGTTCATAGTCTCATTCTGTAATGCTCTTAGGTGATCAAGTCAGCCATCGTGGTGCTTTGACTGGAGGTTATTACGACACCAGGAAGTCTCGGCTTGAATTGCAAAAAGATGTTAGAAAGGCAGAAGAAGAACTTGGTGAACTTGAAGCAAAACTCAATGAAAACTTACGCAGAAACATTGAAAATATCCTTTTGTTCTTGGGGAAAGGTTGTGTGATGACAAAGCTTCTGTTTTGCGGTTACAGTAACAGATGAAAAACAGGAGACTATCTTTTGTTAATGTTAGTAGCTGTGGCATTTGTTTTGACTGTCGTTTGTGCAGTGTGGTTCTATAGGTCACTGTAGGGATCTTAGTAACAAAGAAATCAACGGTAAAACAGAAACAAACAAAACCCCTGCGTGTGAAAATTGGCATACAGCCGGTGGAAATAGCAGCTTTTAAAACATATCAATTGTTTATGTGCTGAATTGCATTCTTTCAGAAACATCATTTTTAGGTCAGTGCAGCTACTTAAGAAATAGTTTCTAACCATTCTGTTAATTTTTTGGTAAAACTTCGATACTGGGGAAACTTGACTGAAAAATAGTAATTGACATTTGCTTCAGAGAGTGGCTGATGCTGTAGGCTTCGGGGAAAAAGAAGCCTTAGTAATCTGTCCCCGTTAAAATTTGATCTTGATCTTTAAAACTTAGATGAGGTTAAACTTTAATTATGAGGCTTTCTATTCCTTCTAGAGTTTGTTGTAGTAACTGCTATAACCAGATATTCATGTTATCTGTGTTAATCTTCACTGCTTCTTCTGACTCCTGCTGTATTTATAGTAGTTGTGTCCTGAATTGGTGTGTTACATAGCCCACTTATGCTTGGTGGGGGGGAAGATAGAGAGCATTATATTACAATTAAGGTCTGAGTTATTTGACAGTCTTGGTCTTTTCCGTCTCTTTGTACAAAAACGCAAGTAACTGTCACCTTTTTCTTTAACCTCTTTAATGCTGCAGTGTTATTCTGAGATCTGATATCTAGAATCCAGGGACAACGGAGGTTTATATATAAATACGTTTGGGTTTTTTTCTCCATTATCCAGGTCATTCTGTCCTTTGAACTAAAGTCCTTTGTTTTTTTGACCTGCAGCAGTACATTAGAGACATTGTTTTGGGCAGCAGATAAGCAGAACACTGAAGCCTATGCTTAGATCCACAGCTGATTACAAAACTCTAAAATGATGTACCTATGTCTTAAGGCAGTTGAATGTTGAAATGGTCTGTTAAACATGACTTAAACTGGCCTCACATGCACCAGCAATAATAAATGTCTTTCACCCTTCTTGTTACCTGTAAGCAAGGTGCAGGACCCAATTTGTGTATCCGCAATTAACTATTTAAGTGCAGTATTTTCTCCTTCCTTAGATATTTGTTTACAGATATGTAGGTGTGTGGTTTTAAAAGGATTTGTGGAGATGCTAATGTTAATGCTAATCCTTGTGCATTTGTACAGGTAGCCTGCTTTTTGTGACTAGGAATGGGAGCTTGAATTTCTGCTGCTTGCAGTTAAACTCCCCAGGTACCTGTTAGACCCTTTGGTTTCAGTGTAACTTTAACTTTTAACCACAACTACTATTTTGGAACTGAGAAATCTTTCCTGCTATTAAGTCAAAATCTTTAGGCCTGAGTTTCTTTCTGAGGAGGGTGTGGGTAGGATGCTCTGTGGTGTACCCTTCAGCTGTGGTCAATCAGTGACTGTTGTAAGAGCTGTCACTGCAGTCTGACAGTAACTTTTAGAACATAATGCAAACAAACCTCTAGTTATTTTCAAAGTAAGATATCCATTCCCACTAACTTCCTGTTTTGTAGCTCAAACATTTTGTGAAAACTGTATGTAGCGAAATGTTTTACTGTAACCTCTGCTTTGGGGAATTACTTAGTTTTTAGGGCATTTAAAGTGATATCGTATTAAAACATGCATTGCAGTAGGAGTAACCGGATGTTAGTGATTCAACCTCAATTAAAGCTGAATCTTCTGCAAGCTCTGCACTGTGACTTATGCCATGACATCAAAATTAGCGCAAACAAATGACACTTTTTGCCTCAGAATTGAGTAAGGGATAATTGTATTGTTCTAGTATTTCATTTTAAATGTAGGCATCTGCTCTTCTATATTTTGTAAGATCTGAAGTTTTCTTACAAGGTCAGATGTTTCCCTGTGTTCTTCTGAGTGCCATGTTGTAAAACGAAGAGCTAAAGGAAGCTTTCCCCAATTTGTTCTTGGTGTTAATAAGGGTTCTCAAGTTACTTTTGTTGATTTCTTCTATACCACTGAATATTTTGGTTTTGTGGGCTTGGTTGGTTTTTTGTTTTGGTGGCAGGTTAACATGCCAATTGGAATAAAAATTGGAAGTACTAGTAAGGTATGAAATGCCTTTTAAAACAAGGATAGAGTTTTCCTTAGCCCATGGTATGGATTAATAATGAGATTGACCAGCTAATGAACCAAATGCAGCAAATTGAGACACAGCAGAGAAAGTTCAAAGCCTCTCGAGACAGTATTTTGTCAGAGATGAAAATGCTGAAGGAGAAAAGGCAGCAGTCTGAAAAGACATTTATGCCGAAGGTATAGTATGGGTATATTGAAAGCTGTTACTAGTTTCATATTAATAGTCTCATTAATATTACTGATAAACTTGCATTCCATTCTGGTTAACATCATAATATGAAGAGATGACTAGAGATCTGTCACAAAAAAATGCTTGTGTAAACAGAGAAGTGTAATTCATACAAATCTGCAGATCACTTTGAGGAATGATTCTGTCTAATATCTGTTCCATAGCAACGCAGTTTGCAGAGCTTGGAGGCAAGTTTACATGCTATGGAGTCAACTAGAGAATCATTAAAAGCAGAACTGGGGACGGATTTGTTGTCTCAGCTCAGTCTTGAAGATCAGAAACGTGTAGATGCTCTTAATGATGAAATTCGACAACTACAGCAAGTAAGGAAATGAAAATGTCCTTACCATTACATGTGGTACTTCTCTTCCCAGTAAACTTATTTTTGTGCTTTCGTATGAAGAGTCAGTGATGAATATAGTGTAAGTAAAGTAGTGTTTCATCAGTAGCAGGTAGGCAAACTTAGAGTTTTCTCATCTGCAAAGTGTATTTGCATGTTTTTCCCAAAAGCTGGGTGAATTTTGCTAGCTGTGTTGTGTGACAGTTATTTGTGTTTGAATCATCACAAGTTCCATGCTCCTGCTCTTGGACTTTAAAACAATAAATACAAATAGATATAATCTGAAAGGAATGATGCACAGTGTGTGGAAAATAAAACAATGCCTTTAAGTACGTGGTAGATGAGGTAAAAACTCAGGTTTTGTCTGACACCCACATTGCTGGAAAAATACTCCTTAAGTATACACTAAAGCTGTCCTGGGTTTAAGAGTTGGATTCAGATGCTAATGCAGTTTAAGCAACTTGCTGATTTGTATGGTTGACTTTTACGCTAGACAGCTGCAAAAATACTTGCCATTTGGTTCTTCCTGCATGTTAAAATTAGAGCAACTGTCCAAAGAATTTTGTGATACTTTAATACATAGAATTGTTGAAGAGTGGGGGCTTGTTTGTCTTATTTTTTTAAGGAGAAAATAGTTGTTTAGGAGTCAGTTAAGGCAATTAATATACTTTTTTTTTTTTCAGGAAAACAGACAGCTTTTGAACGAGAGGATTAAACTAGAAGGCATTATCACAAGAGTTGAAACATATCTCAATGAGAATCTGAGAAAACGCTTAGACCAAGTGGAACAAGTAAGGATATTATCTTAAATGTGCTTTTGTAATCTGCGTTTAGTTTATTACCAGGGCTTCAGTGTGTTAATCATTTGATAAATCCTTACTCGTTACCCTGCATTATCTGTAATGGGTTTCGTTTCCATGTTGTACTTAAATTTCAGCACAGTATTTTAGGTATGTGGATTTTTACAGAAATCCTACTGTAAATAAACAGCCTATGTATAAATAGGACCATCAGAATGATAAATTTGTTTGAAAATGTAACCATTCTCTAAAACTTGACTCAAATATTTACTCAATTTATTTGTAGAATAGCAGAAGATAACTTATTTGTCTGGCTTATACTTCTGTTTCGTTCCATGCTGAAGCTTGGTGGCATTTACTTTGTCCCATAGGAACTGAATGAGCTTCGGGAAACAGAAGGTGGCACAGTTCTTACTGCCACAACATCGGAACTTGAGGCTATCAACAAACGAGTGAAAGATACACTGGCACGGTCAGATGGTTGGTAGCATCATTTTTTTTTTTTTTTTAAAGAAAATTCTCCAGGGTTTTGGAAGTTCACACACACCATATTTTAGTTTAGAACTAGACTATAATATGAGAAGTAATCATTAATTTCAACTATGTTGTAGTAGTTAGATAGCATGTAACAGATTTTTGGAACCTACTCTGAAAGATGAGTGAAACAAGATTTTGTGTATGTTCTACGTAAAAGAAGATGTCCACAATTGCGCACTGTAATACCAGTAAGTATGTGTTGGTGATAACAGGCTTCTGGCTTCAGGGCATAGTACTTTTGAAGCAATCTTCATACAAGCATGGTCTTGTAGAGTTGTTCTGGAATTTCGTCTTACCTATCTAAAACTAAGTTGCTGTCAAATAGGAAATAGCATCTGTGTAACTCGGACTTCTTTTGCTTCTATTCTAGACTTTAACAATATGATCGTAGTATATTTGTTGGGTTTTTTAAGCCATATGCTCATGGGGAAGAAAAGAGAGGGATTTTCAGCTTTTGGTCTTAAAATTAATTTTCTACTTCTTAATAGATCTTTTTCTTTAGATTATCTTTACTTCATAAATACTTGACGGGATAATTGCTGATTTTATGCAGGCATGTAAGACTTACCACTCTGGGTTTTGTGCTCACCCGATATTTCAGATCTGGATAATTCTATTGACAAAACAGAAGCAGGAATTAAAGAGCTTCAAAAGAGCATGGAACGCTGGAAGAACATGGAAAAGGAGCACATGGATGCCATTAATCATGATACAAAAGAACTTGAAAAAATGACTAACAGGCAAGGCATGCTCCTCAAGAAGAAGGAAGAATGCATGAAGAAAATTCGCGAGTTGGGTTCACTTCCACAGGAGGCTTTTGAAAAGTATCAGACTTTAAGTTTAAAGCAGGTAATAAGTGTGTTTGGTTTCAGGTTTCATGCCCTGAAATACTAGTGTCAGGTACATCTTGAGTGTCAAATGTAGCTCTAATGCAAGTCACTTGATATGTTAATATTTTCCATTCACAGTTATTCCGCAAACTGGAGCAGTGCAATACAGAACTGAAGAAATACAGTCATGTTAATAAAAAAGCTTTAGATCAGTTTGTGAATTTCTCAGAGCAGAAGGAAAAATTGATAAAAAGACAAGAGGAGCTCGACAGGGGCTACAAATCCATCATGGAGTTGATGAATGTCCTTGAGCTCAGGAAATATGAGGCTATTCAGCTGACTTTCAAACAGGTAACAAAATGGCAACAATTGTAAAGATACTGGTGCTGAAATTAAATTGTCCTGTTATGTAGCAGCTCTATGAGAAGAAGTAGATATTAAGAATATCCATTCTGTAATAATAGAAAGCAGTGTCATGTAACTTGAGGTTTGTGGGTTTCTTTAAATACTGAAAAGAAATAGGCAAGCATTTTAAATAGGTGCACGTCTTGGTTGTGTTACAACTCTAGCTTTGCTTTAAACCTCTTAAAGATTTCCTTTCTGATGAACCTCTTTTTAGTACATACAACCTCTTCTGGGAGATGTCTGGTAAAAAAACTGCACCAAATCTGTTCTCCAGATTTAGTGAAAGTAATTCCTAATGTTAATACGGGTTCTTAACTACAGAGCATGTGAAGTCTTCTCTTAGAAGGTCATTTGCTTAACTGAGTTCTCATCTGAAGTTTACCAAAATAGGTCATACATGCCTTTGCTGCTATGTTTTAGTTCTATCACTTTCTTGAAAACAGTTGTGAAAATTCTCATATTACAAGAACAGTTGGCTTAGGTGTTTTTAAACCAAGCTCTGTATAGTTCACGTTTCTCACTTCTGCTGAAGAATGAATGTGGATCACTGCTTTGAAGCAGATACTTAGTGTGGTGATGTCTGCATTTGATCTTCCTGTGTAAAAATGAGCTGGTGTATTGACTGTTTCTTTTCCAGGTGTCAAAAAATTTCAGTGAAGTATTCCAGAAGTTAGTCCCTGGTGGCAAGGCCACGTTAGTGATGAAGAAAGGAGATGTGGAGGGCAGCCAGTCCCAGGATGAGGGTGAAGGCAGCACCGAGAGTGAGAGGGGATCTGGATCTCAGAGCAGTGTTCCATCTGTAGACCAGTTCACTGGAGTTGGCATAAGGGTAAAGAAAAATATTTGTGTTTCGGTACTGTGAATATTTGTTTAGATTGCCTTTTAGCTGTATTTTTAAGAGGCAACGTTGAATTGGTCCTGTTTATTTACTGTAACAGCAAGTGATGTTGTGGTTTAATGTTTTGAAATCATCTTGATGTTGCATTGTTTTCCTAGGTATCGTTCACAGGGAAGCAGGGTGAAATGAGAGAAATGCAGCAACTTTCAGGTGGACAGAAATCCTTAGTGGCCCTAGCCCTGATATTTGCTATCCAGAAGTGTGATCCAGCTCCATTTTACTTGTTTGATGAAATCGACCAAGCCTTGGATGCTCAGCACAGAAAAGCTGTTTCAGGTGACTCTCTACCTTCACTTGTCTTCACTGTGGTTGAAGGCAGTAGCCTGTCTTCTCATCCCTGATGATTAAGATAAAAGCTTTTAATCATAAAGACACATTTTTGAATATCCCAACGCACGTGTTAGAATCAAACTTTGTGCCTTCTGAAGCTTTCATGAACTTGGTTTTAGGTAGAGTAGCTCTGTGTTGTCTACTGTCTCTAAAGGATCTCCTTACTACGCTTCAGTGTGGTGGAAATAGTCCTGTTCTGAAGTGTAGTTTGATTTGAGAAATGAACTTTAAGTTCATCCGTTGTTGGAAAGGTGCTTACTGTGTTCTTCATCATAGAAGTTTTAATACCCCGCTGCTTTTGCTGAGTGGCCAGATTTGTCAGGATTGATTCTGGAATTAATGATAATACAGGTCTTTAAGTTTTTTAAGGAATCCTTTCCTGATTTGTGGGTTTTTTGTTTTAGTAACCAAAACCTCATTTTGAATAACAAATAGCAAACTCTTTGCCTGTCTCGTATTAAGTTTGTCCTGGTTTATGGAAAATATTACATTAATTTTTGTGTTCTTTTTTTAGATATGATTATGGAACTAGCTGAACATGCTCAGTTTATTACAACAACTTTTAGGCCTGAACTGCTTGAGTCAGCTGACAAGTTCTATGGTGTAAAATTCAGAAACAAGGTAAATAATGCATTTTAGTTATGGTATTTACCAAGAATCTTAGCAGGTTGTGACTTAACAATCTGACTTAACAAGAGTTAACTTGAATTAACTAGAGTTCAAAGTGAATCAGTCTTATTTCTGTGATGGATTTCTTGTGCAGTCTTGTGTAAAAGTTCTCTGCCTGCTGGAAAAGAATTTAAATATCTACAGATGTCCTTGTCATGTTCTTTAAAGGAAATTAGAAATTGATCATAGGTCTATTGCTGTGTCCTGGAGCCTTCAGAATTCCATCTGTCCTATTCTGCAGGAGATACTGTAGTAACTGTATTCTTCTTTTTGTTTCACCAGGTTAGTCATATTGATGTGATCACAGCAGAAATGGCCAAAGACTTTGTAGAAGATGACACCACGCATGGTTAAACAGAATTGTACTTACGGCCTGTTTGGAGGATGTGTATAGTGCTATGTTTATGCCAGGGACCTGTAAATTTAAAATATGAGGTATTTAGTCCTTGTTTAAAATAGTTTTTTGAACACAGGTTTTAACCAAGACCCCAGAAGGCTTAGTTTCAAAGGAGCTCGAGTATCCATTTTGTCTCTGTTGCTGTATTTTATAAGATAATTGTTAACGTTACCTTTATACAGTATCTGTAGTTTGGAAATTTTATTCTCCTTCCTCAAATCTTTTGTAAAGTGTCTGTTGCTGTTTTAAAGCTTTTGAGAAAGTGTTAGCTATTCCTTCTTAAGTATGATTTTACCATTTATATTGCCTCACACTTTTTTTTTTAATGGCTTCAATTAAAATGGTTGGTTTTATTGCTGTAAGTTTTTTGTTTATATTGTCTTTCCTTAGAGAATTCCACTAAGATACGGAGTAAATACTATTTGGTCGTATTGGAGCTGCGTATTTCGGAAGTATGAGACAAAGCAATTCTTTCAAGCCATTCTTACATCTCTTTCCCCCCCTTTTTTTTTGTGCATTGCCAATGTCATCAAAAAGCTGCCCCAAATCTGTGCTTGTCCAAATTCACAGTGTTCTAGTTATTGAACTGAAAAATACAAGTATGAGAAGATACTGAGAAGTCAGAAAAGACCCTAGAACTGTATCAAGACAAATCACAGCCCCCTCTCTTTTTCCTGGCACCCTGGCCAGTGTAACATTCCCTCCATCATATCCCTTCCATCAGAGAGACCAGTGTAACTTAGCCGAGTGATTGTCACCAGTCAAATCGTGAATCTCTTCCTGCTGTCTGGGCTTTTGGCAAAGGGGTATCAAATAATTTGATGTGTTATTCTGGAAAACATAAGATTTTACCATGAACCATGTATTTCATAGATGGCAAAGCAGCTGTAAAGATAAGATCAGTTGGTGTTGCTGTAGTCTATATATAAAAATAAAATAACCTTAAACAGTACCTTACGTAAATTTAAATAGTACAGGGAGAAACAGAGAACTTGTGTACTGCGTTTACTCTGCAGGGCACTGTCAGTGAAGCAGAAGTGTAAAGCTGTCTGGTAGGTCTTCATCTGCCAGCACCCTTGCTCCCTGCTGAGAACTTCAGGAAGTGCAGGAGAGGAGACGATCAACTGACTGTAGGTCTCCTGAGCTGAGGAGTGCATGTACCTGCTGTTCAAGGCAGGGGAAGAGAGGAAAACTAAATTTGGTACGGAGTAACTTCCCCAGGGAGTGATAACCATGTAGGAAATTACTACCTGTGGTAAGTCTTAAGCCAGAAGGAGGAGGGTGTTGTACCTGACATAACAAAGTGTTCTGCAGCTCTAGGGAGTCACTGGCTACATAGCAGACTGCTGTCAGTGAGGAGAGGGTAGGGGACAAAACATGAAACACGCTCTTCAAGCCAAAGTAACCCCTATGACCCCAAAATTTTTAGCACGTGAATAGACTTTTTATTTGAGAACCCTGAAGAATTTGAAATTTGTCCTCTGCATATGTGTTTAGGGTGCCTGCAAAGCAAAACAGTCCTCAGAGGTGAAACGAGTTCAAAGTCCACAGAAGGTCCTAAAGAACCTGGCTACAGGTTCATACCTAAGGTTACTGGTTCCATGCCTTGTGATCCAGCATGTGGAAGGATGCACTGGAAGTCTGTGATCTGGGACCATCAGGTAGATTCCTTGGCCTGTGGGAGGGAGCAGGCTGTGCTCCTGGCTAGCACACTAGGCTGGCCAGTGCCAGGGTAGCAGCCTGACAGTTGTTTCAATTTTGGAAGAGATAAGCAGTTTGTAGGTTGCGAAGCTAATTACTGTGCTCACAAAGAGGAGTCATACCAAATCCATCTAAGACTGTTTTATCAAATAATCTCATTAAAGTGAGAGTACATTAGTAGAGCAGAGTTGTGGTATTGTGTTTGTTGTGCAGTGCTCAGCATCACAGATCCTCCGTGCAGCTGAGTGACTTGAGTAATTCCAGCTGTTCAGAATTTTCCTCTGGGTAGAGTCTAGCATTAAGTTGTTATCAAGCATAGTAGGAAAATGGGTAACTCCAGCAAGCTGGTGGAAACATGACTGAATTGTGGGCAGGTTAAGAATAGACAAGCCTTTAGCTATCGACTCCTTGTCCACTGAAGACCAAGGTTTAGAACTACTTGCACAAAACTTGGGAGATTTATCAAGACTTTCTGAATCCTTTTTCAAGGTATGTTTAGGGTAGTGGTGGTTTGGGGTTTGTTGTTGTTTAAACCTTTAAAAGTGGCCTGTCTGTAGAGAGGCTGCTTTTTAAGCTGACGCCTTGTTTTCCTGTGAGCATAGCCCTTCCTACATGCTCATCCTCAGTGATGTGATGCCTCTGCTGTGCGGCCACATCCTGCAAGAGTGAAGTAACTTAAAGGCAGCAGTTCCTTCATCTGGTTCACTCTGAGTGTGTTACCAGTAATGCTGGCATGCACAGAACTGGAATGGGAAAGGCTGAAGTAACACTACCTCCTCCAGATGTCAAAGCATGGCCTTTGCGAGGTGCTGCAGATGCCCTACAGCGAGCTTGGGTGGCTGAGTTAGAAGCTGTGGTTAGAATTGAAGAGGGCCTCAAAGGGGGATGGAGTAAGGTGGGTTATTTAGCAAAATCCATACCAGCTCGCTGTATTGGGAAACAAACTGCATGAGAGAGAGCTGCCTGAAGGGAGAACGAGAACGTCAGCCCTTGTATGTTTGAAGGAAAGTCCTTGTACAAAGGAGGAAGAATTGTTGAAAAAATGCCAGTACATACAACCTAAAAGGATTTCAGATTTCCCATCCTGCTTTTGGCCGTGGTCAAGGTTACCAGTGGCGGAAGTTTTCTTTGCTGTCTGCCCTCTAATGATTTCCTTCAAGTTGCTGCATAAATACGAAGCTGTGACAAAGCCATAGTAAACTGGAGTGACTCGGGTGATACGTTTCCAAGGTGTGTGTGTGCGTTCTGCTCTGCGATGGTTCATTGCTTGGTCCACTCAACACAGTAGTTCACAAGTTGCCTTTTCTGTCTGCTAGTGCTTTAAGTGCTTCCCAGAGTCTTAAAAATAAGCTTTGCTGAGAGTTACTGCGCCCTTGAGTTTCTCCACAGGTGTCCTGTTTTTTTCCACCTGGGAGTTTAAGGCAGAATTCAGTGGAACTAAACACTCAGTCTGAACTGGGGGACATCCCAGAAACCGCAGATATCCCGAGCCTGGGCTTAGCCGCATTGCCTGCAGGATCTGCAGAGTGGCTCTGGTAGATGCTGCCCAGAAATGTGGCAGCACAGGGCTGTGGGTTGAATTCTGGGTCAGTATCAGGGGTGTACCATGTGTACGAGGAAGAAATTTACCGTTTTCTTTTAATTTTTCTGGTTATATTTGTCTTGCCAGTAAAACACAGCTGTTGTTTTCTGGATGTCCACCTGGGGTGGCGTTTCCTACTGCAAGCCTGAAAGTCACCTGGGAAATACCAACGTCCTGTAAAAGCCGAATGTCTCCAGTATGGACGTTCGGCTCTTCATGTCTAAATATCAACATGTCAAACTTGCCAGCTGAATTGCTGATCACTTCTGGTATCTCAGGATAGTTTTCATCTCTAGCAAACATTCTTCCAGTACTTTGTAAGGTCAACACCTTTTGAGTTCTGTGGCTTTGATCTCACTTAAATGTTACAAGATGTAGTTTGTGACTTTGGGCAGAAGATGGAGCCAAACTGGACTAAATGCAAAAAGGGAATTTGCTTTATTGTTAAAATTGATGGTAAAAATCAAAGCTTTTCTGTGAGGTTTCTGGAATTCCAGAGACTGTTACAATGGTCATAAGGATCCTGACCAAAGAGAAATACAAATTATAATTAACTTTACATGGACGAGAATAAGTAAATGGGAATAAGTCACATGTTTTTGCTTTAAAAATTTCTAAAAGCTTTTAAGATTTTAATAATTCACTAAAATCTTCTTATTGGGTACAACTGTGCCATTCCAGTAGAATACAACGTAAGTTTATGTAAAAATAAACACTCTACAGGTAAAGTAAAAAAAAAAATTGTCACAGAAGTGTAAGAATCTGGTTCCTCTGAGAAATGACTAATTCTTTCTAGTGAACGAAGTCATCATTCTCGCCTTGCAGCTGAACCTGTGAGTGTGGGAGGTGCTGATTCCCAAGGCAGGGATGAACAAAGGGGACAAACTGCTTCTGTGAAAACTCTTCCCTCAGACTGGAGGTGTGAGGTGAGTTACGCTGGCTGGTGAAGTTGGCAGCTGCTGGGATCCTCTGGCTGCTCCTGTCTTGAGTGTGTTCATCCACAGGCACACAAGAGCTCTCCTGAAGAAGAGCTGCTCTGCTTTTGGAGCACCAGGTTCTGATAGGTAACAGCTGGTCACCTAGGGGGGAATGGCAACTTGTCATTGCTCTTAGTGGAGCCCTGCTGGTTTTACAAGCTGAGTCTGCAGGTATTGTTTCAAAATGTTTTTCTCTGGAATGGTAACCATAGCCCCTGGAAGGTGTTGATTTCCAGCATCTGCTTTCATTCCTCTTTAGACACCATGGCTGCTTTTACTATCTCCCTAACAGGCGATAGAAGCATTCCCAGTGACAGAGTCTAAATCTCGTCACATGTGCAATTGAGTTCGTCTCACTCGTGATGCTGTCTTGTTTGTCAAAGAGGGTTATAAAAGGCAGGATTTGGAAATGTTACATGTGCTTTTCTGTAAAACTTTCAGTGCGATTATGTGCATATTTGGGGGTTATTTTAATCAGAGGTGTTTTTCACCTCGGTCCTGGCATGATGCCTCTCTTCTCCCTCTCACAGTCAGCTGAAGTGCAGAGAGAAACCAGTTAGGCTGAAATCCTTATTTCTGGTCATTCCTTTAGTTTTCGCTCTTTCCTTCTGACTTTCGATGCTCTCTTTGACTGTAGCCACAAGGGGGCATCTCTCAGTTTCGTTGATTGCTTCAGGTTCAGCTTCTTAATTGTTTTCTGCCGATGTATGTTGTCTCAGACAAATATTTCTTACATAATGCAGCAACGATGGTGGACAAAATCATCGTTCAGTAGTCCTTGGATTCACCTTGCACTTCACTCCTAGAAGAATTACATTATCTTCTGAAATTACTCCAAACTTCTATTTGCTAAGCCAAAGAACTTGGACTTCTCATTGCAGTCTCGGCTTGCATTTGGGATGGCTTTATTCCTCTGTGTGGAAATGAAAAGATGAGAAATGACATGCGCGTTCTCAGGTTCTGATGCCTGACAGTTCCCACCATTCTAGAAATGAGATTTACATTGGGTGGGATCAGCATTTAGAATCCACTTCTGCAGCTTTGCTGGAGGAGACATATCACTAAGATGTTTGGTCACAGGACCTCAGTGATACAGTATCTGCGTATATTATGCTTTAAATAGGAGGCATTCCAGACGCAGCATGGGTGTGAGTCAGAAGTACAACGTCTAATTGCTATTGGTATCACTAAAGGCTGTGGGCAGATTCTGCTGGAGCTTTGAGCACAATGAAACTCGCCTGCTGCCTCTCCAGAAGGGCTTGAGATTTTCCATCACGTTTAAGGATAAAAATGCATCCATGTCCTTCAGTGTTCAGATCACCCAAACAGCAGCTAGCCAGCTGGATGCAGGCCCTCAAGTGCGCTTCACGCCCTTGCTTAAACTGGGAGGAAGTCTGAGCTTATCAATGAACATCCGGTCAGTTTTAGAACCCAGACTTGTAAGTACTGAGTAGCTGGAATCTCCCCAGTACAGCTGTAGTTCTGGCTGCTTGGGACTGAACTGCATTCCCACTGCTTCATGATTACCTCCAGACTGACAGGCACTGCAGAAACCAAAACCGTGCTAGAGTTCCTCTATGTAGGTGCCATGACAGCTAGGAGGGATTTACAAATCTTACAGTACCTGTATATTTTATATAATATTAGGCACCACAATATAGTATTAAAAATATACAAGAGATATTCTAAAGAAATATTTATACAGAAATTTAAGAGCAAATATTTATATAGTTTATATATTTTAGTATTTTATAAATACATTTAGAATATATAAAGACATAATAAGGAAATACTCTTTTCCACTTCAGCCTAGTGCTATATTAAGTTTTTTTGTCTGGTTTTTGCTTGCTTAGGTGATAAAAGCACTGTATTGTAGAGGAGGTATTTACACACAGTTCTTAGAATTCATGATGGTGGTATCTAGTACCTGTTCTAAAAAACTCCTTTTAATTTTTTCTTTTTCTTTAAAAAAGCTCAAAAGACATGGGCCAGGACAGTTCTGGAGTCCTAATATTTTTTTTCCCAATTGCACTTGCTTACGAAATTATCCTGTAGATTTGCCATTAGATTTTGATTTGGGGGTATTTGATGGGTTATGGTGTTGATTGTTTGTCTTGAAAAGATACCAAGTCACCCATCACTATTATGATTACAGATGCTTTCAAAAAAACCTGCCAAGCCTCTCTGGTTTGTGCATGACAATCCTTTGACCACTTTTCAGTCAGTGTTCTAGTTTTTGTGGCCCCCAGCATTATCCAAGGGCCTTACCTGAGGTGACACAAACTGAGGATGAGGTTCAAACTGATCTTCCTTGATCGGTGCTGGATCCTGGGTGTTATTTGGTTTGCTGTCTGGTTCATTCATGGAACAAATTTCCAAGAGAAAAATGCTCTGGTGGAGCAGGCAGTGCTCCTGAGCCCAAATTTTAAACCAGTCAGCCTCTCTTTGCCTTCATGAATCCTCTCTTACCCCACAAAGATAATCACGCTGAAGCTTGTAAGATTGCTCTGATGCTCAAGAAAGAGGTTCAGATGGGTGCCTAGGGTAGGTAGATGGATGCACAGCTCGGAAGCAGAGCAACATTCAAATCTCTTGTTTAATAAGGGACGCTCTGAGAGGTGTGTTCCCAACTGAGAGTACATGTAAAAGCGTTCACACACAATGGTCTGTGTACCTAGATGAAGTCTGCAAAAGGTCTTTTGTGAATTTCAGGGTAAATAAGAGAAGGGAACCCACACTGTTGTGCTCCATCAAAAGAGGAGGGGAAGTGAAATAATTGGGGTTGTACTAGTGTGAGTCACCTGAACCCCCGTGACCATTTGGAGTTGTCTCCCGGGGGGAGATATTTCCATCTGCTATGTAAGACATCAAGGATCCAAGCTGTAAGAGAATTGCACCTACACTAAATGCTCAGGGTAGATCATGTAACTATTCCCTTGGTGTCATCTGTAAATGTAAAGCAGGGAGACCACAAAGTGGATGGAGGAGGAGGAGGAGGACTATTCTCATGAAGTAATAGTCTGGTGGGTAGCTGCAGTAAGCAGGGAAAACTGGAGAGTGCTTGCTTGCTTTCTGCTTTTTATTTCCTCCTCCCCTTTCCTCAGGAGACGGGGGTGCTCTCTGAATATAGAGTATTTCTTCAAACAGTGAGTGAAATGTTCCCCGTCAGAGCGGGGATTGTCTAGCAACATTCAGCAGACTGCAGTTGTGCTTTGTTGCCTAATTCCTCCTTGTTTTTGAGTTGCTGAGTGAGGCGGCTCGGGCTGATTTCTGGAATGTGCAGCGAGAGGAGGGGAAAGCATGGGTGGATACAGCTGGCGTGGTAAAACTGGAGAGGAGGTTCCCAGGACAGCCAGGCTTTCAGGGTGTTGTTTTTATCTTTGCTGTGTAAGCATTCAAGAGATGTGGCTTCACCGTGGGAGCCCACGGGGGCTTTGAGGTAGCAGAAGGGTGTGTTGTGCTGATTCTCTAACATACCACCAGCTTCTAGGAGAGCAACTCATGATCATGAGCTTGGAAACTGGCAGTCGGATAAAGACACGTGGATGGCCAAGTGTTTCCTTATTGAACCTGCTTGAACAGAGCAAGTCCCTGTCTGATCCTTCCGAGGTCACCTGGCAATCAAAGGAAGGGCTGCTCAGTGGGTTGCAGTTTCAGATCAGTGACAAGAATTTGCGGAGTTATTCATACCACGCGCTCCTAAGGAACCCCTGAATGGAGCCGTAGGATCTATGTGGGGGTTTTTTACACTGGCTGATTGTGGAGGTTGTATTAATAACTCTTTGTTATGTAGTGCATAGATGTTGGCCTCTGTAGAAAGAGAGCTAAAGGGCTGGACAAAGGCTGTGATCGAGCTCTCTGGCACTTGCTTTGTGGCATTCAGCAACTCAATCATTGCTGTTGTCTTTGTAGGGAAACTGTGCTCACAAAACCACGTGGAGCACTCAGCCTGTGCCACAAACAGCATTACTGGTGCCACTCCGTTTCCTAGCTCTCTGTGAATTTCTAGGTGCCAAAAATTCCAAGGCAAAATCCAGGATGCTCCTTCATTCTCTTTGCAGAGAAACCAAAGAACATGGTCTGGGGAAACCTCTGTTTGGTCTGCACGCCATCCCTCTCGAGCAGCGTCACCAGCACTGCCAGTCACTATAAGATACTCTGCTTGGTGACTAGAGAACTTTATTTAGCAGAACACGCAATCGAAGAGCTCCAATTGGGAAACTATTAAGAGCAAAATTAAAAAAAAAGGTGTTGAAAGGAGCTAATAATGTACATAATGTCTAGAATCATATCCATGGATAACTTAGTTATGCATTGTTTATGAATAAACGGTAATATCCTGTCAGTTCCTAACTTCTACATGCTTTTTGTTCCACCAGGGCTTGGATAATTGTTTTATGAACCAATTTCCTGAGAGCTGAGCACCCTTTATGCTTCGTAGTTTCTCCTGACTTCACCTTTCAGGAGCTGTGCACGGGCACCGCACGATGGGTGTGTGTACAATGGCTTGGCAGGTCTCCAGAGTTGTGGAATTTACAACCATCGTGCTGTGTGTAATGCTTGGAACAGCTTTTTTTTTTTTTATTTCTGGTGGATGATGAATTAGGCCATCTGTCTCCAACGTCTGCTGACCCTTTCCCCCACTCTCCTCTTTCCTGGTATGCTGGCACTGACGCACAGTCAGCCAAGGTCAAGGTCTGAAGCCCACATCTGACCTTCACTGCTGAGACCACGATGTCTCAGCCCTCAGGTTCCTAGGGTAATTCTCCAGTATGTTATGCACCCACAGGGCTGAGATGCCATGCAAGGAAGAGGGATCTGCTTACAGTAACACTAAGAATGCGATAATAGGAACTTCCTTCACACATGTAGCTAATATTTGACGAGCACTTTGGTTAGGCCTAAAGCTGACAAGTGGGCTAGTTTTTTGAAACATAAGTGGCAGAGGACACTTGAAATCAAATGAATTGTACGTAGGTCTGAAAGTGTTAAATGCAGATGCACTTAGACATCACCGAGGCAGATGGAAGCTTTGACTAAACAAATAGCCAAGTAAATTTGTCTTGACTCATTCCTTTTTGCTTCTTGCCTGAAATAAAAATACATGATAATGACATAAGCATCAGCAGCCAAACAGGTATGAAGGTTTACTCCTAAAACCCAGGGTAGTGTTAGTAACTGTAGAACTTGGTCCAAAGGCTTCTGAGATTATTGGGTATTTTTCTACGGAGTTTATTGGGGTTTGGATTAAGTGCGCGGATACAAAAGACTTTACGTAATGGCTCACAGTGGTAAAGATCTCTGCGAGCACTTGGAGAATCTTTGGGCAGCTTTTCTGTAAACAGCTAGATCTTTAGCACGAGTATAAGACTGGAAGGCTTATTTACTGCTGTTGGCAGTCGTCATAGGGATAGATGAGTGCCTGTGCAGCTCCCTAGGGCAGGGACTTGTGCGGTATTGGCAGTGGTGTGACAAAATGATGAGTCAAGTTAAAAAAAAAAAAAAAAAAAGTGAGAGCATATGGAGATCATGGGGCTTTGCTTGTTTTTAAGTGGAAGGTAGTAGGTTGGTTTTGTTTGATGCTTCCTTTTTTGGCCTTTGAAGGTGCATGCAACCCATACTTCAAAGCAGTTATGTGTACCCAGGAAGGCCAGGAACTTCTTTTTAATTGAGACTTGAATGTCCCATGCAATGTTATGACTTCATCATGCAGGGCTAAAAAATGGCACAGAGCACTACAAGATTTGCATTAACCTCTTTGGAAGAGGTGGTACTGAGCTAGCGGAGGGAACGATGGAATGGGGTTTAATGGAGCTGACCAGCAATGAGAAAGAAGGGGAAATTCCTACATGTGGAAAGTAATCAAAACACAGCATCTGGTAGCAGAGCAGATGCAGGATGCCTGGAAAAGAGTAATCATCCTGCAATTCTAGATCAGGATTACCTCTGACAAGGAAAAGTTATGAGTAGTGCTATGCAAATTCTATGCAAAATATTATTTAGCCCAACAACAACAAGGAGTTGTTACTTTTCAGGTTTTTCTTTTTTTTTTTTCTCACTTGGCTAACTCCAAGTACATGTTTTTGCACCTGTTTTGGCTGCAATGTTTAGACATTTGTCTTGTGGGTCCAAGCAGTCCTGTCTGGACATGAAGCAGCTGAAGAGGTTGATGCTGAAGGATGATAACTGCAAATACAATAGCTGCTCTCGCCCCTTGGGAAGAGTCCAGCCTCTTGTAAAGGTGAGAGCCTGTGTAGACTCGACTGTGGTTGTCTATTGACAGGCAACAGATGAGATTGCTGCTCTGAGATGAGGTCCTGCCTATGCTGCACCAAGAGGTTGGCCTTAGAGAGGTCTCAGGTATGTGAGTCCCCGTGCTTGCCCGCCTTGGCACACTGAGCGGCTGCACTGGGTTGGATGCCGTGCTACCATCTCACAAGTGGTCCAGAGCATACATTCGCAGGACCACAGTATAGAGAATGAGGAGATCTGCCACGAGGAAAGCCTTGGCCCTCCCATTGGAGGCAGCACAGACATAGCCTTAGTTACTCCTGCTGGGGTTTGTCTTAAGAAACCCTTAAGCCTCTCTCTTTGGGCTTTACTGGGACTTATTATGGAGTGACCTAGAGGAAGAGAAAATTAATAGACTGCATGTACACTCAGTGAGAGGAAGGAGGGGGCTTGGTGGTGGGGTGACTAATGAAATGTTTAATGTGACTGTTTTCCTGATGCTTTTATTAGTCTTGAAGTGTTAATGGCCTTTGAGACTGAGCAACTTTTGGTCAGTTCTCAGTGTACCCCACAGCATATGGGATCTCAGTTTCAAGAACAGAGGTGGGCTTATGAGTTGATAGGAAAATCAAACATTCCCCTCATTGTTGTTATAATGGTTCCTCTGTCTTAGTAATCCCTCAAAGACTGAAGCAGAAAATGGTTTGCTCCTTGTAGGGAAGAAAAGTTTGGAACCATAAAATTTGGATTACTTTGAGACTTCTGTCTCTCTGACTTTACCAACTGGCAGAAAATTAGATGACATCAAAGAATCACTGAAAAGGGGGTTATTTAATTTTGAAATTTATTGGGAATTGTCACATGTGGCTGTAATGCTAACAGCTGCTTTCTTGTCACTTTACTGCAAGAGAGGGCGGCATTAAGTCTGGATAAAAGCTGAAGCTGTCAACTAAGTTAGAAATGTAAGTTGACTTTTCTAGGATACACAATTAATTCTGCTGTCTGTACTACACACATTAAGGGCTCAAAAGTACAGAATTTTTTTTTTTTTAATAGTAGTACTGTAACAATTAATTAAATTAATTCTTAAAATAAATAGTTTTTCTTAAAAAACATTTTGATGAGATATGCAACTAACAATAAATATAAAAACAGAAGAGTTGGAAAAATGCCTATTTATCATGCTTCTTTTTGTAAGACCTTAAAAATACCTCTATTCAATTTGAGTTTTCTTTGTGCAAACTTGGGATTTAGGCAAAAAAAAAAAGGGTTATGGGTTTTTAGGGAGGGAACCTCAAAGAGGTTGCAGTAAAAAACCAGCTGCAGGCAAACACATGGGTTTTGCCAATAAAGTCTACTTCAGTCAGGTTTTTTGGTCCTTCACCCCCTGTGATTTGAGTGGCTTACCACACCACTACTGGATGCCTGGAGAGGTTTTTGGAAAGCAGGCTGAGAGAGTATGCCTCTAATAAAGGCACAAGATGTGAGGCGCAGTGTACTCCTGAAGGATTATTGGGCACGCTGGGGGACACAAGGCTGTAGGCCAAGTGCTTTCAACCCTGTCAGTGTAATAATCCGTACAAAATGTGCCATCTTACCCATCTAACTGTAGAATTTGTGGAGAAAGAGAGCAAGAAATCAAAACCAAAACTGCGTAGGGTGTATCAATAACTGGTCTGAAAAGCTAAATTGTTTCCAAATGTTCACATTACTCTATCACGTCGAAGACCAGCTCCTTAAAGAACACTGTTAAAGCCAAGTAAAACTCACGCGGGTTAACAGTTCTCTGCAGTAAGACTTTAACAGTATCCATGGTCTATAAATCATGTTCGTTGGTGGGATCCCTGCTGGAGTATGTCTGAGCAGGCTTATGGGTCTGGGACTTTGGTCCCAAACTGTTTGTTTTAGCCTTCTTTCTGCCAAAATTGACATCCTTATAACGGCACTGCAAGCTGTGCCCTCATGAAAAGATCTTACCAGAGGGGATTCAAAAATTTTTAAGACTAGTCATTTATTGTTCATTTAAAGAAGTCCTCTTTACAGCAGTGAAAGTCCTGTCCTGTAGTCGTTGAGCTGGGATGGCGACAGAGTAAAAGGTCACTCACCTGCTGCCTGCCCTGTCAGGAACACTGTCTGCGTGGTGGGAGGGCAAATAGGGGTTGAGAGCAGCTGGGGGAAGACTTCCAGCTGGGTAATGGTTTTGGCATGAATTCATAGGCCTGCCCATCCCTTACCTTTGTGCACAGGATGTTGCAAGTATTACAGTTTCCACTGAAATTCTTCTGGAATATTCAGTTGAAGATGCCGAAAACAGAGCTTTCCTGACTGTATTATGCAGTCTGTCATGTGGAATCAGAACTGAAACAGCCCGTCCGGTGGGAATGGGTTTGTTTTGTGTTATCCTTCCAGCAGGGGTTTATCCATGTGTGCTGGAAATTACAGTATTAAATGCTCCAGCACGGAAATTTTGTGTGAGGATTATCAGACTTAAGTTTTCTCAGTGTACTGCAGCCCAGGCCTCCTGCTGGCACAGGAGTCCTGTGGAGCTTCCACTGCAAAGGTTTTGAAACACTAATGCCTGAAATTAGGAAATCTGAACTCTGCTGAGGAATAACAGAAGAGAATGTTTTCTCTGTTTCGCTCCTTCTGCATGACAATGCCTATTAAAAGCCTTTGTTCTTCTCTCACTTCCCACAAGCAACTTATTTTGAGCTTCCCAGCTGAAACAGAGCCATAGTATTGTTTCAGCTCAGTGGAATTGCTCTGTTTTCTTAAATGGCTGAACATAAACCTTGGATACCAAAAGTTATATTTCTATTCTAATTTTTTTTCTCCTTCTCCAGATTTACTGGAGGTAAAACTCCAGAGATGTTTGACAGATACTGAGTGTATCAGCACCCTCTCCTGAACTGCATCAAGGATGATTATCTGCAAACGAAGCAGAGGCAGCTTCGTGCCTGCCGCCTCCTCGAAGAGGACCTTCAGTTGCTTGCTGTTGCCACCTGTCTTTTGCTGGATACAGCTCGGCGTGTTCAAGGTCAGCCTTCCCCGTTCTCGCAGTATATGTGTGTGGCTGTGAGTGCTCATGTCTGATTCCTTGGGATCGAATCCCTGCTCTAGTGCTGAGACCTGTCCAGGAGGTGGCACATGTCTATTCTTAAAATAGAACCACCAGATGTTTAGTATCTGAGTGCAGTGTGATTATTTAGTCAAGATTGTATTTCTTTGGGTTTTAAAAAGTGACGCGATTGTGCTGTATTTTTAATTCTGTGGTCATTTCCATGAGTGCACCCACTGCTGCAGTGGTGGAAGGCAGTTGTTTTTGAAACCGTGTGATGTATCACTACCACGTGCTTGATGCCTTGCTGGTCTGATCCTGTGAGGTGTTCATCACAGTCCAAAAATAAAACTTGCTCACAATGTGATGTATGGAATAGTCTTACAGGGGAAGGGAAGAGAGAGCTTTATTGCTTGTATCACTTGACATTGGGACTGCATGAAAACTGGAAAATATTACGACATAGTAGTAGCCTTTCAAATCACCTCTGGGTTTGCCAGCAGTGATTACAAAGCTTTATAATCCATTATAAAGCTTTTTTTCATCCTTCCATTAGCTTTTGTTTGGAGAACTCCTTTCTTCTAGTGAATGTCAGGTAGTCCTGAAGGGTAAAGGGACTGTTTCTGAAAAACAGTTGCTCATGTTTCTGTCTGATTCTCGTTGTCTGTAAAAAGGTTATCTTAATAAACAAATGATTGTTATAAACAAATGAAATTCTGTCACTTGGCTACGCAGTCCCAGCGTTTCACCGCATTCAGTCTGAGCTGCAGCTACATCTCTTTGGCCTTCCTCTGCTGAGGCTGCAGTGCTCACGGGGTAGAACAATTGGTCACACCTCATTATGGAGGTTATTTGCAATAGCGTCCGAAGGACCAAGTGACAGATGTTTTGAAATGGCTAAGCAATTGTTATAGATTTAATTAAGTTGATGGCGGCACATCTTTCCAATGTGCTTTTCCACCAAAGCTAGGGAAAGGATCTTAATTACAAATTCAGTCAAGCCTCTGTGAGGCTTAAGCTTCAACTTTAAAGCATAAATATTGTTTGCATGCAAATACAATATTCTGTTTTGGCCACTTACCCTGGAGTTTTGTGTCTCTGAACTTCACTCTTGGAAAGTTACATTTGGACTTAGATGTATGACACTTGTTGTTTGGAGTGACACACACAAATCCCCATACACCAGAATGAAAATTCAGCCTTAATCATCAAAGGGAAGTGAGGACTAAATGAATGTGTGTCATGCGTATCCAATTTCCCCACTGATCGTCCAGAGAAAATAAATCACAGCGGATGTCCTTCCACTTCTTCTTTGTTTAAATAGCTAGAAGGAGCTCTGTGTTAAAGTCACCCTGGGTTTCCCCAGGGAATACTAAAATAAATTCATATTGGCTGATTAAATGTTTTGACCCATATTAAAGCCACTGGAAAATGATAGGCCTATTTTGTCGTGGCAGCTCTTCAGCTTTTTTTTTTTTTGTGTGTGTGTGTGTGTACTACTGGAATCAGAGGATAAAACTGGAGGAGTACTTCTCAACTAAACTAATAACCAATTTCATCCATTTTTAGAAAATCCTTTTTCTGGGACTGGACTCTTTGAGAGAGATTTCTTGGGCCTCAGTCTCTCAGCGATGTCTAGTATCCAGCTGTGCTAGGATCTCCTACCCTCTTCCCGCTATGCATCAGAAAAGACACCCAAAGTGATCCACGGAAAAGAGATAAAAATGGGGAAAGGCATTGCAGAAAGGTCTGGCTGGATTAAGGGGAAAATTTAAAATGGCACAAATTGCAGCCAGGTATCCAAGTTTGGATTTTCAATGAGAGTAGGATAGCTTACAGTCCCTCATCTCTGAAATGTTCCCTTACACCCTAAAGCAATCCAATTTGGAGAGAATTGTTGGAAGAAATCTGATAGGTGTATCAAATGGGCAGCATAAAAAGCATGTTGTCACAGCAAGGGGAGTGCCCCGAGACTCGGAACCTGATCAAAAGTTAATTGAAATCAATTGGAAAGATGTCTGTTGACATAAATAAGCTTTGGATGAGCCCTTGGGAGAGCTGGTTTCAACACCAAGCTTTACCAGAAATTTCTTGAATGGTTCAGGGCAAGTCACTCAGGGCCATATCCACAGTGGGGGCCAAATATTGTAATGGGATTGCTTGAAGCAGGTAGAGAGTGAAAGGTTCTCCATGCAGCCTCACGCTTTAGGGCTCTTTTCAGAAGTGGGTTATGAGCTGCTAATGTAAAACTAATAATAACTTCTATTTAACCTGTGGTGTTTACAGTTGTAGAATGCTGTCAAGATAGTTTAAAAACATTTTCAAAATGAAGATTAGGCATTTAGAATTTTAAGAAGAGCATCTGTAGTCAGATTAGCTTGGATCAAATGTCAGGGGCCACCAATCCTCATGTTTCAGAGCACAAACTCGCCACCAGCTGGTCTGTTGCTGTTAAGCAATTTACGGTATCATTTACTATGTACTGTCATCCAGCCATACCTTTATGTGGATGCTCCCTTGAAAGGGTGTCTGTTCTCACTTCCTGAGGAATGACAGAGCTGTCTGTTACTCGTGTAACTGGAGCCATTTCTTTGAGGTGTTGGAGGCTCCTGGTGAATGCTGCACCCTCAGACCTGCTGGGCTGGGTCCTTCTGGCTGCTCAAACCTCTCATAGGCTCTAGCACTTGTTTCGATGCTGTCAAGAAGGCTCTGCAAGATACACGAGCTGGGCAGTGCCTTGTGGGATGGAGCCTTAGCCATCTGTCTGGTTTAAAACACATATATATACACATCCCTATGTCCCTCTAGGGTCTTTTATTGGAATTGTGTGTTTGTGCTGAATCCTAGATCCAGGGTGGTGTTTCTGCTGCAATGCTTCATCACTGCTGAGGCCAGGGCCCTTGAGGGCGAGCGCTGAATGCCTCTCAAGGCTCTGAAGAGCTGAGGTTCCCCACCTGCAGTTTGGTAGGCTGGTTGATTGGTTGGTTGGTTGCTGCTGCTTTGCCAAGAGGAGACCCCACCCTGGAAGTCCAGCCAGTCCTTGGCTCCCTTCACCTCCTAACTTCTGTCCATTTTTAGCCATTGCTGCTTCCTCTCTGGCTCTCAGTCCTACTTTCCTCCCTCAGTGCTCCAGGCAATAAGGTGCAAAAGCTGCACCTTTCCACCGTGGCCTCCTCCCATCCTGGTGCAGCGCTCCTTCCCTTCGGAGGGCCCAACAGGAAGGCTGCTCCTATCAACAGGAGGTGGACTCGTGGTCCCTGTGCCTTGTGCTGCCTTAACCACCAGCAGCAGTTGTGGTTTGGGAAGCCAGGATGAGTGTTAGCAGCTCTCAGCTGAGCACGCTCAGCACAAGTTGGGTATGGGTCACCACCAGCTAAGTCACTAAGTCACCGCAGCCAAGCCCTATGTGAAAAAAGCAGGAGATTGTTCAGATGACTAAGAAAAACTGTTTTACACTAGTAAAGCAGAAGGATTACCAGAAAAAAATATTGAATTTAAGGAAATGCAACAGAGAAATTGCGATTTTTTTCCAAGCTAGCAGTCACAGAGAACAGGGAGAAGGAGCCACCAATTTCTGAGGATTTTTGGATCTCCTCTTTAGAGAGGATTTTGTTGCTAGGTAAAAGTTTGCTGATATTTTTCTGGGTTGCCTGAGGCTACCTAGTTGAGGCTAGTGCCAGCTCACTAGAACACATCTAACAAATGTTGTCTTCCAGGCTGTGATAATGGCTGCAAGCCCTACATATTTAAGTTAATGAAAGATCAATCAGAAGTTAATTAGAGCTTTTGGCTTTTCCTGCCTATGTCAGGAACAGAGCAGAAGAGATTTCTTGGGAAATACATTTGAAGAGGAGAGGATAAATTTATGCTATCAGACTGCAAGGTTTAACAGACAGTTTGAGCATCATGACCTGTGCCAGTGAAGCAGAATTTCTAGGGAGCTCATTGCCTAACTCTGACAAGCCTCTAGTGATGACTCCACTGAATCTCAGGTAGCTGAGCCAGGAAAAAGATTAAGAGTGATTGTATCTCTACCTCATTCCCAGCTCCCTGGGATGCCAGATGCCTGCAGCTTTTTGTGCTGCAGCCAGTGTGAGATGAGCAGCCGTAGTTCCCACTGCCTACAAATTCCGTATGTCTCTTGCACTGAGGGCCCTCTAGGAAGGGTCCGTGGCTGACATGACTGCTTGGTGTTGATGCGGAGGCAGATAGGGTGTATAATATAAGCCATGCTGAGCAAACTCCTGTCACTCATTTGTATTGAAGAGGGCTGCACGCTTAGTTCCGTGCTGACAAGTTCCTTTCCCCCCATTGCTTCTCATACACCCTAATATGCCCAGGAAAAGCAAATATAAGAGCAGTTGGATCTCCTGCCTTCTTCATGTCTCTTCTCCACAATGTGGAGCTGCTGAATTTCATGATGAAGAACAACTTTCTGAATTTTTCACAATGTGAAACAAATAATACATTGTCCTGTAATTGTGTCCTAGAAAAGGACAGACATTTTAGCTGGAAACTTCCAAAAATGTCAGCTGGAAGCAAATACTGCAGCCAAAGAACTGCTTCTGGTAATTGGCCAAACTCCTTTTTTTTTCAGCTTGACCCAAAAAACAACTTTTATGAGAATATTTTGAGAACCGAAGGAAGTTGTTTTACTCTTAGATGTTCATTCCAAAACAAAGAGAAAGAAAAATAATCTCTGATCTTGTGGAAGCTTCACCAGAAGCCAAACCTAGGGAGAGGTGACCTGGACATGAATTGAATTGCTGCTGCTTTGCCTTTTGCCTGTTTATATAAGCTAAAGCAGCTTCAGTACAGAAAAGAGACCAGTCCCAGAAACTCAGAAGACTGGTAATGAAGGTGTCTTTGGAGAGATGAGAACCTGCAGTTCAAAATCATGCTCTGAAAAGGCAGAGGAGGAGATTGAACTTTCTTGACATTTCTCTTTAATAAGAATCTATTTTTAGTTACAATTTTGTCAAACTGGAACTATTCAGTATTAATTCTTCCCTTTAGAGTCTGTCTTACCTTCCCGTCTGTCCTTATTGCTGGACTTTTGTTTATAATCACAGGGGTCCTGAAATGTTTCCTTGCTTCTCTTGAGCGTGTGACCTTACTTGTAACGTCTGTGATGCTGCTGGCGGTTTTATTGTCGCTTTTGAAACTGAGAGGGTAAGATCACAGCTCTGAGAAAAATGAAGATGAACGTTGTCAGTCTTTCAGGAGTGTTACCTTTCTCATGGGCTGAGTTCAAAAGGAGCTGATTGTTAAGTGTGCCTTGAGGCTGCCTTTTGCCTGCAATTGAGCTGCTTACTGGATAAAAAATGTCTGAAATGCCAAGTTCTCTATGACAAAACAAGTAGGAAGGGGAAAAAAAAGAAAAGGAAAAGTATGATTTTAGAAGCTGCTTTTTCCTTTTTTTATAGCTTTTTATAGCTTTTTATCCTGCAGTTAAATAAATGGTAAAGTCTATTGTAACTACAAACTAATTAATTTCCTTGTAAACTACTAAAGCCAAGGGAGATTGCACGGCTTGTGTGTGTTTGAGGAGACTACTGAGAGTTTTCCCAGTTTTATAACTGGTAATTTCTGGTAATCAGAATTAATTTCATAACTGATTTCAGATAAGGAGTATCCCTGACTGAAAGGTGTTTTTGTTTTTCCTTGAATCCTAAGACTGAACTAATCCAATGGCTTTTCTTTAGTTTGTCTGTGGACTGTATGGTAGTTCTTGCCTTCCCGACTGTATGTGCGTGAAGTCTGGAAGATTAGTAATGATGTGCTATCACAGCCAGGGGCAGCCTAAGCAAAATCTTTGTGGACTGTGACTGATGGGTGGGTTTTATGCCACCTCTTTCACCCTGGGATTACTAGCCACATTCTCATCACACATCTTTTTTTAACAGCGGAGGGAAAATGGGCTGGGTTTATGGGTGGATTAACACATCTGACTCTGCTCAGCCAGGATTCTTTTTTGAGTGTGGAATATCCTGACATGACAGTATTTATTTTATATTTCATATGCAGAGATGGCTTCTTCCAGGGCTCTCGCTTAAACAGATACTGCCTGTTAGCTAAAATATGCAATAAATTTGACTTAAACAAGTGTCAGTTAAACTAAGCTTTCTTTAGGCTCTGGTGTGGGGCTTCCTGGATGGAGCTGAATTTGACATATCCCATGTGTGAAACTGTTAAGGGCCAGGGCCTGCAATGGCTTCTGTGTCTGGGAGAGGGATGCATTTCTTAGAGATGCTCCATGACTTACCTTCTCAGTAGGTAAAAATACAAATATTTTAAAAGTTTGAGTGACCTCGGCTTCTGTCTATCTCCCTAATGGCCTTTTTATTCTTTCCTACTTTGACTGTATCTATCCATCACTTTCAAGAGCCTCTTCACATGCATGGTTGTGCCATTTATTAACACAAACTGTTGGCCGTATTAAAACCTCCTGAACCATGGACTTGTAAGGACTGAAGAATTGCTGGACCCTGAAAACTTTTGCACTTCTTGCTTTCCACGGGATTTTGCATATTTCGTTGACATCCCAGAGTCCTTGCTCTTCTGTAGTCATGGAAACTGGGACAGCTCAGTAGTGATCTAACCCCTCCTCCTCCTGCCCCAAAGGTGGATCACATTTAAATCATTCCTGACAGATGTTTTGTGCAACTTATTTTTAAAACTGCTAGTGTCAGAGGTTTCAAAATTGGGCATAGTCTCCCATTTGCCTTTAGGAGGTTTCACCTGGACTTCTGTTGCTGTGATTTAAGTCTGCTTTCCTCCATCTTCTTCACCCTGGGTATCAAAAACAATTTATTCCATTCTTCTTTAAAGGTTATTTTCTGCCTTCAGTCTTCTCCATTCTAGACTGGATCATACCCTTTCCATCTTTCTTTTTTTCTTTTTTTTGTGGCTCTCCTTTTGTAGGCTTTTGAGTAGTCCTATCCTTTCTTCTGAATTGTTCAGTCCACCTCCTACTTGAAGTGCAACTGCCAGTGTTCTTACCGAGGCCTTCTCATCACAAAGAAAAATATGGGAATTACGTCAGATGAAACTCTATTTGTACAGCTCAGATTGATGGATGTCTCCTTTGCAACAGCATGATACCATTGATTGATGCTCAGCTCTGATCCTCTGTAATACTACCCAAGGCCAATTCAGAACAACTGTTATCCATCTAGTCATTGACCATCCTGTACTTTCCCAGACAGTACTTTCCCTCCCTAAGCACAAGACTTAACACCTGTCCTTGCTCAGTGGAATCCTGTGTTTTTCACACCATTTCTCTGATCTCTCCAGATCATTCTGAAAACTCTTTCTCTGCTCCAGTTTGCCTACAGCACCCTACCCCACAGGCAGATTTCAAATGTGTGATCTGTTCTGTTACCCAGACTGTCGAATAACCGGGTAGGAGGAGGACTTAACCCTTACAGATTCCATTATGATACCCCTTTCTAGTTTGACAGCAAACTACTCAACCGGCTGTGAGAGAAGTTTTCCAACAAGCTGTACATCCATCTTGTAGCCTCATCTATAGCATGTCACGAATTTTCTTTTAAGAATATTTTCTGAGACAGTGAAGCTTTTGCTGTGTTACCTCTGACCATGAGTTATTGCTCTTCATGTTTCTTTTCATCCCAGTATTCGTCCTTACTGTTCCTTTTCTCTGCCCTTTCTCACAAGATGCTGATAAAGAAAGAGGTAAACTTGTTATTAAAGTGGGAAGTGACAAAGAAGCAGCCCTCCAGAGTTCAAGTCAAAATTGTTTTTATCCTTATTATTTCTCCATCCTAGATGTCAGATATTTCAATAAACGAATTTGTCGTCACAGATAATGGTTACTTTTTTCTTCCATGGTTACAAAAATGTTTTGGGGTTTTCCCCTCCGTAATTGTCTCTCTCTCAAGACTGCTTTGTCATTTTTTCAGTTCCTGTGATAATTATTTACAAAATCTATTTCTGCAATCCAATGGATATTCTTCAGATTCCCCATAGGAATATGACTTTAAAAGCCCTTTTAGCTTTTCTAGAGGGGAAGGACTGGGCGAAAGCTGTGATAGTTCAGAGAAACACGCAAGAACTGTAGGTTCTGAACAAATAGGCTAATTATAGAAGATAACCTCAATAGGTGAGCAGATCATTTCAGGTAACTTCAGAGTCCTTTGCTTCTCTGCATTAAATGTCAATGTGAATTTGTCTGTTGACTCTTACTCTGAATAATAGTTTGCAGGAGCTGAGTTAGATTCCAGGTCAGCAAGATCATGTTTTCCACTGTAAGCATTCCAGATGATGATAAACATCATCAAATAACTTCAGGCTCACCACAAATGTTGATGAAAGCATACCTCAGACTTCAGGGACATGTAGTCTCACCTACCTTATCTAAATGTCATGCAAGTTGTTGGAAATTAGCGTAATATCTACACAGCCAATGCTGCGTGGATTTAGCAGATTTTTGCTGACATCTTTCAGCTGCAGCGCTGGCCTCGCGGCAGTAGCTGCCTCTTGTTACATGGCTGCGGGTCAGAATGTCAGTGGATTTCCCACTCTTTTTGTTCACTCAGGGCCCACGCTTCCCTCAAGAAGGTTGTCTCAATGTAATGGCTCAGCGCCACTGTCTGGCATGCAGAACATTCCTGGTTTGTCTCTGGAGATCCGAAATGCAAGTGCTGACATGTAACACCACAGCTGCGCAATTTGTCAGCAGACATGGGGCAAGGAGCTCTCCTTCAGTCCGTGAGGAGGCAGTGCAGCTCTGGCGTTCGCACCTTCCCGGAGTTGGAGCACCTAGGCAGGTCATGCTAGCAGAGGGGCCTCGGACAAGTGGCCTGACAAAAACTCAGTTCTGCAGAACATCTTTCACAAGTGACAGGTCCCAGGAATAGATCTGTTTGCCATAGATCAGATCAGCGTGTGTCAGTCATTTTGTTCCAGACCAGCCCTCCTGACCAGGATAGTTCTCTCATCCCTGGCGACTCTCAGTGATACTTATCTTTTCCTATTGCCCATCGCACGCTGGGCTCTAAGGACACCAAAGCAGAACTTAGGTATGATAATTCCATCAGTCGCCAGATGTTTCCAGTTTGTGGATCTGAGAAAATTTTCATCGGAAAAATAACAATTAGAAAAAAAAAATCTGATTTTATGTGGGAAACAGTATGCCAAGCACAAAACCCCCACTGACTCCACTTATTAAGGAAATACAAGGTTTTCTTGATAGCTACCCACTCTTCTTTCTTGGTTTAAAACCCAGATGCTTTAAATGCTGAGCTTAGTCCCTGCTGGTGTTTAGCATCAGTAGCAGTGTACAAGAACCATCAACAATCAGGTGTGTCTCTAAGTGAAGAGGGCTTTGACACTGAAATTACTTGCAGCAAAATTAATGCAGAACTTATATGATGAAATTAATATTTTGCTTGGTTAATAAGGCCCAACTCTACAGGATGATAAAATCACCATGGCCAAATGTCAGTCATGGCCACATAAAACATGCAATGGCTGCACAGGCTTAGGCATAGTTTTAGAAATCAGTTGTCTTCACATAAAACTTAAAAGGCCCTACTTTGCATTCTAAATTATGTTCAGCTTGTCCTTGAGCATCAGTAGTACTCATCCCTGTCAAATGGTTCTCAACAGTTCTCCAAAAATCCGTGTTCTTCCATGGGGAAATAAACCATTAAGGTTTAGACTTTGCCTCTAGCTATACATATATCCATAGAATTTGCGTGCACATAAAAAAGAATTAGTATTTAAAAGCTTGAAAAATTAAGCTTTTTAAGGGATGGATATTATTTCTAATCTAATATGCTTAAAAATTAAAAATTACTGAAGTAAAAGCTGCACTAGATAAATTAATTATGGCTATATTCACTGATATTAAAAATGTTACTAGTTATTATCCACAACTTTGGAGATGAGAGGAAAAAGTCCCCAATATAAGCACACATTCATTAGAAAGGGGTGGGCTAAACAAAGAAATAAGCAAGTATTGTAAATTCTCTTGTGCTTCTGGGTCATGAAGGATGAGAACCAAAGTGAGAATGACTGGAAACAGACCGGTTATGCCATGATATGGACTGAAGAATGTAATAATGAGGGCATGGAAAGATAAGCTGGGTTATTAGCATGCATGTTTTGGTTATCTCAAGAGGTGAAAGTAACATCAAGGATTTTTTTAAAAGCACAGTTGTTCCTCAGAGTAATTTACCATTCATTTTTTACTGTACCCATTATGCTTCCTTTGATTCCTTTTTGCTTTTCTTTAAGCAGTTGGCTAATGTAGTTAAAATGGTAAACATTTGCCATTTCTGAAGCTAGAAAGGAGTATGACACAAGCTATTAATGACGTAAGCCAGTATTTTGGGATCAAACAGCATGTGTAAACATCCTAGGTATGATCAGTTGCACATTCCAATCTTTTCTAAATTTACAATATGTGAATTGAGGATTATACTGTCACTGGCTTGAGGTGCTGAGGGGGTGTACAGCTTTTCACAGTAAATGTAAAAGGGCAACATTAATTTATTCCACATTGTGCTGCATCAGGACTAAAATTCTGCAGTATTTGCCTTTTATTAGCCAGCTGCCCTAGCATATTTGGATGTCTCCGCTATCCATGGCTGAGTGTCTGCTAGCTTGTCCCCAAAGGTTAAAATTTTCCATCTTGATCTGCCTGAATCTTGAAGGCACGTGATCATCACTGCAGTGGTGAGTCCAGCTCCTGAGTTTTGTCTTTCTCCATTAGCAGATGTGGAATAAGACTGTCTTTGGTGCGTCATTCATAATCTTCATTTTCTGATTGTTCATGGGGTGATTAATCTGCTTCCAACCTAATGAGTTTAGTCAAATTATTCGGGTTGTGCTGTTCCCTTATAAAAACATCAGCTTTATAGCCTAGCACTTTTAAAGCACTAGATCTTCCCTGTGTTCTCCTTTCAAACCATTAGGAAACTTTCTGGTACTTGCAAATTTTTTTGTTTGCATATAAAGCAACCAGCTAAATCTTACCTGTCCTTTGTAAACGTGCCCTGAGTATTTCTGAACATCCCCATTTCACTGACACGCAGCGGAGCCTGTGCAGGTGCAGGACAAAGCAAAGTGAGAGCATCTGCAAAAGAACCTGCCTGCTCTGGCCACTTGTTCCCATTCACATCCAGTAAAAAGAAAATCACCAGAAAGGAGCAAGTGAAAAGTGGTGCTGTCTGAAATGTTTTTCAGGAGAAGCTGACAGCAAAAGCTCATAGGAGTGAACAGAGACTTACCCAAAAGGCAGATTTCATATACATGGGCACAGGAAATTTCTGCTTCAGTCTTCTGCTTCTATATGCAAACAGAAATTGAACAGCATAACCTGGGTGTTAAGCATAACCTCAGAAAAGCTCATGTGTTAATAAGCGTCGCCTGCCATTCCTGAAGCATTTTTCATCCTTTTTCTGGAATTTGTAGGTATTTTCTTCATCAGTTTTGGAAGTTGAGTCAGAGCATTGATTTCCTGCCTCTCTCCGCAGGGTGTTAAGCACTATGACATTGCCATTCTTCCTAGATGAAGTCTTTTATTTCTGCCACTGGATACCTATGTTACTTCAATTCTATTTAAGAGTTGACATCTTAATCTTCCTGAAATCACTTTTAGATTTTAATGACGATTTTATTGCTGCTTGCAGAACCATCACACTATCTAGATCACTATCCAGCTCACCCTGTATAAACATGAATTAAAATTCCTGTGCACTTAGTAACAGCAAAAAACCGAGTTTATTCCCCATTATTTCTGGGTGCCTTACCCCGTTTGGGAATAAGCCGCGTTATGCACGCAGTGGTACCTAAGCTTAACCACAGGACGTTTAGTCAGGTGCACCACACGTATGAACAGGCCAACCTTGGCCCAGAAGTACTTGTATTATCTAGGTTTTCCATCTTTCAGGTTTTTTGACCCCATATTTCCTGTGATAATGGAGGGTTTGTTATATATTAATTTCACAGAGGATTACATTTAGAGTATTGAATTCACAAAAAGATTAAATTTCAGGTTGCAGAGAAACAGACGGGTTCAGGTACAAACCAAAGAAAGGTCTTACGCTAATCGGCATAGTGACCTGATACAATCTTTTATTCTTAGATGTGTTTCGTTGCTACTGTGTAACTCTATGGTTAATTGAGCTCCTAAAGCAATGAAGTTACAGCTATTTTTGTTATTTGATGCTGAACTATTTGAGGACACAGTATCCTGTGTCCCCCTGGCTCCATCACTTTTTTACTTTATAGTCCCTTTTTCCCCCCACTTGGTTCTGCCTGTGCCTTTGTTAATCTATCCTCCTAAAAATTAAATATTCTGGCTGTGAGTTCATGTCTACCAGAGAGCTGCTGCTGATTGATACGCAAGTTAGAACAGCAGTTAGATCAGGATTCAGGAGTCTGCAGACTCCTACAACTGGAAAACCAAAAAAAGGCATTGTAAAAGGGGGAGGCTGTTTTTAATCACACTTGGAGATGAAGTAAGCTTATTAATCTCAGCTGAAATTATTGGCTAGGAGTGCTTTTTTGCATGAGTGCTCATTAAAACCTATGGTATAGATACTTTGAAAAAATCAACAGTTTTAATCTAAAATCACAGACATTTAACAAATTGTACATCAGCAACAGGAAAGTTGGCCTTTTGCCAAGTTCATTGTCAAAACCACCATTAGCCAACAGTTACATTACCACAGGATGCAACTCTAGCCAAGAGAAAAACCTATAGATTTGATTTCTCCCTGTGCATAAGTAACCACGTTCTGTACGAGGAGAACAGGAACTTGTCTAGCAGTTTGCACTTGTTCAGTCCTACTGCAAAATCCAGACCCTAAAACTATGTCGTTTGGCTCAGCTACTGCTCTTCCTCTCTTATGGCAGTGCTCCAGAAATACTGTAAGGCTTGGACAGAAAACTGCTTATGCTGATTTCTTGAACAAGAGAGTCCATGAACCCCTGGCAGTCTGTGCTTGTTCACAAGCAGTAACACACCCACCTGTTCACTTCCATGTAGGACAACCAGTGAAATGCATCGGCATCTGAGTGTGCCTTGTGCTAGTGTGTTCTGGTAAGGCAGGGACCAGCTTGGGGGTGGGGGGACAGTGCTCCTGCCATGCTGGGCTGTGCCAAGCCAAACACCATGGTATGACAGAAAATGAGAAAAAAACCTTGACAGAAAGCAGATGTGGGGATGAGGACTGTGACTTTTTGGAGAGTGAATGGAGAAGATCTTTGCAGAGTCTGAAGATCCCGTGCTGCATCTGAATGCTGAGTTGTGGGCTGTATGGATTAAACGCAGAAATAGTAGTGCCTAGTAAAACACACTTGATCCATTTTTACAGATGATGTAACTGTCTGCGCGAAGTAACACGTTCTTGTGACTATCCAGCTTCTAATCCAGGGCCATGCATTAGTGTCATAGCTGTGCTCTTGCTGCCCTCTGAGCCATGATTCACCATATTTCACTTCCTCAAATAATTACAGGCAGCAGAAAGTGGCTGTTGCTTGGTCTCTCAAGGCCTTTCTCTGCTGCTGTAACAAGAAGGGAATTCACACAAAGCCACTTTTTTGGTTGATGATCAGTGGACACCTGAGATAGTTGACGCTCAGGCAAAGATAGCACCGCGTGCTGAATTTTTTGTTTCCATGCATTGCCTCACCTGTCTGCAGAACTTCCCTTTCCTTTGCTGAAAGATCAGCCATCTGCGACCTGCGCAGTGCTGACCACTCCTTGGCCCTCGCTGAACCAGAAAACAAATAATATTGCAAAATTTTCTTCCTTGGGGGAAAGGATGTGATGGTCTCTTGGTTTTATTTCTCAGAACGTAGTGTGTGGAAGTTGATGTGTCTAAGCAAGTACTGATTGCCATTTGTTTTTTGAAGGTGCATTTGGTGTTACATTACTACTAAGTAACCATGCAACGGAAATATGGCCTGATTCTCTACTGCCCTGCACCTGGTTAGTGCTCTCCATCTGCAAAGTGCAACATACATGATAAATGCAAATAGTGTAGAATTTTTCAGTCACTGCTGGTAGTATTTTGTGCCCATTTACAAGGCTACGTACTCGTAAATGACTATGCTAGGTGCCGAGGGGACAACAACCTGATCTCCTCCAAAATTAAGCTTTCCCCTGAATTAGGATTAATTTTTCAGGGAAGCCAGGATGTTTCTGCTTTCCTCGGGGTCTGTCTAAGTGAGTGTGTGTGTGTGCTGGGGGGAGGGTGCACGGCACACAGCAGCAGCGCAGGAGTATGGAAATGGTGTTTGAATCAGCCCTCTCTAAGAGCCAGAGCATGTTAAGAAGGAAGCAAGAAGACCTGGAAGGAACATTTTTGGCATTACTTGTTTGGTATGAGCAGCACAATTTCTGCTCTGCGGGTCATCTGAAATGTCCTCCCACACAATGTGCAGGTAAAACCTTTTTGGCACACGGTATCATCGTGCGGCAATTCCAACCCTTAATCCTGCGTTATTACTGCAGCAGATGAAGCCGTGCTGGGTAGGTCTTGATCCCACTAATGCACGTGTTTGGAAGAGAGGAACCCAAGACTGATGATCCTCTATTAAAAGCACGTTCTTTGGTTGAGCCCAGACTGGGGATTTGCTTTACTGTTACTCGAGAGGGTTTATACTGTTGGCTAGGGCATGCTCTTCTGTTTTGTATCAGCTGACAGTGCCTGCGTCTGATAAACGACTAGTAACATTTCTGCAGAGGTGTGACTGGTGAGGGATTAAAATAATACGTGTAATTGTTTCCCCTGCCCTTGGGAAGGGGAAAGATTTGATGTTTGTAAACCACTGCGGGAGCGCAAACAGGCCAGTGCCCCCCAACCTTCAGCCCACCGCCCTTTCTTTTAAGCGCGGCCGCCGGGGCGAGCCCTGGGCACGGCCAGGTGCGCCGCGGACGGGACGCGGGGCAAAACCTCTTGTGTCGACCGCCGAGCTGCCCGCGGGTAGGGGTCCCTCCCACTGGGCAGGTGCCGGCGGAGGAGGAGGAGGAGGAGGAGGAGGAGGAGGAGGAGGAGGAGGAGGAGGAGGAGGGTGGGGGCGGGATCGGGATCGGCACACAGGTGGGGCCAGCGGGAACGGGTGCGGCCCGCGGTGGGGGCCGGGCCGGGCCGAGCCGAGCCGAGCCAAGCCAAGCCAGGCTGGGGGCGCCGCTCGTGCCCACGGCCCCGCCAGCGCCGCTGAGGCTCCGTACGGCGCCAGCCGGCCCGGCCGGTAGCGGCAGCCCTCCCGCAGGGCGGGCTCAGCCGCAGAGGGCTGCCTGTCCCGCCGTCGCCAGCCCGCTGCAGCTCGGCGGGGCGGGGGGGCAGCGGGGGGAGCGCGGTTGCCTCCAGGGCCGGTCCTCTGCCCCCTCCTTCTCTCCCTCCCTCTCTCCCTCCCGCCGCCGCGGCGGAGGGCTGCGCGGCCATCCGCACCTCCCGCTGCAGGGGCCTCCCCGCATGGTCCCCGCCGCTGCCATGAGCCAGGCCCCGGCCCCCGGCGGCGCTGACCCGCCGGAGAGCGATGCCCGCAGCGGGGCCCCCGGCCGAGGGATGCCACCGCCGCCGCCCAGCCTGCCCCAGCTCCTCCACAAGTAAGAGCCGCCCCGCGTTCCGCCGGGCCGGGAGGGCGGGCGGGCAGGCGCGGGTCGCTCTCCCTCCCCGGCGGCGATGCCCCCTTTCCCTCCCCCGTGCCCAGACTGACAGCCGGGCGGGCAGAGGGTCGGCCCGGCACCGGCCCTGGCCGAGCGGTGCCCCGCCAGGCTGAGCCGAGCCTCAGCCGCCCAGTGCAGCGGCCGTGCGGGTGCCGGCGGGACCGTCCCCGCGGATGCGGGACACGTATACCCCTAAAGACCGGCACCCGTCCGCTTCCCAGCAGAAGTTTTCTGCCCGTAAAGCCGCTCGTGTCGGTTTTTCGAGGGCTCGCCCCGGCACCTCGTCTCCTCCGGCCGGGGGTCCGCGCCGCCCGGGAGCTCGACCGGGGAAGTTTTCTTGGTCTGCCCGTGGGGGTTGCTGTGTTGCGCTGCGTGCTGCGAGCCCGCCGTGCCCTCCAGCCGCCCCTGCTTGGGCTGAGGCGGCTCCTCGTCGGGCCTGGAGTGAGGGGCTCGTGGTGTGCCAGTTAGCGATCGCATCTCTGCAAAACTGTCACAGAAAAAGTGACCTGTGCATGCGTTGGAAGTCTTGTTAATGAGGGCAGCGATGCCGACGGCCTTTTGCTGTTTCGTTTTCCACCCGGGAAGAGAGGGGAAAAGTACTTTTGCTACACATAGGCAGTGGTATGTGTGATACTTTTCTGGTTCAATGAGAAGCTTGAAGACAAACCGAATGCTCCGTAGTTAGTATGTGAAGCATGAGTAACGCTTTGGATGATCTGTGCTGATTCAGGATGGTTGCATGCACTGTATCCGATTTTTCCCAAATCGTAACACGTTGAGATAGAGGCTTTTAACAGAGCTGTAAATCTACTAACGAACGCCCAGTGACGGAGCCGTTAGAATTGACTTCTATTACTTTAAGATTTGCTGCTTGCGTTGGCGAGCAGGACGCTGGGTGCTGCGCAGCGGTGCGGGGCGAGAAGCGCTTTTGACGTTCTGTCCCAGACCACCAACTGGACTGAGCCTGTGTCCGGCTGACAAGCAAAGCGCCAGTATGACAAAGCACTGCCGAGCTGCAGCGGGCTGGCTGCTGGGCTTGCGCTGCTACCCTGCAACAATCCCTCTCTAAAGGCGCTGGCTTAGGTATCTTCTTTACCAGTTTGTCAACAAAACCCAACGATGTAACTGATGGAGGAAATTATTTCAATCCTCTCACTTGTGTTTGCAAAATACATAAGTCCACGTATATAAACATATATGCGTGTGTATGCTTTAATGTTACAGCAAACTTAGCGTGTGACTGTTATTTGAGGTTGGGAATCATGTAATATTTTATAAATATGTATGAAACTGGACTTTTAAAGTTGCTGAGGAGCACGGCCCATGAATTTGCTGGTGCTTGGTTTTCTTTTTCTCTATTTGCTTTTAAATCATGTTTTGTAAGTTTATTGTGGAAATGTTATCAGTTCTGGTTACCCACATTTTTATTCCTAATTGGAAATACAGACTTGGGAGTTGGCGTTGAAACTGAAACGTTAATGGTCGCTCCCTGAATTCGCTGGGCAGCTGCAGTGCTGCGTATGAGTTACTGTGCAACCAGAAGGTAATTTACTCTTACTGCAAACCAGTCTTAAATTCTAAACTACGACCTCAAAAGATGGCCCTTATTTTTTTCACGTTTATCAAGACTTTCTGTGGATGTGTTAACAAAGATCAGGTGAAGCTGTTGAGACTGCTTCATGATTGTATTTCTAACGTGGCACGTGTTATGGACAAAGGCATCGTGTCTTTGTGCCTGCTAGCAAATTACAGGTAGGAAACCTTGAAATGGTTTCCTTTCGAGCCTATCTTTAATGGAAAGATTTGAGTGAGGTGCCACGTTCTGACTGTTCTTTGCCGTGGTAAGGTGACACAGAATGGCAAATGTCGAACGTCTCCATCTAAGGTCCTGCAACTTGATCGTACGGTTTTGTAACCATGTGGCGTAATTTGGCGTGTGCCTCTGTGTTTACCTGATAATTAATAAATCTCCACCCTGGACTTAATTGGAAATGCAGGCAAATTGTGTTTTGCTTTACTGATGATAACTTGGTGTTTTCTAATCTGAACTAGTTATTCAATGATCGTGGGGAAGGGAGATGTTAGGGGATAGCGTAAATTACACTTCTGAATTTCTTTCTCGTATGCCAGAAGAGGTATTGTGACTGGCAGAATAGAGTGGAAAGGAAAGCAGTGATTCTTCTACAAAATGGAGTTGCGGTTTAATTACCAGGAAAGAAAACATTGGTCGCTTTCCCCAAATACTTTGGTTTTCTTGACTTTTTTAAACAATTGCTGTCTTTTTGCTTTGCAAGCAGCAGTAAACAAGTGTGCAGTTGCAGAATGCTAATTCAGAGCTGTGTAGGTCAGACTATTGCGTGGTGTTTAACTGGATCTCCCCGTTCCAACGTTTCTATTTCTTGTTATACCATTTAAAAGTTCCCCTCAGTACTTTTGTTAGAAATTTTTACAGATGTTAGGTGAAGACCACTATAATTTAAAAATTTACTTCCTACATGGGCAGCTGGTAAACTTTCACTGTGAACATTGATCATTGAGCAAGGATTAAAACTTAGAGAAACTGGAAAGCTGAAATGGTTTTGGTAGCAGCTACATTGGCTGATCTTGTGCAGTGCAAGTAGCATGTACCCTATTCTTTAAATGCATCTTTGCTTTAGCATTTCTAATGTAATTTTAACATTAAATTATAACTGAATCCCTGGTTTGAAATCCCTTACTGATAGTAGCCTAATATGATAGAGTATAAATTGAAATAGCCCATCTACATATTGTATTTTCCTCCCCAAGTGACAACGTCATTTCAGGTGATAATAAAGGTCCAATCATAAGATTTACAGAGCAGTGAAAGCTTTCTATCTATGCAGGTCCTTGTAATGTTTGATGGGGAAATACTTCTTATTTTCCAAAAGAAAAAAACTTTATTGCAGTCAAAGCCCTAAGCTGTAGTGCTGAGTATGAGAAGCTGGTGGGGAAGGGAAACCTGCACTGACATGCTACAGAGGATAACTTACAAGAACATGTGCTTGCATATGAAATAAAGCGGAAGACTGAGAAGAAGGACAGTCGTAATGGTGTTGGTTAGTGTTCGTAACTGGTTTCTGCTGCAGTTGTGTGGAAGGAGTGGAGATACAGGGCAGGGTCTGTAGTTCCAGCAAGTGAAACCCGTGTGGGAAATCAAGACCTCAAATACCTGTTCTGCTCGGGAAGGTTTTAATGCGCTTTCGGAACTGCTGGTTTCAAGGTTTTTTTCCCCTCTTTTGGTAAGTCTGCTATTGTGAGAAAGCTTTTGTTTATAATTTGGAGGTTTTGTTTGTAATTTGCAATGACATCACAAAAGGTAGTTTTTAGATGACAGCTCAGTGTGTGGCACATTTTAGCCCCTGCTGTTAGATGGACTGGAGTGCCGAAGCAGCATGAGAGAGCGGAGACTCCTGTTAATACTTCCAGGTGTGCGATTCAGTGCAGGCTGATGCAGCTACTAGCTGGAAGTAACTGAGAGAATCGACCAGGCGGGCTGTGGGCTGACTATAAAGCTGGTACATGAAGAGTGCTTTCTGTGAGAGTTCTCACTTGAAACATGCCACAAATAAACTCCGTAATTACAGGAGACCCAGTTGTATTGAAATGCAATCTCTTTATACATTTTAATGGCTGTTTGCATGCTTTCGGTTCTAACGATTTGTCATGGGTAATATCTGTCCAGTGGAAATGGAGCAGTTTCTAACTCCCTGTGTTGATAGAGGAGTGTACATTTGTTTCACAAATTGAATAAAGACATCTTAAAACAATGGGGGGAAACCCAAAGTTAGCATTTTGTTTTCTAAGGGGTTGTGCCCTGGAGATTTTGAGCTTCTCTGGAAGGAAGATGGAATTTCCAACATCTGCGCTGGAGTCGTCATCAGTTTGTGCCAGTTCTGGGGGCAGACAGGAGTAAGCAGGCTGGTGCTGAATGCTTCTAATCCTTTATTTCCAATAGCAGCGAGGAGGGGACTTGTTGGGAAAAATAACCTCCAACTTCCTTTTTTAAAAAAACGTGAACCTGTTCGGTTAAGCATGCGCTTTTTGGTTTTGCTTCCTTGTGTATTTATTTTGTGTAACGTGTAGGATTTTCTTTTTCCTTTTTCTTTCTTTTTTTTTCCCAACTCAAGTCTCTCTGGAGAGATAAAATATGAAATGTACTCCCATTATACATTAGTCATGGCAAATAGTTTGGCATATATGGCAAAGGCTAAACTGATACTTAACGAGGAGACATTAGGAGAAACACTGCTTTTACTGTTTCTCTTCTTAACTGTTACTGATCCAGACTTTCCATATTTATTTGCCTTTTAAAGTACATCTCCAAAATCTGAGTTGCTTCCCCACCCTACAAAGCCCTGAAAACTCAGGGAGTTTATGTTGTAACAACTGTAAGGGCCCTGAATAGAGATGAAAACAAAACAAAGTGTTGTCGCTCTCTTAGCTGAGAAGCTTTACCAAAACAAGGAACAGGAGCTGAAAAAGCAGACTACATGGTGTGGGATATGCCAGAGAATGTGGGAACTAAACTCCTATCATTGAACTCCTCCTCCTTTCCCATTCGTCATCTCTGAATGTTACCAAACACAAAGCAAGGGAACCTCAATTTTATTGGACTTTGCTGGCTCCTTTCTGTATAATTCTTGAGACTCTTCTTAGAATTCACCTGACATTAAAATCAGAACTTAAAATGTGTGTAGGTGTGGAGGGGGCAGCAACAGGGACACCTGGGAGGTGCTTCACGTGTATGTTTAGTTGCTTACGAAAAGTGGCATCAACAATGATAATTACCTTTGAGCTAGGTAATTAAAATTTCTCTCTTAATATTTCCTTTTCTTACCATTTCTCATTTAAAATAGTTTTTTTAAATTTTGTTTTCTTTTTTGATGGAAACTAGTGACCTGTATATCAGGTGTGTCCCAAAGCATAAAGATTAATCTATCTCATGGATGTTCTCTGTTTAAAACAGAAAATGACTGGAAGTGTGGGTTTCTTTGTCTTGAAATCTTTTGTGGTTTTTTTCTGTTTTGTTATGTTTTTTATTTCTTTTAAACTGTCATTTAAAACCCAACAGCATATTGGGAGAAAAACACAATAAAATTCAATTTAAGGCTTGAAGAGAGAGCACAGAGGTACAAAGTAGAAAGGGGCCAGAAAAAAGAATTTAGAAGGAATGCCTTGCATGCAGACATCTCTTTGTATTATCAGTATTATCAGGCTTGTTATCAATTATCAGTCAATTCTTAGTTACCAAAAAATGTCAAAATTCTATCCCGTATTTTAGTGGAGAGAGAGATAACAGCAGTCGTATCAACTTTAGTAAAAAGTTAAATAAATACTTCATAGGAAGCAATGTAATAAGTGGGTTTTGGACCACAGCACATGGCAATGGAGTCCTCATCACTGAAGCTAACTTGCCTGGATGTTTCTCTTTTATTGGCAATTTAATACTGCTGTTCCCATCGATGGGAAGACTGGGAAACGTGTTCTTTTGGCTTTCCCCGTAATCCAGCCCTTGTCCATTCAAAGCTGTGAGCACGCAACAGTGAGTAGTTAAGTGTGACCTGCTGAGCTACTGCTTGTTACGCTGCAGGGATGCTGCTAAGATCTTTCTGACCCCATTTGGAAGAAAGGAAAATGGAGATGGGTAAAAACCTCAATTTTTTTAGTTCTGATCCTTTCTTGGGGCTGTCAAAACTGGAGGAACTAGATCTTCAAAGATACATTTATATCAAGCCTGTGAGTTCAAGGAGGGTCTGGACGATACTCTTAGACATGTGGTTTAGCTTTAGGTAGCCCTTTGAGGAACAGGGAGTTGGACTCTATCATTCCAATGTGATTCCAACTTGAGATATTCTATAAATCTATGACTGCAGAACTTTGTTTAGGAGGGTAAAAATTGGATTTTTTGCATGAAATAATAATTCTAATAACTTTAAAATACTCCTTCAAATAGAATCTGCTTTTTCTGAAGAGTAAGCTGTCTTCATTATTTTTATTTTAATGAACTTTATCAGACTGACTTTATTCCCGTGAATATCCTCCCCCCCTTTTTCCCCCTCTTCATCCTTTGTAACATGTTATAGTTGATTTAAGGATGTAATCGCTCTGTTAGCCTCTGCCCCTCTATGTCCAGCTGCTTTCTCTTTGTCACGCTAATGGCCCGTCACATAGAAGCTGCCACTTGACACACTGGGTGAAGCCAGAAAACCTGCCCTTTGGGTTTTAGAAGTGTTTAACATCTATCCTGTTCTGACAACTCAAGCCTTGCCTGTTTTACAAATGCCTCTTGCCTATTTAGTAAAAATGCCGAAGAAAAGCATTGGGTATTCTGTTGCAGGAAAGGGGCAAAGGCTCATTTTCTTAAACAGTCAGTATTTATGAATGCACTGGCAATTATTTGTTGCAGGATTACGGCATTTGTGTGTGTGTGTGTGTGTGCGCGTGTAACTTGCGAAATGTGAGTTTTAACTGATACTCGTTGTACCACAAGTTGCATATTTATCTCGTGCATTTGTTGTTAGTTTTTGGCATGCCCATGTTGGGAGTGGGACCGTGGTGGAGTTGTGCTGTGTGGCTGTTGCACTAGATGATGCTGTTCAGATTTGTCCTCTATCATCTCCAGTGTTTAAAGACATGCAGGTTTCTCACCAGCCTTTGCGGAATGCCCCAAAAATGCCATGAGCCCTGCCTGACTCTGGAGGTGATTTGAATCTAGCTATGCTGGTTGTGAAGTGCAGTCCATCTCCTGCATGGTTTTGACTCTAAAGCCTGTGTGACATGGAATGTTAATGATGGTGACTCCTTTAAGAGCGATGGGAGAATATTCTTCTGCTTCATCACGTCTGGATATGCTTCTTATAGGAAAACACAGGGATAAGATAAGGAAGTGTTTAACTCCTGTTTCCTTGAGTAATGTCTTCTGCTGACCAGGATGGTGAGAGAAAATGGTATTGTGGGCAGGTTATGATCAAGCTCCCTGGCTGATTTCTGATCACCTGGTCCCTTCCCTGCCTTACTAGCTTTTGAGATACCAAAACCATCTGATGTTACCTAGTCTTAGCTTTCCTCAACATGCCATAAATCTTGTGATTTTCTGTACAGAAGGCTGCAATGTAAAATGTCTTGAATTTGGTAGTGTCAAAAGTACAGTTTTATGTGTCATGGCTTTTTTCCTGGAGGGGAGAGATGTGCGAGTTGATGGTCTGTGAGCCAGGGCCACTTCTTCAGAAGTGCGCAGGAGTTGTGCTTGCATTTTCCTTTCATTTGAATCCTTACTTTAAGTATCTCTGCAACAAGTGGCTTGATGGCTGACATTTCCTTTTCTAAGATAACAAATACTCTTTTGTGGGCTTTTGCATATTGTAGAGTTGAAAAGCAGCAGTAAATGGACCACAGTCTGTTTCTGCAATAAGAAATATTATTTCTGTCTCTGCTGATCAACATGTTCTCCCCTTAGGGGAAAATGTGCTAAGTAATTTTATTAGGTTGATGACACATAGTTCATTACGTTGACCAACTTCTATTGTTCTCTTTTTGTTCTCAGTTTTTTTTTAAAAAACCTGTGAAATAAAATTGCAAAATACTTATTGAGAAGAAAATGCTGTATAATGCTTTAATAATGTCTTTTTCATTCTGCTTTCTGCTGTGCCTGGAACTAGAGGGAGAGCAGATTAACCTCTGGTACAGAGAAGTTTGCTGCAGTCCCTGTGGAGCTGTGCATAGCTATGTAGTTTGAATGGTTTGCAGTCTGGATGCCACTCCAGAGATTGTCAGAGATTTCCTCTGCTCCCCCACGTAAAATTCTTTGTCAGAGATTCTGCATAATTCAGGCTGAGGATGGGATTTGGAGAAAAGATGACTCTTGTCTCCTGAAACCATGGAGAAAAGTATTAGCATATTAGGGTGAAATTTCTTTTCAGCCCTAGGCTCCTCTTATCTTCCAAACTCTTCCATTAACACGTCTTAACATTCACACCCCAGCTATCCATGTGCTCTGTGCCATCCATTTGTGCCCCACTCATGGCACATTCTTGTAAGGTCACCTACAGCTTTCCACCGTCCTATCACCCAACAACCAAACATTGGGCTCTTTCCTTTATTTACTGCTTCATTCAAGGTCACTATTATACCCTGAAGGAACACCTTCTCATGGTACAGGCTGGCATCTTTCTCTTGATTGTCTTTGAGAATGCCCAAGAGGTTTGCCTCAGGTTACTCTGTCTTGCATTACTCTTAGGAAAGTGTCATTGCTGTGTCTAGTGGTGAACATATTTGTAAGTAATACAGAAGAATAGTGGTTGTCTGAGGTGGTTTTTATAGACACCTCTGCTGGCAGCTTGGGCAAACGAAGGTTCATAGCTAAAGAGATGGAAATAAAAGAATAAAAGTTCTGTGAATCCAAAATCAACTCTTATATTTTCTGTGCTGCTCTGGATATTGTTTGAACATATCTTCTCTTTTCCAGCTCCCACAGAAGTAGAAAGTGCTGACTGTTTCAAATTTGACAATAAAACTTAAGTTACATATCAGTGTGTCTTAGGAAGATCAGGCTTTTAAAAGACAGGGGATCGTTACTGTTCAGCCTGGTTTTGTAGGTTTTCTGCGTTGTGACGTATTAAAGAATTGCATTTTCTTCGAAGAAAAAAAAAAAAGGGAGTAAAATGGAAGTTTGCAAGGGCCAGAAGTGATTTAGTCATTTTGTGTAGATGGCTAAAGTATCTTTGTGCAGAGTAAAGCAACACATCTTATACATTACAGAAATATGTTAGATGACCAAGCCAGTTTGCTTGTCAGTGCTAAGACTTAAATTCCTCTTTGGATATAGTGTATACGCTATAAGACTGAGCTTGCAAAGCCTTGTTCATACACATGAGGATTATTTATGTGCATGAGGCTCTAGAGGGTCATAGCCTATCATCTGTCTGAAAGCTTCATGACTGTTTACTGCTTTTTTCCTTGGTTTTTTTTTTTTTGTCCAGGTCACTAGGAATCCTGCACTGAAATGTTAAGACCAGTAATTGCTGATAGGAGAGACCTAATGCAGTAGGAGCCAAAGAAATATAGGAAGATACCTTGTGTTCCAGCATTGAAAAGTCTTTTTAAAAGAGAGTGTGGTGGTATGCAGGGAGGAGTATGGAACTGTGCTCCTCTCTACTTCTTAATAGCATATTAGTGATCTGACCTGTTTTAAAACCAATACTCTGGAGCGTTAAAGCCTCACTAGCTGTAGGGAATTGTAGAGTCTGAGGTGGAGAGGGGTTTCACAAGAGACCATCAGCTCCTCTGCACAGTGCTGCACTTGCAGGTGGCCATCACTGCTGTCTTCCAATTTGTGCTGAGCATTTGGGAGAAAAAAGCCACAGTCTTACATCTCTCATCTAAGTTGGCTGCTTGCTTTATTTTCTGTGTAAGTTGCCAGGAATTTTTTTTTTTTTTACATCTGCTGCAGTTTTTTTAATGGAATAGCATGAAATAACAAGATGCAATTTTGTGGTATTTCCCCCTATCTTCAAAGGAACTCTTACATGTTTTATGAAGATCCCATTTATCCTAACCTATATGGTAAGGACATAAAATATCGGCAACTAACATTACTTTCTGGATTGCTAGCATGATTTAGGAGGGAATCTGCTCTAAACTGCAAGACAGCCATTTGTAGCCTTTTCTCTACAACATATTGTCTCTTACTGTGCATTTTGGCAGTACTTGGCACTGCTCTGTTTGTGATCTCCTCCTGCTCTGTAGAATATACCTTTTACATAAAGATACAAAACAGAGTATACACTCCCCACACATTTCTTGTTGATCTGTTGTTTAATACGATAGATTTTTCTTTTGCATATCCTTCTTTGAAGCATTTAAAACCTGTTTTTTTTCCTTTGGTGCCTCTATAATTTCAGGCTGCATTACATGAAGGTTGGTAGCAGTGTTCCAAAGCTGAGGACTTGATTGGCAAGTTTTAGCTGTGAGTAAATTTTCACAGCTGATCCATAAATCCCCGACAGACCATTAGGAGCTTCAGAGCGGCTCTGGCAAGCTCCCCTACAATAATTGTAGTTTTAAGTTTGTTATATTTAGTTTTCTCACCTCTTAGCTGGATGCCAGGGGGACCTCACTAGGGGCAAACCGGCTCCGTATCTAGTTTTTCCTGCAAGCTGACAGTTCGTACAAAGAGCACAATCTGAGATCAGGGCTTGCCGGTTGGACAAGGCAGAGACTGTCAAGGGCGTGACTTGAGACATATAGACCCCAGGTCTGGGGTTTAGACATTTCAGTAAATCGAGGACACTTGGAGTACATAATTCTTGCCCCCCACCTCCTGCTCTTAAGAAATAAGAGAATCAACAAGGGAGACAGAAAAAATGCCGCTTCAAGCTTGAACGTGACAGAGTTGTATAAATGTCTGTGAGACAGAGAGGCAGCTCTTCATTTAAATTCCCTGAGGTCATTGTACGTATTTATCTGTAGCAAAGCTGGCAGAGTGACCAGCTTTTAGGAGTGACCACTACTCTAAGAACAGAACTGCATGGGTGGCAGCAGGGAGAGCAGCAGGGCGTTTCTTTTTGGGTGCCAGCGTTTTGGTGGTAATGATGTTGCTGGACCAGCTAGAAGTCTGGCTTGGAGACCACATCCCCTTTAGGCTCATTGCTCTGTACACATGTAGTAAAACTGGTGCTATAGTGACTATATTGCATCTTGATAAGCCCTGGAGAATGCCTCTTGTATACTAGGCCCCCGCAGGGCAACCAATAAAGCCAGAGATTCCTATCGTTCCCCTCGATTTGGATCCTGCTGGATGGACTCTGGAAGCAAACTCAGACTTGGCTGCTTGCTTGAGCAATTAATATATATTTTGTACCTTTCCTTCTGAAATCTGAACTGCTTTGCCAAGGATGTGCTTGCCACTTGGTGGAGTCTGGTTATTATCTTGCTAAAGTGACAAGGGGACTGTGTAGAAGGAAGGAGTGTGTCTGCATGGTAAACTCTTCCAAAGGGATATTTTTTCCCTTTTTAGAAGAGGGAAAGATAAATTGAATCTCTTTATCCTCTGCTACATAAAACCAACCTCTCGTACCTATAACCCATGAATGATTTTTTTTTTACACAGGAGGGTGATAGAGAAGGATTATCTGAGCTATTTAGGAGAAGGAAAGGAAGAAGAATTGGTGGTGATCTTTTAATTGAATTTTCAAATATTTTTTTAGAGCAAGAAAAGCAGAAATTTCATTTATATTTAAAGCTCCTTCAAACAAAAGTTCCTTTATGTTAAATTTTAAATTAAGGAGGATCAAAAACTTAGTTGATTAGGGTCTTGCTAGGCTAAGGGTAGAGTAAGTAACTATAAACAGTGATACAGTGAATGATGATCTGGCCCTACAAACTTTGTGTTGAACTTAAGCAGGAGAAAGAAGGTAAAAATATCAGCTGACTACCTTCTTGCAGGAAAGCATCTCTGATTAAAATAGAAGGATCTTCAGTAAAAGAAATGGAATTGGTTATCTCTTCAGTCCTTAGTTTCAAGTACTTTAACTTCATTTGATGCAGGAATTCAAGTGGAAGATGTCATTCCTGTGGTGGGAATAGAGTGCTCTTGATGCCTGGGTTGGTTTTGGTATCTGACACTTAAACTGGAAATGCTAGGAGAGATAAGAGTAAATGAGCTAATTATATGAGTACAAATGAAATGCAGAGAAAAGACGATGCCTTTCATCTATATATCATAATGGAAAAAAGTGTTCAGAGCAATATGGAACTTCTAATATGAATTGCGATTGGGGTAGGGTTGGAAAAAAAATACAGTAATTAAAAATGCAAAATGGTGTTAAAACCAAAAGATATCAGGTATATGGGTGTAAGCAAACTACATACATCTTCCTAGGTTCACCTGCAGAAGTGTTGTGCTCTGCTTTATTTCCTCAAGAGCTTAATGGATGGGAAGCAGGTTACTAAGAGGACCATATGGACCTCCCAGACTTTTGGGCAAGCGGTTCACTAAGCTAGTGGGCTGTAGATGAGATGGCAGGGCATCCTCGCCTGGTAGTTGTTGACCAGCAGGATGCTAATGCAGACTAACGCCACTAACTCACATTTCATCTCTGGCAAATAAAATTTGCAAATGCTTATTCACAGAAGTAGCTGGACTGAATCAGTGACCAGTATTTACACATGTAAGAAATTTACAGGTGGAGCCTAAGGTGGATCTATAGTTAAAGGATAAACATCAGAGGGGGTGGATGACTCTAGAGTCTTACTGCTGATCATTGCTCTAAAATACAGGCAAGGGAATGCAACTGTGGAACATGAGGGCAGAGTTTAGCAGGCGTGTTTTCACTACAGGGTTAACTCAGACTTCTGCCTAGGTTTTAACCATTATCATCTATCAAACAAAATTAATCTTAGTTAAAAAGGTGCTTTTGGGACGGTTGATGATCTGGGGGAGGATCCAACCTTCACTTGGATATCTCTCGCTTTGGGAAGAATATGTTGGGAAAATGTTCTGCATGCTGGTTATTCTCCATTTTCAACATTCCCTTAAGGACAAAAAAGTTCTTCGTGCTCTTGATCAGGAAGGGTTTCAGCCCTGCCCTGCGGTGAGAATTTGCCAGACTGAAACAGCACTGGGTGGCCTGAGACCTGCTATGGGGAAGCTTGTGCTTGTGTTAGATTATGCAGAGATATGTCAGGAAGGTGAAGTGTGTGAGGGAGCCCAGAAGAATAATCGATCTTTCTTTATGTGGAGAAAAGCCTATGTACTTCACACCTTCTTTGGGAAATCCTAGACATTATGGTGACATTAAGTCAAACAACTTCTCAGGGTTCCAACCCCCCTTTTTGCAATGTAGTCTTGGTGTAGCTGGCATCAATATTTTATTTTCCAGCTATTAATTAAAATGAGAATTAAGTTAAACTTATCTCAAGACATAAACTCAGTTGTTTGTTTTTCCTTCCTTGTGAGAGAAAAAGTGACATATTTAGAGCTTTAATAATTGCAAGAGGTGACTGATGGGAAAAGTAAATAAGTGTCTTTTCCTGTGTGGATGTTATTTACCTGTGAAGTGGCTGGAGCAGTCGGGAGGTTCTCCAGCTTGTGTGTACGGCTTTGAGAGTGCAAGTGATTTGAAGATACAAACCAGAACTTTTTCCTGATTGAAAGGGTGTCTAGACTTATCTAGGGCTGCAGCAGGATATTAATAGAACATGCTGCATTTCCTTCACATAAAAATACGAAGGGCACTTTGCTGAGAAAAAATCCTGCTGTGCCTTTCTGTCTTTGGGACCAGCTCATCACCAAGCTAAAATTAAAAGGTGAAGTCAGGCAGTTCTTGCTTTCTATTTTTAAACTGCTTCAGCATATGAATGTGAGTGTGAAATCTTTCTTTAGGCCTCTCTTAACTTAATTACCTACTTATTCAAAATATTCTCTTCTCAAATTGCTGAGTTATAATTATATTCATCTTTTCTGTGGACACACTTTAGCTACTCGATGTTTGCTTAATTAGTTTTATGCTTAATTTGTAGTTCTGTAGTTATTTACAGTGATGGAAGCCTCGTGGTAAGTGTTTAAAATCTATTTTGATCTGTTAAAAAATTAGCAAGTGGATGAGGGTTTTGTTTATCTGTTCCATGATTTTCTTCTGGAAACCCACTTAAATTCAAACAAATGATTTTCATTTGACCTTAATAATAGAAAATTATGTAATAACTGAAAATGTTTTGTTGCACTTTCATTTCTTCAAATCTTTTGTTCTGTGCAAGCTTATTCCTATTTTATTTGTTTATACGCCTTTTCTTTAGTTTGGGTGGAAGGACTGGTATGGCCCCAGCACAGGAGGTGCAATGGAACTGCTTGGAAACCATAGATTCGTCTCTTTTTTATGCTGATTTGGATATACTGAATTCTTCTGCCAGGATTTCAGTGAATCCACGAAAAATCCCTGTCAACCACCTGTGAAGTTAAATTGAGTCCTCTTTGCTTGTGTAGAGAAATAATGTTTTTCCAGTCTGTTGGTTTCAGCCTGCAGAGGGTGTGCTTTCCTCCTTCAAACCATCATCTCCAGCACAGTGCCCATAACACACTGTTCCATTAATGTGCAGTGCACCCTGAGGTACGAAGGGAAAAGGACATCTGTCTGTCTCTGTCCCTTGATTTTGTTGACGATCAGCTGTTTGAAGCACAGGCTGTGGGACTTCTTTCCAACTGGCCCCTTTCACAGTGAAAAGGACCCTCCTGAGAGTGTTTCTTTGCATCCTCTTTTGGGACAGGCTGTCAATCCTAAACATAGTACAAAATGCAGATACTTGCTCGCTCTTTCTCTGTTTTCCTGGTTCCTTTGATTTTGTCAGTGGGAGCAGCTGTGGTGTTGGAGATCTTCAGAGAGTCTTCCCTGCCGTTACCTGTGCCTGGTCAAGCAGTGACCAGGCTTTGCTGTGCTGGGTCGTTTGTGTTTTGTCAGGTACCTGAAGCTGGGTGAGGTGATAAGTTTTGAAAGGCGTTACCTTCTGCATCCACATACTCTTGGAGCATGCATATAGGAGTCTATATGTAGTCCTACCTTTGACAGCTAAATGAGTAAATCGTCTGCTGCGAACTGTCTTTAGGGTGGCTGGTACCTGGGTAAGGCAGTAAGTGTTGTTACATCTTCCCAGGCAAATCCTACACGTTGTTGATCTGACTGCTGTACTTCCAGATCCCTTCCCCTCCCGCTTACCAGAAATACTGGAGATTTCATAGGCTTGGCTGTTAGATGACAGCGTGTTTGTATTGCTGGTGAGAAACATTGCTATTCATGGTGTTTAGTGGCAGTATAGCTAGATAGCTAGACAGTGATGTTAAGTAACACAAACCTGGAGCCACAGTCTTTTGGATATATCTTTCCTTTGCCAATCTTGGTGCTTGGAACAGTTTGCCCGTTAATTTGTTCCAAGCTTCCACCCCCTCCCTACTCTCTCCAGAAAACCCTTGGCAAACCATCTCTTTGGCAAATACTCCTGCCTCGGCTGGCCACTGCCACTCTCCTCTTGCTGTCCTGTCCCGTTCCCCTTTTTTGACTTCAGGTTGAAAATTTGTCAGTACAGAGGCTTATGTGAGCATTTTACGTCTTGTAAAGAAACACACAGACCCCTTACCTCTTTCAGAAATGAAAAGCTGCCATTTTAATACTTAAATTCGGACATGATGTTCACCTAGACAATGGGGGTTTTTATAAGGCTAATTATATTAATAGATTTTCTTTTCTCCAACTGGAGCTGTAGTCCAATGTTAGAAATGCTACACTAACAGTACCCTCAGAACATCTGCTGCTGTCATCTTTGCATCTTCTACTGCTGTTCAGCTTTCAAAACTGGCTTTGTGTGTTTGTTTTTGTAAATTAACATAGTTATTGTGGCATAGTGAAACGCATGCTGACAAAAGCATCTTGGCAAAATCAGTGGGTTTTAATGGTGTTCGCAGACTTCTGTGCTTGAAATGGAGCCTGAAGAATTTGTCCTCTGGAATCTTACGTTATGTTTTGGCCATTGGACATGAAGCACCTGACAGCATTAAGCTATCAGAAGGGTTTCCAGTCGTGGGCAAGCAGCCATTAGGTATATATTAATCCACAGTAGGAGACTTGGACAGCTTTTGATTTACTAGTGCTCATCTGTTCAATAGAAGCCCAGCAGTTACCTTTAAAATGGATTGGAGAGTACTGAAAGGGAAAAGAGAATTTTATGGGTATAATGCAAATCTAGTAGAATTGCTAATTGTACTTCTAGATAATCTTAAAAGTGCATTTCTTAAGGTGGCGGAAGGAACTATTTTGTAATCGCTGTGCTTGTTTAAAAATATCTTACTAACTTTGTCTTATTTTAAAGCAGACGTTTTAAATTCTCCAATATCCTCAATAGATTGGATTAAATAACTGGAGAACTAGAAACTGTATTGGTTTTTAGCAGCTTAGGCATTTAAACACTTGTTTGAATGTTGCAGAGTTTACATGAACAGATTTATTAGCTGACCTAAACATATGGTTTTAACACTAGACTATAAAAATTCTTACTTTTTTTCATATTGTGGCTTTAAATAGTTTTAATAATAGACTTTATTTGAAGAATTTGAAGCATCCTAATTTTTATTTCCAAAACTGGTACATGAAATGTATTTATTTAAGAGGGTAATAAAACTAAAGAGCCAGGTCATAAAGCGGTTTTCACTAAAATGTACAAAAAATAACACAAAGATTCCTGTGATGTGATCTGATGATGAAACCAGAGAAAGTAATTTTTTTGTGTAGCATATTGTGCAGTGGAATAGAAAAGACCTATCTCAACATTAGTAATAAAGGTATATGTAATATATCAACGTTTTTATGTGCGCGTGTGGTTTTTGTTAAGTATGTATTTGTGCATTTATGTATAGTTTTATTTATTTAAGGAGCTCCTAATTTAGAGATCATTCACAATTTTAGCTATTAATATTGCTAACCTTTCCCAACATATAAATACTCCATTGTGGTCTCCCACACAGCTGTTGTGCCCTCCAAAAAGACCTGTGCTCCATTAACCAGGGAATTGAGTGGGGAAAAAAAAAAAACCAAAAGAACATTGTGTTAGGATGATGATGTATATGATAGACTATATTGTCCAAAAGGTCCATTGGTTTCTTACCACATTTCTGGGGCAGTCTGCATCAAAGTATTGATATAATGGAAAATGTCTTTATATTTTCAGGGCATGATTTTATAAACAAACAGACCTGAACTGTTCCAAATCCCACCCCCCACACCCCGCCAACGCTTTGGCTTTTCTGTCAGTTGAGATATCAGATTATTGCATGGCCCATGGCATGACCTAACGTCCACAGCATACTCCTTATATAGGTTTTACCACATTTGTAATAAATTTGTGATGAGGTGAGCCTGACTTGATTGTTTGGAGAGTTGGGGATTGTGGAAGCACTGAGAATGATGTATGAGCATGGCTTTGATTAGGGAGTGTGTGCATATGTATGTATACATATTTACCTATATACACACATACATAAATATGTTTTCTTGAGCTGTGCATAGTAACCCTGTTGCATGTTTCCTCAGGGATACTGAAGTCTTGAAAGTGAAATGGGAATGCCTGCCTGGGAAAGCCAGTTCAGAGGTTTCATTTGCTGAGCTCTCTGCAGGTTGCCCCGTCAAGGGCTTGGCTTTGTCTTCCTGGAAAAAAAATATCTCAAGGAGCACAGTGGGATGTGTCAGCCCAGGGCCACATGTAAAGGGGATCCACTGTGAAACTAAACTGCTGTGTGGTCCAGATTCACTTGCAGCAAGAGCAAGCCCTGCAGCACATGCATCATGGGCCAGAAATAACGTAGGATGCTGGGCAATTTTCCTCATGGGAAAAGTGGGTAATACTAAAGGCAACTGTGTCTATACAAAACACAATTTTTGGCTGTGGAGTTGCTCTTTGGTGCGTTCTTTGGGCAGCATTTCTCTTCAGCAGCTGATCATGAGCAGTTTTTTCTGCCCCTACCAGCACAGGAATAACATATAGCACAGGACTAACCTGCAGCCCCCGTGGCTGCAGTGGTTCTGTCTGCTGCCAGCCTGTCCCACCCACTCACTGAACTGTTCAGGGCAATGACCTTAAATGTCTGTCCATCACACTTTTGAATCTTGCTGCATACCTAATAGAAGTTGCTAACTAGTCACTGGGGAATCTTCAAATCACCTTGCTGGTCCTGAAGAGCTGTATCCCACTATGGTTTCTCTGAGGTCACTAATCCACCACTAGGATGGATTTAGCAAGACAGTTTATCAGGGGAGATTTGCACCGGTATGTAATTGGTTAAGAATATATGCTGAAATTCAAATTTGTACTTAGATATGTTTTTTATTTAAGATAATTTCCCACTTAGGATTTCAGTATCATATTCTACAAATCACTCTTCAGATGCTTTTTCTGGAGTTCAAACGGTTATGTTATAAATGAAGAACAGATTCAGGGGGTTTCACAGTATTGGTGATTATCTTGTAATGTTTTCCAGATGGCAGAGCATGATGTAATCCATACTGCCCTGTTCGTTTCACCACACTGTATACTGTGACATACCCAATAAGTAACCAAGAGACTTTAGGAAGCTCCTCAGGCTGTTATGACGATAGCTGGTTAATCCAAATGTTCTTTATTACGTTATGAAAACTGCAGATTAACAAATCACTTGTTGATGAATGCAGGAAGATTGATTGCTACTCAGAGCTCTGCGAGAACTAGATATGCAACTCGGATTAGTTTAGCTCAAGCTACACTTTGGTGAATGAATTCCATTTTCCTCAGGGCTATGAAGTGGTTTACATCTGTTCACTTGTAAATTTCTCTAGCAGCTCTGGGTAATTTTGATCCCTCTTCTTTGGAGAAGTGATGGGAATGTTTGTTTGTTGTTGTTTGCATTGGTCTGAAATAAAACCACAGTGCTAGCATCACTGGTTGTGTGGGCATGGTGGCTAAGGTCAAATTAATTGCAGCTTGCAGTTGCTTATGATTCTCCAGTGTTCGTGCCATAATGTTGTTTATTAACGGGTGCTTTTATTAGGCTGACAGACCATCCTTCGAATGGCAAACCCATCAAACTGAAGAAGGCGCTTAGCTCAGGATTTTCTCAGCATTAATTGAAGGCGCCGGGGGTACTGCGTCGGGACAGGTGCAGTCTTGCTGTGCAGACGCCCGGTCTGAGGAGTACATGGGCAACGAAAGCGCCTTGTGCATCCTGACATCCTGCTGTGTAGCTTTTCTCACTTGAACCCACATCCAAGAAGTCTTCAAGGGAGATCAGGGCTGGGGTAGAAGGTTTCAAGCTACTGGCTTTTGTAGGCACTTCTTTAGGCCTTCTTTAAGCCCTGAAAAATGGAATGGAGAGAAGAATCCAAGAGATATAAATACGTGGTATTACCTAGCTTCTGGAAAGGAGGAGAAACTTTCCCGAGTTTAGTGTGTTGTGATTGTCCCATCATCCATGGAGCCTGTAGGTTTCCACTGGTGGGACTTAGATCGTTGGGCTGGTTGATCTGATCTGGTACGGCACTTGTTTGTGTGTGTTCAGGCAGGGAGGGTTGGAACAGAAGCCAAGAAACACTGCAAAGAAGAGCATTTTCCCACACAGTTGTCAATTTGATGGCTGTGCCGTGTTTGCTTGTGTTGCTGTTTTGCCCAGTGATTTCCTCGCTGGTTTTTATCATGCATGGCACTCCTTGGCTGGTAGCTGTTTTTATTTTTACTTTATTATGTCTCTGGGGAATTCCACAGTTCAGTGTCAAAACATCCTCTTGCAGGGAAAGAGGGGGAAAAGGAGAGGTTTACATGTTCACATGTCTCATTTTACACTCCTGATGATCTTCAGTTTGGCTGCTTGTAAGGAGCATTTGTTGTCCATAGTCACTCAGTCATACGGGCTCAGTTATTGACTCAAGCTGTCTTTGCTCACTGCAGTATTGCTGGTGATTAATGTGCTTTGCCATCCTGATTGCTACGGCTTGTCCTGAGAAACAAAATTAATGACAGTGGCTTTTGGAAATTGAAGAGTGGCAGAGAGCTAATTACATTTTTCATTAAATATTCCTGTGAGTCCAGGGGAAGGCTGTGATGCTCTGTTTTACACGGCCTCTTTGTCTCCTTCTCTGCGTCGTTCACAAAGAGTGTGGAAAATGGGCTCACCAGTGAAATGAGGCCTGGGAGAGGAGACGGGAGCAGAAAGAGTCCTGAAAGGATGGTGTTTTCACATCCTTCTTCCACAGCCCTTCTCCCTTTCCTCCACTACTCCTCAGCAACTCTTCCTTCAGGTTTTCTCCCACACAAAATCTTTCTAGTTTTCCTGATGCATTGTCACGTCCTGATCTGCCTGATCCCTGGTTTCTTCTCTACCAAACCTTTGGTTTTAACGTTTTTTTTTTGGTGTAAGGATTGTGTAGAAGACTTAACTGAAAAGTAAAATCACTGATCAGAATGAGTTCTGTCCTAACTCAAACCAGGACAAAGAATTGGCTGCTGGTTCCTCAACAGCTAAGCCTTGTCTGTAAAGGACCATGAAGAACTAGACATTGCTTTTTCCTGTTTGCAAGAAATGCCATAGAGAATCACATCAGATTTGACTCCTGGAAAGGTTTTTGCTCAGAAATCCAGCCCACTGACTTGATTTAAGATCATGGGAATGGAAATTCAGCATTTGTTTGTCTGAGAGAGGCCAGGGATTGTTGGAGTTGATAGAAAGAGAAAACTTGGTGTTCTGGAGATGTAACAACAAAGGCCTGAAAATGCTCTATTAACTATGGCTATATAGCACTATAGGCTCTCTACTCTAAAAAAAATTGACTTTATTGATGGAGGAAGCAACTGTAAAAGACACTACCTTCCTGGGGAGGAGCAGGGAGCCCTTTCCTGTATTTTAAAGAGACTGTAAAACAAACTGAAAGCCTGCTGTGGAGCATTTTTGGCATGCAGAGCACTGGTGTAAGCATAGATTTTGTGTCGGCTCGGCGCACAGACCGCAGGTCTCGTAGCCATAAGTGCAAAAGGTCAGGATTGTATTTAGCCCATAACTATCAACTCTGTGATACGCTATTAGTCATAGAAACTTGAGAAATTTGTCAAGATATTCTGAGTTTGATTCTGAGGTATTGGGACAGCTTTTACAATTCGTTCACAGTTTCAAGTGGTACTGCGGAACAGTGTTTTTAAAAGACTTTACTCCTCCAATGCTTTTGGTGAATTTACAGTCATCATCTAATTTTAAGAGAAAAAAGCTATCTGTAAGTGTAAAAGCTGTCTAGAAGTAAATTTTTTATACATAAGATGGTTAAAAAACTTTCATGTAACTTTTCAGTTGCAGGTATAGTACAAGATCATTTTGACAGCAATAGGTTAAACATTATTCAAATACAAGTAGGATTTTTTAATGTTGCAAATGTTCCTTTAAAATTCTTAATTACATTTTTCTTCCCACCTCTGCCCCTTTTTTATAGGAAAGCTATGGGGCAAACCATAAACTGCTCCTTCTGCATTGATCACTTATTTTAGCCCTTGAACATCAGGTTGTACATACTAATCTTGCCCTTTTTTCTGTTTAAAGGTGGAGGTTTTTTTGAAGCAGTCATGTGATATGGTCTGTTCAGTCTTTTGTTCTACTTACAGAACAAAAGAATAATTTTTACAGAAATCAGAGAACACGTTTTCAAACTGTATTTCTCACTTTTCCCCTATTGATAATAGATAAGATCAAATTGATAACCATCCAGAAGTCGTGTTCCATGCAGTGACTCTTTTGAGTAGGTCACAGTGGAGTGATGGGACCAGTGAAGTGGGTGATCACTCATGTTTATCCATCAGTCAACAATAACACACTGTGGCACATTAGGCAATTATACTGTAATTAAATGTTTTCTATTTAGCTACATTAAACAAAATAGCGTCTCACATTTGTTCATATTGTAACTCATTCTTGCTTACTGTGTCAGTGTATTTCTGCTCACGAAGGCAATTGCAAGATGTCCCATTTTTGTGCTTATTCTCTAGATACGTTGAATACAGAAATTTAAACCATTAGCTCAAGAAGCTATTACTTTCCGAGAGATACTAGCTTATTGTTAGTTTAAATTGTTTCACTTTCTTGTATATATGTATGTAGTGCAGAAGGAAAATACATGGTTTTGTCTGTATCTCATCAAGAGGATTGTGTGTAATTGAAAAAACCCTCTTCCAAAAGCAGGAGTTTATTTTTCTTGCACAGGAAGTCCCTGTGGGTTTAGAATCCCAGATTGGAGAGTGGCAGGTCAAATTCTTTATCACTTCTAAACTAAACATGTATAATGTGAAAGCTATTTAGGCACATCTAAATCTCCATCGTGCTGTTTTGAATTATTTTTCAAAGCATGTATAAGGAAAACCTTGAAATTTTTTTTTACGTTCAGTGTTTTTAATTTTTATTTAAATCATGCTTGGAAATAAGTCATTTATTTGACTTTATAAATACAAACATTTTAAATAAGAGGGAATCCACATTCAGGAAAAAAATAATGGAATAATGTTAATTTCACCTGGTTTAGTAGGGATTTTTGTCCTGGTCTATACGGGATACTTTGTCAAATGTGACAAAGTTAATTACTACTGAATAATGCTCGTCCTTTCAGTTACTATGTACAGATGATTTCCTCCTCGATTTAATGAAATTTTTGTTCTCTTTGCAACTGTTCAATATCTTAGAATCCCACTATACCTGAAGGTTTTGAAAGTCAGGTATTTACTTATTTTCTAAAGCTTTCTTTCTGTTAGATATCAGGGTTATTGGTAGAATTTTTGTTTAGTAAAAAATCTGAGTAAAATGCAGATGGAAGATTTTTTTCTTGTGGAATTTTAAAAATCATCCCTCAATATTTTGTATAGTGAAAATGTCTTTATGCAACAATACAATCTGGCCACGATGCAAAATTTCTAAACTATTGCAACTTTGGAAGGTGTTTTTAAAACATGGTTTCTGGTCTTGAATTTAAAAAACATTACAGGAATTTATGTTCTTGTATAGTCTTGTAAAAATCTACCAGTACTCAGTTTATAAAATCTAGAATGTACTATTTTTAAATAATAGCAAAGATTTTCCTTAAAGTTTCTGCAAGACAGCCTTTCAATGGAAGAAGCTTTGTTCTGCTGTTTTGCAAAGAAACATGCATGTCTCGACTAAAAAGCACATCACCTTTTAATTAATTAAATGGCATCTCTCAAAACCTGGTTTATTTAATTTTGTTATGAAATAATAGAACTTTGCAGTGGAGGAAGTGTGGGTCCAATTCCTTCCTGTTCGGAATAGATCAAGCGAATTGGTTAGGAATTGGTAACATCTAGTGGAACCTGTCAGATGATCTTGCTATCAATGCATTTACTTGATCATTAATCTACAAACTATAACATAACATTAATTTACAGATTGTCCTGGCCTTAAGTTCTGCGTGAAGCACCCTGTTCCCTTTCTAAAGATAAATTTTCCATAGGCCAGCGCTTATCTGCCTGGCTTCCTGGCTGACTGAGACTAAAGCTGTACTGGCTTGGACAGCGCATGCAGTTGAACCTGCCTAACTTACGTTGAGTGCCCAGCGAGGACATGGGGAATTCCTGAATTTTTATCAGTAAGAGGAAAAGCTCAAAAGCAAAGATAATGAATCAGAAAAGGTAGTGTATGCATTTAACTTGATGATACACTCTTGTTAAAATTACTTAGAATAACATTGAGTAGTTAATGATGTTTCTTTCTCAGATCCATGAAAAGGAGGAGAACGTAGGGTGTCTTACTGTTGTGCGTGGCTACTTGATCTTTTGCTAGAAACATTCGTGCCTCCGGTGTGTAATATTGTGCTGATTAGCAAAGGCAGATGGAAGTCTGTGTATTTGGTTTTAATTCTTGCTGTGAAATGGGATGGTGGTGGCGTTTGTGAAGAAGACATCTACTTCTGTTGAAAGCATAATGCACAAGAGAAAGCACTTTGAGGTAGAATTTATTTTTCTCAATTCTTCCTGTTGCCCTCGACAAACATGCTTTTTTTCTCAAACCTGACTCAGAGTTGTTCCCAAATGAGTTACAGCAGCTATGGATGCCGTTATATGAAGTGCTTAACGTGGTTTGCAAAACAACTAACAGTGAGATAACTGTGGAAGTGTTCTCTGCTGCTTTCAGGTGCAGACAGTCTATTTTTGACCTGGAGACCAGTATCAAGCTCTGGATTTTTTCAGGTCAGGGGGCGGGCACTGAAGACCTTATCTCTTTTTTTCCTTTGTGGACAATGTATCCTTATCCTTCCTGGGTCCTGGGGTGACTGCTTGATAATGCTGGTATTTAAAACACCTAGATAGAAAAAGTCATGAACTTCTTTTTCTATTTTTACAGATGCTTGTTTAAAGTTGCTAGCAAGGTTCAGTGAGCCGTTGGGGTGCGGGATGAGACTGGGGGAGAACGCTGCTAGTGGGACCAGGAAGCTGTGGAAAAGCGTACCGCCTTCAACCGTGCTTTGTTAAACAGAGATGGTTTAAAAGCATGAATTTGTGTTACATAAGCAAAAATAATTTGCAAGTATTACGTATTTTATACACTTCTTTATTTATTGTTTTTATGTAATAGGTGTGCTTTCAGGAAAAGTGTATTTTCCTGGTGCATTTGGGAAATTTTTAATTAAACAAGGTTTTTGTTTTGTTTTTAAAGAGGACATCTGCAATTACAGTGTTTTATTTAAGGAAAAGTTATATGTATGTATTACTATTTTTAAAGATTTATCATTAGATAAGCAGCTAAAACTCAATTATACACCTTCATAAAGGTAAGGAATTGAAGGAAGCTTCAAAATAGTGAGTGGAAGGAGCATACGAAGTTCTGTGCAAACCATTAGAACCGGTAAAGCTGTGTTGGAGCCTGCTAGTAGCCAGATTCACTCATGTTATGTTAAATGTAATGTTTTGTTTAACCGTTTAGTGACTTGGCTTTTCATTGCCCCATGCCCTATGTTCTTGGACTCTGCGGTGTTGAAAGAGTGAAGCAGTTTAACTGCAGAGTTACTGCTCTGTCTCTGTTTGTGGGTTAGTAATAAAGAATTACAAAACTAAAAAACTATATGTTTTAATTTGATTTATTTATATTGGGATTTAAAACTAGAACAAAATAACTTAAACTGTGAAAATTTAAGGTATCTGCAGCTATAGATAATGAACAGTTTTCCAGAAGAAATGATATAAACTGAAAAAAACCTTGTAAGAAGTCGTGCATAGCTTCTTACTGTTACAGTATCACTACAGATAAATACTGGTGGGTTTGGTAAAATGGTAGTTTTTCCTCTGTTTTCAGTCTCTTTCATATCTTAATAATGGAAGGGAGGGGGTAAAGGGAAAAAGAAGAAAAGTTTTATTCAATATAGACATTTGATTGGTAAATAGTTCCTTATCTAAAGCGACATTTGCAAAATTTAAGCAGGACTTTGAAGAAAGAAGAGCAAATGCATGAAATTATGTGTTAACAGCAAAATGAACGCTCTTTAGTGTATTCAGACTGTATAAAAATGTAATTATTAATAATAATTAAGTTGCCTCTGTCTCTTCAACTTAATCATACCATGGAAAATATATTACAGAAGTATTTTCCTCATGGATAATATGGAATTTTGTTCAGTGGGTACTGAGGGGTTTTTATGCTGTTTGTTGGCCTGCCCACCAACATGAACAATCATTGTGTAATCAGCAATAGTGGTGAATTATTCCTGAAAAACAAAATTAAAGTGACAGATAATATGTCTTTGAACTTGCGTTAGTGAAGCCTGGCAGAAACTAGTATTGAACCCATGCATCTATGTAATTTTACTGGATAATGGGTGCAAAACTCTGTTTGAGGAGGAAATACTGCTTTGAACAAAGGAAAACTGGAATTCTTTTCGTCTTTCTGTACAAATGCTTAATCAGAGACAACGTGCTCACCACAGTGGCAGGTCACACGGTCCAGTAGCTCTGGATGTCTTCGAAGTGCTCAGCTGCTGTGTGTCTAAATTTTCGTTATCTGCAATATTAGTCTCATGGGGTTTTGTGTGAACTGTCTTAAATTGGTTGGAAAGAGTTTTATGAAATCTGACTAATGATAATCTGACTCGGAATATTTCCGTAGTGAGTGAAAACAAATGCTACATGTTGGTATTGAATAAGATTACAAAGTAGTTAGAAGAGCTGAACAGATATTCCTTGATATCATACTTCTTTATTTACCGTACTTATTTATATCAGTATAGATAATTTCTCAGTTACAGTCTCAGATGAAAAACAGGCATTAAGTTAAACTACAGATAAATTGTAGCTTAATTTATGGCCCTGTTTTTCCTGTAGGGACAAAAATCTTCATATCATTAGGAAAACGTTGACATTGTGTCTTATTAATTACTATTATGATAAATTGTTTCTGTTCCTGTTATAACCATGAGTGCCACTCCTGTATTGACTAATGCGGTCCTACTTGTTGTGTTAACTAAAAAATCCAGATCGCACAAACTCAGCCACTCCTTGTCCTGGGAGTTTATAATCCAGCTACATAGATTGGTTAAATGCTTGACAAAAATTAAAATATTAGCAGCATAGCCTGCTCTGAATCACTCTGATCCTATGGGTTTTAAGTGTAGAGTAATCCTCCGTGACTCCTAGGGCTAGATGAGTAGATGTGAAGATGTTTCCCTGTTAAAAAGTGTACAATCTTTTTTTCAGTGGATTGTATGTGGTTTCTGGTTAGATAGCTGTGCAGAGGTGCTATATGGAAGTGTTTATCTTTTAGTGGCATTCACCTGGCTTGTAACTGTCACCAAATAAGGAAAAAAGCTTAGAGGGGGGAGAAAAAAGGAAAAAAGAACTATAGTAAAGAATGAGCTGCTTTGGTCCCAGCCAGAACCTATCTACCTCTCCAGTTAGTTATGATTTCCTCCTTTGAGTCACCTATCTTTGAACAGCCAAATGTTCTATTTGGGTGGTAGAAATGGCTTAACATCCGCAATGTGTTAGTATTTTCTAGGTTAAAATTTGTCATGGTGGCTTTTTACATTTCCCAAGCCCCATCTTCCAGGCTCTTCATGTCTCAAACAGGTAATACAGGTCAGCAGAGTATAGAACTGTGCTGAACATAATAAATTCCTTCAGTGCTGTTTTACTATCCTTTCACTCAGAGTTTGTTCTCTAAAGCAATGAGCTGTGTTTTTATGCTTTTGGCTGGAGTGAAAGCTATAGAAATTTCTTTTTTAGGGGATTTTACTGATGATCTTTAATTTGGTTTGCGTGTAATGTTTCCCAGTAAGTGCAGTGGCAAAGAAATATTGATAATCTCATTGCTGATGCAGTGTTGTATGTCCGGAAGACTGGAGTTGCTACTCTATGAGCTTTTAAACTTCAGCACTGGCAGCGACCTGCTGCATACAGCACTGTAGGCAAACCTGTGGAGGAGCTTCAGCTGCAAATTACTCATTTGCACGATATATCAAATATCACCACGATGGGACATGAGGTTTATTTATCTTTTAAAAATACTCTGAAGCCATTGTTAAGGTACACTAGTAAAATCAGGAAAGAATTATATTCCTTAGGAAAAATGCACTCTGGAACAGTTCTTTACATGTACATTTTACTTTGCGAGTATACGTCATAGGCGTGTAACTAAGCAAATTGTACACTTTTAATATTCTATTATACTGTTAAATATATTCCATCTTATTACACCCAAAGAGCAGCAGGGAACGTGAACTCTTCCAGGAACATGTGAATACATTTTATATGCCTTTCTGTCTTGTCATCATATCTTGCAGAGAGCTTCTACCAAAAATTAGTATTTTAGAGACTCCTGTCCAGCTCTCTCAGAATTGTACTTACATGCAAAGTTGCCAAGGGCAGCTGGTTTGGGGTTTTGTGTTGTTATTCATTCGTCCTACTGCAGCTTGAAATTTCCGTTTTAGAATTACCAGTTCTTATCCTGAGTCTTTGCTTGAGGAGCATGCCAGGGAATGCCTCCACACATTCTCTGGTATCTAGTGAAGTAGATGTTAATGTCTAGTATTAAGCTTGTGAACAGCCTACAGAACTGAATAAACACTGAATTTCTCAATAAAATGACTGAAGAAAGAATGGCAATCTTGGCTTTGTTGAGCATGAAAATAATCTCATTTCGTTCAGTTAGTGACTGAAAATACTCCTTTTTAAATAACTGATGTGGGAAATTTGAAGCCCAAGCCCAGTTAATTCTCATTAATGGATCTGAAATCTTAGAGCTGTTACATTCATGGGAAGTTGTTTGCTTGTATTTTTGGGCTTGAGAGAAAACAAAACAAAAATGACCTTAAAATAAACCAGCTGACGAACCTGCGGAGGTGTTGGTAACTTTGGCCATTCTCATCTAAACGTGCCTCCTAAGGAGCCTGTGGAATTAGTGATTTTTTTTTTTTTTTTTTTTTTCCTTCATAGCACAACTGGGACACAGAAACCCCGTTTTCTTTAGCGAGAATGTTTGGACATCCTCCAATCGAGTGGGAACAAAGAGTTGTCTGTCAGGGTCCCAAGAGCCCCCACATCTGCTTTTTAAAACAGGATGTGGGGAAGGGTAAAAATCCTCTCCATCTGTGACGCTCAGGCGGCTTTGAGAACACCTGGGATCACTAGACCCAGCATTTGAAGCTTATCGCCAGAGCTGACTTCTGATAGACTAAATGCCTTTAGGGATGTATTTCCGTGTTGTGTGCGAGCTTAGTGTTAGGGCAGATTTTCCGCTGGAGGATCTGGACCCAGTCCTCCTGTGGAAAATTGTAAAATAATTTCACCAAATAACTTCTGGGAGACTGTTTATCCTTTTTTTTTAGGTTTTATGAAAAAATAACCCAAAATAACAAGAAAAAAACCCTTTGAGTAATTTTTAGTGCATTTCACTATCCATTCAGAATTTTGTAAGCAAACACATCATATTTATGCCTTTACTTTTGTTAATTGCTTTCAGTTTAACTTGGTTTCACTTGTGTGAATGTCCAACAAAGCAGAGAACAATAAGCACGCAACCAGGTTGTTTAATGGAAGTTTTTTCTGTGCTCCAAAGAATGTTAACAAATACCTGTGCATTTTTGGCAGAGCCTGGAAGTGTTTTCTCTAATCAGTGTGCAGTGAAAATGGCCCAAGTACGTCATATTATCAGTCAGCATTTAACAGAAGGTAGTGCAACAGTTACTCGGATAATTAGTTGGGCTAATAAAAGAGAAGAAATATTTTGGTGGACAATTTATGAAAGGAAAATTGTTTCTAGACTTCTTCATATTAATTATCCATCCATCTCTGTTTTCAGCTAAAGATGCTGTTGGTGAATTCTGCTAACAATTTCAAATAAGTAGTGATTTTTAAATTGATTAACACTGTCTTAGATCTCTGTATAGTGTCGAAAAGATTTATTGGGTTTCTGTTGTTTTTGTTTGCTTCATTTGCAATGGGGACACAATAATGGGCTACCACATACTGTCTCTAACACTCGTAGACTTCAGGAATAGCAATAGAAAAAAACTTGTGTGGGCAACTTGTAAAAGCTTTGCTTTTGATTTCAGAGATTTAAATCACTGGCCTAGTTAGGTGCAGATTAATAAATGTAGAATTTAATATAAAAATGAAGAATCTGGTTCAGAATGTATGTTACAACATTTTAGAAAATAGTCATAGTGAAAAAATGTGGTTACAGTCATCTTTATTTCTGGGATTTTAAGGTTTGCAGGGAAACTCTGAAAGGGAAAGTTTGGCAGCCGTAACTATTGTTGTGCGTTCTTGCAACTAGTAGAGGAGTATGGTAATGACTGCTTTTTGTAGTCACTAGTCATCGTTTATGATAGCACATACTCTTGAAAGTTCATCAGCTGTGTTTGATGGTATTAGTATTGAAAAAACCCCCGCTTGTTAAGGAGGATATGCAGTATGGTCTGAGAGGCAACTGAATGCGTTAATTCTTGTTGTTTCATTTTTATGGTAATCCCAAATACTAAGGAGCTCACTGCTTTTTTAGTCAGCTGAGTTTCTCTGGTTTTCTCGAATACAAGTCTGAATGATTTTACAATTTGATTGTTTTGGAAGTCAGCTTTGGTTACTAAGAATGAACATTCAGTTTCACCTCTTGTATAATTGTCGTCTTAAAAGAAAACCTTTAAATTGCCACGAACTACAGTAAGAGTAAATCTGTCAGCTGGGATGGTCACATCCTTCTTAACAGAGAAATCTGCGAAATAGTGAAATGATAGCGCTGGACATATCTGCTTAAATTCAAATAAGGATAATGATAAGATTATTTGAAGGATTACTTTTAATTTTAAGACATAGAGACTATTTTAAGTGGAAAAAACCTATGAAATTAGGTGGTGGGATGCAAACCCTGGTGACAGGGCATTTGTGTTAATCTGGCTCACAGCTTGCCTTTACTTTTTCTTCGGACGGTTTTAACACTCTGTCATCCTCCATAATATAAAAGTGCATCCGCACTGCTTTTTCTGTGGGATAAAATACCAGCTAGAGGGGAAAAAAGAGAGTAACAAAAACAAATCAAAAAAGCCCTCCTATACATAGCAGAGGTTTTTCTAATTCTTTGGGAGAAAGTACCACAGTTGCTATAACTTTTAGAATAACGTTCTCTTACTGTGCTGCTGACACTCTATTCCACATTTCAGAAATTTGTATTTCTCTGTTGCTGTTCTGAGAGGTTTGAGTTGCACATACAGCTAGAAGCTGCTAAGATGTTGGCTTGTTGGAAAAAAGTACAGTGAAAGTTTCCCCAGATGTTGTCTGTTATGGTAGAAACATCTTGTTTAAAAGCCACCTCATCTTTGTGAATGCTCTAGAAGTAAATTGTTTATGTTAGAAACTTATTTTTAAAAAATAGTAACACTTGGCTTAAATTGACACTTTTTAAATCCTTTTCAGTCAACTATTTTCAAAGTAATTTTTTTAGTCATTTTTTAAAGTATATTTCTGAGAGGCACAGTATAATAAAACTATAGTAAAGATGAAGCACCATTGAATGGTGGTAAAGAAAAACAATGAATCTCATGATGAGGCATTTAATCAATATGTGAGAGTAGTTAAAATGTTCCAGAATTTCTGTTTGTTTGAGGTTAATTTATTCATATTAATGCTGACAATGAAATAAATTTCCTTGAAATCCACACTGAGCTCAGGAAGTAGTGTTCTGTGCTGTCCAGAGGGTGCAGGGGACGAATGCAAAAGCATTTAGGTGTTACAATTAAATGTCAGTATGCTACAATGGTTGAACATTATGAGCTTTTCAAGTCAATCAGACAATTTTTTATGTTTGACAAATAGATTTTTTTTGGGGGGGATATATAAAAGGTATATTACATAAATATTGTTAACTACCTTTAATCCACATATATTCATTAGTTGAATTCTGTGTTATGTTTAGCTATTACAGTGGTTTTAATGTTGCATTTTAAAATTGTAAAGGATAGAAACTTTGTTTTCCTCTGCATGCATTTAAATATCTTGAAAGGACTTCAATTTTCTTTCAGTTGTATAGCTGTAGTTTTCCTTTATGGAGTCAGTTTTGTTTTTCCTGGCTTAGCGAAAAGTGTTTGCCGTACAAAAATACCGTAGCATGTCACCCGTACCCTTTAAAAGGGAAGGGAAATACAGAGCCATCGCATATATCATTAATTCCCCCTCTACACACACATATAGCATACAATCTCTTCTTTCCTCCATGTATGGTGATTTTGAGGATTCTTTTTGAGATGACTTTAGGAGGCTTTTTTGAAAAATACTTTGTATTAAGTTCCTTTTGACTTTTATATCCAAACTGATTATTAATGCTTTCTTTTCAAGTACTTTTAAGGGATATACAAAACAAAAATACCTGGGAAATATCTGGTAACTCCTGTAAGATCTGTGAAGAGTAATGACTGGGATATAGAGAGGATGAAATTACAGACAATGCAATCATCTACAGTTATAGTGCAATAACCAATTAAAAAATGCAGTAACTAAGTAAAAGCGTGAGACCATTATCTTTTCCCGCGATACGTAGGGCAGGAACAGTCTGTCAGTGCTAGAAGTGAGCGGTGCCATAAACCTTCTGTGTTACCCACCTGGCCATCGGTGTGTGGTGGGGGACTCCAGATGTAAGGACTGCTCACCCCTCGCTCTGCACTGGCATCCCTCGTGAGGCTGCCGGCAGGGCAGGCGTCCTGCGGCATGGAGGGCTGCACCGACAGCCTTGTAGCCGGAGCTTTCGCCCTCGGTATCGCTACGGCTTACATTGCGTGGGGGCTGAGAGGTCCTGGTGCCATTCCCATAGGGGCTGTGCACATCTAACAGGAGTGCTTGCTCTACCTCAAAGACTTTGCTAGGGATTAGAGGACTTTAGCAAGGATTGTGTAGGTTCGTTGCTCCGAGCATTGGAAAACGCAGTTGTGGCTTACGCGGGTAGAGGTTACAGTCCAGTTTGAAAGATGAGCTACAAGACGTTCCTATAGTACTGTGAATTAAATAATGTGAGTTGAAACACAACAGAGAAGATAATGGACGTGGAGAGAACAAAGGAAGGGAATACCACTGACAAGTGAACTGGGCACACGGACTGGGAGTGCTTGGGCTGCCTTGAGACAACAGGAAACAATTTAATAGTAATTTGCCAATATGTATTTGGCTACTGGTAAGGCTCTGCAATATCTTGCATCCTTTTTCATTTACATATTGATTTAAAATAGGATATATTGCTCTCTCTCATGTGAATGAACTGGGATACTCCCTGAGTGCAATTTAAAAGATCAACATTATGATTTAAACCATAGAAAACACAGGTGCAGAGAACATAAATAGGATTGCACATGCTTTAGTCATTCCCTATCATGAACTGCTTAATTATCCTTCTTTGCTTGTAATTGAATATAGCCAAACCAAACTTCTGTTTATGAAAAGCAATGGTTGATATTTCTTATGAGATTCCTTGATGAGATTGCCATATCATCTGACACTCTTGACCAAAAGTCATTTTCTTAGCTCCTGGCCTGTCAAGATCAGCAGACTCTTTTCACAGCTTGATGACAGATGAGACTAGTGTGCTGCACATGGGAATCTTTGTGCAAGTTGTGTAAATAAATGAGTTTTATAGCAGAGAGTTAAGAAGGCTTTCACCTTTTTTTTTAAAATGAGCATGAAGAGCACTGATGTGGGTCTTTAATGGTAATAGTCAGCTCTAAGGAAAAGGCACCTGCCTGGTTGCTTCATGGGGTAGGGAAAGGCTGTCTGTGGTCAGGCCATGGTGTTGAGTATAAAGCCCAGCTGGAAATATCAAGGTTGGGTGTTTTTTGGTAACTCCTGCACAGGAAACTGATAGGTCTGATTTGGATTCCCAGTGAATAAGCATCTGTATCACAAAGCCTGATTATTGGTCTTGGCAAAGGCAGACTGCATTCATTTAACCTTTAGAAGGGGTCAATGTTCTCCATTGTGTGGGAGCTACTTGGGTTTACTTTATGTCTTCCTGGCCGTGTTGCTGCTGTTTGGTACATCAGTGGGATCCGGGTGGCCAGGCTGTCTGTATTTCCCAGTAGACTAAGGACCTCATGTGGATTTACATGTGGGTTTCAGTGGCCTTCTCAAGATGCTAAAATGTCTGTGTTTTGATCTGAGGTTACCCATCTTGGTCAATCACAGTTGGGCATTCTCCATAATTCATGTAGAAATTGTTAAGAGAGAAAGGAAATATGAAAGAGGGATAAAACCCCGGCTGAAACCAGTGGACTTCTGAAGTCAGTGTCAGAATTGTGGTCAACTTGCTTATTAGTAATTAAGAGTGATGTTTGAGAAATAACCCCCCAAAACCAGACATGCCATCCCAAACAAGAAGAGAAACATCACCTTTTCTGGAAGTCCACTATGTGGAAGCAACACACAGACTTTTACATACTTTTTTCAGTTTGAGGAGGAGCTGGGTCTATTCAGGCCTATGTTAGACTGGAGAGAGCTTTGCAAAGAGTTCACCAAGCTGTTGGGACAATTACTGTGACATAGCTGCAGTCAGTGGTTTTGTCACTTTGAGGCCCTGGAGTGACAATGTGGCTGGTTGATCTCTTCCAGAAACCTCAGTACTCTAAGAATAAATTCAAAGGTGATTATAGTATGTCGTATCGTTTACATAACGTACCCATCAGTAACACTTACCATGTTGTCAACTGTGCGTGTGTTTATATATATGCCTGCTGAAAGGATCTGATTCAAAGGATAACCTCTGACAGTGATGTGGACTCAATTTGACCTTGTGAAAAGGTAAGTACCTCCTCCTTGGTTGTACTGCTTTTCATACAAGAAAACCAAGTGCCTACATTAGCCATTTCTTCTTCCACTACACAAGCTGTGCAGGACTTCTGTCGGAAAAAGGAGCAAATCTGATAGTAGCACTTGACTTAAGCTTTTGACAACAATCTGTTTTGGTTTCTGTTTGTAAGCATTTTCTGTTGTTAAAGCCTAGACTCACAATGAGGATAAACGGCTGGAATAACAAGGATTTGTGCCACTGTTGGTAGTCAGCAGTGTCCTTAAGTGTGGCTTTTCGCCAGGCTTCATGCTGTATTAATCACAAAGTTTGGGAACAGTGGTGAGACCTGTCTCCTCGTTGTCAGTCCCCGCAGCCTGTGCACTGGATGTGCCAGCACACTGCCACTGGCAGATGGAAGAGTTGCAGTAAATATGTGCAGTTGTGGTTGTAAGTGAAAAAGCTGTGGGAAAGGAAATACACTAATCCATTGCGGCTCTTTTTTCTTTTAAGTAAACCTCAGAAATAAATGGCGAGTTTTACCCTTTATATTTCTAGATTCTTTCTTGAGTGGGGGACAGAATGGAATATAAATTAAGCTGAAGCATAAAAAAAATATTAAAAAACAGAAGCAACTGAAAATTAGATTAGGTCGTGCATGTGGAAAGAAATCCTCTTCCATATGGTCTCTTTCGTGGATACACTTCAGAAAATCCTGGTCTAGCAGATCATGAAATATGCACTGTGCATACGAGTGCATCGTTTGTTTAGGTGGCGGTGTGGAGGCAATGCTTAGAAGTCCTTTAAAGCCAGAAAAGAATGGATCCCTGAATCTGAGAGGAGCTAAACTTAATCAACGGCTGAGTACGGACTTACTCTTTGAAAGTATAATAAATGTTTGGCCTTTTAACTCTTCGGCGCTAGATAATTTCTCCCTACATAATCAGGGATGTCATGTCTGATCCTCTTTCTTTCATGTTGCAGTTTTAAGAACATTTAACATATATTTACTCTGACTGATAAGGAAAGAATGTTGAATATTTTACAAAATATATTTCAAAACTATTAGTATAATTTTGACAATCCTGTTGTTTCTCAGATGCCCAATTTTCCTTTTGCTTCTTATGTCATCATTTTGCTGTTTTCCCAGTTACAGTTTTTATATCCTAGAAGGACCAGATCTCCCAAGAAGGCAATTTCCTGTGCCATACAGATATGGAAAATAATAATGTATTTCCTCTTTTCCCGTAGTTGTAAATCACCTTTGAGGTGCATGAAAACTTTATTCCTGACTTTTAAAAATACTGCGACCCCAGCTCAGTGGGGCAGCGATGCAGGATGCCTGCTCTTCCAGTGCTTTGTCTCCATACTGCTCTGTGGTGTCTCCATAGGGTCACGAGGGAGGGGTTTAGGCTGCTGCTCTCTGCGGATGCCACAGCTGCTGTTGCGGTATGTGGCACAGCTCATTTGCCCGTTTGATGTTGATGTGGGCGTTGCTGCAAGGGGTGGTGACAAGTGGCCGTGCACTGAGGACATGGGCAGCAGGAGTCTAAACTTCCTCTGCAGAAGTACTGTTAAAATGGAATAACATGCCTGCTCAAAGGTGGGGTAGGACTGACAGAGCCTGCACACAAAGCAGAGCTTAGAGGTGAGCACTAATCCAAGCCTAATGTATCTGCAAGCTGTGCCAGTTGCTTTTGGTCCTTGTTGGGATAGATGAAGCTGAGGCAGAGCTCCGTGTTCTTACATCTAGACCCATTTCTTGTGCTCAAGCCAGTTTATTTTAAGCTAGCTCGAAATATCTCTATGCTGCACCGTAGCGGGTAATGTGTGCAAAGTCATGTATTTCAGTGGTATCAGTTGCAAGTTACTCTTCTGTCACATGGAAACCTTACAGGGAAGAAAAAGACAAATAGAAGTAAATAGTGTAAAACTCTAGCTAGACTATTGCTGACTCCTAAATATCGGTCTTTTGCTTTCCAGAAATGTTGTGGAAGCTGGAAATACTCTAGGAAAAGGTGGCCAGCTAAGACACTTGGCTGAATTAAGTCATGGCTTATGTGGGTTCTGTTGTGTCAGTAATTTCATATCCTCCTAAGAGCTTGTTGATCTTCTTACAAGGGTTTGATGTGAACAAACTCGAGGCAGAAGCTGATGCAAAATATGTATTACACAGCCAAGTCATGCACAGCGAAATGGGTAAACCCATATGCATTTGTCCGGCGGGCGCCTGCTCCATGGTTCAATGTTATTTTTGTCACGTCTGTTGTAGTGCTTATATATGTGTAGGATCAGATTTGTTCACCTTCTCCTGGCTTTCCAACATTGAAAACACCTGGAAAAAGTGCAAATATGACCATAAGAAGCTAACACTCAGAAATACTGTGGCAGAGTTGATTTTTTTCTTTTTTTTTTTCTTAGTGTCACTGAAATACAGTGTGAGCAAAATAGCTTCAAGTTCAACTCTCAAAGCAGCTTTTGTCCTCAGAGAAGAATCCCTTCTAGAAGAAAACTGTGCTGGCTAGCACTAGCTCTAATGCGGATGGGACACCTAATTCCCTCGTGAAGGAGAAATTGTAGCCGTGTAAACAGAGGAGAGGCAGATGTTTTCCTTGTTCAGATCCGCTCCTCAGATAATGCTGTACTGTGCACCATGTGTGCACTGTGCCACGGGGATCCTGCAATTGTCAGCGGGACTTTCTTTAAACATACACTGCAGCATTCCAGAGCTCTGGTGACACGGATGCCCATCACAACCTTTTATCCTTCATGCGCCTTTTCTGGTGCTTGACCCATGCGAGATACATAAGTATCTTAGGAATTAAGCTTTTACAGACTAATTTCACCTGCTGCTTATTTTCTCATGTAGATTTTATTTCTTTTTCTTGTGTGACTTGGATTTATTTGTTGTTAAATAAAAGGTGCAATTTCTTGTTCACAACTGAGGGACTGCAGACCGAAGTTTCATTGAAGTTTCTGTAACTTTCTGCCCCGATTGAGATAAAAAATGTGAATCTTTTCTACTCCACAAGCTAATGGGTTACTTTTCTTCTTACGTGTTTAATTGTTCTATTGCTTGTCAAAGTGAGATACCCCAGATGTTTCTTCCCTACTAGAATAGGGAAGAAGTTTCCTTGACCTTAAGAAAACAGACTCCTGTTTCTCTCAAGAAACAGCCTAATGTTTTGTTGGGGCAGTAAGCCACAATTCTGGCCTCTTGTCTGAGTGCTCAGTGTACCCATTGGAAATATCTGCTGGCATATCTGTGAACACTGAGAGGAAGGATAATATGATGTTTCTGAGGCTATTTCAGCATCAAGGGAAAAACTTTGTCTTCTGGGGGAGTGAAATCCTTGTTCTACTGTATTTTGGAAATTAAGGTTCAACTTAATTACTTAAAAACATTTTTAAAGTATCTTTTGTTGTATGCATAGCAATCTTAAACCAGCTGTCTTTTTTATAAATGTCCCTACAAAGACTAGCAGAGACTGTGACATTCCTCTTACCCCGTCTTGATAATCTGAAAATCTTTTGTGCTGGAGCATCTGCTTCTGGGCAGTAATGTAGGAACGTCAGATAAATTCTGTTTTTAATTCCCTGGTGGATACATTAGCCAGCAAATTATACAACAAGCCTGTGTGGGAAAAGGGGTTCCACCAAAACCTAATGGGATGTCTTCCCTAGGAATCAGAAAGTCAGGAATATATTAATGGCTGTGCAGAAGGGTATTGATGACTAGAAGAAATGGGACTGACTTATGACATGATTACATTATCCAAGAAGAAAATCTTATGCTAATCTTCAGAAAGAATATTGTAAGCCCACTGCTTAATCCCCAGATATTATATCAGAGCCCCAGCTCTGCTGCAGTTCAGCTGCAGAACTTCATCCCACTGGATGTTCAGTTTTCTGAGGAGTCTAAAATCAGTAGTTTTTCATGGGCTGTCCTGAAATTTGGGGCCTCATTGCATGACAGAATAAACCTTCTAAGTTTGGGGATCTTCTGCTGTCCTGTTTCCCACATTACAGCATCTCTCCACCTTAGAAGCCTTTATTTCAGCAGATGTTATTGCTTTTTTTATATGAAGATGTGGGAATAGCAGTGCTGTTCTGATCATGCCCCAAAAGCAGCAGGAGCTCTGAGTGTTCACCTGTGTAGTGTGAGACCCCCTTCATGTTTAGCAGAGCAAAACTGAAAGCTTGAAAATGAGTTTGGGGGATAATAGAGGTAGGAATCTGATGTGCAGGAGATACTGATTACCCTACATGTGCAAAAGATCATCTGCCAAAATGGCTTGTAGTCTCTCAGATGTCATGAGAGCTGAATGGTCTGAGGAGATGTACGGCAGCCAGTAGAACATAATTTTTAACTGGCTAATTTCAGTTCCTTACTATTGTTTGTCTTGATGTGTTTTAGCACGTTCATCAGAGGGCTATGAGTCTTTTAGCCTTCCTCAGAAGAACTGACTGTTGTTGACAAATACGACAGTTTGTTCATAATTAAGTGAATATTCATTTTAATGAATTAACTTAATTATGGCAATTAAATAGTAGTTGCAGCAATCAGTAAGTTCTAAAAAAATTAGCACCAAGTGCCCTATTTTTTCTCTTTATGAATCAGATCGCTGAAAGCCTGGTAGCATTCAATCTCTTTCATATGAGTTCCCCTGCTTTTTTGTAAAGAGATGCCTCAAGGCATCAATGACATCTTCACCTCTCCTGTGCTCTGTTTATGTTCAGAAGCTCTCCAGAGGCCATGGCTCTTCAGCCAGTTGTTCAAGCATGCTGGAATGCCAAGTGACCTTCGCTCTTAACTAATGCTATGGAGATCAGTGGAAATGCAGCAGCATATCCCAGCAGTAAATCTGGCATTCTTAATTTCAATTACATGTATTTTTCTAAATCACTTGTGCAACCAGGCTGAAGTTTGAGCTCCACGTGGCTCAATAGTGTAAGTTAATTCTAGACTTATGAACAGATCTTATTTTTCAAAGTAGTCTTCAGTTCAAGCTGAATTGACAGGAAGACGGATTTTGAAGATATTTCACTGGGTCAATAAGCAATTGAATGCAACAACCTAAAATGTAATTCACTTAAAGGACTCGTTTTTAACAAACTTGACACCTGGCACAAAACCTCCATGGCACAAAACCTCCATAGCACAAAAGCATGTGGGAATGATGCATAATTATGTTGCTGCACAATCCAAAGTGCTTGACAATTAGAGACCTATAATCTTCATAGAAGAGGGAGACAGTAAGCTGTAAATGTATTTATCGTCCCAGACATTAACGTGCAAACACCAGATTATTTTGATAGGTACATACATTCACATATGTATGTAATAAATAATTTCTCATCACATGTTCCATTCCAGGACAAGATTATTATAATGTGCCAGATTGGGCACAGAATGTGAAATCATTTAAAAGATAAAGCCAGTGCAGAATGTGTCAGCTTGCGTTTTAAAGCAGTGTCCCTTCATGAAAAAACACAGTCTATATTGTGTGATCTGAACTAACGGGCTTTATAGTTAAGATAAAAAATTTCTGACTGGTCATTTTTTCCTCTTAAATGATCCAAGCAGGAGCTCCCTGCTTGAGAGAGGTACTGCCTCTGCATCCGTTGCTGCACTGCAGATGAGATCTTTGAGTTGCTTTGGCCATTTGGCTCAGGAGGCTGAGCGTGGAGGAGCTCTCTACAGAGAAGCTGCAGTTCCTCATGGCTTCAGTAGCATGTGCCTGGGTTCGCAGGGCATCTGGGCTCTGGCTGCAGAGCCAGGAGCTGAGCCTCAACTGTAGCCAATGCTTCAGGTTGCTGCCTCCACAAATGCAAGACTCAGTTGTGCGTTGCCCAGCTCTTTGCTGAAGACCCAGCAGAGGATAGCCCCAATAGCCCTGTCGGCAGCCAGCTCTCCCAGGGCTTGCCAGGTTTGCTGCTTGGTGGTAGAGAACCAGAACTTTGGAGGCTGCAGACTACAGTAGTCTGGCAGGAAACCCAAGGAGACCTGCTGGCCATGTCATGCCCAGTACTTTTGCACAGAGTTTGGTTGCAAATGAATTAAGGACTCAGAGGTCAGAGACAACACTTTTAAAAGGCATGAGTGTATGATTAAAATAATTTATCATTTTTGATGGAAATAAATAGAAATCTTTCTCTTGGCTTCAGCAAGTGTTGGAAATAACATCAGATTAGTTGTTTTTAATGGCCCTGAGTATCCTAAGGAATGAAGTTGAGGAGGTCATGGTAATTATTTACATAGCAGATATTAATTCACTGTGTAAACATTATTTACTTCAGTGTTCATCTAAGCATGATAAGTGATACAAACTAAGTGTGGGTTCTCTGGACATTAATTGCTGAAGAATTGTGTCTACCCAAATAACAAATGAGAATTCATCACGAAGAATTTATATGGTCAACTGGAGTCGGTGAGGAATGAGGTGATCATTCTGTGTGGAAGTCAGATTTCAGATTTGTTTTCTGTGCTTAGAAAATGGCTTCCAGGTGAGGCTGTGTACCTGGTTTAGATGCAAGATGATCTATGCTTTATTTAACATGAATTCATTATGAAGAGAAGACAGACAAGAATCTAACTGTTTTGTCTTTAGAAGCTCAAATTCTGTTCTTTAGGCTTATAAAGATCAAACTGTTTTTTATTTCTGGTGGTAAATAGCCATAGAGAAATGTTACATTGTTCCCAATCTAGGCAATCCAAAATCCAAATTATAACCTTTACATGTCTTTATTTGTTGACCATCAACTTTACCTGTTGACTGTAAAAGGAACCAAGGGTGACTATGAATCTAGGCTTATCAGATTTATAGGGTGGTGGGCAAATATAATCATGCAGTGTTCCCAGGGAGAAATACCTTGATTTGAAAGAACATGCAGTTCTTTCCTCCATCCTTTGTATTGTTACTAGACTGAACCGTAGAGCAACTTTTCTGGGCTGAAATGCAGTCACCATTTAATAGAGCAGAAAAGACCCACCTTAGAGCAATTGCATCCTGATCCTGTGAATCACTACCTGTGATCAAATCCTTGTGTTTGCCCAAACCTGTTGAATTGAGATCTTGTTGCCCTTTACAGCTTCCTTAGGCTCTTACCCAAAGCATTCAGCAAGGGAAAGGTGGGCCAGAAGACTTCTTTAGGAAGTTCTTCATGGGTTTGCTGTAGGAACATAGAGAGATGATGACAGACAACAGGAAACTGGTACAAACATAATAGGTAATAAAGGCAGTAGAGGCAATACTTGGAAATACTGTGCAAAATAAATGGCCTTGCATTTCATATCTGAATGTTTCACAGGGATTTACAGTTATCTGCAGGGTTAATTTGAGGTAAAATAATATTGAAATTGCTAAGATGTGGAGGATATTTATTAACATATTCAGTTCTCAGGTCTGGTTTCCTGACTTCTTTCTGCTACCTTCTGCAGATGGGCTTGTTTTGTTTTCCAGATAACTTATCTGCTGTCTTTGGGAGGTTTCCTAGGAGATTTGGCTCTCTGTGTCTAATTGACACTTCCCACTTGAGGACCCTGAGCAGCATGGAAAGCTTGTAACTGTGAGGTCAGCGGTTCCCCTGTATGTTCCTGTAGGCGCAGAGATTAAAAGGCACACTTGAGCACACCACAAAGGTCACTGCTGTAGTGTTTGCTCAGGAGCTTCATGACTGATAGAGAAGGGTTAAAGTTATTTGCCTGTTGGAGAGTAATAAACAGATGTCACTGATAATAAATTATCTAAACTGCAGGTGGTCTTCGGTAATGACAAATGCAGATTTGGTGACCTATGTTCAAGCTTGTAAACACTTCAGTGGATCTCAGTGACTAGCCAGGCTAAAAATAGCCCTAACCCCAGTGAAATCTACTTTAAGGATTTCTGTTCTTAAATAACATTCGTGTTTTACTGTCTGCACTGCAAGAGAGAATGAGTAAGAGGGAAGGTCAAAATAGGTAAAATCATTATGGAAAATAAGAGGAGTCTAGGAGAGGAGTGATTACAGCAGCCGTGTGTGATGGGTAACGCTGTAAAGATTTGTTTATATTTGTATCTCAAAATGATGGCCGTGCTAGAAACAAAGAAGCAATTTCCCTGAAACATCTGTAAAACCTCAATCAGCAAGACTGCCATTTGCTTTAAATTGTTTCTTAGTGTTTAGATTATTTTTATGCTGCAGGATAGTTATTTTTATGTGATCATTATTCCAATTAACTATTAGAAATCTTAGAACTTCTGCATATGGTTATTAACTGCAGCTGCAAGACAAAGAAATGCAAGAAGCCTTAGAATAGACAAGCAGCCCACATGTACTGGGATGTTTCTGGAAGCTGCAGTTATTTGCCTTGTGCATTGTTTCAATCAGCATCTAGATAAGCTTAAATGAGCAATGAACACCTTTGCTTCAGAGCACTATTTATTTACTCGTGGAAGGTTTGCTAACGTTGCGTGGGTACATGTCCTGCTAGTTAAGCGTGCGTGCAACCTGATTTGTTTAAGAAAATGCCACTGTCATGGTCCTGCTCGTGGTGGATTTGCTCAATTTCTCTGCCTTCCCACTCTCTGCTCACCTGTAAAACGTACATTATGCTCAACAGTCGACAATCCTAAACTGTAAAACATACTTAAGCAAAATTACTAAAGCACCTTTGAGTTCTTAAATAAAGACTTTGCAGATGATTGAAACACAAAAGGTTCATTTTGCAGCGGCAAAATCAGCAATACAAATCTTTAATATGGTAAATCCAGATGGATGTGGTTACTCAATCTCTTTTATCAGGTTGCAAGGCAGAGAGGAGCAGGTCAGCAAGAATTAGTTCTGTGTATGTTTGCGTATTACCTACCGAACCCGCTACATTTTGCCATGGCTGTGAGGCACTGAGGGAGGATGAAGTATTTTGCCTGGTATCTATTATTTTACTGGAAGGTACTATTCCCTTGCAAGCAAGAGCATTTGCAGAAGGGGTGGGATTCAGTTGCATCTTTCTTCAGCAACAGGTTGAGGCTGTTGCTTATCCTCTGGTGAGGTTGGGGAGGAATAAGGGACGTTTCTAAAACTCAGCATGGGGCAGTGCTGAGAGTGTTTCCAATCAAGTGTTTTTGTTTCACTTGCATTCTCTATTATGAATTCATTTACCAAAGTGTTTGACCTAACAGACAGGTTTGTCTGCTCACATTTCCTTATTCTGAAGGCTCTCTAGCTGCTAGCTTGGTGCTGTGCTCATTCCAGTGTCCAGGAGAAGTGTGTCTGTGCTGTCCCTTTTAATGAACAGTTTAGGATGCCAGTAGCAGTTGACAGCAATGCCCTGTGGACCTCAGTAATCCATGCCTTCCTTTACCCACAGAGCTGAGTCATTATTTTGTAAAAGCAGAAAACGCAATAAATGTTAGTTTGTATAGAGGTGATTTAATTTCGTTTAATTTGGGTCACATAGGCTCCACTGTGCCCTATTCTGAAAGCATGTATGCACATCTCCTCCAGCAAGGACCTGTAAGACAGGTTGTGGGAATAAAATAAATTTGATCATACTTTTACCTCTGCAGGATCAGGCTCTAGGTGTTGAACTACTCACAAATGGGTTTAAAATAACCCAAAGGGAAGAGAGGAGGTATACAGTTTCTATTGTAAGGGTGGTTACAGAGAATTTTTGGTAAGGGTTACTTACACTAATTTATAGCGTTCAGAATAATTTCTCTTCCTATAACTGCTTTGAATAGGGGAATGGAGGGAAAGAAAAAGGTTCCTTACATTCTTTCTTGGATTTATGCTTCAGTGTACTGAATTGACTTCTTTGCTATGTGCTGCAGCTCGTAACAATCGCCTGCTGCCCTTCTTGTGGGAACAAGCAATCCAGTTCTGCTAGGTTCTTGACTCCTGGGAAGCTAAAACCAGCTTGCCCATCCACGCATAAATGTTACACACTGCAAATTGCCCAGGGGCAAGTGAATCCTTTTTTACATTCATTTCCGTGAAAGGTTTGATGTTCCAGGTTATTTATATCCTCCACACTTATTGCCAAATATATGATGTAATTTCCTAACTTGTGGCCTCATGACTACTTATTCCATTTCACAAATAGCATGAATGAAATACAAACTTCATACACCTAAAAGAAAACTTGTCTCGTCTGCTTCTCCCACCTGTTGTCTCTCTGCACTCACAGACGATGCTGCTGCTGTTGCTGGCTTGATCATGTGGGGAACTGCTCCTCCAAGGCCAGTTCTTGTATATCAGCCTGTAAGAAATACAAAATACCTTTTCTCTTTGGTGCTTATGTATGTGTTGTAGGTTCAGGGTTCAGAAACATCCCAATACGCTGGTGCACATAGTTTTATCTGTTTATGTATGTATTCCTCTCGGTCCAATAGCCTTGCATGTCTCGAATTGGCTGGGTCAGGCAATTTGAAATCCACTGCCCTTGTAAAAACAATAATTTTATGGTTTATAGCTGTGTGGCGTGTGCACAGTAGGCTAAGCTGATTGGTAACACCAGGGTTTCCCGTGAAGCGGGTGGGATTGACAGCCACAGCTTGATGGTGAAGACAGATGGAAATCTGCTGTGTCTGCAGGCCGTCATGGCCAGCAGGTTTTAAGGCTGCAGCTCTGTGAACGCCAGTCACACAGCGAAGTCAAGGCCCCACACCCCTGGTGCCTGGAACTGGTTGGGTATGGAGGAATGAAAACAGCTTTCCCAAAATGCCTTTTATTGTTAGGCTTCTTGGCTTGCCGCTCTGGAGAGCTAGCATAAGGAGCTGAGATTAAGGCAAGCCGCAATTAGTGCGGCAATTGCACTGAGGTGAGGAGTGGAGTCTAGGTGTACTTCTCCTTCTTTCCCCAGTGAAGATCTAACCTATATCTAGGTTAGATCCGTAGATGTTGTTGATGCATTTGCAGAGTGCATGTCAGGAAATATTGCTGTCGCTTGACATTGCTTGGCTGGGACGACTGTTACCTCCTCCCATGAGCTGGGCTGGGGCAGGCGATGGCCGGGGTTAGTCAGTGGTTGTATCTGATGGTGTATCGTGATTGTTTCTTCTGAGGCACTGGGACCTCAATGCTGGTTTTAATCAATATGAAGACATTTCCCTTATTCCTCTGTGTCTTTTAAGACAGATAACCACAAGTGACACTTTTTTTTTTTCAGCCAAGAATAGGAAAAATTTTGTTTCATCTGTAAGAACATTTAAAAAATTACATTATTCTCATTTTCCTTTACATTTCACATATTTGATTTTTCCTTTCCACTGATTTGAAATCAAAATATGGAGCATTAATAGGAAAATGTATGTTTAACTTCTTTATATTTGCCTTCTTTTTTTAACATACAGATGTAGTCACTCTAAATATGTGACAATGTGATGCAGTTATTTACCTTTGCACATTAACATCCATCCCTTAGTCCTGGTAGCTGGCTTTAGTCTCTCCATCATCATCTAATTTTAGGTTTGCAGATTGGACCTTCTTAGCTTTATATTCTTATCTGCACAAGATGTCTCTAGGTGCAACTCAGAAAAAAATTCCTCTTGTTCTTCTTAGTTCTGATTTATAAAAATAAAGATAATTGTCAAGAGAAAGGAAATAAAATATGCAGCAGCTTATAAACTGTTTCCTTTTACACCAACAAAACTCATTCTGACAGCAGAGCCCAAAGCACAACTTTGAGCCACATTCCAGGGAGCTGCAGAGCTCTGCATGTGGCAGCCTGTACCTCAGAAACTGGAAGGCAAGGCCTCTCTGGGCATTATAGGAAGCAAATATGAAGGCATTGGATTAACATATAATTTACAAGATTGCGTGCTGTCGCGAAGGCAAATGTACAAACTGAGCTCAGCTTGCTGTGAACAAATTGATCCCCTATTACAAAATACGTGAGAAATTGCTCCTATAGCACTGATGGACTGCGAAAGACCAGCAGGAGGGGACTGATATTCTCAGTAATTTTAAGAAACGTGTATTGCTGAAACCTTGGGGAACTATTTGTGTGACAAGGGCCGTAAAACTCATGGGATACTTCAGCAGTTGGCAACTTAGGTTATCTCAACCAAATGGTGGCTTTGAGCACTCGAGGCAACTCTTGCAAGTAAGCTCACCTAGCCCTGATGGGAGCAAATTTACATCTGGCTAAGACAGGGCTCTGTCATCGTGCTTGCTGGTCCTTGCCTTGTGATATAGTGCCATTTGATTTCTCATACTTTCAAATGCACCGCCTGTTTATTTGTGTCTGATGCAATGCAATTTGCTGTGAGGTATACTCTGTAACTTCCCACTCTGCTCGTGGGGTCACTTGTACTGTTAGAAAGGGCGAGTATAAAAAAAGAAACGATGCTGTACGTTATAGTATTAAAGAACTGATGAGTAACTCATATCCATTGAGTTTTGACTGTGTAAGGATTAATTTGATAACCAAGTTCTGGAAAAGAATCCATTAATAAAACCAGAGACTGGTGGGAACTAGTCTATTCTACAGCAGTGTGTGGGAGGAGAAGGAAAACGGATATGGAATATTTAAAAGTGGGCCATTCAATATGCCAGAGATCTGATGCAGCCAATAGTAGCACACTTAGCATTGCTAAAAGCAGAAAATAATCTTTTAGTACAAAAAACAGAGCACACAATACCAGCTGAATCCATTTCAGACGTCATGAACAGGGATGCAGATGAATTGATCAAGGGAGTGAGATTTGGTGGTTGCCTAGGGACCAGTGAGCATGACCTACTTCCCATTTGAAGAAGCATGTCCTGGTTTGTATGGTTAACCCCCTGATTTGGTGTTTCAGGAAGGATTAATTTCACCACTCTGTGGAAAATCTTATAGCAAAGTTGATTGAGTAGAAAAAAATAGAAGGTATAAATTAAATTGGGATTTTGTTAAGAAGCACTTGCAAAATATCTGCTGCACTACTCCCACCCAATAAATGGAAAACCAAGAAGGGTGTTCTGCCTAGGCAGATGAAAATAGAAGAATGAAATCTATGATTGATGGATGAATTTAAATGTTTCAGGCTAATGGCACTAGAAAGCAGAGAGACACAGTACCAGATAAAGACTGTAAAGGGGCAAGAATTGATGCAAAAAAAAAGGCAGAACTGTTCATTAAATACCTCATTTTCTAATAAATACTTCATTTTCTGTTCGGAGAGGAGCAGGATAACCTAATTGTATTGAATGAGGCTGATACAGTACTCTGAAGTCAGTATTTAATGAGGTTGTGGTAATGTTTCTCCTAATAGAATGCAGTAAAAATCAACCCATCTGGGTAGCTGCACCAAAGAGTTGGATCTGGAAGTTTCCTGAGATTTTTTCCTGAGAGTTTAAAAAATCATGGAATATGGGAATAAATCCAGACTGGTGAAGAAGGGCTAATCATTCAAAAATGATGACTGGGGTGGTCCGTGTAGCTGCAGTGTGCTTAGTCTGATACAAGTAAGGGAAAATATTACAAGAATTTTTAAGGTTAATACATTTCACAAAGGCTAAACCAACAAAAGCTTAGAGGGTAGAAGCATCATTATTTCAGCATAATGTTCTGGTAAAAGGAGTTTGAATATTTTTTCTTTAAAATGTTTAGTTTTGTTTGATAAAGGTAGATAAATAGATAGTAAGATTTGAGGCTTGCAAGGTGTTTTTCTTAATACTTCCCAGTCTTTTCATTTTTAGGAAAAAAACATATTATCAGTGCGGCAACTCCTAATGAGATTAAAACCACCTGAAACTTCAAGAAATGCCTGAGAACTATTTGCAGTAGTGAATTTCCTTCAAATAGGGATCTTTCCAAGTTTCTGTGGTATCACACTGAAAACAGTCTTATCCAACATTTTCACCAACAGTTTAGAGTGAACCTAGAGGCATAAAGACTACTGCAGCTTTAAATACCAGTAGGACCGTAACCTCAGTCTGTGCAGCAAGCTGGGCTCTTGTTAACACCACACGTTTTAATGCCAAATCCAAAGAGGTAAGTTCAGAAACAGGTATTTAAATTGGAATAAAATTCCATTTTAATAGTAAGGGGTAATTAGCCACTGCAACATATCAAAAGGAGACAAACCAATCAATTCGCCCTCTCTTGACTAACCTAGATCAAGACTGTGGTGTTTTGCAGGAAGTCTTGCTTTCAGGTAGATGCCTGTTACCAGGACAGCTGGGTGAAGTATCGCAGGCACACAGGGTAGTGCAGGGTGATCTGCTGGCATGGCCAGCCTTGAAATTTAGAACTAAACTGTGATTTTCGTGCAGCATTATGAGAGGAGAGGAAAAGGCAGATGAAGCAGAGAGTCAGGATTAAACCAAAGCTTGCAAAAGGAGGAAAAGCTTGAACAAGCAGTTTCCAGGTAGGGACAGGAAAGTTGAACTGCATTTATCCAGCAGGGAGGCAGCAAAAGGGTTAGAAAGGGGGAAGTGGTAAAAAGTGGTATAAATATCTCATCATCCCCAACTGCTTTGCTCCCTCCTCCACTTTGATTTCTGGCTTATGAGCAAAGATTTTTGCTAAAATCCTGTTTCTGTACCTTTTAGAGTCAGGGGAACAGCTTGATCACCAGTAGTGTGTACTGAGTACCGGCTCCTTGTGCTGTGGTATCATATACTTTTCTTTTTGTGTGGCTCATTGCCGTGTCAGAACTAAAACTAAGACAGCTTGGGGATGACCTTGGTTTGAGCAAAACTGCTGAGATATTTGACAGTTCAGGTATGGCGGTCTTCAGGCTCTCAGACGGGCTAACCTGCAGTGATTTGTTGTGGCCATAAATAGAGTTGTCCACACGCTAGTGAGCTGCCCATGATGGCTTGTAATTATAAAGGTCACGAGTCTGTCAGTCCATCTGGATCCTGTGTGTTCACTGTCAAAGTGTTGGAGACTATTCTATATTCTCCTCTCGGACTGAAGATCTTTGGGTTCTGTAAGGACATTTTTATTGGACAAGTGGACGTCACATAAATACTATAGACGACTCAGCTGTCGTATGCTGTCTTTGATATGGAGGAGGCTCATAACTTAATGGAGTGACAAGAGATGCTTATCTAGCTCATTTTGCTCATACTGAAAGATTAGCTCCTCTAAAGTGAGAGTGTGTACATGTCACTGCAAAGATTTTTGCTTTCTTTTCCTGAACACTTTATCCTACAATGACGGTGGAGCAAATGCTGCTCTGGAGTAAATGTGTAAATATAATACCATACTATAGAGCTTCATTGACTTACAGTGACCAGGGCCTAAATCCACCAAAGAATTTCAGTATTGCTTCTACAGGAAGAAACAGAAATGGTTATTTGAGTTATTCCACTGGCTTAAACCCGTCAGTAGCCCATTGAACATTAAACATATGCTTCAGTGGCCTAGAAGAATTGGTGGGTAAGCAAACAACCACACTTAAAAAAAAAAAAAAAATTAAAGTCTATTACAGCTTTTTCTTTGGCAAATTTTCAGCTGTAACTGTGGGTGGTCGTTCTGCTTCAAAGGTACTGGAATGTCTTGGGAGGGGGCTGTATAAAATTTTAACAATGAAATCTTAAGTCTGTGGCTCTGTTAGGGTGTTCAACTCAGCATTTGGGAAGGGAGATCTGTGTTGGTAAGCTATGAAACATCAGTTAAGTCAGCAAGGTTCCTTTGTGCTTCACCTAAAGCAAGTTACGTTAAGCCGAATTGGTGTCTTGGGCTGAAATAGCTCCAGTGGTGTAGAGGAGCCTGTACTTCTGTTGAGGAGATAAATGTTGTGAAGCACTGTGAAGCCTGGGACCAGGGGATGAAGCATTGGCTATTGGTAGACCACACAGGTCTCCATATTCTTGTTAGACTTCTTGAAAACATTGAGATCTTTTGCACACCCCCTTCTTACAAGGACTTAATTTGTAGACTTCAAGCAAACTCTTTCTTCTTTTTGACACTGCTGTGAATATCTAAAGGAAGGAAAAAAAGCTTGGACATCTACCACAGAGGTAATGAGTGGCTCTCATGGGTTAGACCTAGCTGGCAACCAAGAACCGGGCAGCCACTCTGACTCCAGCAGGAGACAATACAACAAATGACTTAAGGGTTGGGACAGAGGACAGGAGGGGCTCACTCACCAGTTACGGTCACGGGCAAAAGACACTTGACTTGGGGAAACAAAATCAATTTAATTTAAACAACAAAACCACTACTCAATCACCAATCCAACAAGAGTAGGAAGTGAGAAAAATAGATCTTCCCCCTACCCCTCCCTTCTTTGTGGGCTTAGCTTTACTACCTCCTTCTCCTCCACACGGTGCTGGGTGGGTAGATGATGGGGGCTGTGGTCAGTCCCAGGCCAATGATGTTACTTCTGCCACTCTTTCCTCTTCAAGGGAAACACTCCTTGCAGTCCTCCCCTGCGGCAATGCAGCATCCCTCCCACAGGAGCCGGTGCTCCATGAACGTCTCCAGATAGCGCGAGGGTTTCCTGCAGGCAGCGGTTCTCCCAGCGATGAACTGCCCCAGCACAGTTCTCCTTCAGAGTCAGGGCCTCTTTCAAGATCTGTCCCCTGCTCCATTGTGGGCCTCTCCATAAGCTGCAAACAGTCCTTCTCTCCGCTAGTGAGCTCTGAGGGCTGCACGGGCTCAGCCTGCCATCTCACCACAGGCCAAAGGGAAATGGCTGCTCCGGAGCGCCTCTCTGAGCTCTTCTTCACTAACCTGGGTGACCTCATGGTTGTCTCTCCCTCTGCCCTAACCCCCTCCAAAACAAATGCCATTGCCAAACAGGTTTCCCCTCTTAACTATGTTTCTTTGTTTATTTGCAGAGGTGCTGGTTGGCTCAGCCTTGGCCAGAGGTGGGGCCAATTGGAGCACGGTGGGATGGTGGTGGGGCTTTCGGGAAGTTTCTTACAGGGGCCATGCCAGCATGCCTTCCCCCACTACCAAACCCCTGACAGGCACAAACCCAGTGCAGTGGCTTAGACTGTCAGCTGGGCAGGCTTGGATGGTGACAGTACAAGTTCCCTGACCTTGAGAGAACATCACAATTTGACAAAGCATTGCCCCTCAAAATGGGAGGACCAAGGTAGCCAGTGCTGTGTGGTCTGCAGCTACAGCAAGTCATAAAAACCACTTCGAGAATGTAGCCTTCATGATGTATTTTGTGTATGTGTCTCCTAATGTGTGTGTTATATCTGCAGTTGGTTATGTTTACATGACGATATCTGCGTGTATGTGCATATTCCAGCACAGGGACTTTTCCTTTCTGTTCCGTTTCTACAGTTTCTAAGAGGTATTTGTCCTAATTTGAGTTGCTGAAAAGCTCCCTCTTAAAATAGCTTCCAGTATTTAAAACTTTGTCTGTATAGAGCACTTCTGCAGTTCACTTTATCTGCACGCATACTACTAATGCCAATGTTAAGTGGGCTTCGCCCTGTCGCTACTCCAAAGATAGACTTCTTGTTACGAGAACTTCAGCAGTGGTTGCCCTCGCTGATAGCAGGTAGGTTGTCAAAATGTACAGTTTTTGCCTGTCACTTAATAATTTCCCCTTAACTTTTTTCCTGGGTTCAAGCAAATCAAACTTGATGAGCTACTACGTTGTATCGAGCTCATCTGCGTGGCAGCCAATATTCCAGTGTTAATAGTTAGCTTTTTCCCTTCTGTTTCTGCACTGAATGGCTGCTAGCCCTCCCCTCTGCTTTAAAAAGCAGAAAAGGTCAAATATGTGTATAGAGTACTTCAGAATTCCCGGAGAAATGAATCTATGGATTATTCAGTTGAAGAGAAGTCGTATTGTTTGTAAGCACTTCCACTCACTGCATCTAAGTCCCACACTGGAACAGGGAGGGCTCAAGGGCAGTACCGTTTGCGAGTCCTGGTGTAAATCATCTGTCCTTCTGCCCCAGCACCCTGGAGCAGTGCAGAGGCAGTTGCAACGCTGCAGGCAAATTGCTTTTTGCAAGCAATTCAGCTGCTGCGCATGAGAAACAGAGCTGGTCTGACTGACTTCGATATAAATGAAGTGTGGTCAGAAGACATTTCCGGTGGGGTTTTGAGTCCCAAGATTTCACACTTCTGCACTGCCATGTGCAGATGCCAGGGTACCAGTCTGGAATTCCAGCCCAGAATTCCCAGAGGGCCAGTGCTCAAGTGCTGGATGCGAGTTATGAGACTTCTACAGATGGTTGCAAGGTGGTTTTGAAAGGCATTTTTGGGGATGTGAGAGCTGGCACCAAAATTATTTTGGAATGCAGTCCGACAGAAGGATGTGATATAAACCAGATTTCTGTCTGCTGTTACAAGTTATTACAATTCATCTGGTTTAATTAGTATCATCCACTATAAAGAGAAATTGTGTTGTGGATTCTCACTGCTTTTTATGAAAGTCTCTGAAACACAAGCTGTAACAGTACGTTTGGAGATGAGCTGCGTTCGTACGCTGGCTAGCGTGTGAAGACATGTAAAGGGCTGCCTTCCTCACTGGCCACTTAACTGGCAGTAACCTTGATCCCAAAGCTGCTCTAGCAAACCTTTGTTCTGGGCCTGACCCAAGGATCAGGCAGGGAACTGGAAATACTTCTATCGGTGTTCTGGATCAAACCCTCTATGAAAACCATTTTCTTACTCAATTTTTATGGCCTTGTGTGTCCTGTATATTACTAGGAGCTGACGTTTGTGGGCCTAAAATGATGTAGCAAACGTACCTTTTGAGAACTGGGACATGGAGTATTTTAAAGTCTGAAACGGCATCTTTGTGAAAGAGGTTAAACAATGAGCATTTGAGAACTTAAGTGAGATTTGGAGCTTTGCAAAGGCTTGGCAGGAAGAGGATGCTTTTCTGTGGCAGGAAATCTAAATCAAGATAAAATTCTGTGTCCCAAAGTGTCGTCCAAATCACATGCTGCAGCTTGCATCTCTTTCTGGTAATGCTATTTGACATACTGTCAGCAACACCGAGTATGTTTTTTCCCTTCCTCACCCTGTATATGTCAACACATTTACAGCTGTGATTAAGAATTCTCTGTTTTATGTTTCATACGATTTTGGATTATATTACCCTGAATTAAGCCAGCCTTCATCTGCTAGTGCTAAACTGCGTGTACGGGTGTACATTGCTTTTCCATAATAAAAGAACTCTGAGCATGAACCGTGTGTGAAATAGTAGAATCATATACGTGCACACCAAGGGAAAGGGTTGATGAGAAAGCTGAAGATGAGTGTAGCTGAGCAGGAGTTTACTCCTACAGTATGTTGAAAAATGCCATAAATGTATTCACAAATTCTTTTTGTTCTGGAGGGAGGCTGGAGGGTCCCTAATGTGACAAGTGAAGATTTACTGCCATCTACCGTGCAGCTGAACAGTGGTTATGCATAGCACATCTTAAAAAAAATATGTTAGTGTATGTTGTTTTGGAGGGGTTATGGGTTGGGATTTAAGTTATTATCCCAAACAGTCAGTGGGGTTTGAAGTTCTGCTTCAGCAATGGCAGGTCAGTGGCTGCAGGGCAGAAGCTGGTGCATTGACTTTTCAGACCATGTACGTGACCAAGCAGCCAGGTACAACCCTGAGCTCGCCTATGTGGGCTTAGAGCTGCAGATGCCAGGGGTTCGTTAAAGATGGTGTCCTTCAAGTGCTAGAAGAACTTGCAGCTGTTTGTAATGGTTCTGATTTTTATTATCTTCATCAGGTAGGTAATTAATTTTAAATGCCTACTGTGAGTAGGTTTTGTTAGCAGGTTTTTTACTTAAGAGATTTTTCTCAGAGGTAGGGATTCCTTAAAATTTCTGCATGTTTGTTAAAGTAAAAGGTAAAACACTCAGTGAGAAAGAGTTAAAAAGTGTCTCAATGCTGTGGCAGGGAGGGGAAACTTAGAAAGTAGATTCTTCTTAGTTACTGCCCTCCTACGTGTGATGAGGAGCCCTTTGTACTCCTCTCACACATGTTTTGCCGTGAGATGCGACTTGTTACTGCAGCATAAATCTCGACTTAGTACATAACTGAACAAGCTTCTGAGCACTTGCATCCTCCAACTGCGGCCACACGTCCCTTCACACAGGCCAGGAACATGGCCCTTTGGATTACTGAATTCCCATGCTGCTTCCAGGCCAGCTGCCTCCCTCCTTAAACCTGCTTCAGGCTTGTTCCAAAATTTGGAAGGTGCACTGCCCAGTGCTCGGGTGCCCATGCCAACTGCTGAATCCAGCTCGCTGCCGTAGCTGGCTGCTGGAGAGAATCAAGCGAGTGTTTGGATGCAGGTGCTGCCATTCCCACTTTTCTTTTGGGATCTCTGTTGTGCTTCAAACTTTTCCTAGACAGGTCTTTGTAATCTAAGACAGAGATTAAATGGTCCTTCATCAAAGCTATACATTTCTTTTAAGAATTAATTAATCCTAGAATTGCCTTAAAGCCAATGGGGAGGTTGCAGAGAAATGTTCAAGGAGCTCAAGCTGTTGTGAAACCCTTTTCTCTCCCAAGCACAGAAGCCCCCAGTCTTCTTTTCACGTGTCTTCACCTATGTAGGTGCAATGTTATTTGGGATCAAAACTTAAAACCTAGTTTAATTTCATTTCATGGCTTGGCTTCGCGGACGAAGATTTGGGAAGGGCTTTAAACGTGAGTACACCCTTCAAGCCTGCGCGGTGGATTTTTTAGGTGAGGCGCAGCGTGCGCGAGACTGGCCCCACCCTTTACACCTGAGGTTCATCTGCCAGGGCCGAGCGAGCTTGGACGGTGACAGCGAAGTCCTCAGGTCGTAGGTTTGGTTAGAGTATCCTTCTCTTAGATGGATGGCCTTACAGGGCTAAACGAGCTCCATCTGCCCGGCTTTGGAGTTAGAGTTGTCCTTCTCCTAGGATGGTTGCCCGAAGGCTAGTGAGCCCATCCTGCCCGTGGACACACTTTGTCTGACCCTTCAGTTGAGACCTGTCAGGCTTGGGAGACCCTACCGGAGGCATATGCCACCACCAGCATAGCTCTCAACTTCACAAGGGCACGCAAGCTCTTTCCCCACGGCAAGGGGGTGCCCGTGAAAGAGACCTAGTTTAATATAGAGGCAAAAAACCCCCCATAGGTTTATATTCTTGCTGTGGAAGGGCAGGAATCATTTTCTTCTAAAAAATTCTTATACATATGATACAAATGACTCAGTGTGGTCCCTTGCAGCGTTTTGGCAGAGAGGAGTTTTCTTTTTCTGCTGTATAGGATTGGTGGTGTTAGTCTTATTACAACTGTGCACTGCCTCAGTTCTGTTGCATCTAATTTTATGGGTTTTACTGTAAAGGTGCAGTAAATCCTGATAGTAATAATGCTAATTGTGTCAGGAAGGAAAGCAAACAGTGCTGACATTAGAGATGAGTCCTTTTTCACGCTTTACAAAGAGGTGAATTTTCTTATTAAACTGAAAAAAACCCGCATCTCTCTCCTCTTACCCCTCCTACCATGTAATCGTGTAATCATCTATTTATCATCATTTATCTAGCAGTTTGCTACAATTAGATTTGCACAGGGATAAAAATGTCTGGTTTCTAACTGAGGCTATTCTCATCTTCTATAGGGGGTCGTATGATGTGGCTGTGCTCTTTATAGTCTGGGAAAAATCAGTCACTGAAACTCTGATGGATACTCTGTGTGTGTGTCGGTTATTAGTTTAATTTCTCCTAATTCATTATCAGATTTCTTGATAGATCACTTCTGAGGCCTGTATATAAAGCATGTTTAAAAAATATGCTACTGTTTCTAGAAAACAGATCCTGCCAGACAAACAAAGTATTCAGATTGTCACGAAGGATGGTGTGGAAAGACAGATTTTCTGGCTTGCTTTTAAGAGTTCTGCTCAAGGTGGTCATACTTAAGGCTTTTCAATGCAGTATTGGGGTTCATTGTGAAAATATATAGCAACTATTATCTTATTAACACAGTTTGCTCCTTGTCTGTCAAAGGAACATCGTAGGGTGCTTACTGTAAATGACTTTCCAAGATAGTAGTAGGGCTCGTGCATTTTCAGGTTCTAAGTGAACAAGGTGTACTAGAAATACCACTGTATAATTTTTGCTGGACTATTTAAAATTGTGCTACTTAAAATTGGCAGATGTTTTAAATGATATTTTGGGTTTCACGTTTGAAACACAGTAGTGCAGAACTCATTCATTTGGGGGGAGGGATCTTACAGCATCTGCTCATCTTTTCTCCCTGGCTGACCACCCTGCTGTGATTCCCCAGAGCATATTGGGGATGCAAGATTCAGATGTAGAAGAGGGACAAGGGTTCTTTCCCTGGAGGAATTTGGCTTTTTGGCAGCCGATACAGGCAGACAGGTGTGCGCAACTTTGGAGCTGGCTGTAGGTCTGTCACTCGATAGCGCTGCTAATGAGCTGTTTTATGCTTCCTTGCTCTAGTGGATGATGTTGTAATGCCGAGGATGGTCTCAGGTTTCCTTTTGGGAGTATTGTCCACAGCTCCTCAAGAGTTCCCTGCCCAGGATCTTTCATGGAGCTGTAGTTAAAGTCTTTCATGATGCTCACATATAGTTATTCTTTTAATAAATGGTAGAGCCCACCCAGACACTGGTATGCTTAAGCATAATGCGCTGAATTATTTTATTCATGCCTGATGGGAGGGAAATCCACAGCATAATTGGCTTCACAGAGTGCTGAGTAGGAGCAGAGCGCGGGGCAACGCTGTGCCTTGCAAATGGCGAAATGCCCCAGTGTGCGAGGGTCAGCAACGAGCCTGTCTGAACGTTTACCAGGGTGAATGTATGGAAGTTGTAGGACTGCAGCCAGGGCCTGTAGTTGAAAACAATTCAACTAGGGGAGCAGTTTAAGGCATCCCAACTGGGTCTTGATCGGTTTATACAGTGACCTTGTTGTGTAGTTTATTTTGAGTATGTATTTGAGAAGTGGATTAAAATGAGGTCTTTCTTGATGTAAATATAATTATACTGAAAAATTTTATTCTGTCACTGTGGTGTAACATGTTGATGTGCAAATTTTGGACTAAATCTTGTATTGTAAATGCACTGAGGCTCCCATGTGAACATTAACAGCGTCTTCTCAGATTTCCAGAGGAGGCTGAGTCTGTACTGCTGAGATCAATAAATATTTTATCTTTGGCCGAGATGAATAAGTAAGTTTGCCAATGACACCCAGTTAGGCAGACGTGTTGATCTGCTTGAAGGTAGGGAGGCTCTACAGAGGGACCTGGACAGGCTGGATCTATGGGCCGAGGCCAATGGTATGAAGTTCAATACGGCCAAGTGCCGGGTCCTGCACTTGGGTCACAACAACCCCCTGCAACTCTACAGACTTGGAGAAGAGTGACTGGAAAGCTGCCCAGTGGAAAAGGACCGGGGGTGTTGGTCGACAGCCGGCTGAATATGAGCCAAGTGGCCAAGAAGGCCAACAGCATCCTGGCTTGTATCAGCAATAGTGTGGCCAGCAGGAGGAGGGAAGTGATTGTCCCCCTGTACTGGGTACTGGTGAGGCTGCACCTTGAATATTGGGTTCAGTTTTAGGCCCGTCACTACAAGAAGGACATTGAGGTGTTGGAGCATGTTCAGAGAAGGGCAGCGAAGCACAAGTTCTAGGGTCTAGAAGCACAAGTCTAGAAGGTTCTAGAGCACAAGTCCTATGAGGAGCGGTTGAGGGAACTGGGGTGGTTTAGTCTGGAGAAAAAGAAGCTCAGGGGAGACCTCATCACTGTCTACAGCTACCTGAAAGGAGGTTGTTGTGAGGAGGCGGTTGGTCTCTTCTCCCCTGCAACAAGTGACAACATGAGAGGAAACCACCTCAAGTTGTGCCAGGGGAGATTTAAGTTGGATATTAGGAAAAATTTCTTTGCAGAGAGAGTTGTCAAGCACTGGGAACAGTCTGCCCAGGGAGATGGTGGAGTCCCCATCCCTGGCAGTGCTTAAAAGACATGTAGATGTGGCACTGAGGGACGTGGTTTAGGGACCCTGGCAGTGCAGGGTGAACAGTTGGACTCAATGATCTTAAAGGTCTCTTCCAATCAAAATGATTCTGTGATTCTGTGTGATTCTGTGAATGGTAGATCAAGAATGTAGCCTGGAGTGCTTTCTGTATTTACCTTTACCTTCCAGTAAGTTGAAAACCATAACAAATCATATTGGACATTAACTGTTTGTTTGTTTGTTTGTTTTCTCAGAGTTTGAAAACTTGACCAACTGTGTCATCTCTGAAATGCAGCTTTAGAAAGAAATCCAAGGTTTGCATATTAAGTTAAAGGAAACTTTTTTTATAACCATTTTTCTTATTTTTTTACCATTTTCCTCCATTTTTCTTACTTTTTACCATTTTCCCCTCTTACATGATGGTGTTTTAAAAGGAGATGCCCAGCTACATTTAAAGTAATAAATAGTGGTGTTTTGTTTGTGATCTTTTACCTTAGGACAAAGAAAAACAAGGAAAAATTTAGAAGATTTTATGTCTTTTTAGTGTGTACAAATATCGGATAGAAAGTTTTTATGTGAGTAAATAGTTCTCAGTTGGGAAAAAAGGAAGGTTCCAGTTTATCTGAAATATCCCCAGATGTCTGTATTTCTAACAGGGTTCCCCAGGTGTCTTCTGTGGGTTTGTTCTTAAGCGTATGAAAAGCTGTTGTGAACTTCTCACATGCTCTTTCAAAGAAAATAATTAAGTTCAGACATGTATTGTTCCTGCATATGATTGTCTGCGTGTACAGGAATGTGTAATCAGGTTCTCTTGTAATTACAGGCTAAGACCAACAACAGTAACGATGAGCACACAGGAGTCTGACTTCAATGCGCATTCTTCTTTTGACATAATATTTTAAGTATCTCTGAGTAGTTCCCCACTGCTCTACTTCTCTGTGATTATTTGGCCACTTGATTTTAGGCACTGAGGAGAAGGGAAGTATTAGAAGAGAGGATTAGAAGATGGAGGGAAAAAGGGCCTTGGATTTCAATGCAGAGGGCATTGCAGGTATAAGGAAGAAGAGAAACAAGTGAGCAAGTGGGCCCCAAAGCTGATGAAGTGGGAAGGAAAAGAGCATTGCCAGTGCTGTGAAGAGTTTGAAGGTGAGGACTACGAACTTAGCCTTCATGCCTCGGGACCTACAGAACCATTTGAAGATGGAGCATGTATGTGGAAGGGCTCTGTCATGGGTTGAAGGAGTGGGACCATGCAAATGTTGTGAAGATGTGGGTGTCCCATTAATTAAAGGAGATGCATGAAGTTCTAGATGTAACCTGAAAGAAAAAAGACGTGGACAGAGAAGCAGTAAAATTTGGCCACCAGCTACTGGAGGGGAGAGGAGAGGACCCATAAGGTTGGCAGAGTGGAAAAGAGGACAAGCAAAGAGGAGGACCAAGAGCAAGTGAAGCCACCAAAGATATCTGGTCAGAGAAGAGAGGTGGTCAGAAGAGTGAGAACCTGCCAGGAGGTCAGGGGAGATTCACCAGCAGGTTGATCTTGTCTGGTTGTTCGTTGAAACCAATTTTAAGGTCAGTTTGGGAATACACACATTGACCTGATACCACTTTCTACCTGGTTTCTCTCATACCATTTATCTCTCTCTTGCACAATATGAATCAATTAATTGGTCTTTGACTCAATCCAGAGAAAGACAAGGCGGCAAGTGGGTTCTTCTCTCTTTCTTTTTCCTCTTTTCTCCTTAATACTCTGAAAAAGCGTTATCGCAGAGGGTGACTCAGACTGCTTTGGGGTTTTCTTCATTCTGCGGCGAGACATCCCCATCTAGTGGTTGTTCCACCTTCTCTCGCCGAGTATCGGTTTGAGGGAAGGATGCCTTGCACACACGTACAGCACTAAGACCAGTTGTAGCTTCCCTGTTATTTCAGTGTTTTCCTTGTGAATGTCTTAAACTGCGAGTACAGAATAAAGAATTTTTTTTTTTTTCAAAAGGATATTTTTTTTACTACTTATAATTTGCATGTGGAAAATAATTTGCTGATGTATTGAAAGGAATTATTTTACTACTGCTTCTGACACAACAAATGCACATAAAAATGTTTGTCATAACTATATGTAGAGTGAGAAAATAAAGCAGGATCAGGTTGGTTTGTTAACAACAAAATGATCAAAAGAATTGGTTACTAGACAGTACTTTGTGAATGAAATTATTATGTGAAAGTAAAATCACTGGGATCTTGTAGTATGTATAATAATGCAGAACAGTATTTCTGCTGCTTGTAGCCCTTTGTGACCTTTTGAAGAAAACCAGAATCACTTGTTTTTCATGTTGGAGTCCTGCTCCCTGCAGGTCTCACCGTAATTCCCTGGGGTTTGTCCCATGTTGCTGTTGGTCGGTGTTTGGTGGTCAGAAGCAGTTCAAGGCTGGTGTTTGTCTGAGATTTGTCTGGCGCAGGCTGTAGTGCAGCTGAACAGCCCTTCCTGGCTGTGAGGGAAATAGTGACGACAAACACGGTCAGGCTGTCATGACCTAAGAGGGGGAACATTTTTAGAACTGCTTAAAACTGGAGGGGGAAACAAGAAGGGAACCCCCGCCCTGTTACTCTAAGGCAAACTCGAGGTGTGCACCAGGTTGTGATGACAAACCCCTGGTTCCTTCCTCGCAGGAAGCTTTGCAGTGCTTTCTCCACTGTGGGGTTCCCTCTACCCATGGGCAAAAGAATCTCTTGTGGACTTGACTGCAGGAGTGGAGCTAGAGTTTTCTATTTCTCCTCGATCTTGGCCTTTTAATTTCTTTTGCTTCTCTTCTTGAAGGCCCCTTTGCTTTCCCTACCTAGATATATGTTCAGATCTCACAAGATAACTCCTGGGATTCTTCTCCCTCCCCTGAATCAAAACTCTCGACGGCCAGTTGGTATTTGCTTTATGTCAGGTAGGGCTAAAGTGCAGCTAGGCTTACAGCTGCCTGGAGAGTTTTGGGGGGTACTATCCACACAGCTTCCCCCATCTGGTACCCAGCGCCTGTCACAGCACCTGGGAGTGTTTTCTTGCTGTGTAAACTGAGTGCTGAGTTTCTCCTTCTGAAAATCCGAGTTTGTTCTTAAATGTCTCCCCAGGGAGAAAAACCCCTGGAGGCAGCTCCTGTTACTGATCACGGCCTGGGGTGCAAGGGGAAGGAGAAAGCAGCTGTTTATCCCTTCTTCTGCGGTGGGGAAGCATCTTCAGAAGTGCCTGGGTGCAGGAGCTGGCGTCAGCGTGAGTTGAATTGCTCCCCTGTGTTTATTGCTGGAGATGGTAATAAGACTATTAAGTGGAAATTCTGAGAACTTGGTCCATTTCCATCTTCCTCAAATGACTATTTTGAATGTGTATTTTATATGGTAATTTTTCATAAGATCTCTTTAGTGGAAGTGTCCTGGACAGGCATTTTGTGCTGCCATAGCAGAAGCAGAAATTATTCCATCTGCCTTTTTTTTTTTTTTTTTTGGCTGTTAATGATTAAAAAAAGCCATTGGGTGGCAGTATCAGCCAGCGACCTGATACTAAGTTCTCAGCTGCTGAGCTAAATGCAAAAGTTTAGGTAGGAAAGATTAGAAATGACAAGTTTCTTTAGATGGAAAAAATGCATTGGTTCGTATTTGAAGAGGCTGTGTTTAACTCCACACTGTGTATGTGTTAATCTTTTAAAAAACAAGTGTAACTAAGGTGAAGATATAATGCATTACAGCAGGATGTAGTTGTAGGTGAGGCTTTTGAACCTGAAGTTCTTTTCTGTGCATAAATTCAACCAGAAAGCGAGACAACTCACTCTGATTTTATGGTCAAAATGCAGTGAAATGCAAAACAACAAAAAACCCCAACCCAAACCAAACGAAACCCCCACCAATAAGAAAATAATGAACTTTCTGATGACATCAGATTCAGGAAGGTAGTTACTACCTCTGCAATTGCTTCCATGACAGGTGAGTTTTTTGAAGGACTTGGCAATAAGGAGTCAGCTGGCGTCATTGCTTTGTTGTTGTTAAAGGACTTAATCTGACGCCCAGAGCTCAGACCTGGCCTTCTGTTTTTCACCAGGATGGTGACCTTTTTGCTCTAATTTCTTCAAAAGCAGAAGTCTTAATTTGTAATCTCATGAAATTTTTTAAGTCCCTAGGAGTGTAGAACAAAATTAATCACATGCTAAGGATGAGAGAAACTGCCATGCAGAAGCTCTGGGCGTTGCACTGTGAGCCTTTAGAGTGTGCTTGCACGGGGGCTTAGGTGCTGTTTGAGCTTGGTGTTCCTGAGCTGTGCGCACACATCAGGGTAACAGCGTCTGGGCTTCACATCATACATTGGTTTTCATTTTCCTTTTATACACTTTTCAGTTAATACAAAGTTCACTGTGATCAGCTTCAAGACTGGAAGACAGTATTTGTGGAGCTGCAGACTTTAAATATCAGTGTATTTGTAATGATGTAAAACTTGCAAAACTGACTAAGGGTGCTCACTTCAGGTTCTATTTCTAGATAAGGCATGTCTCCTGTAGTAGGAATCGTAGTTATTTTTGTCATCAATTAGGCATTTTCACAGAACTACTCTTCGTTATGTTGGTGTTGTTAACTCTCAGCACTCTTCTACGTTCAGGCTGGGTAGACTATGAAAGCTGTGGGCAAGTTTTAATTTTACTTGTTCATAATATCCTTCACCTCACAAACCTCATCCAAATGGGAACATTTTGTGTGGTAGCAAAAAAGCCCCACAATCATGTTGTTCACACCTTGCTTTCAAATGCACCAGGTAATGCCACTTGTTTAAGCTTAGTCATGTCTGGGAGGATGTCAGAAGTCTGTGTCACATGAGCTGCTCCTCAGATTTCTCAGCCCATATCAGTATGTTTTCCTGGGGAGAAGCAGAGTGGAGATGTTATTGGCTCATCCTATATGTTAGTATTGATATTTGAATCTCAGGTTTATTCCTGTGATTTTCACGCAGCATTTGAGATGTACATTCAGCTGCTTTATGTGAAAATACTTCAGTATCTTTCTTTTCTTCAGGTTTATGTATCAGATGGGGGAACATACATTCTAACTAACAATCCTACTTGTGTTCTTGTTTACATTTTCATTTTCTGTTCAGCCCCCAGACTTACCACCTTAGGGCAGCTTTGAGTCTGACTTTAGCTTCATTTTAAACACTTCTATCCTTTCTACCACATGACCTGTTTATTGACCTGGTGTTGCTTCTCCTCCTTCCCTCCTTGGAGATCAGGAGGCCAAGAGGGCCATTGGCATATCCTTGCTCATGCCCTGGTTCAGCAGCCTTCTCCAGAGCAAACATAGCATGTGATGGACAGGGGAAGTGCTGATAAAATCTGGTCACCTGATACAATCTTTGTGCCCTACTGTCTTCTGCCTTCGTGGTGCTGGTGATAAATGCACCGCATACAGAACCTGGAGATGCTCCAAACTGGGCAGATCATTAAGCCTTTCCTCATCAGCATCATTTTCAGGTGCTGCACTCACCACGCCAGCAGTGCAAATCCTAGAGACAACGAGAGATGAGGAACCAAAAAGACTGGCAGCACTGAAGTGCCGGGCTGTTTTACGCCTTGCTATCAGGAGACTTTTACTCAGGACAAAATCTGCTCAGCATGTCTGACTCTGCACCAGGGGAAGGTGCTGGCTCAGTTCCCAGGGACTCTGAGCCTGTTGCAAGAATCAGAAATTGACTGGTGTTGCCCAGCCCCTCCCACGTGATGCATATGAAGTTGGATGCCCTACATGTGCCCATATAGGGAAGGATGCAACTGTCTTGTTGACATCGGCTAATCCAGGCAGGCATGCAAGGGGCAGCAGAGTGTGATGCTCACATGTAGCGTGGCAGATGGCACTTGGGACTGGCTGTCTTCATCACACCCCCCAAGACTGATATACAAGACAGGGAGTTTTTTTGCGTACTGCTGCATGCTCCCCACAAAACCACTGAAGAGCTGGGCTGTGGGAGCCCCATCTATTGAGCCACACTCATTCCTAGAGGAGAAAACTAATGAATCTCTCCTGTGCTGCAAATTAATGGCAGCTTTACAATACTTCTAATTTGTACAAAATCTGGGTGTTATATTAGGTGAAAACAGCTGAGCGGGTCAAGAAGTCTAGCAGTAAACACTGTCCTGTATTGGTGAAAGCCTAGATGACCATGTCCAGCTTTTCCAGATGTATGGCCAAATGGGACAAAACCCAACTAAATGCTTTGTTACTGAGTTTTCATCAATGACATCTAGGTAGCCTTCTTTAACTTATCTGTATGCTAACACTGGAGAAAGCAGCAGAGCTTAGTGTGTTATTCTTTCAAACCCCAATGATAAACAGAGGCTTTGACTTCAGTAGACAAATCACAGGGTGAAAGTGTCTGAAAATATTACTGACCAGATCACAGCCAGAAGACCTGACTGAAGGCTTACTAAATCTGATGAGAGAGAGAGACCTCAAGACTGATCTGGTGTGCTGGAGGATTTTAGATAATCCAATTAAGTAATTCAAAACCTAGGCAGCTATGGAAACTGCTCAAGATCTCTTTATAATTGTGCTTAACGCTTACACTGTCTTCAGCTGCTGACCCATCCACCAGATTATTTCCCTGTGTGACAATGAACCACTGCATTCACTGTGGACTACAACGTGAAACCCAGCAGGAATGTCACAAAAGTAGAAAAAACCTCATTAAAGTAGGTAACCGTCCTCTGCCTGTAGATGGGAACCAGCCGGTGGAAATGCAGAAGGCCAGCGTTTCTCTGCAGTGAAAGGTCTTCAGCTGACGTTGCACACATGGCCGACTGGAGATTTACTGGTCCTGTGTAAAAACTGTTTTCTCTGCTAAATTATATTCTCTCCAGAGCTAAAATGCTTGTGTTAAAGTATTTTATTAACACAGTAGCTGAACCACTACCAGAGCAAGTGTGGATGGTGGACACACTTCCTTCTGGCCATTCGGAGGTTTGCTCTTGCTTGTCATCTCAGCTCAGCAGAGGTTTTCTTGACTAGAAAGGACCATTAAACAATCAAGTCTGACCTTGTCCCATCCCATGACACTCAGAGGGTGCTTTGACCCTCCCTGAACCAAGTTTTACAGCTCATCCCAGCAGGTCTGATGGCAGGGAGCAGGAGTGACCCTGACCCTGGCAGCAGCACTTCACCGTATTCTGGACAGTTTACATCTGCATGTAGTTTTGATGTTGCCAATTTCTGAAGCCTTAGCCTCTACAGACATTTGAGCAACTAAAAAAAAAAAAAGTTAGAAGTGTTGATATGGGCTTGTTTTAATATTAAACAGATATGCACCCATAATCCTAAAAGACTATGAGATAAGGTTTGTCACTGTTTCTTGATCTCATGTTAAAAAGTATTTATGAACTTCGAATGGGTTTATTAGTGGTCCTCCAAAAATTTTGAAATCACAGTTCTGTGGAGTATTTCTGGTCTTTAATTTATTAATTGAGATATAGACATGTAAGACAGATGTTCAGTTTTCCTGTCTGTCATAAAGAAGCTATAGATGAAGTTGTCTTCTTCCAGTCCCAGTAAGGAAGCTGGTTTGCTGTCCTGGCCAAATCAGGCTGTAATGCTGGCTGCAAAAAGAATTGTAGCTGAATTTTCTTTCATCATTAGCATGAGTATTACTGTAGAGAGCAGGATGAGAGCTCAGGAGGACTGACTGGCTGCTTGTAAAAGCAGAGGAAATACATGTGAAGTTTTCTGCACGAACTGTGAAGACAGCTGCTTCTTTCTTGAGGGAAGAAAACACTGCTCTGTTTTACTGCCTATGTCATTATAAAAGTTGAGATAGATGTAGTAAACTCCTTTAAAATAACTTATTTGATTGTTATAGAAATATGGAAATTCTGACAGCAGTTCCAACCACAATTCTGTCTGTCTGCCATCATCTCATTTCTTAGGGTGTTATAGAAAGCATGACTATAAAGCTCATTTTTGTGAAATATGGAGATAAGCTTCTTCCAACCCCCACCCTGTAGATGGTGGTTTATGCCAGATTTTCAGGCTCATGTTCCATGCAGCCATCAGGATGTGTCATTTATTCAGTAATCTCTGAGTGTGGATGCTCCCATATCTGGAGATCTCTGACCATTTGTTTGGTTTTAATTCTGCTGTTTAAATATTCCAATTGATCCGTCACATCCCTGCTTGGCTTGCATTGATGCATCTGACTTTCAGGATGTTTTCCAAATGATGTACTGATGTTTTTTGTAACAGTGATACTATGATCCAGAAGCTCCGGAGATAGGGGCAGAATCTGAAAATTTTTGTGCTTGCTGTAATAAAAAGAGATTTTTAAATGCATTAAGAGATGTCAGAGTCCAGAGGTTATGCTAGGCAATTTATATGAAAAGATTGACCTCTGAATTAGAAAGTCATGCCTAAACAATCCCCAAGTAGAGTGCTAGAGTGCAAAATTTCCTGAAAAGCTGCACCACAGGACTTCCAGCTCCTCATGAGATATATTATTGCCTTTGATTCAGTGGTTTCTCTCCATGTGTGCCACCTGCTCTGTTAAAATTTGTTGTCAGCTGTGTTACTTCATCTTTGCTTTTTTATTTTTTTGGTGATACATGTGGTCTGAATGATCTTTTTTTTCCTTACCCCCAATAATACTCAAAGCCTACCAGGGAGCCTTTCTAGTCTCACCAGCTCGTGGAAGCATCATACTACCTTAGCAGAGGGCAGCAGGTGATTGGGAGACCTTAATGGGCCTACAAAGCAGGTATGGAGACTTGCACATCGTTCCTATCTGAAAACAATGAAATTTAACCACTTGAGAGGCTTCACCACCTCTCTCTGAATTGGATTCACTTTCAAAAGTAACATTTGTTTTTGATTACTTTTAATTAAGGTAGCAAAGAAGACTGGAAAGGTGCATTACAGCGAATGTTAACTGACTTACTCTGAATGGCAGGTCTTTCCTCAGGGGTGGAGGGTGGGGAGGACTAGCTGCTGGTTTCTTTCATATTTTTTCCCCAGCTCAGCAGATAGATGAGGCAAGGACATGCCTCAGGGATGATTGCTAGATTGCCTGGAACACTGTTGTTTTGGGACAAGTTCTTTCCCTGTGTGTCAAGTGAAACGTGAGTATCTGATGACGGATGAAAGTGCAGGTTAGGGAAAACCGTAGAGCTGAGAGAATGAACCTCTTCCATCTCCAGAGACACCAGCAAGCTTGCAGCTCATGTGCTAGGTAGCGCTTTCTGAAATCAAGTCACCCACGTTACTCGCCTTGCTTTCCTTTGTCATTGGCCTGCTCCAACTCAGTGGAAAAAATGCAAGTCCGTCTGCTGACACAATCCAGTTGGCCAGCCCTGCCCGTGGCACCGGTTGGGCCAGCAGCTGCAGGCAAGGAGGAACCTGCAGCGTTCAGTCACAAGCCATATGCGGGTAGTGGTGAGGATTAGCTCTGCTCCTGGCCGGAAAGGTCCCAGTGCAGTTCCCAGGCTGAATTTGCCATTTGTTTCTCGTGGTTGTCCTGAGGGTGACGTGAATGGAGAGTTCAGATTTAAGTGAAAGTTGGTTTGTGTTTCTTCATCCTGTTTAATGTAATGCAGATGCATAGGAGAGTGTGAGGGCATCTGTGCCGGGGGCGGGGGGTGGGATGGGAGGAGATGTGACAAGCTGCAGAAACGCCCCATAGGTTTTACTAATTCCTTCTCCTTCCCCTGAATTTTCTGCTGTTTCCTGATGGGAGTTGCATGTGTGAAGGAACGCACTTGGACCACCTGTTAGGCGCCTTTCCCCTTTCAGTCACAGTCTTTGCCATCTCTTAAAAGATGAGGCTTTTTTATTTTGAGAAAAGCCAGAAACTTGGAACACTGACATGGCAAGGGAAGGAAGAAAGAAGGCAAGAAAGAAATTAGAAAACGTGGATGGAGACACCCCTCCAGGCTCCACTTTGAGCGAGTGTGAAGCATGACAGAATTATAATTTTTTTTTTTTTAAAGGTAAGAGGTGTGTATTCACAGGCCAGTTTACTTTGTGGTTTGCCTTACTGCAAAGTACTTTTGGAAACAGCATCTTCCATAGAGGGATCATGTCACACACAGAGTGCTGCTGCTACTGTGAAAGGTTTCTGGACTAATGCTGTTAATTGCAAAAAGAAAGTTTAGCAAGCTCTTTTCTGTGTCCCAGGAGGTTAGTAGAGCAGCCAGCTAAACAGCTGTTAGGAGAGGGATCTGATGGGCTGAAGGGACTAATGTTCCTTAGGCAAAAATAGGAATATTTGGCTTATTTTCATCTTTGGATATGGGAGAACAGCTCATTTATTTCTTAACTGATGTATAATTCTGTCATATGTTAGAAGCAGGGACAGGAAAATATAATTTTTTGTGTCTGTGTTAATTTTTGAATAATGTGAAATATGAGAAAGATCAATAATTTTGCCACCCAGATGGAAAGCATAAACTATGTTTGTTTAGGAAGGTGCAAAAGTTGTTTTTGAAAAGCTTTGGCTTAACAAGGATGGATCAGCAACGAGACCTGCTGAGATAACGCGTCAAATTCTGCATTAAGGATGTGCAGGGTCCGCGTTGCCTCTTGCCCTTGCTTTAGAGTCCCAGCAGAGCCAGTGATGCACGTCAGCATTTGTATGCATTTGGGGCATGAATTAGCGCTGGATGATGAATTTCCTTTCTGTTGGCAGTTTCTGAGCATGCAGATATGAGCAATAATAATAGCACAAATAACAACAGTGTCTTTCCTCAAAACCTCAACTGTCCATAGGAGGCAGCCAGTCTGAACACGGACAAATTGCTTAGGGACTGAAACACTATGCATTTGAGTGCGTGTTTTAAGAAGTTGTTAAAACTTTAGCTGGGTAATGCACCTTCCAGAGCAAGAGCTTGCTTTGTAAAAATCAGTCCCTCTCAGTCTTCCTTATTGTGCTGTGTTTTTTCCAGTTTGCCCAATTAGACTGTGACCCTCTCCCTGGTAGGATTCCATGGTATTACTTTGTGCAGAAGCAGGATTTTTGTGCCAATATGTGAAAACACTGAGAACATATGGCATAAACATCAACCAATATTGTTTGCCATCCACATTTGCTGCGTGTAATACAACAAGACCGGCTCCCGGTGGCCACGTGATCTGCCTTCCAGTCCTCCATTTGGGGTGGGGTGGAGTGGGTTTTTTTCTCATTCCTAAAGTTGTGACTTTCTGGAAGAAGCTTGTAAATAGTCGGGGCACAGAGAGCAGGTAGAATGTCAGCGGGATGTTACCAGGAGTCATGTGCGCAACACTGACATCGGCTCCTGGCCGCGCTTCCACCGCACCAGCTCGCTGTTCCTGGCAGCCCTGTATGTTGCAAGAAGGTAAGATCACGTCGTGTCACCCGTGTCCTCCCGCCACCACGCCAAAACGCCTGTCTCCCCCATCTCCAGCAAGGAGAGACGCTAATCTGCCAAGCGGAGTATCTTAGCAATCTTTAAAATTTAATTCTAAACTACAGCTCTTCCCGTAGCAAAGGGAAAAGGCAGACAAGTGCAGCTCTGGCGGTAACAGCTAACTGGGATTTCAAATTAACGATACGATCTGGTTTGTGCCGTAGCTTCTTACAGTGCTTAGCTTTTTGTCACACCAGGGCTTTTATACTTTAAAGGACATTCCACACCACATTGTATCCTATTGATTTGCCATGGTTAACCACCCTGTAATAAGCCTGATAGTCTGTGTGAGCGGACACAAAGCAGAATTATATTAATGTCATTTACAACCAGTGGGCAAAGAATTATTCACAAAATGTGGAAGAAGTCAGATTACCAAAATGTTTCAAAGATGGTTGCATTTGGAAGTGCTGTCATTAGACTATGACTAGAGTTCCGTGGAATTTAAAAAAAAATGAATGAATGAGAGCAACATTATTAATGGGTTTGTTTGGCTTTTTTGTTTGGTTGGGTTTTTTTATAACTGATACTTTATACTTCTAGACAGCTTTTTATTTTCAGAAGTAGTAAAGCTTGGGAAATAAATAAGATAATTCTAAAGAAAATAATTATATATATTTTTTAAAAAAAACAATACTGGTCACATCTTTCTTCTACATCTTTTCACACAGAAAACAATCTGAGTCCCAGAGTGTTTTGTGATTAAAAGAAACATCAGTAACACAAGGTGTAACATCTGCTATGTGGGCCAGCGGAATGATTTAAAACCTATTTTTCCTTAGTTGTGTGAGCTTCTTAGACATATAGACTACAGCCTCTGAGCAGAGCGTGGGCATTAGAGTAGAAAGAGGCAAAACCAAACTGTGAGGAAATAATGCACTGCTTAACCAAAAAGTAGTGGTCGCCTGCCTGCATTGGAGGTTTTGACAGCAGGACTGGGCAGATGCCCAGCTGAGTGTCGTGGATGGGTTAATACCTTCACACTTTTTCTTTCCTCACAGCTGCCACATGCAGTGCTCTGCAACCTGATATTTTTCATCAAAAACTGAATCTTATTTTCTGTCTTAGTATACTAATCAATTTTACTGTGCAGAGCTTGGAGCATATTAACTGTCAGTTACTCCTAATTAATACTGAAGGGAGTCAAAAAGGGAGAACAAAATAATTTATATTAAATAACAAAATGTTATTTAATATAAAATGCCTCTCCCAATTTTGTTTCCTTTGTGGAAAACTCTTTTGGTCACCGTTCAAGATTTAAGCACTGGCCCGTTTTATGTTTTGTTTCACAAGTTTGATTGAATGGCAGTTTATTATTTAAGACAATAAATTAAACTTCTCAAAGTCAAAGTTCGCAGTTCCAGCAGTTCTGGCACAGGCTGTTTTCTGCCAGAAGGAACAGGCTTGGGTCTGATTCATACCAACTGCTGCCCTTTAACATAAGGAAAATAAATAAAACCTCCTATATATTTTTCCAGATTTACATTAAAATTTCTTTAGCATGGAAATTGGGATGCATTGAAGAAAAAAGTGAGCAACATTTGTTGCAAAATAGATAATGAAAGCTTCTGGGCTAAAATACATGGTATATTACTTCCATGTAACAGTGTGAATATTATGACCGAGTATTAAAGGCTTATTTCAAAGAGATCATGAAAAGGGAGCAATCTTCTTTGATGTTTTATTTTTAAATTAAATATAACTGAAAAGGGATACAGGAGCATTGCTCTTGCTACAGCGAAATCAGGAGCGGCTTTGCAGCACGCTTCAGTAACTGCTGAATTAGATCTGGGCTTCATAAGATTCATGTATAATTTATGTGTACCAGTAATGCATATGGGTATGTAAACAATAGAAATTTATGTGCTTTTAAAATATACATAAAAGGAAAACTGAAAAATAGGCCTAAGTATATAGTTATGTAATATATATCTTAGGAAGCTCACAGAGGTTCTGGTTTTCTAATCAGAAATATGATTAAAGCGTAAGGGAAGCTTTGCTTTTTTTTTTTTTTTTTCCAAATTTATTACTTTAAATTGTCTACTTTTAAATATTAGCAGTAAAGAGAAAGTAAATCATATCGGCCTCCTCAGAGAGGAGTTACTCCAGCGCCTCTCCTCGTGCATTCGTGCTATAGTGGTTAGTAACACGTAGCATTTAACCAGCTTTTAGAGGAGGTGGTGATACTAGATTAATTATTAAATGATTATGCTGCTCCTGGGTGACTTTTAATCACAAGCTTTTTGTCTGGCCTGAGGTACAATCAGAAAAGCTCAGATTTACGTGTGATTTCTGGAGCCTGTGCTGTTGCCGTTATGAATGCTGACTAGTGTTATCCTAGAGACTTAATTTACTAGTACGCATTTTCATTAAACTTTTCAAATGTATCACTGGGGCTAATATTTAAAAATAAAACAATAAAAAAGGTGAGTTTAATTTTTTTGTTTTTTTCATAAATGGCAATCCTTTCTTTGAGCACAAATGAAGCTACTTAGAAATAAAATTCCTTCGTAGTGCTTTACTCTTCCCATAGTAATATGTCATTTTCCTGTCTACAAACTGAAGATACTACCTTTGTAAAAGGACTTTTATGTTGTCTTATATTAAAGTGAAATAGAAATTTTTTATTCAAATGAGAAATTATCTGCCTAGCACTTCATTTGTCCCACTTTCAATACGCAAATGAAAATGGATGTGCCTCCAGGCAGTGCGAGATACTGATACTCTCAAACTTACTGTTTTTGTAGTGGTTAATGATACCATGCAGAAAACACATTAGCAGAAGGTGTGGTGAGAAGTTACTATAATTTCTTTTCTAGTAAGTACTATATGCCAAGGATTATTTTTCGGTTGGACATTTGTCTACGTGCTCATGTAAAAAGCTTTGAAGTGTTTCTGACTTTTTGGGGTTTTGGTTTTTTTAAAGGCTGCAATTTCTTTTTTTCCTTAAGTTATAATAAGCTTTCCAGATAATTTCTTCCAGATTTCTTTTATTTTTGAGGGGAGCCTGGGAGCAGCGCTGCGAGCACTGAGCTATGCAGCAGGGCAACATATGCGGTCCCCGAAGCAGGGTGCATTTGCTGGAGCTGCTCACCTCGTTCCCGCCGGGGTTACCTAGCTCTGCCAACGCTAATCCCGTCCTGGCCTCTTTGGTAACCCTGTGGATTTGCATTACTGTCCATACCACCTTTTCTCCTGCTTTTCCCCTCCCAAAGGGCCTCCCGTGTCCCGTGGTCTCAAGGCAAGTCCCTGGGGCTGTGCTGTTTGCCGCCTGGGGCAGGAGCAGGAGGGGGCTCGGGGCACGGCTGTGCAGCACCACAGCACCTTCATCTGCACCAGGTCTATGGCTGTTGGGGTGATGAGGTTCTTTCAGACTATCAACACCCCTTCTCGCAGAAGCCTGTTGTGATGCGTGTTGGCAAGGATAATCTGGCCTAGGGACTTTGCACCATAAAGGGTATTTGAAGCTGAGATGGTAAGAGCTGTTGCAGGAAGGGTGTTGGCGAGGCAAGCGCGGGCAGCATGGCACTGCCAGGCTGTCACAGCATGCCCTGAAAGCTCCATAAAACTGTTACATGATTTATCTGCTGATTTAGATCTTTGCAACGTGTTATGGAGTGCACTGATCTGGTGCTATAGCTTTTTCTGACAGTTTTAGCATACATTTAAAATGCAATTTATAAAGACGTTTTTATAACTTCAGTAAAGAATTACATTTCCTTGGGAAGCAGTTGTAGATAGATGGTTGCAGTAAAGCTAAAGGAATTTGTATGGCTGCCTATTGAAATCTAAAATGTAAACCAGTGTTCCTGTATGCACACTAATCTTGAGACATCCTTGACATTTAAAAGTCACGAAACAAAATGGTAACTTTGGCACCTTCTGAAAATCGATACCTACAACCTTGGGTTTAGGTGGTACATTCACTAGGCTATGTCCCTTACTTGAAAGGAGTTGAACATTGTCTAATTAAATATTCATGGAGAAATGGGTTGCATGAGGGAAAGCAGAAAAAAATCCCGGTATGTGGTCTGGAGTTCCATACAATGTAAGAAATGTCTTTCCAGGCTAAAGTGTACACTGTGTAACAGGGGGAGGAAGTGTGATGGCCAGTGCAGGATTCAGTGGTACCTGGTTTTGTGGCTCTCACTCTGTAAGTGCAGACTGTTGTCTGCGGCACTGGATACAGCATTTGAAACAGCTAAGTCAAATAGAAGCAAAAGTTTCTGCCCAGAAACCAGAACATATAGTTTATTTTAAACAACAATCCAAAACAACTCTCCCAGAACTGTGGAGGAAAGAGTTGTTAATAAGAAATCAGTCTCACCACAGATGAGCCACTCTTTTATTCTTCCAACAGCAAAAAGGGCAGTTGCTTTTTCATAGTAGAATTGACTGTTGGAAGAAAAAGTGTGGTCTCTTCAGCACCCAAAGTGGAGCTGCAAGGTGGGTAAAATGTCCTTGAGTTAATGGTGTTTGGAGAGAAATGGAAAGGTGCATTGTGGTTCCCTTACAGGGAACAGCTCTCACTCAATTTGATGCTTTCACTGATGATTTGGGTGAACAAAGCATGTGTTGAACCTCAGCCTGTGCTAAGAGGAGAGAATTTACAAGTGCTCTGGAGGCAGCATGGGAATCCAGAGTCATCCTGACAAACCAGATCTGACATACTGGATGCAGAATGGATGAGGGCAATATGAAATGGTGACACAATAAATCTATTGGGCAGTCAAAAGGGGAAAAGACTGAGCTAGACCTTCCTGCGTGGGAAGTCAGACCAGCCAAGCTCCAGAGATCCCTCCCAACTAATGTCTCTGGGTAATAGCTCTTGAGGAGAGGGGCTGGGTGTAACAGGGGACCACAGAGCTGTGCTGTTCTGAAGAAAAGCTATCATACTGGGCATTGCGAACAAATGTGACTCCCACAATGTGCAGAGAAGGGAGCTGGGATGGTTGTGGAGAAGATTTTATAGCAGCTGCAAGAAGGTAAGAGAAGCCCTTCTCGGTGTGCACAGGAAGACAGGTTTATGTTGTCAGCAGAGAGCCACCACAGGCTTTAAGGGAGCTTTACCAGACTAAGGAAACTTGAGCAACTCACTGTCCCTGAAGGTCATGAAATCTCCACCAAAGAAGGTTCCTAAGAGAGGAAATAAATATGTTAAGAGTGGTTAAGTTCAGCTTGATCCCACCCGGTTAGACCCATCTAGCCTAACCATCCTCCTAAGATCAGTTCCAGTTTTGTTTCTGTGATGACAACCGTTACCCAAGATACAGCTACTGTGTTTGCCCCTTTATCTTGTCCTTTCCCAGTGGAAATTGCCTGACATCTCTGCATGTAAACAAAGGCCGAGAACATTCTGGCTGAGAGTTTCAACTGAGCAAAAAGGGCTCTTGGTACGCAACAAGCACGTAACTCCTATCAGCTTTGTACACCTCGACCTTAGCAGCTCAGTGATAATATTTTGCATTTCATCTTCCAGCTAACTGTTAGGTTGGATGATTGTTCAGATAATTGTTGATCATTGCCAAACATATGCAAAACTCACTTGGCAAAGCACATGTATACATTGGCTGATGTTTTATTTTACTGCCTCAGTAGTATAATGAAGGTCTTTAGAAATCATTATTTGGGATAAGAAGGGTTTTACTTGCAGCTTATAAACATATTAAAGTAGCTTAAGGTTTTTAGTGCTCCCTATCATTAGCTGAACTTACACGATCTCTTTATTTTTATCATTTCTAACCAGAACTTGGAAAAAAACCCAGGTTTGTCGGCAGAAGATTTCAGAGCTTAAATTATAAAGGTGGAGGCTTTTTCCCCTTTCAGCAGACTTTCCAAGGTTTTCTGACTGAGAAAGCAATTTTACTAAAACCCAAAGAAAAAAATTCTTGTGGAGCTGAAGAGAAAGTAAATGATCATTTAGTATTGGCCAGATGCAGTCTAGAGTATAGGAAAAAGTGCCTGTGTCCATGTTTTAACCAATGCTCCAGTCTTTATTGACATAAGTGCTGGTTTTATTCAACACGCAAAAATGAACGTAAACCCTGTATTCTTAATGGGATCAGCAGAACCGCGTAACATAAAATATCATTATAATAATTACTCTAATAATTAATTATATTAATAGATATTGTTGAGATAGCTGAACTTTGTCTTAACTTTTACCAATGTTTGAAATACAGCTTTGCCGTTCCCTTGAATTCAAGAGACCAGATTCTGTCCTCTCGCACAAACATGTAATAGCACTGAAGTACTGTCGAATGGTGCATTTTTATTTGAAGGCTAGGTTTACCCCTAATATCTTATTGACTTCATCTATGTAACAAATTATTTGTTTATTTTAAAGGGTTTTTTATTTGCTCTTTTAGTACAGCGGCAGTTGTTTTGATGAGTTTAGAGAAGGCAGCCCCATTTGTTTTGAATAAACGATATGTTACAGGGAAGGTACGTTCACACTTCTGCATAACAGAATATAATTGATATTGTGTTTAGATAATTAGGAAATGGTTCTCTTCGATATATTCAAGAGTCTTGAATTAAAAATGTAAAGCCTGCCGTTAGAAAAATTGATTCAGAAGCAGGTCTAGCGGATGGAAAACCAGCACGCTGTTGCAAATACGGTCTCAAATCTGATCCGGTGCTAATGCAGAGTAGTCATACAGCTAGGACACTTGGGTATCTTAATGTCCTTGACCATTTTAATTCTGAAATCAACACAGTAATACAAACAGCTTGGAAAAAGAGTGCACATTTTGGAACAAAAAATACTAAAAATTTATCTTTCAAAGATTTTGACAACTAGATGTAATTATATGTAAAGGCGACTGGGTCGTAGGGGAAAGAATGCAGAAATCTTAAAAGAAATGCAAGATTCTTGGGAAATGGAAGGAAACAAATTTTGCACTGCTATGAATTGGTCTTTTTCTTTTTTTTTTTAAGTACTCAAATTCACACCCTATGCAGCATTTGAAATATTTGTGAGTATAAATACTTCCTAAATAAATAGTTGCAGTTAAGATCATAACTTCATTAGTTCAGATTTTTTTATTTATTCCTGAATTTTTAAAGGTGCTGGGCAGCACTTTAAGATTCTTAATTTTTGAAATTTGAAAATCAAGCTCCAGCTTGTCGGTCTGTTCTGATAGACATGTTTTGTGTTCAGCCTTTTCATCGCTCTTGTAGACAGGATTACCCAAATAGTCCAGCCATCGAGATACTTTACCTCTGATACCGTGTGTTCCTTGGTCTCCTTGCGTGATAAGAGCGTAGTAGATTACGGGGGTAGCAGATGGGCTGAATTGATTTATAGCAGTATAGCCTTGCCAGTGTTCGCAATCTCATTGTGAGGATTGCAGAAGGTGATGCAGATCTTCAACTCCTATTTCCCAGAGCTGTGTGAAAACTTGCCTGATTTATGGCTTTCTTCCTGGGAACTGCGCGGCCGCGATCCTGCCTGTCATTATTTTGGTAAAGAAAGACCATTCTGGCTTTCCCAGTTGTGCAAAGAGACTGCTAGTGTAGCCCAGCGTACAACTAATGTTAAACAAATAAACAAAGAGGGCAACTTCTGTTTGCTTTCTAAATGGCTGACCTTCTGATCGGGAATGTTTTGCACGGGGTAGAGCCAACTTCAGTTGACGCAGGCTAATTCCCTGGGCGCCTAATGGAGAATGAGAGCTTCATTCAGCTGCTTTGAATCATCTTGCGGCAGAGACCCCCCACGAGCAGGCGGGGGCTGCGTTTTAGTAACCTGAGGACGAGCTGGGGTGGGAGGTCTGTGTGTACGAGTGGGGAGCGGCCCCCCAAAATGCCTTAGCTGAGTGCTATCTTCACATTGTGTTTGCAGTTTCCAGTAGTTTAGTAAATCTGTAGCAAGTTTATTTGCAAAATTATGCTATCAAGTATATAAATATTATGATTGTAGAGCTGAAAGAGGGAAAGAAGTTTTCAAAGCTGTGCATGCCGGTCCTGTGTGTCTCTTATGTCCTGTATTTCTCAAATTTGGGTGTCACTCTAAAAGATGCTTTATACACAGCTCTTCTCCCAACCTCCCATCTGCTTGTCTGCTTTTCCCACTGACCCATGAACATGCCCTTCCTTCTTTGCCTTGATTAGATGATAACATACTCTGTTTCTGCTGTGGGAGGATAGAGTGTGCAACCTGAAACACCCTGAACTCTGAAAATTCATAACGGACAGCTGGATTTTGAAGCTGTGGCCATTCCCACACCTATCGGTGCACGGGAGCAACCCTCCTTGCTAATGCTGTCCCTCCATGAGTGGCTTGGAGGCCACAGCTTGTACTTATGGCATTTGTTTTTCATCAGGTAAGGCTCCCAGCAGCTCCCCAGCCCTCCTTGCTGCTGGCTTGCAATCCGGGGATGGAGCTGGCAGGCGTAGGAGCGGGGTGCTGCCCCGCTCCGCAGCAGGGCTCCGAAGCTGTTGTTGGGAGCTGGCTGGAGGCAGCCCACCGTGCAGCCATGCAGGGCACTCCTGCCCTTGCCTTCCCCATGCCCAGCTGCAGAGCCCAGAATGGCTGCAGAGCTGGGGAGCAGCAAGCGCCCTGGGCATGGCCGGCCATAGAGAGCTCTGGTGGGGCACTACCTATGTGCTGGGGGATTTCTTAGGGGCCGTGCTCCAAAGTTGGTCAAAATATGAAGAGGCTGAGTAAGCTTCAGGGCTTGCGGCAGTGTCAAATGAAATGGTTTCACTGGAATGAGGGAGCCCATGCCCATGTCCAGCAGGTAGCCACCAGAGCTGGGAAGTGGCTGCAGCTGTTGAGGGATATACACGCTGCTGTGCAGGCTTGCAGCACAGTGGAATTAGATTGCTGGGAACAGGAGTCATCTGTGCCTCCTGAAAACATCGTATGCTGGCTGCTGGCTTCCACTAGGCAGTTCTTTTTTGCATGCTCTATACAGGGGTTTTACAGCTTACTTTGCATAAAAAGGTGTAACCAGCTATAAAAAGAAGTAGTTGTCAGGACTGTGGCAAGTCCCACGCAGCAAATCATAAGCCAGGACGTGCCAGATGCTGGTAGCACAGCACGGCCCAGGCACAGGGGTGTGCCTCAGCAGTGATGAGTGCATGCCAATGTGGGATCCTCTGCTTGCTGAGCTCCTCACGCCCCACAGGGCTCCTAGGTAGCTTTTGTGGGTCCTCAGCATCTCATGGGCTGATATTTCTGAGAGCCTTCACGTTGCTTTGTCTGTACTTGTGCCCTGACCCTCATCCATATTCAAATCTACAGTGAACTGCACTCCAAGTGCAGGTCAGAGAGTAAATGATGGAAACCACACAGGAAAACAAAAGGCACCTCGGCTCTGAAGCGCACTGGTGTCAGCTTGTGCTGGCAGGGAGTCTCGTCATTACATAATGATGCACTTATCCAAACAGCATTTTGTATTTTGGGAGACAGATGTGCCTTGCAGTTGCCAGTGGAAGTTAAATGTTAAATATGAAACCCATTCATTTTCTCTTAGTCATACTTTGGATTTAAGCAGATGTTTTCCTAATTTGTGGTTTTCAAATGTAGCATGCTGACAAGACATTTGTCATTAACTACAACTTCATCCATGCAGTTTAGCAAATTGGCCAATTATTAACAGTGAGGGTTGCATGGCAGTTGATGCATAGCTCCTGCTGCTTTGAAAGGCCTAAATTGAAACTCAATACATTTTTACAATATAAATTAATTGAGCTTTGGACCACATCCCTGTTACTCCAGTGTTCTCTGCTCTCATTTTCAGAACAAACAGCCATTTGTAATGCACTGAGTAGCTGTGCTATCTGTGAGTAGAGGTCCCCCATGGTGGAAAAAGTGATAGCTAACATTTTTTTGGTAGGGACATGAAAGTGGTTGCTGCCAAGTGTAGGTAGCATGAGGTACAGAGGGACCATGGCCACAGGACAGCATACATGTGGACCAAGCTGGCTTTGCCACAGATGATGGTGGAGGCATCCTGGAACGGTGCAGGGGGGGCAGTTAAGGCAGGGTGGGTGCAGCTGCCTGGAAGCTAGTGCTGCCTAATATTTTCCATGATAGCATTTCTCTTGCTTTTAACTTTGCTAGACTCTACCCATTTTGATTTTTCCCTCTGTTTTATATTTGCTGAGCTTGATGGGGTGGGGGGAGGAAGGGTTGGTGGTGGTGGTGCTGTGAACTGATAAGACATCCTAAAGGTGCTTTGTAAAGCCAGGAACCACCACATGCCTGCAAATACTATCTTCTGTTTTCCCAGCACTGGAATTCAAGGAGGCAATTCAGTCATCATTTATTTATCCCATGAATGAGACTTGAAGAAGAACACTCAGTGCACCTCTGATTTCTAGAAAGTATAAAGACCTTGATTTTTACCAGCTGGCACTGCAGGAATTTTGCCTTACATTCCAGCTGAACTGGGAAAACTCTTCAGGACAGTTTGTTCACAGTTGCTTCAAGTTCTGGCAAATCATTCACTTTTTTTCTTCTTCTATATTTGCGTCTGTACAACAGGGAAATGATATAATTTGTTACAGAACAGGCTGCCTTGCAGATTAATTAAAAGGGAATGGTGAACAATTAAAATAAATACATGTGGTGTATTTCATCTTTCATTACGCAGCCAGATGTGTTAGGTGTGAAGTACCTACAGGGCTGGCTTTACAGTCCCATTTGATGTCCTTTTCTTTGTATCCCCTTGCTCTGTGGGAAAAGTAACATCACGAAATTGGTCAGGAGCAGCAATGTCTCATCAGGGAGGCAGGAGGTTGCATAAAATGCAGAAAAGAGAGAAAAAACATGATTTGGGGCTTCTGTTGCCACTGTTCCTGGTTTGCATTAGAGGTGTGAGTCCTAGGGATACTTACGATGAGCGGAAGGCCTGATCCAGAGGGGTGCGAGGGGGATTTTAAAGAGAGATCTTTGGCGTAGCTGTCTCCTGGAACTTTCTGATGGAAAGAGGTACGGCAGCGGCTGTTAAAGGGAACGGTATGGCTACATTGTCAATCTCCACCTTCCTTTCCATGGGTTTAGATAAACTAAATCTGCAGAAGTGGCTGTGTATCCTATGCCAGGTTGCAGTGGGAGGTACCACAGGTAGACATCGGGTGGATTTGGCTAACCCAGGTCCTGATCCTTTGCAGTGCTGCCAAGCTCCTGGAGAAGAATCCGTTCTCCGTTGGCGCCCCGAGCCCCCTGCTCCCCTCGCCAGCGAGCCTGCAGCTGGCGCAGCTCCAGGCGCAGCTCACGCTCCACAGGCTGAAGTTGGCTCAAACCGCTGTCACCAACAACCCGGCTGCTGCTACAGTCCTCAATCAGGTGCTCTCCAAAGTGGCCATGTCCCAGCCGCTCTTCAACCAGCTGAGGCACCCCACCGTGATGAACACCCCGCAGGGCCACACCACAGGGCCGCCACAGGGACCTGGCATCTCTGGCACGAGGTTCCCCTCTGGCGGCATTGCCTTTCCCACCCAGAGCCCAGCCTTAGCAACGCCGGGGGGCGGACTGGGGCCCGTCCAGGCCCAGACCCCCAATGCTATTGTCCTGAGTCCCTTTGGAGGCGTCATGGCTCCGACCTCCGGCCAGCAACCCGTGGTGGTGGGTCTCAACAAGGCGGGTGCCTCCACCTCTGCTGCTGCGGCTGCTGTGGGGGGCTTTTATGAGTACAACAAGCAAAATGCCACCACTGCCACCCCTCAGGCATATGCCTCGGAGGGGGACCAGCCCAACCAGCATGGCTTCCTCGCTGGTGGGGCCCATGCAGCCTCTTCAGCGGTGGGGCCACGCTACGAGGGTCACTTTGGGGCTCCCAGCCAGCTGCAGCACGAAGCGGCTACAGCCTTTCCCAAGGAGGCCTATGGCTCAGCGGCACAGCATGGGACGGCACGGGCCTTCCCCAGCGACCAGCACACAGGCTCCCATCCGAAAGGAGATCCCGGCCCCGTCTTGCATGGCAGCGGTACAAGCAACCAGTGGGAAAATATCCCTAATTTCCCCAGCCAAAACAAGCCTGACCTCATGCCCGGCGACAGCCTGTGGCCGTCAGCAAGTCAGCAGCAGTATGAAATAAGAAACGAGCTCTACAACCCCGAAGAGCCGACACCTGACACAAAGTTCAGCACGGCCGCCCCCACCGCCTTCGGCCGCCCCAACCACAGCAAGCAGAGCTTCGGCAGCCCTCACATGAGGCAGAAAGATGAGCGGAGCGGCGGCGTGCCCGACCTGCCTGCCCGCTCCCTGCCGCCACACCAGCTGGGCGATGTCCGCGGCACGGCCCCTCTCCACTTCCCTCACGTCTGTGCCCTGTGCGACAAGAAGATCTTCGACCTGAAGGTGAGTGGTTTTAAGGTGTTCACGGGGCGTGGTTTGACCCTTGAAGGGGCTGGGCTGCCTGGTGCTTGATCTGGCCACTGGCTCCAGCCAGCCCTTGCCGCCACCATCCATCACTGCAGAGACGCCCTGAGAGAAGTGGAAACAAAGGGCCATAGTTTTGCTTAGGGTGTTGTACATCTGTTTCATGGCAATTACTGGGGTTTCAAGATCTGATTTTGTTCCGCATCTTGCTGTGAAAGACGGTGAGATTACAGTGCTGGCATGAGAAACATGAGGTCCAGGCTGGGGTTGCAGCTCATCTCGTGGGCCCAAAGCTGAGGGGAGGAGGAGCTTGAAGCCGTGCCCTCCTTCTCAAGCCAGTATTGCAACCACCCATCTGCAGTTTCATCTGCCTCTCCCTTTCTCTTTGCATTTCTGATCCCAAAGGCTTCTCCCAACAGCCTTGTGGAAGCAGCTTGCTGAAACAAAAAAGTACATTTTGTTAAAATTATTTTAATAATTCTTCTGTTGGGATCTCTTCCTCCTTCTAGTATCTCTAAGGAAAATTTAGGACTTAGGGTTCCCAGTGACTTTGGCCTGGAAGCAAGAAGCTGCTCAGCACATGTGATGCAGACCACGCTCCCCCTTCTGTTTGTACTGCCAAGGGAGCTCCAAATTCAACCTCACCCTCAAGAAGCAGCTTTGCAGTGGCCCAGAGAGCCTGTGTTCTAGGTCAGGTTATATAGGTCAGGTCCAGAGAAGTGTGTCCATCTGAGCTCCACAGCCATTCGTGGGCTCTGGCTGGGGTTGTTCTGGCCTCCTGGTGAGCCCTGCTCAACAAGTCCTCACAACCTTTTCCATCGCATCACAGGACCAGCACCTAACCGCAAGGGCATGTGTTTCCACACTGATGGTGGCCTGACAAAAAAGTTACAACAGGCGTTTATATAGGACCAGAGATGATCAGCAAGTGAAATAGTACCCGATACTTATGCACCCCAGGGCTTTGGGGTATTTGAAAATATTTGCTCTTTCATGTTTCTCTTTTACTCTTTGAGCAGCTGCTTGCAAAAGGTTTTGCTGGGGTTACAGCAGCTACAGGGCTGGTCTGAAGTACCCCCTGTCTAGGTCATGCTGGGCATTTCTTTTTTTCATTAAACATTTAAAAAGGGCAGGGGAAATGTCATTACAGTGAGTTTCGGTTGATCTGTTGGTTGGATCATAGAAGTGTAAATAGATAAACGTACTTTGACAAATTTTGTTAATCTACTGTAATAAGCACTGTGGTGGCTGCCCTGTGTGCTGAGCACCTTCTTCACGGGCATTGCAGGAGCTGAAGGTGCTCAGCACGATGCAGAATGAGCTCTTCAGCTAGAGTGAAGTAACTGAATTAATAGAAATATACTGGATTTAAAAACTAATACAGTGAAACTCTCCTTTTGTAAAGTAACTGATAATTTAATGTACAAATAACGAATCAGTAAATGCATTGGGTGAAGGTGCGCTTGGCTCCAGCATCACACAGTTTGATCTTCAGCACTTCAGTATTGTTTTTAGAAGAAGGTAAACTGAACGGAGAAGCAATCTGTTGTAAATTCGTCCCAGGATTTTTCCTATGCTCATCATCTCTTTGTTTCACTGTAGGACTGGGATCAGCACGTTAAGGGAAGTCTTCACATCCAAAAATGTATGGCTTTTTCAGATAAGTAAGTATTATTCTAGAGATGCTCTTCCAACTGAATTTCTAACAGAGCATCCCTTACTTAGTGGCTTTACACTGGGAATATACTGTCTAATAATTATGCTTAAATATTTATGGCATATTTTGCATGCTTCTAAAGTTGCTTTCTTTCTTTTCCAGCACTGGTATCCGGTGTGTGTTAAGCTCAGCAGATGGAACATTGCATTTATCACCAAATAATGCAGCAGTTTTCAATCCGTCTAGTATCGAAGGTGAGTGGTTTTATGCACAATAGTTAAAACCACCTTTTTGTAATTGAAAGGGAAGTCAGTCTCTGGGGCAAAGTGGATATTTTAAATGAAATGTCATACCAATTTCCAAGGAAAACTTTTTAGAGGTTGTGAACAGAAAGGCCAATACTGTAACTTTCAAAGTAGGAGATTTTTTTTCTTTCAAACAATGACTTGTTTTCACAGTACAATGAAACAGTGTATAATTTGGTGTAGACACTATGAAATTAATTAGTATGTAAACGGGGCATTGCTTACTGAGCACACTAATGCAATTAATATGAGTCAAGATTTTCATGAAATGTGTGTAATCCATTATTTAGATTATCCACCAAATGTCGGCGCATCTTTTATCACTACGTCAGCAAGATCCTTTGGCCAGCCAGGTCCTACATTTTCTTCTCCTCCATCTGGGGTAAGAGTGAGTACCTAAGCAAATCAGTCTCCCCGTCGAAATTCTTGTAGAAGCCACTTCTACTTACTGGAATTAAAAGCATGAAGGGTTCCATTTAGACAATAATCTATATATTCAGTCTGTTGTTTCAACTTCCCTGCAGCTCTTTTATACCTTTGATTTTGGCCAAATCAGAACTCAGTTGTAGGGCTTTTTTCCAGTGCTAGAAGTTATGTGCTTGTTAGAGAGAGATTTGGGGAGGAGGGGTAAATAATTTTGTGTGTATCCCATTGACTTTTTTTCCCATTTTCTGAGCCTTTTTGACCCAGAAAGGTCAGCTTCATTTTGGAATGAAGATTTTGATTAGTTTTATTACTCTGAATATTAATCCCAGCAAACAGCCTTCCATTTGTAGCAATTGCTTTCTGCCTCTCCCTTGCTGGAGTCCTTCTCCCAGGTAGCAATAGTGGCTGCAGCTTTGCTAACTGCTACTCACCTGGAGCTCCCAGACCAACTCATTATACTGGACTAACATTTTTCTTTGTTTATTTTAGTGTAGTATTTATATCATCTGCTGCCACTGGTAGCCTTTCAGCAAGTTTGCTTTGGTGTCCAGCCTTCCATGATTTAGGTTTGTTAGCCTTACCCTGCAGTCCCCAGTTATATTGCTCTAGCGCCCACTTGAAATCCTAGCCCAATAATAAAAAAATGCCAGAAAAATAAGATAACATTAAAAGTGGTTCTTAAACTGACAAAGCAGAAAGATTTTAAAAGGTAGAAAGAAAAAAATAAAACAAGAAAAAAGGCAAATGGAAGCAAATTCTATACATAATGGACATACAAAGTTGTTAGGGTTGAAATGAAGCTCAACGTATATCGGAAAGCTATGAGTAAAGCTAGAGACATCAAAACTCATGTCAGGGCATTCATGGAATAGCAGCAGTAATCCAGGGGTTGAAGTTTTCACTTTGTTAGCTTTCGTGTATCTATCTTGATGTGGTCTCAGACACTCTGGAAAGTCAGGCTGAGTTGGGGCCCATGTGCCACAACAGGTATTGCTTACAGAAATGTCATCCAGATTTCTTTAATCCAGCCAATTTTCTGCTGCGTGGTTTTGCCATGCCAGAGGTTATTTGAAGGGGTTTTATCTTCGGCCTGTCACAGATGCTGTTTGTGCAGGGGAGCAAAGAGCAGAGCTGCTCATGACAGCTGACTCCAAGGTCAGAGGTGGAGAAGCAGCGGGTGCAGAGGAATGTTCCTTTTCATCATGCCTGTCAACTGTGCAACAAATGAAATTACTGCTAATACCAGTATCATTTCTCCTTAGAATCTGTCACTATTTATCATTTAAGCTGCCAGCAGAAGTCCTCATTCTGAATGACCTGCAGTACTATGAAGATAAAAGAAACAATAACTTTGATTTTCCTGGATGCTGTAAATCCTCTTTTTCTTCTGAAGCTCATTGGGTAGACAGGGAGCTATATTAGAGGCGTTAAGATGGAGTTTGCCAGCTGTCATTCACTCCACAACCCAGGTGGCATATAATTTATTACACCTTTGCACGGTAGTATTCACTTTCAGCTAAGCTGCTGCCATTTAACTGAGCAGTGGGAGCTTGTACATGACCCTGCGTGTAATCATAAACAAAGTGTTCAGATTCCTGGAAGAGCTGGCTCTGTGCTGTCCATCTGCAAATAACTCTATCCCTCTTCAAAAGACAAATCCAGCGCTGCATGTCTTCACTCGGGCATGGAGAGCCATTAGCACTGGAGGGATGGGACTGTCGGTTTCTTATTGTCTTTAGAAAAGATTCATGCAAGGCTCAAGAAAGGGATAAAAAAATTTGAAAGTAAGAAGCAAAAAAATTGAAAAAAGCTATAATAAAAAATAACCAAATTGGGTTGGTGAAATAATATGCAAACAGTATGAGGTGCACTTTGCTGTGCATCAAATTATTTTTGTAGTAGTTGTCCAGCTGCAGTGATAAGCCCCTGTAGACATTGGTTGCGAAGAAGGTTAACTTAGAATCTTATTGAAAATTATGTTCAACACTTGACACACACACAACAGCTCCTCTAACTTCCTGATATAGAGGGTGTATATTCCTTTTCTGGCTGTGATTTACAGCTCTGTTTAATGAATGGATCTAATTTAACTTCAGTCAGCTGACAAGATTATTGCTTGGTACAGCCCATAAACTTCTGGTATGAGTATGTGACTACTTCTTAATCATGAATTACAGCAGATTTATGGCGTAGCATTTTAATTTAAGTCGTTGCCAATTGTGGGGAGGTGGTAACATCTTACAGTCCTTTGAACTAATGTACTGCTGAGCGCGTGTCCGAACACGGGCTCTGGAGCCTACGCAGGGAAACAGCTAAGTCTGCCTAGTCCCATAGACTATTAACATAGCACCTCTTAACAGATCTAACGAAACAAACAGAAGGTGCCAGGTGACTTGGGGTGTTCCTGCACTGGGACTGCATTTGCTGTCAGGGAAGTTTCCTTTTCCTCTGCTCGCTGTAGTTGTATTCTTCTGTGTGCTACAGGCTGTCTTGCCAGCTGCACGCAGACATCACATCCTTTTCTATTCAAGTGGAGTTGAGTTGCTTCAACTTTTTCAGGGTCAGGTCTTTCTTTGCTATTTTTCACTAGAAAAAATATCTTACTTCTGGACTTTGGCACTTCTTTGACTTGCTTTATGCACTTGGGCAGGCTCTGTAAGATGCAAGCTAAATAGTAGACCACTGTATAATACGGGGTCTTGCTGCAGCAAAAATACACAAATGGTTAAGTGCTGAAGTCTGGGTGTGGGGAGGGAACAGGATGAAGGTGTAAATAAGATAACATTAGCTCTCTAACTTGTGAACTTGCTGACAAGCCAAACATTTGTGAAGGCTCTGGTGAACTTGATCCACAAGATTACGTAATTTGCATCTTCCCTTGAACAGCACAGTTTTAACTGAAGGAAGAGTTACTTCTTCAGTAAAATCCTAACAGCAGAGGTCATAAACAGGGAAGCAGTCTGAGAAGACATAATCCTGTGTGAGCGATGTTTTGCGTCTCATTAGCTGGGATAAATTATGTTCTTCTCTGAGTGTACCTTGATGCCTCTTTGCACGGGGAGCATAAAGCCTGCTTTCCATGTCAGGGAGATGGGTGGCTCTTTGGGATCTGCCCCAGCACTCCAAAATAGACTTCTACCCCTGGGAAGCAATTACTGCAGCAGTGCTCTGTGCCTGTGCCAGACCAATTTGGGAGCTCTGCGTGTCCAGTGGCCTCTGTGCTTCCAGGGGAGAAGTCCCTCCTACTGTGTGTGGTTGCAATGAGAAGGGAAAGTAGTAGGTTTTCCAACCTGAGGTACAGCTCTATGTCCTCTCATGAGTTAAATGGGGTCATTTTTACCCCCTGCCCAGTCTGTTCTACCAGGGCAGGAAGAGGATTTAAATTCAGCCCCTGCTATCCTGAACAGCTGTCTGTAGTCACCTAAACTGCTTTCTAATGTCCACAAATTTAGCAGGAACTGTTATGAGCATCTGTTTCAATCTCCAGGCACTAGCAGCAGCACATGAATGGGTGTTTATGGAATACTTGAAAACACTCATTTGTTGTGCATTGCTTGCAAATCATCTGCTAAGGACTTTTTACTCTGCAGCAGTGCATGGTGCCTTTGTGTGCAGTGGGACAGACAGATGCAGGCGGGCTGGGGAAGGCTGTCTGACTTGGCAGAGGAGCTGTAGGGGTTGTCCTGATGTACCAGATGGGTACTGACCCTGCAAGGAGCTTGTCAGGAGGGGCTGAGACCTCCCCGTGGCAGGGGCACTCTCCATCTCCAAGCACTTGAGGGACTTCCAAATTCTCACTGGTGCTGAGTTACAGTGGAGTGGCCTGTGCCCGTGGCAGCCCTGCCCTCTGCTGTGACATGCCAGGGAGCTGAAGCCCTGGAGTCTGTAAGACTTGAGGTATGCAAGTTAGCTTCTGCAGCAATATCATTAATCCTGTTTGCATGAGAGCATCTCTTCAAGAAATCTTCTCTGGACTTTGTAATGTCCAGTGATGGAGACTCCATTGGGCTCTGCACTGTAGTTAAACATTTCCCTTCCCATTTGTATTTCTAACCCAGAGTGTTAAAACACAAGGTTTTAAAGAAGGATATTTGTCCTTAATAACTGGTACGCAGAACAGAACATTTCTTTTTATTTGTAGAAATTTAAGGTCTTATCTAGTGGCTGGAATATCTAAGATAAAAACATTGTCTTGTATTTTTTCCCCAGTTTCCCCAGAGGAAATCTACACTTGGTCGAGTTGTTCACATCTGCAACCTCCCCGAGGGAAGCTGCACGGAGAATGATGTCATTAACCTGGGCCTCCCGTTTGGGAAGGTCACTAACTATATCCTCATGAAATCCACTAATCAGGTACTGTGCATTTGGGGTCATCAGTATTGACATCTATAGACATAAAGACATATTGATATGAAGACAGTCTTTGGGGAATGTATCTTTTTGGTAACAGCAACTCAAATATATGAATCCTGCTCTTAAAGTAAAAAAAAAAAAAAATTGGTGTTTGCAGAATGAGATGATGGCATAAACATGACCACTGCCTCATAGTTCTCAATGAAGTGTTGTAAAACTGTACTTAAAAAGAAAAGAAAGAGTTATTAGCTTGGCCGCCTTCTCTCAGCCATTTGTTAGGGTTACTTTCAGACTTCTCTTGTTCTGTTTGGGAGCTTTTTATTGCCTTCTTACCCATACTCACAGAGCTGAACTGGGCATTGAAGAATGACTTGCACTCTAGCTTGGTTCAGCTGTCTTACTCTGTTTGTTGAACTGCTCTTACAGCAGAGGCAGATCCTTCAGTGGTGTAACTACGGTCACAGGCTAGTGGCAGAGCCCCCAGACCATGGCTACACTGGGTGATCTGGCACGCACTTCCTAAAGGAAGACTGTGCCCTTGCAGGGGGCACTGACATCTCCCTCACTCCCTTTTAATCACCACTGGATTTAGTAGAGCTCTTTCTTCAAGGTAGCTTAAGTCTACCTTAAGTAGCTTAAGTCTACCAGTGGTGGTAGGCTGACAAGACTAGAAAATCTGCCCTTGTATAACTGCAGCAGCCAGCACAGATGGGTGTAGAATCCACACCAGTGGGCAAGGTTTGGGATTGTAATGTTTCAAAATGAAGTTGTTACACAGCTACAAGTATATTCCTTGACCAAGTAAACTGCAGTCACATTAAATGCAATTTTCGGGTAATAAAAGTGCTAGTTAACAATGTGCAATTTTTTTAAACTCTTCTCTGGCTTTGTTCTGGCTGCTCATGCTCTTGATGTTCTGCTTTTACTTGGATCCCTTGCAATTCTGCAAGACACAGCTGACAGTCTCGGGAGCAGTGCATGCTGCAGTGATGCAGTTCTGCATCTTGTGAGCAGCTGACCATGGTGTAGATGCACCAGTGAGGAAGCGAGGGAAAGGTCATGTTTTCATCAAGAAAAATTAGATTCCAGTCATTTAGTTTTTAACTAAACTGGCTTCTAAAATTGCATGTTGACTTTAATAGCTGGGTTGAAACCATTATTTGCAGTTAGGAGGAGGCTGAGCAATGGACTGAGTGCTACTATTTCAGCCCCAGGGTTGGAAAGCTGCCCAGTTCTGTACTATCAAGACATTTTCATGAGAAGGATCCAAAGAAAAACCATTGTGCTACCTTTTCTCTCTTATACTCTGTATTTTTAATTACGTAGTAGATTTTAAAGCTCTCCCGGTTTGTTCTAGGCCTTTCTGGAAATGGCTTACAGTGAAGCAGCACAAGCTATGGTGCAGTACTACAAAGAAAAACCTGCTATGATCAATGATGACAAGTTACTTATTAGGATGTCTAAAAGATACAAGGAATTGCAGCTGAAGGTAAGACAGTCATTCCTGATCAGCTTTCCTGAGTTTCCATAGCACGTCCTAGAGAATACAACTAAAAATCTTTGCTGATTACTGATTTCTAATTAATGCTTTAATATTAATGAAAAAGAAATTAAGAAAGATAAATTAATGACTGTATGTTAACGATCTTTTACACTTAGGTGCTTGCTCGTGTTCTAAATTTTAGCTCTTGGAAGAGATCCCATTTTCTCTGATCCTCTCGTACCGTTATTTCAAAATTCCCTTCTGTGCTTCCCTCTGAGTGGGCTCCCCTCATTGCTTGGCCTAAAAAAGGTCTAAAACACAGCCATGTGTAAGATATGACATGTCAGCAAAAATAAGCTGGTCCTGTGCTTTCGGTCAGGCATGAAACCTGAAGCAGTGCCTTTCACTGCTTGAGCCATAGTGCAGTCTCTATACCAAGTAGTGATGGCAGGGCTAAACATCACTCTGATTTCTTTTTCTTTCTTCCTTGCAAATGACCTAAATTAAAAAGCAAGATGTTTTGGTTTGGTTTGGTTTGGTTTTGGTTTTTTTTACCTAAAGTCAGAACAAAGCAATAGTCTTTGGACTTCCTGTAGAGTATGTGACACTCCTGATGTGAACACCTGAGTCATGTCCAAAAATCCATGCTCTTGTGAGCCTATTTATGGAAGCTTATGTACTGCCATGTGTAATGCTAAGAGAGGTGATTTTTTTCATCTAGACTTGGACTGGAAGTGGCAATGCAGAGCTGAAAAGCTTCACATTGCATTGTGCAACACAGAACAAAGTTATTTTACAAAATAACTCTGTAATGTTCCAAGTTAAGAGGTTAAGGGGCCTTTTACAGAGCCTTGAGGAAGAACAAGTAACTCAGATGTTTTGGTCTGACCTTTGGAAAAAGTCTCTTTCTCTCCTGTACGTGACTAATAGTTTAAGGGGACTCAAAGGAGTTGCCAGAAGTTCATAAACCAGGGCAGTCTTTCTTAGTGTGGTACGGTGAGGGGTTCAGATGTAAGGTGATGGAGACTGTGCACCTTAACATAGAGGCAGAACAGCAATTACGCAGACCAGTGTGGGAGTTTGCCTAGACTTCAGGCAGATTTTCAGCCTTTGCAATGGCACTTTTTCAGGTCGTGGCATTATTTTTCTCTGCATGAGCAGAAGCCCTTTCTCTTTGTTAAAAACAAACAAAAGTGCAACATGGAAGGAGGAACATGCATGAGCTATTTGCCACTACAAACTGCTCTGAGTTCCTGCAAGATTATGTTGCTCAGCTGTGCAAGCTCCAAGTGTCTGATGAATTGCGTGCACTCCAGCCTGGAGTAGTGCATCTTTTGTAAATGATCTTGAATCTTGATAATCAACACTTTCAGTACACATCTTTCTTGCACTTAGATTTTCTGAAGCTCTTGTGTCTAAACATAGTCTTTTAGAGTTATACTCCAGAATGAGCTAAACTCTGAGTTGGAGAGAAGGCAGATTGTTCCTAGAGGATCAGAGACAGACTGCTATATGTATTTCATTCAGATAGTAGAAAAATTGTCTGGTTTGTTTCCTCTTACATCCAGTTCCTTAGGAAATACTCTGATGTGTAACAGGGAAGGACAAGCTGTTTTTTGAAGCTTCTTCCAGCAGCCAAGTATGAGGAGAAAGTGCTACAACATAATGGAGCAAATTCAGATCATTTTACTGCTTTAATTGTGTTATTGAGATAGAAAAGACTGTGACCACAACACTGACACCAAATATTTCTCAGTGGTAGTATAATTGAATGATGCGTGGAAGCTGTTTCTTGAAGGACAGATCACCTTTACTAGCTCGGAGAGTAGTGCAGCATGCTAAACAGTGTCTTTGTCTTGATTAGAAACCAGGTAAGAATGTGGCTGCTATCATCCAGGACATCCATTCGCAGAGGGAGAGGGACCTGCTGCGTGAAGTGGACAGGTAAAGTTTCTCCAAAGTTTGAAACTGGGACCTGGCTAAGTCTGTAAACCTGCAGGTAGAAAAAGCATTATCTGAGTCCTTCCCTCTCTTATCTCATTTGCTTTCTTGATTTGGATTTCACTTCAAATCACTGTAAAAATACAAGTGGGTACAACAGTAGGTGCAGGGCCTATACAATGAGATCAGATTGAAACTGTGCATGTTATGAAAATAAATGAACCATTTCCTACTGATGATGATGACTCAGAAAATATGCCTAGCATGTGAAGAAAAAACAAATGAAGGCATACCCCTCTCCCCTGCCTGGATTGAAAAGCGTAAAGGCTGGGAGTGCTGCGAGACCTAGAGGGAAGGAGCTGGTTCACATTACAATGTCTTTGGGTATGTTTCTGATCTGCCTGGCTTCTGGACCTCCCAGCAAAAATGGAGAGGAATCACAGTCCTGAAACATCTCTTTTAAACTGGTGACCTTTGCCACTTTTGTCTCAGAGATGCCCTAGATGAATGAGTATTAAGGGTACAGACATTAGGGTCATTGTAAAGGTATTAGCAATTATAAGCCTTCAAATCTTAACCCCTATGAGACACTTCTAAGAATGAATGAATATATTCTTGACAGATCTGTGGGGATTTAGTTAAGCTCTGTCGATATGACGCTGCCTTTTCTCCTGTTCAGTGTGTTTGCAGCTGTGCAGTGAACGTCTGTGGAAGGCTTGGGGTCTCAGGTTTGCAGTCCCCAGGGCAGTGTCCATGTGCTTCCAGTGTACATGAACTCGGTAGACCACAGCGGGTCAGCCAAGTTACAGCTGCCTTTTCCCTCTGCAGCAGGTATGGCACGGAGAGGCCCCGCTCTCGCAGCCCCATAAGCCGCTCCCTGTCGCCCCGATCCCACACTCCCAGCTTTACTTCCTGCAGCTCACCCCACAGCCCGATGGGGACCAGCAGGACCGACTGGGGCAATGGGAGAGAGTCATGGGATCAGTCGCCGTATTCTCGACGGGAAGAGGAAAGAGACAGCAGAGAATGGCGAGAGAATGGGGATGAGAAGAGGGACAGGACTGACATGTGGGTACACGAGAGGAAACATTATTCCCGACAGCTGGACAAGTTTGATTTGGACGAACGGATTGAAGGAGGCAGAGGGCACAGAGAAAAATATTTAAGAAGTGGTTCCCCCGGCTCCCTTCACCCTTTAGCTGGCTACAAGAGCAGGGAAGATGACTATTACCGAAAAACCTCTAAGTCAAAATCTGACAAGTTTCAGAGACAAGACTTACCTGGGAGATCTAAGAGAAAGGAAGAGGCAAAGTTAAGAGAACACAGGCATTCTTACAGCGAGGATGCTGCCAGGGAGGAGACGACTGAACAGAAGCACAGCAAAGCGTCTGAGAGCTCCAGGCAAAAACAAAGTGATAAGAATAAGGTGAAGAAAGGTGAAAAAGACCAAGAGGAAGATGCTGCTGATGAAAGCAGTGATGTGAAGGAAACCAAACTGCCCGAGAATGAGGTAAATAGAGATCTCAAACTGTACATAAGAAGAAGGTAAATGCTGAAGTAATATGTTTTCTGAAATATTTTTAGATCAGTTGTTGTGGTGCTGGTAACATGCAATGTTTTGCCATGATAAAATCAGGGAACATAGTCCTAGAAGAGATCTTGGGAGGTCCTCTTGTCTACATCTTTGTCCAAATCATGCCGTCATCCATTGCAGTGTTGGGTACATAGATATCGTTTTCCTCTGTCAAGCACAGAACCTCTGGGTAACCCGTGAGGGGAAGGCTACAGACAACTCACAACAAAACCAAGTGACAATCCGCTGATTGCATGCAGATTGCGTGTGCAGAGGCAATTGCCATACTGCTCTCTTCTAAGTCTGTGCAGAATACCTCAGAGCTGCTCTCTCTGCATCCATCACTTCCCACTACCTGTGATGTGGATCGAATTGTCTTGGAATTAAGTGGTATTTTACAGGGATGCATGATATTTGTAGGACAATACAGGGAACCAGTTTGTAGGAACGAACAGCGAATATGGTTGGACTCGATGATCTTGAAGGTCTCTTCCCACTAAAATGATTCTGTGAGTCTGTGAATGGGTTGTTATACTGCTAAAATGGCAAATTAACTTTTAATGAGGAACATCATTTTTTTTAATCAACTCTGCAGAGCTATAATTGGTTTCTGTTAATCATATGTCCCCACCCTCAGCTGTGGCAGGGACAATTCACACCACTCCCTTCAGTGTGCTGACAGGAATCTCTTCCCATGGCAGAACCACTGAACCAGCTCACCTGTAAATTATGGGATCCCAGAGAAATACTCCCAGTTGGTAAAGTGGCAGGTTTTGTGGGTTTGATTCTCTGTTAGGAAAAAGTGGAGAGGGAATAGATCAAGATGCCTCACTCGCTCAGCCCCAGCACAGCCCATGCTCATATCCCCACCCTACAGGGATCTTGTTACTGGTTCTTGGCCACCTTGCCTCCCCCAGTACCCCCTGGTGATACACTGCTGCCATCCGCCCCCAGGGATGCTGGTGCCAGGAAACTGCAGAGCTGCTTTGTTGACCAGGGGTCCATCTCTAGCTTGTGACTTTGTGCGGCCAGGGCCGTCTGTGGTTGGTTTTAGTTGACCTTGCATTTGGTATTATCTGTAAAAGGCAGCAGCAATACCCCATGCCATCGATATGTGTGTCTGTACTACCTTTTGTCATCTTTCTCCTTGGGTTGGTATTTCACTGTGATGGATGGTTCCTTGGGAGAAGATGTCAGAGGGAAATGGTAGACAGCATCCTAAATCACCAGTGTTGCACACACCTCTGCATGTTCCTCAAGTTATTTTAAAGTAGCTCTGTTAAAGGCATACCTCTCCAGTCTCTCTCCAGGGACTACTGCTGATAATTTATTTTAAAAGGAAGAAATAGGTTTGAATGCCTTCAAGTCATACTTCTGCTCCACCTCTCTTTTACCAAGTGCCAGGTAGTACTGTGGTTTTGTTCTTCCAAGGTATGAACTGTGCAAGCAGTTGCATTCTCAACAGATCCTACGTCGATAAACAAAGCAGTTGAAGGTCTTTTGCAATGTTTTAACACGGCTGCTCTCCTTACCACGTCTGAGCCAACATAACAGTTGTGGGTAGAGAACAGAGGAGTGGAGGCTGAAAATTTTAACGAATTCACGTTTTTCCCCAGCTGTCTTCTGCCAATTCTATGATATAAATTACATCTCTCTAATTTTGTTTAAATTTCTTTTTCTTGACTTTTATTTGTGCAGCTTTGCTAGTGGAATCCAATTGTTGGGTCTTTTCCCACAGCCTAGTTGACTTGCACAGACCTTAGAAATAAAGAATGTGACCTTGTGAGTGACTTTGCTTCCCTAAACCCAGAATAGCAACATGCTAGAGCACCACTGTGTGTTGCTATACGTGTATATGTTGTATTTATTTTAGCTTGGAAAAGAGGAGCAAGTTCCAGAGAAGAGCTCACCTTCAGCTAATAAACAAGGAAAAGAATCTGGAGAGATTCTGGAAAACACAAGAAAAGAGAAGGTTGGTGACACATTGTTGGGGCAGCTTCCACAAGAAAATGAGTGAAACTCCAGGTTTGGTAGCCCATTCTCCTAACTGCAATATTAAACCCTCACAGAAAGGCTTGTAAAAGGGTTATAGAAGGGGGTTGTCTAAATTAACTTGCCTTATCTTGACCCCTGCTTTAAGGGATAGCTTTTCCTGAAGTCTCCAGAACTCTTTTTTTAGTTGCTCTTTGCTCATGTACATTGCTTCACATGCATAGCCCTTGGCACTGGCAACTGTAAGTTACGTATGCCCAAGTGAACTGTGTAACTTTGTGAACCGTGCCCAAAATTAGGAGATGCGGTCAGTTAGTGGAGAAGGAGGGGACAAATGATGAAAACTTTTGAGAACATTGGTCATAGATGGACTATAGATAGTAACCTCTTCTGATTGTTTCTGGTTTTAATTAATGTCGTTACAGCACCCCTACTGCAGCATCGCAGCTGGGGACAGCAATGTCCTTGGAATTCCTCCAGCTTCATATCTGTAGGGTCATGGGTTGATGGTCAGATATGGAAGCTATTGATATCTCTGGCTGTAGAAAACCGATCTCTTGGCAAGAATGGTGTCAACTCCCAGAGTTTTCGTGCTGTTTTAGAATTCTAGGAGGGGAAGTGTGGGAATGGCCAAACAGGAGGAGAATACAGATTATTAATAGATTATGTGTACATGATGAGTCTGGGAGTTGAAATCTAAGCTGCAAGTGTGTCTTAAAAGTAACATATACCTTATAATTCTAATACTTGTGAAGTCCAGTATTAGTGTCTGAGTCCTGTAAGTCTATAACTGCATGTATGAGGTATTTCAGATTATGTACCATGGAGTATAACTGTAAAATTGATTTTTCTTAAGGTCTAGGCCAGTCTCTACCAACACTGTCCCTGGCAGAGGGCTCTTGCTGGTGGAAGGAATGACTGGAGAAGGTAGACAAGTTTTCTCAGTCACCGTAGGAATTTAAAGGACCTAGTCCAGCAAAGTGAAAGCCACGTGGCTGGACTGGAGTTCAGTATATTCTCATTGCACTGCCTATTTCTCGCCACCTTGGGATGGACATAGTGGAAGGGGAGAGGTTCCTTTCCTTGGGGATCACATAGTAGTGTCAGGCTTATAATGAAGTGTAACAGGTTGTGCCTTGTTCTGCTGCTTACAGGAAAGTAAGAAGCAGGAGACTGGAGAGACTGTAATCCCCAAGGCAGTTACAGAATCTCCACAAAGTGAAGTTTATGTGGTAATTAAAAAGAGATTACTTGTCCTTGTACGTAAGTTTTAAAATCACAACACCAAGGTGTATCGGTCTTTGAAACTAAAACACAAGAGAGGTTAGGCATGGCCAGGACAAAGTTCTTGCTGGTTACTGATGTCCAAAACCCACTTTTTAACAGTGTTAATCTGCAATCACTGATCTCTCAAATGTTTTACATCTTTGTAACAGGACCGAGACTGGGAGAGTGGAAGTGAGATAGAAGGTGAGACCTGGTATCCTGCTAACATGGAGGAATTAGTGACAGTAGATGAAGTGGGAGAAGATGATTTAATTATGGAGCCTGATATAACTGAGCTTGAAGAAATAGTACCAGTTGATCAAAAGAGTAAAACTGCTTCAGAAATGTGTCCCTGTATGTCAACCATGTTAGAACTGAAAAATGATCACAGCCACTTAACCAGGAGCGAAGACAAATTTGCCCATAAAGCTTTAGAAACAAACTTCAGATCAGAAAAGGGCAGTGTAGCTTCTAGTGGCTGTCAGGATGATGATGATGAGGATGATAATGAAGATGTCATAACTGAAGCATCAAGCCTAAATCTGGACCCTGAGCAGAAGCCACGGGAATTGCAGGAAGACCAATTTGCTAAGGAGTCTGATCCCCAGCAGAAGGAAGAAAAAACTGATAAGAGATCTGACGCTCATTTAGAGCCCCAAGATCACCATATACCTTCTGTTCATCAGAAAGAAGAGACTCTCCAGCTCCCTGATACATTTATAGATGACTACAAACAGATGGGATCACAAGGAGCTGAGAACAGAGAAGTTATGGAAATGCTTGTTAAAAATGCTAGTGAAGAAACAAGGCACAGAAGCCAAGAGTGTCCAGAGGCCAAGGGTAACTAATGGTTTTTTTCTTTTCAGCCAACAGAGAGCCTTGCATGTTTTCTCTGACAGTAGACTAAAATTTATTACTAACAAGTATAAATGTTGCTAATAGTATCAGACTTGTCCTTGGAGCAGCTCAGTAAAAGAACCCCGGTGCCTTTTGCCAAACTGAACCATTAGAGGCTCTTCGCTGAATAGTGTAAACGAAATATGATAAGCAGCTTGCAAGCTTTCTGAAAGGCATAAGCTGCTATAATTGTCATGTCAAGGTTCACATGAGTTTAGCTGAACTCCTTCAGTGCCTTGCTAAATTTATTTTGAATTGTCAATGAAATGAGTGACAGTCTCTGAAGGTCAACAGAAAAGTATCTGTAATGTCTGGCTGGCTCCTGGACAAGGTGTGTATTCTTACACACTGTACTGAAGTGTTAGTAACATGGAAATCATCCATAGATTGTAACTTCTCAGTCCCTCTTCATGCAAATAGGTAACTTTTTTCAGGACTTGCCTTATCATCTCCTGTTATCTACCTCATGCTGCCTTTAATATAACCGATAGGACATGCTGTGAGATAATGCCAATAAATGTAATCATAGCTGCCTATTAATGTTTTAGCTGTCAGGAAAAAAAAGATCTCGAGTGTCCAAAAGTGAATTCAGTTCCTCCTCGCACTTTCAAATGAAACTTGAGTGAATGGGCTGTGTATAATGAGGGGAAGTGGAAAACAACACAGAGTATGTTGGCCAGGAATGCTCTTTTTTGTTGCTACTGGAGTCCATGTGATGGAGAAGTGGTTGAGAAAGGAAGCTGCTGGAAGATTTTTGACGGTGCAATTTTCGACCAGAAAATGCTGGAACATTTAATGTGAATGTCTTGATCTAACTTACTCCTCCAGGACAGATCTGAAATTCACCAGCTCTCAACACTTACCCATTTGGCTTGAAGACACCTGGCCAGGCTTTGCATATTTGGAGATAACCCTGCCATGCAAACTCCCTGAGACTGGCAAGGTTGGCCCCTCTGGGCTGCTCTCTTCATGGGCAGCCAGCTGACAGAGGAGTTGGGTATCCTAAGAGCATAGTTACTTTTGGCAGTTTCAGCATCTCAGCTGGAAGCCTGGAAGCTCCAGGGGAGCTTCTGCTTCCCAGGTGTCTGCCATTGACTTGATAGCTGAGATCTGCAGTGCAAGGCTCTAGGCCCTCTACAAATGCAGATGGCAGCTCAGAAGCCCAGAAATAACTTAAGTGGGACTTAAGTTGCCACAGAGGCCCTAGGTGTCTTAAGAAGCTTGCGGGTTTTCCAGGATCTCTGCTGCAGATCTGGAAACCAGGGGTGGGCTTAAAGTTAACCTGAAAGCCAACCAATCAGGATTTTGTATTATCTTCTTTTAAATCATATAATAGACGTATTTAAAACAATGAAGAAAAATTCATTCTCATAGCCAGAAATTGCAGATCTTTGAACTACAGACTTGAAAGGCAGGAAGGGTTTGGTTTGGGAAAAAATATATTTGTTTTATGAGAAAATATATCCCTTATCTAAGTGAAATTTGCAATGCAATTGAGATTTTGTCAGGGTAAGGGAACTGGTTCTTTGATGTAAGAACTGAAGAATAGGAATCAGACCAGTTTATCTGTAATTCTGTTGCTCTGTGATAACGAATTCCTCTTTTTCAAAAATAAAAACAATTCATGTTGGGAAGGGAGAGCATCTGTTATTTTGACTGTCTTTATCTGCCTCAGCAAATCAATCCACTGTTTTCCACACCTTGACTCTCCTGCCTGTGTCCATTAATGTCGGTCAGCAGGGACCAACCATCCCATCCCTACTGGCCAGGAACCAAAATCTTCAAGTGGCCAAGAGTCATAAAGCAGGAACTATCACTTGGAGAGCTAAGGATAGAAGAGTGGCTCCAGGGAGAAGATGGCAGTGATGTTGCAGGGATCCTGCCAGAGGAAGGTTTGCTCTGCCCACGCAGCTCCGTAGGAAGTTTGGGGATTTGCTCTCAGCAGGTCCTGCTTGCCCCCCTTTCTCAGCAGCCCCTGTGTTAGCCCAGCTCCATCAATGGCTGTAACAACCACACATGTTTACAGAGCTGCAGCTGGACCATGCTTGTGACAGAGGCATGTAGAATGTTATATAACTATTTAGAGATTAAAATATGAAAAAAGAAAGTGAATGTGAAATTACAAATGGAAAAATGATCTACTGGGAGAAATAGGGGTGACTGCACAGTGCAGTACCGCTGTTGGAAGTTGTTCTGAGTAGGCCTCTGATTTGAATGGAAAAGCATTTTTTCCAGATTTTACTTCATTTATAGACCCACCCAAAAAGTGTTCCCAAGAAGTTTGCAAAGGTCTCGTTAAACTAATAAACTGTTTTCATTCAATACATTTATTCATTTGTTAAGCAAATTCTAGGTACTTGGAAACAAGATCTCTGGAATACCCGGAGGTAGAGTCTAAAAGAAGGCACTCTCCGCCAGGCTGGGAACAAGAGGACGTCTTCACCGAGCTCAGCATTCCGCTGGGTACGTTCAGCTGCCCTGGCCGCCCTTGGCCTGCGATGCCGCTCACTGCAATTCCTAGAGCTTACAACAAGATGTCACTTTAAGGCTACTTGCTATATTTATTTTTCAGAACAGATGTGAGGAGAGTGAAGGAACAGGGTGTATGACAGAGGGGTAGCTGTTGAAATAAATGGGCTTTTGATTGTAAGTCATTGCTAATTTCATTCCAGATTAATAGTGAAAGCTAGCTGTTAATGTCGCTAATGAGATGAAATAAGTACCTTTGGACTATATATGAAATATATATATATATGAAAAATACTTAGTAATTTAAAATTCTTTGACATAAAAGCATCGCTTATACTTCCAGTATAAGCAAAAGTATTGGTTTTACTGTGTAAACTCTGATCATGAGTAAAACACCTTGAAGAAGTGTTTTACATCCACAGAGCGATCTGTGTAACTTAAGATGAATTTACTGCTAATAAGTACTATTCCTGTTCTAGCCCTTGAGGTTACATAGTGACGTTTCCAGTCAATAATATGCGTGAAAGGGTACATTTCTAAATGTGTATAATATCGATAAGTGTGTATAATATCTAAGAGAGAAGTGGAGGGTGTATTTGCAATGCACAGGATTTTAAACTGCAGCTCAGTATTGCAAAATTAGGAAAATCAGAGAAGTTAATCCAGGATTCACTCTTCATATCTACGTTATTTAACTAAAGAGCAACTTTTTTTCTTTGAAAACGAGTTTGTTGTGGAGGGGAAGGGTTTCAACTGACGTTTTAATGTAATTCAGAATTTCTCAATAGGTGTGGAATTTGTGGTGCCTAGAACTGGGTTTTACTGCAAGCTCTGTGGACTCTTCTACACAAATGAAGAGACAGCAAAGACAAGTCACTGCAGAAGTACCGTCCACTACAAAAATCTTCAGGTAAAAACACACTTGAAGCTAACTAGCCTGTGGAGTGGGTTGTGCATAAGATAAATCATGCTACAAAAAATTGGTTTTTATTCTGTGGACAAAATTCAGGTGAAGTGAAATTTAGATAAGCAAAACTTTTCAGTAGTTTCACATGTTAGCATACTAATTTCTCATTCCCAGATCCTTGAAATCAACATCTGGATCATAAATAAAATGGGGCCAGGTGATAATTTGATCTTCTTGTCTAAATTTGGTCTTTGTCACTAGCACAGCATGCAAGTCAGCTCTTTAATTCTCTGTTCTTGAGGGTACCAGATATTTCTATCACTGGGAGTGAGCCCACAGCAGCCTTTTTTCTTAACTTCAGGAGCATTAAACGTGCCACTTGTTTAATAATGTTGTCAGAGTTATTTTTGCGTTAATGTGATTTTCTGCAGCATGTTTCAGCATGCAGTACTTTGTGATGCACAGGCTCTCTCAGGCATTTTGTGTGACCTGCTGAAATCATCTCCCTGTGCTGCAGAGCAGTGTGTTGGTTCAGCCATGCAGAACTCCACTGTTGAATAATTTCTATAAGGATACGCAGAAGCATGTAATTACCTGTATGGTTTCCATAAGAATATACCATAAGCATAGCAGCACTTGATAGCAGCACACAGATACCACGGGGGCTTGAGGTTCAGTCAAAAGACCCTACCCTGAACACTCTTCAGATGCATGCTTGAAAGTATCAGTCATGACAGCATGAGCATTAGCTGCCCTGTGCTGAGGACTCCTCAGAAGAGGGAGCCTTGCCTCTCCTCTCCTTGAGTCATTGCCTGTGTGCAGGGTGTGTACACTGCAGGAGACACTTCAGTTGGCATTCACATACTCTTAGCAAAAGTCATGGAAGAGCAATGCAAAGCTGCCCTTTTTGCCCTCTGTTCCTTCCCTCTGGCCATAGTAAATGCTGGAGCTCTGCTTCTCTTCAAGTAATAGCTCCCTTTCCCTAGTTGGCTGGTAGGCATTGGCTTTTCTACTGACACTCAGAATCAAATCATTTCTCTGGGAGAATTTTCTTCTTGACTTCCCTGAAGTTACGTAGCTGTTATCATACAAAGGCCTCTGGCTTTCAAATACTGTGCCTGCAGAGCTGTGATGCTTGCTAGTGTTAAGGATCCTCCAAGTGGAGGCTTGAAACAGATGCCCAGTTTGCATGCCTTTCTTTGCTTCATACAAAAAATTCCAGAGGGATTCACCAGAGGTGGCACCACTCAGAACAGGCTGTGTATGCCATGTGAGTCTGTCCCACAGAAACTCTTGCTAAAGCAAAGATCGCAACTCCAGCCCCTGCCCCTGTCAGCTGGTTCCATGGGAAGAAGAGGGATTTTCTTCATTTTCTAAGTTATTTTGTTAAAGTAGTAGAAAAAAAGGTCCAACTAAAACTGAGCCAGTGTGAAAAAACCCTATTCTTCTCCCCGTTAAGACATTTCCCGTGAGCACTGTGGTAGATTTCTAACACTGACGAGATAAAAGAACAAAGACCACAAAAGCTGTTAAAATTAAAACCTGTCAAATACGGTAATGAAAATACGACTGCTCTGTCGAGCCTTACCTCTTATCTTACTAAATGGAGGAAGTAAATGCCTCACCCAACTTTTGCCCACTCAAGTAGAAACTCGGCAAATTTCAAATAATTGTTCTGTATTGCTAAGAACCCTTTTAGTTGCAGTAATGCTTATTTATGCACTCTGCAAGAAATGTCAGTCTTCTCTGATGATGCAATGCAGCGAGTGTATCCTCCCATGTGAGAACTATGGACTCTGACTTTTACTGTATGTGAAGTTCTGCTGCTGCAGACTGTCTTTCTGTTGTCTTGCCTACATGACAAATACCGTTGTCCAATGGCAATGACAGTGTCCCAAATGCTCTCATGGCTATAAGTCTTTTACAGTTGATTTGCTACTTGTCGGCTTTCATGTGATCTCCTTGGAGTCCCATCCAAAATACACATTCAGTGTTTGGATTTGAATGCAAAACTAAACAGCTTGTTTACTAGTTTTCTTGCTTAGATGATGATGATTTTGTCTTGAAGTGAAACAGACAACTTCATCTAGTTTGATGGCCCTTGAAGAACACTGAAAAAAATGCAACTGTTTCTTTGTCAGCCTTGCAGACTTTTTGTAATTTTCCATTCTCTTCAGCTTAATAAATGATTTTCCCAGGTGCTACTTATATGTACAGATCCACTGCAATTTCCACGTCCAAAAAGTCCGTCATTTGCTTATCCCTCCCACCACTGCTACAAAAAGCTGTCAGATTCAACTGGTGTAAAGTACCTTGGCAGCTCAGTGCAGCATTTTATCCTGTTGTCCACTGGCTTTATGCAGTATTCATCACAGCTTGTATGGAAATGAAAAAATATTTTTTTCCTTGACTGTCATTTTGATGTAAATTAATCTGAATGTCTGGTCTGTGAACTTCAAAACTGGTGTTTGTGGTACTCATGATAGCTGACAACATCAGGTAAAGGTGGTGGATAATCCTCCGTCTTATTTTGCTGGGTAATCATTAAAAACCGAAAATGCATGGGTTACCTGATGCAATGGCAAGCGTTAGTGATTTATTACAGCTCATGGTGTATTGACCACTTCTCCCAGCCTTTACGGACCTTGTATCTCTGCATACTGCTGTAACATTTACTCTGGCTTTCTGCCACATGGAATTTTGTACTCAGGGATCAAGACTGAGAGTTGTATCAGTTCCACAGCTAAATCTCTATATTGAGAGTAACAAGGTTGCAAGTCATCATTTTGTCACAGGTATGTCCATTCCATACCATTACTGAGTCCCCTTCAGGTGTACCTCTTACATCCAAAACTTGTATTTATGTGAGACAACTCAGCAGGCCTAACACAGCTCTTATGTTTTTTACATCCATTTCTCATTTCACCTCTTCCCGGTGGATGCCAAAGAGTAAACTGTACTCTGGGGGAATCCTGAAAGTCGATAAAATTTTGCAGTGATGTGAGATGGTCTTTTCAAAACAAATCAGAATGAATAATCCACTAGAAAAAAAGAGTTTTATAATCCTAATAATGTGCAGGTCAGTTATTCTTGGATGTGGTATATGTATAAGTCATTAATAAGAACATTTCTACATTATTATGTGGGAATTTCCCACATAATTGCCCTCTACACTAGCTGCTGCTGAAGAAGCTTTTTTCCATTCATTTCTAGGTCTGTTGACCTTGAATAAATACTTTGAGCACCATTTTTAGACCCACACCAGTTCACCATCCATTTTGTGTGCAGCTCTGCCAACTAAGAGCACTGCCAAAAGGCTGAAAGCCTCACTGGCCATGTCTGTGTTTTTAAATCACACTGAGTACTTAAAGCACTGAAAGGCTTTATCTTAGAGAAACACAATAAATGTAAATACTCCAGCCAGGATGCTAAATTGTGTTAATTATTACTGAGTTTGATTATTCCCTTAAACCAAATGTTCTGTGCAGAAGGTATATCTCTAAACTGGACATGCTGAAAATATAATAGATATGCTTTCAATTGTGGCTCAGAAACTGCACCTATTTTTTAACACACCGGTCTTATAGTAGCATAATTCACTTGTCTCAGTGGAGTTAGTTCCTGCCCTATAGCATACGGGAGAAGAGAGTTTGCAAGGAGAAAAGGTGAGGTCTGGTTACACAGACTGATGGGGAGTCATGGTCCTCCTGGTTCTGTCACCAGTTTCCCTTGTGGCACATAGTAAATCACTGAATTTCTGAGGCTTTCCATGTGTTCAGGTACTTTGCCTGACACAGCTATATTGCCTGGCTTGAATTTCACCGAAATGGGGCTTCTATGTACTTTCTTCCCTCTTGAGACTCTGGGAGAGCGTGAGAGCTCTGCAAAGGCATAGAGCAACCTCTGTTGAATATTGTCAGTTTTGGTGATGATGCTTTGTCTTTCATGTGATTGCAGAAGTATCTATCCCAGCTTGCAGAGGAGAGCCTGAAAATGAAGGAAGAAGGCAGCCATCTGCCTCAGGATGACATTGGCATTGTTCCTCACTTTGCGAAGAAAAAACTGTGATGCGGATGATCCGGAAGAGCTATAATGAGTGAATGTGATCCTTTATTTTTTTTATTTCTATGATATCGCTGTCAATTTGCACTGTACAGAGGAGGGGAAATAAAGAGCATGTTCCATGCATCTATGCCCAGAGTGCCATTAAAACCAAAATGCCTGAAACTGTTTCCCACGGTGAAGCAATGCTGGCATATCTGTCTGAAGTGGAGCAATTCTTTCTCACACTCTGAGTGCTGGGAGTGGTTTCCTAGATTAAATCAGAATTCTCAGGGATTCTTAAAGTTTTAATTCTGATGTGACACATCAGGTCAGGCGGAGCATTTAGAAGCACTCAGCATCCTCCAGTGGACGCTGGAAGGAAAGGAGATGTGACTATAAATAGGCTTTAATGTTGCTTAAAATATCTTCAGCCATTTTACTCATTGCCCCAGTGAGAAGTAGGATTTGCATAGGACATCTAAAGCCATTGTGCTAAAACTAGTCGGTAGATGGCATAATATAAACCCCATCAGCATCCACCTCCATGTGTCTTAGAGCTTGGTGAGATGACAAAATGTTTGTGTTGTCAAGCACTGACTGTACACTGACTGCGTTGTGCGAATGCAGAGGGAGCCACAGTCTGTCCCAGGGACCTTACAGCCTGAACCCAGCACAGCGAGAGCAATTCGAATTCATGTGCTCACAGCTAAGCTGCTCTGGTTTTCAGCATTTTCCATGGTGTGATCAGGATGTTCTCCAGGTACTGTTGTGTTTGAAACTCTTTATTTTTGATAATTCTAAAGGGTGCCAACTTAGAGTCTTACAGACTTGAAACTCTCACAAGAGGCTTTTTAAAGTGCCAGATGTTCGGACCATGTCTCTTTTAGACATTTCATTCAAGATCCTTGCTTTTGGGGTCTTTTGTTTTCTTTCAAGCTTGCATTTCCTCAGCTAGCCATGTTGAATTTTCCTGGTTTTCATGGAAAGACGCCAGACTTTTAATATTGTTTTTCTATTTTATTTCCCTGAATTTTTTAAGGTGAACACAACAACCGATGGCTCACAGAGTGCTGCACTGAGAACACAGGATGCACCAGCAGCTCTGGCATTATTATGAGCTATTGTTTCTGCACAGTTGTTGCTTAGTATTTTGCAGAGTCCCTTTGAAATGCACCGTACAAGTTTCTGGTTCATTTCAATAGGGCTTTGTGTAGTAAAGTGAATACGTAAGCAGACCATTGCCAGAATTGATCCTGGAGTTATGCTTTTATGAAATGCCCCATGCGATGTGGGCAGAGGGGGATTTCCAGATGTATTTCCAGTCTTTGCCTGACTCTGATATTCATCACAGCATGTTCTGTAAAAACTGCTGGTGCTGGATGACCTCTTTAGATGTTATGCAGAGGAGATAGTTCCCCAGAAGGTTCTAGCCATCCCTAAGAATGACATGGATGTCACAAAATACTGCAAAGTGGCTAAATTGCCAAACCTGCTTCCACCAAAGTATTTGTTCCATTATGTCTTGTGCCAGCAGCCATGCTTGTTCTCTGAAGGACCCTGTAACCAGGCCGCGTGTCTCAGAGGTGCCTGGTGGTGTTGCCTGAAGCCCTGTTCCATTTCTATGCTTTCCACTCATTTTTTACCAGAGGTGGGTTCAGATTTCATATTTGGAATTTCCTGCTTTTCACAAGTTGAGGGATTCTTTGCATCCCAGATTCTATCCAAAAGACAAGGGGAAATGAAAAACATTACAGCCTAAATCCTCCTTTGTCCAGACTTGAAGTATGTTAAGACTTGGGTCCTTTTGTCATTTAAAACAGCTTTTTGTTTTTCCCTACGGAATAAATAATAATATTGCAAACCAGATATTTTTCCTTCAAGGTTTGGGTTTTTCTTTGTTTGTTTTTCACATTGCAGTGAAATTTGAGCACAGGGCTGTTAGGGCAAGAGCTTGTATTGCAAGCTGTAAGATTACGAAAATGGCAGTAAAGATTGTGCAATTGTCTTCTAAAGCACAGCTCTCAAGCTGGTCATGTATCATCTGAATATGAAGTTCCCTTCATGCCCTGCAGCACAAATCTGAGCACAAGGGAAGGAAATCACTACAAATGCAAGCATCAAATCTTTGAAGCTAACCCTGCTATCAAACTGGGGCTCTCACCGGCCTAATGGGAGCTTGTTAGACCATGTGGTTAAGCTTAATTGGATGTGAGACATAGCTGACTGTATATCAAAGTCGTATGCCTCCAGCAACTTTATCCCCAGGTAACCTCAAATGAGAAAAGTATCACTGTTATTATTCTTTATTTGTATTGCAGTAGAAGCTACAAGTCCACCGCCTTTATTATAGGCACAGCACAAATCCACAACAAAGACTTTCCCAGGCCAAAGAGCTTTAAATCAGGCTTTCTGAAAACAGACAACAGGTGGATACAGGCAGGCAGGGAAAGCAGTAGGTAACCATGAGATTTTGATGGGCAGCACAAGAATAATTAAAATCATTTTTACCTAGGGTCTTATTTTTGGATTTATAGGAGATGATTCAAACTACTTTCCCCCTCCTCTGGTTCTGAACCAGTTCACTCCCATTAATCACAGCTTGCATGTTTAACTTCTTTTTCTTTACCTGGCCAGTTGCATTAGACACACAAAATCCCTCCTCGAGAGAGGGGGCCTTGGTATCTTCAGTCCCTGATCGCTTAAGTTTTGGTCTCCATCCAGGGCTCGAAAAGCTGGAGTCCTGACCAAGGCTCACCAGCAACTGTCCTGGCACCAGATACCTTGTTTGGGCCATGGGTACAGGCCCTTGCTTGCCACTGAGGAAGGAGGAGGCTCCAGATGGCATCTCTGCCCTGGGTAGTTTCCTCTTCTGGAGGTAGATGACTCAGGTGAGTGATGCAGATGCAGTGCCCAGCCCCGCAGATGTGATCAGACCCAGACATTTGTAGAGGTGGTTTGGACACCCCGTCCCTTGGGGCTCTGTCCTGACACAACAGCAATCTGCAACTTGGCAATTCCCCTCTGACAAGGTCCTTTCTCCCCCTAAAACTCAGCATTTGAAAGCAGTTAAAAGCAATCCCAAGTCTCAACTAGCTCCTAATGACCCCTATGATCAGTTTTCAGCCTGATGCACTTTGAGAACTCAGAGCTAATCTCCTTCCCTCTCCAACAGGCCATCATGCAATGCTGACAGGCACTCAACTCCTCAACTTCACTACCTATTCTGCTGAGGAAGAAGGCCACTGTAGGCAAATGCTTACTTTTCTCAGCTTCTGTAAAATGTGTTGTTTCTTTTGTTTTATTGTATTTAAAATCTTGACTTTTTTTAGTTGGCATAATTCACCATCACTATAATCCACGCTGTTTATTAATACATATATATATATATATATAGCACAAAGCAGGCTCAGGTCTAGCCAAACAAATACCAATATTTAAAAAGGAGCTTCCTTAATATATACAAACCATTTCAACTCATCTCAACCAACGATTGCACTTTTTAAATAGGGACTGTGCTTTTCATCTTTGTGAAATCTGTATTGATCTCAAATAGTCTTTAATGTCAATCTGCAACTTACTTTCTTTGAAGTAAAAAATAAAAGAATTAAACATTTGCCCCATAATATTAGACAAAGTTTCATATTGGCTTTAACACTAAATTAGTGTTAGGCTGGTTATATTCAGGGTTTTTCTATTCTCTAAGGAGTAAGGCTGTGATTTGTTGAATTATACTTGAACTGGACCAGATGTACTATTTATTGAGCTTATATAATCTTGTTAATTTAAGTTTTGGCTTGTAAACAGTTGGAATTTGTTAGTACTTGTTTAATTATGTAGGAACTGTCACCAATATTAACTGATCTGTGTAACTGATTGCAAAGTGTTTCAATTTGTGTTTCTAAAAAAGAAAGATTTTAATAAAGAGAATTATAATGCATACATATTGGTGGGCAATTGTCCCAGCAACAGCATGCTTTGAGCTTCCCAGGGGATCTATTAAAAATCAAAACGAATAAAAGACAGTTTGGGGGGTGAGAAGGAAGCAGGAGGCCAAAATGTTTGCTTTTAAATAAAATTTCTAGAAGTTGTGATTCTTACCAGGTAGCTCCTGCTGTACAGATCGGGAGTGATTGCCGTCGTCTGGTGCTGAAGTTGAAGGGAACACATCTCAGCGGTTCACTCTGTAATTATCGTTACTACCCACTCCTGTCCCACTAGATATGTCCTCAGTTCCCCTTTTATCTTTATTTCTGAATGAACTGGGCATGGCTTTTCTCTGTCTCCATCCAGGTTGTCTTCTATCCTTCTGAAAGCACCATATAAAATCATCCCCAGCCAAGCACCTTCACCTCATCTCAACCTTTGTCTGTTTATGCTGTTTCCCTTCTGCTCTCCCTCTACCTTTGCTGATTTTTCTTCTTTTCAGCAGACTGTCCTCCTCAGTGCCCTCCCAGCTCTACAGGGACCTTTCCCACTCTCCAGCCTTCTCCCTGGCTCACCTCCATCACCATCAACCGGGGCTCCTGGGCGGAAATACTCAGCCTCAGTCAGGGTGCAGTAGAGATGTGCTTGTACTAAACAAGGACAAAAGCTAAGGGCAAACTTCACCTTCAGCTTTGATGAATTCACTCAGTGGAAAACACTAGGAGGAAAACTGAGACAAGGCAATATCCAGTCCATGTGCAAGGCAGGGCACAGAGCACCGTCAAAGCACCAGTTATGCCTCCCACCACACGCTGAGCGAGGGAAATGGATCTGTCTGCCCCACTGAATGGCTGAGGAAATGGGTCACAGGGTGGAAAAAGACCAGCACTCAGGTTTTCTGACTTCAGTACTTCAGTGTCTTTTAAGTAACTAGTTTGCAGCTGAGGTACACATGTAATGTATTTTAAGCACCAGTGGTTTCAGTTCTTCTGTCTTGGATGCACTGAAACCTTTGCACATGTGATTTTGATACCATCTCATCACAGCTATGAATCTGTCTCAGTCTAGAGGTCAGTCAAATCAATTTCCTAAGTGTTAACTTGGCCTCATATATCCATAACAAAAAAAATCCAAATCATGGTATTCAAAATGTAATGAGTTTCCAGTCCAGATTTTGTCACGCTTCATTTTCTTGTTGGAAAGGGGAACTTCAGGTGTGAAAGATACCAGAAGTGAACACCAGACCGCACCCAAATACCAGCTTGGCCTTTTGACACAAGGCTGTGACTGACCTCACTTGGACAGCCATCCTGCCTGACCTGTAGAGCAGACCAGGTCAAGGCTGTCTGAAACACAGGAGCCCTCCCTGAGAAGGTGCGGGAGGTGTGCGGGGAGCCAGGGACATTGCTGCCCGCCCTGGATCAGGCAACTGTGAGGCTCAGCCGGTGGACATGCTGCCCTGATGCAACAGGGGCCGGGCTGACCGGCAGCTTGCTGCTGCACACACCGGTGTCGTGCAAAGCAGCCTCCCTCCACCTGCTTTTCAGCGCTGATGCAGCCTGGGACTCTGCCATGTTTGCGCAGGTGGCAGCGAGGGCAGCCTGAAAGAACAGGTTTGACTTTGCTTACTTGTCTACATCCGACTCCACCAATCTTCGCTTATCTCTGTCAATACGTTGAGCACATCCTGCCTGATGCAATGCCACGATGTGAAGCCATGGGAGTATGCGGTAGGTATTTGTGAAGGAAAAGTTCTCCCTTCTGTGGTGGAGAGCTGGACAAGGAGCAGGGATTATTCCCACAACATCTTAGTGGAACTTGGTAATGCAGCAGTGAAACAGAAAAACCCTCCTTTTCCCTTGTACAAGGATCAGCAAGGCCCAAGCTGGCCTTGCTGGCCTGGTGGCCAGGAATCCCTTCCACCTTCCCTGGCACATCACACCTCCCCTTTGCTTGCCTTCAGCACAGCTATGGTGCGTTGGCAATCTGGCCCCGATCTTTATGAAGCACACTGTCTTGTCCTAACCTTATATATTTGCAGCACCATGGAAACATGACTCCCCAGATGCTGAAGTGAAAGAAGCAGAGGTAGTTTCCATCTCTTCCCTCCTGGCTGCCCCTTTTACTGCTAACATGAGGCTCAGGAGGGTCCTGGCAGGCGTCCCAGGGGCTTGGGAGTAGGGAGGGGAGCGGTGGGGCCACCAGGATCCTTCTTCCACACTGCAAAGATGGTTTCCTTAGGGTTCATGTGCACACAATTGCATCAGCCTACTGCAGGGTGAGATACCTAATCAGATACCCAAGGTAATTAAAGCTAGTGAGCGCTCTCAGTTCACATTGGGCTTACTCTGGTTAAAGGACCCTCTGCTGGGAGCAGCAATCAGCTACCTGAAGTAGCTTCATTTAAATTGGAATAGGAGCAGACGTCAAGTTTTAATTAATTGGGTCAGGTCTGAATGAGTGAGCATTTCCAAAGCTTTTTGTGAGCCAGAAAGCTGCACTGGGCAGGCTGAATCCAGCCTATTAAATGTTTAAATAATTGCCAGGCAGTCTTGGCAAATATTCCTCAAGGTAAGACAGCAAGTATCAGCAGCACAGCCCTGGGTTGGGAGGCAGCTTTTCCAGCCTGATTTCTTCTTGGTGCCTTAGAAACGAAGGTTCCTGTTTACAAGGTGTCCTCCCCTTATTCCTGAGCCGTGTCTAAGGACATGCATATTAGTTCCACCTTCCTTAAACAACGTCTTGGTGTCTTTAGAGGACACAGGAATCCTGTTTTGTTTGTGGGTTTCTTCTCCAGCTGGGCTGTGTTTGCATTGCAGGTAGTTTATCTCTGGTAGATAGCAACGTGTTCTTGGCAGTAAACTTTCTCCTTGAGCTCAGGGGGTGTTGCACACCTGTGGTGGGGAACTAGGAAAAATTTGCCTGTTAGTATCACTGCTGAGATGCTGAAACCAGTTTCACAGCAGTGCTATTAGTGCTTTGTAGAGGTCCCAGCTCCCAGGATGTAGGCATGTTGGAGGGCAGCGTGCTTGTGTGCATGTGTGTGCGTGAGCAAGACTGGCGCTGCCTTGCATGGACTTCAGCACTGAGCAGCTGGCAATCGGATGTACTTTGCCAACATTGCAATCACAAGGAAAATTGTTTTGGTGTGTACGCAAGTCAAGTTTCTAACAACCTTTTTCACCCTGTTCGCTATTATTTCCCAGAACACTCTGTCTGTTGGTATGAGCTGTGGTGGCGAGCTTGCTGAGCCACTGGCTGCACTGAGACATACACGAGGACTGGTATCGGTGTTCCCCGAGGTGCCCTTGCCACAAAGTACAGGGTCTCTGGACACAAGACAGCCCTTAACCAGGAGTGCTCATAGAAGATCTGGCTGAGTAAAAAGAAAGTACACTGAGACCAACAGGAAGAGCAGCCTAGGTCTGTGCTGATGCTAATGGGGATCAGCACCGCTCCAGCTGAGCTATTCCAGTGCCTATTTCCATCCAATTGCAGTCGGGGAAGATGAAATGTTAGACAGGATATGCTGGATATTATCTGCCAAGAGATCAGCGAGGCAGCCAGGATGCTGTATATGATCCCAGAAGCTTCACCCTTTTCTCTCACAAATTAGCCTGGTTGGGAGTGAAGGTGGGCGATAAGGGCTATTTTAGTGAGTTGGGGTAGGGATTTGCCATTGCCAGGCACAGAAGGAAGTCCAGCTGCCACAGAGGCACATGGAGACCTGGCAGTGCCTTGTGTGACTGATGCCAGGCTGTGTATGAAATGGACGCAGGAGGTCTGAAATAAATTGGTAGGGCTGTGCTCATGGGTATTTCCCACCAGCAAGCTGATGTCCCTGTGGCTGCACATTCGTAGGCTGAGTGTTACCTGCTCCTCTGCTTTTCTCTTCCTTCAAAGGCAGATTATGACTCACGAGTTGCTGCTGTTCAGCCATCAGCATGTCTCTTCCCAAACCACCTCCGTGGGGTCTGATTCCAAAACCACTGGTGAGAGTCTGGTTGAATCGAGGGCTATTTGAGCCTCAAGGTAAGTTAAGTACCTGTTTAAAACAGCATCAGATGCAAGCAGTGCCTAGCAGAGTGAGAAAGTGCTGGGCTTTTCACTGTCCTGTCAGTGAAATGACGGGGGGGGGGGGGGGGGGGGGGGGGTGCGCGGGGGACGGGAAGTGAAAGAAACCTGTCAGAAATACAGTTTGGGTGCATTCCCCCTAGGAGCTGCTCCATCTCTCTGCACTCAGGGCACGTTCATACCATGGCAAGGAATGGCGTGAACTCACTTTCACAAATTTCTTCTTGCCAGCCAAGCCAAGTGGGAAGTAAATGATGTTTGCTTAAACCACCCTGCAGGTGGTCTGAGCGAGCGGCTGTTAGCTCAGAAGGAGCAGGGGAGCCGTGTGTGCACCAGGGGTTAGCGTGGGTCAGCTGATACGTGATAACTGGCACTGCTGTGGGATCTTGATTGTTTGTGATTGTGTGAACACGCCTGAAGATGCAGATGGTATAAAGCCGAGCGGTGCTCGTGAAGTTTTTGAAGCTCACATCTGCACTTCTTTGGTCCTGGAGGCTTTCAGCAAAGACCACCCACTGAAACGAAGAAGAATCATTTTCCTGAAATGCAAGGGACTAAGACATGTATTCAGCCTCTTTCAGCACCCTTCTATGATCCTGTGGAGCCTTTGAATTCCTCTTTACCTACAAGAGGTTTACGATAGCACAAAATGAGTCCCTGCAGGAAAAAAAGATGCTTTCTAAGGGGATATGGGTTGTCGAGGCTCCAGGTCTTTCGTCTTTAAAGATTAATGCTTCACGGTGAGTTGTCATAGGTTGGTAAAATAATCCTTTCCCACCGCTTTCCTCATGTCAGCATTTATAGAGCTCCAGTGCATTGTGGCTGATGTTGTTACATAAAGATTTATGAATGGCTACAAATTTCAAAGGCATATTGGCAACCCCAAATCCTGAAAAGCCAGGAGTCAGCCCAAGCCCTGCCCTGTTTCCCAAGAAGTTGTTTGCCAGCTATTTCTTCTCCTAACTTTTTTTTATTATTAGTCCATGAACTTTAGGATCTCTTTATTCACCTCCCAGTTTTTTGAGCATTTAGGTTGCACTAGTTTCAAGTTTTCAGATCTTTCATCCACAACCTTGAGGGCTAGGTTCATGCTTTGTTTATAAATGAATGTTACAATTCCCTTGTTTCAAGGAGCTGGGATTTTAGGATAACTTTCCCAAAGCTATGATAAAATCACAGGAGTTGCCAGCAGTGCACAGAGTCTCCTCTGTTTGAAAGAGGAGGCACGGGACTGCAGTGAGCTGCAGGCATCACTAGCTACTGCCGTGTTAGTGAGTCAAATAAAAATAACATTGTGGTTAAACATCAGCTCTGCAGCCCTAGCTAAAGAAGATAACCTCATCTCTCCCTCACTGTAGTGTTTCACAAAAGTGCTGCCTTTGTAATCCTCCAGATTAATGTTCACACTCAAACTCTCTGCCCCAGAAGGCCCCTGCACGCCTGGCAGAGCGCAGTCAAAAGCATAAAGCCCTCTCTGGGATGCAGAGGCTGGTGCTAGCCAGACACCTCCTGGGACACCTGGCTGTGGCTGCTTTCAACCTGGGAGCATTTCAGCCCAAGTGATCTTCCTTTCTTCCCTCTCGTTCCTCTTCACTGTTGCTTTGATTTCAGTTTCGTGCCGCCTTTCACGTAGCCCCCCTCGCCTTGCATCAGATCCCTGTTGTCTGTGTTGTCAACACAGCTGTTTAAATCCCTTCCCCCAAGTACTCCTCTGCTTTCCAGAAAGCTCCTGCCCGCTGTTCTGGGTTTGTGGCTTTTTCTCAGGTCCTGGGCTGAGCTCAGATTCCTGTTTGGACCAGCGTGAGGTCAAAATAGAAACGGACTCAGGAAAATCCTCTGCTTCAGCAAAGCCTGATGCTCGCTGACTGAGCGCTGGTGGTTGCTGCGGCGCTCCATCCTGAGACTGACGGGCAATGCAGAGTGAAGCGAATGATTAGCATTATTAAAAATGCTTTGCAATTATACAGCACCTTTTCATCTAAAGATTTCAAAGCTTTGTAGCACTGACACAAAGTTATTTATTATCCCTGGCATTTAGCAGAGTCAGGAAATGAAGGAGAGCAGCTAAGAAGCCTTAGGTCATGCAGTAAGTCAGCGTCAGAGGTGGGAACTCGGCCCCGAAGTGCTGACTCCATGGCTCGTGCCCCAGCACAAGGACACACCTTGCCTTCTCCTGTGCCAGGCCACCTCCTTGGGGGGTGCAGAGATGGAAGAAGCACTCGGCCAACCTGGAGGGTCAGCACAGCCCGGACAGTGCTCAGGAGGTGCCCAGCTGGGAGCAGCACCAACCATTCCTGCTTCTTCCCCCAGGAGCCCCGTGCACCCCACCGAGGGGCTGTTGTGCAACCTGGTGTGGCTGGGGCTGCAGTCCAGCTTGCCACAGCACAGCGTGGTCAAGACCACAGCAGCCAGTGACCTGGAGGGCCTGGAGGGCAAGGTATGGTATGGTGTGCCCCTGAGCTGAGCATCATCCCTGCAGCCCTCATCTCTGGCACGCTGCCTCCAGCCCACTGGCTGTACACATGCAGGAAGACTACAAGGACCTTCCTTGACAGGGGACATCTCTACTGACTCTTCATCCTTGATACCCTAGAACATGCTATGCAAGAACTGATTAGGACCAGAGGTGGTTTTGCTTATATCAGCACTGCAGCCAGGCTGCTACTCTCCGACTAGGCAAGCCCTGGCTACAGGGAAGGTGCAGCAGCACTGACTCCCTCCAGACCGGGTGGTTCAAGCCTGCCAAGGAGCCTAGATATACATGCAGACACCTGCCAGGGTATCAGAAATACATTTCTAAGAGGTTACACTCTTCGGCTGGCTCAGGCTGCTGTGCTGTGAGATGCACTGGGTGCCAAGCCTCTGAGCTTTGCAGCAAGAGAGCTGAAAACGTCAAGCGCTTGTGCACTGACACTTCTCTGACTTCGTCCAGTGCTGGGACTTCAGGACAGTGCGACAGCAGGGAGGAAAGCCAGAAGGAGGGACTGAAGAGGAAGAGTGAGAGGAAAGAGACAGAGAAAAAAGCAGATGTGAAATGAGGTGAAGGGAGGCAGGTAGACCTCTAGACCTCACTGGCCAGGAGAAGACCTTGGCTGAGTCTCCTGGCCCCACTGAAGTAAAACACCTTTTTTTGGTGTTTACCACAAATGGTGACTTGCACAGTTGTATTTTTAAGGTAAAAAAATTATTTCTGAAAACAGCAACTAATCTACTTCTGCTCTTCCACTGTATTGCTTATTTTTACCCTGGAAATATCAGGAAAATCCACTGTAGTCAAGTTTTTTTCTGTGACAACTTGAGATGCCTCTGGTTTTTTAATGATAAACAGAACCTCACTTAAAATGTTATACCCCTGTGATCAAGGCAGGCATGACTGATACAGCTCCAGACTTTCAAGGGGCTTATTAAATAAGTAACAGTAACTAATCCAGTGAACTTCACTGGGATGAGATTCCAGGACTGGGGATAAAACTCTAGTTAATTAAGCATAACTTCACTGGGGATAAAATGCTGGCAAGGGGAAAAACTTGAAGACAGAGACGGCAGTTGAATGAATTTCAACCTCAGAAATGATACGAAGAATAAGCAGTCATTACAAGGCATCATTTTAAAAAGCAAAATAACTGATCAGGTATAAAAGCTATGTCTCAGAAGTGAGTCAGAGTTTTGTCTTTTAGAGAATATTAATAAAAATGGGAAAATGTTTTTCCTGGTTGCATATTGCTGAAGAAAACAGGGAAGGAAAAAGCGAGATGACATGGGATAGAGGTTAATGTGTATCAGGTATGTGCAAAACTCAAACCCACACTTTGCCTTACCTTTCACTGAGGATGTTAATCATGTGGCTGCAGATGAGAAGGATAATGGGATGGGGGTATGGAAATGTTCACAGCCAGGACAGAAGCAAATCTCAGGGCTTCTTCCTGCACTGAAGGCAGAGGAACGGGCTAATCCGCATGCCAGGGCTCTGGAAGAACTGGCCTGATGTCTTTAGCAGGCCCCTCAGTCAGGGACAGGAGCATAGTGAGCCTGTACGGAAGGAGTGAACGGATCTGAACAAGAACAGGCATGAAGGCTTCAGCCTAATAGTATATGGAAAGTTGCAGAAGAAATGGTGAAGGAAAGGCTAGCAAAAGAGAGGGAGTTAATGTAATGGCATGAGATTAAATGGGCTTATCAAACCCATTTATCTTTCTTGGGTAAGGCAAGCTGCAAGCCATTTGCTTAGTGAAGGACATAGGGTGGATCTCACCTATCTGGACTTAAATTGCACATTTCATATGGCGCCATGTGGAAAGTTCTTAAGAAATGGGAGAAGTGATTTAGCAAAAGGTGTAAACCCTGTAAAGAGAGCAGTGAGAGCAGTGCACAGCTGTCAGGCTGGAGGGCAGTTACCAGGGGAGTGTTAAACATCACTACTGGAGACCTGGCACAGTGCTTTTGTAAATGAGCTTGGCACTAATGTTAGTGGAGAACTGGTGAAATTGCTGATGACAGAAAACATGAAGCAACCTCAAAGAAGGCTTGATATATTGCACAGAAAATAGCAGTCAGCAGCAGAAACTGGCAGTCATAGGCACAAATGACCAAACCCTTCCCTACAAGCTAGCTGGCAGCTCGCACTTCGATCACTGAATAACTGGCTTGCCAGCACAGTGGAAACAGGTGGTGAGAAATGCAGTCCTGGAAGGCAGCGGGAGAGGTGCAGCCCAGGCTACAGCAAAGGCTGGGGTGTGCTCAAGGAGAGGCTCTCTCACTTCACTTTGCAGAGCAAATGCCAAGAGCAGGAGGATTTCTCTGCTAAATACTCCCAGGAAGGGAGAGGGAAGAGCTGGTATCAGGTGCTAAGGGCCAGTGCTGGTACAGAATAAATGACCAAAAAGAGGCATCAGACATTTTGGTCAGAAGCTCGTTACTAACCGTTTGACGGTGTGGTTCTGGAACAGCCTCCCCATTGCAGTCGTGCCTGCAAAATATGAAATTGCTTTGAGGACGGAACTTGGTAAGTTTATGAAAAGGACTATATCACATGATGCCTGTGATAGGAGGCCTGGTGGCACAGAAGTTCCTGCCAGTCCTATGCACAAAAGTAAATATTCTGTAACCCTCTGTCAATATAAATATGGAGCATGTGATTATACACACACAGAAAGCAGGCACATGATTTCATTAATCATGGGACCTCGGCCTGTCAAATAATAATTACAAGGCAATAACACACCTTGTTTTAATAAATGGCTCCCTAAGATTTTCTCCCACAGTAAACCAGTAAGAAAGGACAATTATTCTGAGGTAAAGGCAGTGTTTCTGTTTCTGGTTGTTAGCTTTTAAATGAACTCACTGTCTGGAACTCTTAAATCAAGTACTCTCATTTTTCTGCACATTTCACAAGTTCAGCCCTTCCCAGTCTTTTCAGATGCGTGATTGCCCTTTGTTAAGGCAAGAATGAACAGATGACAACTGCAGCACAGAGGAGACATGCCTGGAACAGTTTTACAGAGCAAAGCCCGTTCTAAGGCTCCTGCCAGGAGGGTGTACTCAGAAATGTGAAGAGGGAAGGCTTTTTGTGCAATGTGAGGGGCCAGTCCTGGAATGCCACGACAGAAACAGGCAGAACGTGGTCTGGGAAAATGTTTATCCAAAGCCATCGCAGTAGGTGACCCTTCATTTCCACGCTTGGGCAAACGTGAGCCAGTTGCTCTCCACCTCCCAAGGGTGCTCAGCCTTGGCGGGTGCTGCACACACTGGTCTGCAGCGCAGCCTGGTTCCCAGCTCACCAAGGGAGCTGCAGGAGGTTGATCAAAAGCAACTCTAATTACTGAGCATTAAAAAAAGTGAAGGCGTGTTTCAGTGTCCTTTTAACCTGGATCTGACGCTGCCTGATGAAAAGTGGGATTGCTGCCCTTGCAGTTCACTTCAGGAAGGCACCTTTGCAGAAGATGCAAAAATAAAAGGAGGCTGAAGGATCAGAAAGCAGAAGGCCAAGAGACAGGCAACCGAACAGAGCAGATTGATTTAACAGATACATTTGTGCTGTCTGCTTTATATGTGGAAATTCATATTCCAAGTGACACAGTCACAGAATCGGTTGTAATCAAACAGCACTGCTGAGGTGTTGGGAGCACAGATGCTGCCTATCGAAAATATTTAAAACAGCAAGTAAAACTTTGAAAAATCCATCGTGGGGAGCGCAAGGGAAACGCTGTGCGATGTTTCAAGTCCTCCCTGCTTTTCAGCGCTCCCTCTGGTGCTGGAGGTCAGATGACCGATGTGGGTCACCCCAGCTAGGGCTCCGATAAACCCCGATGATGAAAAGCAAAGGCCGGCAGGGAGCCGGGGGGCGGCGCGCAGCCCCGCCGTGGCCGTGGTGCGCTCGCCGTGGGCCGCGGGGGAAGGGCCGCTCCCCGCGGTTTGGTACCTCCAGCCAATGGATTCCTCCCCTGGGTGTTACGGGAGGGCTTGGCCAGCGAGTGAGAAAGGGAGGGGAGAGTTTGAAAACAACCCAGCAGGCTCGAAGGAAGGAAGGCAGCTAGAGAGTGACCTGCGCGCCTCCGTGCAAGCATTTTGCTCCAGGTGATCGGCGGCGTTAGGGGTGGAAGCGCAGGAGGGGCCCGGTAGCTGCCGGCGGGTCCCCGCTCGGCGCGGCGAGGTCCTGGGCGCAGGTACCGCCGGCACGCAGGAAACCCCGGGGAGGGGGCGGTGAGCTGCACGGCCCGCACTGGGTGCTTGGAGCTGCCAGTCGACCAGAAACGGGCGAAAGAGGGTTTTGGTTTTGTTTTTTTTTTTTTCGCTATGGTGGGAGGAATTCTGCCCTTCTGTGTTGATGGGGTTTCGGTGGTGTTGTGCTGTTAACGTGGCTGGGGGAGGGAGGCTGGGAGGGAGTAAGCGGGTCTCCACAGCGCAGAGATTAGTATGTGATCAGCTGTCTCCTCAATATTGCAGGGGGTTTTGAGGTTACAAAAGGAAAAAGAGGCAATAGCTTTTAGCAGACTGGTTGACATAATGGAAAAATACAACAAATCTTTGAATCTTTCTTGCATATCAGCTCTTTTCCAGGTCACAGTGTTTTAGAAAGCAGAAAGTATGTGCAAATCTAGACGAGATTTTCAGTGATTGATAACCCAGCTGCTAATAGAGACATTCGTTAGAAGAAAGCAAAAGCACACCATGTTCTTGTCTGGAGGTGTGCTGGAAGGTTCAGAGGTTTTCATCTTTGGGTTACTGACCCAGCTTTTGGGCATCTTGGAAGTGATCCAGTCCTGAATTTTACCAGAAAATCCTCCAGCAGTCTTCCACTGTGCTTTAAAATGGGTAATTGGCATGATGTGCTGATCGGGTATTTTGTGGCATCTTCTCTCCTACAGGTTCCGGTTACTGTTTCAGTTTCCTTGCCACCTCTTTCCTCTTCACTGAAAAATCTCTTTAAAGCCTCTCCTCTGTCTCTCATGGGAAGCTGAATTCCATGGTCTATGTTAACAGATAGAATTTATTTTCCAGATCTTGGTATTGACACTGTAGTGGTTTGCTTGGTATGTGCTAGTCAGTGGAGGTGCAAAGAGCAAACTAGAAATTATTTTTTGATTGATAGGGAAATAACATCTTCTGAGGTTAGGTTGCCGCTAGGTTGCATGTGAAGGAAGTCCTGTGAGAGCATGCTGAACTGCCCTGACTTTAAAATGTCTGAATTTTAGTGTCTCCATGAGCAAGAAAGATTTTCTTTCTGTCATTTGTCTGATGGGGAAAGTATTTATCATTAAAAATACAGCAATCATGCAGCACATTCTTCTAACAGATCCACTGTTGTTTTAATTCTTAAACCTGTTTTTGATGATTCATGCAGAGGTGGGCCAGTAAATTAATTCAGAGGCTCTTTCACAAGTAAAGCTTGGCTCTTATTTCAGTCAAAATTGCACTGATTCGGAGTCGAATTATAGGGGAAAAATATGTTCAAATACTACAAAAGTCAAGTCATAATCTATTAACTAGGGATGATTCTCTTGCTGGCAGCTGAAAAATCCTGCAATACAAAAGTTCTAAAGCAGAAGGGAGCTGTATTTGCTTTCCTCAAAACACTGGACTGCTGTTGCTTGGCTCTCCGCGAGTGACAAATTACAGAGAGAAAACAAAGGGTTAGCTGAGTTTTTAGGAGAGACTGTGAATGGAAGCAAAATACATGGCAATGAGAGGAGACTATAATCTCTAGGTGTCTGGCCTCAGGCTTTGCACAGAATAAACAGGGTAAATGTAAACTAGAATAAGGTAGAAAGTTTGGAAGGTTGTGGATGGATGTGCATGGTTTAGCTGTCAATCTTAACACTGCACTGTGTTAAAGACTTTGAATGGAGAAGGTGGCTGCTGTACCTTTACCCGTTGGATTGCCTGAACAGTAGGGCTCCTGTCTGCCAGCTCTGGGGCAGCTGCCGTGGTTCCCAGTCTCCCTGCCTGAACCCCTGCCCAGTTAACACCCCATGCTGAAGAGAAGGTGGAAGGGTCTTGTGTGAAGGGACCAGAAGGTCTGAAATCTCCATGTTAGCCAAGAGCAACACATTATTGTTCCAATGGTTTTGCTTCAGAAAAAAAAACCAAATTGATTTCTAATTAAAGGAGGGGGATGCAGTGCTGAGGAGGAGCCAGGCACAGCTGGGAAGGTTTCCACGGCTGTCTGTGCTGCCAGGGCATGTAGGGCTCTCGTCTTTCCAGTCAGGTTCTGTCACTGGACCTGCAAACACCCGTCCGTTCCCTCGCGTGGTCTCTGGGTGCAACCGTTCTCCCAGTTGTAACCTAAAACCTGTGGGAGGTACTGCGAATTGGCGCTAACGATCCTCCTCATCGCTAACAAGGCAGGAGGTGATGACCTGGTGGCCTCTGCGAACAGACCGCGGTACGTCGGACAGGGAAATGGAAGCGGCGGGTCTGGTGTGTGTGCGGTAGCCCGAAAGGACACCTCTTCGTGTTCACGGATAGCGTAAACCAGCGTTACTTTAACCAACAGGCCAGACATCCCGGGTGGGGCAGGAGGGCAGCGCTGCACGGCCGAGTCTCTCGGATCCCTCACGCACCGAGGCGTTTCATTTCCCGCCCGCCCGCCCTTGCCCGTGAACCCGGCGTCGGTCGCTGTGCGCAGCTGGCCGGGCCGCGACCAGCAGCCGGACCGTCTCCTCACGGGCCCAGCCGGCCAGCCCAGTCTCCCCCTCCCCGCACGGATGGCTCGTTCCCACCCCCCCGGCGGCGCCCCCGAGATGGTTTCTCCCTCCCCCCAGTCCCCTCTTTATTTTTCCTGAGGGCTGACCCCACCCACTGGGCTCCGCGCCTGCCGATTGGCTGCGGCAGCGGGCGGCAGCCAGCCAATCCGCGGCGCCGCTGGCGGCCCTGTCGCTGGGGGGAAGAAAACAAAAACAAGTAGGCAGGGGCGCGCGCGGCCGAGGGGGCGGGGCTGGGCGGCGGCAGCGGCGGGAGCGCAGTGGCCGGTAACGGTGCCGCGGGCGGCCTGTGAGGGCAGACGGCCCGGCCCGGTTCGGTCTGGTGCGGCGCGGGCGGCCCTGCCTCCTCCCTGCGGGCGCGGCGGGACGAGGCGGCCCTGCAGGGTGCGTGGGGGGGGGAGGGATGGCCAGGCCGCGGGGCGGTGGTTGAGGGGCGGTTGGTGCCGTGCGGAGCTGCTCCCCCTGACTGACGCCCGCTCCGGACAGCCCGCCCGCTCTCGCTGCCCTGCCGCGTCCGGTCGCTCGGCCGTGGCAGCCAGGCGTGGCTGAACTACGCGCTCGGCGTCGCCGCCTCTGGCGGCGGCAGCGTTGCTGTGGCCGCATTCGTGAGGTGCGGGTGCACCTCGGCCGCAGCCAGACGGGTCAACGGCTGCCAGGCCTGTGCTGCCGTATGAACGTGAGGCGGCGGGGCCCTATACGGGCCCTGCTCCAGCAGTGCTCCCGCCGGCCCTCAGTCACGCCTTTTCTTAAGGGCCAGAGTTGCTCCGCCATTGATTTCTTCCAGCGGCGCGGGTTTTGTGAGGGCTAGCTAAATCTTACCTGGTTATTCTTGAGCGTGGATACAGAACAGCTGGTATTTGCAGGTCTCCAAAGCCTTGGTGATGGAGAGTGTTTACTTAGGGGGAAGAGAAAAATCACATAAGCTTTGTGCAAGTTCCTCAGGGATGTTTTGTGTAGATGTAAAGTCTTGATAAGTTTTGGAAGCTTTCTTCTGAGCGTATGGTGTTCCTAAAGGTTAATTTGCTGCTAATATAACTGCTGGGGTAGAATTGCCCGTTTAGGCAAAATATATGCAGTGGTGGTAGGGAGCTGAGCATATTCTATTCGTGGTTTTCAGTGATTTGGGAAATACCCTTATCTGCTGAACTAGTTTTAAAGTACTATTCTTATCACTGTTTAATCTTAAGATCTCTTGCAGCATTCTTGTTTTGCAGATGCTCAAATTCATTTCTGTGCATTTTGTTCCCATATTTTCTAACAAATTTTTGGGATTATTTATTCTGATGTTTTTAATGCAGAATTTCAGTTTCTGTTCTGTAGTTGATTGGTACAGTGTGGTGTATCTGTGCAAAATACAAAATGATTTTTTTTTTTTTTTGGTACGATGATAAATACCAGCATCCTGAAGCTCCAGCAGACCTGTTGGCTTGAGTTAATGAGAGGGTGCATTGCTACATCGAGAGTAGGACTCCTGATCCAGCATGACAACGGGAATTGTAAAGCTCAGTTATTCCATCACCCATGTTACAAACCAAGCAGGGTGCTGAATCTCCACAAGACAGCATATGAAAATTATGTTGTTATTTGTTATATTGCCAGAGGTGGAGAATTTCAATTAGGGTCCTATATGGAAGAAGTATTTCTTCACTTGAAATTTAGGACTTGTTTACAAATGATGAAATTCATGATTGTTATTTAATACAGGTTTTGTTCTTTGTTTTCTTTTTCAAAGAGGTGGACAGCTGATGGAACATTCCACTAGGAAGAATAAAACTGTTCTTACAGGGTAGTTTGCTCAGATTAGACTGAGATCCATATAAAAACTCTCTCAACCAGCAGTGACTGGGAACCCTTTTGAACTCCTGAATGATTGACTGAGGTAACTCAGGAAAAAACATTTATCAAAAAAATGGTGTGGGGCAGGGAGGACTTCTTATTACACAAAACTGTTAACTGTTTGGGTTGGTATTAGGAAATGCAAGATGACAACTTGATACTGTGCCCTAACCCAGAGTTTATTGCCAACGGTCTGTGATGAATCATTTGCAGTTAATAGGTCTGTGGTAGGCAAGTGGGCATGAAAGGGGGAAACAAGGAAAGCAGAAAAGGGGAAGGGAGTGCTGTCATTCGGTGTCACAATCTTGCCACTCAACGGTAAGCTGTTTTCACGGCAGCAAAAGATGAGAAAGGGGGAAAAGAAAAACAGCTGCTGAATTCTTATGGGGCAGACACAAATACCAGTAATATTCATAGGTCTGAGGGGTGATTGGTGAAAATCGTGCAGGTGAAAAAGTGTATGGGGAGTTCTGGAGCTGCTTAATCTTTTTGGTACCTAAAGGAAAGATGGATGATGCCATCTCTTTCACAGTGACATGGGGTGGTTTGTAGAATAGCAGCTGCTGGGAAGAGAGAAACAGAAAAAGAGACATGTTCAGCTTTATCCCTTGCAGATTGAATGGTGGTTCTAAGGAGTGTTTGAAGGGTGCAGAAGCACAGATGTGAAAACTTGACAGCCGTGTGTACATATACAGTAAAACATAAAAACTATGTCCTTGAGAGGAGGAACAAAAAATAGCTTATCTTAAAAGGGCTGGTCTGAGCTTGTTAAGTTGGTACCATTTTATCAGTATAGTTCACCTGAAGAACTTTTCTCTTGTGGATGCAGTTATAACATTGATATTGTATGCTCATGTAGATAACCACTTTGCAGAATGGGACAGTCTAAGTTGATAGAGGTGACTTTTATCAACTAAGAAAAGCTGCATCCAGAGGGCTTTCACCCTTAAAATAACGGCTTTTATCCTGCTACCTCCTTTATAAGCAACAGAACTGACAGCTGCTAAGACTTCAAGGCTTAGATATATGTGTTTGAGGGCGGTGCTGTCTCATGTTACACTGTTCAGCTTCCCAGGAACTTTTCGGTGGTTACTGGTAGTTAATTATAACTTAAAACCCCCTATTTTTGCATTGTATTTTGTGAGTGAAGCCTTTGCAGCTTTTCATTTCTTGAAGATTCGGTCTAGTGCTTTTCTTCTCCGTTTCTGTTTAGGCCTTGGAGGGAAAACATTAAGACTTTACATTTCACAGTCAGTTCTGTTAAGCAGCTATGGAAATAGAAAAGGAGCACATTTATATCACCCCAACAGGTAAGTAATATTTTCAGTATTTTTTACTTAAATTTGCTTAGCTGACTTGAAGTGATCTCTGTAGAAAAATTGTATTACCTGTTAATTTTTAACAGTACTGGTTTAATAAAAAAAAAACTTCATCAGAAATTCACAGAATAGTATGTCATAGTGTCCTGCTTGAAGACATTTATTTCAAGATTTGTTAAAATAATAAAATTAACATTTCTTTAACTTCCTAAATAGTGACTCTGAACTCCTTACCATCTGACTTCCAGTAGTGCTGGTGTGAAGAAGGTAATAACTTCAAAAGTAAAACGTGTAGGTGCGTTTGAGAGGTATAAATGCTGCTTTTATGTAGCTGTTCAGGCTAAAGTTAGAGGAAACAAATGATGACAGGCTTGACTGGAAGTGCGCTGGCGTGGGAAGAATTCACCGAATACCTGTTAGAGAGTGCCCTGAAGTGACTGTTCTACCTGTACCACAAACGTGTTAGTTACTGTGCTTCCAGTGCTTAGTCAAGTTTACACTCTTTCATGTTGTTTTCTGTGTCTTTGAATGATGATCTGCACTGACCTTTTTATACCAAAGAGTTTTTGTAGTTTTTAAATGTTTTTCAGGAGAAAATAAATTGTGTAAATGTGAAGATGGTATGTAATGCAGTTGATGTGGAAAGGTGCTCCCTATGACATCTTATTTTAAACCAGAATTAGTTTAATGTGGGCAATACGTTGCTTCTCAGCCTTTTAGAATTATATGTGGATAATAGGTGGGAAATGGTTTGATATCTAAATTGACCTAATTTGGTCAAATGAAATTTGTGTGTAGGTAAGGACTTGCTGAATGCTTTGTTAATAAGGCAGCACCACAAAAGCACAGATTTTAAGTGTGCCTGCTAGGCTTAATAGCAGGGTAATAAAACAAATTTTGATAACTTTTTAATATATAGTAAGCAAAGTCTTGAAGTTTATAGAACACTGTTACTGCTCATATATGTGTGTTATGATATAAAAATGAGAAGCTGAAAGGAAGATCTGCATCATTTTATATGTACTTTTTATGAAACTACTTTGTTTTAGAAAATTGCTGAAAAGTAGTATATCTGTTTAAGCTATATTTTCATCCTAACTAAGTAACTAATAGTGGAGGGCCTGCTGGTTGTAGTATTACGGAGAAAGAGGTTGCAGCTGAAAGTGATAGTGTTATATAAAAACCAGTTTAGTATGCAGTGAGAAATACTAAGTCTTATGGGTGGATGTTTCCTGTGGAGGATTTCCTTTAGTCTTGAACCTGAAATCAGGATTGTGTAAGGAGCTTGTACTGTAGCCTCTCCTTTTATCCATAGTCGTCAGATTCAGGATTGACTTGTGTTAATTGTTGGCCATTTTCTTTGGAAACTGAGGAAAAAAAAGTATGTGTTCATTGAAGAGTGTAGTTCCTGGACAGCCAGATTGCAGGTCTAAACTGGAGAAATTCAAGGGAGCATGGATGTGAAGAAGAATTCAGATTCATTTGTTGAGATGAACTGGTTGTGCTGATGGGGTCTCCCTGGGGAGTGAGAGGAAGGAAACTTGTTCTGTTTGGGTTTGTTGTTTTTTTCCCCTCTGCTAGCTTTATGCAAATCTCTCATTGTTTTATCAAAATGTTAGACAAACTGAGAAAGCTTGTTGTGGGGAACCTTTTCCTGGATGTGATGCATGCTTTTCTTTTTAGCTTGCTGCGAGCATAAAAGGAATGCTTTTGTGGGAGTAATGAGTGGAAAGATGAAGCTTAGATTGGAATGGCTGCATTATTGTTCAGCTATAGCGTTCACATCAGTGCACACTACTATCTAAGTTATTTCTTTGATCATGAAGGAGGCAGTTGCATCAACCTTTCTTGGTTTTGTAGTGTAGTATCCTCTTTGATATAGGTAAATACTTCGAGGTTGGAAATGTTGTATTAGTGCTCTTTGCTTTCAAAACAACTTTTCCTGAATCTGTTTTGAATTAAAAAAACATAGTTCTGAGAAGTATTGCCAAATGAATGTTGCTAATTAGAATGTATTGGAATGGTGAAGTAATACATTCAGCTAAGTTCAAATACATATTTGAAGTACTCTTCATGTTCTGGGTTTATGGCAGTGAATCTTTCTGTAAAGCCAGCCTGGCACAGCTGGAAAAGGAGCTGCTTCTGCATGCCTCATCATTGCATTTTCTTGGGTTGGGGCTATAGGTTATACCTTTGAGAGTCTACTGAATCCTGAAGAAAAGAAGGGCTGTGTACAGAGAGATGAGGCTGTTCTTTCACCTGTGTTTCCAATTTGCAAGGACTCCCAGGGTACTAACTGGAATGTAAATAGGTCTCCAGGTGCTTTTTTTTATCTTGACAGGTTAGCAAGGGGAAGAACTTTGAAAGGCTTTTGCTTCTAATGCTCTCAATAAGATACTCCACTAGACCATACAGCTTAAGTGGGGGACAGCCTTACTTTGTGAGGTAGACTTTAGATCCAAATTTTAAATGTGCATTAACTTCCTGAAAGAGTGAAATTATTGCACTTCTCAGTGCTCTGCGACATGTACAGATCTTTAAATTGTGAGAGAGTTTTTTGTTGGGTATGAAACAAAGCTAGTTATCTACTATATATGATTGTGCTGGGGAATAAACCATGGCCATTTCAGAAACAGTCTTGACAGAAGTTACAGTGAGGGGCAATCCATAGGGAAGCAGCAAGATCACACTGTTTCAAAAAACTTAGTTCTATGACTCTTCATTACTGAACTCCCCAGGCTTTGTATTAAATGGCATTTATTTTTGCATAACTTTAAAAACAAAAATAAAAGTAGTGATACTTCTGTATTCTTGTGAGTCTAAATCATTGCTTTTCCAGCTGGTGAGCTGTGTTTGAAATTCCTTGAATGAGGGGAATGTTGATTGATGATTTAGGAAATTAATTCCACTATGGAGACTAGTGTGTTAACATTAGTGAGTTCTTAAAGAATTTACTGTATTGGCAGTTTTGTTTCTAAATCAAGAGATGAGTGGATGGAGGGAGAACTAGGCATTTAGATCTTACACACTGAGGAGTTGTGATGGTTTTTGTTCAAAAGGGTGGGGTTTTCTGTGGTCTACCTGTTTATAAATGGTTTATTCACTTGCTTTCCAACTCCTAACATATGGTCTGTTTAGATGGTCGATAGTTTGTGCATGGGACGAAGGAGCTCCTTATTACCATGCTGTGTAGACATATGTTAAAGACAACATCATTTGCCTTAACACTGTGGAAATGAAAGTTCTATTTAATGTAATCCTTTTTAAATGCAATTTTTTTTGTATTCTAACATAAAACTGTTTAAAACTGTAAGAGATTTTTTTTTTCACTGTCCCCTTTTTAAGAACTTGAGAATCTAAGTGATGCTCCATTTTCTGGTGACGAAGAAAATGGTGGGTCTGAGGAACGAAAGGCTGAAATCAATGGAAACTGGATTCCTGCAACTTCAATTACTGAAGCCAAAATAAATGCTAAAGCAAAGAGACGGTTGAGGAAAAATTCTTCTAGAGATTCTGGGAGAGGAGACTCCGTTAGTGACAACGGAGAGACACTTAAGGTTGGAGCTGTACCAACGAGCCCAAAAGGGAGACTCCTGGACAGGCGATCCCGGTCTGGGAAGGGAAGAGGTCTGCCAAAGAAAGGTTGGTGTAGCTTAGTGAAGAGGGCAGCATGATAACCTGTCCCAAACATAGTGGGTTTTTTTCCACTGGGAATCGTTTTCATAAACCAGTCTCTGTGCAGGCATTTGGTTCTTTCTGTTAGATAGCGGGTGACAATAGGAGCTAATAGTAGGTGGCATTCTTACCAGAAAATTTTATATGTGTATCATCAATTAACTTATCTTTAAGTACCTTTTCTTAGCAAATTTAATATGCACATTTGAACTGTGGTGGTTCACAGGACTGTTAATGCCAGCTTGAAGCATGGTTATATTTGAAGAGTACAGCTTCAACCTCCGTTAATTCTTGTGCAGTTTCATACTGCTTATAGTATCTTACTGGAAAGTGATGGAAGGACTGGTTGCTAAAGTGGGAACACATCATACAAACACACCCTTTTCAGCATACATTGTTAGGAGTCAGGAGGTGGGCACAAGCAGTGATATATCACTCTTCAGGGGAGAGAAGTTAGACTGAACTCAGAATGTTCTTTCTGGTGGTCCTTGCTTACTCTCCAGTATTTTGCCAGGTGGAGCAGGTGGTAAAGGAGTTTGGGGAACACCGGGTCAAGTGTATGATGTGGAAGAAGTAGATATTAAGGATCCTAATTATGATGATGACCAGGTAGGAAAATAACTTTTTTGCAGTTTGGTTTTTATTTCCTTTATTGATATCAATTGCTGTGATGCTTATGTTAATGGAAAATTGACCTTTTGAGATATGTGATTGCCAGCCTGGCAGTACTAAATGCTCATTTTTATGTTTAAGAATGGACTATTGGCTAAAGACTTGTGCACTGACTGGTGTACAGGTGTCACAGTATAATACTCACAAACCTTACCCCATGAACCCTCTTTCCGTGCCTGACTAGGCAGCACCCTTTTCCCTGGTGTGTTCCTCACTGCTCGTTCCCATGGAGGTGGATGTTGCAGTGCTGCTCCATATTGCAATCAGGCGCCATGTTAAAAATGCAACACAGACTTTCTCAAGTCAGGAGTTTTAGTAGGGGGACAACGTCCTTTACAGATTTTTCTCTTCCCTGTATTCCCAACTCTCCCAATGTCTTATATCTCATTGGTATAAACACTTCAAACCAGTGCAAAGTTGACAGCCTGAATATTTTGTTTACATCTACAACATACTCTAAATAAATAGAAGATTGTACTGTACAGCCATATTATCAGGGGAAAACAAAGGGAGCTTTATAAGTTGAAATCACTGAGGGAAAGAAACACTGATTACAAACACCGACTACTAAAGTCTCTGAGATCAATACAATTGTGAGATTGTAAATAAATTCTGTATAGCATAAGCAGGGTGATGGTGGTGTCCTTAGAGCAAAGGCTGTTTGCTGTAGCCATAGCTGCTGAGAACGTGGTATGTGGGAATATCAAAACCTTCCAGTGTCCATTTTTCCCCTGCAATTCAACACTTTACATTAACAGATAGCTATTAAAAAGGAAGCTGATCAGGGCATAAAAGAAAGTTTAATAAAGAATGAGTATTCAATGGAACTTTGGTATGCTTACCTTTTCTAAGGTTGCAAACGGAGACAGATGTGATGGAAGGATAGGCTTTTGGACCTCTGGATCATGGAAAGCTTCTTTCCATTAAGTATTAGTTGGAAAACGTCTTTGTTCAGATTTCTGTGATCCATAGTGTTGCTCTGAATGTTACTGCTGCAGTCAGTGAAGAGTAGGGAACTGAATTACAGCGGGGGGATCTGGTCATGCTGGAACTCTGCAGGACCAGGTTTACAGGAGGCAGTTGCTGTATGATTCATTTTCCGCCTTAGGGAACGTCTTCACTTGCAACTATTCTGAAAATGTGTTTTCTCTGATTTGTACATGCTATCGCCTGTCTGGTCATCAGTCAGTAAGGAGGAGGGAGAACAGGCAGGCTTGCTGTCAGGGACTGGAGTGCCACTTGCAGGGAAAGGTGCTGAAAGTTACATCTTGTGCTGTGGCACAGCGATCTGCTGGGCTGGGACAGGAGTTTCTGTTGCTCTCCCTTCAGTTCGTAGTACGTAGGTAATTGATTTCTGTGTTCATGTGATGTCAGCAGAATCCTAGGAACAGACTTTGGGGTGTTTACCATCATTTAGCACTAAATTCAGCCTTGCAGTGGAGTGCAGCTAACAGTAAACATATAAGCAGCATGACATTTAGCCAGCAATGTCCACACTTTAATGGTAGAGACATAATCTGATGTTTTCTGGCTGAATACTGACTACCAAGACTAAAGCATTACAGATTTAGAAGATTATTTTAATGCTATTAGCACTGCATAAGATGTAAGAAGAGACAGTACTGTTTACAAAAGGTTATATGCTTTTTTTGTCTTTTAAAATAGGAGAACTGTGTCTACGAAACAGTAGTTTTACCTCTGGATGAAAGAGCATTTGAAAAAACTTTAACACCAATCATTCAGGAGTATTTTGAACATGGAGATACTAATGAAGTTTCGGTATGTCACATGCTTTTTTACTTCTTTATTTTAGGTAGCTGTAGCCATAGCTGCAAACCTGCAGCATACAACGGAATCCAACTGCTAGCTATAAATGAGTGTATAGAGATGCTGGCAAGAAATGTGCAGAAAGAATTCCTAAGCACTTATGTTAATTACATGAGCAGAAGCATATATGTAAATATTTAAACATAAGCATATAATTATTTATATATTTAAATACTATTACATAATATATATTTATATAATAAAATTATGAAATCTTAATCTGCTTTGTTTTTTCTAATCTGATTTAGGAAATGCTGAAGAATTTAAACCTTGGTGAAATGAAATACAGTGTGCCAGTGCTGGCTGTTTCCCTGGCATTAGAGGGGAAGGCTAGTCACAGGGAAATGACATCTAAGCTCATCTCTGACCTTTGCGGGACAGTAGTAAGCAAAACTGATGTGGAAAAATCCTTTGATAGACTGCTGAAAGAACTACCTGAATTGGTGTTGGATTCTCCCAAGGCACCACAGGTATATTTGTAAAGTTTTATGCTAGTAGTCAAAAGCTTTTTTCTTTCAAGTTGTGGCTAAAATTGATCAAGTAAATTGAAATAAGACTGTATTTTATAAACTGTCTGTGGATTGTCCTCCCATTTCCCAGGTAGTGTTTTTACTTTGACATGGTTCATTTAAATAAAATCTAAAAACCAAGCACATTATAATTGTCTACTTAGAATTACTTTGAAATTCAAGGTTTAATTAAGGTGTTTCTGTTCCGTTGCAGTTGGTGGGTCAGTTCATTGCTAGAGCTGTTGGAGATGGGATTCTAAGCAGTACCTACATAGATGGCTACAAAGGCACTGTGGATTGTGTCCAAGCTCGGTAACTTCGTTTTCTCTATATAGCTAAGAGTTTTCTATTCCAGTCTCAAAGGCAATGATCAGGAATTTAGGACTTCAGGTTAAATCATATGGTTCTCTATAACTTCCTATTTTTTAATTTAAAAATATAAAAAAGAAATCCACAAAGTCTACAACACCAACAAAATCCAGAATGACTCAGGTCAGAGGAGAAGTACTGAAACTGCCTGAAAAATGAATTAATACATTTGAGTTCAGCTTGCCAGGTTGTTTGTCCAGCTTATGTTTGAGGCTGAAAAAAATAAGCTGAAACAAGAAGTGATTATAGAAGGTTTTGTCCTTAGAAAAAGCTTTGATGTGATTAGTGAGTAAATATAACATCAGGACAGATGCTGTAAATATGTTGTGAAATACACAAGGGATTAAATGTTTTGCAGTGCTTTCTCAGACTTTGACTGTAATGCTTTATTCATCAATAAGTATAATTGTTTTCCATGACAGGGTGAGAAGTTTGAAGGAGCAGTCTCTGACAAAAGAGGGACATTAATAACTAGCTATGTTTTATTATTTTTCCCTCCCATAACTGTTTCAGGTTTGATACGGAGGTGCTAAAATATTGAAGCTTCTGAAAGCTCCATTTGTAATGGTTATAGTCAGGTCCTTACAGAAGGCAGGGAAATGCTTAGCTGGTTAACTTGAGTATTCAAATCGTGAAAATTGTCAGTTATACAGATGTCTGCTGTGACTTGAAGGATTGCAGCCTGCACACTGCACATCTGGGATGCTTTGCTGCCTTTGCTATTTCTTGGCCAGTCTTTTCTGCTCATTAAGTCTTGGTGAATAGAGTTATTGTTATTGGCTAGCCCCCAATATGAGGACTGGGATAACTGCTCCTTCTTTAGCTGGATGGTGCTTAACCGGATCTCAGACTTGTTTTTTTCACCTTACTTCCTTTTTTGTTCTTTTCTGCACGAAATGGCAAATTTCCCTAGTTCTCACCATCTTTTTCCAACTGCATATTTGTCTCCTGAAGTGCTGTTTTGGCTTAAGTTCTCAAGGTTTCGTAACTCTTTAGACCCAAACAGAAACTATTTCAGTAGAAAAGCTGTTCTTCAGTTTGGAAGCAACTCAAGTCTCTGGTTTGAGATACATATGCCAAGCTGCATTCTTAGAGAAGCCCAGATAGAAACCATGTCTGCCTAAGAAAATACTAACTTATTTCTTGCGAGGATGTTTCAGGTTCTGCACTGATGATTCAGACCTGCTACCATCACAGGATTGTTACCTGTCCTTAGCATGGTATAACCAAAAGCATAGAGGTGGCAGAAGGAGAATAAGGGGAGCTAGCTTGATGGCCTGTTGTTGATCCAGATGTCCCCATGGAGTTGCTAACTCTGACCACTTTCCAGGGATCTGGTCACTTTGCCCAAAGAGGAATGGCAGTGGGGGAAGTTACAGAAGCCTTTTAATGGCATTTTGAAATAACTTTTTAAAACACCAACTTTTGCTTTCTAGAGCTGCGTTGGACCGAGCTACTGTGTTGCTGAGTGTGACAAAGGGTGGGAAGCGTATAGACAATGTGTGGGGGTCAGGAGGTGGCCAGCAGTCTGTGAAACACCTTGTTAAAGAGGTAAGTGACTTTGACAAAACTCTTCTCTCTAGTTTAGCATTTGTCTGAGCTTACCTTGTTTGGAGTGGACTGAAGAGATACGTATATCCTGTAGCAAAACGATGTCTTGAGTGTTTTGACTTTTTTCTAATTTATTTATACAAAGTAGTTTTTAAAAACCTATGTAGATAATTTTTATGATTTTGTAGTATTTGTCAGTGGTAGGAACATATATATATGGTATTTATATGTAATTTATATGTATAAATTTAGTTTTGCTTTAAGCAAAACTTGAAGCACTTAGCTTTTTAAGAGCTGACAGTATAAAATGGTGAAGCAATTAGAAGAACCAAGATGAAACTGGCTAAACTAGATAAACTATTATTATTTCTTGGCATCACTGATTAAAAGCACAGTAATAAGTCAAAAAAAACAGAGGAGGAATCAGGAATGTTCAGAGATCCATGCTGTCAAGTAGGCAGATTTAAAGGAAAAGGTCATGTTACAGTTTCCAAGTTGTGACTGTAACAGATGATAGGAGAAAAGAGTTCAAGGGAGAAGATAAACTCAATTACACCCATATCGACATTTTATGTTGATATGCATTTTATAAAGCAATGCTTTTCGTGCTTGTGTGTCAACTGTATTAATACTGTTGATAGGTATTTGGCTTACACTGTGTTTCAGGTTGCTGATAATGTCTCAATCTAATTTCATTTATAAAAACTCTGCCAGCAAGTTTCAGGAACTAACTTGCTGCTGGGCTGACTGCAGATTATCAGAACAGTTGACAGCTTTTAAATTCTGTATCTCATTAGTGTTGGGCTTTTTTTTGTTTTAAAATTCATTAGATTGATATGTTGCTGAAAGAGTATTTGCTTTCTGGAGATGTACTGGAAGCGGAACGTTGCCTCCAGGAACTGGAAGTACCCCATTTTCACCATGAACTTGTATATGAAGTAAGGAGAAATCAGAGTCCCTTTAATAATTGTCGTAATACCAACAGGTTTGGTTTGGTTTTGATGTGCACACACAAATGCTCTGATGTTATTTGGATAACTAAACTGTTTCATGTAAAGTTAATGGCTTGTGTGCACATGGTGCAAGTGAGCTGCTGCTAACTGGGGGAAGGTCCAGAATTAACTTTTTGTTTGTTGGGTAGATAGCTGAATTCAGATTATTATAGATTCCTGAAAAAGAAGAGCTCAGTTTATTTTCTGCTGAGGACTTGCATCAAAAAGCCTTGCTTTTGTTTTGGTGTTTTATTTCCTTTTAGTTTCAGACATTTGGGTATTCTAATGGGTGTTACCTGTTTTCGTTAAGTTCTAGAGCTTCCTTTTCAGGGTGCAATTGTTCTATCTGGCACATTTGTAAAAGCTCTGAGATATTTTAGAATCAGACTATATGAGGGGAAAGATCTTCTTTGCTGTATCTGGGAAACTGTTCCCATTTGTACTCTTTTCATCTGCCAAATTGGGAAATGGTTGTTTACCAATAAAGCTGAACACCCACAATCTACAAAATTTTCTTTTCAGTAATTTACTCCTTTTAGAATTCCTTCACCATAGAAAAACAGAATCCTTTTAGTTGATGGGGCTTGTGGAGATTTGTAGATTTTAAACTTCTCTAAGTTCTTCTAAAATCACAAAGTAATCGTACATACAAAATAACTGAATTGCTGCCTGTACTGCAGCAACCGTAAGGATATAGTCACGTACCTCTCAAACCCAAGCCAGAAAGGCAATGCTTTTCACTCAGTCTAGTCCCTTCTGGTTTTCCATACCATTTATCTAAATAACTTTTCATCAATTTTTCTTTTCAAATAATAATATACTGAAATTGTGAGTGAATGTAACAAATAGACTTGTTTCCCCAGAAAACACGCAGTAATACAGTCACCCCTTTTCACACCTCATAGGCTGACACATGTACTTGAACCAGTTTTCTTTTTAGTTTAAATGTTTGCATGGTTTGTTTTAGGCCATTGTAATGGTTTTGGAGTCCACTGGCGAAAAGACGTTTAAAATGATACTGGATTTGCTGAAATCTCTCTGGAGGTCTTCTGTCATTACTGTGGACCAAATGAAAAGGGTAAGTGTGGTATTTAGAGTTGGGGTAAGGTCTTCCAAAATCTGTATAGCTTTTACTTTCTCTTAAGTACTACCTGTACTCTTGTTGACTGCTACTTTTTTTTTTTAATTCTCCATGGTCGTTCTGTATCCCAACACCTGTCACTGACATATGTACCATACGTGTACTGGAAGAAGTGCAAATGAATTTTGAGCAGTAGCTCTCTGTAAAAGTGCATGGTACAGAGTATTTGAATCTTCAGTCAAAGATTTCCAACTGCTTTTATGCAATTGAGTGGTTAAAACTCATCATCTAAAATGCTGCAATGTAACTTCACTTTTTTCTTAAATAGAAGTTTTCTTTTTACCCAGTAGTTCTTCATATTTCAAGTAGTACAATAAGGACCCACTTAATTACAAACGTCAATTAGAACAGCTAATACTTTTCACAGTTGGAGTCATCTCTGGTTCTGCTTCTAGGTATGAATATAGGACAGCTGTTCTGTCCCAGGGCAAGCTATGTACCGCACAAAGACTTGTGTCAAGGTATACCCAGCCATGCTGCTGGTGGGAAGTGACAGACTCATCTCTCATTGTCACTGGTGTTTCCCTCACTGCATAAACTGTTGAGGTGGAGACTTACAGCCATTTTCTTCATTTACATGGAAGAAAAATGATCTTTTCTTCCTTGTGTTACTATCCATGCAACAGCAGCCAGGCTAACAGACATTCTGTACCTTGCTTTTCCACTGACTTGTAGCTGCTTTACTCTAACTTTGTTGAAACTCTTCATAGCGTAAATGAAACTACATTGAAAAATAAATCCTCTGAGTGCAAAAGGGTATTTAAAAATTTGTAATAAAATCATAGCATAACTAGATCATTATTTGACTTCTCACACTGCAGGGCTATGAACGAGTTTACCGTGAAATCCCAGATATTAACCTGGATGTGCCACACTCCTATTCTGTGCTTGAGCGGTTTGTAGAGGAATGCTTTCAGGCTGGAATAATCTCTAAACCACTGAGAGACCTCTGTCCTTCAAGGTACTTGTTTGATTGTAGATGGGTAAAGGCACTGCTTTTTGTGCCTGCTGCAGGTAACAGAATGCAGGATCTTAGGACTGAAGTGTTACAGATTGGAACTGGAAACTATGGTGGGTGGGGAAGCAGAGGGCTGGACTGGTAAATGGTTTATTAAGAAGCTGCATTGATACGAAGCCTGTTACGTGGCGGCTGGCATAAACACTTGGGAAAAGTTAGCCTCTGGTGCGTCTCAGGCAGCAGGCCTGTGTGCTCCCCAGAGGAGGAAGGTCTGCCCCTCCTCTGTTTTGCTGATTAGCTTGGTGGAGATCAGTGCAGTACCGAGATGGAAGAGTCATGAGTCACAGTGATGCGTGTAGATGACAGTGGTAAAAATAATGTGAAAACAAAATTGCTTAAAAAATGGTTTAAATATACCAAATGTCATGAATAGAGTTCTAGAACAAGACAACCAGTTCTAATGTTTGTCAGAAGAAATTGGGACACTTATGTGGAATAAGCTCTACACACCTGATCCCTTTGTATTTGTCGTGTGGTTTGTTATAGTGCTTTTGGTTCGTTAGTTCACTTATTCAATAGCAGAACTAGTGTTGTTTGAACTGTAGCTAACCAGTATTCTGTGCTCTCCTTAGTGGTCACAATACAAATACCAATTTTCATTTCCTGTGGGGAATACATGTAAATTTTTTAACATGATAGAACTATTATTCACGATTTTATGCATCAGGAATACTGTTTATGAGAGAACTCTGCCTGTTTGGGTATTTTCTTCAGCTTCTTAAACCACCTTGACAGCTTGCGATAAATTTGGATTTTGAACACCCTCCATTTGCGGACTTCAGACTTGAGTTTCTGTCTATCTTGGTATCAAATGCTTTGCAGGTTTGGGGTGTGGGAGGGTTGACAGTCAACACTGCAACAAAAGCTCGACGGTACTTCAGTTACCGTCAATATGTTGAGAAGCATTTCTGGCTTATGTACTTCAGTTTTGGGTAGAAAACCACCATTCCTAGGCTTTCAAACTAGCATCTTTTACAAGTGCGAACATTAAAAAGTGAACAAAGTATAAAGCACTTGACAACACAGATTTTGAAAAGGTTCTTGCCAATAAACCTAGATGTAAGCGACCCTGGCAGTGCAGGGTGAATGGTTGGACTTGATCTTAAAAGTCTCTTCCAACCAGGTGGTACTGTAAGATTCAGATGGATTTTAAGGTATTTATCAGTAGTCAAGAATTGTCGGCTGATCTTGCTGAACTTGCACACCTTGACTCCCAAGACCAAAAGAAGATTCTTCTCAGGGATAGGTAAGAAAAAAACAAAGCAATGCTACTTTGAATTACTGAAAAGAGACTTTCTACTTTCTTACAGGGGCAGAAAGCGTTTTGTGAGTGAAGGAGATGGAGGTCGTCTTAAGCTAGAAAGCTACTGAATGTGAGAACCAGCTCCTGAAGCCTTAAATGTTTAAAGGGAAAATAGCTAACTATATATACATACAAACACGCATGCCCTTTTGGTGTGTGTATGTATGTATACACACAATATACCAAAATTTTAAGAGTTGCTTAGCACAGTTCATATTTTTTTAAAGGCATATGTTTTGGGTACAAATCGTTTTTGTGGTTTTCTTTTTTTAAATAGTTTTATAAATTTCAGAAAGAAAACTTCTGTCTTTGGGCATATAGTAGAACAACTGGCCACTCTGCTGTGGTGGTGCCTTCAAATAAGCTATCTTTTTAAGTGCCATAGAAACATTTATGACCTAATCATTCCATCTTTGCATCGATGTCTGTCTGCTGCTCTTTCTTTCAAGGACAGTGTTGTCATAAAATCACTGGTTTATACAAAGCTTTATAGAAGGGTCAAGTTAAGCTGCTGTGATCCCATTTCCATTGCTGCTGAAGAAATGTGCTGTGCTTTGGGAGGAAAAATAGCTGTTTCTTTGTTTTAAAGAGCCCAAGAAAATGGAGTTGGGTCATAAGATTAATGCATCAGTTCCAGGGGAGAACACTGGTTGGTTTTAACCCACTCATACCAAACTTGTCTTTTTTTTTTTTTATGTAACTGGAAAAGTGAAAAGTTCTGATAAAACATTAAAAAATATTTTTTGTGAAGCTCTGCTGTCTGCCTCTTTTCTTTTTAACAGAAGAAATCTAATTGTGTTCAGATCTCTGAAGTGTGTGCAATTACACCTCCCTTTTGTATTACAATCTACAGAAGAGCACTGCCTACTAAATTCATGGTAAGTATTTACCAAATGTGGTTTTGAGAACAAGCGACTTAGGAGCGTTTAGGCTGGCACTGGGATAGTCTGGTGCAGCTTTGCCAAGCCCCTTCTGAAAGACAAGATGGATCTAGGGAAGCCTCTCCGACAGCAACACCATGGGAACCCCTCCTGCTCCCTTATGTTTTTGAGCTTCGTGTCAAGATTTCAGGAGTTAGAAATGCTGGGAACAGCCCTGACAGGCCGAGCACAGGCTGCGCTCCGGGCAATGGGTGCTGCAGCGAGTCTGGTCACCCCTTATGAGACCAGCGAGGCGGCATAACCTGCCTCCTCCTGCTGTCTGCCGGGGCCTGGGTCTGGCCCTAGAGCAGCGCCTGCCGGGCTTCCCGCACCCGTCGGATTTGGCAAACTAAAGACGCGTTTAAAACGTCGCCTTGGAAGCGAGAAGTGGAACTCGCAGAGAACAACGCCAGAAGAGGAGCCTCCCGCCTCCCGCTCCCCAGTCCGGCAGCACTCCCTGCGTTCTCGGCCAACCTTTTAATCCGCGAGCACCGTCACAAAACGGGTACCTCCGAGCCACGGGTGCGGCCACCGCCGCGCACGGTCCCCACCGCCCCTTCCCGGCGCCGGGACTAGGTCCGGGGAGGTGGTGCCTCCTCGGGCGGCCGCGCCGCCTCCAGCGCCGCCCGCTGCAGCGCCTCCAGCTTCTCCAGCGACACCGACTTGAGGGGCAGCACCTTGGGCTTGCAGAGCACCATGGCGGCCGCGTCTTCCACCGACAGCTGCCCTGCGAGGGGAGAGAAGCACCGTGCGTGAGAGCCGGGGCTGGGCCAGGCCGACTGCCGGAGCGCCCCCGCCCGCCGCCGGTACCTTGCTTGGGCAGCACCTCCCGGAACGCAGCCTTCCCCTCCGGCATGGCGATTCTCGCACGGCGGCGCGCAGGCGCAGTGCCCTCTCACCTTCCGCGGAGGCATGCGCGATGCCGAGGGTGACGGCGCGCTTTCCGCGGCGATAACTACAGTTCCCAGCCTGCATTGTGTGGCGCCCGCCCACACACGTGCTTCCTCCGTTACCCCGGAGCATGCTGGGAATTGTAGTCCGTTGCGAGGCGCAGAACTCGCTGGGAGTTGTAGTTGCTGTGTGCGCCCCGGGCAGGGCGAGAGCGACACCCCCGGGGCTGCCCCGGGAGCGGGGCTGGGCTGCTGGCTCCCCAACAGCCGCCGCGGGAAAGGGCGGGGCAGCGCCCTGCGTGAGCAGCAGGACGTGGGGCCCGGCTGCCCTGGGGTTCGGTGGGGCGGCCGCGGCCTGGCTCGCTCCGGTGGTAGCGCGCCGAGCCCAGGCAGGCCAGGCCCGGGCCCACGCGGCTGCTCTCGGCCTCCCACTGCGCCGGGGCTGTTCGGCGCGGCGATGCTATTAAACCTGCGCGGGCCCGCCCGACCCCGCGGCATGCCGCTGCCTGCCCGCCCACGCTGTTTGCTGCGGTTCTCTGCGGCTCCCCACCCAGCCGGGCCTGCGCGCCTTCTCGCTGTGAAAAGTGGGGCTTTGGGTTTTGTTTTGTTTATTTTTTGTTTTTTAAAATAACCCCCCAACAGACACCGTCTAACAGATGGCCTTCGCCAGGGCATACTCCTGATTTTCATTTTCAGGCAGCGCCTCGGGATTCGCGATGTGAAACATGCTACTGTTTAAAATGTAAACAGTAGTAAAAGCCAGTGTCTTTCTAAACACTGTGGGCTTAAATGTCGCCAAACCTGATCAGCCAGTGCACCTGAGATCCACCACTAACAGGTCTGCGTTTTGGAGGATGGTTTGTAGCAGCTTCCCTCAGAAATGCCCCACCGGGAAGCCGTGGTGTGACCTGGGGTCAGTGGAGAATGATCGACCTGACTGTCCCTGATGCCCCAGCACTGCCCCAGTTAGGCATGTGCTGTAATTTTAGATTTTGCTAATGAGCTTGCCTTTGTGCCCTGCACACGTCACCTGCCTTGGCCTTTGCTTGGGGATTGACGGTTAAGGCTTGTAATCCTACTCACGTAGCCTCAGCAGACGGTGACAATTCCTTTAGTTATTCTGAGATGGAGAGCTTGCTTCTTACCACCTCACAGGAACCGGCTGTGGATGAATAAAATGAGGGAGACAATGATTTTTGCTAATTAGTCTTTTCCATTCTGCCTTGATGCAGCTGGCCGTGTGTTTCCCTCTACTAGCTCAGGCACCACACTGGACCTGTAAGCTGTGGGATCCAGGGCTTAGGTTTGCTGGGAGACCTGTGATAAAACTTTTGACTTCCAGTAAGCGGCACCTCTCTGATGGTTATTTAAAGCCTCTGTCTGCATTGTTCCAGAACAATTTCCTTTTTCCTCTAAGGCAACCTAGAGTAGGAAACTGGCGGTCCCTCAGGTAGCCCGCTTCCACCTCACTTGAAGCCTCGCCTGCTTGTTGGGTTGGAAGCAGCAGAGAACCTGCGGAGGGTGAGAGTGGGTCTCCTACTTCCTGCCTTTTGTGGAGTCGGCCAAAGATAACACTTCTGGTCTGGTCTGGGGCAGCATAGCAGTGGGCCTGTCTTGTGATTCACATATTCCACTTTCAGGTCAGAAGATTGGCACTGATGAGGCTCTAACATGGACGTGCTTGCTTGGGACATCCTTCACTACCCTTTGAAGTGCACAGAAATGTTCCCACTGATTTCAGTGGGAAAAACTCTTTTGTCTAGTGTGCTAGCCTGTGTGCCAATTAGTATTTCGTCCTGATTGGAAGGAAAAGGACTAGGGAGTGATTTATGAAGACTGTGGATGTTTGTAAGCCAGAGCATTTTAAATAGTACATAGGATTTGCAGATCAGTTATTTGGTAGCTGTTTGTTCATTTTTAAAAATGGATGCAGCATCTTGGCTATGGTTAAAAATAAATGTAAGAGACAGTCAGTTATTACTGAAAATCTTGCCTGTGAAACCAACAGTTATTCCTGGGGTAGCCAATATGGCTTCAGAGCAATAGAAGATGAACTGAAAGCAAGATACTGAAATCCTATTGCAGAACAAGTGTTTTGATAGTGTCCTTCACAGTGCCCATGACCACCCGGGGTCCAGCATTATGTGAGGACTGGCATTTATAGCAACCAGAGCCCATCTCGGTCATGTAGGGCATCGCTTTGCAAACACAGTTTTCCTGCCAAGGGGGTTTGTTTGCTTGGTGATAAGAAACAATGGTCAACTCTGTTACTCGAGCATTTTAGTGACTGAGAAGTGAAGCTGGCATCATGTGCTAAATCCATTTTCTTAGCTAGTCAAATGCCAGCTTGGCAGCCTGTCTAGTAAGCTGATAGCACTGGGACAGGCGTGATTGTGGAGACTGTTTTCAACAGTCTCTAGTAAGTCGGCTTTTAAGACACCCCTTTCCGTTTGGGAAAAAACAGTCACCACCTTCAGGACTGGAAGGGCTGGATGAGAGAGGAGAGAGGCATGGGCATTGTCTGCAGCTTAATATTGTACTCTTCAAAGTGCCTTAAAAACAGGAATGGGTTTAGCTTTGAGTAAGGTTGCTATTTATTCACTAGAGTGGTGTTGGCCGTCGTTAAGAGGCAAAAGCGTGGCAATAGAGGACCTAATTCCCCTTGTTTTGTTGAAAGGGGCACAGCAAGAGAGGGTGTGACTTTTCCAATTATAGATGAGGGACACAATCTTTTCTCCTGCTAAAGAAAGCACAGTTATACCCCATTTTTTGCCATTTTCTGCCTCTCGGGTCAGCATGTGCTTGAACATACACTCATTTCTCTCACAGGCCTTTCCAGTTGCCAGAAATAGCTGGAAAGATGAAATACTTTGCAAGACCCTTCAATCTGGGAAAAGCACTGTGCGCTTGCACAGTGGGACTGTGCTGAGTCAGTGCATTTTCTTGGTGCCACCCCATGTGGCCGGAGAAGTCAGAACAAGACCATCCTTGCGCACAGCTTAATGATACCCAGGTCTCAAGCTGTGTCCCCACAGCATGTGGCTTCCTAAAAGTCCTGAGACTTGACCTTCAGATTAAATCCAACGGTACTTGTCAAAGCATGAGAGTGGTATCCACGGAGAGGATAACGCACTCTAGGTTGCATATCCTTATTTTACTGAGGGCACAAACAAGTTATTCGTGTACACAGCAGAAAGCCTCACAACCACAAAACCAGCAATAATTTTATAAATGATAAGCTTGTTTTCCTCCTCCTCTTCCCAGATACTCTGAGTGCAGCAGTCAGCAGAGATGTGCATTGCTGGAATCCAGAGTTTCATAACGTGGCAGCCGCTTGCTGAAAGCCCTGCAGATACAAAACAACACTTACTTTAAGTCTTGAGAAACATCTCCTACTAAGTAGAAGAAAAAAGCATTTAGGTGAAGCAATGTTCCCAGTCTCATTTGTTTATGAGGCTTGTTTTTTGTCTTTATACTTTTTATATGCTTTTTATTTTCGTTCTGCATTTTGAGCCTTTCAAGTTCATGTTTTCCAATTTTTTTCCATCTGACAAGAAAGTCTGGAATCAAGTCCTTATTTTAAAAACAAAAATCTGGTTCGCAGTCCTGTATAATCATGGTGCTCCAGACATGGGGTGTTTAAAAATAAGGCTACTTTCACAAGAATTACCCATCTCAAAGGCGATTTTCTCTTCTAAGTAAATACTTTGTTGACAGTTTAAGAAGCTTTTACTAACACCTGATCTGTGTTTTCTTTCCAGGCAGATCTCTCTCTCTTTTCTTCTTTTCTAAAAATCTGGAGCTTGTTTCACCTCTAGATGTGCTGACGAGGTCAGAAATGTAGTGTACCAGCATGACTGTGACATGTGTGGAATAATGCAAACGAATGCTTTCAAAAACACACGCGCAGATTTCATGCAACTGTCCCCTTAAGCTGCTGAGTGGTACCATGGAATACAGAGCCCATGTTCTTCAGCAGCAGGAGGAGAAAGGTGGTTTATGTTTACTGGGTGGGATAAGGCGGGGAACAGAAAGCCTGAAGGAATCACAAATGCCTTCAGAGCCTGAAGCTCGATAGCTTGGTGTTTAACCCAGTCCTTGCTTTTGGAAGGGACTTAACAGCTCTTTCAGTTGAGCTTTCTGAATATACTTATTTTAAAGCTGTCCTTTGATGCAGTGGTATCCTCAAGCTGTATGCACAAGGCAAGAAGGAGATGACGTACTTATTCAGTGTGAAGATTTGTCTTTCACTGCTACATATATAAAAGTGCCTGGAAATGTATTATCCAAGGGACACAGAAATGGCTTTTTGATGGGCTGCTCTCCCTGCTCTCTCTAGCAGTAACGTTCAGTAAAAGCAGAGACCTGACTGCCTGTCTTATTGCTACGTGTAAGTCCCATTCCAGGCTCCCAAGCCAAATGTTCTAAACTGGCGTTTCTAGAAGGTTTCTGCTCTACTTGTGTGGTTTGAATCGCTTAAGTCTTTGGCTTTGTGCCTTGAAGTGCCAGCAGAGGCATGCTGTAATTGCTGTAAATGCACCGTCTGTCAGATTATTGTTTAATTATTCCAGCTTCTCACAGCCACGCACTGCTCACTGTCTCTCTTGCTGTCTTTATTTAATTGAGTGGAAAAAATCTGAGACTTGTGCTTCACTTACGTCACTTTGCATTTACCCAGCACTGCTGAATCCTACTATGAAGTCCCAGCTTTTGCATGCAGAAATCAGTCTTTTATATAGAAAAAATAATGTCAATATCTAAAGCATATGTTAGAAAGAGAATCAATATTTTAACTCATGGTAAAGTCAGACCATAAATCTCTTAACACAGTCAAATGATTGTATTATTCTCCCTTGAAACACCGCTCCTCCCCCTGAGAAACAAGAGAGTGAAAGAAAACTTGAATAACCAAGGCCGTGTCCTCACAGAGCAGGGCTGTTCTTAGCCTGTCGCTCTGTGTTGCTTCTTTCTTTTCTGTCTACTAACTCTCTTTCCTTGTGTGTCACACGCCTGCCTTTCCCTATCCTATTCCTGTTCATCTCTTTCAGAGTATTACCGGGATGTCAGCTCTTTCCTGAGATCAGCTTGCAATGACCAGTTCCACTGCCTACTTTTTACCATTTCAAACATCTCTACGCTTCCTCCCAGCCTTGCGACCAATCCGTTATTAATGTGCATTCAAAAAAATCATCTTTCAGAGCTCTCTCCAATGCCCTCCCTGTCCGTATGGCCTATAAAAAAACTTGGCAGCACGCTGACTGCTTTTCTTTCCTCATGCTCCATGCGTCTGTGACAAATGCCTGTCCTTTTTCTGGTCTTACATTTAGCTCTCAGTCTCTGAATCAGAACACTCTTTTTGTACAGCACCTTGCACACAAGATCAAGATCAAAGCTCCTATGCACTACCACAATAATAATAAATATTAGGGTTGCTTGCACGAGCTCTGCTCTAGTTTTCATGGCTCTGGGCAGCAGAAGTTTTATGATGTCCTTCTCGAAGATCATTCTGCTCCCAAATGATCTAGTTTTCAGAGGGTTTTTTGTTTTTTTTTTTTTCAGAAATCCTCAAGTGACATTTCCCTTCAGAGGTGTCCTCACTGTAACACCTGGCTCCCTGACTGAGCCAGCATCATTGTTGGGGCGGCTCTTTTCGCTTCCCATAACTGAACTGTAAGATTACTCATTTCAGATTATTTTCTCATTTGTTTTATTTTTCATCCATTTCTTTCCTGCAGGAAAGAGCAATTTATATAATGATTTCACTGTGGAATTAACTTCAGGCTTTACTGCTATTTGTCACCATTCAGGAAATCCATCCCTGGCTCCAGGAGAACACTCAATCCCTGCTGACAGTCTGGGAGAGGGAGACAAAAGAGATAGCAGAGCTGCAGCTATTAAGACCAACAGGCAAATATTTTATTCCAACTCGATTTTCCCTTCCCAAATTACTTTTAAAGAACTTTTTTTCTCTTTTCATGAGAGTGTGATGAGGGTTGGTTGTTTGCTTGCTTGCTTTCCTGGGGACTCTCTTACTCAGCTGATCTTCATCTTTCTCTTTTCAGAGAATGGAGCTTGCAGCAGTGACAAGATGTAATCCCGAGTAAAATTGCTTCTGCCTGTGGCCTTGGTTAACCTGCTGGCAACGCTACTTGCCTGGGCATGGGGCAGCTGGATTTTTCAGACATCTCAGCATGGATGTGCTGCCACTCCCAGACACTTTTCGGACACAGTTGAGTTGTTTAGAGTAATCTTAAAAAAACTTGTAATAAAATCATTCTGCCTTTCTAGGGCCACCTCTCCGAGAGGCTTTTCCCGTTTCTTGTCTACTACGGGAGCCTCCATCCTTTGGCTTCACACCTTTATCAGCTTAAAACGGTAACAGTGCAGAACTGGTTGTCTTCAGGCTCTCTCTTTGAAGGACAGGCTACACTGCTGCCCTGTTGTGGCTGTTGAGGACTGGAACATCAGAGAGGACAATGGGGAAATGGAAGCCTGCACCTTATTTCATGTGAAGTGGAGGCAGGTTATGCCCTTCTATGAAGTTCAGCAGAGAAAAACTTGGGCTCTGCTCACATTCCTCCATACCGTGCCATACCAGTCAGCCTGGTACTAATCTTCACAGACCTTTGAAGGCATGAAATGAAATGCAGTGTAAATGAAATCTAAGCCATACCAGGTTATTGGTGCCAGGCAGTTTTAGAAAGCTGACATGAGAGCCAAGTGAGACAGGTACGATGGCAGGAGATGCCATGTACCACCTGCAGGCATGCAGATCTACAGTGCTCATGCAGTGTTGGAGTCCAGCGGCAATGTGCGGCACGCAAAAAGCTGGTGAACCCACAGCCACTTAGGCTTGAATGCACTTTCCTGGGAAGGAAGTGGCTTTTCCCTTGGAAAGCTCAACTCCCCAGGGTCTGCATGAGGTCAACGGAAAAAGTGATTTCTCCAGAATATGATTCAGTGTGCTTAAGCACAGGCTTATCTTACTAACTACAGAGGAAGCATAACCTCTGTAGATTTAAACTGGCTTTTTTGAATGCCCATCCCCTCTTGCCTCTTATTTGTGGGAGTTAAGCGAGTCCTGGACATGGTTAGTCCTTGGTAGACACACTGCCTACTGACATTCAGGTGCTGCAGACCCAGGCTAAGAGAAGCTTGTCCACCAGCGCACAGAATGTCCTGTTGGATCCTGCCTTGTCCTTTCAAGTTGCCCTGGGATGTCAGAAATGGATTTGCAAGTATACCAGAAGAAAGAAATGAGTCAAGAAAGGTTGGTTTAAGAATGGCCTGACTGGAGCTGGAATAATCAGCATCTGTTTCAGTTTAACTGAGTTTTTCATTCCAGCCTTTCTCCCCTTTCAAAGTAGAGAGAAGTGAAGCCTTTAATTTGCCCTGCGTTTCACTGCAGAGAAAAGTAGGAGTTTCTAACAGCTGATACTATCCTGTCTAGAACATCTACTCTAAAAAAATACAGTTTATTGTCTGTTGTGAGTGAAAAAGCTCTTGTTTCTTTCTGTTGTTTGTAATGTTGACTTTGAAAGATAAATTGTTTGATCTGGTTGACTCTCCATTTGTATAATTGAAGATTAGCTTCCCTGATAACCTGCTGGATTTGCAGTTTTCCCTGACACTAAATAAACCAAAGAACTGCTGGCCCCAGGGCGGTCAGGACACAGCACATATTTGAAAAAGTTTGTGTACATACAAGTAAATATGAGAAAAAAAATTTATGCATGGCATTCTGGATGTGCTGTTTCAGCATTGATATGTCCTGTCTTTCCACCTGGAAGAGCTCTATAAGACTAGGAAGCCTGTTTAAAAAATTGCTAACAGCCTGACAGACACAGATAGGTGGCTAATGAGCTGAAAGTTGAAGCTGGCCAGACCAGAATTGTTTTTTACATGATAGTTTTAAAACCCTAAACCATACTGGCTGGTTTGGAGAACCAAGATACCTTAATCAAACTCTGTCCTTTTATCATATATTTGCTTTGTAGAACCAAGTGGAGGAAAAAGCAAAAAATAATTTCTTGTCACTCAAGTAAGCAGACCTGACTTTGAACACATAAAAGGAACCGACAGTAAAAATAGCAACATCTTACTGTAGTGTAGTCCTTCAACAGAGAACCACATTTTGAGGTTCCCCTCCTTTATATTGCCACAGCATCTTGCACCAAGCAGAAGCTTTTCCTCTGGTGGGGCAGTCTCTGTGTTCAGTGTGGTGGATCTTGTTCTCAGCCACTTCTAGACATTGACAAGGGCTCTGGACATCTCTGTGCATCCTCCAGGCACGGTTTCTGTGCCTCTCACCCTTCCTCTCTCCCCTTCAGCTCCTGAGCTATGCCAACTGTTCCAGCCTTCCCAGTTTTTGTATACTCTTAATAAAGGCAGTGGAGCCAAGGTGACATTCAGGGGGGAGATAGAAAAGCAAGGACAAAGGCATACACTGTTTTCATGATTGGTATGATGTTCACAAAATGAAATGGGCTTTGTTGTGCCATCAGCCTTCAAAAGCTGTTGCAACCCTTGGCTAAGAGGCTGAAGCCAAACTTCTGGTAAGATGATGATTCAAGAGAAGGGAAAGGAATAGGATAGGGCAGGAAGGTCTGAGTAGATTGAGGTGTAGATGAAAGGAAGGTAAAATCTCGGACTGTGAATTTGAGGTTCCAGATGTGATAGAGGGAGATTGAGATTCACAAAGAAAGTGAAACTGGGAATTAGAGAGTTTTATGCCGCAACTGGCTGGCATGGAACTGGCAGCAAGGGAGGGACAGAAGACACAGCAGAATTCAGTTTGCCAATACAAGGAGACAAGGAGGAAGAAACTGGAAAGTCAGGGGGATAGGTGGTGAGATGAAGAACCAGACAAGAGACTGAGCTAGGACCTGGCATGGGGAACCAAAGTTGAAGGCCCTGTTGGAGGTTAAGAAAGGAGAGACAGCCTGGGGGAGGAACAGGTGATCAAAGTCTGAAAGTGGAGGTCAGGCACAGGCAGAGGGAAAGGAATGGAGTACCAGGGGAGAGCTGTGGAAGGCAGCTCCATGCAGGGCAGAGCAGAGCAGAGCTGTACGTGGGTGGAAAGGGGCGCAATGGGCTGTGCTTGCTGGGACATCCTGACTCTCAGAGCTGGAAGGGGAACAGAGCTTCCCTGAGGCTGGCCTTCATGTTGGCTCAGCTGGCAAAGAATTTGCCTCTTGTGCTGTCTGCCCCAGCCTGCAGTACAGAAGTGACTAGAATGGAGTTTCCTTGGACGGGGCGGCGGCAGCTGTCTGCCTGGGGGAGGAGAGAGGGCTTTCCTGTCGTTAGATGACAAAAATTTTACAGTTGGGAGGAGGTAGCGAAAAGGTCAAGAGAGAAAGGGTCAATTCATTAGTCTGGTAGCCACTGCATTAAGAAAAGGCAGTTTGGGCTATTATATCAGAGGTATCTGAATTCAGTATTAGGAGGTAACTCCTAATAAATCACACTGCTTTGTAAGAACATGCTTCAAACAACTGTGTAAATACTAAGTAGCCTTAGGAATGGTCTTATGAATCCACTGAATAATCCAAATTCCAACACTTGTCCCCTCTGCTGCTGGTCTGGATGGAGGATAACAGTCTGCTGTTGCTGTTTGTCTTTGAGTAAAGGGGGAAGGGTCTGTGATGGACACACAGAGGTACCAGCACGGTTGATGAGACTCATGGAATTGCTGTGATGCTGCATGATCCTGCACTGACAGTTGTCCTTTTCAGGAACACAGGAAGTGCCACAGGTGTTAAAGGAACATTATGAAGGTTGCAAAGCCAAGTGTTTAAAAGTTAGTGAAACCTTAATTCAGAACCGGTATGCATGTAGGTTTTGAAATGCTTATTAATTATATTTCCCCTCCTGTTCATTTCAGTGTGGATGGCAATAATTCAAATCCTTCCACACTTCTGTGGGTTTTCTGGGGCAAGAGAGGCTGAGGAACCTCTGACTTACTGTCTGTGCATCTATCTTAAGGAGTGGTACTCAGTCACAGTACCACAAGGTTCAAAATATGGGTCTGTCAGCGTAGTCTCCTGATCCTGAGAGACCCTTAGGTAACACTTATAAGGACTGTGACTCTTACACTCTCAGTCTATACTGGGTCAGGTCTGTGTCGATGAAGATCTGGGGACAAATCGTGCTGATGGAGGCTGGGAGTAGGATGGAGCCGAGCATCCGGTAGGAGGGTGTAAAATTAACGACTCCATTTGTGAAGATTAAAAACAAAGCTTGTGTGCATGAATTCTGCCTTTGCAAAAATATCTGTTCTGTTTGTTGGCACAAGTATTACCGAAGTCTAATTTCCTAAGACGTATTTAAGGAATTGCAGCAAAAGGGTGGAGTTATCAGTGTAAATTTTTTGGCTGATTCCTTGTCTAGTGACAATTGTCCTGCTCTGCTTTATATCAGCTTTTCAGTTTCATGTTTCATCAGGAAAAAAGCAAACCAGGTTTTTTGAGTATGAAGTAACAACTTTTTAGTTTTCAAATAATATTTTTGAAAGTGATGCGAGTAGAAACAGAAGTAAAATCTCTACCAGAAGCAGAGTACACCTAGCAGGTATCCTTTGTACACCCTTCTTCAATGCTAAAGCAGCTGGGCAGTGGCACTTTGTACTCAAAGAGCCTGAGAGCTGGAAAGGTACAGTACATGGTCAACAAAACTTTTCAGTCCTTCCTGTGAAGACATGCTGTGATTTAATACAGAAGATGTAGTTGTACCTAGACATCTGTTTGTGTTCAAACAAGCCACACTGGAAAAAATTCTTTCAGACTTCAAGGTTTTCAGGGCAAAGCATGTACTTCCACATCTTGTAGGGGAGGTGGGGCAACTGTCTGCACTGAACATTGTACTGAGTAATACAACAAACAAACATCTAGTCACTGTAAGAAATACTGTCACTAGGAAACGACACCTGGTTTCTGCCCTGAGACTTGTTATGCTGAAAAGCCAATCCTGGTTTTAACACTGTCCAGTATTTATTAGTAAAAAAGTGCGTAACCAGGTTGAGCTGTCTGGTTTGCCAAAGAACCACACAAAGAAAACTGGCAGAACCCCAGTGACTGAATCTGAATAGCCTTGTTTCACTGAAACCAGCAGATACTTAGATCTGACTGTCCAGTGTCACAAATGGCTCCCAAATTTACTCATGATTTTGATTCTGCTGAGATGGCTGCTGTTACTTTTGAATGTGAGCCAGTAAGTCCAGGCCAGCAAGTACGGAAATCAGTTAGTAGACTCCCACTAGCTTTACTGTGTTTTAGAAATTAGAAAATTTGAGCTACCACTGCAGTGCAGAATCCGTCTCAGCTTGAAAGAGGAACTGATTGCAACCGCCTGAGAATTCAGCATTAAAAAGTTAAACTTTTCTCAGCAAAATACCCAAAGATCTGTTATCACAAGTCGTCAAAGAACTTGCTTTTAAATCCCACTTGAAATTGAATGACGACTGATCACAGATGCTATCGCACTTGAGTGTATTTGTCTATGCAAAGGTATGGTCGGCACCCTCTGAATGGCTACTGCCATTTTGTGCCGCTCCCATTTGTTCCTTGCAAGGGCAGCTTGGTTGTGCTTAGCTTGTGGTATCTCCTACAGAAAGGACAGTCACTTTGTTGGTGCGAGGTTACAGTAGGTGCCAACTGGGGATGGTCCCAATTTTGTTGAAAAAGGAAACATGGGAATGTCGCAGTCCACTGGTCCATCTCTTTCCTAATGTCTCAAAAGCGAAAGGTGACCTGCAGCAAGAGCGAGGTGGCTGTGTGTCACAGGTACGTCTCTGAGAAGAGCCCCTTTGTACGAACCCGTTATATCAGAATGTCTGATCCTGTCTGTTCTGGGGGGAAAACTCCCCAGCTGAACAGTTGGACTGGTGGGAAAACAGTTCCTATTTCTGGTAATGCTTTTGTGAACTGCAGTCAGTAACCGATGGAGCTATGGGCTGTCCTCCGCACGCTGGCGAAGTTCCGACAGAAGTTTCTCCCCGGTGTTTCACTGGGATGTGCAGCCACGGAGGCGCCGGTGTGAGGCAGCCCAGGGCTGGTTGCCTATTCAGGCTGCCCGGTGGGCGCTGCGTTGCGGCTGCCTGGCGGCCCGGGCCGCGGCTAGGCCCCGCGGGGCTTACGGGACCCCGAGGCAGGCGGCAGAGACAGCGGGGAGGCTGCTTGAGGGCGTCTTGCTACCGCTCCCGCCCGGGAAGCCAGTACGCACCGCGGGAGGCCGGCGCGCATCTCGCGCAGGCGGTACAAGAGCCCATACAGCCTCCTTCCCCTGCCCGCCCTGCCGCCTCGCCGTCGCCAGGGGCAACCGGGGCACTTCCGCCCGCCGCCAAGATGGCGATGGCGCCGTAACCTGGAAGCGGTCGGTGGCCCCGCGTCTCGGCGGGCCCGCCCCCGTGGTGCCGCGGGAGGTCTGTGGGCGGGGAGTCCCGTGACGGCTCGGTGCGCAGAGACGGTGGCCGGCAGGGGCAGGCGGGGAGTGGGGGGCCGAGCGCGCCTCGGGAGGATGGCGGAGCCGCACGGTACGGGGCGGCGGGGCTCGTAAGCCGTGGCGGGTCGGGCCGAGGGGAGGCGGTGGCGGGGCTCGTCGCCGCCGGGGGCGTCGGGGTGCGCTGAGGCGGCGGCTGACAGCAGGCGGGGTGGGCCTGGCGGCGGCCGGGGGCGGCGGCGGGGGAGGCGGAGAGGCCGCGGGCACAAAGGCGGGGAGGGCCTGGGCGGCAGGTAACTGGGCGGGGGGCGCGCCCCATGCCGCCCCGGCGCAGAGGGTCGCCAGCGGGAGGCGGCGGGGCAGCTCGGGCTTCGCGCACCGGCAGCCGGCGAGTGTGTCCGTGCGTGTCCCCCGGCGGGGTGCAGCCCCGCCCGGCAGCCGCGGAGCCCGGGGCAGGTGGGGCGGGCCGGGTCGGGTCGGGGGCCGCCCGCAGCGTGCGGCGGGGCGGGGGCAGCCGATCGCCTTTCTGGGCTCGGCGGCGGGGCTGCCCCGCTCCTCCGTACTGCCGGGCGATGGCATCGACCAGCCTCCGCCACAACAACAACAGTAAAAAATTAAAAAAAAAAAAAAAAGAAAGGAGGAAGCTCCGTTTTACAGGCTCACCTCTCCTCCTCCTCTCCAGCTCCCGGTACCGAGAGGTGGCAAGGAGAAATTTAAGAGATTTGGCGTGTGTATAGTGCCACTGACGCTCAGGGTAATGATTACCGGCGTCCAGGGTAATGATTACATCTGCTCCTGTGTGAGTGAGTGCTGTCCCCCACCCTCTCGTATAGGCGTGAGGCTCTTTTCCTGTTTCACCCTGTGTATTTATTGTGGCAGTTGTGATGGAGCCGGAGAGGCAGAATCTCGTTTCAAAAGTCGTCGCCTTCCTGTCTAGCCAGGTGATTTTCCCGGTGTTTAAAACGGAGAGATGCCACAGAGAAAGCAGCGTGGCAGCTTCCCGCGGGTATCTGTGGCTGTAGAAGGTGTTCTCAGCGAGTTGTGCTTATCTTTCTCTAGGAAATGGTTAAAAAGCTGTAGTAACCCTAGGTGAGGTGAATGGCGATGTGTGTTGACTACAATTGCCACTGGGTGTGAGCTGTACAGAAAATCAGCAAAACTGAAGTTTGGTGAAACTGTATTGCTGCGTAACTTGACCAGCTTATTTAGGAGCAGGTACGGGAGTGGAACAAAAAGTCCCAGTGTATGAAAAAATAAAGTACTGAAATAGTACTAGTAGTTTTTGACTCGTGTATTTGAGATGGGGCTATGGAAGCAGTTCAGTTCTGCACATGTGCAGACACTTTCGAGGCAGAATATTCATGATCAAGGAGTTGTAATCGTGTGTATTGTCATTGCTGCAGTACTTGGTTGGGATATTTTTTTACTATCAACATAGAAATGAAGATGTTTTCAGTAATTATTTTCAGGGCCTTAATTTTCTGCTGTTTCTTGTTTGCATGTTTAACTTTCTACTTACTGTTTCTTTTTACCTTCTAAACTGTGAGCTTTTTAAATTTTTTTAAATGACTAGTCATTATTGAATGCTTCTATTTATAAAATCAAGGGCTTAAAGTAGGTGGTGGTCAAATTAAGTCATATTTACACACAGCCATATTTCAGGCATATGTTTCATGGTGATCTTGATATAATCCTAGCCTGGTTTTGGAAAAGATTTACTGAATCCTATGAATTTGTAATTACACTGTTGTGCATGCGTTTTAATTTTAGTAACACCCTGATCCTCTTAATTCCTGATGAATGATTTGGGTTTGACTAGTTTGGTTTTCTGTGTAATTATTCTTTGCTCTGGATGAGCAAAATGGAGATTATTTTACTAATTGGAAGCTGGATTCCTTTTAATTTAGGCTAATGTTTGTCAGCCATCAGGATTTCTGTACATGTGGCAAGGCAAAACATGTACATCAGGCAAAACTAAATTGATGTGTAATCTTGTAATACAGAGAGATGATTCCAGACAAAGCTCTCCTTGTGTCCGTATGATTCCTTTGAGTAATATCGCGGAACCTTCAAAGAGGATGCTGTCTTCTGCCACATCCCTCTGTTCTGCTCTTTCTAGAAATGTTAAACAATCCCTAACATTTTTTCTTAGGGGTGATGGCAAAGGTAGGGTCCATAAACAGTGCTGATTGCGACTAGCTGCTGTTCCCGGTCTACTTTTTCCTTTCCAATGTGACATATCTGTAAGGCAGGAGGTGCTGGGAGGGGCGTTCCTTTGTTATGTTGACACTTAAATCTCGCTGACGGGTGTATTCTCCTCCAGGAATTTTGCGTGATTGAAGGGATTCCTTCAGATGGTGAATATTTTCTCCAGCTGTCTTCCTGCACTCTTAGCCTATGTACAGAAATTAATTGCTTGCAAGATCGCTGTGCATGTGCCTTTTAGGAAACCCTTGGATTGATTGTTACTTGGCTGTGGCTTTCTAGAAAAGAATGCGTCTACTGAAGCAGTGTGTGTGTGTGGCGGTCCTGCCTTGTCACGGTGCGAGCTGGCTGCTACAGCACCCATGAAATACGTGGATGTGTGTGCTCGCATGTGTGGATGGTGCTCATGCATTAGTGAATTAATTGAATTAAGGCTGTAAAAGTATCTTCTGCATGTTGTGACTGAGAAGGATTGCATTTTGTGATCCCTTCTTGACAAGGCTGAGAAACCCCTGCAAGTAACTGAGCTCTCTTTCGGGAGGGTTTAATATGATGATAAGGAAATAAAACTGCATGAAGAGATCCCAGATGCTCCAAAATACTATTGTGGAGAATTTGGGTGGGTGCTAAGAAGGAGCTCTTTCTCTCCAGCAGCAGGTTCTCCTTCATGTCTGAAGATGAAAACTTGTGTTTGTGGAGGAAAGGGAAGGCAGTGCTCACCCCTTCCCCTCGACCACTGCACTCCTTGGGATGGCTCACCCCTGAAGCCCACCTTGCCCTTCCATGCCTCAGCGGGTCGGTTTTGGGTGGCTCCCTGCTTTCCCTGAGTGTAGGGCAGCTCCCAGCCAGTGGCCGGTAGCGTGTACCCACGTCCATCCTGCCGTGCCCTCTTGCTCAGCTTAGCTAGTGGCGTTTCCCACCCGAAATGCTTCGAGGCTCATTGCTTTTTGTTTTTCTGTGCGGCAGCTCTGTGGATGCTCTTTTGATTGAAGCAAGGCTTGCTTTCTTCTCTGTCGTTGTAGTACCTTGTATTTATTTTTACTGTGCGCAACTGCATCTCAGAGGAGGTATTCCTGTCTCTCTTTCTGGTGGGTTTGTGTGAGAGGGCTGGGGGGGACACCGTAGCGAAGATTAAACAGCCAGTTGTAGCTACTTTCTACAGGTAAAAAAGAACCCTTGTTTACATTAAAATTGTGGTGGCTGACATAGCCTAGTCTGATACAGTAGTCCTGCTGAAATGTACAAAATGTACCAGAATAAAATGTAACAGGTTGTATAATAAGCAGGTAATGTTTGCAGTATTAGCCATTGAGCTTAATTTGCTTGTTTTTTGATGTGTTGCTTGGGCTTGGCTGTGTTGTGAAATACACATAACCTACTATTAAATCTGGGCATTCTCGGACATCAGATTTGGTTCAGTAAAGGCATTTTCTGTGTAGCAAACCAATGGTCTCTGGATAAAAAGGGAATTTTAATTACTAAGACTTTTCCATCATTAACCTCTAGGTAATGGATGCATTTTATACAGAAATTATGCAGTGTTTATAATTTCTTTTGAAAAAGTGATTTTATACGACGTAATTTTAGATTGTTTTAAGATGTTTGCAGTTTAAGAAGTACTTTATTTGTATTGCTCTAGGAGAGAAATATATGAGAGAACAGAGCCTATCCTATGATTGTAGACATGCTGATTACCGTGAGAATATGTTAAGAGGCTATAAATTGGTGTAGATAAATACTAGGATGCATGGTCACAGATCTTAAGACAATCTGGCGTGCCTATATACTTGGCTCTTTTAGTATTGTTTTACTGTTAAGGTGCACATGTGGAAAAAATAGGAAAACCTTGGACATATTTGTTTGCTTTCTGATTTCTCTAGAGAAGCGTAGTCCATGTTCTCAAAGCGGATGTACATTAGATCCAAACTTGCACGTCTGCCTCTCTGTTACAAAAAGTGCTGGAGAGTGCTTTTTTCCACAGGAAAGCATGTACCTGTTGTTTTATTTATTACTTTTTAGCACAATTGAAAGTTTGCTACTTGTCTGTTTTTGGTGGTGGGGTTTTGCAGAGAGGAGCAGCCCTGGGGAAGCGAGCTGTGCTCCAGCCCAGTTCTTCATCTTGAGAAACACACAACTGGTGCTCGTGATAAATTGTTTGTAACTTGCTCCTATCTGTGCACTGCTAATCCTCTATGTGCTTTTGTGTCTTAAAATGCTTCATATTCTACCTAAGAGCAAGTTGTGTGGAGTGGTCCAGCAGACAGTATTTTCATGGAGCCCTGTTGATCCCATAGATACTGTATCCGGTTCCGTGGACCTGCCCACTCTCTGGTCGGAGGCTTTTTGTTATGCGTGCATCCTAATTGTTCTTTCTGTTGGCATTGTACATAGACCGAAGGGGCTGTGCACCGATGCAAATAGCTCTTCTAATACCTTCTGCATTTGCATTATAATGGCTGCATAAATATTACAGCACATCTCAGTTCACTCTCACTGCTTTGACTGCTGGGCTTTAAAATAGGTCCTTTCTGTAGCACAGATCTTGTTCGTGGTTGGTATTGCTTTGGAGAGGGGTTCTGAAGCCCATCTTTATTAAATAGCTAAGCCTGTTTGCGATGAGGTGCAATTTTAACTTATCTATGTTCTAGTCTCCCACTCCTTTCAGCCCACAGGTTGATACAGGCGCTTGGAGGAAAGAAAAAAAAAATAAAGCTTGAGCAGTTTTTCACCAACTATTTCTAAAGTCACTATATTTGGGATTGCAACACGTTTGCTTGAAACTTGGTTTTGCATTTATTTCCAGAAATCCTATAGATGTCTATGGGAATATTTTATGCATAAGGAATACGAAATATTGTGCCACCATTGTTTTGGTGCTGAAACATTAGGTGACTTATGCCTAACTTTGCCAGAAGCACCCTGAGTTTCATTTGAAAGTGTCCATACAGTGATGTGACTGAAAGCAGACACTTCTTGTGAACTTGTGGCAGATTGCTATCATCTACCTGCCAAAAGTTTGCTTTACAAAGTTATTAAACAGAACAGTGATTAGTATCACCTACTGGACTCTTAGTGATTAGTAGGTGCATAGAGAGTTTAAAAAAAATCATCATAGAATACCATCTGTCTGTAGCTGCAGTCTGGTATTGTGTCAAATATTGGGAAGGGTTAATATATGAAACTATTATTTATATATTTTGGTTAACCGGTTGTAATCCTAGGGTTTGCTCTGTCTTACACAGTTTAGTTTGTGAAAACTGCAGCAAGAAAGACATATTTAAATTGTATGTTCATTTTTAAAAAATATATCTGATGTTAACAGTTTGTCACTTTTTTACTTGTTTGCACATGCTAAAGCCGTAGTAGTTGGTCGGGTTAAGGATATGATGACTGACCCTGTTCTGGAAACTGAAGTTATGAAAACAGTTTTCTGAAACTGTAAGTGATAGTATTGCAAGAAGTCGTAAATTTACTTAGAAGTTCTGTATGATGATTCACTTAATTCGCTTCATATATGAGTATTCTGTGTAGTGCTGCAAACAACATCCCAGTTACACACATACAGTATTTTTAAACTTACCCTGTCAAAAACTCCTGTCTACTAGAAGTTTGGAATAAATATTTGTGGTGATAGGCATGAAAATACAAGGGTAAGTAATGTTAAGTGAAAGAATAAAAATAATCTTGAAAGCCTGACACCCGAGAACCTTAAGCTGTAGCCTATTTATACTTCACGTGTACTTGGATTTTAATTATCCATTAGATATTACAGATAGTGTTGTTTTATTATGTCAAAGAATATAACAAAACTGCTTTAGGATTTGCTGTTGTATTTAGATCTATGTTTTTGGTGTTTCCATCGTAATAAGAATTAGTATTAAATCAGAAATTGAAGAGATGTTTTCTGATGGTTCGAATGGTCAGAACGATCCAGTGGTCTGGCACGTTTTGTTGACTGTGAAGAAAAATAAACCTATTTATTACTTTTATGAAGAAATACCTGACTGGCAGCCAAAAAGACCAGAGCCTGGTATTTGTTTGTAGTCGAGGTGCAGCAATCACCATGGGGAGTCAGACTTCCCTCTTTTCTTTTTCCTTTCTCTCGCCTGTGTCCCAGTCATCTAAATCTTGGCAAATAGGGGATTTTGCCCTCTCCTTGATATGAGGCTTCTCTGCTGTGACTGGCTGTAGTGGTAACCTGTGTAACTGTAGCATGTGAACTATCCTGTGTTCTGTATAATACAACTTCTCATTGTTGTCCTTTTTTTGATGCTGAAATTAGGTTATAATCTGTTTTGTAATACACAGCATTAATCGTGTTTATTGATAGTTGTCCTGGGAGGAAATACTTGTGTCAAAATACTTAAAGCAAAAACATTCTTTTTTACTGTTTTAACGGTTGCATAGATTTGTTTTTTAACAAAAGAAAACAGTTCAGTATGTCATTGTAACTTAAAGCTTGTATAGCACAACAGTGATGGTCCTAGTAAATTTTTAGAAAATTGGCTAAAGCAATATGTACAGTGTAACTGCATGTGCTGAGTAAGTGCTTTGTGGTGTGGAAGGGTTCAGGTTCTTCGCTTCAGTCTTGTTTTTTCTTCATGTTATACCTAATCCAGGAAAATACTGGAGTTTATTCCATCCTCGTAAAAAGAAAATATAATAAAATTCTGTAATTTCTCTCACTGCCTCCCATCCAACTCAACAACCACCCCCCCCAAAATCAACCCTCAGCTCTCCAAGGCAAGGAAGTAGTTGATTAATACTTACTCTCTTCATTAGGTGAACTGTTGTATTTCTGAAATTGTGGTGGTAGAATATTGTGCTCTTGTATATTCCCCTTCCCCCTCCTTGAGTCAGCCACTGCAGAAAAGCAGAACTGTGCGTTTCTTTTAATTCGAAGGGATAACGGCACAGAGAGGAGTCTTCAGATTGCCGTAAATGCCAAGTCCTGTTTAGAAGCATTTGGTTACATGGAGTCACTCTGTGCAGCAGAGAGAAAATGACTTCACTGGTAAACTATATGGCTCCTGGAGGCATCAGGTGGCTTAATATGTAAACAAAAGTCCAGAGCAGTCAGAAATAGATCTTTATAAAAAGAAATAGTGCAAAAAAGTGACCTCCTAAACAAGGAAGTGAAGGGCTACCAGAGAATCCATCTGTGTAGTCCTGCAAAATGCTGATCATAGCAGAATGTGAAGGACTTATCATGAAAACCTGTTTTGCTCTTGCTTCTGACATAGCAACATGACTTTTAAAAATGTTTCTTGTAGAGAGATGATGGTACAATCAAAGGGTTTAAAGCCAAGAAAAATCCTATAAAATATGCATAATTTGGATTGATTTGCACAATTTTCTTATTGAAGGGATGGATGGGTTAAATGAAGCCTCAGTTCAAATGTTCTTGTTAACGCACTAAATCTGTGACAATTACTTTTCTAATAGATTTTAAAACCTAATGGCTATTGTACAGTAAAAAAACCCTAAAATATTTCTTATTAAAGAGAATTTTATAGTACTGGCAATTACATTAGCTACAGTGAATTTAAGATTCTAGATGATTTCTTTTCATGAAAAGGGAAGTTTATGTTAGCAAATAATGTAGAATAGAACAGAATAAAGAGACCTGGGAACTTGTCTTTGTGCAGCAAATTTTATTCTACTAAGTCCCTCTAATTCCTTTGAACTCTTGGACGGTGTGCAGATGGCAGCAGATTTCAGGTTATTGTATTTGTTTTTAATGGTGGGCTACATATTTGCTTTTTGGAATATTCAAACAATTGTTTGGCAGCTTTCTTGATAGCATATTGTGTGTGGCAGGCCTAGTTAGGAAGGAAACAAAAGTTTAAATATCACAGCCATGAGTTGTAATTCACATAATAAATACAACCTGGATTTTTTTTTTCCATTACTTCATCCATAGATTTTTTTTTTCTTTGTTTTAGGTCATCGTTAGGCATGTTTTCACAGTAGTAATTTCTCTTCCCTCTTCTCCATAAAGAGTCTTCAGATAAATGTTGGTAGTTATTTCTTGCATGTAAACTGTATACTACCTTGTCTTTTAAATCTGGTTCTTTGCAGTCTAGCCCTTTAGAGAAGCACTAAGTCATACTCAGACAGCGAGGTTTCACTTACATGCTCTCACTGCAGTATCGTGTTTTCTTCTTTTTCTGAACTGAGATGCTGTTTATTGAACCAATTAGCTGTTGGGCGCAAGCCAGAACTTTCTACTGAAATCAGAATTAATGAATAAACAAATTACACTGGAAGGGTTTCTGTTCTCAACGGGCAGTGACAGTTAATGTGTGACAAGGACGCGGTTTGTATCCTGCAACCTCGGTGACCGTGTATGTCTGTGTTTGGTCCTGCTGACATCAGTGGGGTAAAGTTTTCCGTATGGATCACACGTTCACATCATGTATTTGATGGTATGTCTGTCTTGGAATGTTTTTGAAACCGTTCCAGCTCTTCTGTAGCCAGCAGATGGGATGCATACGCCTTCATTAACAAGCAGTTAACTCCGCTGGTACAACTGAATTTTCATCATGCTCCGGGTCTCTGACTTGGCTGTTTCTGTGTTCCAGCTCCCACTGTTCTGCTCTCTCTAAGAAGAGGTAGGCACTAGCATTTCGTGCTCCTGCCCTCCTGTGGTAACGAAAACCTAAATGTTTTTCTCAAAATCAAGTTGTGTAAAAATAAAAGAGAAAGAGAAGAGAATAAGGAGCTGGTTTTTCTCTTCTGGGGCAGCTGATTGCATCTCTGAAGATGTACATTTGCTTTTGGTGAAGTGTCCTGCTTTAAAAGCCCCAAGAAAATCATAGTAATTTCTAAAGCTGTTGTTACAGTATCAAAAGACTTTGTAGCCTTTTATAGCTTTGAATTAACCTTCTGGCCTTTTTACATGATAATACACTATCCATTCTGCATTTGAGAAACTAAGGCACAGAAATTACAGGGAAGATTTTTATCAGCAGCAGTGGCAATGGGAATGCTCTGCCTTCCCTGTCGTGAGCGGGTGGGAGCTGAAACCCAGTTCTAGCATGGGCCTTGGAGAGCCCACCTGGCTGGCTGACCCACACCAAGCTCACCAGAGTATGGAACAGAGGTGGATCCCAACCCGAGACTCCTCACTTCTTCCAGACCAGAGAGAGGTGGAGCAAGGCAAACGGGTGCAAAACCGTTACTGCTGTGTAATTTTTGTTGGGATGAAAGCCATGGAGAGTAGCATGTTAGATCTTTAAGCACACGGTATGATAACAAGTAGTCTTGTTGCCTGAGAGGATCCCGAAGTGGTTGTAGTCTGTATGCAACTGCTTGTTTCTTTAATGAGAAAGCAAGCTGCTCTCATCTTAGTTTCAAAGCTAATGGTGCGTATAAACTCTGGACATAGAACCACAGTCTCTTTAGGCAAATGCTTATGTGTTATTCTCAGCATGTGAAGTCTTGGAACGAGAAATCTGTGTTTGTCACAGCTTTTGCTCCTGCGACTTCCAGTGTCTACTGAATTGTTTTTTTTCACTTAAACCTGCTTCATGTTAGCAGGGAGACTTTCACAGTTTGCACACTGCTGGTTCTTTGGGCCAGCTTGTTGGCTGTCTTTCAGAAATATTTAATGTAGACTGATCAGTTTTACACCATGGTAATCTAAAAGTATTCTTCGGAGCTGCTTCTGCTGATTTTTCCCATCGTTTTGTACTTTTACAATGTCATTTTTGGTCTCACTTCACCTTGGAAGCCACTTAATTAACAGTGAAAATACATTACACTCAGTTCCAACAAAAAGAAATGCTCCAGGATAAAGTTCTGTAGTCTTTGCTGTAAATTTCTTACTTCATGACACAAAAACAACTTAATGCCAGGCAAAAGAGTGTGCAGAGCATGAAGGCTATTTGTTGCTACTGCTAGTCCATGTTCCCCTATCCCAGGGTACTGTGACCTATACATTCATCTTAACCAAGAGTATGTGTGTGTGCCCGAACTTTCTGTGAGGAACTGGCATGCTTCGACTGTTGAGTTACTCTGCCAGTCTGTCTAGGGGGCTAGAGTTTTCAAATAAAAGTAGGGGGAGAGAGCATGGCTACTTTCAAAGTGCTGCTGGTTGTTATCTAATGCTTTTTCTAAACAGAACTTTTCTCATACGCTTTTTCAATGATAAAGTAGTGACTTGTTTGTTGTGTTTGGAGCTGTTGAGCAAAGGGCGATGAGCTAGAGAGAGTTCTGCAAGGGTTGCATGTGACTGTAAAAAAAGCTCATGGACTGAATTTCAAGTTGTCTGTTTAGGCGCAGAGTGTAAAACAACCGCTCAGACACTTTTCTCCCTGTGAAGACTAAGTTTTCTTTCTAAGCAACTTTCTCAAGCAGCAAAGGGTGAGATGGGCAACAGTCTCAGATATCTATTTTAATTATGATTTTTATATAAATTCAGTGTTGTATAACCTGGTTTATGAACTGAGACACTAAGGAACTAGTTAACAAGTTTATATTTGTGGGGTTGTTCTTTGACGGCTCTTCCAGGTGTACTGCAGGTACGTGTATGTGTTCCTTCAGTACAAACGCTGCTTTTTAGTTATGAAAGTAAATGGGCAGAACTTGATTAATAGAATAGAATAGAATTAATCCTGGAAGTGTTAACTTTTTGCCTAGTTTTTTATGACTTTTCAGGTGGCTGCTGTAATAGGTTTACATTGACCCATTACAGAGGTGATAATTCCAGAATCCCAATGGTTAGGATTCATTCGGATTCTGATTTTCCTTGCTGCCAAAACTGTGATTACCAGCCAGTGAGCACTGTAAGTTCTGTTACCAGTCAGATGGGGGGACTGGTTGTATGGTCCTTTTTCTTCATCTAATGAGACCATGGGCATGTTACATCTGACCGTACTCTTTGGTTTTGATTATTATTAATATGCAGCTTTTAGCACTGCCTAGTGCTTGCAGCCTAATGTGGATAAAATATCCTAGCTTGAAAAGCAGTGACAAAGTGAAATGAGTTTTTCTGATATGAAAGCTTGAACATGTGATCCCAGAGCAGACTAATGAGCCAGTGCAAGAAATTTGGGTCTTGTAAGTCAAGCTTTTCATTTGCCTGTAAAGGTTCATTTTTCAGTATGAGATGTTTTGATATGCTGACACTGTTGTAATTGTGCCGTTATAGGTGAGATATATATATAAAAGAAGGGGGAATTACTTTGAACTGTTTGTGAAGTTGACTGAATTCACTTCTGGATTCTTTTGGTACTTCTGGTGGTGGTTCTTGAAGAAGTGGCTTTTATGAAATCTTTTAATGTTTGAAACAATATCTAGAAATAATAAATAACAAATTGAGAGCTGCTGCTGATAATATAGGTGAGGAAGAAATTTTAACTGGAACAGATGGTATTTTTTTCAGCTCAATTTAGGTTTGCTGTTTTATCTCTCTTTTATTTTTTTTTTTGTTTTAAATAAGACTTAAAGACTTAAGTATGCCCAGTGTAATGGTCTTGCTCTCTAGAAATATCTGACTTTTTTTATTCCCCTGTGTTTAGGGAAAGTATTGTCTTTGGGCTTGATGTATCCATTAAGCTAAGCGATATTGTGTTGATTCAGTGTTTCAAAAACTATTTAAAAGGGAAATCTTGCTTTTTGATGCTGGGTTGATGTTGGGGTATGGCTGTAGCTTCTTGTTAAAGTGTTTGTGTTAGTTCTCTTAAGACATTTTAGTTGCTAGATTCTTAATAGTTAAATTTCAGTAAAAGCACAGATTTTAACTGCTCAAAAAACCTCCACTTAATCAACCCTGATCATATTTTTTTGCAGTCGTCTCAAACTTCAGTGTTTTTCTTGAGGTACCTGTGGTGAACAGCTGGTCTTCTTACCATAGTTTCTTTAGTGGAAAGGGTCAGGTGTGCTCTGTCAGCTTCATGCTTGTTTTTTTTAGTGTAAGGACCTGCAAGTTTTTTAATCTTCTCATAAAAGATAGAAGCACTGTGTCACTTAGCTGAAATAGTTAAGTATTACATTCTTGTTTTACTTTTAGCTCTGCATTGAATGATGCTTTTTTTGAAAAATAAATAATTTCATTGCTGATTGAGTTGCTATTTGGATTTTTTTTTTTTTTTTTTGAGAGAGAGATAGTTGATCCCTGGTTTTGTGCCTGTGTTTGGGAACTGTTTGCTGGTATATGAATACAGATCCCCCAAACAGTAATCAAACGCAATAACTATTTGCAATTATTTCTGATTCTGGAGGGGAAACCCAAATAGGTGCAGCCTGTAGGGATCTTCCTTGCCTTAGGGGTCTGTAACAGTTCCAATTTTACAGTATACAGGTTTTTTAGTAGTATTTAAATTGGTTGCTGATACCTGATAACTGAATCCCAAATTTGGAGAAGGATCAAACTCTAATTAACTGATGTTTTTCTCTTTCATAGATGCTAGGTTTTCTTTTTGCTGAACTATTGTAGTGTGTAGAGTGAAACAGCCATTTCCCTCGCTTTTTCTGGCCTGTCCCAGACATTGAAAATATTGCAGTTGGGGTGCTATGTGGAGATGCCTGAAGTCTGATTTATAGTCGCATGAATTCTTGTTCTTAAACAAAACCCCAAGTCTTTTAAGCCTAGTTTTAAAACTGATAGTTTTTATGTATCATTTCTACAGAAGTTATTTTTGTGGATATCTTGTATTTCTTCGTCTTGATCTAATTCACATGGAAAAATCTACGAGGTGGTGAATGTTAGTAAGTTCTGTGGCATTCTAGAGATTTTTGTTTCTATTTAACATTCATGTGTTTATATCTCTATTAGCAGTTTCACATATTCCATATGCAAGCATGAATATTATGTTGGAGCGTGCAGGGCAGCATGGTTTGGAGGCAGTCCACAGGCCAGAGCAGCCTTGCAGGGCAATGATTTACTTCTTTTTTCCGAAGGAGAGCTGGAAGGGCTATTTGGGCAACAAATACTTTGAGTACTGAACTTTTTCTTAGGTTAATACTTTGCAGCCTCATCTAGACATACTAGTACCATGGCCAAGGGATGGAGGATAGGCAGTTTTCTAGCAGATTCCTACAGAATTGTGGTGTGATTGTAAATATAAGAGAGGAAGTGGGCCCACAAAAGCCTCCCTTGAAGATACCATGTTCTTCTGGGGAGAGATGAAGAGCTCTTCAATTCAAATGATAGTTTATTAAGAAATGCTAAAAAGTAGGAAAGAGACAGTACTGCATAAGATCAGGTACGCTGATTGCAGCCTGCAGGAATGACCCTGACTATGGCAGGGATCACCTGGCCTGGATTTAGTGGTAATGTCATTTGCTCTTTAAATAAGCTAGATGTTGGTTGTGAGAGAAGTGAGCAGTGAAGTAGTATCAGCTGCACAGATCTGACGTGAAAATTTAGAAGTTAAAGGACAGCACACAAAGGCTGTGATTAAAACCTCTTTCAGTCATGCTCCCAACTGGTAGTCCTCACAACCACAAATCAAATTCAGCCTTAGCAAGCAAGAATAATTTAAAATGAAAATTTCCTTTTTTGCATCATACCTGAATGTGATCTTCATAGGATGCGGATTTAATATAAAGTGATTTTATGCATATCTTCATTAAAAAAAAATTAAAACACATGTTTATAGCATTTGATTATACTTTAACACTAAGCCAATACTGCCAGTTGTCACACCAGTTATGTAAGTCACCGTCCGTGCAAGAATTAAGGAAGTTTTTCGTTTGGTAGGAATTCATGTGATGCAGTCAAACAATATGCAGATTGCAGCTTCTTCCCCACCTTCTGTTTGAAGAATTATTGTCAGAGAATGGAATAAGGGGAGGAAGGAGGAATTGTGGGGGAGAGAAGCTGCCCCCGTTTGCACAACCTTATGTCCAAGAATCACAGGAGCTGGAGGCTGGTAGGGAGGAGGAGGTTTCATCAGACACGTGGTAATCCTTCAGCCTCACAAAGGAATAAAAGACTTGATGTAATTTGTCTGTTTCTTGCCTCGCAGCAAAGGGAGGGATGGAGAAAGGCTTGGGAGAGGACAGCGGACTACAGCACTGGCATGTTGTGCCTTGCTGCAAAGGGAGTGTATGCTGAGAAAGTGGTGTTGGCCATGCCCTGTTACAGGGGACACACCAGTTCAGGTCCTACTCACCACATCTTCTCTAGTTCTGTTGTGCTGCCTGTCTGTTTGCTTTCTGGTCGTTATTCCTGTGTGTTGTCATACTTACAGTTCCTTGTAGTCCGTAATCAGTGGTCCTGTCTCACTTCAGGTAAATGCTGTCATCTCTCTTCTACCAGTACTTGTGCTTGGTCTCTTTTTCTGATCCTTTGTGTTTTCCTTGGAAGTGTCATTCTGTGGTTTTTCTTCCCTTTCCACTATTCTGACAATGTTTGAGTAAAAAAGGAACAAATAAGTAGGAAGTATTTGTTAAAATTAGTTAATCAGCTTCCTTCTTAAACTAATTTTTATTTATTTATTTTTAGAGATTCAGGTACCTCTCCAGTGTTTCCGTTTCTTCTTTTTCCTTTTGTTTAGGAGCTCTTTTCTCACTTCCTCAGATATTCTTCTTGTATCCTCATACTGTTCATATATAAATACAGTACCCTGATTTTTGAACATATTGTTCTGGAGTATATTGTCACAGTATAAGCGTGGGCAAAGCCCTTCCCAAATCTTCGTCCGTGAAGCCAAGCCATGATGATGATATTGTCACAGGAGAATTTGTTCAGTCCTTCTAGTTGGTTCATGAGTCTATATACCTTTTCTGAGTGTTTCCTGCATATGAATACTTTCTGGATTACACTTGTTTTGAAAAGGGCTAAGTATCTTTTAATCTAGATTACTTCAACCTGTACTATTGTGTGAATGTCGCTTAAGTGGTTGAAATACCCATCTTCTGCTCTGTGCATCAAAGCACAAATCCAGGCTCCATCACTTTGGCGAGCTGTGCAGTGGAGGTCGGGGGCAGTACAGCGATGCACTGCAAAGAGCTAAGAGCCATCCTCGCCCCCGTGCAGCTCAGAGGAGCAGATGTGGGCAATCCGGATGCAGTGAGTCACCTGTACTCAGCTCGCTCTGTCTGGTGTAATCCTCTGGTCCATTTATTTAATACGTACAGATTTTGCAAGGGACCGGTATCTGGAGACCAGCAGGTGTGGTGAGGCACTGTGTTGTGCTTGAGGTGGTGTAAAGGTTACATTTTTCTTAGTCATTTGTTTTATAACGTCTAAATGTTCACAAACAGATCAGATGATTCCTTGCTGAGTTACTGAGACATTTATAAATTACATCTGTTTTTTGTCTACAAAGGGCAGTAAGGTGCAAGAATGTCGTTCATTATAAATAGGCAGACAGTGCAGTTTTAATTTTTTTTATTTTGCTACATGAACGTCATGTAGCTCTACACTAGCCTACTTTTTTGTCTTTTTTTTTTCAGATTTCCTTTATTGCATTTATTAGAAAGTGATGAGGCACAAGCCTTTCAAGCATGCTAAAGAGTGTATCATCCAGTTGATTTTTGCAAGCAAAGATCATGTTTTTCACTATTTCTAGTAAAAATGTCATTGAAGACCTTTTGTTTTTTTAGGGGGGGAGAAAAAGAGTGTTTCATCTGAACAGATTTTTAAGAATCTGTTTGGAAGAGATCATATTGGTTTTCTTTTTTCTTTTTTTTTTTTTTTTTTGAGGGAAAACATCTTGTTCCCGTGAAGATACCCAATTTATCATACATTCTCCAGAATTGCTAGTGTATGTGAAATAATCTTTTAATCAGGTTCTTAGTTGTGAGCAGAATATCATTCAGTGCAGATTGGAGCCTTTTGGGCGTCAGGCTGGGGCTTAAGGTGTTGTGTCGATAAGGCTCCTCGACAGCAGGAGTGAGCATGAGGAGTATTCATGGCAGATCTGGACTTATGGTTCTTCATAGGAAAGCAAACAGAGCTTGCTTTTTCTCCATGATTGTTTCAGTTTTATCTTCTATCCTGGGAAAGAAATCTTTGTGTTTGTCACTGGAATCTGTAAGAATGTGGATGAACTTGCAAGAAATTAAAGTGGTGTTATTCTTGGTTTTTTCTTTTTTTGTAATGCTAATGCATTACATGTTGATTGAGGGGGAAAAACCATGTAAAACCCAAATAAAAATGCTCTTAAGAAGTTATGAAAATAAAGTTTGCAATATAAAGCAGTCAAAATTAGATTGGTGTGAATGAGATGGCTTCTAGTGCTTTGGGTGACCATGCTGGTCAGAGTGTGTTTAATACATCTCCACACATGCAGTGTGTAGGAGGAGGAGTGGTACTTATTGACTGATTACTGCCTCAATATTTTTATTGCTCTTATGTGGAGTTTCTTACCAGCTGCTTCTTGCCTGCCACCCGTGCCCACCGGCCTCCCGTCCCTGTTCTTATTCCAGCTCCTGCCTGTTTCTTCCTTCCCCATATTTCTTGGCTTCCCAGTGGACCATTTAGGAGCTTCTCTCCTCTGCGTGGCTGCTGTGACCCTTTGCAAGCAAAGGGAGAGGGTGGTAGGAGGGTGTCCCGGCCAGATAGGAAAGGCCTGTTCAGCCACTGTGCAATTGACTTGCTCTGTGGAAACGCCTTACATCAAAAGAAGTTGGCATGTAGGACTTGAGGAGGTGAAACAGGCTCAGGGTTTATGAAATATTCAGCTCTTTGTTGCCAGAGGAATTCTCTGCAGTTTTTGTATGAGAGGTTTCAGAGTAGCCAGGAGTGAATATGTGGTGAAATTCGCTGTGGCACCAGACATAATTTTAAGGGATTTCAAGTCCCTAATCTAAAACAAAACCACCACAGTTGTTAAAAATCAGTGTTAAGATTACATTTGACATGAACAAAGCAACCTGCTTTTACCAGCTGGCAGTCTTAGAAACAGCTGAACCAAATAAATTATCTTACCTTTCCCCTTTATTCTCATGGCCCCTCAAAGCCCCCCTCCCCAACCCCCAAACAACCCAAAATCCCCCAAGGGCTTGCAGGCAGTTGCTGGTAAATGTCAGCTTTGAGGAGCGCAGTCTGAAAAAGTTCAACATGATTGAAGAAGCCTTTGCCACAGAATGTTGGCTATACATAGCTCTGTATACAGTGCTGCCTGAATCACTTACAATATGCATCTATTAGTTTAAATAATACTTTACTGCTTTGTGTCATTATCTTTAATTCTGTTTTGCTCATGGAGGAAAACAGTTGAAAGCCTTTAAAAAAGCTTGGGAGCAATTTTCTTCTTCATCACCTTATCAGGGTGTATAATGAGCCTGTGTGTTGGTGGTGCCCTTAATTTACTGAGTTCCCCAGGTATTTCTAAGTTGCTTCAGCTTCTCCAGCTGTGGTTGAGCATCGTTTGAAGCAGTGGTGCAGGACGGCGGTCTGTCGTTTGGAACTTGGAAGCTGTTTAACCATGTGCAGTAAAGCAGCACAAGAGGGTAAGGACAGGGAGGGAATAATGCAGCTTCAAATGGATTTTGCAGGGAACATCTGAGTAGACAGAATGCACTTAACCTTAGAAATGCATGCAGGGGTTAATAATGAGAATCTAGCTAGAGTGGACACACGTAGGAAAAATACCATTTCTCTTTGGCAGTTCTGCATTGGAGTAAGAATACTTGGAGGGCAGAAGCAGTCCATCCCATCACGTTTAGGCAAATGTTTGCTGGACAAAAGAGATGAGTCTTTTAACTTGCATCCAGTTATCTGAAAAGTAGCAGTTTCTTTGTACTCTTGTTCTATCTATATCCTAACTTGGCCTGAATCAGTTTGCTTTTGCCAGATAAAGTGCATTTATCTGAAAGGCTCGAATTGCAAAACCAAACAAAAAAAACCTCACTGGAAAAACATTGGTTAAGCAGTAAAGGGGGAAGATGTGTAGATCTTTATGTTTGTTTTTTCATTCAGAATATTCTAAATTTGTTTTGTTTTCCTGTAATAGTTAAATATATAATGTAAACTTTTGGAAAATATGCCATCCTGAAGGAAACAACTCTAGCTGATCATTGTGCAGTTTTCAAATAAATTTTTTTTAGTGTAATGAAACGGAGATGTACACTTACGTTGGAGCAAGTTTGATTCCGATTGTGGTTGTTAACTTTTCTCTGCGAAGAATGCTGATCTGTTCAAGGAGATACTTATTTTCTGGGAGCAGTTCAGATGCAACATGTGTTAATTTCTTCTGAAAGTGAGGAGATTTATAACTGGAAACTTATGGGTAAATATGTATTTTTTTTTGACTTTACCAGACATTTGTATATCTTCCAAACTCACGTATGTTAATTGGAAAGTAAATGTTATTGCATGTATCCTTTTCTATACATTAGTTATATTTATCTAGGTGTTCAATAAAATGAATATATCCAAGCTTTTCTCATCTTAGCTGAAGAACTGCAAATAATCTTAGCTAGAAAAAAAAAAAAAGGAACAGGAGGGGCCAGATATTTGGCAGCTTGGCACTGCACTATGTAGTCATTGTGGCTTTCTCTGCTGGAACATAGAAGGTAAAGAGTCATCACTCCTTTTCATGTTCAGAATTGTGTTTAAAAGCACATTTTAAGCTGATTTTTAGACAGGCTTTTTTCCTAGCATAGCAACCCTCTGCAAAGGGATCTTGTGGCTTATACACTCACTAATTATGGTCAGAAAATACAAGGGACTGAGAGTTATCCAGCACTGAACTTTGTGAAATGGTTGTAATTATTACATAAAAGCATTTTGAAGAAGATGAGCAAACCTACTGCATCAAATTCAGAGACAAAGAAACAAAGAAATGCTCAATAAGCAATGTTTTTGCTTTTTTGCTAGATATTTCTGTGTTGCTAGTAGGAGCTGGGGTAGGATGCTGCCCTAGATAGTAATAGAGCGATGTTTTATTTAGCTGAGCTGGGATTTAGCATGTGGTTTGTCCCAGTTTCTGTAGGATCAACATAACTGAAGTTGTTGGTAATACAATTAGTAGATAATATATTACTCTATCGCTGCTCTGTGGGTTTACTTTCTCTCCTGCCCATCATTCTTGTTTTGTCTTGTGTTTGGTTGGTTTTGTTCGATATGTTGTTTTTATTGCTCAGAGAAAACGATGAATAAAAGAAAAATATTTGATGCTGGTTTAAAGCTTGCATCATCACCTTTGATGGGACTGATGCCGTTTTCTGTCAAATTTATAATGAAGCTGTGTGTGGCAGGCTGCTTCCTTTGTGTTGGGATCTGGGTTAGGAACTGTTGAGGGATCTGAATGGTAGCGGCTGGGTGCTGCATGGTGGTAATAGTGAAGTTTTTTTATAGTGGAGAGTAAGTTTTTGCTACAGCAGAGTGATCTTTATTCAAAGGAGGGTATTTGGGTAGATTGGGAGCACTTGCTCTTGTGGAGGGTTGTATGCCACTATAGATGCAGAATTTGTATAGTCACGGAAATGAGATAACTGAATTTTCCTAGACTAATATGTCCATTTAGAAGAAGCTTTTTTTAGCATATCTAGTTATTAGGACCTGTACTAAGACCGGGAAATTTGTTTCATCAGCAAGTTACGATTTTCAAATTTCATGTATTATGCAGGATTACACAGCCTGCTGATACAATTAGTTGCCATGGAAACAGAGACATGCAGCCCAAAAGGTACGTGCTGGGGGGCCACACATGCAGAAAGTACCTTTTTACATATTAAAATAAGCTGCTGCATGGAGTTAGCAGAGTTCTTTGTTCTTGCTCTTAGAGTCTATTTCTACAAAAACATGAAACGTTTTTTTGTAAGTTGGCCAAAAACTAGTGGGTTTGTTTTTTTTCCTGTGAAGGAGAAAAAGAGAAAATGCTTCATCAAAATAATGTTGAAGCGCACAGAATGAATCATAATATCTATATTTTTGTACTTGCTAGATGAGTTCAAAGGCAAGGCACAAAAGATTATTTCTACCCCCTAGGAACTTAAGGCGTAGGTGACTTTCTGTCTGCTAGCGTGGAACCTTTTTGTCGTGATAGGTCTGGACTTTGGTATGTGACCTGGCATTTAGTGCAGTCAAGTACTTCCAGAGAGCAGCCAGTCTGGCGTCCAGTGAATGAAAAAATGAGTTTGAAAGCATTGGAACAGGCAGTAACGTCCGCGTGCCTGTGTGTTTGCTGTGGAAGGGCATGGTTGTGTCGAAAGCCGGGATGGGATGTCCTGGGAGATATGCCTGGTTCTGCAAGCACATAGTGATCAACCTTCAATCACCTCTTGAAACTCATTTGCTTATTTATAGTAGCTTGAGCTTTTTTTTAATTACAAACAAAGTTTGTAATTAGGTGCCTACAGATACAGATGTGTCTGCAGATTTAAGAAACCTCAAGTAAAGCATAAGCAAGCCTTCAGAAACCGCCTAGTTTTTGTCCCCTTGGTCTGATGGTTATGCAGTTGTTCCCACAACCTCCAGGTTTTGCCTGAATGCAAGATCGGGTTATGCTCAGCTGTTCTGCAGCTGTGGAAGCAGCAGGCAGGCAGGGAACGGTCTTGGTTGCAACCCTTTGGCAGGTGAAGATATCTTGAAGGACTTAGTGGGCTGTTAGGGTCCAGGCCTCCTCACTGACCTAGCTCCACAAGCTTGGGCTGTGCATGCAAGAAGGCAAAAAGCTGCTCCCTCAGTGTGAGAGGGGATTAGGGAGGAAAGTGGGATCACATCCAGATATATTGAAATCAGGCTAGACTGGTAGTCTGTGAACTACCATCTGCTGGCCATTCATTTACAAGATGAATTTAATGGTCAGCCTTCTCTGTTGGACAAGCCAGCCACTGCAGCTGGCACTAAGAACCAGTCTAAGTGCAGTCAATGCTGCTGCCATCACCAGTCCTGTACTCTGAAATAAAGGAACTTTCTTCCCAAAGAAGAGAAAGTGTCTAGCTGGTGTGTTTCAGGAGCACTACTTTTGTTGAGATAGATTAGTCAATGGTTTTGATTTATGGCAGTGCGATGGCTGGCTGTTCCCGTGCTGTCTCCATCCCTCTGGATGAGGTTTTGTGTTCAGAGGAGCCCTGCAGCCGCCTGGGGACTGATTCAGCAGTTCACTCCCAGCTGGTCTGTGGTGGCTGCAGTGGCAGAGGCTCAAATGCATTTACGTGGATGAAAACTGTGTAGGTCAGATGTTTGAAGCTAGCAAATTGTAGGAGAGAATGTGCTTTGTTTGCAAGTGACTCGTTGGCTTAATCTATTTGGGTTTTGAAATGATAGTAGTGACCATCTTTTTTTTTTTATATGTGGTATTGAGAATGGAAAGTCGCAGCCACTTGGGCTGAACTTTAAATTTCATCCATTGCTTATTGATGTGTTCATGTTTGTGGGGTAGTGGAATATGAAATGTTTTTGATACGTCCCACGCTATTGTAAGTACAAAGTAAATACCTTTAAGAAAGTAGATTTTTTTTTTCCTGTTTGTTGTTTGTTTGTGAACAGGTGTTGCTGCAATTCCTAGATAGCATTTGAACTCTGCCTTGTTGTTAAAAGCCACTAAGGTCTGACTAATGAGAATTTCCTAGATCAGAATTGTGATCTCAAAACACTTTTTTATTACGTAGTGGAATCATTGTCTGCTTACTCTGGAGTGTTAAGTATGAGCTGATTCCTTATTTCTTCAACATGTGTAATATTGAGAATGATCTTCTGTTATTTGGGGTGAAAAGCCCTAGCCATGGTGAGTGCCCTTTCGGTTAAGTTTAGTACAAACACAGAACAAAGAGAAAAATCAGTCCTATAATACAAAGTCATACATGTAGTAAAGAATTTTCCTTTCAAATGCAGAGCTGTAGGTTTCCTTCTACATTACAGAAGTAGTAAAATTCCGAGTGTAATATATTAGGCTTTAGTGCAGATGATGCCTTAGCTATCACAGGCTCAGAATACTAGAAATGTTTATGATTTGAAATGCCTGTTTTGTCTACTGAAACACAGAACAGGAACCAGTAAGTGTTTAAGTGGAGCTGTGAAATGACATTTTGTAAGGTGATGTGCCATGATGCTTTGCCTTTGGCAGAAAAGACTGCTGTTGGTTAGTCTCATTGCTTGAGAGGGGGAAAAATTCAGCAGTGGGAGAGTATTTTGTTTTGATGTATGATTTCTTCTTCAGACCATCTCTATGAACATACAGGAAACTTTCATATACTTGCAAGACATGTAACGCATCCTCTGAGAACTCGGGGATATCTGATAGTAACTCATGCAGGGATGGCCTCTCTGGAGGGGTCCCACCACCCCGAGACAGGACCAGCAAGACTTGCAGAGGTACCTTGGTGCTGTCAGTGAGGTGAGCTTTGGCCATTCCTGCTGGCTTCCTCCTGCACCTGGGGTTTAGTCAGCCCACCATCCCAGCACCATTGCAGTGCTGGTGCCTGTTGCCTGCTTGAGAGTTTATTCATATAAAATAAAAACTAAAAGATATAATTGAGGGCAAGTCAGTGAGCTGTGAAGTGATAATTGGCAGTGGATTTTTTTTTTGGAGGTAGTAAAGTTGCTCTGCAGTAGTGTATAGGAGACAGTTAAATCTTTTACAGCCTTCTTTGAGTAGGAGTTGGGTGAAATCCTTTATCTCAAGCCTCATATTGTATTAGATAATGACCAGGAAGCATCAGTATTTATATTACCAAGTTGCAGGTGATTAATATTATTCCCAGAATCACAAACATGATTGTTCCTACAATACCACATTTTTTTAATAAAACATTTATTGCGTAAATGTCTTGGGTTCTGTTCCTCAGAGCAACTGAAATCTCATTTCAGTTGCTTATACTTACTAAAAAAAAAAAAAAAACAGTAAAATATACAAGGTTGATGTGTTCTTTTTCAGGGAGCTAAGGAAGGTGATACAGTTTAGGCTGAAGAGGTTTGTGTTTCTGAAGTTTTGTCAGTTACAGTTGATAGGAAAAAAAATATATATATCTGGGTTATGATCACCAAACATCAGGAGGAGTGAATCAAAACTCTGATGCTGGTTGTTTATAGCTATTTACACATATTTTACTAAAGAAAATTCAGATCAGGGAGATTGTTTTCCTTAACTTCTCTAGAAGTTTTATTTTCCTTCATATGCTGTGCCAAGCAAGAGTCTTATTCACTTTTTCAAGGTCTCCAGCACATAATAGTTAAATATTTTTCTGTCAATTAATATTGACAGGAAGTCAGTTTGAACAGCATTGGAAAATGGAAGTAGTTGGCAGAACTGGTTAATTTCACTGAATTTCCTCTTGCTAAAAATATCTCTAAAAGAAGCTCTCCTTTTGAGATGATACAATGAGTGCTTGTTTGACTGTAGTTTAGAATTGATGACGACTCATCCTTTAACCAAAAGGGCTTGAAAAATATGAATAACCTTTTGAAATATATTTAGCTTCCTCTGTAGTATGTGTAATTATGCTCACGTCCGCCGAAAGTTTACATACATGCTTAACTTGATGTATGTAAGTAACCCCCTCAGCTTTAATGATCTACAATAGAAACAAAAGTTCTGTAGAGCTGCTTACGTGAAGTTGAGCATTTTACTTGTATACAAGTAGGCAGGATTAAGGAGTTCTGAGCGTAGTTGCCCTGTTGAGTTTTGTCTCAAAACTTGGTCATTAAAGTATGAAATGACAAGATTTTAGTCTTGCTAACTGAAAGTGTACAGCATCAAATAGGTGTTCTTGTTTATATTGCATGCAAATATGTTAAAAATAATATTAGGTTGCAATGGCAAGTATTAACAGTTATACTAGAAATAGGATGAGTTTCATATAGTTGTTTAGATCCTGTGCTGCTTCTGCATTATGATACAAGAAAACACCATGCTGTACTTACAGGACAGCCTAGAACAGTTGTTTCACAGATTCGGCCAGTTTGGGGGCAAGTCTGTTACTTAGCTAGGAAGACTTCTTGCTTGGATGTCTTTGACTTGTGGAAGTTGGTGATGTGTGGAGACTGGGGGCCTTGTAGGAAGAGAAGGGTTGTCTCATGAATTACAGTTCTGCCCTGGCTCTGGTACTTGCTAGGACTTTCCCTCCCTGAAATAAAACAAAGAGGGGAAGGAGGGTTGCGGGGCTGTCAAGGGTAATGGGAATCAGCAGGACACAAATGTTGTCTTGTAGCAGAGGAGTTTACTGCTTCACGGGGTAACCACGTGAAACCCGGCTGGTACCTGCTGGGTAATGGGACCTTCTACTGCTGGGAATCCCAGCCCTAGTGAGTGGTCAGGGGAAAGGAGAGATACTGGTGTCTTAAGAGTGTCTTGGACTCTGCAGGGGTGAGGCTGTTCCAGTTGAGGTGTTTTGTGTGATGTGACTCCCCCCGCATTGGCTTTTATTGTGTTTCATCTGGTAAAGGTCTCATCATAAGGTTTATGGTGAGAAAAAGGTTTTTCTGCTAGTTGGATTAATTCTAGGTATTAGAGAATTACTTTATTTGGAAAGAATGAGGCTAAACCATCTCAGACTATTTAAAATACTTTTTGCAGTCTTGGATGGTAATTACAATCCTCAGTAAAGAGATAAAAATGACATAGGTGTGCAGTACATTTAACTGTTAGCCTTTTGTCACTCAGAGCAGGGACTGTATTTTGATGGTGTGCTATGCTGTGAGCTTGGCTCCAGTTTCTGCATGTTAGATAACCACGGCTGCCGGTGGCCTGCCTGCAAGGTGACTGCCTCCTGACATCTTTAACTGGGAGGTGATGTCGAAGTCTCTGGTCATGACTCTTTGTATTGCGTTGAATTTTCTTCATATGTTTTAGATGACATTTTTAATGACTTTTCAATTGTTATCCTTTTTTATAGGCAAAAGGTCTTTGTTCCTCACCAGAAAATGAAACTGGCATATTGGAACAGGGAGCTCTCCCCCCCCGCCTTTTTTTTAGGTACAATTAAAATAATTGCTAATGAAGACAGTGAAATGTGTGCAGGTTATTTGGAGCATTTGCACTACCGATCTGCTTTCAGCAGTACTAATCTGCAGCCATCTTTCCTTTCAGAGGATCTTTCAAAACCTCCCTCAGCTGCAGTGCACATAAGAATTGAAGCAAATCTCTTGACAGGTCCTAAATTTGATTAAGTTGAAAGCTCATGAGAGCAGCAGCCCTTTGAGTATTTTGCACTTCAGGGGCTTGATGTGGAGCAGTAGCTGTCTGGCACTGCTACGTGGCTGGGTTTTCTGTGTACTCTCAGTTCAGAAACTGCATTAGTTCTCGATTCTTTGGGTTACCTTCATACTGAAAATAAGTTGTCAGGCATTGCAGGCTCCCGCCCTATAGTCAGCTGGCTTTCTGCATTTTGAGTCATTACATTTCCTAGTGCTGGAGTTTTACAAGCATGTAGTTTATACAGTGCTGAGAACAAGTTTTGAAGTCTAGCGTAGGGAGGTTGGTAATCTTGAGGGTAGGTCAGGTTAATGGATGGTATAAAAGCTGGGTGGAAATCTTAAGGACACAGCGAGGAACCGTCTTGTGCTGCTTGAGAGAGCTCTGCATTGGAGAAAACTCCCAAGTCGAAAGCTGTTGTTGCTCACTGCTGCTATCAAACAGCCATGGTGCTTTACAACAGAGCTGTCCAGAACACAGTAACTGGAGACAGTAGGGTTTTTTTAGTATTACGGGGTTTGTAGCACACACTTTGTGATACTACAGCGGTAGTGAATTGGGGCAAAGGACTGGAAGCCCCCTCCCCAGGGGAGGTTCTCTTTTGAGCTTTGTTACTAAACACCTTGATTTGCAGCTAAGGTAAAGTGGCTTGCCCTTCTTACCATCCTTAAATAGGTTTTCTTTAATTTTTTTTTTAAGGTGAACAAATACATAGAGCAAAGTGTCCTCCTTTGTGTTCTCTGAGCACATGTTTGTACTTGAAGGCAAGTTATAGCAAAACCGTGCAATTAAAAAGTTACCTGAGCTTTGTTGAAAAGTTTGTATTTCTAGTACTTGCTGATGGATTAAGTATGCAAAATGTTATTTAATTGATTTTAAGTTTTATGAGCTTGAAGGTGGAATGTCAGGACAGTTATACAACTCCTGTGGAGGTTTTAAGGTTTTTTTAACATAGCTCAGGTGGCTGTGGAGACAAAGAACTCTTCTGAGATATAACCAAACTTTCTTCGTCAGTGAATGCTGCATGACAAAGGAAAACCGATTCTAGACTAAAAGGTGGACTCACATGGAGACATTAAATTATTGTTGTCATTGATTGACTCTTTATTTTCTTCCACAAAGATACATTCAAAAACATCTCCAGAGTATTCGGGCATGTGGTGTTTTGAAGTGAAACTTGAAGCAAAACTACTTTCTGTGATGCACGTTGATTTTGTAAAAATGTCTGAAACCTGTAGAGGTCCATTTACATCTGTTCACTCATTAGGCTGCGTTATAGTTATTGGGGGGGAAATTCAAAATACTGTCTAAAGATACATTATATCCTACTCTCATAAGAAATTCCTTCATAATTTTGCTTGTCTTGAAGCATAATATATTATTTTTTCTGAGCTTTCAGTTGGCTTTTTGATAAGTTTATTTTAAAAATCCTGTACGTTTGTGTCTTCAAAGCATGTGGAGCTGGGGACAAGGTTCTGCTCCACGTTAAAAGCAGAGACCTGTGGTTCAGAGCTGGTCAGAAGGGAGATCTCAAGGCAACGTGTTCGTGTTACATTGGTGTATTAGATTTCACTGTAGATTGAATTGAGAATCTTTTGTGCTGAAAGACACAGCCTGAACAGGTTGGTTTGAAGAGGCAGGCACTTAAAATTATGGCAGATCTTTAATGACTGATTGGGCATGGAGGGAAGAGAGACTATTCATGTTGATGACCAGAGTGTTTTGCAAAGAGCTAGCTAAGATGTAAGACAGTGACTCAAATGTAGCACTAAAGGCAGTATTATGTTTAAGAACCATAATTTTTCTTTCCTCATGTATACTAATTAGTATAGCTCTTCTACCACAGTGGGTCTTCTGAGCAATATGTGTAGTATTTTTGCTTTAGCACTGCGTTTTTCATTGTCATTTGAAGAGAAAGATGCATCATTAACCTGAGTTAATGAGCACAGCCTTGATGCAGAAACATTCAACATATAACTGGAAGTTAAGTTTTACATTTACACTAACTTTGGCTTCTCTTCTCTCTGTGTTACAGAAATACTAATACGGAGTATTTGACCTTCTAATCTGTGCAGCTCAATCTCCTGATCCCAGGACTAGGATAGAGTGCCTTCAGAACCAATATGTAGCAAATGAGTATCACACCTCTGAAGCTCCTCCCTTGGTTCAATGCTTGCATGTTTTAAGGATCCTTGTCTCCTCAGCAGTGAATTGTTCTTGTGAACTTCAGGAACGGATTTCATGTGGTGCTTGCTAAACATTGAGTCACCATGAGTAGTAATCTAGGAAAAGAAAAGGACTGTAAAGAGAAGGATCCAAAAGTCCCATCATCAAAAGAAAGGGAGAAGGAGGCCAAAGCCTCTGGAGGATTTGGGAAAGAGAGCAAAGAAAAGGAGCCTAAGACCAAAGGGAAAGATGCCAAAGATGGAAAGAAGGACTCCAGTAGCACGCAGCCTGGGGTAGCTTTTTCAGTGGACAATACGATAAAAAGACCTAATCCAGCCACAGGTACCCGCAAAAAATCCAGCAATGCTGAAGTGATCAAAGAGCTAAATAAATGCCGGGAAGAGAATTCAATGCGCTTGGACTTGTCCAAGAGGTCTATACACATGCTTCCATCAGCTATCAAAGAGCTAACGCAGTTAACAGAACTTTATTTATACAGTAACAAACTGCAGTCCCTACCGGCAGAGGTGGGCTGTCTTGTGAACCTGATGACACTGGCCCTGAGTGAAAACTCACTCACCAGTTTGCCTGACTCTCTTGATAACTTGAAGAAACTGCGCATGCTTGACCTGCGGCATAACAAACTTAGAGAAATCCCTTCGGTGGTGTATAGGCTAAGCTCTCTCGCCACTCTTTACCTACGCTTTAATCGTATAACTACTGTGGAAAAGGATATCAAAAACTTGTCAAAACTCACCATGCTTAGCATACGAGAGAACAAAATCAAGCAACTACCTGCTGAAATTGGTAAGCGATTTCATGACTGAGAGTTTAATTCTATGCTTGTGTTTATTCTGCAGTTAAGTTAGATATGCATAAACTGCCACTTCTCCAGGTGCCCTTCTTCATTTACAACTTCATAAAGTTATGCTTATGATCACACTGTTGCAATGTTAGCTTATACTGAAAGTAGTCAATACCTTGAATATATATACATTTTAAAACAACAAAAGGCCTTTTTCTTCATCTTCAATCAAATGTTTCTTGTTTTCATCTTTGCCTTGTGCTTTCACATATTGTGTCTTCAGAGCCCAGATGGTTTAAAAACCCCCAAAAGATACAAGGCCATCTTTCATTTTAAGATTTCTTTATAAATCATTTATGAACTGTTGCAAGTTATAAACACATTATGGGCATGTTACAGAGGGGTGTGACCATGGTAATACAAGGCAGAATAGGTAGCTGCATGCTATTACAGTGAGCAAGCTGTTGGATGCCATAACAGTTAATAATGTAGGTTAATGATTCGTGAAAGCCTCTGCCTTTTATAAGTCATGAATATATTAATACATGGACTCTTAGTATAAAGCCACCAAATGTTGTATGCATGGCTGATGATTTTTATGACTTTTTAATGAACAATATTTGTTTCTCCAAACATTATGACACAAGTTTGAAGTAGTCTGAAAGTGGCTTAGTAATTTAAACAGTTTATTGCAAAAAATATGCTGAAATAGCTCTATATTAAGAACTCCCAGGTTGTTCCAAATAGGTTCTGATTCATGGAAAATATCTCTTTATTACACTGTTCTCAAGCAATATTTGAACAACATATGTACCTCATAAAAGAGAGATTCTGTCATCAGGGTTTTTTTCCTATCACCAGTTTTTAAAATGCAAGTAACTTGAGGGGGAACATAAACTTCATGCAGTTAAGAAACTGCTTTGACTTTTCTTCAAGTGTGGTTAGAAACCTTATAAATGCCCTTGTAATACTGGGAGTACTAATTCCACTGCCCTGTTTTTAAAAGCTGATGTGAGACTTTTTCTTGTTAACCAAACCCGTCTGTGAGTGTGGTGTTAACTGAAGCTGGCCCCTACATTCACCAGTTTTGCAAAGCCTGGGAAATGCTCTTGTTCGGTTCCCTAACAGATCTCTTTCAAACCGGTAGTGTTTGCCTCTTTCTCCTGCACTTCGATATGAAAGATCTGTAAGATAACATATTCCTGATGGCAGGAACTCCTGGGCATGTCTGAAACTGCTAATCATGTAACCAGCAATGCCCAGTACAGCCAGCCTTTGTATGTGAAAACAGGAGTGAAGAAATGCAGCGAGGCTGTCAGCTGTTGGTCAGAGTCTTGTGCTGCCTGTAGCAGCTATTGGAATGGGTTCTACTATAGCCACAGAAACACTTATTTGCAGGGCAAAAATTAAATGGTTAATGTGGTATGTTTTCTGGTCAACATGATTTTTGAGTTGGCATGAGCATCTCAGCAATCCTGGGAATTTCCCCTGGGATAACTAAGGAATTGTATTTTTGACCTATTTTGACACTTCAGGTTAAGTCAAACAGCCTCTTTGAATCTTTTATTAATCAAAGAATCATGCTGGAAACCATGGGGCTGATGTTTGCAAAAAGCCCCCAATGTATCACATGTTTCTACGTTGAAGAAATTGTGGCTGATTTAGCTGGTTGGACTGTGTTACGCAGTTGTCAGTACTTTACCTGGGTCTGTTTGTGGCTCAGTTATGGAATGTAGTCCAGCAAAGAGTCAGCTTCTGAGGTTCAGCTGGGGACAGTGCTGCATAAATTTTAAATTAATACTAGTGTGTGAAGAAAAAACTTCTGTGAGATGTTGCATTCTGGTGTTTGGTGTTGCCCTTCAGAAACTTTTGTTTGATACTGCAGACATTACTGTTCCTGCTGGAACCTCTTTGTTTCTTAACTGTTTTGATTGTTGAATTCTTATGGTTAAGTTTACATTAAATTATGTAATTTCTATATGTGTTTGTTCACAACGCTCTTGAAAGAGCTCATGTGTAAGAGTTGCATGGAGAAATTTAGTAGAAACGTTCCTTCCTGGTACATATGACTGGCTTTCTTTTGTATTTTTTTTATTCTTGTCTTGATACACGTACAGGCAATGTTCTCAGTCCTTTATCAAACCCTAGCTTGAGAACATTAACTACTTTACTTGTGTCTTTGTATCCAGCAGCCAGTCGTGCCTTTATTTGTATTGTGATAACGCCCATGTTCCTTGTTACGGGTCAGCACCTCATTGTGGGAGGCGTTTTAGAAGCACATTTGCAAGACGACTGTCAGCCTTATGAAGAATTTTGAAGGGAAATCTGTATGTTCCACAGCATCTTTTTAAATTTTAAGTAAATCTCTCTTAAGTTGCCTGCAATTGAATCAGTTGAAAAATAAATTAATTAAAGGATTTCTAAGTTTAAGGAACACAAATAATTTTAACTGCCAAGACATACAAAACAGGCATTTGAAAACCTTTTTCCTCAGATGGTAAAAACAGACAGGATAGTTTCACTTTTGTAATTGATTTCTACTCACTCACTTTCATGTGTCTTTGTTCTAGTACAAAGATTAAAAGTTGAGTTGGAAACACAGCTGAAAAATGAAACTGCTGAGAAATGTAATTCTTACTTTCCATTGAAATTTCTGTTTCTTTAAACACTTGTTATTTCTCTACATGTTCCATTAGCAATTTAAAAAAAACTCTTGCCTTTTAAGTCCTGATGATTTCAATAGCTTGTATGTTCATAATGCAGTTCCTAAATACTATATACAAGCAAACACTTATATTATCAGCTTGTAAATAACACCGAAATTTTTGTTGCTGCAAAGCGGGAAGTGAAATGAGACCATTATCTTTTATAAAGCAATATCATGCAGAGCATTTAAAATTCTTTTTAGAAATACCCCCCATTGTTCTAAGGCCTAAGGCTCACATATCTGATGGTAAGCTAGTGTGCTTGTTTGCATTTTAAAAAACTCAAAGCTTACGTAACCCTCTGACTTGTCCAGCAGGGAAGACTCTTGCAGCAGGTACCTACGATACGTTCATGTTGCTAATCTGGTACACAACTATGCGAAGAATCCAGGGCTTTCTTTATGTTATCTTTTGGAGGTAGATGTGCTACAAAAAGTTGCCTTGAACAACAAAAAAAAAGCAATCCCCAGGCTTCAGCTTGAGAGATGGGGTGTTGCTACTGTCCTAAGACCCAGTGTTGAGTGAGACGGAATTAAAGTCTTACTGTGGTGCTAGAGACTTGTAAGGGTTTTCACTGTCACTGAACAGAAAATAACTCCCATCGAAAGAAATTGAAGGTAGGTCCTGGAGTCTTAAGCGATCTGATATTTGAGACCTTCCTTCCAACACCCAATATTGTCTATGACTAGTTGATTTGTGTACCACCAATGTTTTGCTGTTCTTAGATGCAGCAGTTTCCCTTTGTTGCTTTGTTTGATAGATGACATGTAGGAACTATACTACTGGTCATGTGATTTCAAACTCAGTTTCTAGAAATGCTTATCTAGAACGTCTATGGCTCGCTCTGCAAGCATCTACAGTATTAATACTTGCTAGAAGCAGATTCCTTACAGGCAAACCTGAAATTAACTCTACACAATTTCTTAAAAACCTGAGCAAAGGTAAAACACGTGCAAAACACATAGTTGATCGTATTTAAAGTGGTCCTGGAAAGTGCGTTAAAACAACTGACCTGTTATGATGTGTGCTGTCTTGAGTGAAATCTGGAAGAGGGGAACATACCAGCACTGAGCTGCTGGGAAGCAATCTAAAGTTTGGATCTATTTTGGGCTTTAAACTGGCTTTAAGCTGAAGTGAGGTGACTGTACTGGTGGAGAAGTTGCTTTGCATGTAAAACAAACGGTTTAGTGAGAAAGAGGAAGTGTTACTATCTATAGCTGGTAAACAAAGGCGAGTGTTTCTGGTCTTTTTTTCCCACCCAGAATGCAGTACCTCTCACTCCCTTGAATCCAGTTGCTTTATTATAGGTAGGATAATGACAATAAGCTTTCCTGTTTTTTCAATATCTAGAAGGCTTCTTAATTTTAAATAATAGTTTACTCAACTGAACTCACTCAGTAAACCAAAAAAATGAAGCAAATATTATCTGTACTATGGAAGATAGTCTTTTAGTAACCTAGCAAATTCAGGCTCTAGGTACCCAGCAAATCATTGCTACTAGTCATTTATTGGACTTATCTTAAAGCATTTCAAGCAACACATATATTGTTTCTACATCTTTATAATGTGATTTAAATGATTTTATTAGACTGCACTGTAAACTGAGGTCTTGACATGCATTGTTGTGTTTTCAAATATAAATAGATTTCTTTGAACAAGATATAAAATACTTTAAAACGCATTTAACTGAGAACATATTCCAAGGTTTGGAGCTTAAGTGAATATTTTTGCATGTTTAGCTAAAAGCCTTTCAAGAATAGCTGAGTTAAGGTAAGTTTTCATGAAATGATTGTACCAATGTGTAACAGCTTCATGATGCTGAAAGGGGTAGTGTCCACTCTCCTCCTCCCAGCTGCTCACTCCTCCTGCCTCTTTCATCTGAGCTGTTCCTTGGTGAGCTGATGTATCTCACTAAACTAACAGAAAAATATTAATGGTTTTGCTCTTTTTATTGTCGGTTATTGTAATTAGTTGAAATCAGTGAGGTTTCAGATAAGACTGGAACTGGTGGAGTAGGAGGAGTAGGAGAGTGTGAACTGGAACAGGGAGAGCAGGATGGCCGCTTTTGCCTGCACAGCCTGGCTTGCTGCAGCTCACTCTTGAAACCTCACAGGTAGGATTGCTCATGTTGTATAAAAGCATGTGAAGTGCACCACAAGTGGTTTGAAGAAGGATGGTTTACCGTATGCAAAGAACCATTGAAAATGCATCAGATTATATTTCCAGAAACTTCCCTTTCCCCCCCACTTTCCATGTCTTGTTCCACAAAACTCTGTGGCTTACTGGAGTCCTGATAGCATCAGCTCAACCCCACCTTCCTGAAGCAATTTTGGTATGTTTTTATGTATAGTGGTGAGAATTCATTGATGGAAGGTTCTTGATGGCAAAGCTGTTCTATGTTGCTTTTTGAGGACCTAGTCTTTCTTATAAATTGCGTCATACGGATCAGTGGTGGTAAATTTTCAGAGTGCATCTTGCACAGTATCCTGTTCTGACTGTAGCCCTAATTAAATGTCTGCATAAGAGGGTAAGTGTAGATATGAGGCTTATCCTGACTCCTTTCCCAGATCCAGCTATTTTCATATCAGGGATTTCCCAAGTCTGGTGCAGCTTGTCACTCTAGTAGTCTAGTAGTAGTAAAGTTTTTTTTTCCTTTAAACTCCTATAATCGCTTGCATCCTTAGCAAGTCCGCAAGTTTCCTTTGAATGTTGTTCTTAACAAAAAGGTCACTGTTATGCAGATGTTGAATATATACACACAACGAGTGCAAAAGCAAAATGTACCTGTTCACTTTACTGTTGAATCTCGGGTGGCATCCATGAAATATAACGTTAATGGAAACGTTTCCACGTGGAAGCTTTGCCAAAACACAGTCTGGAGGGATAATTGTGGAAATGAGTTCACAAGGTGGACTCCAACTTCATCACCAGATCTGGTAAATTGTCCGTTCTGCTGAGATTGAAGAGTTGAAGATTAGAATGGAAGAATGTGAATGCTTTGGTGAGTCAGTCAGCACAAGAAGGATGAAAACCAGAGGAACTGTCGTGGGATGAGGCCAAACAAATGCTTCAAATTGCAGGCTGTTACTTAAGCCTTTTGCATTTCTTGTACCTAGAGTTTTAGTGCATTCCTCCATGTTGTGTTGAAGGAATTGTTTTGCAGAATCAAGTTGATAATATTTTCTTTGCAAAGACAAGGTTGCATCTTATACTAGTTCTGGATATTTTTGTCTTCTTAGGGCACACAGCTCACATAGAAATAATATTGTCAACAGATTTGAAATTACATTTGCATAGTTTCTGCAAGTTTCTTAAGACTCCAAATACTGTGTTTTCTGTCTGTGAATACAACTCTTATTCTGTGGAGAATCTGGTCAGGGCTGTTCTACAAGGGAAATATTTTTAGATTGTAATTCAGGGAATCTGCCTACACCAGACTTGGAATGTCTCTGAGACTCTCTTCTGTTCTTCCCTTCCCCCATTTACCCAATATTTAGATCGTTTGTGGTTCCTTCACTACTTTGAAACTCTTTCTCATAACACTTGCACCTGTTTGGTTTTCAGTAGCCTAGACAGCAAACCAGATGTGTGCAGCTGCATGAGTTTATGTCTACTGTCTCCATGCTGAATATGGTGCTTCCTTATTAAATGACTTGTTAGTTGCAAACCTTTTCAGTGGTGTTCTGAATTTCATTTCCCTTTTTTTTTTTTTTGTTAGCAGATCCGACAATATAGAGAAATATATCTTTACATTATTTGTCTCTTAAGAACCGCTTGTTCTGTTTCAGCAGTTTGAAGGAAACCAAGCTGTGTTCCTGGGTTTAGTTGGTGTGGTGGTGTCTATAAACACAGCGGTTGAGAATATTTTTTTTATTTTTCTATTCTAATGTGATAAAAGCATGACGTTAATAACAGAAGTGGAATAAATCTAGGCATTGATACGTGTGTGCTGCTCCCTAGAAGCCAGAGAAAATGACTGCTTATTTGATCCAGTTCTGGTTGCTTTCTTGAGCTGCAGGAAGGGTAAAGATCTTGATTTTGGCCAGCTTCAGCTTTGGTGTCTGGGTTCTGATTCCTGTGAAAGCTCCTGTGGGGTCACAGTTTTGTCTTGTCAGCTAGTAAAATTCCTCCTGATTACATTTTGTTCAGACTGGCTTTAGGATAATGATTAAGTAGTCCTGCCTTTTTGATCTTCTTGAAGAGCTTATTGGGATGATGCCCCAAGTGTAATTCCAGTAAATACTGACAGCTTTTTAGAAGTCCAGCCTTTTTTTTTTTTTTTTAAATATCAATGCTGCAGGTATTTTAACTGTTTAAATACTTCCGTAAGTGCTGAACAGAGGGAACTCATCGCTTCCCTCAGGCTGCCCTTGCTACTGCAGCTTCTTAGATGCATAGTCTTTATTACTGGAGAGGGAGCACATGGTCAGGATTCAAGATGTGGCCCCACGTTCAGCTTCGGCAGGACCCCGGGTCCTTCCCGGCAGAACTGTTTCCTCACCAGCTTGTGCGAGGCTGTGCTGCTTTACAGGGTTATTCTGTGCTAGGTGCAAGACTTTGCCTTTGTCTTGGCGCTTCATGGGGTTCCTGTTGGTTTATTCTACTGCTCAGCTCAAATCCTGCCTTGAGCCCTTGCTAAGACTGTTTCTTCTACGTGTTTTACATGTTTAAAATGTTCAAACATGTTTTTAATTTTGTTTATATTTGTTACGTTCAGTTATAAACAATGCATAAAAAGTGTTTTGCTGTTGTGTCTTGTTGAAGCTTGTTTTGGACCAGATTTTGAGTTGTCTTTTCAGTTGAGCTTAGCTTAGCTTCTGTGTTTTTCAGTGGTTCCCATAACTAGATCCTGCTGCACATTCTGCAAATTCTAAATATTTTTCTGTGCTTATTTCTTACTTTTATGAATTTTTCAACTTTTGGTACATAAGTCACTTGTGACTATATTAAAATTGTATTCTTTCTACTGAGGAACTCTTCTGTGTAAGTTATAGTTGTGCAGTAATAATTCAAAATGGCTCTGACTGCTTAACTGTTCTTTTGGGGAGTTGGTAATGCATAGCAAAAAGTTCAGGCTGTGTCTGTTACAGTGATGTACTCAAATCTCATAGAGAGTGAAAAGATTCTGAAACATAAAATTATTTTTAATTTTTTTCTAAAATCAGAACACTTATCCCAAAGAGTTTTATAGCCTAAAATTTTTTTTTCCCAGCAGAGAACCTGCTGAGAGATGAATAATTACCGAAGTCATGGGAACTATTTGTAACTTGTTCCCAGCATTGCTGATTTCAGATAATTATGCTTTGCAAATTAGTTTACAACCAGTGTGCTGACACACGGGCCTTAAGTCCCACTAATATTTGCATTCTCCTCTTCCTTGTACTTTCCATAAGAGTCTTGATCCTCTTGCTGTGTCATCTGGCCTAGGATTTATCATGTCATGAAGGATTTCATAATTTTCAATCTGCATAAGCATGAGCAGGCACGGGGTTAATCCAGTGGAAAACAGGCTATATTGCAAACAGCATTTGCCATCCAAGAGTGTTGCCCACTGAGTTGGTTAGTGGCAGGAGACACTGAAGCTTTTTTGCTGTTGACCTATGCTCTGTCCCTACACGACTGTTAATTTGTGTGTAATTCTATATATTTTTTTTAATGAAGCTGTATTTTGTTTTTTAAATAGCTAAGAAGAATTTTCAGAGTTACGTAAGTCAGGGCATGTAATTTGGTTCTCTTGTTGTAACAGGCTTTCAAGGTTGGCCATGAAATGGGACTATAATTCTACCTTATAATGCAGAAAATATTAGTCATTTCATAATGCTGGGGTTTTTCTGCAGGTATATTTAGCTTTGTCATACTATTACATTTAGTCTCTGTGCATATGAGAACAACAGTGAGGTGATTGCTCACCCCACCTTTTGAAAGGGTTGTGGAGATGTGTACTTAGATGTGTTTTTTAACAGTGTAAACTGAAAGGTGGTTAGGAGTCTTCACAACCTATTTTATCTGAAAAATGCATGTGAATTGTCTGAAATTTTTATCTTGTAGAACATTTTAAAATATGTTTTTAAAAACTGCATAATAGGGTGTAACTAACTGTATTGCGAAGACTATTTATGCAGAAACTGCTTTATGTATTTCATATGGGCATTACTTCCACTTCAAAATCTTTTATGGTCAAGCCAGCTAGTACATGCAATTTCTGTCTGCTTTCTCGGCACATTTTGAGCTTCAACTGCTTTTTTTTTCCCTTGCAATATGATATTTAAAAAAAAAAACAACCAAAAACCCAGAAAACCAAAACATTCAACCGCAAACCCCAGTACCTTCCTGGTTTATTTTCTAATTGTCCTGAGGATGCTTGTCCCTTCAATGCAGTAACAGGTAGTCTATGAAGAATCCTTTATTCACTACCGTGAGCTGAAGATTTGTGTGTTCTCCATCACTTGTGGTGAGAAGTTAGTTCATTTTACCTGTGAGTAGTACGTCCCTAAAGTAGTGCTTGCCTTACTCCAGTGAGTTTTGAGTGTTCAAACAGTCCTTTGGTGAGGCAATGTTGGAGTTGTCCACATGGTGAATGGGAACAGGTTTTTCTCTAGTAACCTGCTTTCTGGGTAAGGCTGATTTTGGGCTGTAGCACATTTCTAGCTGACATGTATATTGTTGAATTGATTAAGATATGAATGTGTGTTAACAAAGTTTATGTAGTACATCAGAAAAGAGCAAATGCTGATTCTTTTACTATGAGTAAGATCATGAGCTCCTCGTTCTTTTTTTTTTTTTTCCTTTTCATACTGGAACTAAGCTTTCTTTTAGGAGAACTTTCTTTTTTGATTTTGACATATGCTTCTTACCCTGGCCTAGCAAAAACTCCAGTTTTCAGTTATGTTGGTGAAACTTATTTTTACCTTTTTTAAAGAAGTGTTTCCTTCAGTACAGTTGCCATTGTTCAGCCAGTAAGAAGGACACTTTTAAATCACTGAAAAAATCTGGCTTTACATCAGCTCCTAGGAAAGTCATTGGGCAGATGGCCTTAAGTTTGGCCTCTTTGTTCTTGCAGATTATTATTTGTTGTATCGATTGTTTATGCCATGTGTTTATCCTGGCATAATTTTTGAAAGAGCTGCTGTTATGCAGCAGTTTAGTGCGCAGTGTGTCCATTCATGGGGTAAACCACTGCCGTCAGTCAGCCGGTGAAAGAGCTGCCCCTGTTCTTTAGCTGCTGGCCTGGCGGCAGCGCTCTCTCTGTGCCCAAAGTGGTTCTGGTCTCATGCACTGGGATGTTTTCAATAGTGTTGGTCACGTTAACTGCGGTGGTGCTGGTACTCAGACAGACCTCCATGCAAGCAGAACAGAGAGCCCCTCATCCAGGAGATTAATTAGAAATAGGGTTTAAGGAGCAGATGGGGCAGATGGTGCTGATTGGGCACAAGGTGTCACAGGCACTGGTTTGTAAAGGACTGGACCCTTTTATTTCCTTATTCCCTCTATTTTCCCCACACTTGTCCTTTCCTAAACCACATTGATTCCTTCCTTTTCCCTTTCCTAAAGATCCCGTAGCATCTCTTCCTTGCACCTTGTAGTAAGACTCCAAGCCCCATATGCAGTAACAGCCCTCAGTCTGTGAGGTACTCTGGGAAACTTTTCCATTTACTCACTGTGATGGGTCTCACAGTGGCCATGGAGCTGATGGCTCTCCTGGGACAGCCAGTATTTGGGTTCTCCCACACATTTCTGATCTGCTGTGTGCTTGTACATGTGGAGATGAGCCTCTACCACATCCTTTAAACATCTATCACCTTTTTAAGTATGTTGAATGTAAGAATTTTTTCCATACATCATGGAGAACAGCGGGAGAGATGTACCTTGAATGCTTTTTGTTGACTTGCACACTCTGTGTTGTGTCTCAGCAAACCAAGTTAAAAGTATTGAAAGAATTTCAGTGCTAAAAGCACTTCACCTCCCCTCTCATTCTGCCCTTAGGAGGGAAAAAAGAACATTTGGTGAGATGCTGTCAAACCATAAGTATTACTACATCCAAGAGCAAGTTTCCCTATTGAACAATGTGAACTAAAAGCTGAATATTATAATATCTCCTGAAATTGCTTTCCTTAAGTCACTGTACTTCATGATACTGCTTTAACTTTTGCTTGATTTCTGCTCTAAAATCTAAAGTTTGTGGGGCAGTTCTCAACCTATTTTAATGTTCAAAATTTTTATTAAACATTTATCAGTGTCGCTTTTAAAAATAATGTCTACATCTTTAATATAACAGTATTAAGTATGGCTACCCAAATTAAATCAAAGTGTTAGCTTGCCCTTAATTGTCTAAGTAAACATGGGCATTCTTTTTTGCCCCCTGCCCAGAATTAGCTAGTAAGATGTTTGCAAAAAATTTAGTGCAGCAAATGGTGTGGCAGAACCCCAAATCTTTCTTCGACTTCAGCAGATGTAGAGTGGGAAGAGTCGAGTAAATCAGAGATCAGTGTGATGAAATGAAATTTATGCCACATTTCAAATTTGACATCATTGGTTTAGGTCTGAAGTGAAAACAAATGAAAACGGCAATCATGAAGTGAAAACTACTGCCCCAAAGTGTGGGAAGGTTCTTGAGTTGTCTCAGTAAAGATTTGTGGGGTTCTTTGTTTTAAGGGGGAGGGATTTTTGAAGTCTTCCTCAAGCTTTTCTTCTTCCTTCTATTGCCTTCTACGCTTTGCCCATTTGTTTTCATGAATAACAAAAAGATGCTCCTACTACAGAACATTAACTCTTGCTCAATTTTTTTCTTAAATTTTCTTTCTCATGCATATTAATGGCATTGAAATGTGTGGTTAATGCAGTGCTGGATACAGCATGTTTGACTGTTGACTCTGGTTACCTTTACAGTTCCATCTGCCTAGTTTCTACCACTTTGGGTTTTAATAATAAGATCAGTTATATGCTAACAGTCTAAGAAAAACAGAATAATAAAGCTGTTGGGGTGGGTTTTTTTGTTTGTTTTTCCTGACCTTTCACAACTCTTTCACGATATATACTAAGTAAGTATTGTGGCTTCATGATACCTGCAACTCAGTACAGCGTCTGAATTCATAAAAAAATGTATGATTTAGTAAATCACCATTTGTGATTATCGGCTGATCTAATGGGTAGACAGTCTACACATCAGAACTTGCCCAAACTTGTCCTGCAGGCCTGTGGGAAAATCCTTCAAGAATTGTGTCAAAGATACAACACTGAAGCTTAAAAATAGACATTCGTTCCTCAAAAGGAATTTGCTACTCTTCCAAATTGTTCCTCACTGAGTCACACTCTTGTACAAAAATACGGTGACCTCATCTTTACTGGATAGAGTTGAAACTGTTCAAACAATTTGCATTAATTTCACCTCCATCAGATGCAAAGAATGTGAATGCATACACCTGTATGCATGCACACACTTTTTTTTTTAATCCAAGCTATAAGGAGTATGTTTGTTATTAGAATAGGTGAGACTACTGTACATAGAGAGTTGTACCTTGCTGTACATCTAAATTAATGTGTAAATGTCAGGAATGAAGCCATTCAGTGTAAAGTAGCTCTAAACTCTAAGCAAATTCAATCTTTTTTAAAGGCTTAACAGGTAAGCCTTTTATTTCAAAGTTCTATTTGCTATAGCTCTGCTTGCAATTATAAAATATAATAATCTGTGTAAATAGATTTTAAGTTTACTTATGTTGCCTTTTGTGATGACTAAAAATGATTAAAAATAGCACTCAGGACTTTGGGTGTATTATCTAAATTGTCAACCAAATAACTTTGATGTCTCTTAATTGTTGATTTTGTTCATTCATAGTATAGAAACTGATCTCAATTTCTCAAAATTCAGTACAGTCCACTTACTCCATGATGTTTTAAGCTTCTGATCAGCCTGAAAAAAATGTGAGGGGTGGGTTTTGTACTCATATTTCACAGCTTAAACTGTCAGAAGAAAAACAATAAATAAGCAAGATTTCTTTAGAGAATCTATAAAGCTTTATCTGAGTTAATTTTAAATATAGATTTTAGATTTTAGATTTGACTGATGAAGTTATGATCGTGTGATGCTGTATTTTATATGTATAACTATGATAGCAATAGGTTTTTTCAGTTTATCTTGAAATCTGTCTGATTCTATTAATGTCTGTGTGAAAGTCATTGTCTAGAGCTGTACATAAAGAGTGTGATATTTTGGTTTTCTTGTGTGCTTTTAGGTGAGTTGTGTAACCTCATAACGCTGGATGTAGCGCACAATCAGCTTGAACACCTTCCAGAAGAGATTGGAAGCTGCACACAGATCACCAACCTTGACTTGCAGCACAATGAGCTCTTGGACCTGCCAGAAACCATAGGTATGTGAAGGGGCTGGAGAAGAGAAAATAAATCACTGTTTCAAAGTGTTCAGTAAGAGGAACAAATTTAAGAACGAGTGTTTGGTTGGTGACTGTAGAATGACTGGTGTTCAGCTCAAGGCAGCTTCACACTTGAGATTAAACACAAGGTGTGTGTATTATCATAAATGTTTCTATCTCTCTGAATTATGTTACTAAATCTAGCTGCGTTGCAGAATGCAGCATTGTCTAAGAATGAGAGTTACAAGGAAAAATCACTTCTAACTCTGATTTAAGGTGTTCTGTGATTATGAGTAAATGTCTATGGCTTGTGTCCATTCTGTAATGAAACTGAGCATAAGGCTAAAAGACTCGTACTTGAAGTATACTACTTTGGCAGATAGTTTTAACTAACATCTTTGGCTAAAAGAAATAAGGCTAAAAAGATAAATGTTTTAAATGAATTTGTGCTCTTTGGTAGAACAATTGAAAATATCTTCAAAGTCCACAAATTTATCAAGCCCTAATGCAATAAAATACAGAGGGTTTCCAACTTAGATTGGGAATAATGGACCAAAATAAACACTGTCCTGGTTGGTTTCAGAATCTCATATAGGATAAAGCAATAAAATAGGACTTTTCCTAGGTAATTAAATCAGTTTTAAACAGATGGCAGAGAAAGATGCTTACTGTGATTTTAAAAAGACAAAATACAAGGCCATCATGATTTTAAGCTCTTATATGTGACCAGAACATACATGAAAGAATGGACGTTATCACGTAAACAATATTTATATTGAACATGTCGATGTACTTTTAACTGACAGTAAAGTGAATGAGCAGAGGAGTGAGTAACTACTTCACAACGCTCCAGCTTTTTTTCCAGTAGTAAATTGTTGAGTGTGGAGCTACTGTGGCTGCTTGTTGAGAAATTTTGACCTGAACAGTGTTTACATTGATGAGGCATCCACTGGAGCTAAACTTCCTTCCTGGACTGATGTATTTTTAAACTCTGGAGATCCCGTTCCATCTGGAATTTGCATCTAACTTACACAATTCATAAGCACAGCTTTTATTTCTGTAGCTATTTTGTAAATCTTAATGAAAGTGGTTTTAAATAAAATGTATGTGTAGTGTACATGTCATATTTAGGAAGCAAGTTCTCTGGATAAACTGCTAATTATGGGAAAAATCCTCTCAACAAGTGTGAGATTTCCATTGTCAGAGCTTATAGACAACTGTTGTTGATTCTTGTGCAGAATATTAGTATGACTTACTGGGTTGTTTAGTGACTGGCAGTCACTGAGCTCCTCAGAGGACCACAAAAATCTTACTTATTACTATATATGCTGCAAGATTGTGCTTACAGGAAGAGGTCTTCGGGTAGGAGAGGCACAACGTTACTTAGGCAGTTAAGTAATTTATGATAGATAGGAAATTGCTGACTATGCAATCAAGATAGTTTGGACTCATCTGTTTCTTCAGAAAGTTATTGTAAGCTTATGTAGTTTGTACTGAATCAGGTTCACGTGTGGTTGGACTGGATTTCTGCCTATTTTCTTTGTTTCGTTTTTTCATGGCATTGTCTTTTATAGTTTCCTGAAGTTCCTTATTTTCAAATGTATATGGCTGTGTCTTCCATGCTTATCTGAGCTGAATACCAATGCTATATAGCTCAACAAACCCCCAAAGACATGAATAATGGTAAGAGCCAACAGTGCGCCTCATGTCTTTAACCTTACACTGCTTCAGTTTTTGCTCCACTGGAAAATACTTCGTTTGTATTGACCAAGCTGAACATTTCTGTTTAGAGGCAAAACTTAGAATCAGAAATTGGTATTTCTGCCACATATGGTTCACAGTCAGCCAGAATTTAATACTGAAGGGAAACATTTTAATCTTCAGCTTAAATGATAATGATCAACCTACATTTATGCATGTTACAGAAAAGGCAGCCATAGCCAGTTCAGCAACATCGGCTTTATTTCTTAGTCATCGCAGTTTTAGTTCAACATTAAAGCAAGTTGCGGCTTGATTTTTAGATTATAGCTTGCTTTGTGGTTAGGATTGTTCAGCGAGAGACTTTCAATACTGAGAAAAACCCAACGAGTAAATGGTGCGTGGGGGCCTGGCGTGTGTTGCTCGGCGTGTCTGCGGGACAGCCCTTCCAGCCTCTCCATCTGTCCCCTCCAGTTTCTGTCTCTTCCCTACTTGTAGATACCTACCTAGTGTTTGGCACGACTAGCGTTTCTTGCAACCTTTACACACTACCAGGTTTCAGTACGTGTAGTATGTAAGTGCTGTTGATGTTTCCTCAGTTCCATCAAACGGGTGGGAGTCGCAGATTGGGTACAAAAAGGACCAAGCACATTTGCTCGTTATAAATATTTAATGTACTATGAGCCTATGAGACTCCTGTTATGGAACAGACTCTCCATTACTGCCAGGTCTGTCCCTTCCTCCCACAACGAGGCCCTTTTGATGGAGGCTCGTTGTTTTTCTTGAGAGGGATGTTTTTGTCAAGCTGCTTTGAAAAACACCAGCCCCCTTCCTTTTCTATTTCTCCTTCCCATGAAAAAGGACCCCTTCTCTCCCCCTGCCCACCCTCCAATAAAAAACCACCCTCTAAAAATGCTTCTTAAATTCACTGCTGGACTGCCTAACTAAGTTTTCCTTTTCTGCAGAAAGATTTCCAAATCTACCAATTAAGAAAAAAACAAACAACAAAAACCCAACCAACAAAAAACCCCCCCCAAAACCAAAAAGAAAACAAAGAAACCTTGTTTTCTACCTCGCTACTATACTGAACTGCACTCAAACTGTAAGGGAAGGGATGTTGCAGGGTGACATGCGGGAGTGGCAGGGAAGGGTTTATGCATCAGCAGTGATTACGGAGGTAGCAGAGCCAATATACCCACTCTGTAAAAATAAAAGTTCTTGTTTCAACTGGCGCTTTATAAGCACACTTTTGTGCAGTAACAAATGTCGATTTTTAGATATTAGTTGTCAGGAAGTGACCTAATGTCTTGCTTTATAGATATTGGCCCTAATACATTCATATCTCTATTTCTGTTGATTGAAAATTGTAAAGTACTTTTTATATTAGATCACTTCCTGTAAGAAAAATGAGCTTTGTGGAACGGCTTAGCACATTCCAGGAGTCTCAAGTCCAGAATGAAAATCATAATGGGATCTCAGTTGCTTGGTGTTTTAATTGCAGATTTTCCCCTGAACCCCCATGGTTTGTTTTTTTTTTTTTTTGGGGGGGTGTGTGTGTGTGTGAGGAATTATGATCTACTTTTATTTACACAATGTCTTATCTCTGTATTCTTAGCTGGCACACTAGTATATCAAAAAGATATACAAAAGAAGGTGAAGAACATACCATTTATATTAAAATTAATAACTGGACTTTTGAGACAGAGGAAAGCAAATTTTGGGTGGAGTAAAGTGTTTCTTTGGATTACAAGATAGCTTAGAAAATTTTGAGCCTGCAAATACCACATTGATGTGTTCTCTCTTTGAACTTTTGATTTTAGCAGTCTGTACAATGTGTTCACAATTTGTTATTTAAAAGCACAGAAACACTTTCTTGAGAAATTCCACAGGAACAGAGTTACAGTTTTTAAAAAAACAGATTCTTCATCTGTTTGTAATTTTTGTAGTTTTGTGTGTGTACGAGTGCAGCTTGATTATAGTCAAATGTGCCATGTTCATGGACATTTAAGGCAACAGACGTTTTATTAAGAAAAAGAACAGTCAGTTGTAAATGTTCCAAAATGATGCTTTTAAAAGCACAAAAATTCCATCACTGGACACACTTCCAGTGTCTGGCATGGCACTGTTCCAAAGAGATGGTTAGGAAAATGAGAGAGGGTTATGCAGTTGCGTGCACTATACTCCTGCCCTTCACTGTGATGTATTAGCTCAGAGGCTGAAATCAACTCTCATGAAAGCAAATATTATGTGGAGTAGCTTCACCCATTTTTACTGTGCTACAACTTGGCTTTTAACCTGTTTAGACCCAGCGTCCCTCTGAGAGCGCAGTTGTGCTTTTTAAAACACGTAGTTGATAAAACATGAAGCATCATGACCAGGACTGGCCACATGTATTTGTACATCTGAGGTTATACAGATTGTGGTTGAGAGATTTAGTCACTAGAAGTCCTAGTAAAGAGATTGTTTAGAAAAGTGGAACTACTATGAAGTAGTATTTTTAAGTTTAGTAGGCTTACCTAGGCTTACTCTGAAATGTCTGACAAGTGCGCTGGTCCTGACGAGACCCAACAGAGCACCCGCAGCTCCCTTGGTGCTCAGAGGTGATGTTCATGTGCAACTGATAAGTTTGATGTTACTAATTACTCTCCATTCTGATGGAGCAAAGTGCTCAGGCTCCTGCCCCAGTTTTGATGGCAATGTTCACATTCTTAAAATTTAAGCACATGACCTAGTGCTCTGGTCTCTGAGCGTTCAGTAGTTTGCAGGATCGAGCCTGTTTCCATAGGCTCACGTTGGGAGATCTGATCAGTGTTCAGTGATTTGTCTAAGGTTGGTTCTGTTCTTGTACTAGGCTGTTAATGAAACATTTTTAATCAGATTCTGCTAGCGCTGGGCAATGCAGTAAGCTCAGCCATTTCTTTATCTGGAGGAAAGCGGTGACTCCCGTTCTTTTATTCTCATCTTCGGGTTATTATAAGCTTTTGTTAGTTCTCATGGTGGTCTCAAAGAGATTGAAGCTTCTGGTTCTTGTAGGCTTCAATTCTTAACTTAGTAAATGTAAAGCAGTGAAATGGCTAGAAAATAGTGAGTGGCAGGAGAGGGTAAGTGGGAAGTGATGCTCACTGCCTCCTCCAACAAGAGAACGACAGGAGAGATGAAGCAAAGCTGTGAGGTGTCAACCTCACACCAGTAAAAGTAGACTGTAGTGTATGCGATGGGTAGGAGCACTTGGCTCTCGGTGTTCACACAGGTTGCTATAGATGCTGAAGCTCACGGCAACGTGACAGTTATGCAGAAGAAAACTGTATCAGTTGCTTCTAAATTCGGGAAGTTGCTGAGCCACATGCTGTTGAATCTTCCCCCAGCTCTTGGGGAAGTTTCAGGGTGTGCTTTGCTGTTTTCTTAGGCTCTTCTCTCCAGAAAAAAAACTGTCCAATAGCAGATACCAAGAGAAGATACTGAGTGGATCTCTGTTCTGCATACAAAATTCTTACATTTCTTAATTAGCTAAAATTATAAATTCATGTTGTTATACATTTAATCTGTTTATATAGTAGGGCAGACTTAAAAAATTAAGACCATCTACACTTAGGAAAGGTTAATGTTTTTTCTGCATTGCTAGTTAGGTGTAAACTGTTATTACAATGTAATTTGCATTTATATAAATATTTAATTTGACAGAAAGATTTTTAAATAGTCAGTTGAAAAGGAAAATAAGACTACCAATGAAAAATTAAATAAATTTAAATTGCTTTGTGTTATTGTATGGAATATAAATTGAGGTAAATGCAACACTTTCATTGATAGTCCAGAATAAGTCCAGGACAGTTGCTTTCGAATGTGTGCAATGTGAAGTGTTTAGTATTTTTGTATAATTTTCAGCTAATATATAATGTCCTTTTTTGTTTTAATAACATAAATCTCCAATTGCAAGCCAAATATGATTAAATTCCATATTTACCGTCTTTCTGTAAAAAATTAGGCTTAGCTTCTGTTTTGCTTATTAGTTCTGAGTGTATTGATTTGAACGTGTATTTATGAAAATTTTTTTGTGTTTTGGTTCGGTATTCTTCCTGGTAAGACTAGGAGGGGCAGTTTATTTTAGTGACTGTTACATACCATCACACAGTAGTTAGATGCAGAGACCAATATGTCCGGTTATAACTGTGGCTCCGCATTTTCGGAATGATTTGTGTACTGCAGAAAGGAAAAAAAAAAAACCCATATTCTTCGTTCTGTAAGAAGGCGGGCACGAGGGAATTGTGATTCAAAGGAACACTTTGTCAGAATAGAGACAACAGGTCTATTGGTTCCATGCGTTTTGATGAATGTAAGAAAAATAGAGTTGAATTTTCATAGTCAGAGAGTTCAGAACGTATCGCTAAGAGTTTGTGCTCTCTTGCAGGTGTTGTGTGTGGTGCATGTCAGATCCTTGAGCCTCTGTCATTCAAATTTTGCCAGCATCTTGTGTGCATCTTTCACACATAGGCAGTCAGCAATGATTATGAATCATTGAAAAATATTCATTGAATCAGAGTTGAAAAATAAATAACTGCTGACATGGTCACGCTTTAGCCTTAATCTTGAAATAATGAAGGAAAACCTGTCTTTGGTTGATAACTGTTAGACTGAAAATAGAGAGGAATCTCTTTGCTCTCTTCAGATAGCATTTAAACCAGTAAGGGTTTTAAATTAATGGTAAATATTTTCCTAATAGATAACATCTTTGAGAATTCCTAGACTTGTGTAAAGGAGGATCATGCACTTTGGTTTGAGCAAGGCAAAAAATTACGGACCCTACTGACCCTTGTAATTTTGAATCTGAATCTGCCTCCGACACCGGCCCTGGTACCTCAGGAGGTCTAAAATATGCTAAAAATCACTTTACTGTTTAAACCAGTAAATTCCAGAGTTTGCAAGTCAGGCTTTGTGTTGTGTTCAACTGCACCTTCGTATTTACAAGAGTATAATTATATTTCATGCTTTGCCTTTGTAGTTGGTAGCAATGATCAGGAGGTTTTCTCCTCTCCTCTGCAGTTTTCCTGAGTCTTGCCTGCCAACTCCATCACCTTTCTATCCCCATTGCCAAGTCTCCTGAAACACCAGCCTTAGCCAGAGCATGTTAAACATCATGGATGTTCCAGCCCTGCAATTGTAGAAAGGATTTGACCTCTCTTGGATGATGATTGGTGATGTGAGTTTACATTCATACAATCTATAGGCTTTGCTTTGGAAAGGAGTTGCCCCCCAGATCAGATGAGTAATGACTGTGGGATTTTGTCTGTTTTCTTCTGCAACATGCTCACTGAGATCACCTTCAGTCACTTTGCGCTGTCACATTGTTGGACATTGGCAGACATTGTCTTTGCTTGTGGAATGCAACTGAAGGTTAAAATGGTTTATCCAAAGCCTTTCATTTTATTCTGCAGCTATCGGGGGAAATGGTTTGTGTTCTGATGAGATTAGATTAAACATGTCAACAGACTCCTTTCACTTAATCTGTGGAACTGTTCAACAGTTGTCATGGAGTATGGCCAACATCTGGAAAGCTGTGTACAAAGTGTGATACAGGCATCTTCTGACTTACAGCTGTTCTGGACTAGGAGCACTGTTGAAATATTGGAATGTGGTGTTTAATCTCTGTAGCTGGACACCCTCTAGCTTCTCTAGTCTCTCCTATACAATCTTCAACTCTTCTAAGGCCCTTAGTTACCACCTGCTCTGTAACATGCTCATGGAAACCCTCTTTTGACTTTTGTCCATATCTGTCATCTGTAGTGAGAAAAATTTTATGTCACTTTTAAAAAACATAATGAATTACAGCTTACTACACATCTCATTAATCTTGTGACAAGAATGTTAATGTTTTTTAAACATTTATATTAATTTTGGCTGTACCTCTTGCTTGCTTTTGGTTAAAAATGACTAATACCTTTGTATGTAAAAACAAGTTATCTTCTTAGAAGAAGATCCCTTGGTAACTTAAGTGACCATGCACTCACTGAAGTAATGTGTGGTCATGTAAAGCATGTTCTTTAATATGGTGGCTGCTCATTGTGTGCAAGCTTTTAGCCCAAATCAAAATCTAAGAATATTTATAGAAGTCAGACCATCATAAATACTTCATAGTGTCATGTTGTTTGTAGCAAGTTCTTCCAATTATCTGTTGTGTGCTGTGGTTTGTGTATGCTTTTGATTACAATCTTACAGGATTTTGATGTGCGTAGCTTTTGTAGGTCCAACTCGTGTTTTTAGCTTTATCTGCAGAAGAGCTTTCTCTAGTGAACAGATCTTAAATTGATCTGATGCTTCTAGTTTATTTAGGAAAAAGCAACTGATCCTGATAACAAACTGGCTTGATGAAGTAAGTTTTATATAAAAGAGAGTAATTATTCCATCTTTTAGTAATGATGCAGTAACAGTTTCCACTAAGTAATGACCCTTCTAAGGATAGGGAATTTGAAGGATTATTTTAACTAAGGTAGGGAAAGGAAGAGGTGTGGTAAATCTCAGGAGAGCATTTCTCACTCCCTTTAGAAAGCACTAGTAGGACTTCGAATTAGGAATTTGGATTTCTTTGTATTATTCAACATACCAGTGCCCTTTTTCTCTTGATTTTGAAATATTCAAGAGGAAGATGTATTGCTCCTACTTGGAGAACCACTTCAGGTGGTCTTTCTAAAAGGTGTGGTTTGTAAGCAGTGGTTTCATGCTTTAATTTCCAGCTTTTTTGTGTTTTCCTGTTTTTACCTTTGACAAATATTTTTGAGATACCTTAATAAAGAATTTAATTTAAACCATCTATTTAGAGTCCCTTTTGTAGTAACAGAGTTTCTGGATTTGAGTGCTTCCAAGATTTTTTTAATTTGTTTCTTGGTAAATTAAACAGCTAACCCTGAGAGAGGTGTGCCATCACTCCAGTGAAGTGATTATGGATTCTGCACTTCTATTGTTTCAGACCTGAGAGCTGGGCAAAGTGGAGGCCACTGATGGACATTAGTACACTTTGCTGGGACCTGAAACAAGGTGGCTGTGGGAAACCTGATTCTTAAGAGTGACTGTTCACATCAAAAGTTGAACTAAATTTCAGTGACTTTCTTAAGCCTAGCTTAAGTTTAGGACTTAGGCTTTAGTATCTTATTTTTAGAAATACCGATGGATGGGGCAGTTGAGTTTACAAGGTTTTTTTGTAATGGGCTTCCTAAGAAACAAATTGGAAGGGGTTTTGCTTGTTGCTTTTCCTGCTAGGAGCTGCTTTTCAGTTGTGGTTTTGAAATTATCGTGTTCATGAACATCTAGTACTACGTTTTCTGAGTCGCTCTACTGGAGAGGGACTGTTTTAGAGGAAACTGTTGACAAAAGTACAACTGCAAATGATCCTCATGACTGTCTGAGTTGATTGTGACTGGTCTTACCTTCCTCCTTATTTCTTAGACTTAACCTGACAGGAGAGTCCCTGGTGCCATCTCAGAAACGAGTAGCTAAACTGGAGAAGGTGGGGATGACTGCAGATACTGTAAAGCAGCTCCAAATATGAGTATCAGCTAGGTAGTCCCAAGCTCAGGGAGCAGTAAATGGGATTGTGCAATGTGCAAGGTGTGCTATTTAGAAACTTGCAGCAGTTTCTGTTATAAACTAGAGTTTGTCACTTGGTGGTCAGAGAGCTGGCAAGGAGACCTGGGTGTGTTAGCCAGCTGCGCAGCGGCTGGCCCACGAACCATGGAGGAAAATAATAACAACTTTGTACTGAGCATTCCTTTAAAAAAAAGAAAGTTTGTTTTCACACACTGAGTAGAGGGAAGAGCTCTAAGTATCATCCTGTTTGTGAGGAGGAGACTAAGATCTGGCTTGTCCAGCATGTGAAGATAAGAGCTGGTAAGGGTTTCTCACTCTCATGAGTTCACAGTGAGGTGTGCATATTAGCTCTGAGGATGAAAAGATTCTTGTTGACAGAAGACTAAATGGCAATAAGTTGGCTATAAATAAATTCAGGCTTGAAATGAGAAGGTGGCCCGTGCTGCCTGCATCAGCTGCGTGCAGGACAGCCCTTCCAGAAGCAGTGGGAGAGGTGCTACTGATGAAGATCAAGCTGAAATCTTGCTGCTTTTGTTCACAGGAATAACTATATGCAGTGCTGTGGTGTGTGAAACAGTCACAGGGAACGTGGTACACGCAGGATGTGTCTTCTGTTATGCCTCTGCATGCTTTTCCCATGGAGAAGGAAGATACCTAGTAGAGAAACAGTGATAAAGTTCTATTGATAAATGCTAATTATGATAAGAAAAAACTACTGGGAGCTGCTATTTATGCCTCCTTTCTGATAATGCCATGAGGATAGCCAACGTGTGTCATTCTCTCCTGGAAAATTATGGTACAGTTTGACTCTCTAATGGCTGCCTTGTTTCATTTTTCTGAAATGCCACATTGCTGGTAGGAAGAGAGCCATGTACATACAGCCTGTGCTCACAATCTGGGAATTGGCATAGTGATGTTGTATTGCTAAGTAACAGTTGGCATCATGCTGCCTGCTAGAGCTGATCCCAGCTCGTTCTCTTTGCCTGAAAAACCCAGATCAGCATCTAGCTTATAGTTTAAGTAGTGAAAAAGAATAGTATGTTGATACCTTATTTTGTGTAAAGTTTCTCATTCGTTTTGGTAGTAAAGCATTAAGTTATAGTTCAGAGAAATGCTGTCAGGATGTGCTTTGTTCATCCCTAGAACGGTGAATCCTAACGATCTTGGTGCCTTGCAGTAGGATGTCTGTCGTGTGAAGCGAGGCCAGTTTCCTACACAGCCAGATCTCACCAAATAAGGCATGGAGTAGCTGCATTATGTACAAATGTGCGGTTTTATACTAGTGGACTGTAGTGTCAAAATAGGTCTTAATTATTCTTTTTCATGTGTGTATACACTGTAGGATTTAACCTCAAGAGAGGAAGACTTATGCACCGAGGAGCAATATTGATAGCCCTGGGTTTTATATGCCTTTCTGTTAGTTAAGGGAAGATTTTTCTTTGCTGCTTCTGCAAAATTGTACAATTTTAATTGTATACTTGCTCAGAAAGAAACCACTTAAAAACATAAATAAAAATCTCAAAGATACTACTAGTTAAGCAATTCTGGGTGGCTGCCTGTTTTAACTTCTGTTTAATTGTTGATGATACTAAGAGAACGCTGTTGCTAAGCTTGTTATCTAAATATCAGATATGCACTGAAAAGACATTCTCTTTCCTTTTTTGTTTGTAAGACCTGGATAATTATTGTTCTATATAAGTTTGGGGTTTTTGGGGGGTATGGGTGTGTTTGGTTTTTTTTTCGGTTGGTTGGTTTTTTTACTTTCACTGCTCTTGTGAATCTCAATTTTATTAACTACAGTGAAGCATGCAACATTCCCAATTTCCAGTTTTTATTCCTAGCTACATTCCCAGCTACTCTGTAATGTAGGGTCATTCTTACAGTATATTGTGACCAAGTTCTTACAGTATATTTTGACCAAGTTCAGGAAAGAGGTATTTTGTCACTTCATTTGAGAGTTTTCCTCTGTCTACCAGATCCCATTGTAGCATTTGTATTTTAATTCTCCATTTTTTAAATTTTGTTTCATCCTTTGCTTCCAAGCATATTTTCAAACACATTTGCTCTCTCTCTACCATGTTCCAATAACCTTTGTATAAGTTCGTCTGCATAGACATTAATACAGCCTTCATTTAATGAGCAGTTAGACTGTACATATTAATCTCCCTTCATCTTTTTAAACTATTTCTGGTTATTTCTGCTGCTGCTTGTTAATCTTATGTTTCTTTTCTAATGTGTCTTTCTGGTACTTCAGTTGCAGAACAAATGTGTTGTGCTATGAGTGGTTGTAAAAATGAGGGTAAAATAGCGAATGTTTTGGAAATAACTGATTGATCGTGTGAATCTGTTCGGAAGCTCCACTGGTGTGATGTACGCACATGCACAGACGCGTTTTCTGATCATAGGGATGAGCCAGAAAACGAAATATTGTTCTTCGTACTATTTGCCAGTTGACTTCAGTGAAGTTCAAGGTCTAATTACCTGCAGGAGAGTCTAAATGCCCCAGCACTGTATAGTTCAAAGACATCCTTAAGCAATCGATTTTGGTCTTGAGTACTTGTGAGATGGTAAAGGTTGGAGCTGAAGGGAGCTTCAGATGGGAAATTTTCAAGTTGCAAGTTCCTCAATTTTTTTTCCTGATAGAAATACATATCACCTGGGACTGTCCACCCAATTGGCAATATTCAGAAATATTTTAACGTGCTCTATTGTCCAATTTTTTGCGGACTTCCTCCAGACTTTTCCTTCAGTATAATTCAGAAAACTTGGAAGTTTTGTTTTCTATCACTGTTTAAAGACTTTATTACTTTTGGAGGATGGTAAAGGGTTTTTTTTTCCCTGTAGAGGGCATTGTTTTGCCAGGACATGAGCTGTTTGATGTATGCCCAAATTCAGGTAATACGAGTCATGGCATTGAATGATGCTATCTGTAATTTTTTTAAGAAGTCATTTTGGAGACATAGGGAAAATGATAGAGTTTTTGTGGGTAGAAAGATCAGGATAGAAGGACTTCTACAATAGGACATAAACCTTACTTGCTTACCATATTATGCATAACTTATTATTTAATATGCACAATCTACTTCTACAGGGTTGACTTCAGCGTTGGTAAGCCCTGTAATCTGTGTATCTCCTGTTTTGGAATGATAGCTCTGTTTCACTATATGAAAAGTTTGAAGGTGTAGAGTGTGAGACAACAGAAGAATGGAAGTCAAACCTTGTTCTGTGCCTTTGTGTTAATCTAATGGTATATTAATACCTGTTTCCTACCTGTAGGAAATCTGTCAAGTCTAAGCCGCCTTGGCCTGAGGTATAATAGACTGTCAGCGATTCCGAAGTCTTTAGCAAATGCAGTGAACTCGATGAACTGAACCTGGAGAATAACAACATTTCTACTTTACCAGAGGTGAGAATTAGAGGGAGTGGATTGGGGACGGAATGTTGTTGTAAGGTATCCATATTTTGTAGAGGGATTGGGAACACGTGAAATTATTTTTTTCTTGCATCATAACTCTGAGGAGTACCCTTTGTTTTAATCTGCATGTGTGTAATGTGAAATACTGCAATTCTGTACGTATTAGGTGTATCTAACTAGTATAGAACTAATGTCATACAACTTCAGTCAAAGTGGGAGCAATATACATGTGATTGTATTTGCTGCCCGGACTCTTTAGAAAACCTTAAATAAAGGAGTCCAGGTTCCCACCATTCAAGCTACATGAATGTTTCTCAGTGTTTCATGGAGGTGGGGAAGAAGTTGAAAAATGGGATATCTCTTTCCCATCTAATTGAGGCAAGAATGACCTTTAAGACAGTGGGTGAAGCTTGTCACAGCTATTCGGCTTCAGCATTCTCATTTTAATGTGGAAAAGTGTCCTGTTGACAACCAATGTGATATCACCTGGCACTCACTGACACATCTTCCATTGGTATGAAAAATAAAAATTTGCATAATTTTTCTCTTTCCCGTGACTCTGTGAGGATCATGGGAGAGGAGAGGAGAAATCTGTTTTTCTTGCTTTTCATAGCTGCTGCACTTGATTGTCTTAGCTTGGTCTCTCTGCTTCAAGCTTAGTGTGGGACGAAGGAAAATGTCCATAGTTAGAAATTCTGGAGCCACCTTGTCCCAGTCTCTTCAATTAACACATTCCCGGAACAGAGTGCTGTGCTAGCTCCAGGGTGAATAGGCAGAAGGTCCTAGTCCCCAGCACTTCTGTGCATTTTTGTGTACTCCTCTAGAGTTGTCTGAAATGTGCTCTGTGGACTCCAGTTTCACAGTTCTGGATAGCTAGTTGGTTACAGACCATTTTTTAAATACAGCTTTGAGTCTGCAGACTTTGAAACTATGTAAACTGCTGGGTTATACCTTTCAACCCTTTTATTTTCTTAATTCCTTGAGGACTATTTACCAGGGCAGCAGAGTATGAGGTGGCCTGGCTGTGTACTGCGTACTTTTGATGCTAGTAACATTTAGAGGAAAATGTTGGACTTGAAGCATTAGTGCCTGGGAAGAATAACTCTGATGACAGAAAAAAATCTGATGTAATTGATTCTTATTTTGGGTATTTCTTCCATTGCTCTAGAAACCTTTTGATATGAAAGCTTAAGGACACAACATAGACTTCATATTCTGTTCTGTTTTAACGATGGTCCAAAAGCTACATCTGAAGCTTTCTAGCTTCACTCCCACACTCATCCCCACCAAGTTGTATAAATCCTAGTACAAAATGAGTTAAACTGTTAAAGAGGTATACAGAAGCTATATAGAGAAGAAAAAATCCCCAAACAAATACATTTGGAGTTAGACAAAACACTCCTAGTAACAAAGTGCAGTAAATAACTACTTTCCTTCAGATAAATTTCTGAGCTATGATAGACTGAAACAGAGAATTTATAAATATTTGGGTAAAACTATCATTAAGAAAATGCTCCTGAGTGAAAGCCACCAAGCTGCTTTTAAGGTGAGAGCTAAGCTAGCCCGCTCTCCTAATAGCTTAGAAAAGCAACTATGGTATATTACAAAAAGCTAATGTGAGGGTGATTACTTGTTTAAATGATGTTCAGTCATAATACAAACCTCTTTGCACTGTTTCTGCTGCCCTTCTCGTATATTTGCCAACAACGTTAACACTTAAGCTGCTGCTTTGCAGAAGTGTGTAGTTATACTGTGATCCTTTGAAGTAAAACATTCTGTGCTATAATACAAATAACTATATTTGTAGAAGAAAGTTCTGAATTTCAAAACATAGCCGAAGCTGCTGACAAAATGCCTGATAAATATTTTATCTTAAAAGGATGGGCTGGGAGGAGGCAGCACTGCCACAGCTCTCATAGATATCAGAGCGCTGTTCTCTTTGTACTGCCAAAGCCCTCTTGCTTTCCTTTAAATGTGTTTAATTACTCTAGGCCTATTAGAGTGTATTAGCTAACATATTTTTAGCATTTTTTTGTATGGAAGCAGACTTCAAAAATGGCTTTTTGAAATGTCAAGATCCATTTGAAGCAGTAAAGTGTGTTTGTAACAGAGCTTAGGGACTTCCTAACCCAGGACAAAGAATATCTGTTAATTAAAGTATAGCTAGAAGGAATATTCCTAATCAAGATTATACTAGTTAATGATTAGGGTAGATTAATACTGATTTGAAAGATCCATTATTTTATCTTTGGGGGGAAAGTTGTTTCACTGGCATTTGCCAGGTGCCCCCAGATTGTATTTCAGTGCTTAAAGTTTTAGCCATGACATACAGACAAGACCCTATTTAATCCTGTTTTATTTACAGTAATGTTAATAAACTATTTAGAAAAGTAGCTAAAGTTTTCCTGGTGAAACAGCAAAGCCATGTTCTTAAAGCTTTTACACTGAATATAGCACTGAAATTGTGATCCAGAAATACTGGCATTAGGAATGTGTTTGGAATCATCATTTTGTTACCGCTCGTTCCTGATTGCAGATGTTGCATTATTTATGGTTGTATGCAAGGCATAAACCCCCAATTTCTGTAATACTTAAGCAAATAGGGCGAATTCAAGCTGGCATACTAATAAGCAAGGTGACACTTCAGCAGTAATTTACATCTCATTATTCATCCCCACAGTTCCAGCAACGTGCTTGACACGTAACTAACAGATAAACTCTGAGATCCGTGCTGCTGAGGTTTTAGCTAATGACGTTGCAAAGTGAAATGAGACTCTGGATTCAATGGGCAACCATTGCTATCCAGTTTAACTCCAGGCTTCTTGCTTTTCATTTCTTAAGGGGAGAAGGGAAAAAAAAAAGGTGGAGCAGTAACTATTTAGGAATATTTTGAATACCGGAAAAAAACCTGGAATTTCCAACTCCTTCCCATTCTTTTTCTCTGTCCTGTCCGAATATCTTTAACTGTCACACCCTAAAAGGAAACTTCTACCAGATGTGATCACAGTATGGATTTTTATTAAATTAACAAAGATTCAAAGTATCAAGGCCTGTTGAAAAACAGTGTATGCAGTCGATACTTCTTTGGGCCCCCCTCTCAGCTGTGAGCAGGCATCAGAACTGAGTGAGCTGTGGTGGGGTGGTGTTGGCCAGAGCCCGGACCACTGTTCAGGAGGCATGTGCTGCTGACTGCGTCTGCCAGCCGTTGCCCCTGCGATCATTGGCGCTGCCCAAGATGTAGCAATGTGTTATTAAAAAACCCTTTCAGAAGAGAAAAGAGTTACAAAACCTCCTAAACTTGTCCTTTTAAATGTGGTATGTTTGGTTTTCTGTGTCTGGCAGTGTGTAAGGAGAAGGGGGAGCGGGGGGAAATACGGTAAAGGCTGATGACTTTGATGTGAGCAGAGATTGTTGCTGATGGAAGTTTTATCAAATTTAAGACTGGTTTGTGTGTAACAACACTTACTTAGGGGGTGAATTTGAGGGCAAAAAACATTTCTAATTAGACCCATGAGGGAAGAGAGATGTATTCAAATAACTCTGTCCTAAGTTCCTGGGTGGTTTTTTTTCTCTCTACAGGGTCTTTTATCCAGCCTTGTCAACTGACTAGTTTAACACTGGCCAGGAACTGCTTCCAGTCCTATCCTGTGGGTGGCCCGTCCCAGTTCTCCACAATCTACTCTCTCAATATGGAGCACAACCGCATCAATAAAATCCCCTTTGGAATTTTCTCTAGAGCGAAAGTATTAAGTAAGCTGAACATGAAGGTGAGGCCCAGAAACATGCTTCTGTGTGTAAAATCAATGAGGAGCACTGTTCACTGTTCCGTGAATTCTGGCAAACTTAACGATACAAGGAATGAATTTATCATGCGGAAGTGGACGCTGCTGCTGTCACATATAGAAACGATTCTGTATTTGAAAATGTGCCATCAAGATGTTATTGATTTGTCTTATTTTTTTAGTTGAGCTTTTGTCATACTTGCTCGAGTTTGAACAATGAAACAAGAAAGTTGGTTTGCAAAGTTCTTTAATATTCACATGGGACACAAGTGTGTAGAGTAGCTTATTTCTCCTCCTCTACTGTTACAGTTTAGTTTATAAACAACATTATGTAAAATATCTTTTTTTTAATATATTCTTTCAAAACCTAAGTTTGGAGACTTTGGTAGTAGTTGTAGAGCATGGAAAAAGAACCTTTAAGTCTCTGCTACGTACACTTAGAGTGAAGAGAGCTACAGAAAAGATGATGCTTTTCTCTGAATGGTTTGTTTAAGTTCTTAAAGATTATTTTAAAAAATAATAATGTTTGAACAGAAGCTAAGCTCAGCTACTGTTTTAGAATATCTTTTGGCACAGATAGATTCTCAGTTTGGGTAAGACCGTTTTTTATCACATACCCATTTGTAACTTTGCATATTACCAGGACTTTCTATGACCTGGTGGTTTTTTGGTTTTTTTTGATTTTGTGGTGTCTGTCTAGATCAAATTTTGTAGCAACATTTGAGCATTAAGATGTTTCAGATTCATTTCAGATGCTTCTGATCTGAGCCATTAGATTTTTTTTGTTGTTGTGTGTTTTGTTTGGTTTTTTCCTTGTTCTTTTTTTTTCCTGTGTGTGGGGTTTTTGGGGGTGGTGGGGGTGGGGTGGGGAGAGGAGGGTATAACAAACTCCACATATCTTTAGGATTCCAATGTTGGTATAGCACCTTTGTAAGTTACAGTGAATTTTCTGTTCTTTTTTTTCCCCACCTTCTGTTGTATTCAGAAAAAAAAAAAGGACAAAAAAGTGTTTTGTGGGGATTTTTTTAACTGCTGGGACAACATGAAATCTTGAGAATTACCTAATTCTAATTTTTTCCGCTTCTGTTCATATTAGTAACACAGAGTCAGTTCTGTAACTCTAGGTTGGGACTCCTCATTGTGTTTGGAGGAATTTAAAACATATTTGGGCCAATTACCAACATTTTATTCTTCTGATATAATTATTGACTATTTTGTTATGAGTATTTTGTAAGCAGTTTGTTTCATCTCTCAGATGCCTTGCCAACTCCTTGCAAGCACAGACCCTAAATGTTTGATATGTTAAATCACAGGACAATCAGCTGACCTCTCTCCCCTTGGACTTCGGGACTGGACTAGTATGGGTAGAACTGAACTTAGCGACTAATCAGCTCACAAAAATCCCTGAGGATGTATCTGGCTTGTTTCTCTTGAGGTGAGAAGAGTATAAATGAACAGCTAAGTGAATCCTTGCAAATAGGCATTTTCTACTTCAGGTTAATAAATGTTATTTTTGAGCCAAATAAAGCCAAATAAATGTGTGTATGGATGCTGTTTAATTAGATGTGTTGCATCTGTTTATGGTTGTATTTGAACAGCTTTTGAATGTTGTTCTTCAGGCTCCAGATGAGTGTCTGTGCACAAAGAGCTAAGTACATATGTATTTTTAACTATGTAGAAAGAAGATTTTTCCTGACAGAAAGTTAGTGTTGTAAATTAAATCGTACTGAACTCAGTTTGATTCCTGGAGAGACCAGCAAGGAAACAGCATGCGTCAGGAAAACTTGGTGAAATGGTCTACAGCCAGAGGTGGCTTGAATGTAGCACTGTGAACTTCGTGGCAGCCAGTGGGGATTCTCAGCCTTTGAGGACGAAGAACTTGTAGACTGAGAGCGTAAATTAAACCTATTGTGTCCTCTAGTCCTGTTTCCAAGGTACAAGGTACAGAGACACCTTAATGCTTCTTAATTCCCTGGAAAAATCTGTCGAAGTACAATAGCAAACATCATATATAAACTGCAATTTCCAGTGTGATTGCTGCTCTGAAAATAATTCCTGTAGTATTCCTTTAGATATGGCAGAGTAATAGCTGTTTAGTGGCCCAGTTCCCGTTAAGTTAAGGCTATGGTTGGGAAGTTAGTAAATTCTAACAAGTGGATTTGCTGGTGTCTGCCGGCTGCCACAGCTGGAGCGCTGCACAGTCCGCAGACCCGTTAGCACTATTTTTCTCTGTAATTAAAGAATCAAATACAAAGAACTGGTTGGGCAGTGTTTACACAAAGGTGAAGGTTCCCACAGCAGTGCTAAGTCAGCTGTGTTGCTGTAGATACATTTTCTGTTCCTGCCTTTATTTCATGATACATGATTAAAACTTGACTATTCTATCATTCTGTGTGTATCATAACGTCTAAAGGAAGGCCACTGAAATACTGCTTGTGCTAATGCTAAGCCTTTGGCTTTTACTCATTTGATTTTCAGTTCGATTTTTAGCCTTGTTTTCTATTCTGTTCCTGCCTTGGTATTTCCACATTACATGAAGCTAGTGAGAGTTGGGATGGATAGAAGCCAGACGTTGGCAACCGTGGCTGGCTTAGCAGGGAGCTGTTGTGTGGCTAGGATGAGTGTCCACACTGGGTGCTCTTTCACATCCTTGTGTTTCAGTGTGCTGTTAAATAGATAACAGCATGTTTAAATCAGTAATTAATTTCCTTACTACTCGATGGGTTGTATGAGTCTTGATTACTTCTAAGGACTGCAAGGCTTCTCTGGAGGAAAAATGGTGTACTAGTGTAACTCCTGTTCACTTGCTTGTGGTATAATGAATAACTGTTAATTGACGTTGCAAATAAGGATACATTTCTTGAACCTAGAGTATTTATAATTCAACATAGAAAGGTGGAGAAAAACAAGGGGATAACACTGTAGCGGGATGGATGTGTGATAGGAGACCATTTTGGAAAGCCAGGGCATACCTCTGCAGTGTTCTGCTTAGGAGTGCTGATCTATGTTTACATGCTGCTGCTCCTAACCAGAGGGGCAGAGGGACAAGAGGAAGTATTAATGTTTAGAGGAGGACTTGGCAAGTGCAACAAATAATAGTAAAACATGATTCTGAGATAGCTATAAGGAAGCATAATAAATGATAGGAAAGTCCAGGAAGAAGTTGTTTTTCTTTTGTCATTTGAACAAATAATATGTTCTTTGTTTTTGCTCTGCATTTATTATGTAGAATAGTATTTGTGAGAATTCCGACATAAATTTATGTATCTGTATCATTAAAAACTTCTAAAAAATGATGTTAATCACTGATTTTGTTTTTTCTTTGCAGTTTGCTTCTGTAATTTAAATGTAGACTAATCTTGGGCTTTATTACTTGAAAATATAAAAAATCCTGTATTAATTTTGTTTTTTCTTATAGCATTTCTAAAAGTCTGCGTGTTTGGTTGTTTTGGGGCTTTTTTAGGTTCTTATCTTGTCAAACAATCTACTAAGAAACTTCCCCATGGAATTGGAAATCTACGGAAACTCCGAGAGTTAGATCTAGAGGAAAACAAACTGGAATCCTTGCCAAATGAAATAGCTTACCTCAAGGATCTGCAGGTGAAACAATCACTGGCCGGGATAACATCTCGTGTCCTTTATTTACACCATGCTTATTTAATGACAGCTAGTTTGCTGAGGGAACTATTTGAGACTGGACATAGAACAAAAAGTTACGAATCTTGTGCAAGTTCATCCAGAATCTGTCCCCACTCATTCTTCCTCAGCAATATCAGCTAAAATTGAACAAACAAATATTGAAGAGTTTAACGGTTGTACCATGAGTATAACACTGCCACAGGAATAGCCTCTGATTTCAGTCATGTTCACGAAAGCTTTCATGTTTAGGCACATGTTTTACTATGCACTATTTCTATGTTTAGTGATGCATAATAGAGGTCTGAAATGTTATTGAAGGGTAGAAATTTTTTTGTTCAAATGCTGGAGTGTAGAACCCATCAGTTTATCAGCTCTATATCTTGTTACTTGCTGTCTTTCAAAGCAGAAGTCATTAAGTTACTTTTAAAATGTGTTTTTTCCCTTAGAAATTGGTTCTGACTAATAATCAGTTGACCACCCTTCCCAGAGGTATCGGTCACCTTACCAATCTGACGCACCTTGGGCTTGGAGAGATCTTCTCACACACCTTCCTGAGGAAATTGGTAAGATCCCTTTTTTCTGTTTTTATGCAGTGTGCCTGAGCCAAAACAATTACTGACACATATGATAGGCATCGACTGGGCTCGTAGTAGAGCCACAAAATTCATTTGAAACCTCTAGATATACACAGCCTGATGTGAAGCTTTTGCACAGAAGCAGTGCAATAGTGTATGACCTTTATCCTACCAAACCGTGGTGAAACGCTGTCTGGCTTGTTACAGTTCTGCAGATAGCTGCCCACATTGACTTGGAATGGTGAGATTCCTTTTCTCTCCAAATTCTCCTAGCATTTGCCTATTATCACTCAGCTTCATAAACCTATTCTTGGGAAGAGAAAGGAAACACAGTGGTCCTACTCTAATTCCATGGTGTAGACAGCTGAAGCAAATGTTTCTGCTGATAGTCCCTGTGCACACAGCTTCTGTTTACAGACCATCACATTGTTTTTTAACCTTGATGAGATAAGAAAAGGAAGTGAAGAGGAGGAAATCTTCAGAAAGAAAGGGAGGAATAGGATTCTTTTGTCTACTTGAGATACTCAGAGTAAGTGGGATTCAGAGCATCTGAAACTGAGAGCCCACATTTCTTTTATAGTTGCTTGCAAGCATGTTGGTCCAGAGCATGACTTTGAGCACTTAGCTCTTACTTAAGATTTTAATTTATTATTAAAATGGTGGGATAAGCTACACAAAGCAATATGTGGTCAGAAGCAGTGACATGCAGATGGGGAAGGCATGGTCTGTCTCTCCCAGTGTCTTCAGTGAAAAGCCATTACAGCTTCTGCTCATCTTGTATGTGCTCAGTGTGAGAGAGCCTAACCAACCTAAATCTGGAGCTTTGTCATTTAGTTCATAAGTCAGTGGAGAGAGTTTGGATGCTGTGAAAATGAGCTGTGGGATTAAAATCCAGTAAGCACACTTGAAATACTATTGTAGGAGTACAGTTTGGTTACTAAAGCTGGTGGTCTTTAACAGTTAGAGAATAGTTAACTCTTTTCAAATGTGACTGCTTCATCTATCATGCCATCAGCTACTTCTCATTATTTCTTCTATAGCCTTTTCTTTTGTGGTTTGCCATGCCTTGAGCCCTGGCAATTGCTTTCTCTTGTGAAAGATTAAATGGTCTTAGGTTACAGGACATGCTTATGGTATATAAGATTGGAAAAGGGGGAGTGATTTGAGAGGACCTGTATGTTTGGAGTGTATTTCAAAGATATGGATTAATTTTGATATGTGATTGCTGTAGAGGAATGGAAGTCGTAAGAAAGAAGAAATAACTCTGTTTCCCAGCTTCTGGTTAATCTGTATTGCAGTAGAGGCAAGTTGTAAAATTTCAATTCAGGAAAAGATTTTCACACTGGTTTGTTCCATTTAATAAATTCGCTATTGTGCAGAGATCTCTCCTACTTTCTTCCTGTGGTGCATTACAGTTGCAGTTTCAGGTCTTTAATATATGGGTTCTAATTACATCAAAGATATGGCATAGATATTCTTAAAGAGATAATAGATACTGCATGGTATAACTATTTTCTAGGCCCTTCTAACTAGATAGTTGTTCCATGTTGCCTACAATCACAAAGCACCTGCCTGAATGGTTGTGGTGAGTCCTTCTCTGTTCTCTTATGCTGTGTATTCACAGTTCACTTGTTATTTAAAGAAGGTGTAGTAATGGATGTTTTTTAAAGGGTAACTAAAGCAAATAGGTCCTTGTTTACGCACCAGTGAACAGAAAGCTTGCTGTGCTTGAAAATAGGAGTTTGGATGTGTCACTGACTCAAGATTCTACATAGTAAAGAATCTTCAAGTGGACATAGAGCTTCTGTCTAAAAGTTATAAACTGCATGAATCAAATCCTACTTCGTATTATTTTATTTTTACCAGGTACACTGGAGAATCTGGAAGAACTGTATTTGAATGACAACCCCAATCTGCACAGCCTTCCCTTCGAGCTGGCTCTTTGCAGCAACTGTCAATAATGAGTATTGAGAACTGCCCGCTCAGCCACCTTCCACCTCAGATTGTTGCAGGAGGACCCTCCTTCATCATTCAGTTCCTAAAAATGCAGGGACCATATCGTGCCATGGTCTGACGCTAATCGGATTGTCCAATACACTGTACAAAATACAAACTGCATTAATGTTGTAATTGTCTGTATATGTATATATAATATAATATATGTGGTTTATATTATATTATATATATATATAAAATATATAAATATATAAAAAGGCAAATTTAAGACTGCATTATGTGTTTCTGCTAATAGAGGAATCATAGCCATTTAGATTTTTTTTAATTCTGTAAAAAAGCTTGTCTAAGTTTTCTTTGCTGAATTTGATGGAAGTTGTCTGAATCATCTGGAAATGCCAGTTCATTTAAAGCAATTGCCAATGAACTCAAAGTTTAAATTTAAGGGACAAAAATAGTTTTGCTTAGATTTACTTTCAGTTAAGAGAAATGTATAACCTTTATATAATGAACTTTTCTGTTTCCTCCCTCTCTTTTTTTTTTTTTGTGTCAAAACCTGAAAGGGTCACGTGTCCTGAGGTTGGGATTTTCTTTTAACTTATTTTGAGATTTGAAGCAAATGGTGTTTTTATATTGTTTACAGTCAGAGTAAATCACTGGATTTTGTTTTATTCTGATTTGCTCTGTTTTAATCAATCATATCTAGAATTTATATGCCTCTGCTGATGAATTTTTATCAACCGGTTTGTATATGAAAAACATGTACACATCAGAACAACTGGCAGGTGGAAAGGATGCAGTCAAAACAAAAGGAAAAGAAAAGAAAAAAAAAGCTTGAATTCCTTTAAGTCTTGCTTCCCTGAGTTATCAGTTGCAGGCATAACATATCTGAACTGAGCCTTTTGCGGTTGGTCTTTTCTAGCACAAGTAAACCTTTTCAGATTGGTGAAAACATGGGAGTATACTCAGCGAAAAGCAGTTTTCATTTTGTGAAGTTACAAGTCCATGAGGTCTAACAGTACAGTTAAGTGGCAAGGAAATAATATATATGTACATTTTTATTACGATGTTGAGTCATAAACTACAACAGGCAATTCTAAGGATTCCTTATAGTCCTTGTACAATAAATGAATGTGTCTTACTTTTAAACACTGCAATATATGTAAGTTTTAAAGTTGGTTAACAATGTACTATGGTTTTATATCTTGACTTGCCTTGTACCTCCTTCCATTATGGAACTTCTGTGTCCAAGCACAATATCTTCACACTGTGCTGTTTTGCTGCTGAACTAAATGCACTTTTCCCCACAGCTGGGGCACTTGCTTCAAAATATTCAGTTCAGTATCTTTATTCTTTTTTAACTTCATCCTATCTGTTTCAGTATTAAACCAATCTATTAAAAAGAGGCACCTTTTTCATTGTGCATAGATGTTGGTAGCTCAAGAGAAACACTCTAAGTAGTGGACATTCAGTTGTATCATGACTTTCTTGGTTGTTAAAAGGCAGAAGATGCTTCAGGGAGATTTACACTTGCTGCACTTGTAGGGCCAGTTGTCCCTTTTCAGGAGGGTAGAAACTCGAGGCGGTTGCATTCCACGGTTACTCAAGAACTGTCCAGTTTATACTTATTGGAATGGCTGCTGGGGTAGCGTGACTTAGAGGACTGTACCTTTTGAACAAAATCAAATCAACCAATGCCATGGAAAATCTGTTTCACATGCAGAAGTTTGGGGAATACAATTTTTGGCTTTCAGGCATGCTTACTAAGACGTATTGCCTTGATCTATTGGTATTCTGTTTTGTCATATGTCTTTTCATTAACAAGGAGTAAGTTTAAATGGAAGGCAGGTGGAGATATAAAACCTTAGAGGGCTTAAACATGCTGTAAAACTATTGTAGATGTCACTGGATTTTACTAAGTAATGTTCTCTTCTTTCTCACACACTCTGTCTCTCTATGTCCTCCCCCCCTTTTTTTGTTTTACATCTACTGTAGCTTTTCAGTTTAGACTTTAGTTTATAAAAGGCTAGTTCTTTACAGTTCTGCCTGAAGTTAATCTTTCTCAGCATTAAGGTGTTAAAATATGAAGATGCTGAAATGCTTAGGATCAAGACTGTAATCTCACTTCTGAATATACTGCTAAATCTGTATCTGTGCCCTCAGGTCACTAGAGGAAACTGGTTTCCTTAATATGGTTCCTTAAAACAAAAGTGGTGACCCCTTGGTTTTTCAAGCATCTTGGTCTCATTCCCTGTCTGCTCCTCAATCCCATTTTTATAAGAGTTGACGGGATTGAATTTGTTTAGTTTGTAAATATGTTGACTATTCACCTTGTTAAGGTACATGGTTAATGACTGTATGATTGGAGCTGACCCGCTCTCACATAAATTCTTGTGGAGAAGTTGGCTACCAAAATAGTGCTCATTACACTCGCTTAAAAACAAACTATTCTTTTCATTACACTTATAGGAATAAATAAAGCTATGTTTTAATTCATTACTATATTAAAAACAGGATATTTTTTCAAACTGTCTTTGTACTAGTATGGTTGTTGCAATGCCAGGTAATTCTGAGCCCTGTTTTAGTTGTTTAATTTTATACACTCTGAGGTGAACACATTTTTTTCAGTGTCTTGAGAGATTTGAGTAAAAGCAGTGTGAAGAGAAGTTCTGGTACAGGGGAAATCAACTCAGAAGAATTTGCAAAGTTCTTTAAAATGATCTGGAATTTTAAGTGTTAAATGTGTGGCATGGATTGGGAATAGATGCATATAAATCCATATAAGTACATACATGGATTTATATCCAAATCTATACACAGGTCCATATAAACCCAGCTGTTTTGATTATTCAAAACAGTCTTACATCCTGACATAACAGACTTCTGCATTTCCCAGGATGCTGGATTGTTAACTGGTGCAGTTTCTAAATTGGATTTAATGCCTGATAATGTTCAGTTGGACACGTGCTAAGTTAAGAATTTTGTTTGGTCTAATCAGCTAAAGTATGAATAGAAATAACTTCACCCTGACAAGTGTATGTATACATACATACATGTGTGTACATGTGTATCTATATATATATATGAAAGCATAGACAGGTGGAGAAATTAATTCTTTACGGCACCTTTGAAAACAAGATGGAGAATCAGGTGATTCCCAGATACTTGTATTAAATATTTACCCCCTTTGCCGTACTGGGGGAAATAATACAGAAGGGTTGTTGAAAAGTGTGACAATCTTTACTTTGGGTGAAAATCCTGACCTTGATTGCTGTCTGTAGATAAAAATACTGATTTTGTACGTGTCTGTGCTTATTTACGTAAGAATATGTGCACATACACATGCCCCGTACCGGCACTATCCCAAATCATGCCTTGATTTAACAAGCTGAATTACTGTACTGTAGACTATATAGTAGTATGGAAGTCTGGTAAGGTGTAAAGCAGATTAGGGACTTGGTAAGTAACAAAAAGAAGGAATAATTGCCATCGTGACTCATGTTGGTCACATTGCATTTAAATTTACTGAAGAGAAAGTTGTTTGGTAGTTCTTTGCAAAAATGCTTTCTTTTAGTATAAACCTATTAAAGCTCTGTCTCTGTCTGTCCCATATTTAAGTTTGTCACCAAAGCTGTCTAGTAGAAATGCAGTAGAACTGCTGCCTGTAAAGTGGGGTCACGCAGTTGTGTAATTGGCCCTTCTCCGTTTGTCAGATGCTATTGGAAACTTTGAAACTCATACACCCTTTTTAGAAAGAGTTTTGTACAATTTGTACAATTTGTACAATTGTACAATATTTGCTTCAGTGCCTCTCTTGGACTTAGGTTTTCTCTGCAGTTTTGTCCATCTTTTGCTAATGTGTGAGAAAGCGCATGTTCAGACTTCTTGAAGGTTGTGTTTGGTCGTGTACATGATTTAGTAAATTAGTGCTTGAACCGTCTGGCTGGTTAGCGCTTAAACCTATGGTGTCACCTGGAATTCAAGTATCATCTTTAATCGTGGGAGTTTGAAAAATACCTTTTATTTAACAATTAGAAAACTTTCAGAGGTTATTTTTTTTGTCCTTTTTAAAAAAAAACCCTCAAAAATAAATTCTTTTTCTGAATCAGTACAAACCCATATCAGGGGAGTCTTCATATCTTCTTGCAAATGAGAATGTTCATATAGTCTGGATCACACCCTGGCTGTATCCAGTCAGCATGCCAGAGTAGCTTCTAATTAGAAATGTGCAGTTGGCAGTAATTTGTGCAACACAAACTTCAAGGCACGGTAAGGACAATTACAAACTAATGATAGTATCTACAAATGGTTTTTGCTTTTACGTTAGCAAAGATCAGAAAATTATGTTTATTATTCAGATGCTTAGGTCTTAACCAGGACTGCACAGGACTTTTGCTGTGGAAAAATACCAGACCACACTAATCTTGTGGTTAAAAGCTAAACAAGAGTGTAAACAGTCTACAAAAATGTACTTTTAATCTGAATTATTGTAATGTTGATTGTTATGTCTATATAAAAGATTGCCTTGCTTTTTTATAAGAGTCATTCTCTATCAATGCGTTCATTATAAATAGTATATTTGTGAATAAGCTGCCACTGAGCCTTTTGAAAGTTTTCTAGAATTTCTAGTCTAACATTAACTTGGATGTAAGTTGTACTTCTGCAGGGCCCCAAATTGTCAAGAACTGTTTTCTCATTTTATAGTCATCACTCTTCAAAAGAACTCAAGTAAAATACAGATTTTCATATGGAGCAATTACAGGAAACTTCAGAAGTTGCATGGTAGTAACTGCCTTAGTCATGTAGGTTGGACACCTTTTATAAAGGAAATGTTGGTAAAACCTTTTACTTTCATTTTGTTTAGTATAGTAGGGCGTATAGGCAAAAAACCCTCTCTCTGAAAGGGAAGATAAAATTGGATTTTAGTGCAAAATGCATTTCAACAACAACAAAATAGTCGGTTTAGAAATCTGGTGCCTAAAAAAATGGACACCAGCATTTAAACTTCTGGTTTAATAAAAGGCAATGTTGCCAAGCTGACATGAGACAACTCTGAACCGATGTCTTTTAACTCTGTAAAGCTTGTTGTGACAGACACTGTTTCAAGAAGGTTGTGCTTACATCATGTTCTACAAACAAAAAAATGCTCATATCCTTTGAAGTCATAAGAGAAAGGCCTCAGCAATTTGGCTACGGTGATGCCGAGGAGGGCAGCAGTGTACCTGCTATAGCTGATGATAGCTTTAAAAAACGGTCACGGGTTCTCGTCGTTTGCAGCAGTCACTCATGCAATGATCTGAGCACCTCTGTCCTTACATCAGGTCTCTGCTGATTGAAATCAGTAGAGGGGCTGATCACCTGCCTAAAGGTCTGTCTCTGAGTTGAGTTGATCCCTGTTACTGTAAGTGATCCAGCAATCGGAAAACAAGCTGAGGAACTGGCCAGTCTCATTGCTAGAGTGGCTGTCCTGTTATGTGGGAGCATGTACCATCCCTCCCCTGTCTGACAGGGCTGAGTGGCAGCTGTTTGTGGAACATAACAGGGACATGCAGTCCCTCTGGCATACTGCTCCCACCTCACCAACCAGAGTTTGAAGGGCTTACGGAGGGGAAACAGCAGTTGCATCACTTCATATAGTAGCCCTTGATAGATTAGGCAAATTCCCAGAAGAAAGTGTTTTCCTTTTCTTTTTAAATTTTAAATCTATTTGTGTTTCTGGCCTCTTCAACATCCTGCGTCTAATAATTCTACAATATAATTATGAGCTGGGTGAAAAAGTACTTCCTTTTGTTTGTTTTGAACCACACCACCTTATCTCATTTGGTAACTCCTGGTTCTTAGATTCTGAGGAATCTTTGAACTGTCTTTTTCCTGCTCATCTGCTTGTTACTACTTATGAGGGGTTTTTTTCATAAATGGCAGTGGTTTTTTTTTTCTCCAAGTCTTAGTGTTCTAGTTTTTTAGCTTCTCTTCAAACAAAAGCTCTTCCATTCTATAATTCTTGCTGCCTTTCTCCATAGTTTCCTAGTCCCAGCTCTGATTCTTTTTCCTAATTCATGGCCTTTAGCAAGCTGTTTTATTCTTTGTGTACTCCTTCGTGAAATAGAAGTACAGCTCTGTTATGAAAATAAAAGCTGAGTGGGCGATAAAGTTTAATTCTAAACTCCAGTGGGGAATAATCCCACTAGGCAAGGATCAGATTGGGGTTTAGACTTCAGATGCAAACCACCCACTGCAATAATGAATTGTTTCCTCTGATTAGCTGTAACTTTCACTATCTTTTGCAACTAGGTATGAGAAAATTAATATTAATTTTTCCATTTTATGCTGATTTTAATAATGCCAGGATTTAAAATACTCTGGTGAGAGTGCATAGTTGTGGAAGTTGTGACTTTTGAATATTTCAGCTGGCTTTTTAAAGTTGGTTTCTGAAAATACTGGGAAATTTCTAGTGTTGTTTTTTCTTTGGAAGAGAAGTTGGAGATCAACAGTGCACTGGTTGGGTTTTATTTCCCTCCTTGAAGCCTTTGCAGAAAGCTATGTAAGAAATTCCCATAGTTAAAAAAAAAGTGATTTCCCCTGGCCCCAGAGGCATCCTGTCAACAATCGTGTCAGGCAGACAGCACTCAGTAGCCACCGGACTGGGGTTCACTGGTTGTGACCACTTTCTGAACAAGTGATTGAAGTGAGCCTGGCCTCAGAAGAACCACGTGTGTTGGCTCTAATTGAGTGAGAAGTGAAGAAAATGTCTTATTTCTGGCACCATGTATCCTAAAGGCTGTATCAAAGGCCTCAAAAATGTGCAGACGGCATCTTGGGTGACTGTTGACTCAAAACCGTTGCATGCTTGTGTAATTAATCCAGGCTTAAGTGCTTCAGAATACTGAGTCTCCCCGTGCTACTCTCCAGTGACAGGTCCTACTTTCCACTGGTGGCAAGTTGTGCCTTTAGGTACCTACTGTATGTTGAAGTGTTTAGTGTGCAAATACTGTATAAAATCTGGATGCCGGGCAGCTTTATAGAGTGAGGCTGGTACTGTGAACTTTGTGGTGGCAATGGTAGGAAAAAAAAGTGTTAAAGGGCTGGAGACAGTTAGCTTTGATACAACTAGAAGAGGCTGAATGCCTAGAAAGCTAATTTGTTTTGGTTTTGCAATTCATCTTGGCCAAAGAAAATAGATCATCTGTTCGTACAAGCCTTGCCTCACTGAGGATTTTAAGAGTGGCAGATAATTTGATTACCAAGATCAAATGATGATGTTTTAGAGGAGGAGCCATCTGGAGTATTGGAGTGAGCAGCTGGCAGCCTGGGCTGCACAGTTAATGACCTGACTGTATGCCTGGCAACTATTTTTTTTTCCACTGCAAAACCATTTAAGTCTTTGGAGATCAATCTACCCCACTGCCTCTGAGTAAGATGCTATCTACAAAATTGCACACAAGTGTTCCCTTTTAAAAGCTCTTTCCACAACACCCTCTTTTTTCCTTTCTGTTGGTAAAGTATTTCTTTGTGAAGACCCATGATTAATCCTTAATTTGCTGTAGTTTGGTAGTTGCTTTGCTGGACCTAGTAGTAGCTGCTTGGCTTTTTGTCATGCATTATTACACCTATGCTGCCTGAAGGGATTGCCAAACCTCACATGGACAGTTTTAATGGAAATACAATTTTCCGTGGAAATCTTAAAACGTCTGAAAACAGGACAGTGTGGTAGAACTCTTCCTTCTATATGACCAAGTTTTTTGGATGCCTTTCAGCTCTTTTTGGTCCTTGCCAGGTATGTTAACTGAATGGGAAGTTACAACAGAGAAGTTGGAACATAGCAGAGGGCAAGAAATGCCACAAGGTAAGGAGACAGCTCTGATTCCAGGCTTTCTAATCTTCTCCAAGTACTTCTTTTTAGGCATTTTCAACCTCCCAAGAAGCCGCATCAGATGGTTCTGGTCTGGGGGACCAGGAGAGATTCCTAGGAGTGCCAGGGAGTCAGAGGTTTGCCTGGAATGGGTGAGAGGCACTGGAGGAAATTCTCTAAAAGCAAGTTGAGCAAAGTGGTAAGTGGGTCCTCTGCAGCCACCTGCATCTCCTGGTTGGTGCTGTCGATAGCCCACACCCAGCTGCAGCTCCAGGGACAGCCTGCCAGGCAGGAGACAGTGGAGCCAAGATTCTTGGGTCTGTGGCTCCACCAGATGGATGGTCCTGGAGCCAGGACACCACTTCTCAAGAAAAAGCTTTTGAAATTGGAGGGAGATTGATGTCGCATTAAAAGAGAACCGTATTTGGAAGCAGCAGAATCCTCCATGAGAAGGAGAGGCTTTTCCAGCAGTGCCTGGTTTTTTGGGTTTTTTTTTTTTTTGCTGTGAGCACTTGCAGGGTCATGTCTGATCTCATCCTCTCCACTTGTGCTCTCACCTCCCATCTCTCCTACTTCAGATTTCCCGCTTTGTGCAAACAGTCTGTTATCTCACCCTGGTGCTTCCCCCACTGTGCTGAGCTGTAGTAAGTGGAGAAGGGCAGGGAAAGCACAAAAAGATTTCTGATCCATATACCTGTTCTTTCATCCAGTTTGAACTGGATGGGGTTACAAGCCCCTTTTCTCTAGTTCTGTTGCAGAATGGAGACACCAGGAGAAAAACACGATTTGGGAACAGATGGCTGGGAGAGGGAAATATAAAAGATGGATCTGCTGCACATGGCACAGCTGTGCAGTGCTCTACAGCTTCTCTGTTGGCTCGTTGCACACTTCGTTTATAGAGCTCAGCCAGGTTTTTACATGGTGTCTCAGTCCCTGCGAAGGGTTTTGATGTCTGACTACTTACCAGATAAATGATTTGGCTTGGGATACATGTCAAAACTCAGAGATGAATTTTGATTAAATGACAATTCTGTGGCCAATCTTTGCTCCAAGCCATTTAGGAATAAGGATGAATGTCTTCGTTTCTGAAGTGATGAGGACTGCTTAGCAGTCCATAGAGTTCTGAAATATGTGTAATGCTTAATACTCATTGCTTTTTTGCTTTAGGAAAACCCACATGCTCCCACAATCAAATTGTTACTGAAATATTAATGAGAAAATGACATTCTCATTTCATACAGACATTTAATTCCCCAGAAACATTGAAAATTTAGTCTTTAAGATATTTGTTAATGTTGCCATGATTGTTTTTTACCACTCTTGCCTCTACTGCTGCTTAAGGAAAACTGAGATTGGATTGTAATGAGGAATCAGTGGTGATCTTCAGTAACTTAAACTGCAGGGGACTTTGCTGGCCTGGCAAGGCGTTCCCATGCTCAGAGACACTGGGAACCCTCCCTGGTAGGACCTGAGCTGGGTTCCTGGCTGGCTGGCTGGGTAGTTGACCTTATACATGTTGTCTGATGGGTGGTGAGGAAGGTCTTCTCAACAAAACAGTTTTGAGGGGCTGTCAATTAAAGCCACTTGAAATCTGCAATGATCTGCCTCTCTGAGGTCTTGGGGGCTAATTTTAGCCTAGCTGAACTGAAAGGATGATGTTAAGTCTTGGGATTTTGTGTGTGCTCTTTTCCTCTCTGTCTGATGGCACTGGGACTACACATGTGGGAATGCTTGGATGCTGTATGGCAATTTCCACTGCTTTGTGGCGAGACCCAGCAAATGACTTGGCTGCAACAAGTGGAAAGAAGAGTTCAGGGCAGGTTCAACACTACCCGTCTGTAGGGGAGCTCCAGCATTTCTCACAAAGTTTGCTTTCCCTTTCAGTGCTTCTGCCCTTGCATTTATTTGGTGCTGACAGGCTGAACAGCAGAATTTTACACTGTAGTAGTAGAGATTTCTCCTTCCCCCCAGCTGTAGCTCCCAGTAGTTGCTCTCGGAGTGGCAGAGGGTGTTGAAGACATCAAGCCTTGTGAGGATGGGGATGGCATCCTGTGCTGCTGAGAGCGCTGCCCTGCAGTATCCTTCATCCGAGTGCAAAGGCAAAACTGTGGCAGAACAATCTGCTGGCGTTGCTCTGCACAGGGTTGAAAATTACTTGTCGGGGAAAAAAAGGAAGAGAGTTTGTTTGTAGCACCAGAGATTAACACTTGTTATGTGTTTAGTTTTCTGTGACATTTCAGGGCAAGACATGGATTATTTAGCCCTTGAATTTTGTACGGCAGGAATTTCCCTTGCTACCTGTGATGCTTCCAGGGAAAAGGAAAATCTGAGTTGAAAAAGTGCAAGTGGACTTGTATTATAGCTCTTCTCTCATCATCTGGTATAGCAGCCTGCCTTCTCTAAGTGCTTTGTCCTGATTACATGTTACCACCCTTGGTATAGTATTCTCAGGTAGGATAAATGTTTCCTCGGGAGAAAGTGATTTTTGTATTGCTAAAAAGCAACTGACAGTGCTGAATAAGCAAATAAATAAAAAGCTGATGTCTAAACTTAATTTGAGCCTCTCAGGGGAAAAAAAACCCAACTGCATAGGGATAATTGTATTGTAGGCAACGAGGGAACGAGCACAGTAACGATGATAGATTTCCCTCTGCGGCACTTTGCATGCAGGATCTGCAAACCACCTCAAGGATGGAAACCCTGGCTCCGGAGAGAAGAACCCTCCCTCCTGTGCCCACCAGATGATGAAGGTTTCTGTTTCCTTCCGCTTGCCTGGCTATCATCATGCAAGCCGGGAAGGTGTTGGACCATCTGCCAGCTGGAGTTCAAATGCAGGGCAGCCCCTGGTCCCACTGCAATGGCTGCACCCACTCTGCGAGTTCTCCTGTCTGGGAATTCCCCCCACAGAGGCAGGTCCCTGCTCCTTCCCTCCCAATTTCTGCCATATCCAAGTGGGCAGACGGTGGCTGAGTTGTGGGAAGGGGGCCTGGCCTTGCAGGGAATCTCCCCTTCTCCATGGCCTGATGACAAAGGGGCAGCGCAGGGAGGAAGCACCTCTAGAGAACAGTTGAAGGCAGTATCTCAACAGCACTCCAGCTGCTTGTACCACCTGGCTGAGTCCACAGTAAAGGTTTTTCCTTGAAGGTATCTGTGTCCCTTACAGCACCCTTCCTCCTCCACCCACTGCAGCCCTGGCTAACAGTTCAGCTGAGGTGGGGAAGAAAAAGCCTCAAGTTGGAAGGACTCTGCTCACCCTGACAACTTTTCCTGGGGGCTTAGCTCAGTCCATGCCTTTAGCTGAGGTGGGTTTATCACAGAAGGAGCTGAGTTTGCCCTACCCTGTGCTGCTCTTCTGCAGCTCTCTTTGCTTACGCTCTCCCCTGGGAGCTGGGGCTTGCGCTTCCCTAGAGAAAGCCAGGTGGTTTAGGGGAGAGAATGGAGGTGGGTGGGTGGGAGGTGGTTATGGTGCCTGGGGGAAGAAATTACAGGAGCTTATGGGTTACAGCTGGGGTGGGGGGACAGCACAGACATAGCAGCAAGGGGTGGGCAGAGGGCCCTGGGATGGGAGTCAGCCTGTGCAGAGGAGTCGTTATACAGGGCCATGATTTTGGACTGGGGGACTTGCAGGGCTCTGGATGCTGCCCTGTGTCCTCCTCTGTGTCCCTAGCTGAGGCAGCTGTGGGGGTAAATCTGCTGGTGCAAAGAAAGAGCCGACTGCAGCTCATGGATGGCTTCTCAGTGTTACTTGCTTTTGCCACTAGATGGTGAAATAAGTAATAATGGAAAACACAGAAAATCATGCTGCGTTCCTGGGCGGCCTCCCTCCCTGTGAAATAATGCTGATGTGCTCCGCTTTCTGGGAACCCGGCAATTTCAGGCAATCATCCTCTGGACCTTTTATATGGCTCAGCCTTCAAGAACTGCTGCTGCCACACCGACTCCTTGATCTCTGTAGTGCTGCCACCTTGGATTCACGTAGACATGGCAAGCTGGGTTAAATGGAGACAGCAAACCTGCCTGATGCAAGTGTGCGTGGAAAGCTGTCTCCTGCTGTAGCAGCTTGCTGAGGTCTAGTTTTTGAAGGGAGCGTATGATCTGTTCCCCCTTTCCCACGATGGTCTGAACCTGCTGTGAGACTCACAGTTTGCCAGGTGGGAATTGCAACCTTCAATCCCTGCTTGGCTGCTCTCTGTTGTACCCTCTCTTCTCAGAGCTGTTTGCTTTGCTGGAATCTCTGCTCCGGCCATGCCAAAGGAGCTTGCTGAGGACATGGCAATGAACCGGAGAGTTACAGCTCACCTGGGGCACTTCTGCCTTCACAAAAAGGATTGAATGACTATTGCTGACTGCAGCTTCTGGCCTGGAGGTAGTGTCACTGTGTCAGTCTCAGATGGGAATGGTGAAGAATGGGGAGAGAAAGGGCAGAGGCGTGCACTCGGGCCCCAGGGAGAGGAACTTGAATGAACGAGTTACTCCTCAGCTGAGCAATTGAATGTTAACCTCTCCCAGTTGAGAAATTAAATTCTTTAAGGTGAGGCAGCCTTAATCTTGCCATAAATGTGGGCTGGCTCTGCTGATGAAAGGTAACTTGTTGAGCTGCAGAAACTTGATTGGTTTCATTTAGAGAAGGTTAAAAGGTAAGTTAGCAGCACCCAACCTTTCTCCTCTCTGATTGCTGGCCTGGGCTCTTCTCCACATGCTCAGGGCTACCTGCTCTTCCTCTGAAAAGCTGGTTAGAAAATCTCTTCTGGTCATCTTTGTACCGTTCCCTTCGTGGCTAGCTGGAGCGGCTGGTGGTGGTACCCTGCTGGCTCCAGCTCTGGGAGCACAGGAACAGTGCTAGCTTGGTTATCACTCACTGGGGCATCGCTGCAGGGTGGGGGGGAGCTGGCTGCCTTTGCACTGGAGTCGATCAGGGAGCACCCACAGAAGCAGGGCTGTGTGTGGGGGACCTCCGGAAGAGAGCAGTGCCAGAGGGTGGGGGGTATCACCTTCCCGTGCACTGGCCAGGACTGGAAGAACCCGCCTGTGGTTTTGCTCTGTTGTGGCCCTATGGTCCTGTATGTATGGGAAAGCGCATCATAGCCCAGTAAAGGGTTTTATGGGGGGCAGTGAATAGTCCCCGGAGCGAGGGACTGGTGGTGAGCAGTATGGAATGTCTCATATTAGGAATGGTCCATAGACAGTTTGGTTTGTTTTTCATTATGTTTCTGCTGTTACTGGCTAATTTCAGTAGGGAGCCATCCTGTATGCCAGGAGGGTGGGAAGCCAGGGATGGGCGATGGAGCTGCTTCCCAGCGCTGAGCAATGGCCCCACGGGTGTTTAGTTCTGGCCAGTCTAGTTACTGCTGTCCTGTTGCAGGATGCAGTAAGGAAGAAGGATTCCTAGCTAGGGAACTGGATAAAGGAATTTGGACTGAGTGAAAAACACACTTGTCTGCACTTGGCACAGAGTAACATGTGTGTGAATGTGCTCGCAGGTGCTACAGGGAGAAAATGCACATTTCTCTCTCCTCTTCACCCCTAGGCACGAAGCGCCTGAGCGGCAGAAGGCCAGTGACATGCAGACAGCCGGGGAGGTTTCTTGTTGTGCATCGCTCCTCCTGCAGAGCTGAAACGAGCCTGTAATTTTGCAGGGGCCACTGTGACACCCAGCAGGAGCAAAAGAGGGAAAATAACGAATGAATAAACCAGACACTTGGATAAGTGCAGTCCCAGTGTCTCAGCCTTGCCCCCAACTCTGCCACGCCATAAGCTGTAGCACGGAAATGTTTCACTTGGCTGTTGGTTTAGGGCTGTGCAATCAAACCTGGTAGTTAAAATCCTGCCGAACAGGGCAGACAACCCCAATGGCGGCTAATGAGGAAAAGCCAGCAGCGCTTTCAAACTGTTTGTAAAAAGGAAAACGCTGAAGGAGCTTGTGGTCACATCAGACCCACCTTGTGCTGATTTGAGCCAGCTCTCTGCGGATGGGGGTGTTGAAGAACTGCCACTGCAGGTAATAGTGTGCCTCCTTTCCTTCCCCTCTGAACATCTGATACCAAACATCTGATACCGCAGCAGCATTCCTGCTCGCAGGGGGATTAGGTGCTAGCACAGACCATTGCTGCAGCTATCCGTTTCCTACTGCTTTATTCAAATAACTCGGAGAAGTACATCCAGCAGCTGAGTTCAGATGAACTCTGTTGGAAAACATGGCTCCGCAGAAGCCATCGCTGTGAGATCTCTGAAAAGAGCAAACTCCAAACTCACAGGTGCAGTGGTGGACGGGGAAAGGAAGGGCTGTGGGTTTGACTATGTGCATGAGGAAAGGTGTCTGGTGTCCCAAAGCAGCTGGAGGGGTGGCCAGACCAGCCACGCTGCTGCTGATGGTGGTTTTTTTTTTTTTAGATTAATTTTTAATATAAAAGGAAGATATGAATTGCAGCATTTTAAACACCGCCCTGGAAATGGATGGTGTGCTTGCTGTGTCACTTTGACGGTGCCACTGCAAAGTAATGCACACACCCAGCAATGCCAGGTTAGCCTGCAGAAAGTCTGTGCCTCTTCTCCTGATAGCTCCTACAGAGTTCTCCCTCCTGGGGTTAACACAGGGGAAAGCATTTTTTGGTATGATTGGGGTGCACCAGCTTGTCCTAGGCCTGGAGGAAAACTGGCCAACCCAAAGCTGCTGTGGAGGATCATTCAGTCATTAGCCTACAGGGTGTCACAAGCCATGGGATTTCAGTGTGTTGCCCCCAAAGGAGCCCAGTTACTAAAGCAAATCTGCCTGAAAGACACTCTGTTTTGATTTGTTCAAATACACGCAGGAGCACCATTGAAATCCACAGATAGAATGAGGGCTTCCTGCCATGGCTATGCAAATATTGAGATGAGTGTAAATGAGCAAACCACAGCTCTGCGAACACAAAGCAAACTGTGACTGCTGTTACCTCGGGGTCGCGGAGCACCCACGGCTCCAAAACAAGGCTTCCGCTTTGGATGGCTTGTGTCCAGTCAGCACAGAGTTGCTCTCGAAAGCTTCTGCCGAGAAATAACTTAGGCGCCTTGTGCTAGTGGATGCCCTTTTGTGTGGTCGCCCCAGGTGTCTGTGCTGCCATGCCTTGAGCTAGCCTTAGGTTTGTCCAGCTTCTGTAACCCTGCACCAGACTGTCCAGAAAGCAAGTCTTGGTCCTTTAGCAGCTCTTTTTGTATTTTTTCCTGCCAGAATCTCTCTGCTCTTCTGGAGATAAACAATTCCTGGGGCTGCTTGTTCAAAACGCACATTTTGCAGCCTTATTACCATAGTGATTCTTTCCAGAGATTATCTCCCTGTATGTGATTTGCTCTGAGCTGTGAGCAGCTCCGAGATCCCATGAATATTTCTCAGCTCCTTCTCCCCAAGAGGTAGCAGGGGAGGGTGGTCCCAGCTCCCCCTATGCCACTGGAAGTGATGCCGAAGCTAGCGGGTGGAAGAGATGTATAAACATGGAAGCAGTGTGCCTAATTAATGACCTGAAACAAGTTGTAAAGGTCAGCTTGTTTGCGAGGGATGCGCTCGAGGCACATGTGCTGAACGCAAACTTTACCACCATGCCTTGGAAAGGGCATCGCTGCCCACCTGGGACAGTGGCTGGTGGAGGGGTAGCTGTCAGAGGGGTAGCTGTCAGAGGGGGATCGATAGCCTTCAGCCTCACTCATTCGTGTGCACCCAGGCTGTCACCCCTTGCCTGGCGAGCTCAGCTCCTCATGAGGCTCTGTTGAGAACCCAGGCTGCTTTCCTGGTAAAGGGCAGGCTCCTGCGGCTCTTCGGTGTGTGATGCTGCCAGAGAACAGGCTGTTTTCTTGCCTGTCTCATCAGGCGCTTGTTGACTGAGTTTGAACTGCAAGGCTGTGTAACTCATATCAACACCGTCAGCAGCGTGCATCCAAAAACTGAGCATCTGGATGCAGATGCCAGGGGATATAAAAAATTGAAATAAAAATTTTATTTACTAGCTATATTTCCCCCCCTGAAGCTTTTCTCTACGGCCTTCCAGAGGCTACAAATTTCAGGTTCCTTGCCTAATCCCAGAACTCTGGGAGCTGAGGCTTTATGAGGATGCCAAATTACGGCATGGTATAGACTTGTAAAGATGGCTGTCCTGTAGGACAGGGTCCACCACAGGTTGTGGTGTGAGATCTTAAGGGTCCTTGCCACCCCTGCAGCTTCCAACCTTTCACCTCAAGAACTGGGCAGAGCCATGAGATGACCTGCAGAGAAATAAAGGGGAGACTAGGAGTCTCTTTGCAGACAGCGCTGAGTGTTGCTGGTGTCAATAAAATCAGAGATGTCACATGCTCAACGATGGTGGTGGTGCGAGGAAAGTGCCTTCAATGAGGCAGGTTTTCTCCCTCTCTGAGGTGAATATAATGCCATCCCAGCTGTCCCCTGCTCACAGAGAGGTCTTTTTCCAGACGTGTTTCTGGAACAAACCCTTTTCTTCAGGCTTTTAGCCTCGCATGTTCCCCTTGTGCTCTTTGTTCCAGCAAGGAGCCCTGGTCAAAGCTCTGCTTTTTCGGGGCGGTGGCTCAGGAGTGATGGTGTTGGCCGGGTTTAGCTTCAGGCAGACTGAGGGTGTCCAGCCATGAAAGGAGACAGAAAATCAAGGCAGTTGGTCATGTTTTGTTATTTAAATCCACTCTCTGCCTGTGCCAGGGAATGCAGCTCAGCTATGCAGAGAGCGTGGAGGCATGCAGGATGTTTCCAGAAAAGCACTAGCCCAGGCCTGGAGCAAAGCATCTCAGTCGGTCTATGGTGGCCTTAGTGCAGGTGCGCTGTTACAGCTGAGGTCAAATGGGTCAGAGAAGGGGTTATCTACGTCAGGCGGGGCATGGCCTGCACCCTCCCTCTTTCTGAGTCCTTCCATCCAAGCAGTGACCAAGGTGGCCTCTGCCAGGTGTGATCTCAAGCCCTTGCAGATCCCATAGCTGAGAGAGGGGAAGACCCACTGCTGGGCAGAGCTACCTGTCCTCCTGCAGAGCCCACAGGCCCCTGCAACAAGCAGAAGATGCTCACAAAGCCCAGCTTCTCCTCAACCTCCTGCCTGGCCTCGCCATAAGCTTAGGTGAGTCCCTTCATCCTTTTTGTCTCCATTTGCCCCTTGCAGTGGACTCTGTGGTTGCACATCGCAGTTACTTTCAGATGAGAGATCTTTTGTACATGCATGTCAGTCATCTTGGGTTCAATTTACAGGGTTTAAGTCGCTCCCTGCAGATTGCCCTTTTCCCAGGTGCAGTGAGTCCTGCACTCCCTTGCTCAAACACTGGGATTCCCCTCTGTTTTCCCTCGCTCGGCCCTGTGCTAGCCCCAGAGGCTGTGCTCTCGGGCTCCCAGACCCCGTCTCTCCCACTCCTGCTCCCTCTCTCATGGGCATCATTGCTCCTGGGCCTGACCTACAACAGGAAAAAGATGACGGGGCTTCCTCCATCTTGCAGGGGAAATACGTTCATTGGCCCGAGCACTCAGCATGGTGATTAATTGCTGCCTGAATCTGGAGCACCAGGTGAACATCATTAGAGCCATCTGAAAATGAGGGAGAAGAGATGGTGAGCGAGAGGAACAGGGCTGGAGTCTGTGTGCCGTATGGGTGAGTAATCTGTGCATGCTGAGAGCTGACAGCTTCGGGGGCCGGGCAGGCTATCAGGAACGTCACTATTGAAAGGGTCCTGAGTTGCTGTTGCAGCCGTGCAGGTGGGGTGATGGCAGGGCCTGTGCTGCTGGGGGAGCACCTGGGGATGCTCCCTAGAGCTGGGGCATCCTGTGTGGCAGCATGTGGGGGCAGTTGCCTGCCTGGACCTGCTGCCCATCTCCCTTCCTCCTGCCCGTGGGACTGGGGAGAGGCAGTGGGAAGCATGGGCGAGACAACATGGGGATCCAGGAGCAAGTGTGCGGAGCCTGATGCTGTGGGGTGGGAGCCCTCTTGGGTGCTGCGGGGCAGGAGGGCCTGTGCAGCCGGGGTGGCTGAGCCAGCCGGGGGGCAGACAGGCAGCAGGGGGGCTGGCCCCATCGCCAGGTGCTCAGCTGCTCCATCCTTCCTTTTGTTCCTCCGCCCCCGGGGCCCCTCGGCAGGTGCCCGCGGAGCGGGGCGCTGGGGCTCCTCCTGACCCCCTCGGCGAGGATGGGGGGTGAAGGCTGGGGTCTCAGCCCTGGGCCGCCGGGCGATGGGTGCAGTGAGGCGCCGCGGCCAGCAGGTGCCACTGCCCCCCCGCGCTGCCCGGGGCCGCTGCCGCCGCCCGCCACGGAGGCAGCGCGGAAGGGAGCGGGCATCGCCCGGCCCGCGGGGCTCCCCTGCCGCATCTCTGCCCGGTGGCCAGCGGCGTGGCCGTGCCCCTCCCTTCCCCGCCGCGGGGCCGAGAGCCAGCCCGGCCCAGCCTTGGGGGAAGCGCGGCCCTCGGGGCTCCCAGCCAGTACGGCCGAGCACACAGCACCCGGAACGGAGCCCGTCGGTGCCCCCACGCACACGCGAGACGGGGCGGCAGCTTCAGCAGCCCCAGCCGCACCTCGGCGGGTGCCTGGAGCCCCACGGGCTGCTCTAAGCCTACTCGGCGGGCGCACCCCTCCCCGCGTACCCCTCCCCACGCACGGCCTCTAGTTCCGCTGCCTCTGCCCCAGCTCCACCGTGCACAGCCCCACAACGGCTGCGAGCCGCCGAGCTCCGCTCCGCGGGGCCGCTCCTCTTCCCAGGGCGGGGTGAAGCCGCTCCCGCCGCGGGCTGGGCGGGGAGCGGGGCTGGGCGGGGGCGGACGGCGAGGGGCTCGGGTGAGTGTGTAGGGCGTGACCGAGTGTGCAAAATACTGACCGGACCGAGCAGATAAAGTGTGCGTGGAGGCGGGGGGTGCCTGTGTCCATGTGGGAGCGGGGGGGGGGGAGTTGGGGAGGAGGTGTCTGGGGCGGAGCGCCGGGGGGAGACAGGGCTGGGCGGGGGGTGTCCGGGGTGTGTGTGTGTGAGTGTGTGTGCGCGCACCGGGAGCAGCTCCCCACGTGGGGCTGACGCGGCAGCCCCGGCCTGATCCGGGGCTATAAAGCGGCTCGGCGGCGAGCGAGGCAGAGCAGCCGCCGCCGGCTGCAGCTCCAGCCCCGGCTACGCTCCGCGGCTCCCGGCGGGCAGCGTCTCAGCATGAGCCGCGGGCGTCCGCAGCATCCCCCCGGCGGTCGCCGCGCAGCCCCGTCCCGGCCAGCGGCGCGGTAGGAGCGCGGAGCCCCGCGGAGCCGGGCGCGGCGTGGGTGAGGCAGGGGGCGAAGGGCGGGGGTGTCCACGCAGCCGGGGTTGATGTTTAACCTGGAGCGCCCGTTCACAGAGAGGGGCCACTTCTCCTCCATGGAGTACCAGCGGCAGCTGGAGGAGGAGGAGGGCTACCTGCCTCCCGGCGCCAATGGGACCTTCAACGACAGTGGTGCCGGGCCAGGCTGGGGCACACCGTACCCCCTGCACACCACCATCACCCTCATCAGCCTGGCAGGCTTGCTCATGCTCTTCACTGTCTTCGGCAATGTCCTGGTCATCATCGCTGTCTTCACCAGCCGGGCACTCAAGGCCCCCCAGAACCTCTTCCTGGTCTCCTTAGCTTCAGCCGACATCCTGGTGGCCACGCTGGTCATTCCCTTCTCCCTGGCAAATGAGGTGATGGGGTACTGGTACTTTGGCAAAGTCTGGTGTGAGATCTACCTGGCCCTGGACGTGCTGTTCTGTACCTCCTCCATCGTGCACTTGTGTGCCATCAGCCTGGACCGTTACTGGTCCATCACACAAGCCATTGAGTACAACCTCAAGCGTACCCCGCGGCGCATCAAGTGCATCATCTTCATCGTCTGGGTCATCTCGGCAGTCATCTCCTTCCCGCCACTCATCTCCATTGAGAAGAAGAGCGGACAGCAGGCTGACCAGGGAGTGGCAGGGTGCAAGATCAATGATGAGAAGTGGTACATCATCTCTTCTAGCATTGGCTCCTTCTTTGCCCCCTGCCTCATCATGATCCTGGTCTATATGCGCATCTACCAGATAGCCAAGAGGCGAACCAGGGTACCACCGAACAAGCGAGCAGAGCGCCCCGAGAAGAAGCAGAACGGCTTGGCTGACAAGGAAGACCTGCCAGCAACAGCTCAGCTCAACGGGGAGAAGGCAGCAGGAGGTGTCAGCGGGCAGGAGGGGGAGGTCAATGGCATAGACATGGAGGAGACCTCTTCCTCCGAGCACCAGGAGAACAACCGGTGTAAGAAGTCAGAGAGACCATCGAGAGGAAAGACCAAGACTAAGCTGAGCCAGATTAAGCCTGGGGACAGTTTGCCCAGGAAGACAGAGGAGGAGAGGAACACCAAAGGGTCCAGGTGGAGGGGCAGGCAGAACCGGGAGAAGCGCTTCACCTTTGTGCTGGCAGTGGTGATAGGGGTCTTTGTCATCTGCTGGTTCCCCTTCTTCTTCACCTACACACTGACAGCCGTCTGTAAGAGCTGCTCTGTGCCCGACACCCTCTTCAAGTTCTTCTTCTGGTTCGGTTACTGCAATAGCTCCTTGAACCCTGTCATCTATACCATTTTCAACCATGACTTCAGACGGGCCTTCAAAAGGATTCTCTGCAGAATAGAGAGGAAAAGGATTGTTTGAAGCACCCTTTGCAAGGAGCGGGACTAAGACTTTGTAGGAGAGTAAGGCATGGCTCTCTTGGGCTGTGCTTGCATGGGATGGTTTCTTTCAGCTTGAGAGCAGGAAATCTTTAAAACCCGAGATGAGCCTATGGAAATGCCGGGCAGCAGCACTGAGGAATAGCAGGCAAGTGGAAGTCAGAGCCGTGGCATTCGGCTTTCTGAGAGAGGATGGCCTTTGACTTGCTTCGTTTATTTTTGTTAGGTTTTTTTTCTTTTGCCAGAATCTCTCAGTGGATATTTTCATGACTGCTCAGTTTGACTCTTTAAAGACAAACAGCGTGCACCTCTGTGAGATGAACAACAAAGAGGGAGTATGCCACCCCAGAGGTGCTGGCTTTTTTATTTTGTTGTATCTTTTTTCCCCTGTTGTGTATGTAATTAATTTTAACCCCCTTGTAAAATAGTGTTGTATCCCTGAATTCGAATGTCTTAATTTTTGTAAGGCAAGCAGCTTTGAAACTGTGAATGCTTTAATTATCTTTGACACCTGAAAAGTCCCTCTCTTCCCACCCCCTTCCCTCAAAACTGCTGAACAACTTAGAGCCATTCCCCCTACCTGACAGTTTGATAATATTACCAAAATTTCCAATGTCCGGTCTTTTTTTTTTTTTTTTACTGTAAAGTTTAGGATCACAGACCTCACCAGACTGGCTATTTTTGCTGGTTTTTTTTAATATCGTACCTGATTCCATTTAATTTCCGTGTTGTCTGTGATATAATACAGCTGAGATGGGAACTGTCCTCTCATTAAAGCAGACCCTGACGGAGCGGTGGCTCTGCTGTGCAGGCAGCGATGTTCCGGCTGATGGGGTGACGGGCTGTTTTCCCGTGCAACGTGAGGCTTGGGACCTGTTCAAGCTCCCCATGAGTTAATCTCGGTTGGTATTATACCACACTGCAGCCCCAAGATGTGTTTAATGCTAACTTGCTTCCCCCGCCTCCAACTGTAAATAGGTAACGTTTCAAAGCAAATAGCAGGGCTCTGTGTATCATGTTGTCTCATTTGTATTGATTCGTGACGGTTCAACTCCTGCAGGATTTCCTGCAGAAGGGGAGGGGGTTTGTGTGCAGTGGTTGTTCCATCTTTCTGAATTAAGGGAGAAGAGTTGTATTTTTGTTCTGCCAGTCTCATCTTTGCTGGGAAATATGAAAGAACCCCTCTTTCAGTCTTATACAGGGCAAAACTCCAAAATGGGAAACTTAACTGACAGTTTCTTCAGTATTTTATAGTGTAATTAAGCTTTTCTTTTTTTTTTTTAAAATGTGTAAATATTGTGAGATTGGAGCAAGAAAGAGAGTTAATACTGCTTTTACACGCCTTTCCTGAAATGTCTTTCAGCTCTTTCTGCAAAAAAAAAAAAAAAAAAAAAAAAGTTATACAAAAATGGACAGAACAAATCTAATGTCCTTGTGCCATGAAGAAATCTCTGGAGAATATTAAAAGGAAAAACTTCTGGTTCTTCACAATAACTCAGTCTGCAAGCCTTTTAGTGTTATGAAAACAGCTTTATCAAATACTGACAAGTCATAGAAATTGCTTGGAGAAAACAAAGTTTCTGTAAGTCTCGTGTATAAGATGAATTTGTTTTCTCCGGAGTTGTATGGTGCGCAGGAAGAGACTTTAAAAATATACATTTTTACTTTTGGGAAGTGTTTTGTTGATTTTGCTCTCTCTTTTGACTTTGTAATTAACTCCATTGGTCCCCAGATGCATCTTGGGACCTGGAGAGCAATGTTTACAGTCACTTGCATTTTCAGAATTGAATCCTCAAGAAGTGAGGAAAGCAAATAAACTGTGCTTTAATGTAAAAAAAAAAACGAACCAACAAACCATGAGCAAAAGTTGCTATAATGGATGATTATTTTTTATTAAATAAAAAAAAAAACGTTTACAGATCAAGCGTGAAAACCCTCTGGATAACCTGTTAGCTGTTTTATTTTTTTTCCAGCTGTTCACCGATCCTCCAGCAGCTTTGGTCTTGACATTTGTTAACGAACACGTTGGGAAAAGCATTTGTGTTTTCTGAAAGGCATTCTTACCCCAGGTAGGGAACAATGGCTCCGTTCATTGTGCAGTGGCATAATAACAAATGAGACCATGATATTTCCTAGTGGGTGGGTTTTTTTTTTTCTTTCCCCCCTTTCATGCCACAGTAAGAACATTCACATGTTTCTTAAATAAAAGAGCTTAGGGTTTCAGGGTGTGATTTTCTCCCTGGAAATGCAGCCTGGCGCTATTGCAGGGACTCCGGGCTTGTGCAGCATTTACAGTTATTTTGTTGAGAAGGTTTTTAATAATTAGGTTGCAGATGGGATTAGAAATGATTAGGCTGGAAGGTAATATTTCTTAATATATGCAGGAGTGTCAATCTGAGCAGAGCTTTGTTTCCAGCCCCTGGGTTTGCTTGCCCTTACACGAGCACTGCCAGGACCCTCCGTGCAGCAGGTTGATGGGGCATTGTTCTCCCACCAAATGAGGTGCTGCTTCTGTGTGGCTACCTGCTTCCCTGAGGACACCGGGGTCCACTCGCCATCGGCTTCAGCTGGGCTGCTTCTTTGCCACAAGTGCCAGGTAGCTCCGAAGGTGGGGGCGACACGAGGCGCTGATCCTGTGAGTGCTTTAGTGTGTGCTTCATTTTGCCCGGAAGCACATCTAGCCATTTGGGAGCTCAGGCTCCTGGTCTTCCCACTGTTGGGATGCCTGGAGTCACCCTGTTTCCCTGCTGTGCTTCTTGTTTGGTGAGAAAATAAGTGACCAGAGCTGAGCTCTGGAGCTGCTGGTCTCATGTGCTCTGTCAATTCCACCAAGGTTGTGGTTGGAGGTGCTTAGCAAGCTGGGAGGTGGACCAGGGCTGGCATCATCGCTGCTGGGCATAGGGCACCCAGTGGTCTAGAGGTGAACATCTGGTCACTTTGAGGTCACCCTTGCAGTCCAGGAGAGCTTGATCCAGGCAGAGTGTCCTGCTGTCCATCCTCTGGTCTCTGCTGGCCCCGTTGACCTTGGAGGGTTTTACAAAGAAGACCCTGTGGAGACATAGGGGACAGTGCCTGTGACAGGCGGTAATCCAACAGCCATCTGGCTGCCTGATGTCCTGTGGCCAAATCTCTAGTACAGACAGTAGAGTATTTTGGTGGGTTTGGGGTTGGGGTGCTGGGGCTTTGGTGGGCCTTCAGTTGGTGAAGCTTTGCTCAGCTGAAATGTCTGATTCCTCCTAATTCTCCATCAAAAGGTGCAAAACCCAGAAACTATGCCTCAAGGATTGTGTCCCTCCCAAAACCTTGTGCCCTCATGGTTCATCCGAGTCAAATAGAAATACTCAAGGGGCTGTCTTAATGTGGAGGCAGTGACTCTGTCTGATATGGCAGAGCTTCCTGCCCGTTCTTGTGGCCAGTGTCTGAACTCCTACGATCCTGCTGCCTGTGTCACCTTCTGATCCAGGCTTTTGTTTCTTTTCCCCGGAGCTCTTGGTCATTTTTGTTTCAGCTGTGTCCTGGACCCTCCATGCCTGCTGCGGTAGAGGGGCTGGGGTGAAACCACCATCACTTCCCTTTGGTAGGCCAGGACAGGTCTGGTTGCCTCTGAGCCAGAGGTCATGTTGTTGTGGGCTTTGCTGGGATCTCCCTCCACCTCTGGCATAACCGTGTCCAGCTCTGCTGTCTCGCTCACCTCCATGCCTGCTCCATCTCACTGTGGGGCTGAGTCCCACCATCCTTGCCAGGTCCCAATCCCCTGCCCTTTCCCTTCCCCCTTCTGAATTCCTCCTCAGCATGAAAAAGCTTCCTTGTTGCTCCCAGCTCATTTCCATGCAAATGACACATTAGGGGATGTAATGAACTTTGCGTGGTTTTTTAATAACCTTTTATTTTGGGGCTGAAAGGTTAATGGTGTGAGGGCTGGGAGGGAGACCTGCGGAGTGGGAGCCACCTAGGCTGGCACAGCAAACAGTGGGAAGAGATGTCACTGCCAGCTTTGCCCCAGGAGGGGTTTCTCCACGGCTTTCCTGTGTGGGGTGACCCTGCTCCTGCACCCTACCTCTGTGTGGAGACCCCTGAGGACAGCCCAAAGGTGCTGGCTCAGGGTCGTGCAGTAGGGGCCTAAGTGAGGTGCTCTGGTGTGGTAAGTGTCCTAAAACGTCCCCACGGGCGAGATGCACCAGCAGCAGGGTTGTCTTTTCAGAGACCAGTGACTGCCTGCCCAGAGCTTGTCCCTGACCCCCTCAGCTTACTGGCACATGCATTTGTTTCTGTGGGGTTTTGGTCCCTGTTCTCTGGGGCACAAGGAGCTGGTTGCACAGAGAAGTCTCTCCAAGACATTCCAGTGAGGGATGGTCTTCGCCCGAATCATTCTGCGCACACAAAGTGAGTTTCCCAGGCCTGGGGGGCTCCGTGGGTTTCAGTCCGTGTTCGTCAGCCATCCCGTGCCGTAAGTACGCCCAGTCCCAACCCAGGGGTTGCTGGACCTGATATCCTGGGGTTTCCCTCTAGGCTGGGTGACTGGCCCTGCTGCCTGTGCAGCTTCCATCAGCTGAATCTCTTTGTTTTACGTTATTTCTTAACATCCCCTGTTCTTTCACTGCTGGAGAAGTTCAAAGTCTGCTGAGGCTGCTCCGTTGGCCCAGGCGGTGCTCTGGCAGACAGCTACACTTGGAGCTGTCTCACCATTTCTGCTATGAACTGCTCTTTGCAGCTGGTTTATAGGAACATCTCTGTGGCTTGTGAAGTATTTGTAGCTGTGATTGCTGTGCCTTATCCCAAGCTGTAGAAATGGAGCGAAGAGAGAACAGAGTTAGGGGGAGCCCAGCCCCTGCGTTAGCCACCAGTACTCAGGCCGCTCACAAATGCTCGAGGCCTGGATCCTGACCCCTCTGTGAACAGAAGGGGTTGTTGTCTGAGCCCTGGGAAGTCCGGGCGATATTCCAGCTGGGGGTCACACTGCAGTAAAGCTGCATGAGACCACAGTGCACTCCCAAATGTCCCCAAGGCTGAGCAGCGGGCGGTGAACAGGGCTGTGGGTGGCATCATAAAACACGCCTTACTTGGGCTGGACCGTGGCTAGGCCCGGGAGGGAGGTTTGTTGCCAACAGATGAGAAGGAGACCTGGAGAAGGGGGTGTTGGGAGGTGTTGTGAATGGAGGTGCTGATGCTTGAGCAGGTCATGCAATATCCCTTCCTTCTAGAGGGACCTTCTTGGCCATTTGAGTAGTCTCTTAGGATTGCTCATTTCCCAGAGGGAACCACCAGTGTGTGAGGGCATCTCACAGCCAGGGCTATAGGGACATGAAATGGGTCCCAGCACCCAAGACCAACAAAGAGGCATGAGGACAAATTATAAAAGAGAGCAAGAAGGCATCTCCCTTGCTTGAGCATAAGTGTCTATGAGGAAGGTGTAAATTTGCTGGCTTAAACTGGCTTGAAACTGCTTAAGCGAACTCTGGTTTAGTCTGTTGGTGTTGATGGTCAACTGCATATTGGCCAAGTTAGGAGAGGTCATCCATGCTGGCTTGCATCTAAGGTTCTGCTCTCCCTCTGCGGCTCTGAGAGTGGCGTGTAGCAGATGGGGAGGAGCAAGGACCCTTCCCAGGAGGCTCAGGGGTCATTAGACATTCAGGAGCTTCCTGGGGCCAGAGGTGCCTTTTGCGCTAATGGAGAAATTCCACCGACATGTGTTTCCCTTCAGCGACGATCTGCACTGAGAGGCCTGGATGGCTTTCAAAAACGTGTTTTGAGTCAAAAGCCAGCAACTGAGCAGGGTTTGTCAGAAGGTGAGACAAGCTTATCTAAACATCCCTGCTTCCCTCTGTGCCACGCTCGTGGCCATTTGCCCATATTGGTTTGGGTACAGCCTGCAGCATTGCATTTGCTGGAGCAGCCTTGCGGTCCTCCTGAGCTGTGTGACCCTCCATCGGGTTTGCTTCTAGAGATGAGAAACATTTGTTTTAAATCAGCTGCTACATGAAAGATTTGGTTGCTCCTTTGCTGATTGAAACAGTTGTGTTTTGCTGGACCATGACTTTATGGCCTTTTCCCTGTTTGTTTTTCAGTTGTTCTCCACAGGGAAAAAAAGAGAGAGCTTCCCACCGTAGGACGTCTCTGATAAAATAATTCCTGCTGAAGGCTGCTTTGCCTTCATCTGCACGTGTGGAATTGCTGCAAAGCATTCGTCTGAAGATTGAAACCTTAAGGAAAAATTCCCTGATTAAAAAAATAAATATATAGATAAGTATTTAAGACGCTGGATCCAACCTTCTGCTTTTCTGAATTGACTGAGCTTTTTTTTAAGAGAGAAATGCTAAATTCTGGCCTTTTATTACTAGGATAACTTCTGCCACCAGGAAAATTTGAATAAACTATTCCTATTCCAGACCAAAACCTGCAGGGTTAGGCCCTGAGTGTGGCAGACCTGTGTAGCTCAGCTGCTGTGATGCTGATTTACACCCCTGTGGAGCTTCCCCTCTCTTAGCAATTATCCCTGCAATCACAGAATCATAGAATTGTTTAGGCTGGAAAAGACCTTTGAGATCATTGAGTCCAACCGTTAACCCAGCACTGCCAAGTCCACCACATGATCCCTGGGTAACTGGGTGATAAGGCATCTCCGTGTAAAGCTGAGTTTGTTCTTGGTTTCGTGATGCAGATATTTGACCTGAAGTGGCTCCTTGAACAAGGTTTGCTAGAATGAGCTCCCTGTTAATTTAGGCACAGCTGTGGCTGGTTCTTTGCAGCCATGCCATGGCACAAACACAGCTCGCCGTGCTCGTTGGCTCTGCTGTGCTGTCACCCAGACAGGGCATGTTTCTCCTGTGGATCCCAAATGCATTACTGAGTTTTTCTGTTCTCCAGGGGGGTACCCAGAATACAAAGCAGTGACGACCAAAGACAACCAAGTGCCAACGTGAGAAGAGAGTGGAGTCCCCCTGATTCTCTTGATTATGGGTTTGACCTGTAACCTAAGCACAACCCAAAGCTATTTAAACTTCAGAGATGTTAAAATTAATCCTACATTTATTATTTTCAAGACATCTTGTGGCTTTTAAGCCAGCCTCAGATTTTTGTGGGGCCAGAAGAGTTAAAATGGCCGATTTAAACTGAATAATCTGACTTGCTTACGCGGAAAGATTTACCGTCATAGGGCCTTTGTCGGTGCGGTCTCAGGATAATGAAGATGCATCTGATACATTTTGAACTGCAGTATAATTCATCAACACTGGTCAGTGTTTGGGTGAGATGGCCTTAAAACAGAGGCAGCAGAGAGGAAAAGAAAAGCTAAATGCTGCTCTGCTAAATCGGCCGTGCGCTGAGGAAAGCAAGGTAAGTAGTGTTGCATGTAGGGCAGCCTTTCATCACTGTTGGCTGTACTGGGGCTAATTAGAAAATATGTTCTGGCTGGTATGAGTGCGATGAAAGAGTTTGGTCCAAATAGGGATTTTCTGTAGTAAAATAAGATGGTTATAGTGGCAGATGCAATGGTGGCAACTGCCTTTATAGCCCAGTGTTAATTGGCTTAAATCCTTTGCAGTGGAAATGGTCTGCTCCTGTTGTAACTGCTGCTCATCATCCCCAGAAATGCCATTTCCTGGCCGTGCTGCTGGGTGATGGTCCGAGACATGCAGCTGTGTCAGGAGGATGGACCAGTTGCTGGGAAATGATTCACGCTGGCCACGTCCACCCATGAGGGGCTCGGCTTTTATTTCCCTTGGTGAAATAGCTTTTCTCATAACAGTTTCATGGATTCCTACCACAGAGGATGTAACCGTGTTTGGGAACAGAATGAGGGCGTGCACTTGTGGAGATAAAAATGAAGAGTGTGGAAAATGAGAGACATTGAAGCAGGGTGTGGAAATGGTTGGTATAATCCAGATGGTGCTACTGTACATCCAGCTGCAAAAAGTTTCAGCCTACAAGTCTAGAGAGGGCCAAGAACCCACCACAGCTATTTCAGCAACTGGGAGTATAAAGATAGTATCTCTCCCTTATTAATTACCATCTCAACTGAGATGGAATAAACTGTCATGTTCAAGTTATCAGATATTTAGAGGAAGAGGTGAATTTTTAACTGTTGTTTAATCAGACCAAGATTTAATTAATATTAAATAGATTAAATATTTGATGAAATAGACTGAAATTAAATATTTAGCTCCCTCTTCCCCACAGATAGGAGCCCCAGTGGATATTTATAAGGTCAGTAAAGCCAGGACATCTACTGAATACCAGTGTGTCCAAAGGCCAGAGCTACATGGGAGCATCAGCATCAGTGGATAGGAATTACATTACTCTGGGTCCCCTGTCTTTGTCAGCCACATGGGGATGTGGTTATCCTTCTTCTGGGCTTATTCGGCCATGACCCACTGGGACTTCAAGTACTGCTTCATGCAGATTGTCACCTCTGCTCTCCTGCCATGTTCATCTTCAACTGGGAAAGAGGTTTCATGGGGAAGGTTTTTCTTCCATGCTTCTCATTTTTCAGGGCAGTGGGCAGGCAAACACACACTGGGAAATAAACAGCATTGCTTTATAGAAAGTAATTACATTCTGCCTCCTGAAGAAGAAGAAAACTTGTAGAAAAAAAAGGCATCTTGCCTGAAAGAGGGCAGCTTATTCCCCACCACTTGTGCAGGCTGATGCCCCCATGCATCCCTCACCAGAGCTGGGGTGGGACTGCTGACCCCAAGCCCTGCTGTGAGGCAAGTCTGGTTTGCTGACTGTCCACCAGCGCTTTGGGCACTGTAACTTTGTGTGAGCTGTGTGCTGGAGAAGGGCACGGGGCTCGTCCCATGCTCAGGAATTCCATGTCCGTCCTGCTAATTAAAACCGAATTGTTTTGAGGATTTAGGACTTAAATGCTTTTATGTTAGCATCTGTGCTGGTGTCTTTCACATCTGTGCCTCTGTCATGTGCATTTGCAGTGAGGAGGGAAGGTCTGTGCCTGGCTCAGTGTGTCCTGCAGCTGAAGCCCAGCTGCAGGGAAGCCTCCACACACGGAACATGTTGTGCAGAAATGTGAAGTATTTTGTCAGTCAGGAGCAGCTGTGAACTGGAGCCATTGGGAGGCAACCCTGGCTTCTCTAGGGAAAAGTGGACAGCTTTGAGAGAAGCAGCAAGAAGAGAAAGGTGATGTGATTGGAGGCAATGTGTGGGACATGGAGGTACAGCTGAGGGAAATGTGGTTGTTTAGCCTGCAGAAAAGGTGGCTCAGGGCAGACATTATTGCTTTCTACAACTACCTGAAAGGAGGTTGTAGCGAGGTGGGGATCAGTTTCTTCTCCCAAGTAACAAGCTACAGGACAAGAGTAAATGGCCTCAAGTTGCACCAGGGGAGGTTTAGGCTGGATATTAGGAAAAATTTCTTCACTGAAAGGGTTGTGAAGCGTTGGAACAGGTTGCCCAGGGAAGTGGGAAGTCACCGTCCCTGGAGGCATCTAAAAGGCACGTAGATGTGGTGCTCAGTGACATGGTTTAGTGGTGGACTTGGCTGTGCTGGGTGAATGGTCGAACTCTATGATCTTAAAGGTCTTTTCCAACCTAAATGATTCTATGATTCTGCAGTCACAGGTAGCAAAAGACATGAGAAAGTGTGATCTCTTTGTGTACCAGCTGTACCCTATGCATGGGCTGCGTCAGATCTTCTCTGACATTAGCAATACCAAGAGTCAATGGCACCTCTCAGCAGTCTTAGGGGAGTGGGGCCAGGATACTCAGCTGTTTCATTCAGCACCAGTGGTGCTGCTGACCAGGGCAGGGGCAGATACTGTTGCAATAGGCAGGTGAGATCCTGTCCTGGCTTTGGCAGGGAGGAAGCAAACTGCCTATGGGAGCTGCAGGTGCCCAGCCCGGTGCCATTGCTGGGCTTGTGCCTTGCATGTGTGGTGGTGGCTTAATTTGGGAAGAAAACAGATAACAAAACTTAATGAGTCTGCCATTTCCTTTTTTTTTTTTTGTCAGACCTGAGGAAGAAAGACACAGCAAAGCCAAGGTCTCAGCCCTCAGCTCTTTGCTTGCAGCACAGTTTGAATAGGCCAGAGATAAACCAGAATATCTGGAATTTTGTTATGAACTTCAAGTCCAGTTTTGTAAATTAGGCACAGGCCACTTGGAGCCCTATCGCTTATCATACTGGTCAGTTTGTGCTGGTTGGATTATTTACTGTCTATTCTTTTGCTGTGAAAATGAGCTTTGCCTTTCCCTCTGTGGTCCTCCACAACTCTCCTTTGGACAGGGCTTGACATATTTTGTAGGCAGTTTTTCACCTCTGGAACTATTAAGACCTTGCTCTCTGCCTGCGTCACCCCTTCCACCTGACCAAGCCACTGCATCTAGCTGTCAGAAATCAGCTGGTAGGGCTTGGAGGTAGTTACTTAACTAGAAGTAGCCTTATTGCCAAAATCCGTCTGCCACTGAGCAGTCACTGAAAAAATGGCCCTTGGTTTGGTCAAAACAAAGACCTGCTTGGAGCTGTAATCCCTGCCTGCCTGCATGCTGTCAGGGTTTGATCCAGTTCCCTATAGAAGAGAGAGGAAATCATGTTGCATTTATACACCAAATTCAGGTATCAATATTGCAGTGTCTTGCTTTTTCTATGATATATAAGAGCCTGACATTGCTTTATAACCTAGAGTGACAAATAAATCCACTCTGTTCCTGCAGGAGTAGGTATGGTTTCATTTGTCAACACAAGGTTACTTAGTTAAATTATTTAGAATGCAAGTTAAAGCACCTTGGATTTGCAGGTATGGCCAGTAGTGCCCACTCTCCAGCCACATAAAGCACATGCGGGATATATAGATTTCTTTTCCCAAGGGCACCATTACCAGGTCTGCTCTTTCTTTTGCTAGTTGGTGTGTCTGACCATGCTTGATGCCAGGCTCAGGGTCATGCCACTTCCATGTGACTGGTGGTGGGGTAGAACCAGGTCTGTGAGGTCTCATACATCATCACACATCAGACAGAAATGTCAGTGGCTCTGATTCTTGCATGCCTTAGCAAGTGATAAACACAGATGAGTGTTCAAAAGTAATAGAATAATAGGATGTGCAAACCTTGTGAATGTTGCGTGAGCTTTTAAGAGTTTGAATATTCCCCAGCAGGAGTGAATTGATGAAGCCCTGTTGAAGTCTCTGATCTTTAAGCCCAGCACCCATGTTGGACCACACTTTGCAGAAGGTGAGATAGCAAAGATTTAGGGCTGGTCTGTTGGTGCAAGAAGCTGGATTAGATTATTTCCCAAACTCCTTCTTGGCCTGAGTTTTTTGATCCTGTATGTGACTAGAGGGAATTTTTATGTTATAAACCTCATTTACGTACTCATGTCTCAAATGTAGATCCTCAAAACTCAGTCATAGAGCTGCCTGAGCCCCAAGGCCATAATCTTTGCTCTCCTGGCACTTCTGCTTCTTTCTGGGTACAGATCACTGTCCTGGCACCCATGCAGGGTCTTTCTGCTACCTCCCTTGTCAGTGGGATGGGACTTCAGAGCAGCTTGCATTGTACCTGAGGGACCTGGGGTCTCCTGAGCAGGTGCCTCCTCTTCTGGCAGTGCAGTACTGTGGGCAACCCTAGTCACAAACCCGGAAGGCAAGTGATGGACCTGAAAGGGGCTGGGCTGCGAATATGTTCCCTTCGGTGCCCTATTTTTAGTGCTGGTGTTTGGCCCCTGTACTGGCACTGGCAGTATTTTAGCCAGTGTTTGCTTGTTTTGGGGTACACTGCGCTTGTTTTAAAACTATGTAAAATATCCAAGCAAGAGTTTTCTAAATGAAAGTATTGTCATAACCCAGCGATATGATCTGTATGTTGAGACAAGACCTCCCATTAAGCATGAGGGTAAATGCGGTACTCTATCCAGCAGACCACTTTGGTCTACTGGCTTCTGAAACACTTCAGAAGCAGTAGCAGAGCGGTGGCTTGTCCCTCTCTTCACCTCCAGCATCATCACATGTGGATGAAGCTAGTGCAATCCATTCAGAGTGGTTAAGTGACTTGCTAGAGGTCGAGAGAAAAAATGCCGTGGTATATTAATAAAAGATGGAGTTAAATAATTCAGCGTGGACCAGTTGATAAAGCTTAATAGGATGAGAAAGCTGATCTCATTCAGTTTGGTATAAAGCAGCGACTTGCCAGGCAGAAGGTAAGCCAGACCTGAACTGAGGACCTCCTGGAGTCATGTTTGCCCACCCCTTTGTGGTTCTCGGGGACCACTTGGGTATGGAGAGTTTGCTGCCTGCCTGTGGGTTTGGTGTGGTGGCAATTGATCTCTCTATCCTCTGGTGTCTTTAGGGTCAGGCATGGTTTCTCTTTTGGTTTCCTGCCCTTCCCTGTGGTTCCTGTGAGCAGGAACACAGCCCCAATGCTGGGGAAGGGAATCCCTGGTCTGGGTGGGCTTGTGGGGCCATGCTGTCCATGACTGCCCGGAAAGGAGATCTGCATCCTGCTGGCAGTGGGGAAGGGAACCCTGCCTGAAAGCTCACAGAGGCCCATGGCAACGGTCCTTGCTTGGGGCAAGTGTATCCCCAATGCTTGCAGCATTGCCAGAGGGGCACCTGCAGACACCCGGAGAAGGAGCGAAATCCTGTGGCTCCCTGCCTTACTCTGCTCTCCTGTTCCCATGGCTGCGGGTTGCCCACAACTTAGTGCTAGCCCATCTGCAGACACCAGCATCCTATGCTCGCTTTGCGGCTGAGCTGCTGCTGCAACACTGCTTTAAACCCAGATCCTTTTTCTAGGAATCTGCTAAAAACCCCCAAGCAAACCTCTATTTGTTTCTATGGCTCACCTCTGCACTACTGAGTTCCCTCAAGCTTCATTGCCAGCAGGCAGCAGAGCCCCCACAGACATCAGGGATGTCTTTTCCTTCTCCCTGTCAGGCTTTCAGCAGAGCTGACACTATAACCAAGCAGAGAAAACTGTTCTCAAAGCAGGTTTCTCAAGGACCCCCACAGTAACACCGCCAGGTGGGCAGGTCAGCACCTGGCAAAGCCAGCCCATGCTGTCGGCTGTCCTTCCCATTTGATGGATTTCACCAGGCTGTCGGTCCGCATTCTGCAGACTGCAAGGGATCGGTGAGGGCAGGCTCCCCGTGGTGGTGGGCAGGTCTTGGGAAGCTGTTCTTCTTGATGCATGGACATCTGTGGCACCTGCTGCCACCCATATATGGTCCTCAGAGAGGGGCTTCCTCTGCCAGGGATGTGAATTAGGTTATGACTGAGCTGATTGTATTTGTGCCTTGTGACATAGAGAAAGGCACATGCAACAGGAGCCCAGAGAGAGTCTGATTAATGTGCTTCTAGAATCGGATTGTTTAATGCAAACAGCTTCAGAGATATGACTAAAGTAGGAAAAGAAACTTGGAAAAGACCCCATTTGGGATAAAAGCAAAGAGGGCTATTTTTTGCAAATACCAGTGTAGCGTCTTCTAAAAATACTATCTTGGATGTCTGTTAGAAAATGAGAACCAAATGTGATTCTGAACGATCTAATGCGGCCTGTCATTTCAGAGGAGGAGGGATGGGGACGTCTCACTGGAGGCAGGAGATGTGCTTGCAGGCTCTCAGAGGCGTGGCAGAACCCAGGCTGTGCAGAGTCCAAAGCCACCAGCGTTGGAAGGAAATATGGATGCAAGTGAGCAGCATTTGCCCACGAGCTGCTGAATTGCAGGTTCACACTTTGCTGTGTTGGCAACCATCTTCAGTCATAGTTCTGGGAAGATTTTTGTAAGTATGTAAGACTTTCTAAGAATGAGGGGAATGGCATGTAGATGGCTGTGGTTTCTCGTAAGCAACAGTATTTATATACTGAAGAAAAGAAGCCACACACTGTTAACTTGTGTATTTTTTTTTTATTTTATTTTTTAAGCAGAAGCAATATCAAGAGCTGGGGGAGAAGGAATGGTCCTTGCAAGGGAGGCCATATCAGAGCTGTCTTTGTGTTCAGCTATTTAAGAACCTTTTTTGCTGCCCTTGCTTCTCCGGTGTGCTGATCCTGAGAATCTTGCAGGAGCAGCGAGGTAGGTTTATCTCCTTGTGACATGTGTCTTTGCCTCAGCCTCTCAGGCAGTTTCTTTCTTAAGCCAATAGCTGCAACGGCTGCTGGGAACATTGTGTTCAAAGTGAGTTCAGGTTGCAAACGTTGATGCTGGTGCCAAAGTGCTGTGAATGATTGAAAACCTTCAGGGTACCCTTCGGTACTAACTCAGACAGCATACAAGTGGTTTTGAAGTGTTTTCCATCTAAACTCCTTACTAATCTAATATTAAGCTCAGCTCCAACTTTGCCCTTTCCAAGCACTGATCCGCAGTCCTCTGGCCCTCCTTGTAAAAGCTTACAGGAGGAATTCTTTTTCCTTTGGAGCTGATGAACATGAGCATGTTTTGTTTGAAATGTACTGATCAGAGCACTCCCCCTTGGGCAGTGGTACAGGAACATGCACCCTATGGGCTTCTCCAGCCCTGACTGATGGTTTCACCTCATCTTCGTTTGTGGAGAACACAGTGACAGGAAGGCACTTGAGGGCACCAGCCTGCAGACCATTTACATTGGGTAGCACTGAAATCTTTCCCAAGTATGAAACAGAGTATGTCTCTGGAGGGAAAATTTTCTCTTGGATCTGCTTGATGGGATTCAGTTAATCTGCCTCTGCCTGTGTGAAAATATAGATGATGTCATGATGGGACCGAGAGGTCAAGATCACATCAGGAGTCAGCAATGCATGATCTAATGGAGTAGGTCAGTATGTGTCAGCTGCATTTCCCTGGGGGGTTTTATAAGGACCTCAACTGTTACCACCTTTGTTAGCCCATTACACAAATCCTTTGGTATGATGCCTAAGATCAAGAGAGCTGTAAGGTGGCACAGGGAGGGCCAGGCAGTCAAGTCTGCCAAGTCCTTTGGGTTGAAGGTGGTGAACAAGCTGTTTACCGTGCAAGCTCAGAGCATCCTCTTTTCCGTTGCCTGGTAGGCTTGCCTCCAAGATGACTTGCCCAGGAACACATTAACCTTCATGGGACTTAAACAGACCCTGTAAGTTGTAACATTGCATGTTCTGCAAGCTAGATGGCTTCAAGAGAAGTCCTCATTACTAAAGAGAAGATCTATTTCAGCCAAAACCATACCTGATCACTATCATAGGGAGAAAGTTGCAATATTTCTTTGAGCTGTTTTAAACGGATCAAATAACTGATGGGAGTGCTGGGAACTTTTCAGAATCCAACTGGGATGCCCCCCACAAAAACAACAAAACAACACCAGAAGGTGTTTTTCTTGTGACATGTTTTGTTTCTGTCACTGTGTGTAATTTTTGTGATCACTTTTTTTTGCCCAACAGCGTTGCTCTGGGCACGATGGGGAGGAAAATCCATCTTTCAGTAAATACTCCTCAAGCCACCTGCTGTCTCAGCAGATTGCTGCACGTCTCTCTATTCCCAGAGAACTAAAACATTGCAAGTCTGAGATTTCAGGCCATGTTGCATACCTGCTGCTAGCCCAATCCACCTCACAGCGCAAAATTTTCAGCAGGTTTTGGATGCAGCCCTTGTAGCATTGAACAGCTATAGTACAGAATGTGAACCTGCTGTGCAAAGGCTTGCGAGAATCTTGATTTCCAAGCTGGAGGAAGAGGACCATCCTTAACAAAGACAGTACTGTAAGACCTTGCTTTTGTCTCTCTCAGACACTGCCAGCAGGAGGAGAGACTTTAGAACTTGCCTGGGAAGAACTCAGGCATTGTGTACTTAGTGCTCCACATACACTGACATCTTCACCCTTTTGCCACAGTACATGAAACGTGTGTGTGTTTCTGCATGCTCAGCTGCGTTAAGAGCCTTTGAAGGCTTTTTGGTTGAACTCTGGGTTTCCCCTCTCTGAGTCCCTGCTGTCTAGTCTTGCTCTGCAAAGACAGGGGCTAGAAACATTCTCCTGAGCTTCTTGGTGACTGTCTCTGTGTGAAGCACCTGGCTTTATAGACAAACGTTTGCCCATCTTTATGCCTGTTGCAGCTTATTAATATGTGGCATGACCGCAATGAATCTGGAAACAACCCAGCACTAATGTCTTGCTTCTTGGCCTTGTCACCCAGTTCTTCTGCCAGGTCGTCTCCACTTCATATCTGCTTTCTTTTGAATGCAATCTTTTTTTTTTTTTTTAAAGTGACAGTGTCCTCAAGGATTTTGGCAAAAGAAAAGGAAAACGAAAAATGGAAATCTCCCTGGCAGGACCTATTCTTCTAATGCAGCAGCAGCTGCTGTGGAGGAGAGCCAACAGCAGGGATCCTCTTTGAGGAGTTTTCAGGCTGAAGATCAGAGCTTGCACTTCTCACCTTGCTTGGTAGCACAAGCTGTCTCCCTGCAGAGAGTGGTGATGGCCAAATCAAGCCTGAAATGTGACATTCACAGCTCTAAATTAGACATACGCAGTTTCGGTTTTTCTCCAGAATCAAGGCCAAGCAGGTGACAGTCTTTCAAGGCTTCCCAAAAGGTGGTCAAGGTCCTCCTCGCTGCAGTGACCAGTCGATCCAGGACATGAGGGATTCAGCCTATTTTAGATGCCTGCATTAAGACAAGTTGAATCACCCTGAGCACTCACCTTTTCTTGGATGATGGTGAAGGGAATCTCTTGGCCAGCTCTAGGGAAATGCTAGGAGAGAGAAATCTGGTCAAGGAGGGAATAACATGCTTTCCTCCTGCCTTTTGTCCTGGTAGGCTCCATCCAAATCTACTGCAATAGGCTGACCATTTGCAGCTCTTCATAATTTATTAAGCCTTACTGAATATTTTAATAAGCACATCCACAACAGGAAAAAGATGAAAGCTTGGCAGGCATTTCTCGTGCACCTAATGTCTGGATATGTAATTCTAGAGTGAAGCTCTCGTTAGGGAATGGAATAAGACCACAGAAGATGACAGCAGTTGATCATGTATTTGTCTGGATTTCATGTGAAATCCTCCACTGCAAGTGCAGGATACTCTCAAGGTTTTGCTGACTTACTCTGGTAAGCCAAAAGCCGTGTCTAAGTTTCAAGGAAAGGTCTTTTTCCTTCATCTTCCCATCTCCTTCCCTTCCCCATTTCACATTGTTAATCACACTGGCAGGATGCCCTCCAGGCCAAGACTATTCTGAGAGCAGAGTGAGAGAAGGGTGCTGAGAGGGAACAGCAGGCTCTGCGTTTTCCTTCTCTAGCACAATTTGGCCATGATTAATGCACATGGAAAATAATCAGCACATTCATCCTAATTCTGCAGAATTATTAAAGGGATGATAGCAAGGGGAGAGAAGTTTTGCTGCATGTATTCTATTTTTAGGAAGGAGGTCAGGTGTTGTGTGAACGTGTTCAGGTGACATCAGGCATCTTATATTTAAGACAGGGAGCAAAATTTGACTTCTGCCCCCCACCCCGTCCCCGCAAAAAGAAAAAAAAAAAGCAGTGTTAGTCTGAGTTTTGGAGATCTCATGTTACTTCCCTAAACAGGATTAAAAGAAGCTCAATCATCATTGAACCAACACAGTCTGTATTAAAGGGAAGAGGGATTGTAAATAGGGAAACTTTGGAAAATGGGATTATTATGCCTTACTCTGAGCTGGTGATCACCTCTTAGCCCTTCACACCTCCTTTCTGTGTCCTATTCAGCCTCTAATGCCAATGGGGATGGGGACAGCAGATTGCTGCTGGGTCCTGGGCAAAATGCCTCATGCAGGAGCTGGGTCAGGCAGGCAGTTGGGAGCTGAGTGCTGTGCAACATCGTGGTGCCCCTCTTCCTTACACATATCACCAAAGCTGTTTTGTTTAAACTTGGATCTGATATAGCAACTTACAGTGTGCCCACATGTTCAGCAAGAGCATCCTGCTGACCATTCCTGATGCCGGCAAGTTCACCACTTACTGGCATGATCTTTTTTTATTCTGTTAGAAAGGAAAACATTATTTCATTCTGTAAGCTGGAGGATTTGTAAATCTTGCTTCCCCTCATGCCTTTAGAACTAAGTAATAATCATTGAATCATAGAGTACCAGGTTGCAAGGGACCTCAAGGATCATCTGATCCAAACTTTCTTGGTAAAAGCATGGTCTAGACAAGATGGCTCAGCACCCTGTCCATCTGAATCTTGAAAGTGTCCATTGTTGGGGACTCCACCACTTTCCTGGGGACATTATTCCAATGCCTGATTGTTCTCACTGTGAAAAAATTTCCTCTGTGTCCAATCAGAATCTCCCCAGGAGTAACTTGTATCCACTACTCCTCCTCTTTTCTGTGTGACTCCCTGTAAAAAGGGAGTCTCCATCTTCTTTGTAGCCACCCTTTACATACTGGAACATGGTGATAAGCTATTCCCAAAGCCTTTTTTGTTCTTTCCTCAAAGTTGAACAAACTCCATTCTCTCAGCCTTTCCTCATATGACAGCTTTCCAGTCTGATCATCTTTCTGGCCCTTCTCTGGACCCTCTCCAGCCTGTCAACATCTTTTTTTTTGTATAGCAGGGACCAAAACTGAACACAGTATTCCAGGTGTGGTCTGACAAGTGCTGAGTAGAGCTGGATAATGACTTTATCTTTGCTGGTGATGCCCTTGTTGATGCAACCCAGCATCAGGTTGGCTTTCTTTGCTGCAGATTAGACATTTGTTTACCAGAGAGATTGTAATATATCTCCAGATTTTATAGTGTGCTAAGTAAAGCACAAAAATGACTGATACAAAAATAGTAGAAAAGCTTATTTTGTGGTTATAATCGCATTCCTTTCTGATTCAGGAAGGTGTGTCAGCTAGTTCTTTTAATTGTGCTCTTTTTTGTCTTTGAATTTGCATTTTTATTTATTTTCCATTTTATTGTAATTCCCATTTACCAACATGAAATTAACAGTTCTCATCCCTGCTGAGCTCAATACTCTTGATTTTTTTCTTTAGTTCTCTAATTTGCAAACATTGAGTAGGTTTTTTTTGTCCAAGAGGTTTCTACAGGTGTCTGTGCTTGGTTGAATTATTGCCTGTAAGTGCTTAATTCCAGAGTCCACAGATATAATTTAAGACAGAGACAGGAATCTTTGGATCTCTGAATCAACCTGTAAAAAGCAAATGGGTGCCGTGACATTTAACAGTTGGGCTTTTGGATATTGCCCTATCACAGCTGAGTGCAAAGTTGAAGATACCTCCTGCTTTGCTGGTGAGCTGGTGGTTGTGTGGGCGTCCTGTTGCCTTTTGGAGCCATTGAAGGCAGTGGGTGCCTAAGACTGCAGTGCACAGCCTTGGGAGTGGGACATCGAGGGAATACCCTCCACCGCCTTCCTGCCTACTGTGATGCTGGCAGTGCTCCTTGGGGGCCTTTGAGCATGTAGCTGGGAATTGGAGATGGCACTGATGTAGCTGCCTGAAGATGCGGCAGCCCCGGGGGCCTGGGGCACAATGTAAACCCTGCTGGGATTGGGTTTCTGGAGGTGGCCTGACTGCATGAGACCATCTGTCACATCATGTTTGCTTTCTTCTCTCAGATGCTTTGCAATGCTCGCTTTTGACTAGAGGGGAAAATTTCCCTTTGCTATTGACCTATCTTTGCCAACCAGGGTGCCCAGGCCTCCCCAGGCTGCTGTCCCTTGACTCGTCCCCTCGTTGCAGGAAACTAAGGAGAAGGCAGTAGCTGTGTTATCTCCCTGTTTAGTAGTAGGAACTGGCCTGGGTCTCTCCCATTTCATTCCCACAAGCCTGTTCCCATTTCAGGGGAGAGTTTCAGGACTCAGCTCTGTAAAGGGAATGCCTTGCGGATCAAGCATGCTGCACTGGGGAGCCCCTGTCCCTTGGTGAGGGTAGCTGCACAAAGATGGGCCAAAAGTACTCACAGTGGGTAGATGGAGGAAGGTGTGGAGAAGGAGGGATTGAGAAAGAGAGAGAGGGATCTACACACTCCCCCATGCCCTGAGGAATGATGCTATCTTCACTTGCAGTTGTGCAGCTAGGTGAGAGACCCTGTGAGCTGCAGGTAGTGGGTAGCTCAGCGCTGGATTGAGGTTCATTCAGCACCTTCTGTGGACATCATGATCTCCGTGCTGGATGGAGAGCACCTTGAGTCTTGCCTCAGTGACTGCAATGGCAGAGACAGGATTTCCCTGTGTGCTGAAGGAAATGGGGGCAGTTCCCAGCCACCTCTGGTACTAGTGGCCCGAGTCCTGCAGAAAGGTCAAAAGAGCTGCAAGGCCACGGGGACCTTGGGAGAGGTACCAGGGCAGGAATAATTTTCCACTAACAGATGAGAAATTGGTTGAATATTTTTCTCCTGTCAGGTCAGTTTCAAGAATATGCTATAGGTATGGGAATTGAAATGGAGATTATTACTAATAATTTTAAGCTTTTGGATGTAAGAACTAAACCTATGCTGGGCAGACCTAAAGAGCCTGGTCTAAGTAAACAGGACAATCCCATGGGCTCTGCCATCTGATGAGACTGTCTTGGGAAGTCAACAATGCTCAATACCTCCAGAATGAGGAGAAAGACGTTTTCAGGGGCTCTGCCCTTGGAATTATTTTGCCCAGACTGACAGCGATGAGCTACGAGGTAGTCCAAATGAGCTCAGTGCTCCTTGCTGGAGAGTTGTCTGGCCAGTAGTGAGAGCATTCATGTGATCCCTGCAAAGAGACCACATGGAGAGAGACGTGGACTTCTGCTACACAAGAACACAGAGGTTGTTCACACGGCTGTTTTCCAAATGAGTGAATGTCAACTGTCCCTGCAGGGCATGTTAGTCTGGTACTTGCCCAATGCATTTGAAGGGAGATTTGTTTTATATTGGTGTAACCTGCCCTTGCAGAACAAACCTGCTGACTTTTTTTTTTTTTTTCTCTTTCATGATAAGGACAAGAGCCTGCAGTGGTCACAAGATCACTTCAGCAACGTCCTGACTCAAGCAGCTCGTTGCATTGTTTGTAAAAGTCCAATTTTCTGTTTGGGGAAAATCGATACAGCTCATTACTTAGCTGAGAAAAGATCCCTGTGTCAAGCAGCTACTCATTCCACTGGAAGGCAGCCCCTGAGCAGGCTCAGCCACTTTTCCTGAGCAGGCTCAGCCACTTTTCCTGAGCAGGCTCAGCCACTTTTCCTGAGCCGGACAACAGCTGATAGCCTTTGTCTTAAATTATCCCTTCCCCACTGAGAAGACCAATCAGCTTCCCGCAGACCACCAAAAAGCTGCTCAACAAGTGAACACCACCAGCCTTGGGCAAAGTACGCACTGGGGAAAAGAAATCCACAAAAGACACTTTTTTTACAGCTAGTGTAATGACTGCAAGTTCTCATGCTGCTTCTACTTTATGTGCTGCGTCTACGTTATACCCTTTCTTCTGGGCCCTGGCTACATCATTAAGCTTTTTGCAATGTGGGAGTTATTAGTATATAAGGCTTACTGATAGCCAAATATTCTTTGTCTAGTCTGTCTAGAGCAGCGAGATGGAGCTCAGGTCCTTCGTACACACTTATGATTGATTTAAGACCTTTCTGCAAGTGCGTAAGGTGTTTTAAAGCAACTTTCGAGTCTGAGAGGGGTTGAGGCTGTTGGGTGGAGAGTACCTTTTCCTACTCTGTGTGTGTATGGCCTTGGGGACAGCACTACTGGTTTATGCAGGACCTGGCTTGGGGCATTCTCACCTGCCTTCCTCAGTAAATACATTCTTTGACTACTCATGTGAATATACAGCTAGTAAAAATTGCTCCCCTCTGATCCCCTGTAAGAAGTTGCTAATCTAGAAAGTTGGAGGAGAAATTGCTCCTGTATGAAATGGAGAATGGGGAAAAAAAATGCACGTTGTGACTTCTGGGATCAGGGAGTAAATGGTCATCTTTTTCATTTTTTGGTTTGGAAATTTAGCAGAGATATTTCACTGCAATAAGTTAAGTGACAATGTCAGTGAGATAAGAGGGCCAGTGCATGGAGAATTGCTGAGAAGGTTATCTAGGGGTTAGGGTACATGCTCAGCTAACCAGGAATAGCTATAAAGAAGGCTGCAAAGTTGTAAGTTTTGTTAAACAAATTCTCAGTCTTGACTATTCACAGGCTGCCCTGAAACCAGTGGCTAACAAAAGGAATAGTGAGATGTATTTTAAGAGAGCCATCAGCCAAGAAATCTGTCTTCTCTCTCCAGATCACTGCTCCAGCCTTTTGCCATGGTCGCACTCAAGAGTAGGTTTTGGATGCTCAGGGTGCTGACGAACTTGGCCCTTCTGTCCCCATCTTTTCTCCATAAGATGGTAAAGGGGCTGCTTTTCCCCTCACTGGGGTGGGCAGATTACTTAGGGCTGGGGGGATATGTCCTGGCAGCAGAGAGTGGGGCAATGCTTATGACAGTATTTTGCAGTGTGCTGGCCTTGAGAGCAGCTCCTGTCTACACACATGCAGCATCGGGTCAGGAAAACCACAGATGAGAGTGATTTACCTCCTTGTCACCACATGCTGGCCATAAAACCTCTTTTGTTTTGAAGCCCATCGCTGGTCTATTCTCAGTTTTTCTCTGTAATGAGACCTTGATCTCATGAGCTGTCTTTAAAACTGATTCCAGATTGTAGATGATTTTGGGTTGTGGAGACTGTGAAGAGACGGTATTGCTTGCGTTACCAGAGTCCTCTGGTGTTGGATGGCAGCTATGATTGCGGTGCATATAACATTATTATTTGACTGTAATTACAATAGCATGGGTGGTGTTATGGCTGACTAGCTGATTAATCATCTGGAGCAATGAGTAAATCTCCCCCTCTTTTATGATAATTAATGTGTAGAGCTGGATCGCAGTCAGCTGAGTGAGTGTGGAAATGATCAAGTCAAATGGAGAGGTGTTTGACAACTTTAGGCTGCAGGAGGGATAAACATGTGGAGCTCTTGGGGCAATTATTCCCTCCCTGATGTAAGATCTGTCTTGAGCCAGCTCTGATCTACCTCAGGGAGCTGCATTTCAGTGGTAGGTGGCCAAACCACTAAAGAGAAGTTGGTCTGGTCAGTTATAAGGAGATATTTTGGTTTGTAGGAGTGCTCAGTAATACCTTGTCCTCCCCTTCCTTCTTCAGGTTCCTGCTAGGTGCTTCCTCTGGCTTTCTCCCATCACAACAAACCCATTGTGGCCCCCATTTTTTGGGGGCCAGACATCAGAAGTAGGAGGCAGTGGAGACTGGGTGGGTTTACTGGGACTTGGTGTGCTTTCTTGGAGAATTTCCATGGGATGGGCTGCCTTGTGTATATATATGCCCTTAGTAGAGTGGGCATCTTAGTTTCTAGCCTACCTCTTGTTCTGTTTGACCTTGGTCCAGATCCTCTCTTTAACTTCCCGTCTTTTCCTTTCAATACTGTAAACTTTCTTGTAGCAATAGCTGTCTCTTTCCATGTGTGTGCACATTACTCACACCAGTCCTAACCAAAACCCATGCTGTGCTGTTTAAAAGGTCTGGCTTTGAGGATGGATCCATTTAAGATTGTGGGATGTAAAGCTGTTTCCTCCTTGCAGTGGTTAACCAGAAAGCCCTGTGTCAGTATGTCTGTAGCTACCCAGGAGTGAAGGGAGGAGAGAGATTCATTAGTACAATTGGATTAAATACCTGCTGTTCTGGGGACTGCCGTGATGGCTTAGTACCACTGTTGTCTCAAAGCAGGTGGAGTGGCTTTCTGGTTCTCCCTGCAATCTGGGTCACATACATTCAGGGAACAGCAGTACAGATTGTCTGAAAGTAACTCATGGTTTTGCTTGTGAGAATTTACAATTCAAATCAAGAGAAGTTACAGCCTCTCTCTCCCTCATATGGTGATTTTCTTCACTCTCCTGACACAGCAAAGATCAAGATGAAATATTAAATGTCCTCCACAATGTAATTATATCTGGCTGGTTGCAATCAATTCCTGCTGCCTCATGTAGTTTGCTATTGCTTCTCCCTTTTCTTCCCTTCCTGTAAAAGACATGGAGCTGATTCTCATCTTCCCCGTGGGCTGGAAAGGAGACACTGCCAGCTCCCACATGGACCCACTAGCTTAACAGGAACAACATATGGAAATGAATTCTCATCAAAAGCCCCAAGCAGTGCAAAATTTGTTGCAAAGAGACGGGACTGTAGTTTTCATAAAGCCTAAGGCAATGCTTTATCTCTTAGGCTGCAATTAAACAATGGTTTCCAAAGCTCGATCTATTCCAGGCAAGTGTCTCTTTAAGGATACGGTGTATTTAAATATAGCTTTTTCTCTTTTCCTGAGCATAGGCTTGGAAAGATTGTCGCCGGTCGGCTGAGGCAAGCCGAGCACGGGGACGAGTCCTTTCCTATCCCCGAACCCCTCTCCTCCGGGAGAGAAAAGGGTTCAAAAGCAGAGATACGAAAAGGAAAAGAAAGATTTTTGTGAGAACTCTGAACGTTTGGAAAACTGAAACAAACTTTATTAAAACTAGAACAATATATATATATATAACATGCAGGGAAAAACCAATGCAAAATCTGAGAGTCTGTGCAGGATAGAAAGGTGAGGGTTAAACGCGAGAAAAGAGAGAAAGGGGGACGGTGCCACGTGCAGTCCAGAAAATGGCACCGGCCACGTGTGCGCTTTCGTGGAACGAACAAAGGAAACCGCGGCTGTTATGAACGCGGGGCTCCAATATGCACAAGCGCTGTCCCTACCGGATTCGTAGAAGCAAGAAGCAGAGAGAATATCAAAGCAGCAGGCAAAGAACAGCCTCCAGGCGAGCAGTCTGTCCCAGGCGGCGTGGCGGGGGCTGCCCCGGCGCACAGCTCCACGCCGGCAGCCTGTAAAGTCCCCGGAGCCGAGCCGCAGTGTTTGGAGAAGCCTCTTCCCCGGAGCGAAGCTGAGGTCCTGCAGTGACTCCCGCAGAGCGGAGCCGGGGGTGTCCGGAGAGCCGAGAAGCCCGAATAAGCCGTCCGGAAAACAGCCCAGGAAGTCCCGAATAGCCCCCAGCTTCTTAAAGGGGCAGTACCCGCGCGAGAAAACTTTCTCATCCAATGAGATTGCTGCGATCGTAGCATGGAAGGGAATAATTCAATTGGTCAGTTTACAACAAAAGCCTTCAAGCAGGTTTTTTTCCTTCAACCTGCCACAAAGATTTTATGAGGCAGAAAGCTTCATGTGAACTTCTCCCTCCCCCGGTGAAGAGATCAAGGTTATTAATATACTCATCAGCTTTTTCATTCTCTGCCTCTAAATATGTCAAACAATATCCAAGACAAATCCCTATTATTAAGTGCTCAGGCTGGTATCATCATTAGCAGGTCTCTTTGGGAAATTATTCAAGACACTGGTGATCAAGTGTTAGATCCACTTTTGTCCAAGGGAGCAGAGAGAGGGCCAGAGAACTGGCCCTGGTCTTGCCAGTGTGGCCAGGGACAAGCATGCAGTCCCAGAAGCTGCCCGTGCACCTCTGCAGCTGTTAGTGGGGAGGTGAAATCTTGAGCATAAGCAGGACTGATCAACAGCTTATGGCCAGACACACATTTCTATGTTTTGGTGCATCAAGTTCTCATTGCTATTGAGTAGTGGATTCACAGAAAAATCCAGAGGCTGTTTTTTGAATGACTGTTCTTGGGGCTTCTTGAGTGACAATGTGATCTGGGGGTTAATCCTAAGAGACCTGCTCTTTGCCTTCACCACTAACCAGTATTTAAGCTTCATTTTGCAGCACTTTATTTATAAACACCTCATTACCTAAGTGCTATTTAGAACTCATTTAATATATACATAGAGAGTCAGGCATCCAGTCTTGGGAAACTCCCCAGGAAATTGCCGAGGTGAAGCATAGAACCCATCTGCCTTCTCTAGTTTGGAAACTTTTCTTCATTGGGTTTCATAACTTTGAACCTTCTTGTGGTGTAGGATACTAGGCTCTTCTTACCATGCAACAACATAATCAGTGTCTCTTTTGCACCCAATGGCTCATCATCAAGGGAAAGGCCAGACTTTGTTTTCCACCTCTGTCCAAGGAGAACTGAGCTCCCAAATCTGTTTGCACACAATAATTAAAGGTGATGGAGGCAAGAAAACTAAATGGAAACACAACCCTGCAGCTTAGTGGACACTGCAGGACAAGGAAGAGAGGATGGATGCTGATGCCTGCTACAATGGATGTTAAACCACTCTGGACCTTTTTTCCCAGAGACATGGTTTAACCCTGCAGGATACAGCTGTGTTCCCATCTATGCCAGTGTAATTCTGGTTACATTAAGTTTAGCATTTCATCACCATGGGCTGAGATCACTCCTCTGTGAGCAGAGAACGTTCACATCCCATCAGCTGGGAGTGGGAGAAAACCCAGAGCACAGCAGGAGTGAGGCACGAATCAGCCCCCCAGCCCATGGCTCTTTCCTTCAGTGACTGTCCAAGAGACTTTCCACCACTCCTGTGATATAGGTGTATTAAGACTACAAAACATTTCTTCAAAAAATTGATTAGACCTCTCGCTACACTTTAGTCTTTGCCTTATCTGTTGGAGCCTTACAGGTTGCTGTGTTTGCAGCTGCCCCCACTGCTAAAGTGGCTTTGTTTATGACACAGGAGAAAACGTGATTTTTTAGTTTCTGATTGCTAGTATTGCTTCTCCTGTTGTACATTTTCCCACATCAATCTAGAAGACCAGAGATAAGTCAGATGAAAAGGAGCCAATTATGTGGTGCCTGGGTAACTAGAAGTCTGGACTTCATGACCCAGAAATGTTTCTCTCTGCACCATGCTCCCAGTTTGAATTTTTTTTCTTCTGTGATATCGACAAACAAAATAACATATTCTGGATACGCTGCAGTCAACTTGCTTTATTTGCAGTAGCTGATTTGGAAGCTACTATATATCTGTGACTTTTCATTTTTATGCATATATATATATATATATGTATACACATATTCCTTTTCCATTAGCTAGGAATATTTTTATTTGCTTTTCACCAGAAATGGAAAGCTTCTGACACTAGATGTTTGGACAACTTCTGAGATGAACCCAAGCTAGGAATTTTCCATTGTTTTCCTTTTGCATTATGGTATTTTCCAAAGCTTTCCTTTCCACTTCATCCTTGATTGCCATGCTACCGCTTTCATGAACAGAATAACTGGGTCAGTACTGAGTCCTTGGGAACTCTCTGCCAGTGGCTGCTAGGATTGTCAAACTAGTGATGCAATAGATCAAATTTACCGATGATGTAAAGCTGTTGTCTTCAGGGAGATCTACATCCTTGGACAAATATCTCCTGTTAGTGTGACAGCAATGCTCAAGCCTTTGAATTTGAACAGCTTTCTGTCTAAAATGGCAGGTGGCTGAGCAAAAATGGGTGTGCTTAGGCAACTTGCAAATTTTTATTTTTTTCTTTTAAGATGAGCAGAAGCTTATAAATTTCAGTATTAGAGTGTATTGAGAAACAGAAGGTTTGAAGTAAAGTCACCATCCTTTTTGACTGAGTCTTAAGACGCTAGGTGTGAGGACCTTATAGGGGCAAGAATGTGTTTCATTGGAAAGTACTGGAAAACTGTTTTCCTTCTGCTGAAGTTTTGTTTCCAGACACTGCAACTCTTTTGAAATATCCTATATATCCTGCCGTATAAGACTATATATTGTATAATTTCACTACCAGACAAGATTATACACAACTATTCTTCACACTCTTATATTTGAGAGAGGATTGTTTATTCCTTGCTCTTTATTATTTTTTTACCTGGCAGAGGGCTCATTTTGAATTGCCCTGCCTGTGTTGAATTGCCTGTGTATCTCTGCCAAGCCTGGCTCTGCTGGCAGGATTGAGACCCAGTCCTGGACCTGGAGGAAGCACCTCACCTTCTTTCTAGGGGCTGCACCCTTTTGGCAGTCACCCTTCCTAGAGGATGCTTTCAGAGTACTAGCTGATGAAGAGCTGGTCTGCAGATGTGAGCCTGCAGGGCTGTAACCCAGCAGACTTCACCAGAAGGAAAAATTACTTAAGAAAAAAATATAAATAATTCAAGCACAGGACACAACAGTAGTAGCCTTAAGTACTTCAAATTAAGGGAACCAAAAGCCCTCTCACTGCGTCACAACATTTTAAGCTGAGTCATAATTAATCTTCTTTTAATATATAAGAATAGTCAAAGAAAACACACAAAACCCCGTACTTTTCTTGCTCACATCTATCCAGGGGACAGAGTGAATTTAAAGTAAGGTGATCTTTGTAATCTGGTAGAAATAATATCCTGCTAAAGCAGGAATTGATCCATGTGGAGAGTGGCAGGTGAAAGTAGTACAAATACCTGCTCTAAAAGCATTGGATACAGTAATTCCCCCCCACACCAGGAAGCTGTTAGCTAAGCAGAGAGTGATGAACTACATGCTTCACTGTCTAGTAAAAAGAAAAAAAAAGAAAAAAAATCTCTGAGCATATGGTCAGCAAGTGACAAATGTGCATGCTGGGGCTCTGTGGAAGAGGGGAGAGCCATGGCCAAGGCTGTGACTCATTCCTGAATGAGCAGGGCTAAACAGCACTGAGGAAGCTGCTGGCTGGGTTTCACAATGCGACCAGCCACATGGCTGTGGCATCCACCCCAGGCCAGCCTGGCACTACCGGACAGCCTGCTTGGCAGTGCTGCGAGCATGTTGAGCAGGTTTCGAAGAGCCAGGCTGTTCTCCTATGTGCGCCTTTGAGGCAGCTCTCTCCCGCTGTAAGTACAGTAAGTATGGGAAAGTGTTTGCAGAGGACTCTGCCAACCGGTCTCCTTGGCAGGCAGGAGACCAGGCTTAGCATGATCCTCCGAGGTGCTAAGTGGGTCCCAGAGAGGCCAGGCATCCTCTGCAAAGGCTGCAGGAGCTCCGTGTCCAGCAGACTCGGCAGTAACCAAAGGAGCAGAAGATCGCAATAGCTTATACTTCAGCTAGAGACAATGAACCAGGTATTAAACGGACTAATTGGAGAAGCCACGTGCAATCCACAGCAAGGTTCGCTGGTCCTGCAGGAACCAGGAACTCCTGTACATACCCTTGATCACCACTTTTCACACACACACAGACACACATATCCACACACCACCCCCCCAGTATAGCGTAGGCACTATTGTAGAGACTGTATTTTATGGAGCATAAATTATACTTTATTCCAGCTGTCTTATAAATGCTGTTTTCTACAGATGTAGGTACAGATCAAGAAGTGCACAGAGATGCTGAAGTACAATCCCTGTCTCACCAGTTTTATGAGCTGAGTACCATAAGATGGGGTAAGATCATCTCCTTGTTGATTTCTGCTCACTAAACTTCTTTCCTTTTCAATCCAACATTTGAGATCCTGCCATTTATCTGTGTAAGAACTGACACTTGTAGGACCCTCTTTATGCTGATTCAGCACACTAATCTGGCAGAAAAAATTAGTGCAGCAGGAAAAAAAGTGGTTTTATGCTGAGTTAATGAGTTGAACTCAGCCCGGCTTTGTTTGCATAGGCAAGCTGGAAATCTTCTACAGTGGGGTGGGGCTAATTCTCATCTCCAATTTTAGCTCAACTCCTGCATCATTCTCTTCTAGATTTCCTTTTGATGCAGGTGGGAACCTGAAAAATGAAACTCGTGCCTTTTGCCTCTTTCACAGTGAAATGTTTTTGTCACTGCAGGTGGAACCAGGACTGAATGTTTTCTCCCAAGTAACGTTTGAAACTGGGCTTCAGGGATGCAAGCTACTTGGAAAGGGAAAGAAATGCACAGCACAGTAAGTGTTGGGAAGGGCAAAACAGTGGTTAAATAAATATTTTTTTTGTGCATCTGATAGCAAGAGACTGACTGTCTATCAGGCTGGGCATATGTGGGTTATTAGTTTTTCCGTAGGTTTGCATCTCCCAGAACTGGTTTGTTAATTTTTCATTTAAGCAGTTATTTGTCAATGCACAGTGTTTTAAATACGCCTCCTGCATGAGTGTTGGTCTGGTCTATGGTGCAGGGAAAAGTCTTCCCTGTAGGGCAGATCCTCTGCTCCATCCTCCGGGCTGCCCCAGCCTTGTTGCAAGGCTTAGCCTCTGCAGAGGGCTCAGGGTTTGGTGTGCTCAAGCAGGACCCAAGCAGGTAAACAGCTCTGACGGTGCACAGCTACAACTGCTTCTCTCAGGAGTGTCTTGAGAGCATGGCAGAAGGGACTAGGGGTTGATGATAGAAGGATGCTTGGCTTCTTAGCTGTGGAAATGTTCCTGATGGTTGCTGCTTTCTCTTTGTTCATCCCTCATCTTTTCCTCTTCTCTGCTACCACACCTTTTTTCTTCCTTCTGCTTGAAGCCCCTTTGATAACTCTCTCAGACTTGCATGCCCCTTTTTCCCATATTCAGTCTGCATCTCTCTGCAAAGGTGCCTGGAGCAAACTGCTTCTCTTGGTCTGCAGCCCATGAACACACCTATGATCTGATTCAAGTGCAATCATCTAATGCTAATGATGCTCCATTGTCTTGAATTATGTCTATATTGCATGATGTAGTGGAGAGTTATCAAACTAACTGTAAATGAATTCAGTCAGCACAGTAAGCAGTTTAGCCAAGCTACCATGGGGCTACTAAAGGATGAATTTACCCCCTCTAGAAGATGATCAGCAGAGACAAATCTTAATCTGGTGGGTGCAATTAAGATGTTCATCCAAAACTCAAGCTGAGCTACGCTTCCTGGAAGAGACTAAAAAACCATTCTGAGTAAATCCATATAGGAGAGAAAAAAAAATAAAGGGAGAAGAGAAAGCTCTTGTTTTATAATTTTGATTTTATTAATCTCAGTGCTAAAAGGATACTTTGCATCTGTGTTTAATCAGCAGGTGCTCTTCATAGTGGGCACATGGATATAATATAGCCATTGGCAGTGAATGTGTGCAGTCTGATACTGGTAATAGGAATCTCACTTTTAGGAAAGGGAACACCGGAAGCAGCTTTACCAAGGAAAGGCGCATGTGAGTGAGAAGCACTGAGCTGGACAGGAGTCAGTGCATGACCAGACTGTGGGAGGAGTTGTATGTGATCATGACTGCCAAAGCAAGCAACTCCTGTTCAACAGCCTGAGAAGTACCTGGGGTGAAGGACAACTGAATGATCAGGTGTTCCCTGCAGTGAAAACTCTGATCTCTTCCTATCGCATTTTATTAGTATTCTCCATGGTTCCTCCATCTGTCATAGTCTGCATTAGACCTGGAGGGATGAAATCACCCTCATCATTTCCTTTCCCAGTCTAAGTGAGAACTGTTTGTGCTTTGTTTGATTAAAACATGCTGTGGTTGATTTCAGGACTCAGTAATAGCAAATTTAATCTGAAGCTACTGTACAAGGAGTGCATTCTGGGACCTCTGACAATAGGCTTACTGTGACACTGGTCTCAGATATGACATCTGGGCTGGAAGACAACACGGTAGAACTGCACCGCTGTGCATTATCCTCTCATCAGATAAAACAGTGGCTTATCCTCAGTTAAACGGTCCCTGGAAGAAAGCAAAGCTGAAGCACTGAGCATCTTATGGATCGACTTGCAATGAGCATTCATGGATTTTAGGAAAAGCTTGCTCAAGACCAGAAGGGTTGGGAAGCAGAGAGCCATAAATCAAAAGAATAACTTACTGCTGCCTAAGAAGCTGAAAGGAGAAGAGCAGAAATACAACAAACCTCCTTTGCCAGGCAACTTGGCATCATGAGTAGCAGACAACACAATTTTTCTCCAAATAGATACGAATAGACGGTGTGACAAAAGCAGTAGATAAGTGATGATAGGTTAATGCTGTTAGAGCCTATTCTACCCTTGAGCAATGGCAAAGACTATGTTTGGTCATGAAATGGGGATGTCACCACATTCCAAGGACTGAGTGTAATTACGGATGCAGTAGACCTCCTGCTAGGACACGTGCATGGGGAAATATTTCCCATGGCTGGAGAGATTTCCATGTAAAGATTCCTTCTTTCCTTATGTGCTGCGCCAAGGAAAACACAGCAGAGAAAGAAGAGAGTCCATGAATGAGTCCACTGGAGGACCCATAATGGGCATGAATGCACCCTGGCCCTTTGCATGGGGCGGGGAACTGGAAGTGGCTTTGGATATAGTCCTGCCCTGCAGCTGGCTGGTGCTGATCCTATATCAAAATAGAAGATGGGGGAAGCTGTAACAACCTGCCAGGCTTGGCAGTACTGGAAAAAAGAAAAGGAAGGGAGGGTGGAGGGACAAAAGAACACAAGGAAGGACATAAGCAGAATGCTCTTTAGAGAAAGGCTTAATCTCTGTGTTACTGAACCAAAACAGTCACGTGAGCAAGTCATGATTAGAGTTCATTACCCCTAGCAACCTATGGCCATTAATTCTCGGGCAGCAATATGTAAGGAGGCAGCAATGTCCAGCCTGTGGCTGGGGCTCTCTGTGCTGGAATGTAGAGACACAATAGGGTACAAATACTTGCCCCATAGGTATTACAGAAATTGAAGAAGACAAAGACAGTGTCATGGGGAAAAGAGCAGTTAAATGAGCAAGATGAACAAAAAATCATTGATAGAGATTGCTTCTAGTGGCACCAAAGTTCGGTGGTGCATCCACAGGAGAAAACACCTCTTCCAAGGATGACAGATACTCTCCATCTATTGTTTCATAGCTCCTCATCTTCCCTATGTTGCCATGCAAATTCTCAGTCATAAAGCACTTTATTAGCTTAGTCCTTAAATGATCCAGGAAGGAAATCAACCTGGTTGAACAATCCTTCTATACTGAAATGGCACAAGAATTGCTGAGTCTGGTTTAAACCAACAACTCTTTAAGCTTTTCCTCACTACTGCAAAGCAGGATGGTGGTGTTTATGTAACAGCCAAAAAGGGGATTTTTCTCACGAAGTTTTCTCTCCCTTTGCTTTCAGGACCATCCTGGCTGTCCTCCTGGAAAAAGAAAAGAAAATATCCTGCCACCCACAGACAGCAGCTCCTGTCATTCAGATCCCTTTATCCTCTAGGATACCCTACCTTGTACCTTGTGGTTCAGGGTTTTCAGATCAAATCAGGGATCAGAATCTAGATTTCAGTCACAAGGAATCTTCAAAGGAAATGCCTGATCTTTCCCTCTGATACTCATGGAAATCCACTTAAGGCCCTTGCTACTCGCAGCTCTAGCTATGGAGGCTGAGAGAGACGAATGCTCTCTCACAGAGTGTACCTTTAGCCTGATCAAAGCCTGGCAGCTGATATCCATCCAGAAGCAAACAAATAAATGCATAGGTGAAGAAATGAGGATCTGAAATTTGCCCTGGGGTGGCCAGCCTTCTGTATCAACACTGTGAGTATTCTCAGCTGTTAAGCAAAATCTGGGAAGATAAATCCCAAATATAAGAAATTAAAATCAATAAGCTCACTGAGTCCTCCATGTCACAGTTAGACTCATAAAGAGATACAACCACTAAATCCCTGCAGTGCTGCTCTTTCACAATTGCACACATTAAGAAAAGGGAGGAAAGAGTTATATGAAACATTTGTCTGGATATAGGAATCAGTTATCTTAATGATGCAATATCAAAAGGAAATATTGTCTCATTTAGAGATCTACCAGCTACAGTCACTGCAATACTCCCCAAAGGATGGTAATTATTTTCACAGATGCCTAGAAATTAAGAATTATACTTTTACTGTGTTTAATATCCTAGCTATACTGTCAAGGATCATCTATTTTCATAAAGCTTCAGGGATCTAATTCAATTGCTTTTTTTCTGTCATTGCTTATTTATAAAACACGTGCCCTGGTGATACATGTTCCAGTGGATCTCCCAGGAGCTGGAAGAAGAACTGATGAACAAGAAAGATCTGATCTGCTCACCATGCCTCTAGAACTGCATCCTGTCCTCAGTTGTCTTGTTTTGCAAAGCAAAGGACATACCTAAAAAAATGCATCTGCCTCATGCTCATCAAGCCACATGGTAGGACAGAGACATCTCCACGTTTTGATACTTTCGGCTGATTGGTCTGTTAAAGTCAACAGCTAGCTGTTGATTTTTCAGCACAGCTAGCAGCATCTGCAATGTGTGAGACATTTGTTTACATGTGTGCAGACAGAATAATTTATAGTGGATTGTTTACAAGTTCACACCATTATGGAACAACTTTACCTGGAGCCCCAGAGTAACACTAAAATTGATAAGCTCTGCAAAGACAGCTGGAATGCAACCATTCCTCAAGTGAGACATTGTAGTGCTTGGGGATGTCACATGCATGTGCTTATGATAAAGACAAAATATCAGTGTAATGTTTTGAGGGTGAGAAAAAAAAGACTCAGTATAAATCTTACCTGCCCAATTTCTGCGGTGTGGTGGCTATCATGCTTTTCAAAGGTTATCTAACTCATCCAATTTGGGTTACAGTTGTCTCCAAACAACCTTCACCAGCTTTGTGGTCAGTTAGCCCATGGCTTACTATGCCTCTGAGTGGCAATTGACTGAATCCTTTTCCATTTTACACACTCCTTGATGTCACCCAGGTTTGTACTCAGTACATTTACTGTTGGGTGAGGTGAGTGTGCAGAGTTGGTGTGGAGGTGCAAGTAGAGCACAAAAAGCTAACATGGGCACTGTCACTTGGGCTTTACCCAGTGTCTAGCAGTAAGGAAGCAGAGTCGGGAGCAAGCCCAAGGACACAGTGCTACGAGGAAAGTGCAACGTGGGAAGGTAGGATCTTGGACAGTACTGCAAAGTGGATGGCAGAAGCCCAAGAGAGGAAGGAATGCTGGTGGCCCCAGGGGTGGACTGAGTGGGATGCAGAGCAAGGATTTGGTGGAGAGGGGAGAGACACTGAACCCGCTTCTGCTGTTAAGCTTATAAGCACGTTGTTACTTCTCTGAGCTGTGTTCCAACAGAGCAATCAAAAATATTAAAAGTATTTAAAATGGACATGATTTGAAGGTCACAATTACTCATCTTGAATTTTATGCCACTCCTCATATGCTTAAAATTAAGTGTATGGTTAAGCACTTTCTGGATGGGAATTGTAACTGATAGGCAGCGTCAAATATCAGGCTAACAAATGTGGTAGAGTCTTACCAGCTTCTTATAGAAAATAACTGGCAGTGCCTTTCAGCCTGTGAAGCTACCTCTCTCAATTGTCTAGAGTATGTTGTTCTTCTGATTAACAAACCACAAGATGGATTTCTTTCCAACATCTGATGCCTTGTGAATACTTTTCTTAATCAAAAGGAATGAGCAGGAAGCACATATTTGACCATTGTTGCTATGATACTGTGAATTATTGCATTTTTACTCAACTGCTCTTGTGGTTTTGTACAGTTCTAGGAAATGCATGAAGAAATCACTCTGGAGAAGAGTTTAATGTGATGCTATAGAAGTTTGGATTCTGTCTACCAGATGCTGAGTCATAAAGAGAGAGAGAGATGTTTCAGAGGTAATGGATTATAGATAGAGTTTGTAGGATTCAGTATTTATTCTCATTAAAAATCAGTGATTTAAATCAACAGTGATTCTTGTTTTTCCAGGATCATTGTCAGTTACAATTTCTGGTCAATGTGAGAGAGCATCTGTCCCTGGCACATCACTGGCACCAGCTGTACAGCTGCTGGTGCAGGTCATAAGACAAGAGAGACTGAAAAACCAGCCAGTGCATGTAGGGGAAAAAGATGTTCTGTAAGGCTGAAAAGTGAATAAGGGGGGAAATGGACAATTTTTTAACATTTATTGATTAAATTCTGCCGAGTCTCTTCACAGAGCACAGCTGTCTGCTATGAAAGTTAAAAGCCAGCACAGATCAACAGCAGAACCGTGCAGGGAGAAGTGAGGTGTACAGCTTCAACAAATCCGTTGGTAAATGTGCGTGTCAAAGCACGGAGCTCTGGGCTCTCCCAGGTGCTGTCAGAGTTGTAATCTTGGTCTTTGCCACCTCACTACGTTCGTTGGTCCTCAAGGGAGCAGCTGCTGCAAGCAGAGATGAAGTATTTCACTCTGCCTCCAATTAGTGTAGGATTCAAGCCATGTCACTAGGCTGACTGGATTTCTCTCTCACACACATGCATGCATGCACACAAACAAAACGACGATGACAGCAAAACACAAGATGGGAAGTGCAGCTGTCAGGAATTTCTTAGCTTACACGAGGCAGATGGGGAGCATCCAACAGAATTGAGGGAGCCAAATCCCTCACAAAGAAACCCAAAGTAGACAGAAATACAAAAACCAGGAGGTCTTTTAAGGCATGAGGAAGTGGAAGGAAAAGAAAATGGTGCAGAAGGCAAGGAGAAGAAAAAAGAGAAAAACCTGTGAGAGAGTTACTGATGCTGCAGGATGACAGACCTTGATGGCTGTGTGCTAATTCTGCTCGGTTTATAATAAGCATTGAACTTCAGCCCCAGCTGCATTCAGATGAGCTAACACGTTCCATAGCACTTGTTAGTTAATGTTGTTTTCCTACTGACAATTAGTGATAGATGGGAAATGAGCTAGTGATCTCCGTGTCCATCTTCAAATAGAAGTGATCTGCCACAAAACCAGAAGTCCTGAGGTTTCCAGCTGAACTTCTCTGCTCAAGCTCCATTTTAATTTCTGCTGGAGTGCTGTGAAATCAAGCCCTCTGACAAAGGTGGGAGTGAATGTGGGTGAGGCTGCTAGCTGAGGGCAGCTGAAGGGACAGGATGGAGAAAATCACTCTGGCTGCTAACTCTGTGCACATGCAAAGGAAATCACTTACAACTACAAAGTGTTGCAGTGACCTCTAAAATCTGTGTCTGACAAAAAGGCTATTTAAAATAAAAGGCATTTTCTAGTTCTGGAACACAGCAGCAATGTAAGTTCAGAGAGGTCTCTGAGGACCACACAAGGTTTCCCTTGCTACGCTCCCTTTGTAACACTCACACCAGGAAAAGAGAACTGGGGGAGCTGCAGTCACTGTTGCTGTATGGGGTTGCTGAAACTGCAATCCTGAAGGCGAAAAGATCCAGGAAAAGACAGGAGTGAAAGAGAAGCAGTCTGTCTTGAGCAAGAGGATGAGGAAGGTGCTGACTTGGAGGTAGCCCCACAGGTCCTTGGAGTGGGGCTGGACCCACCTGGTCCTTGACTGCAGGGTTGAGTCTGAAGGCCAGTCAGCTGCTGGAGGATGCTGAGTTCCGCTTGCAGCATGGCAGCTGAGAAGTGCCTCAGAGACGCCCCAAGCGTGACCAGAGGACAGAGAGGTCAGTGCCAAACACATACTTTTCAATGTGCCTTTGTTTCTCTTCTGTAACTTTTTAATTTGGCAGCTGAGAACTCAATTAACCCTGTGCTAGAGTGCTTTTTGTCCCTAAATGTCTAGAAGCAGGCCTGAACTCAGATCAGTCCAAGGCTTGCTGTTTCTCTGGAAGCAATGAATCCACGTAAGGCAGTGTGTGGAGACTGCACACCCTTTGGGCGCCCGCAAACCAGAATGCACTAGGAAATGGCCACGATACGGTTTCAGCCATTAGGGCACACCAGGACCACCCTACCAGCCTGAAAGAGCCAGCCTGGGCTTAGTACTACCAGTGACAGTTCACAGACAGGAATTCCTCAGGTTTACTCACCCACCTGTCCTGGGCTAGGGATAAGCTGTTGAGACATAGCTCAGTATGCCTTTTTTATCCCCAAACCTCTTGGGCTAAAACAGATGCCACCATTATTAGGAAAAAGAATGGGGAGGTTTTGAAATGGGACCTGACTCCAGCCTGTTACTTCAAGATCAGTTTTGAAGAGCAAAATGTGTGCAAATATGTCCTCTACAAGATGAGCCACTTCTGTCCCTGCCTTTTGCATGAGTATGATAATTGCAGCTCCTTATCTGTACTGAACTGCACCCATTTACCCTCCATCCTCCCTCCCTCTCCTGAGTTCTCAGTCCCAGATTCTGAGTTCAGTCACTTATCTGACAGGTATGTAGGAAACGTAGTGTTAGTTCAAGGACATGTACTAATAAAATAAACATATCGCAAAAGGCACCACCTGCTCAATATGCTTAACATTTTGTGCAAGAGATAAACCCAGAAGGAACTGGTGAAGCAACAATAATTGTTATGTTTATGGAGTAGTTACACGTTAGTGAGCAACTCAGATGAACAGGATTCATCCCTGGCCCGTCCTCCCTTGTTGTTATATCCCTCCAGGGAAGTGAGTTTTATTCCACTGCCTGTGGAGCCTGGCTATTAATAGGGGTCTAAAGTGCACCAATTGACCATTAAGATTCGTAAGTGCATTTTACTCATTTTGTAGTTTGTGTGTAATTTGAGCTTTTCAGGTTTCTGTTGAAAGTCTTAGCTTAAGCAAAGGTGATGAAGTTCAGAGGGGTTTTGCTGTTGGACTCCCTGCTGTAAGGTGGTGTTGGGGCTGAAGGTCTATGTGTGTCCAGGACACAAACTAATAGAGGCTGTGAAAGTGTGCTGGGGAAATATGGCTGTTGTTGGTGACGCCCTGCTGTGTTAGATGGACTCTTGTCCAACCCAGTTTGGGTGTGCTTATATTCTGTGCTGTATTATGGCTGTCAGCCCACGTGACGTCATATGGCAGCTTTGATTTGTACTTTTAATAGGGCAATTGGGCAGGACACTGGCTAACCTAAACTATTTTGAGGGCTTGCTGGCAAGCCTCCACCCTATGCTAAAATATATAGTCCTATCAACCATTGCTCCAGCTCATAAAATATTGCTGGTTTAAGAAGGAACCATCTTCCTGGATGCCTTCTGGTTTGCCTGAGCACACTGGGACTGTCTAGACCACTGGGTGATTGGTCCTAGTCTGGCAAATGTCTAGACAGCTGGTGGTTGGTCCCAGTCTGTCTGAGCACTTTCCCAAACACAGGGTCTGGGTAAGCCCATGCTGGCAATATGAAAAGTGCTCTTCAGAAGATGAGTATGCCTTTAGGAAGTGAAAAGCATGGTCTTCTATGGGTACAGAAGTACTCTTATGTATGTATTTGGATCATGGTTCTCAGATGCTACATACTACATCTCTCCTCCCCTCTGCCTGTGCAAATTCTGAGAACCCTGATCACCTTGGCATGAATTATTGAAAAGAACAGAACAAATGCTTGAAAACAAGAAAACATGTCTGTGGTCCAAGATGCTTTTTAAGCATCTCGTTGATTCCTTCTTCACCATATTGCCTGGTGCCTCCTAAACACTGTGAATAGTCCTTAATTCCATTAGCTCTGTACGTGAATGCTTAAGCTGACCACTAACATCCTGTCACTAGGAACAAACTTCCCTAAGGGGAAATATTACATGATTATGGAAGTTTTGTAACCTTTTCTGAGGCCTCCAGTGCTGGATGCTCAGTGCAGTCAGAACTTTGGCTGATAGGGGCTATGGGCATGGCAATATGAAGATGATTTTTTTTTTTGAGCTTTCTTAAATAACAAAGCAGTACTAGTATTAAGCAGAGTTAGTACAGAAACAAAGCCAGAGGTTCCGCTTTTTGTCTCAAAGGAGCTGCAATTTAATTTCAGTTAGAATGTAGCACAGGATGGTCATGAAGAAATCAGAGAGCAAAAAGAACTGAATAAGGCTGGAATAAAGAGGCATTGGACAAATTACCTTACCTGTTTTCTGGTGAGTGTGTAACATGTCAAAGAACCTGCTTTATGCCTCATAGCAGTATTATGATGACTATTACTGATATTAGATATATTACACACATATGATGTGTGGAACCCACAGGAAGAAAAGGTGTTTCCTGTAGTAATAGGTGTGTTACCAGTCTGGCAAACTTATGGAAACAAAGAAACATTTTGTGGCTTGCTACCTTTCCTTTTGATCACATTAGTATCTAGTCTTAAAATAGGTCATGGCTGTGCTGCACAAAGTGCTGTGCAAACATACCACAGCAGACCTCCAGCTAAGTTGTCATGGAGCCATTGTTTTCATTGGAAAATCAATTTAATGCCTTTCTGCCAGCTCTGTGATGCTTTTTTCCTGGTAAAAACTTCTCAAATATCTTGAAGGAATTGTTTACTGGGATGTGGGGAGAGGTGATGTGCAACAGGTGGTGACTCATGGGCATATTTTACCTTGTCAAAACCAAGTCATACAGTTTACCTCATTAGGAAATACAATTTCTCCTTGAGTTTTGAAGGAGCAGAAGAGATTTGGAGATGTTTGTGGGATGATGGGCTGGTGGCTGGTAGTGGTTTTGCTTATAGGAAAAGAGAAAGTTTGTGTGTGGGAATGAGATTGCCATCTCAGATAGTTCTGGGTTCATTGACCATCAGTGGTGGTAATATTGACCACTCTTAGCATTGGGAAAAGGGGCAGGAAGGCCGGTGTTTAAAAAAAAGAAAAAGAATTGGAGGTATAAATGCATGTAACTAGATTCCCTTCATAAGGCATCTCCTGTCACTTAAAGTATCACAAAGCTCTTCTTTATGGATGTCGAGAGATTTATGAAAGGGAGTGACTTGGAAAGAGAGGAGAAAGCTGCAGATTGCGAAGTCTTGCCGAATTATTGTAGAATATAGTCACATCTCTTGCTTTCCCAGAGTACTTCATGGATTACAGTGAAAAATGGAATACTGCTAATATTTTTTTCTGTTGGAATCTCTTCTCTGTCATTTAAGTGTGTAAAGTATGTTCGCAAGGAACCTGGTAACACTGGGCAGTATTTACAATTGGAGCAATGTACATAGACAAGAGGAGGGATGAAGTATCAATCAAGAATTCCTCTGGCCTGATTTTAAATTACATTTCTGTGTATCGTATTCTCCTGTGTACAGGTAATGCTGAAAGTAATGCAGCCTTCATTTCTCTTGGACAGTAGCAAAACAGGGCAAAGGGAATCTAGAGCCTGATCCATAGAAGAAATGAAGGACTGCAGACACAAATTCAGTAAAATTCAGAATTATGCAGATCTGAATTTGATTTCACTTATGCCTTCTATTCTATTCTATTCTATTCTATTCTATTCTATTCTATTCTATTCTATTCTATTCTATTCTATTCTATTCTATTCTATTCTATTCTATTCTATTCTATTCTATTCTATTCTATTCTATTCTATTCTATTCTATTCTATTCTATTCTATTCTATTCTATCCTATCCTATCCTATCCTATCCTATCCTATCCTACCCTATCCTAATCTATTCTATTCTATTCTTAAAACAGTATTTTAACTCAGTGTGTGAAAAGTATATTGATTCTGAACAAAAACGTTCATACAAGTAGTTAATTTGACTTCATTAATCCACTTTAAAAATGTGAATTCATTAACATTCTTGGTTATTTACATTAGCCCCAAGGAAGTGTAAAAGGATCGCTTGAGGGTTTCCCTTTGACTAACTTGAACCTCTCAATTTATCATGGCATATGGATCAGCTTGAGAATATTGTCTTCAGCAGAGACCAGTTATCAACAGATCACTTTGCCAGACAGCTGACAACATGAGGGATGCTCATCAGAGGGAGAAGCCGGAGAGGAAGACCAAGAAGAGAATCCTGATGAAAGAAAAGTCCATGAAAAAGTGTACCAAGTCTATTTTGATAACGAATCTGACCTCCCGGGTCCTCACATTGGAAAAAAAATAGTCTTGGACAGTTTTAATCTTTTCAGACTACTGAGGTGCTGTCCTTGCAGCTACAGCAAATACCCAGTGTGATGAGACATAGGTCATCCCCTGTTATCAAGCTGATAATGCAGAAGAAATCTGCAGGAGGAACTTCATGGAAGGCAGCCAGTCAGATCTGGTTTACATTTGTCCAGAGTGAGAATTTCCTTTGCTACTTATTGGCGGTTGCTTAACATGAGTGAGTTGAGGGAGAATGGCTGGCTGCAATGAATCAGACTCACTCTGGACAGATAAAACAGAAAGGCAACAGCAAGGACTTCAGTATTGCAATCTGGAAAACAAAATAATAATAAAAAAGGGATTAAAGTGATAATTTTTGGTTGACAGACTTTGTAAAGCTACAGTCATCTAACGGGGAAACTGAATTTCCTGGATAGCATATATATGCTGCTCTGGAGTTACTTGATTAAATAATTGATGGGAAATGAAAATACAACTGCATGTAGGATGATAAAGCACACATTTTTTGGTGTGAATTACTCCAGTCCCATCAGCACACTTCTGAGGGAAGCTTTGTCTTCATCCCTCACTACTGCAGGTGGGCAGGCCTGTACATGTGAGCCCTTACCTGACAAGTCAGCCTCGTTCAGGGATGGGACAGAAAAAAGCTGCTCCTCCTGGAGCACAATGTTATCTGGTGGGTACAGCTAACCGAAACAGATGCAACCATTCTAGTCAAGAAATATATTAACTCTTCATCTCTCCAGACTTCACCATATGGAGCTTGTGCAAGGGCTGCATTGGCTTCCCAGGCAGCCTGCTCATGAAAGAACTCAAGAATACAGGGCAGTTATTTCCTCTCCCGAGACAGAAAATGCCCTCTCTGAGTCTTACAGCCCAGGGTAGTCCAGGGGGCAGCAAATACAAAAAAGCTTTGTGGAGCTCTTCACTGTGTAGACCTACACATGATAGGTGTGGGCAAATGAGGACACCTTAGTGTACCCCTGAAATCTGGATCAGAAGCCACATCAGCAGAAAGACCACAAGGTCAGAGCTTCCTTCTTGCTTGCCTCCCCATTTCTACAGCCTGATTTGACCCCCACGTAGCCAGTGTTCTGCATTGTGGAAGAAAGAGAACTATTTGGCATTGGAGACATCCTGCAAGCCATACCAAGAGAAAATGATACCAGGGGTTTAATACAGAATAAGCCTCAGCACAGCAGCCAACTTCATCAATCATCATGTTCTTGGCTTTCATTTTGTAAGCAGACCTTCAAAGTCAGCTTTGGTTTGTTTGACATAATTACTCTAATAGTACTCATCAGCTTGTTAATGTAGAAGGCTCAGGTATTTGGCATTCAGGTCAATATGCCATACATAGATATTCCCTGTCTTTGCACCGTGCTTGTTAGTGTAACGCTCAGGAATGGACTAATGTTGTCAATAATTTCATCAGGGTAAGATTATTTACATCTACTAGCCCCCAAACACATTATTTTTAAAAGCGTTATTTAAATTCATTGGAAGTAGAGAACACTGCACATATGAAAGGCTGCCTCGCAGCAATCTGCAGTTTGAAAGAAATTAACCCTTTGGGAGGGTCTAACTTAATTTATCATTTCTTTGCCTCCAGCTCAGTGGAGCATGAAAAAGATCTACTTCCTCTCCCAAACCCAGCCCAAGTACTTAGGTGAAAGCTAACCCAGAGAAAACCAGCACATAATAGTCTCACAGACCTGGAAGCCAAAAGGTGTGGTCTAATCTTGATGCCCACATTAGTAATACAATCTCTTGCAAGAATTTCTTATATTAGTCAATGCTCGTCACGGTGAAGTTTATAAAGCCATAGGGACTTATAATGGGTCGGTAAATACTCTTCCCTAAGTTACTGTTAAGACTGTAATTAGTTAGGAAATTATTTGGCTTTTCTGTTTCAGACCTCAGCCAGCAGGCTCACGAAACTTTTGGTTGTCTTTCTAGCGAAAAAAATGTGCTCTGTGTAATCATCACCAGGAATAAACTTATGAAACGAGAGTTCCGTATCTCCAGAATATTTTTCGTTTTGCCACAAAGGGCATTTCTTGTTTCGCATAAACATTTGAGTGGAAGATTTTTCATTATTCTGGAAGAGACACTAATACAATTGCCTTTTTTTATGCAAAGGAAAATCAGGCAAGGAAGAAGTTAAATGATTTATTTTGATTTCTGGTAGAGCAGTGATGAGAGGTGTATGCTGGCAGATGTGACCTTGGAGGCCAATGTTATGGGCACCCTGGAGTCCTGTGGCAGCAGAGGGATAGGAGAAAGCATGAGAGAAAAGCTGTCCTTTACACAGCTTTGGACTGTGTTACAGGATCCCCCATGCCTGCAATGTGCTGCGCATGCTAAAATATGCTTAAATGTCTCAGATTGCAGGGTAATGCAGCTTTGCAGGGCCTTGTTTTCTTCTGTATGAGTTATGATCCTGTGCCAAAAAAATGCCATGAAATTTAATTCACTTACAGTAGGAGGAGACAAGAAGTTGTAGCAGTACAGTCGCCTATGTATACTCCAATGAAATGTGTCTGCAAGATATACTAAGGGAATATATGTGTGCCCAGAGACAATCAAAAGACATGTTGTTGCTATTATTGTTGTTGTTGTTGTTGTTATTGTTATTACCTATTAATAATTTCTTTTACCTAGGGATTTTTTTTGGCCGAATTCCTCAGTGAATACTTTTGGACTGTCTCTGTTCCTGTGTAGGTGCGTCCGTAAGATCAGGGCATGGATAGAGGATTGCTGTTTGATAGTCCTCACGGGTGAAGAGCTCAGAAACTTGGAGAGTGGTGAACTAGCAAGTATGAAGTCAAGCTAAACAATTCTGCATTTTGAAGGGGCCTTACTAAAACCTAGCTGAAGACAATGCAAATTTTTCTATTGTGTAGGGTGAGAAATTTATCAAAGAGCAGATCATTGCCATTATACTTCAATTCATGATGTGGTAGTGCTTAAGTGTTTTCAGCTCCCATTAGCTGAACATGGGATGAGATGATAGCTGACTTGAAGGATTTTTTTGAGATATTTGGGACTGAAAATTTTGCCACTGTTTCCTTCTGATATGGACATGGTTACCGGGCTCCATAGTCTGCATTATTTCAAGACTCGTCTAATACCCTCATATTTACTTTAAACTGGCCAGGAGGAAGACTGAAGTAGAGGATATGAAGGTCTGCCCACAGTGCATGATCCTGGATAGGAACCTGACTTATCATCATTCCAAGTTTGCATTTGCTTCGTTGCATTTCAATATGGAACAAAGGTACTTCCGTATTTTTAATGTTTTTTTATAGATCTCATTCTGTTCATGTGAGGTGAATTTTTATATAACAACAGTCTGGTAGGAGTCCAGAGCTAGGAACTAGGATGGTCCAGACACAGTGAGAAAAGGGTAGAAACTGGGGAAAGGAACGGATACAGCCATAGTTGCCTGCTCTGCTTCAGTCCCTCTGTCCCTTCCAAATATAAGGATCAAACAAAAATTTTTCACTTTCAGTGCGAATTAATATAGACTAAATTCACTTTAGCCTTAGATGCCCATCAGGTTGTACCAGCTTTTTCATCTCTACTGCAATAGGAAACTTTCATTTGATTTCCAAGGGACTTGGGTTCGGGTTTCTACTAAATTAAGTTGTTTGACTATTAGGGCCTCAGAAAACTGTTACTGAGCTCTTCCATCCTCCTCCATTCAATTTCATGCTTCTAATTTCTATGCTTCTAATGAAAGTGATGTTTACTACTGTGCATCTAACTTGAACTGATCTGGCAAGTTGCTGAGAAATACAAGTTGCAAAACATTTGATATGAACAAAGTATCGTCCATCAAATAGGTCTTATGTCAAAAGTAAAGACAAGTCTCTGCTTTTGCTCTTCTTAAGTGCTGGATGTTAGACAATAATCATTGAACTGGAAATCCAATTACATGATTATTAATCAGATGCATTTTTTTCAACTTGGGGAAATAAAAGCCAAGTGAAACATGAAAGTCCACTGGGAAACACTGCCAGTTAAAGCAATTAAAAGAGGACATGGAATTCTTAATTTTTACACTTGGCTAGAAAGATGATTGACTGGGCTTGACTCTCCTGGGAGTGTGTGTGCTGGGCAGTTTTTATTTGCTTCTTAAGATCAAATGCTTCTCTTTCCTTTACGAAGCGTAATTAATTTTCTTTGCAGGAAACTTTACTTATTATGATATGGGTAAGCTGATCAAGTTTAAAATGTTTGATCAGGTTAAGTGATGCCTGTTGTTTAACATTCCCACTCACAGAGAGAAGCACATATTCTTCCACTCTCACAACATTCTGCAGACAGACTTTCTGACAGCTGAAGTGTAGCCAGTAAATTTCTTTTCTGTTAGTTGCAATAATATACTAAATATTGTACAATAATATACTAAAGTAATTACACCATAAATCTTCTTGCCATGAAGTTAGGCTCTGCGGTACACGCTCATAAAATAGTGCAGTAGCAAATAAAGTCACTGCGTCTTGTATATATCTGTCTTTCAGTAACTTTTCTGAGGGTGGTCTCAAACATTGACAAGAGTGAATTGAAAGGAACTGGGGGGAATGAAACATTTCTTGTTTTTTATAAGAGAGGGGCTATAGTTCTTCAGTAATTAGGGCCACCTTGTAGCTATGCATGGGTCAGAGCAAGGATTATTGCCAAGTGTCTTCTTAGCTGTGCATTGTGAACTGTAATACTCCCTGCATCATCTAGGATGTGGCGAGTCTTAGCTGAAGATCTGAGTCCAAGACAGACTGTGTTAAGGCACCTAAGGAGTCTACCCAATCTAGACAGAATAATTCTAGGCTAAATCTAGGCATTGCATGGCTCTAAAATGCTTTGATGATCAGAGAAACACAAAAGAGAATGTTTACACTAAAAAAAGTAGCTGCCAGTACATCTATTTTCCTTAGGTTCCTAGAAAAGAATAGACAGGTACTGTACCTAAAGCGCTCTCTCAGCACCTGAATGTGAAGTGCCGTCATTTAGCATTCACCACTGTATTGCAAACAGTGGCAATAAAATTATGGTTTCTAGGCAATTTTGTTCCCAAAACTAAGGGCTGACCTAAACTGCCTGTAAACATCCTGATACTCCTTGAATTGTGCAATAGGAAAGATCCTTCCTTCTTTGGGAGAGGATGGCAGCAGCAAACCTATCCCATCCCATTCCATCCCATCCCACCCCACAGTTTTTTTTCCCTTTAAGCCAAAGACTCTAAAGGTCTCTTTATTTCCAGACAGACCAGGGATTGATGCAGTCTTCCTCCAAGCTGTGATAGGTCTTTGCACCCAGACAGCCACAGACCTTTCACAGGGCAAGAACCATGTACTTAAAACTTCTGTATTGACCCCGAAGAATGGGGATGTGCACTTTGACTCTACAGCACTTGCTCTGTCTTCCTCCTTCTCCAGGTGGGCTACAAGGTCCCCAGGAAAGCCATATATTGCTTAAGAGCTCTGGATCCAGCTCTCCGTTTGTCCAGCTGGATTTATAGGACCCCACATAATGTTTCATTTGCCACAGCGTGTATGGCTCAGCAGTCAGAATGTGTGAGCTTTGCTCTCCCCCAGAGCAATGTCAGTGCTGCCATTCACTCCTCCTGCATAAGGAAGAGCATTTATTAAGATCAGGTTATTTCCAGGACCATTCATTTCTTGTGGTTTGGTGGTGCAGGTGGAGAGGTGCATTCACAACAGTGATCAGATTGCTGGAGGAAACAATGCAGAGGTGGGGTAGGAAAAACTTAGGCTGAAAAGGCCAACATTACAGCTTCTGGTTTTGCATAACACTGCAGCCACGGACCTCTGCCAGGGATCAGCCACGGTAGCAAGAGCACAAATAACCCCCAGTGTGGGAGCATTTTAGGTGAATGGGCTTTGCTATTCTGTGAATAATTTACCTCATACGGGCAGCTTCTTTAACTGGGTCTTGAGCGACAGTAGTGTGAAACGGGCATTTGACTTTGATTCATCTAGGAACTGGGCATGTACAGGAGCACTGGAGAGATATTTTCCCTGCACATCAAGGCCCAGGAGGTACATTTGATTATATTCACTGTGTTTGGTGTGATTTACTGCACTTGGATATTCAGGTGCAATTAGGTGGTTAGAGACTCATCATTAATCTTTGGCTCTGTGCTGCCTATCAATCTGTTCCCTCACATAGCTTATGGCATTATTCTGAACATTTTGATTAGGAAATATCCCTGCCTTGGAGCTGTCGCTGGTGGTAGGATTTCTGTGTGCATCTCCTATCAATATCTAAATCTCTTCTATTCAAGGCTCTTTAGAACACTTGTCTCTCAAATGACAATTGTTATGTCTCTAGTCTGATTCGGAGGTCTCTCAAAACCCTGGTGAGTTGGTGCTCTGACATTAGACTCCCAGGAAATTGCTTGTTCCTGGATACCTGAGCATATTCCTTGATGAACTTTCTGATTTTTTTATTCTCCTATTAGGATTTCTTAGGATGTTCAGATTCATCTAACTTACCTTCTTCTGCTTTCCTCCTTCCCAAAAAAGGTTCACATTCTTTTTGTCCTTACTGTATTTAGAATGCTTTGAATTGGAATCTGCACTCGCTGGCCTTCCTGCTTTTCAGTTCACTCTTTCATAAATAATAATAAGAGAAAAACAGGGGGCATTTAATTGTACTTGTGATGGGGAAAGGACTTGTTAGAAAAGCCACTGTGGGGATGGCAGTGGGGAACCTCTTCTCTTGAGGGAGCTCTCTTCCAGGTTTGGAGACTTAAAGGCAGCTCTTAATTCTCAATGCTTTTAACTGATGAGAGAAGCCAGTAAGGGGATGGACTTCTCTCTGCCTGTATCCTTCTTTCTGGAAGCTTTAATCTTATTTAGCCCTGGTCTGATATGGACGCATGGTTCATTGGTGGTATCTTCTACCAGAGAAGACCTCAATACATCACAGGTAAAGCTGATCTTTATCCGTGTAGTGCTCAGCCACCCTGAAGAAATCACCCTGTAGAGGTTTATAAGGAATGTTTTACGTATATCATCTAATCACCCTGTTGCATTCTATATTACAGATGACATTCCCTTTGTAACCCCAGGATGGTTTCAGGTAGCTATGAACTTAAGGATTGTTTTCAAGTACTAGTAAGAATAAGATTCATCCAAGATAGGAACTACAACCCCGTCCTTACACTATACCATGCTGAAGATCACTAGGAAAGATAATGGGGTAATGACAGACAGAATCCAAGTACAAATCACAAACAAAACTCAGTCTTAAGTAGTTTTTCATTCAAATCTCATTCTTCTCCATTTCTAGAATCAGCAGATATTTTGCTGGTAATGGAGCTATCCAAGTCACTGAAAATGCTAATGTTACTCCTCCACTGTGGATCTACCTGTCAGTTATGCCCTCCTGAGGATAAAAAAGCATTGAATGAAGCTGTAAAGCTGGGCATTTTGTGGAGTTTAACATAAGTGAGCATTAGTTCCTCTGAAGTTTTCTTTCCCTGGGAGTACCTGTAGTACATCTCTTAAGCTTCCTTGAAGTTCAAACTTTTTAGTGTCTCTGTTTAAACAAGTGTGGCTTGTGCTCTATTAAGTTTGTTTCACAGGTATAGGAGAGGTGGGAAACTGAGCTGAGTTTTGAGTATTTTTCCTCTGCTTCTTTGATGAGATATTGTATCAGATTGATTCTAATTGTTCCCTGTATATTAAAGTTGCAAAATGTCCATTTTAATAGCTCCAATCATCTGTACAAAACCCTGCCCCAAATTTTAACCAACAAACTAAAAACTTTGGAAATCTACAGAATAAGGAATAAGAGGAAAAAAAAAGGAAAAAAAAAGGAAAGAAAAGCATCAGACAAGAAAATGGGTATGAATTTCCTATGACAAGCATTTGCAGTTACTTTGGCAATAGCCAGATTTATTACAAATGCTGTAACTATGCTATTGAAATTAAATAGTAGGAAGAGAACAACACAAAACTAGCCATTAATCTTGGTGCATCCAAAACTGTCATGAAGAGAAAAGAATTTCAGGAAAAGATTAGAGACTCCTCACTGTCTAAAGTCCCTGCTGTGCTTTGCTTTCCACTGCTGGATATAGAGAAGCAAGTCCAAATCATTTGCTGCATATCTTGCCTTGCTTTTCTGTACATTTGGCATCAGGATGGAGCTGTACTGACTCTTCCTGCGTAAGACAAAGTCATATTCATCATTCTATGTTTAAAGAATCCTTGTGTTTTCAGTCTCTTGTAGTACACATCCTACTAGACCATTAAACTGTTAGGTTTCTATGAAATTTTTCATTTTACCTGCAGCTGATGAAATAAATTATGCTTACCAAAAACATCTATCATTTAAACTCCCACACTTCCCTGAGCATTCAGTACTGTTAAAAGTCAACTTAATGCCTTTAATTAATGAAGACTGACAATAGTGTTTAAATGGAGTCCAAAGGTACCTCCAGGTATGTGCCATTTGGGTTAAAATCTGGACTGCTTTGTCAGAAGTTCAGTTTCCTCTAGAGTTCAGGCTTTATGGTAATCTAGTCAATTCTGTGCCATTATGGAAGACCAGATAAAAGTTTTTCTATTACTTCCTAGGAAAAAAGTGCTTATCAGGCAAGGAAGATGTGAAGTTTTGCTTTATGAAATTGTGTTTTCTCTGTCTTGCTGTCTTTCTGGGAACAGCAGAGATATTAAGAACAAGACTCAATTTGTTTTCTTGTTCTAGTTGTTTAGATTGGCCAATTCTTAGAAAAAAAAATGACTAAAGTGTCCTCTGAACTAATGCTGGTGAAGACATTGTATTTTTTAATATCCAGCTGATTACCAAAGCTGGGAGAAACCCTGGGAAAAGACAGACTGCCTGGGAAAGGTGGAACTGGCTGTTATTGGCAGAAGTTTTACCAGTGTTAATTCACAGTCCTGGCCCCAAACAGTTGCTGGACTCATCAGAAGATTTCAGAAGGTTATTTCAGTTTTTTGTGTGTTGTTTTACCCTCTTGATGTCATACTTCATGCCTCCTGGTGGTTCCTACCAGGATAATACAGGGACCTTCCAGTGGAAGGTGGCACTTGGGCAAGGGTAGAGAGGGATGAAGTTGGTTCATGCTAATAGACTCTAATAATTAATGTCATTAAGAGCTGGAATAATTCAGCCTGTATTGTGCCCTGATCCAAAGGACGTGCTTCCCATTCCTTACCTAAGTCAGGGTGTCAGGACATTTCACAGATGGCGTCATTGTGGCAAGCACTGAGCATCACTGCGAAAGCACAGAGGGAGATGCTGTTTTTCTAGAAGAGATTTGCCTAGCATTTTTGGTTGGCTCTTGGAAAAGTCAATCCTAGCCACTAAAAGGAAACCCAGAAAGACACAGACTAGTCACATTAAAAAAAAAAAAAAAAGAGAGAGAAAAGAGAGAATAAAAAGGTTTGAAGCCTGTGGCTGAGACAATCAATGCAGGAGACCATTTGGCAGGTTTATCAGAAGACTATCACAGGTAAGACTGGGAATTCATGCTAACGTAAATATCAATTTGCATGATTAAATTTAAAACCGTACCTCTGCTTGGTTCAGTATAGTTTGTACAGTCTCATTGTCTGTGTGTTTGTGTATGTATGTCTTATACTTCTACTAGCCAATTTCAGCTAGATCAGATGAAGGGGTCCAGGACAAGTAGGACTTGGGATAATTCAATTCCCATGAGGTTTTTGGAACATATCAACTACAGATTGTGCCAAAGTGAAAACCAAGCACTCTGAGAAATTGTATTTGTTTCCTGGTTGTACATCACTTACAGGATATTCTCAAAAGAAATGAGGATACCACAGGAAATGCTTTTAAGCTGATATGCTGGAGGCTTAGAGCCATTTTAGCTTTCTCGTATGGGCGAAAGTCACTTTAGAGTGTCTTGATGGTGTAGCAATGCTACTCATGAGATGACTCGAATCCTAGATTTTCTACATTGCCTACATTCTGCCTGGTAAAATTCACAGAGTAAAGCAGGAGCATGGTCTCCACTGGAGACGTATCTCTAACATCAGAAACTGAGTACAGATAGAGCAAACCCCACTATGCAACGTTAAAGTGAAATGGAGCACAGCCTAAGCGTGGTGAGTCATATCCTCAGTCCTCAAATTGCAGTCAGGAAGATGTGTTGATCAACGAGCAGCTCCAGTCTTTCTGCAGTTGTTATTATTTGTATAGCCTGTGCATGTAGAAGCTCAGTCATGGCTGATGATCCCGCTAGCCTGCACTGTGCAGATCTGAAAAAACCCAAACAGATTCCACCTCATGGAGGCAAGTATATTGTGCTGTATTTTTGTTTTTATTCTGCATGTCACAGTTTCCTCATCTTTATGCCTCCAGAGAGAAAAGGAAAAATATTAAGTGTTTCATCTTGGGCAAGAAAGAATAATTCAGAGAGATTTTCATCTCAGTATGAGCCTTCAGATTTGGTTCTTTGTTGGTAAATCATAATCAGATACTTCAGGGTTTGGAGAAAGACACTGAGAGATTTCAACTGCTGATTGAATATTTAACTGATAACTTCTTCTTAAGCATGGGTGGATTTCAAAGGAGCAACGGGGTTAAAAGCAAACCAGAGTGAAGCTGGGGGAGCTCCTCTGGTCTTCCCTATAGATATGAAGCAGGAATAGGAGAAATCCTGGGGCTGAGTTTACCGCTGACCCTCCCAGAAGCTGTGAAACTCTGGTCTCTAGGAGATGAAATAACAGCAAGCCTGCAATAATGGCTGCATGCTGGCAGCTTCCCCTAGTGAGTGAGGTGTTTATTTTGCTACAGAAAGTGCTTTAGGAAAGCTGTGGACTGTGGCTGAGGGCTAGCTTGACCCTCTAACAGAACTGCAGACTCAGGCTATCTGAGGGACATGAGGGGACTAGACAGCAGCAAGACTTGTGGGAGCAAAATTTGCTTCTACCTCCTATTTCATGACACAAGAAATCCTGATTGAGAAAAGTAATGTCATGGTGGGAGGAGCCTATTTTTTTTTTTTCTAGACCTTCCTCATAATTAACTCAGTTGATGTCTGCCAAGACCTGGAAGACTGCTGCTGAAAATATCAAGACATTTCTTATATTCTTCAGTATAAGAAACCACAAGTGATGACAAATCCAGCCATCAGCCAGTCTTTTATCATTATGCAGCATTATGAAAATCACCTCTCCATTTTGATAGGCCAACAGTGCCATTGATTGTGCTATTCCCTGGTAGTTGGCGCCACACTTATGATCCTTTAAACCGCATAAAGATTATCTTGGTTTCCTTTCAGCTGCGTAATTTGTTTCCCGCCACTTGCCTCAAGAACACATTTGGGACTACCTGGCTTTCTACATTCAAGTATCTTATCAGGCTTACTTTCTTGTAGGAATTCAAGACATCCTTTTTTGTGGCGGCAACCAACAGGGGTTCAAATGGCTAAGAAGAAACATGAAAATCTCCTCAGAAATGTAATATGTGACTCCTCCTTCTCTACTGTAATGCTGGATCTAAAGATGAGTCTGTGACTCTCAGTGTAAGAAAGGTCCACATCTCCATAACAGAATGGTAGTGGGACACCTTATGGTCTGTAATCTATCTGTGCTCACAGGAACCCTGGGAAACTAAGGGCTGCTGTTACCCACTATTTCAGAGATAAGGGCAGGGAAAGATTAAGACATCTAGGTAGTTTGGGAATCAGTGGCCCTCAAGGACGCACATTCCTCTTTGCTGGAGGTTTCAGGGATCTCTCAGCAGAGCTCTGGTCCTCCCCCACTCATGGACGGTTGGTGTAACATTGCTGCTCACTGCACCCTGGTGTGGCACCTCCAGTGGATGACTAGGCAAGGGCCATAACTCTTGTGCCTGTCAGGATGGTGCAGCACCAGTCCTGTGGTGGAAACAGAGTCAGGGAATGACGGGGCTTTTGGGGGACTCTGAGGATCCTCTGGCCTAGCAAAGAAATGAAGAGAGCCTCTCTGGAGAACAAGGATGCTGCAGACAAGCCAAGAGATGCTCACCATTCAGATCACCTCACAGAGGGTACTGTAAATATCAACAAACTGTCAGAATGTGACCATGTTTGCTAAAGATAAAGAACACTTCATCTGAGAAAACATCTTTACACTTAGAAAAGACAGCATGACTAAAAAACGCTCAAGTTCAAAAGTTCAGAAGAGGATATTAAGACTGGGGCCAGTGGCTGTAAAGTCCCTGAGATTTCCTGAGCTGCTGATCAGACTGTGCTGCCCACGTCATGTGGAAAGAGTGTGGCACAGCCACCCAAGGATGTCCAGTGACAGGCGACCATTTTGGCCAGCCTTTGTGTTGAGGTGGGTCACGAACAAGCTGTGTCGCAGCAGAGATCCGGCTCTGCATGGGCAGGCTCACCTGAACCCTCCTGAGATGCGACCCTTGACCTGCTGTGGTGAACTCTGCTCTGTGAAGTCTGAGCTTTCATCACACCTGTCAGGGACAAGGGTGGGAGCAATGTGTCCCAATTCACCTGCCGGTGGGGTGGCTGGGCTGCCAGTGCTGTGACCCTCTGCATTGCAGAGAGGTTGAAATTACTAACACCTCTGTTCCCTGGTTGTGTGCACTGTATTTAATACGATGTAAGGGCAGGAAGTGCCAAGGTCTAAGCCAAGAGAAAAAAAAAAAGATAATAACAGCCAGTGAGGTAAGCAATATGACTTCATTTAAAGATCCAAACTGTTGAACATATTAGACCCTGTTTTTGATTTTGCAAAAAATTTTTTATGAAGAGGATAAGAAGATTTAACTATAAAACTTTTGTGCAACCCTTCTGGATATATTGGGATATGGCCTTTGTGTGCAATAGGGCATTTAAATACTCTGCCACCATGCTGAGCCACCTGTACCTCACAGCAGGCTGCAATCACCAGCCAACAAAAAAAGATCATTGTGGCATGAATGGGCTGCAGGCAAGCAGTGCAAATGGAGAGAAAAAGGGAGCTAAGGCACATCTAAGGCTTTTATGTCTTAATGTGTTTTCACATCCAGTATGTGAGAAAGTTAGAGAGAGAGGTGTACTTCATGAGGTATTCTTGCACAACTGTGAGGTTGTCCTAAGCTGGTGTCATGTTCTGGTGGCCGCTGTCAGCCCTTGCTGTGAGGTATGCCTTGGAGATAGGAAGTCTGCAGGCTTCTGGTGATGCACGAACAACAGAGGTGCCTGCAACAACGCTCAGGGCACCCTCAGCTCAGCAGGGGCACACTGTTCTCCAGGAGCCATTCTGCCTTGGAGAGAACTAGGCTTTCTGGTCCTCGCTGCTGCTCTTCTGTCCAGACTGCCTCAGGGGATCAGCAGCTAATACTTCCCAAGATAACATTTATCCAGTATTGAGAACCTGGGAGACTTCATGCAAAGATGTCATCTTGCATTGTCTGTCAGAATATTACAAGTAAAAAGAATTAAAATGTGTCTTGCATGTAAAATGCAGTGGCAGATTTGTGGCAGTATAATCACTATTTGGGGTGAAATTTTGAGTCTTTGTACAGCATGTAAAAAAAGAGCTGGAATCACGTTGCGATAGTAACAAAACTGTTTCTTTAGGGCCTTCCTCTGTCCACTGGACTTGATCTCTTTTGGAGTTGTTTAAGTCCTTGGGGCTTTGAAAAAACTTCTGGCAACTTTCTTCTGTGTTGTGGTTAAGCAGATGCATTTACTGCCAGAGGGCAATAAAATTAAAGAAGTCAATAGCAAATAATGACAACTGTTTATCTTATTTGAGGTCTACAAAGCAACTAAACCTGAAATTGACTTTAAGTGACACAAAATACGGTTTGTGTGATAAAGTGTCCTGTGGATCCCAAATCAGCCTAACGCCTCTTTCTAGCTGGAATAGCAAGAGCCTGGATTTCGCTTGGTTATGTGGCATAATGTACCAGATTTAGAACTATGTAACCCAGTTCAGAAAACGGTCAAACACGCTATGGAAACCAGTTAAAAATATGGTCTAGTCCAAGGATTTAAAACCTATGCTTGAAGTTAAGCATATTGCAAAATTGTTAGGAATTGTGAGTTTCCCTTGGTTTAGTTCCTGGGTGCTGAACACTCTTGAATATCTTGCAATGGCAGATAGTGAATAAGACAATTTTCTTGAATTGGTGCCTGAAACTACTGTTTGTGAACACTCCCAGGAAAACCATCCAAGGATTTATTTGAGAATCAGCACATCATGAGACCCTCTGGGAGCCTTCCTTCAGTCGTTCATAGATTGTAAGGCTCCAGCCAGCTGGATGTGAGTCATTAAAGCTCCTTATTCTATCCATTAGTACACTCATTAATATTTCTCAGTAACTTGGGACATAACATTTCTTATGCCAGGTTTTGAAAAGTTTTCCATCTAATTTTGACCTAGAGACAGCTGGAAGGACCAAAAGCTCACCGCTGAGTGGAAGAAAACTTTTTATAAAATTTATGTTTGCAAAATCTGTCATTCTGGGCAAAGCAGTAGTGGCATTTTACTTTAGAGATTAAAATCTTCCATGAATTTGACTTGTAGGGGTATTTGTCTTTTGTCTTTGGGCTCAGTGCTCCTGTCTGAAGCTTATTGAACTAGTAACAGTAAAACAACGAGCTTTTCACAGCAGGTCTCAAAAAGAAAAACAAAGAAATACAAAGAAAGATTTCTTCTGGGACCTTAGGAACTGGATAAACACGGTACTAAATTGTTCATATTCTCTAGAGATGCGTGCCATCAGAAGACTGCCAAGTTAAGTGCAAATAATTGCTTTTGGGTAGAAAACCAGGATCACAGAATCACGGAATTATTGAGGTGGGAAGGGACCTCTGGAGGTCTTCTTGCCCACACCCACTGCTCAAGCAGGGACACCTAGAACCAGTTGCTCAGGACTATGTTCAGATGACTTTACTATATCCAAGGTGGGAACCAAGTTTTCTTCCATTGCATGTGTATATTCATACACACATAGACATATTTATATACTTTTATACTTACATGAATATAGTTTGTATATGCACATATATATATATATAAATATATAAACTATCATATGTGTATCACGTATTTTAACAGCAACATCTGAGTGCTCAGCAGGAATTTGTGGATTTGCATTTACAAAGATGCTCTGTAAACTTGAGGGAAAAAAGCCTGAACTATTTGATTCCACCAAGACAAAACACTTTGGTGCTAAACACAGCAGGAGTGCTAATTGCTCATTGAAAATGGTGACATTGTTACTGTTCGTAAAACAAGCAGTAAGCAGTGGCTTTCATCACTTCCATGCTGTAATATAGCCTTGAGGTCAGAGGCTAAACATTTACTTTTTGCTCTTGGCCATACATGAGAAAACTCATTAAGCAGATCTTTTTTATAATAAAGTTCCTTCATTCCTAAGAGGAATTTATGGGAGAAGAGAACTAGGGGTATCAGGAAGAGACTCAGAGCCCTACAGGGTGTACACTGTGCTACCAAAGTCAATATTCCCTCTCTGTATGCAAAACAAGGCGTCCTGAGGCTCAAAAACCAAGTACAAGAACTCACCTTCTGCAGGTTTTTGTTCTAGCTTTTCATCTAGAATGCAGTGTTTTGGTTCTTGCACACACAGCAACAATACTGGAATATGACATTCTCTTCAGTGTTTTCTGCCAACCTGGATATTTATGGCATGTCTCCACTGACCAGAGGTTAATTATTTCTCCTCTCTCTGGTTCCCTTGTGTAGTCAGGCATTGAAAGCTCAGTAGCACTCTTTTATGGTAAAGTCTAGATAGAGAGGACTAAAGCAGTGCTGTAGTGTGTCTGCTGAGTTGAGCCACCTAACTGAAGAAGACAGAGTGAGGAGGGTCTGAAGTGAGGGTGGGATGGAGGTGGCCCATGGAGACAGTCTAGGCTGGAGAACATGCATTGAATCCCATGTATTTTGAGCTTTATTGCTTGGAGGACTCTCTTGGGGCACTATGGGGCCTTGCGGCTGAAGGTGTTGAGGCCCCTGGCACCTTGCCCTGCAAAAGCTGATGTGGAGGGCATCCGATCCCTTCATCTGAGACACTGATATTGCTGGTATTATGGTTGCAGCCACATTTCCTTTTGTGCATATCAGCTCTGGGAATGATGAGCAGAGCCTCTTCCGATTGATGTCCCCCTTCCTGCTGTGACCACCCAGAACATTCCAGCCCTAGTAAGTGTGGTGTTCTCACCAAGTGGGCTTGGTGAGAGTCCATGACAGAGTGGCTGACAGAGAGGCTTCTGAAAATGCTGCAAAGCCAGGACAGGGACTTTTCTGGCATTGCAAGCCAAATTCCTCCTATAGATGCAAGATTGGTACAGGCAAAGCTCAAGAGGATTAAAATACCCATCTGTTCTGTCTTCACCTCCTTGCACTCATACTCATTCTCCAGTGTTGTATGCACCTTTCTTCCTCCGCCTCAGCTCAGAACTCCTTGTTCTGCTGGGGCTTCTGCATAGCTGAGGACTTCAAAGCCTTTGCTTAATTTGCGTTTGCACTTCTAAGCACTGAATGAAGGTGTTGGGCAGCGGCAGGTTCTTTCGAAGTATTTGTGTATAAACATGAAAGTTACAACCTTCTGCTCCTTGCTCCTTTCATCTTTTCAGGCTCACAGATAAAATGCAGTTGGGTTTTTGAACTTTACAGCAAGTTTTATTAAAAGAGTGACTCAGAAATTCTTCTGCTGAGACCCTTTTCTCTTTCTCCATTCCTTTCCTTTTGTTTTTTTTCTTCCTTCTGCTTCCCTTGTTAATTGAATTTGATTTAATCCTTTTCAGCATTAGTTTCAGATGCTTTCAGTGGGCTTCTTGTTGCATTGATGCTTTGTGGGACATCAGGGCTGTGCACCTGGGCGCCTCATTTGTTACAGCCCCCCAGATCTGTCCATTGCACAGACTGTGTCACCTCTGATGTGAGTGAAATTTTGTGGAAAATGGATTACTTCACTATTGTGTTGCCTGTTTACCTCCAGACTGCTGTGAGGAGAGGTACTAAGGATGTCTCTCCATTGACAACAGAGAGAGCACAGAAAACTGAAGTAGCCAGTTTTCAGATTTTTCCCCCCATATTTTTGGGGATATTCGAACTCAAGAAATATTTTAACAAAAGGTGGGAATCGGAGCAGGAATGGCAATGATCTATCACAAAGCAAACCAGAAAGAACTTCTACTTCCTCAGGTTCGCAGCAGGTTCCCAGCTTCTTTTTCTTTTTCACACTTCAGGTAATTTTGTCTATTTATATCAAGTTTCATTTCTTATATTGATACCAACTGGGAAGTAGCATTGACATGTAAAATAGCACCAATAATTTCAATTGTGTGTCTAGGTTACAGTACCTGGGTAACGCTAATGAAGATGTTAATGATAAAACCAGAGGTAGGATCAAGGACTCCTGAGAATTTTTGTGCTTTACACACTAGATCAAAGATACAGAGCAGCTGTAAATATGTAGTTCAGTGACACATGTTATTTATGTTGCTGAGCCTTCAGTTAGTTCAAATTTTCTTTTAAATGAACATCCTACTTACAAATATCTTCTTTTTGGGAAAAGAGGTAATTATCAGGCATCAGGACTCCCATGAGTGAATCACTCCACTGCCTTTCAGGATGAACCCTATAAGCATATGATTCCTCTTGGAAGTCTGTGTTATTTGCTTGACTTGACTTTTGTGTCATTTGGAATCTGGTATTTTAACTGATAATAATTTGTACTGGTGTAGCTGCTTGTCTTTTAGTGCTTTATGAAGTATTGTCAAAACTTTGCTGCCTCAAAGGTTGTAAGGACCTTAGGTTCTTGAGTATACTTCTTTTTTTTTCCCCCCTAATGTTGCGAGCAGTAGCTATAATTTAACCTTCCTGTGTCTGAAAGAAAGCTTGCTGAACTCCATTACAATTACTTCAACGGCATGACTTACAGCACTTAGTCTGTATGTGGAGACAAAAAAGTATCCTAATATCCTGCAAAGTGGTTAGCTCTTTTGATTGCCAGTGTGACATTCACCCATGGACATCTCTGAAGTGTCCTGAGATTAAGATACTGGCCACACTGATTAGACCGAGGATATAGGATATCAGGTGGTATTTGCTGCTTTTTCCTTTTAGTGAGAGTTTTAATGAGGATTTTTCTTGTTTAAATTCTGTCCACTGCCTTGACGTAAAAGTGCAATGCAAGCTTTCTTTTGAGGTCCACAGAGAATTCCTTAAAAGTACGGTCAGATAGTTGCAAGCAATGAAATTTTCATCTCCCAGGTGAGAGGAGGCAACTTCTTGCATACATTTGTGCAGACCATTTCCAGAAAAGGTTGTTTAAGATAATACATTTTATTTTGCATTGCAAGATGCTGGAAGCATGTTAGCTTTTAATTTCTGCAGTTCAGCTAAGGGTAGGTAAGTTCTTTAAATATGTATTAGTATCAGTATAAATTCAATATGCATTAATATAAAAAAATAGTTGTTGATTGCTTGGGACCTGTGACCCTAACTTTGCTAACCAGTGATATGGAAACCTTAGAAATCTGAGTTTGTTGCTGAAAGGAATGCACTTCAGATGCTTCTTTCCCCGTCAGTTTTTTGAATTCGTCCTGTTGTACTTTGCTGAAAACCTTCTCTGTGGTCTCTGAGTGTTGAAGCAGGGAGGATTCGTAAGCCTGTAGGAAAATGGGATGCTCAGCTGAAGAACTCCCACTAGTCATGAAGACCACCTCCTCCCTGGCCTCACTCAGCATTGGACAGCAGCCACCCACATATGTGGCACATTAAAGGACTAAGGCCTTAATGACAACTTTAAAATGCTGTTGTTAAATGGCAACGTCATCCTGTAGAACACCTGAAAAATAACATTGGTAAAACTGCTTCCTGAGCAGTATATTCCATTTCCATTATCCTGTCTATTTGTATGCTGTTAAGAATCTTTCTTCCTTTCTACTTAGTCTCTGCTTGAGCAGTTCAACACTGATTCAGAATTCTGTGTTTTGTGCTGTCAAGATTTTACTTATATTTTTTAAAAAAAGGTATCTCAATAATTAATTACAGATAAATTATTGACAAAGCAGCAGCAAATGCAGAGTGCTCTGTATCTAACAGAGGCTTTTCAAACAGATATCTTTGTGATATCACAGATAAATATATATTTTTAATGTTCAGTTATCAGAAATAAATCAATGTTTGTCTAGCATTTGATGCTTAATGTGATACCACAAACTACTGTAAAAAAATTAGCATTTCCTCTCAAAGTGTATCCATAACCAATACGCACATCTGTTAAAAATTTCTTCCAAGAGGAAAATATACTAGTGTATCCAGACAACACTTCTGTGAAGAAAGTCCTACATATTTAGGAAGCACAGCTTTGCTATCAAAGAAACTAAGTTAAGAGCAGACGTATAATTTTGCAATTTTCTGCTTGTTTGAAAATACTTGTAGAATCATACATTCACATACATTAGTAACAGCTCTGGAGTTAATTCTAGAAAGTTACTGAAACCTCAACGCCTGCTGAAAGAATCTTTAGGCAAAGTTTTTGGTATCTTCTAATGCAGGAAGGGCTCCTACTGAGCTTAGGACGCTCCTGTGCATCTCTAAACCTCAGTAAGGGTTTGGATTCCTGATCTTAGCCTAAGGTAATGTGAGTTATGAAAACTCCTTTGTGAGTCATCGATCCAGGGAATGGTTCAGGCTGGAAGGGGCTTCTGGAGGTTGTCCAGCCCAGCCTCCAGCCCACAACAGGGCCAACTCCAAAGGCAGATCAGGTTGCTCAGGGCTTTGGGCTAAAGGTGGAGAGTCCACAGACTCACTGCTCTTGTGTTTCAGTGGTTAATGTCTTTCACAGTGAAGATTTTTTTCATAATGTCCTTGTAATCGTTGTCTCTCATTCTTTCCTTGTGCTTCTGTAAGAGAAGCCTGGCTTCTTTTTCATAATCTCCTTTCAGGTAGTAGAAGACAACAACCAAATTCCTCCTTAAGCTTCTTACCCATAGACTGAACATCCCCTGTGCTTTTAGCCTCTCTTCATGCAGATTCATCCTCCAACCACGCTGATGGCCTTTGGCTGGGCACTCTCCAGGATATCAGCAAATCGTATTATATCATGTATGTGCTGCAAAGACACAGCTGCAAGTGTGGGTGGACTTTTACTGCAGCTCGTGACACACCCAGGTATATCTGAGCTTTGAGCAATGATGACCAGATCCAGAAACATATATACTTTTTTCCAGATCTGTGAATAATATATTATTTTATCAATAATAATCTTATCAATTTTATCAATAAACTATCAATAATAACTGTTCCCTGCTCTTTCACATCTCTGCAGAGAACTGACTTTGAAGGGCTAAGTGTGGCAGGAAGAGTCTTCCTCTTTAATGTGACTGTAAAATATGTAAGAATTTAGACTAGGGAAGTAATTTCAGGACCTAGTTCAACATGACATCTCTTCTCATGAAAACCCATCTTCAAAGAGCTGCTCCAAGGCCCAGGGATGCCATACGGAATATTTCCATTGAATTCTGCTTTGCTTTCCGTTCTAAAGAAAACCCAATTTTCAACTAATCTAGCAACTGCATTTAGCATAAAACTTGGTCTAATTTCACATCTCAGCTACCTCAAGGAGAGAAGACTCCAAGGCTGAGCTTCCGTCTTCATGAAGAACAGCATAAAAACCAGGCTCCTTGTTAGCAACACAAGAAGCTCTGTATGGGGAAATGAGCTGTCTTTGGAATGGCACAACTGATATTTTAGCCTCAGGAACCTTTTCTCTTCCAAAGGTCACAGAACAATTTTAATCCCAGAATATTGCAATGCATTTAAATATCTGAAATCTAGGGAAAACAAGATCTACTAATGTGAAACAGAAATGAAGAGAACATCTACGTTCCTCACGCCAGAACTGAATCATCCCAGGTATAACAATTCCAAGGAGTGGGAAAATAAAGCTGTCCTTTCAGTGCTATGACCTTGGATTTAAGACCTTCTTCCTCACTGCAGAGAGGGATGATAGCATCTACGATAACATGACTGGCTTAGTGGATGAGAGGAGAGCAGTAGTTGTTGTTTACCTTAACTTCAGGAAGTGACATTCAACATTGTTCTCCATTAGGTCCTCAGAGACAAGCTGATTAAGTATGGGACCATTAAAGGGAAATGGCATAGGGTAAAACTGGCTGAATGACTGGACCCAGAGGGGTGAGACCAGGAGTACAAAGTCCGTCTGGAGGTCAGCACTAGTAGAGTACTCTGGGGCTTGATACTGGGGCCTATACTGTTTAATATTTTCATTAATTTTCTAGGTGATAGGAGAAAGTGTACCCTCAGCAGGTTTGCAGATGATACAAAACTAGCAGGACTGGATACACCCGATAAGCGTGCTGCCATTCGGAGGGGCGGAGGAAATGGGTGGAGAAATGGGCCAACAGCTATCTCATGAAGTGCGATAAAGGAAAAGGCAATGTCTTGCCTGCCGGGAGGAATAACTGCACGCACCAGCACAGGCTGGGGGATGACTGGCTGGAATCAGTTCTGCAGGAAAGGCCATGGTGGTCCTGGTTGACACCAAGTTTTTAACATGATACAGCAATGTGCTTTTGAGGCAAATAAGGCCAATGGCACCCCGGGCTGTATTAAAATATATTTTTCCAGCAGGTCAAAGGAGATGATCCTTCTCCTTTATTCAGCACTGATGAGACACATCTGGAGTGCTGGGTCCAGTTCTGGGCTCCTCAGTACAAGAGAGAAATGGACATACTGGATTGAATCCAGCAAAGGGCTGTGAAGATGATTAGGAGATTGGAGCATCTGTCATATGAGAAGGGGCTGAGAGGCCTGGTGTTGGTCAGCTTGGAGGTGAGAAGGCTCAGGCAGATCTTATCCTATGTATAACTACCTGGTGGGAGGAGTAAAGAAGATGGAGCTAGGCTCTTCTCAGCGATGTCCATTGATGGGACGAGAAGCTAAGGGCACAAACTGAAATACAGAAAATTCTGCTTAAACATAAGAAAAATAACTTTTACTATGAAGCTGGTTGAACACTGGCACATGCTTCCCAGAGAGCCTATGGAGGCTCCATCCTTAGAATTGTTCAAAACCCAACTGGACACAGCCCTGAGCAACCTGGACAATTGGGACAATCTCCAGAGGTATCTGCCCATCTCACCCATTCTGTGATATTCTGGTTGGAGTATACAAAGGATTTTTGCAAGACACGTCGAAGAAAACTGTTTTATGTAATGCCAAGTGTCATCAAGGCCACTAAGAACTGATAAATCCTGAACACTATTTTGAGAGAAATTCAGAGCAAGACTTCACTGTAGCTGAGAATATGTGTTTATGACAAAAAACTATGGTGGGCACATGTTAATTGTTCTCCACTGAAATGCAGGCTTTTTTACGAAGATTTTATCCTAGGAAATACATCCTCATTAAAGTATTTGAACCTTCAAAACATGCCAGTCATTCTGTCTGTAAGATGGTAAAACCAGCAAATCACTCTCATGACTATTTCCTTACTAAAAAATCAATGAAATTGAAACTACCTCAGTATGCGTGTATTGACTTTTATTCCTAACGCTGATTTAACTGTAAAGGCCTATTAAGATGGAGATCAAAGCATCTACCAAGGAGTTCACTTAGCTCTGTAAAACCATATAGTACTTAGAAGAGAATATAAGAAAATGATAGAAAATAGAGGTTTACAGTGTAATTTGTGATGGAATTGTAATGGGTGCTCATTGTACCAAATCCTGCTGAAGAGAAAATGCCTTGGACTTTTCCTGGAGAGGGAATGGGATGAAAGAGTTTTATTGCACTTTTGTCTAATAGAAGGTGAATAACAGAGTTACTCCAGAAGTTTGAACAGGTATTGAATATGAAAGCTGGATGTCAGTCCTAATCTGATGTCTTCATCATAAAACAGTCTTTCCTTGTGCTATACAGAGGGGGATAAGCTCTATTCCAAGTAACCTCTGGACTCTGCACTCAAATTAAGGGGCATAAAGGAGTGAACACCACTGTGCAAGCAGCTGTGGAGTGGCATGAAGATAGATGGTGCCTGGGACGAAACAGTGCTAAAAGAAGAGAAGCAGCAATGTGGGTTTTTTTCCATTGCAGTGAGTCACGAAAAGCAGAAATACACACATAAATTGAAGATTTTTTCATTTCTCTTTGCCACAAAGAAGCCATCTCGGCAGCCACACAATTAAAGTAACCTGAGCTCTTCTCATGCACAGGGAATTATTGTTTCTTGCTTGTAGAAGCAAACGCATGAAAGTGTGCATGTGTGCACATACACACTTAAAAACTCTTTTAAAAATGTTGTATTTAGCTTCCTGGCTAGTTCGACAATTCTCTTCAAAAATAGCTCTCATGACTGCAGGCTGGCAGAGCTGTTCCTGCCTTGATTTAAATGGGAAAACTCAATTAGAGTTTGAATCTGTTGCACAGAAATGGAATTGTCTCTTGAAGGCAGAGCTCAGTCACAGACATGGAGCAACATGAATCAGAGGGGTTGGGAGAGGAGGCCATGCCTGTGCTGAGGACAGGTTGTGGGGGGCTCTGAGCTAGCTGGGACAGGGATTTCCCGCGTGCTGTCACTCTGGAAAGGGAAATTCATTACTCTTTTCCAAACATGTTCAAGGAACTGCTGCTTCTTCCAGGCTTTTGCTCTTCAGGCTTCTCCATGCCTGAGGAGCCGTGCTAGGTCTGGAGGTGGCAGGGACCTGGCACTGAGCACCTCATGGGCACAGAGCAGTGACTTGGTTCATGAGAACAATCTCCCTTTGCTTTACCTCTCCGGCTTTGAACAAATACCCAGCCTTTTCCAGGCTCTCCCCTCTGGTCTAAGGATGCCAATTGTGTTTCCTGTAGTCTAGAATTATTTGGTAGGATCTTGGCTAGGCTGGGGTGTAGGCACTGGTAAACTGTTTGGCGTTTTGGTGGCAGATTCACTACAGGAGAACCCCTCTTCCTCGTCCCTCCCAGTGTCTCATTGCAGTTCCATTCTCTCCTTGCTGCATTCACAGCAGACTGTTTCCAGCCGTGAAGGGATATACTTCAATATTGCCTTTGCTACTGGGAGCTCTGAGCTGGCCGCTGCATTTTTCTCATCATTGTGCATTGAGATATATGTCTAGAAATGACCAACTCCTCCCTACCTCTCTTATCCAGCATCTCAGCCTGAGCTTTAGTTTCCGTTTGCTCTGTAAGTCATCTGTGTTAAACTGCTCCTCATAAATAGCCGCTTCCAGCCTGATTTCTTTCATCTGTGGCTTGTATTTGTGTGCAAGAGGGAAAAAACAGGTCTAATTTATATCAGAGCAGCTGGCTTCCTCTGATCTGCCACCTGGAGACGTGGCGAACAGGGAATGTGTGTCTGCAAAAGGGCCAGACTTTGCTCCCCCCGGCTGTGCCTGTCTTTGCACTTGTCACCCTCGTGGTAGGGGCAAATGTACCCCTCGAGCCAACCCTTTGAGACATGCTGGACACTGTGAGTGAATGTTATGGATTGTAAAGAGGATGCACAAGTCCTAGCAGGGCAGCAGGCTCCAGTGATTGTCTTGTGAAACCTGCCGTGCAGAGATTCAAGTGTGTTCATAGGAGCAAAACAGGGAAATGGCTTGTGCATGGGTAGGGTGGAGTAGTGGGTGGACAGGACACAGGCCTGCTCTGATATCCTGATTATGCCTTTTAGTAACCTGGTTATAAACATCCAGCTGCAGATGTTTATATGGACTGTATTGCCCTTTGTCCAGGGGAGAAGGGCGATAGTGATCAAACATTTCACTGAACAACTCTTGTTCATGAAGAACCTGTTGCAGAAGAGGTGTTTAAGCCTTCCTTTGGGTGTGTTGTGTGCAGATGAGACCAGGTGGAGATGAAGGAGTTTTGACAGGCAGACTTCAGCCAAACACTCAGGGGAGCCTTGGGTAAGGGTTAGTGCCCTGCACTGAAGTGCAGTTAGAGCCGGTCTGTTCTTTGAGCAAAAGCAGGTTAATGTTTTAAAGCTCTTTATTGCAGGCTCCTGCTGCTCTTGCATGCATGGATGGATGCAGGTGTGCAGTCCAAATTGAGGTGGTGTTGCATGTAATCAAATTACCCTGTCACTGATATGGGGCAGTTGAAAAACTCACGCAGAGGTAGGTCAGTAATGTTTGACGAACTGTGACCATTCCTGTAATAGCACTCTCCATACTCCGAGGAGATACTTCAGGGACTTTTGGTTTCTATCTGGTTTGTTCTTTTTTTTCATGTAGGTTGGGATTTTCTTTGCAGTCAGTTTCAGAGAGTTTGGAAGAAATGCCATATGAATTTTGATCACATTGTGGTTGGCAAAGGCAAGGCCAGTGATCAATGCAAGAGCCATGGCTGTGCGGTACTGGGGAATTTTCTGGGGAGGGTGTTCACAGCAATGTTATTGTGTCAGTGGCACTTTTGCAGGAACAGGGAGAAACCCATCAATACCAAAGCTATGATGCGGCCAGCAGCTACCTGATGTTCCCAGGGCTGAGTAAGGCCCTCAGCAAATGTCAGAGCTTGTCAGTGAAAAGGGGAGATCATTCTCACTGGAACAAGTTCTACAGATTCCTGAGACAGGCAGGGTAATTTCCCAGAAAGGTGTCCTGAGAAAAAATAGCTGAGCTGTGGTGGCAAAAGGGTGAAGATGAAGAACCACATCATAGCTCAGGCTATGGCTCCTGCAGCGAGAGCAGTGACTGCAGCACCTGGGAGAAACCCTGGGATGGGCGATGGTGGTGGCGATGAGGAGGGGCACCAGGCTTGAGGGGAAACTGTTCCCCGTCACACACTGCAGACACCAGCCACGTGGCCAACTCTGCCTACAGCCAAAGTTTTAATGATCTCAGAAGAGCAAGAGCTAAAATAAAACCAAGAGCTTTGCCTGCTCTGAAATTCTTTAGTAAGAGGTAAATATGACTCAAAAGAGAGGGCAAGCACTTCCAACATGACATGCCTGTAAAGGGCACCACTCCCCAGAGCAGATCTGCTGTCTGCTCTGCTGCCCCATGCCGGGTCATTTCCCCAGCTAGCGCTGTGGAGAGGCATCCCAGTCCTTCAGCAAAGCTGAGTGAAGAGGCGAGGGCAGTTGGAGGCAAGGGAAGGGGATTTCGTTCTCCCAGTACGCCCATGGAGAGGAGGTGCCACCAGCCAGTGGTCAGCTGCGGAGGCCAGTTCAGAAGGACTAGGTGAGGAAAAATCCATCGCTGAGTGGCATGTGATGTGCAGCTACAGAGCCCTCTTGTGTTGTCTGCTAGGCTGTGGAGCAGCCTGAAGAGCAGTCTTTTCCTTTCACAAGACCAAGGAGGGTAAAAAATGAGTGGCTTAGGTTATATTCCCCCCTTAGGTGTTTTCAGATTGTGAGTATTTCTAGAAGGCAAGAATAGGAGGAATGAAATGATCCAAGTCCCCCTTATCCGTGGGAGGAGGAGGAGTTATATTCTGCACACCTCTAAAGAGCCATACATCAGGCAGAGGGATTTACTCTGGAGCTGTTTCCATGGTGTTACCTGTTATTAATTGGTTGATTTTCCAGATAATATTATGGCTTCTTGCAGAAACCCAAGCCCCAAGAACTTACTGCTTCAGTCAAAAGAAATCTATAAAAAATTATTATTCCTAAAAAATCCCATTCTTTTTTTTTTTCTTCCTGTGGAAAATAGCTACTTTTTTTTTTTTCAAAAGTTAGGGGGAAAAAACACCCTTTGGCTGAACTGTCAAATCTCTGCAGGCTAAGAGTTCAGGCATCCTTCCTTCACGCAATATTAGAGCCACAATGGCCTGTTCCACCCCACGCTTTTTATTCTGACCTGTGTGATCAAAAGGAAAAATAGTTAGTGAAGAAGAAAGGACACAAGTTCCTTACCAGTCACCTTTTTATTTTATAAAATAGGGGTTATATTCACTCTCTTCTGTAGTGCTCTATGCTTTCATCCAACTCCTGCAAAACACCTAAGTCTGTGCCCAAGTTTAAGGCTGCAAATAATGCCCTTCACTGCAATCTTCCTCTAAGGGAAGCCACCTGAGGCACAGGGGCTTTGTGAAGTGGAGGGTGAAGAAGTACCAGGGAGCCCTGCTCCAGTGGAGTCCCCAGGGAGACAATACTGTCATCCCCTGGCAGTCATACCTCATTGGACAGGTTCCAGAAACCACAAACAGGTTAAATATTACTTTTTTTTTTCTCTTTACAATGGCACAGGTATGCTTGTCTCTTTTTTAATGGTTTCAAAAAAGTGTAAAGTCAATTTAGGCTTTCGTCGTTAGATCGTTTGAATTTGCTTGCTGATGGTTTTGTGTAAAATCTTCTATTAACTAGGCATTAATCTCCAGCAGATACCTCCAGCAAGGAAAAAAGATGCCATCAAAGCCAAGAATGCTTTAATCCTACCGTGGGAAGAAAAAAAGAGTGGAAAATGCTTATGAAAATATGTCCCATGCTGCAGAAAAAGGTAAATGTTGTCCTTCCCTCTGTCTGCACTAAATTACAGTGGATCTGAACAGGGAGAAAATTATTTCCTGCATTCAGATCCAATGGTCTCCAAGACCCTGAGAATACAAACAAGGACCGTGTGATTCAATCATCCAAATACAGTGCAAGGGAGGTCTTGTTTTCAATCACGTCCATAAATGGCAAACAGAACTGTGTGTCAGAATCTGTTCTTTTCCTATTTATAATCTATTGAATACACTCTTCTTGTATATGTCTGATATGTTCATGAGGTTACGAGGAGATTATGAGAGGTTAGGAAGATGATGTGTGTTTTGGAATTTCCTATCCACTGAACTAGCTTTTTCTAATAATTCAAGATGTTGTCAAATGAAATGAAATCATTCCGAAGATGATGCTATGTATGTGTCAGCTGCTATTTGAATAATGTATCCTGTATTTTGGCTGCTTAGGATTGGATTTTTGATAGCGATTTCTTTTTCCCTGCATTGCTGCCAGCATGATCCTATTTGATCTCAGTGTTGGCAACAGAAATGTAAAAATGATGACCTGTTGTAGCAGTCCATTTAGTTTGCATTAATGCCATTTTAACCTGAGCTGTTGACTAGCACCTACACCAAAATATTTGGATTAGAATGATTTTATTTTTTAAAATATTTTCCCTGCAGAATTTAAGTAAGTTCATGAAAATATTTTTACTCATTTTGGATTTGGGAATAATTGCATTATTTCAGAACAAAGCTCCTGGGTGTTTTTCTTCCCCATCCTCAAAACGTGTGTTCTTAAAAGACTGGGAAGTATCTAAACTTGAAAAACAATCAAACCAGCTGTGTGTTACAGCGTAACTTTTAGTGTTGCATTGTTGTGCCAAGACAAACAAGGTGCTGCCCAGAGCGTTCCCTGGTACAGATCTAGTTATGCTTTTTGGTGGGACAGATCCTTAGCCTGGCCCACGGTGGATACAGTTACTATTTCATCTGTTTACAGATTCCCTCTCTCATGGTCTTCTTTCAAACGCACCCCTTCTCCTACTGCTTGTAACTGAATTAGCTGCCTGTATTAGGTTCTTAGATTCACCATATGCTCTCAGTCTAATATTCTTTTTTTGAGATTAACGGTAACACCACCAAGAGCAAGCGAATGCAAAGCCTATAGGAGTGGTCACAGGGAATCTTGTTGTGCCAGATGGTGTTGCAGCCATCTGGAAAGCTATCAGGTGGGTGTTACAGACACTTACACATTCTTCACCTTTCGAAGCTGAGGAAAATTTAAGGAACTGCTGTGAGATGATCCCTAAAGCCTTCCAGTCCAGAGAAAGAGAGAGGTGTAATTTAAACACCTATGCTATGGTTCTCAGATGTGAAGTAACTCTGTGAAAATGGCACAGATTTTCAGGACTTATGCCTGAACATTAATTTTGCTTTTCTGATCCTACTTGTCTCTGTCTCGAGAATGTTTTCATGGATTACTTAAAAGAGCATTATTTGCAAGCTCTCTCTGTTTCATGTTACCCTTGCCAGAAGGTGTCTCACTTGCATGGCCATTGCAAGAAACTCTCTAGGTTTACTCTGTGAGGTATCTTTAGGTGCACTGTATGTTGCTAGTTTGGTTTAAGATGATATATTACAGCCAGTCAGCAATATGATTAAGAGACTATATTAACCTAAACTGCATAATGTGCACGCAAGGCTTGAATAAGCACAGCACATCTCACAAATGCTAGTTAACAGCAGAAATAATCTTTCAAGGTGGATTCTGTTGAAAAGAGAGAAAGCCAACAAGGAAAAGGGAAAAGGAGAAAAGGAGGATAAAAAACTGGCTAGTGAAGTGAGAGAAGGTGCTCAAGTACTGCAGTGATTGGCAGAGCTGAAGGAGATGGAAGAAGATGGGTTTGTGTTTCAGAGAAAATAGAGCAATTGGGGCATGCAGTCTGGATAAAAGAGGAGATGCCGGTGGAGGGAGGAGACCTCTGGTTAGAGGAGATAGTGTAACCAGGAAAGGGGGAACAGGTGTCTGAGGCTCCTGTTGACAGCTCTGCCCGTGGTCACATCACTGGATTGTGCTTTTCCCTTACCCAGCTGGATCCTGTGCATGTGAGATGCTCTCCCAGGGCCGAACCCTGCCCTGGCAGGAGGCTCTGTAGCTCCAATTACAAATTAATTAACTCGTTTGAGAATGGGAGATGTGATGGAATGAGGGGGAGAGAAAAAAGCATAACTAAGAAGATGCCTTAATGAATTTGGCTTTCCTCAGTGAAGGTTTGAAGACATGAAAGATGTTTTCAAGGAAGCAGGAAAGCTTGCTTAAGGAATGGATTATTCAGAGCTTTAAAAGTGCTGATTACAAATTGCTCTGTGTATGCTTTAGGTTGTTAGGTGTAAAGAGCTCTTAACAACTAAGCTAATAAACTCCTCAGAGTATCACTCTGATATTTTTATTTATGTCTTTGGAAATATGCTAATTTGCTGCATAAATTACAGGGTGTATTTTATCTTGGAGCAAATAACACACTCTAACATTTCTTCAACATACCAACAAGTGAGATTTCTTTTTCATTTATTTTATTGGCCTTTGGTAGCTCGTGTGTTTTGTGTTGTCCACCAGTGAAGTGGACACAAACGTCACCTGCATGATCTTCGTGGAGTATCTAGCAGATCTCTGCATCCAAGTGACCCATGAAACCTGCCAAAATTGATGGGGGTGTGTGTGCGTGTGCTTTTAAATGTGGATTAATTTAAAATGCTTTAAGATTTAGAACTTTTTAAAAAAACCCTCCCCAGTTAACTGGATTCCTTAATTCCAAGTGAAAGCTTTTGCCGTCTTCTGTTTCAAAAGCAATTCAAAGATTGAGTTGCAAATAAGATCTTTTCCTGAGAAGGTGAGAATTTAAAGCGAGTTCCCTTTGTTTGGCGGGCAGAAAGATCTCTTGGAAAAGCTGTTACCAAGCTACTCGTAATGCCTCTCCCTGGAGGCAGGCAGGGCCTGTTTTAACTGTACTTATTGCTCTGTGTGATGAAAACACAATAGCATTCATGAGCCTTAAAAACCATAAGCTAAGATAATATGCATACTTAATTCAGTAAGTTTGGGGAGGGGTGTTATATGCCTCTTGGAGCGTAGCTTAAGGAAATCATCTTGTTTACACTGCTTGAGGAGGCCCTGGTAAGGTATTTAATAAAAACAACAATAAAAATAAGGCTCAGCAAACTACCTGGTGTATGCAGTGTGGCAAAACCTCGGGTCTCTGCTGTCATGCGCACTGGCTTGTCTGGCACTAGACCTGCTCTGGCCCCATATCTGCAGGAAGGGAACGAGCAAGTCAAGTGCCCCCCTGCCCTCCTCCTTTCTGTTGAGATGGCAAATGCTTTAGGCAGGAACTGCCTCTGACTGGCTCTGCACAGCGCCTGCTCGAAAGTGAGGTCTCATTTCAGCTGGGGCTCTCGAGCACTGTAGTAGTACAAATAATTTTATGTAATGATTTCATTTTGTTTCCAGTCCCGGGCTTTGTCCAGAGATTCACAGTGGAACTATTAGGCATGTCTGGAATTGTTATGAACCTCTTCTCCCAAAAGTGATTTATTTGACTGAGGGTAATACAGTGTAATTGTACGCCAACCTCTGACTATTCTTCTAAGACAGCTCAGCTCTGTTCTCTCTGAAAACCATCTCAAGATGAAAAAAATTGGACTGCTCTGAAAACAGCCACTGTCCTTTCAGGCTGGGCTGGTATTGTAGAAAGCAAAGATATGTTGCCTAGATGCAGACATTGTATACCCACCTCGATTACAGACCTCCCCAACTGCTCAGGACATTTGCCACATTTTCAGACTTTGACAGCATGTCATGTGGAAAATGAAAGGCCCTGGGTATGAAAAGTCCCCAGGACACAAGGAACGGTGGCAAAATTGAATGTATGTATGTTCACCTCAGCCTGTTCTGTTTTCCCCAGTTTTAAAACAAAATTTGTCCTCCCCTTTGGAAAGGACTTTGAGCCAGAAGTGTTGGGGAATCATTTGGGTTTGGGTATAAATGTCCTGCACTGAGACAACTGCACTGGGAAAGCATGGCCAGGTCTTACAGAGCCCATGTGGCTGATGACCAGCTGTGTGGCTTCAGAGCCGTTCCAAGACCATTGACTACTACAGGAGCTGGCTGGTTTCACTGAATTGCCTTTCTGATTGTCTGAAGATAATCTCATTAGAGCAACTCCTGCAAGGTCGATGGGGTCTACACTGTCCCAAGAGGCTGCTAGAAGTGTCTCCAGCACAAAGCAAGGGGGAGGAATGTGATCCAGTAACTGTCCAGGGAATAACATTATTCTGATCTACTCTGTGAGTGCAACAATAGGGGGACCAGCTTTGCCTTGCTGAAGAAAACACGTGGGCCTGCAGGAATCATTTGAAAGGGATGAACTTTGAAAAGTATTCTGCAGCTGAGCTAAGAAAAGAAGCCAGCGTTGAGCTGTCCATCTTCTTTAAGCTCCTGGCTGTGTTAAAATGTCTTTCATACCTCAGATCTGTGCAAACGCTAAACCTCTTTGTCACTGCCCTGACTTGAACCACCACACACAGCTTATTTTCTTCCATTCAAGTGGTCTGCCCGCAGGAGAGGATGGAGCCATCCCAGCTGGAGCTTAGACCAGCTGCTCCTCTCACCTGGAGCGAACACCACTGCTGCACCACTCTGTGGCCAAAGCCTGTCCTGGGGACTGCCACTGAATGTCACATAGCTGATGTGGCAAACTGGTGGATTTTGGGATGCTCAGCTTTGCTTCCTGTCTCTTGAGCTTGCTGCCTGATTGAACCGCAGAAGCACAAAGCAGAAACTTTTTGTCTTTGAGGCCTTATAGGTTCCATATCCCAACTGCTGGATGAGGTAGTTTTAGGCACCCAGAATGAGTAATTGCAAATTCGTGTTCTCTGCATATGTACTGGAAACACTAAACAGCTAGTCAGGAGTACCTGGCTGCAGCCAGAAACAATGAAGACAAGCACGACAATGATCAGAAATCCATTAATGGACAGATGCCCAGTCACTAAATGAACTCCCTCTGTAACTAGTGGTCTTAAATCCTGTAGTTTCAGTGAATTCTAAAACAGTCCTTTTCAGGGCATCCTCAAAATAATGGCCTCTGGTGAGAAAGATCCTCATTGGCTGCAATACTGAGTGCTTGGCAACCTCACCAACCCAGAAGTCACCCTGCTTGATGTGCAGCAGGAGTACCTTTTTGCATTACGTGCCCATCAAGATGTCCTGACTAATGCAGTCTAGACCCACATGTTTGTCCTTCCAGAACATGTGAACACCTGTGATAAAAATTAACTTTTGAGAAGGGCTCAAGAGTGCCTGAAAAATACTTGGTTTTGCTTCTTGAGTAATTTTGTACTCAAATTCTTGTAACCTCTTTCTTGCATACAAGACTGCTCCAGTGAAGGGACTACCGCGCTTTTGCCCAGTGCTCAGCAAGGGAAGTCTGGCAGATGTGCTCTCTGCTGGCTTCTGTCTCCACCATTGCTGAAAGATGGAGGCTGAGTGGTGCAGGGGCGTGTGGATAAGGGCAAGAGAGACACTATGCAGAATGTCTACAAAAGGACGTTCATACTGGCAAATACAGAGAGCATGTTTTCTGCCTTTGCCCCAGCCCTGCACTGAATGAATTTAATGCTCTGCAAAATAGCCTGGTAGTTTTTGCATTTTACTTCATACAAGCAACTGACAGTGAGCTGGTCCAACAGTTGTGCTGGGAATACCACACTAACTCTCTTTCCCCTCCTTCACCTCATCCTGCATGTCATTTTTTCTTTTTTCTTCACCATCCTCCCTCCCCCTCCTTTGTGGAGTAGGAGGTTTATCATATTTGGGATATAGATTTCTGGGACCATGAAAAGCAGAAGAAAACTTATAAAATGTTATTGGAGGCTCAAAATTCAAAATCTTAATCTTGGTCAAGGAAGGAAGTCTGGGCAATTAGTAAGTGCCAGTGATCTGCTCTTTTGAAATTGAGAGCTGTCTTGCTGGAACAGACTCTTCTTTAAAGCAGGTAAAATGTACCACCTGAGAAACACTTCACACTGACAGGCATGAGCTATGTGCAGATTGGTAGAATCTGTCCATGTTTTCCCTGGTGTTTTCTTGAGTGCAAGCATTTGTTCTGCTTTTGCTTGTTAGTCCCTTGTAGTGCCACTTTGACAGGCTAAATTAGGTGTCAGTAATAATACACTTTGTAAATGCAATCATTTTTTTCTGTACAGAAATCCTCCATGCTCAGGCTGTGATTGTTTTCCATGTCTATTCACTGCACGTAATTACATAATAATCTTCTAGAAATAAACACAAAATAGCGGCTAAATCTTAAACCGCGTCATTTCTCAGTTGTTACTCATGGGGTGTGACTGGCCAGCTAGTCCACAGGACAGTAAGCCTGCTATTCAGAATATTTCAGAATAGAAATATTTAATACGGAGGATAAGGAATGGCAATTAGCAATATGGTCTATTTAGAGCTGATCTCTTTATTTAGCAGAGCTGATCATAAAGTGCAGGCACTGAGATTTTTTGCAAACATTTGCCTAACTGCTGGGTTTCTTCAGATATGATCTTCAACGTGACACCCCAGTCCTCTATACTGTCCACGTACCCAAGTTAGGGGGCAAATTCAGTTCAAGTTCTTTTCACCTGTTTGTGTGAGCTTTGGGTGAGGTACTTGGCACGTTTCAGATTAGAGCCGTCATGTGAATAAAGGGTCTAAGGCTTGAGCTTGAGCATGAGTTCAAGTTGCAAATGGGTGTCAAGTGAGATTTTAAAATCAAAATGGACCTGTAAGATCTTTATAACATTGACCACAGCATTTCTTTTGATTACCCCTGTGGGAAAATGATGGATAATGGGGAGGTGTGGGAAACCCTATTCCCCAGATTTTAGCTTACACCTTGACATGAAAAATAGCCATGAAGCGGCTATGAAGCAGTTTCCTGATCCCAAGAACGGAATGCGGTTGCCATGGATAAGGCCCACCCTGACTGGGCAGAATGTACTGTATCTCTGAAATGGAGAACGGGGCAACACGGAGGTGGTGCAGCCCTTCTTCGTTATCAGGATAACGATGGGCTGCTACAATAAACCGCATAACCGCTATCAAGAAAGATGGATCGCTACTGCCATGCCAGCAAAAATGGTGAAATTGTGTCTTCTAGGTGAACTTTGCTCATTATAATGTCATTATAATACCAAAACACGCCTCCATCCCAAAGGCTACCCTCCTCCAAGGCGCGACCACTCCCCTCTGGGCATGCGCCCTGTATTTTAACACCTGTACCTTCAAATATGAAGTGAGAGATTTTTAATCCAATCAGAATAAAAAGAATGTATGACTAAAGTCACTCAAGCTCCACCTAAAAGTATAGAAACAATATAAAAAGTAGCGATTAAAGGGGGGATTTGGGGAACAGAAGACCACCATCGAAACTTTGGGTTCGGTCGACGGGCTGAACCTATCTTCTCCCACCCCCCCATAGGGACGTCTATTGAGTAAGAGCTCTATGTTTTGTGCACTTGAATACTAACATCAGGCTAGCTATTAATAATTATTAGTGTTTAGGTTTGCTTGTGTGTTTAGGTTTGTATGTATGTGTTTAGTGTTTGCTCTAAATCCATTTCGCATGCAATACCCTATCACTGGTATCATTTGAACTTGCATTTAGTCATGAATCTACACAATAAACTATTATTGTTGATTTTAATACTGAAGGGATTTGTCTTTGTGTAACTGCTAGTGAGGGTCCCTGAATAGGTTAGGCGAATATCCTCCAATCTTGTGAGCTACCAAAAGGGACTTTGGTTTCAGTGACATTCCCAGCGTGCCTGGCAGGCTGGCCAAGTTGTGAAGAACCAGAGAAGGTTCCCCTTCTCCCTAACAGGAGTGTGGTGGGCAGGTTGGGTGACAGGAGTTTGTCTTTCTTGGGAAACTAGTGGACTGGACAAATTGTAAAGGGTTTGGGAAACCCCCCTTCTGGGCCAGGAATTTTCTTTGTCTATCCTCCTGGCCCCCGCTTTCCATGAAAACCCCTGTTTGAAGTCTATCAGATCATGTTGTCATCAAAGCAGATCTTCTAGATCTGCTCCTGTCTTAACCAGAAAGCACCAAGAGGCAGAGACCCCACAAATTCCTCTTGCTGATTGTTCTTATCACAGGTCACCCTTATTGTTAAATAACTGTGTATGTTTTACTGATGAGATAATGGAGAACCACTAGAAAACAGAACAATATTTGATCCATATTTGTAGCTCGCAAGAAGCACCCCCTCTTCTTTTTACCACGGAGAAGATGCTGTTTCCTACTGCAGCAGGTGTTTTGTACGAAGATGAGGAATATACCCCTGTTCCTAATGAAAGTCCTCTTTCTGGTTAGATTTTCTTGTAGCGGAGAGTGCAAAAGGTGGAAGCGATCACTGTGTGCTGAGACCTTTCTGGGTCATTTCAGAGAGAAATGCAGTGTAGGAGGACCATGTGCTTTTCATCAACAAGTTTCATAGGAAAGCATTCTCTCTCTTTGTGCTCGATATACTTTGAATTTAGAAATTCATACACAGAATTCAGAAAATTCTAAACTACTAGATTTTATCTGTTTTCTTCTTCTTTTAAACCTTGTAAAGAAACAATGCTGTATCTTTTTCTGTGTTCTTGGTGTTTTTCTTTTTCTTTTTTTTTTTTTTTTTTGCTTTTGAAACTAAATTCAATACTGCAGGGAAATAAGGCAGGAGTGACATTTTTTTCTTGTATTTTGTAATGACTTGTTCTAAAGTTTGCTGCTTATGAGACCATATGAAAATATTCTATATGAATGGGAGCTCTGTAGAAATAACGGACTTAAATTTGTCTAGTGAGCTGCTGCCTGAAGGGAGAGAAAGTCTTATTGTGGCTTCTCAGTGGTGGCTGCATTCTCAATAATGAAACACGAAGTACAATTTTCTTACCTTGCTTTTATACAAACCTTAAGAGTAGAAAAATGAGAAACTTAAGAAAACTTCCCAAACAAGGCTTCTAACCATTCTTCAAACCTCCCAGGCATCAAAGAGCTTTGCAGATCAATGCCATTACTGCCTGAATGAAAGGACTTTAGAAAGCCATCAGATATAGAGGGGGTCTATGGTTTGTGGCAGATCTTACTGGAAATGAGCATCCCTTATCCCTGCATGACTTCCTATGCTTTTCAAAGGGCATAGTTTGAGAGGTGTTTGGGATTCAGCATTTATGATGGAATCTGTAACAAAACTCATCATGGTAACTGCAGGAAGGTATTTAAGTAGTTTGAGTGAGAGTCAGAAACTGGTTTAAAAAGCATTTCCTGAAGGTACAATCACTTCTGGCACCAGAGTAGAAACACTTATGCATATTTCTGCACCCTGGGGCAGTTTTCAAGAATGTAGCTAATGTTAAATCTGAACTCAAAGGGCTTTAATTTTTCTGTTTGATGGGGAGCACTCATTATGCAAATAAGATAGCCTTTGGGCAGCTGTCTATTTTCCGAAGTTTTTAAAAATTTTTTGGAAGGATGTTAGTTTAAAATGGAAATTTCCACACTGAAGTTACCTAATTTAGTCACAGCTTTTTAGTGTGCCTGGAAAACGTGATGTGGAATGCAATCAGATACAAACATGATTGGTAAAGCTCCATCCTGGCATGAAAGGAGCCTTGTTTCAGGTCAGCACTGTCAGCACTGTAACTCCTCCTAGACAGGGAAATTGCAGCAACCTCCATGCGTCCTTGACCTCATGACACAGCTAAAACCTCTGTGCATATCTCCATAGCTGGCCTCTGGTGGCCAGCTAAATCCCATCCTTCTTCCTGACCTACCTCCACTCTAGGGTTTTGGGGCAGGGACAGTTTGGGTGAGGGTGTCCTCAGTGTTATGAGGGTAGCTAATCAGTGTACTCTGCCTTACACTACTCTTTGTGCTCTCCTGGCATTTGATGTTGTAGGAGAGACCTGAATCCAGTCTTCCTGGCCAGCATTTCCCATGTGTCAGTGCCATGGGGTGCTGTGGGAGACGTGGCCATGAGCGGTAGATGGACATTTTTCGCCTATGCTGTCCTCCAGTTTTCCCATCTGATGGATTCCACAGCCTTCCTTTCCGTGCATCCAGACGGTCTTTGTGTGGTTACATCGGGTAAGAGCACACTGTTTGATAAGCAAGGATCTTACTCATCCCCAGCAAAGTCAAAGAATTAGTCAGAAGAGAATCTGAGGACTTATCCTGAGTTTGTATAACTCACGTGCCATGACCAAAGCCAATGGGATGAGAGTATTTTATATCTGCACAGTTCTTTTTCTTCTGCCAATACTTTTCTTCTTCCAGCGCTGCAGTCTCAAAAATCTTATGGAGGATTCAGGGTTTTTTTAACCCCATCAGCACTTCTGAGTCTAGGGGCCTTTAAGAACCAGATTTTAACCTCTGGGGAATTGACAGGCCATGCAGAGCATAAAAAATTGAAAACCAAGAAAAACAACTTAGTAACTGATTTAACTCTTTCCCCATTGACTACTCTGTCTCAGAACATGAAGGCAAGATCCTGGACATTCATCTCCAGGAGCTCAGTGAAGGTCCAGAGCAATCCCTCTCTGAGAACAGTGGAGGAAAAGAACCAGCCTCCCTTTTACAGTGCTTCTTGTTTAGATGAAATCGTAAATTATCTGAATTGACACCTGTAATACACCCAGATATTTCCTTCCCTCTCCTCCTTACCAATAGCTGTCATTTCTCATGTTGGGCCAGTGTTAAAACATCTGCTTCCCAACATCCAAAATGGGTTTGTTTTGCAGTGTTAAGGAGAGCTTTCCCTGCTGAGTTTGGCTTGCTTAATTGACAGTTTGCAAAATGCTTTGGACCCATATAGAGGGAAGACCTTCCTGAAAGGGAGCTCATTATCCTAACAATGCAAACCGACCTGGGTGAGCAAGGGCTGGGGGACCAAACTTCATCTATAAGGAAGATGAGTGACAGAAGATGGGCAGCTTGCTGAGGGGAAAGCAGATGCCTCTTGTAGGTTGAGTGGGAGATCTGGTCTCCTGGGGAGGGAAGTAATAGCAGTGCAAGTGCTGAGACTGAGGGAAAGTTAGTGGAAGAGCTTTCCTATGTTGTTGGGCACAGCTGCAGCACAGTGCTTTGCCATGCTTGAAGACTTAGTGTTGCTGAGCTTGCAGCTGGAGGTGGAGACCTGCAGAGCCAGGCAGGGAAAGTTGTACACAGTGAACTCCGCTTTTCATCCATCTTTGTAAAATGAGAGCGGTGCGCGGTATCTGGACTCCAGGCTTCCAGAAGTTTGGTTTGGTCTCCCTCCTTCCCAAGCACTCTGCTTGTCATATGCTTCTCATGGTTGTGTCTAAGGGTGGTCAGAGCCATTAACTTTCACTTGTCTCTCTTTAATTGCTGTGCAGAGGAATATTGGGGCAGGGCCCTCAGACGTGTGCCAGGCAGCTCCCAGGGCAATGGTCCATAGCATTTTCTTCACCATTATGGCTACTTTCTGCTTGGGCTGAGCACTAATCTGCTGTACCACTTCCTGCTTAAAGATTCCCGCTCCCTCTTTTTTTTTTTTTTCTTTTTTAATGCCATGAACATCCTGAGTACAGTGGTCAAAGAGGCTTTCTGAGTCAGCAAGCATACTTTGGAAGGAAGATGTGCTATTACCTTATCAGCAAATCATTTCCCATAGGCATTTTAATAATCTGCTGCATAGGACAAAGTGAGCTATGGGGAAGGCTGCTGAGGCAGCTGTGTCTAGTTTAACGAAAACTGATTGCTCCATACAGTGGATGTTTTCTGTCTGGCATCTGGATCTTGTTGGATACAGTTGTAGGACCCTTTGAAACCCAGAATTTTATTTTTCTAACACTTGGAAAAAATAGACCCTGAAGGAGGGACAACAAGCAAACTAAATCAAAACATATTTTCCCAAAATACACATAAACTTCCCCTTCCAGTAAGAAAATACCCTAAGGACATTGGATCTCACCACTAAATCCAAGTCTTTGGAAACAGCCTGCATAAAACAGAGAAAGAAGTAAACCCTGCCATCCTGCCAAGGTCAGCCACATGCTTCTGGTGTCTTCGTTCTTGGAGGGAATGCTGGAGTCCCCAGGAGGATCCATGTTCCCGCAACATTTCAGAAACACACTAGGAGACGGAGAGCAAGGACTGTTTCTCCTGGTCTTGTTTAGGTCGACTGAGTGCCACCCAACCTGCTGTCTCTACAGCTGAACAGGTGAAAATCCTACACAGACTGCGTCTTTGTTTTTGTCTAAACAAGGATGGGGGGGTGTTTTCTGAGCTGGGGTTCATTATTATACCCGCTCAAATGAAAGCAATGCTCTGCTTTCCCTTTTTTCAAAGCACACTGCAGGTTTTCTTCACTCTCTGCAATTTTATTCTCGGGGAATACCATTGACTTTAGGCAATTTCCTGGTGTCATCACAGAATCCTATACTTATGCTGCCAGTTTAGACATGAAAGGGACAAGTACCGCCAAGTAATGTGCCATATACAGCATGGTTACATCTATTACTTTAGGACTGGGCTGGTATTTTCCTCTTACTTTTATTTTGAAAATGAGTTGACACAGTGCTAACATTGGTGACCAGACATTACAGAAACATGCCCTGAGTTTCACTGCCAATCCATAGCCTGCCCAGGGGAGCTCCGTTCTGTCTGAATACAAAAAAACCATGAAAGAGCATTCATAGACACAAAGACTCCATTTGAAGAGACAGAAGAGATGTCCAAGATGTCAAAGAACTACTTTTATGATTTTTATTTTGAAAAGAGCCAGGTGTTTGATTAAAGACCCAGCTGCTGGCATTTCAAAAGCCACAGAAATGTCCTGACCTATCCAGAAAGTAAAATGAAACGGAGAAGAAGAAAGGATACCAGAGGGGTGACTTTCCTCTTCCTTTATGCCAAGAAAACATACTGGTGTGATGGCTTCTACAAGGTTATTGGAAAAGGTTCAGCTGAAGTGGTGAGGTGGGTGGTAGTACCGTAGGAGGAGACACAGACCTTGTGTCCCTTTCCTGGGACTTTACAGAACCCAGGAACAATTGCACAGAGATACTCAGTGACATTTGACATGAGCTTTTATCACTCCTCAGAGAGTCATAGACATACCTGGGGTACCTGGGGTCACATTTCTCTCTGACAGATGAAATAAGCCTATGACAGCTAGATAGGAGTTGCACAGATTCAGTTTTCCAGGTAGCAACGCCCATGGTGCCAAGATCCTATGGAGTGTTTCATGCATGATAAGAACATGTATGTCTTCTATCACTCCCTGTGCAACAATGTCAGCACCGTGGGCAGGAAATATGGGCAGTTATCTCAGCTGCAAGTCAGAGACATGCTTCAAAGTGGGATGAAGATGGGAAAGCCCATTTCACAGAGGACAGGAATGAAACCCCATAACTTGACTGTTAAAGGGAATCAAGCTCCTGCTCCAGTGCAGTATGATATGGAGGTGCAGTACATGACATAGTTGGGCAATCTTAGCATGCTGCCAGCCACAGCCATCTGGTAGGTATTTTCCTGTCGGACTCTGCTGCTCTTCCAAGCGTTCTCACACAAATTTTTGAAAGTACTGAACTGGCAAATTCTGCTTCCTTGGCTGTTTGTCACTGTCTCCACAGCCATAGCTGTGAGAAGACTGTAACTGCTACAGGATGGGCCCCTATGCTGTAAAGCAGGTACCACTCCCAGGCAGCTGGGATGGGTTGCTTATATGCTGTGAAGGTTTATATCCTTTGCCAGGAAATGTCAATTGGTGCTTGATTAGTTAAACTAAAAATTCAGAAGAAAATTCAGCAAAGGAAATAAAATACTATTTGATGAGTAATTTGAACATCAGTTGTAATAAATTGTACCACATTTAAAATGAAAATTCAGCTTCTTTCATCTATTTGCTATGTCTCAATTTCTCAAGTTTTCACAACTACAGATCTAAAATAAAAACCAACTTAATGCATTAGAAAGTCCAGAGAAAGACTTTAAGCTGAAAATTTAAAATAATTTCACTTAAATTACTTGATTTATAGCTGAGTTCACAGTACTACCTCAATTGCCATTTCTTTTTAAGGTGTATTTGCTATATGCCATTCCAGGAGACCTTTAAAAAGATAAAAATATTTTCATCTGTTCTTTTTCTGTTTCCAGGCAGAATTTAGTGTTTATGCTAAATTGCTGGCAGTTTGGATAAAGTAGGTATGAATTCAAATTGTCATTAGCTTTCAGAATCCTGCCAAAAATTGTGTAAACAACATCATTTAAACATAATATGCTCAAATCCCATTGCTATTCATAAGTGGAGCCACTAGTAGATGGGCCAAAAGTGAGGTAAAGTGTAATCACTGAAGTCAATTGAACTTCGGCTAATTTGCTTTAGATATGATCTGGCCCATTTTTCTCTTTAGCACTGTATTGTATATTGTCCTGCTTTCTTCTCCATGACACTTCTTACACTGGCCTCCAAATTTCTTTGCAAGAAACCCTGAGGTTTTTTCTGCATCCTCTTTGGTCATAATTTCTACAGTAATTGTTAATAGTGTCGGGATAACTCATGATTTTTTTCATCATTAGAAAGCCATGAAAACTACACCCCCATCTCCTCTCCCCTTTCTTTTTTCCTCCCTTTTAAAAGGGATTTAAATACAAGCTGTGGCAAACCCAACCCTGGGCAAATATTAAACAACACACAGTAGAAAAATACAGTGACCTGGGTGGTGTTTGCAGTTTAGGAACTGAAAATATGCGTTCATGCTTTGTGGAAGATTAAGTGCTTGATCCTGTTGTCGTGGTGTCAGTGGGAGTTCTGCCACTATTCAACAAGAGATGGATCAGGTCCCTAAGATACTTGGTGAAATGGCTCAGCCAAGGACTGTAACGTTCAATAACAAAAGTTCACATATACTCTGGCCAAAATAAACTCAAAATAAAAAAACCTGTCTCTGGTGGCTAAGCCAGGTGTAAGACCCTGCTTTGAAACTGGAGCTGTTGTATGTCAATGATTGAGCAGGTCAGTAGAGAGGGCACATTATGACATTTTCCCCAGGAATATTTGATGAAAAGTTCACATTTTGCTACACAGAATAGACTGATCTACAAAGATACTGATAACACAAGAAGGACAGTGGTGAGGACAAGGGACTTAACATGGATCTCGAGTCATGTCCTAGAGACCAGGGCTCCACCTGCAGAGGAAAGCTTGTCTGCCCCTGAACTGTCTCTGCTATGTTGGCAGGAAAGTTTTTTTACCTGACTAATGTTCCTGATGTGATGCCCTATGTATTGATCTGAAAGGAAGTTGTAATGAGGTGGATGTCAGTCTCTTCTCCCAAGTAACAAGTAATAAGACAAGAGGAGACAGACTCAAGTTGCACCAGGGGAGGTTTAGATTAGATATTAGGAAAAAATTTCTTCACTGAAAGTGTTGTCAAGCATTCGAACAGGCTGCCCAGGCAAGCGGTTGCGTCACCATCCCTGGAGTTATTTAAAAGACATGTAGGTGTGGTGCTTAGGTGCATGGTTTAGTGGTGGACTTGGTAATGTTAGGTTAACGATTGGACTCAATGATATTAGCCTCTTTTCCAAAGTAAGTGATTCTATGAATCCATGACCAAACAGCTGTTCTGACTCAAGTTAAGGGGAGGTACAAGGGTAGGAAAGAGCAGCCATAAAGGTTTTGAGGGACAGCTTAAAATGGCTTAGACAGCATTGCCCTCAAAGCTATAGTGAGGACTGGACAACTGAAATGACCCTGAGATGTCTCTCAGTGTATTCCCCCGAACTCCCAAAGTAGGGTTAGTTGTACCAAAACCTTCCAACAGGTGGTTTCAGAAACACCCATGCACAGCTGGTTGAGGCCATCTCCTCATGAGCAAACGGATTAGATCCACAGCCCAGCAGCTCAGGGATGATCTTTTGCAGGGAAAGGCCAAGAGTCTCTAGAGACGATACCTCAAAGGCCAGAGAAAAGCTTGTGCTCACCCTGCTGGGTGACTTTATTTGTTTAGACTTCAAACTGGTTGTTTGCAGACCTGTGTGGTCTATTGCCAAAGGGACGATGAGACATAAAATAAGTTACCTCACAAATTCACATATTTCAGCTCAGCAGCCTACTGCATTTTAATCTACAGCAAACTTTCAAGTGAGAATTTGAAAGCCCCTTCTCTAAGTGCTTGGATCTCAGCTATCACTGTGAGCCGAGATGCCCTGACCTCTGGTCTGTGGTGGGACTTCCATGTCAGTACTGCCAGAGTATTGCGCTTGCCACTGTTCATACCCCTTCATGGACCACAGAGACCATAGGATGAAGCACTCTGCCCGTCTAATCCATAAATCCAGAGCAGAAAACTCTCTGGGGAAGAGGAAGGATTGAAAAGTTGAGAATCAGTCTCTTTTATAGTTATTTTCTGGCTAGTAAACTGGACAAACACTTTTCATTGTATTGTTCCCAAAACAAGCAGAACGTGCAAACACTGAAAAAACAATAGACCATTTTCTTCAGAAACAGTATCCATCTCATAGCTCCCTTCTATCCTGTGCTCCATTTTGACACCAATTCCATGATGCAAACAATTGCTTAAAGTCGTCTCCCCCCATTTTGTGAAAGGTTGCAAAACCAACAGCCGATCTGAACTTCCCTCTTTCTGTTTGTTAGATTCCACCTGGCTTTATGAAATCTCTCAGCCCTATACAGTCAAGAAAGGGCTAAGACCACTTCAGTTTCAGCTGTCCCTTCCTGTTGGCTTTCCTCATCTAAACCGGGGAAAGTCAGATCCTTGTGGGAGATGATTAGCAAGTACCAGCATTTGTAAGGTAATGTCTGCTGTATACAGCAAATTCTCCTGCATTTCCTCGAGACGTTTGTATACTGTACTGTCATTGCTGTGAGGAAAAATGTGTTTGCTGAGAAACCTTGGCTTGCCATTTGAGTTCTCAAATTTCCTTCTCTCTAAGCTCCACACCTCTCAGGAAGAACCCAGCAGAAAGGGGAGCAGCTACATTGTGTGGAGGAGGAACACTATAGAAGTCTGTTATATTTCTTTTAACAAGTGCCATCCATCTCAATAGAGATGGTTGTGTTTTAATATCCCATATTCAAACTCTGTTGGATGTTACCTTGGCCCGTGGCATGTCAGCCATAGCTATAAGAGTATACAGTGTGTCGCCCAATGTCTGGATTGCTTTTTCTCAGTAGGTTTATTTGTATGCCAGCTTTGCTCCCAAATTGACTTGCCATAGGGTCAAGTGTGTACCAGGGGTGAGCAGGAGGAAGCAAGAACAGTTTCTGGCAGGTAATATAAGCTGTAAGTTTGGTTTAGCTTTACCAGGGTCCCCCATTCGTAGGTTAGCCTGCAGTGATGGAGGTTACGACTACGAAAATGCCCAGTGCCTTGGGGACAGATCAGGTTGGCTAACAGGCCTTTTGTAACTCTGCACACTTACATTCCGTATGTGTTTGTGCTGAAAGTTCAGATGCCACAATACTTTGTTGTATGTGAGAGAGCATGTAATGAATGCTTTTAGCAATGTAAAAATACAACAGCAGCCCATCATTAATAAGTAGAGAATGGGGATTTTTCCATCTGTACTTAGCTTTAAGTGAAAGAAGTAACTTAAATGGAAATATAGTTGTTGCACAGGCTACTACATACACTGAATGACAGCTCCTGCTTCTTCTCAACATATGAAAGACTAACTGGTTTCTGTGGGAAGAAGCAAACTGTCAGATTTTGTACAGTACAGCAGAAAGTACTGCATGGATGTTGTTAATGAAGCTAAAGAGCAGAAAGTATAAAAACCTAACCTTGCTCAGAAAAAAAGAACCTGGAATCCTAACGTGTGTAGAAGATAAAAGCGGAAAAATGGTATCATTCTAGTAAAAAATAGAACTTTCTTATGAGCTGGAGAAGTACTGGTTACAGTTTTGTTTCTCATTAAGTACAAGTAGTTTTTTTCATTACTTTTTAAATTTCCTTCTTGAGTTGGAAGCAAAACTGCTTTGTGGCCAAACCAAATTCACAGCACGGTGATTAAGTGTCATAGTGGCCTTGTTGCTAAGCATCCTGTGGGGGAGAACTGACAAGTGTTTTGAGCAATCAAAGATAGGACATGGCTGGCTCAAGAGTATAGAAACAAGTCTTGAACTGTTCCAGTGCTGTATCATGTGAATTCATTTCCAGTGCAGTTGTGCAGCAGTGTGGCTGGGTTGTGAAAGATACCAAGTGCTCTCTCAAGAGGCTGCCTTTAGCAGCAGAAATCCTTCTGAGCTCAGTGTCTAGAAGGAAGAGACCATTAGACATCACTGCCTGTCTGATGAGTGTTTTATAAGGAGGTGAGCAGTGTTGTTCTGGTTACTTGTGGAGAAAGGTCTGCCCAGATGACAGAAGGACCCAGTGCAAGTGATAAAAACGTCTGTTGGTCTTTGCAGGGAGGTCAGGAATGGAAAAGCTCCTAAGGTTCACCCAGAGCTGGGGTGGTTAGGTTGTCGTGGCTGGTGGCACATTGCTAATTGATGCAAATATATGAAGCCTATAACACTGATGCTTCTTTGGACAGCTTTTCATTTTTCACATTTGCCAATTGGATGTTCCTTGAAAATTGCATTTGCTTGGAAAGAAAATATAGTAAATGCTGGTAAAAATTGACAGCAATGTAATAAGGTTTTGTGAAAGGGAATGTAAAGAATTTCAAATAACTGGCTTTTGTAAATCTGAGCCTTTTCCTTCCTTGTAGCTGTCAGCAACTTAGAATAGAGAGAGTGTCTACAGGAACAGGACTTAGGCAGTAAAGCTGTCACAGCAAGGACTTTGGATAGGCAGAAATTATTCTTGTTTATCTCAAACTTAGCGATAAATGCAGAACCTAAAAGAAAAGCACAAACCCTAAAGGACACAGAAAATAGTATCTGCATTTTCCATTCACAAAGGAGAATTACAGGGTTAAAAAAAAAATCCTACTGGAGAGATTCTTGAAGCAAATTGTACTTGTGTCACCTGTAGTTCCTCCTTCCTCCCGTTGAGATGGGGACTTAATGTTCCAGGAATTTTAGGAATGTACCAAAACCCAGTGTCTTTGTCAAGACCTTCTAGAATAAATTTCTCTATTAATTAGGTATAATTATACACATCACTCTGAGCCCACGAGTAGACGTCCAGACTATAACTTGTGCTTAAAGCAAAACACATCCTTGAATACTTATTAAACATGGATCTAAAACTCAAAATGGACCAAAGGAGGAATATCTGGAGAGATGCTGGGGACATCTTTTACATATATTAACCTATTCCCCATGTTTCTGACTTGAAGCTAAATGATTTCGAAGAGTCCAGTGCATTTATGTGGCTCAGTCCATGGTATCAGTGTAGTATTTGCAGTGGCTCTGCTTATCCAACAACCCCAGGTAGTGTGAGGATGGTAGTGAATGTAGGATGGCACTGAATCTTGATAAACTCTACACTCATGAGAGCTAAAAGGGAATAGATGTCTACTTCATGAGAAGCTCTGACATTTTCACATCTTTTTATTTTGAATATTTCATCAAGAACAGCATTTTTGAAAATCTATTGCTTTGGATCTCAGCTTTTTAAATATTATCTCTAAATTTACATTTTGTATCATTTGGTTCATTATTGTACAAGATGTCCCATGCTCCATTTCCATTTTTGATGCACAATTTTACTGTAATTTATGTGTTCCCATGAAAGAAATTTAATCTGTCACATTTTCTTACAAAAAGACGTGATTCCTTAGAAAATCTTTAACTTGCTTTAGACTTTGGCATACAAATGTGATTAATCAAAAAAGCAATCCAAGAGATGGCTCTTTGTAATGCCAGCAAAGCTCTTAAGTGGTGTATGTGTTGCAATTGCAATCAAGCAGAGCAGTAGGATGAGAGGAAATGCCCCCAAGTTGTGCCAGGGGAGGTTTAGGTTGGGTATAGGAAAAGTTTCTTTACCAAAAGGGTTGTAAAGCATTGGAACAGGCTGCCCAAGGAAGTGGCGGAGTCACCATCGCTGGAGGGGTTTAAAAGACATGTGGATGTGGTGCTTAGTGACATGGTTTAGTGGTGACTTGGCAGTGCTGGGTTAATGTTGAACTCTAATGATCTTAAAGGTCTCTTTCAACCAAAGCCAGTTCTTTGATTCTGTGAAATAAAGTGGGAAATAATAAGGGCAATTACTTGTACAAAGTTGAAATCCATTGATTTTCCACTATATGTTTCTTCTTACAGGATCCAGAGCACTTCGGGTTCAGAGAATACAGTCCCCATGGACTTTATATGTTTATGTTTTAAAAACTCTCAAACCCCACCCCCAACAAATGTAACTCCTTTCACATTGTTGTGTTTTGGCTAAAGAGTATGTCTCTGTCAGTGGTGTGGCAAATAGGGCAATTGGAAAATTTCTGGGAAGTCACTTTTAAAAAATGCGTAAAGTGTTTCTAATTTGCCTTGACCTGACAAGCACAGGCATATGAAATCCAGAATTTCACATTAACCTTTGAGAACTGTAAGCTGCTTGGCCAGGAATTGGCTTTGACATGAAAAAACTGCTTGTAGAAAGCCTGAAGTTTATACCAGGTTTAATGCTAGTTGAGTGTGCAGCTTCTTAGCTGCATTTTCCAGCAGAGATGGACTCTAATGATTAAAGTCTGTATTGGTCTCCTCATGTACCAGTGAGAGTGAAAAAGAACAGATGGATTGACTTTTAGCTGATGTCCCTAGACAAAGTGCCTGAGTGCACCAATTCTTTTCTTTCCGCCCAGAAAATTCCTTCTGCAAAGATTTTGGCATCTAAGCATCATTACATGCTGTTTCTTCTTGTTAATTTCTGAGCTCCTCTGTCGTATTTTTTCCTAATTTTTGCTTCTTCTTACATTGGCAAACTAATTATAGTCGGGACCTTTTACTCATGTGTTGCACTGAGCACCTTCCTTTTTTTTTTTTTCAGCAATGATTAACATTTATATCATGCTTATAATAATAAGTTTTATTTCTTTTCTGTTTGCTTGGGGAGAGCATCAGGGAAGGTAATGACAGAATGAAGTAATGTGTTGGTAGGAATACTGTTCGCCTTTCGAAGAAATGCAAAGATAGAGAAATAATACGGAAAATACTTATAAATAAGTAAATAAACCAGCACGCCATCTTTTCCCATTGCTCTTCAAAATTTATTACAAGTCAGTCAAGAAGCTTGTTGCCAAGAAGGAAGTTTCTTGGTTAATTCCTGGGTCAGTACAGAAACAGACCCATCTATTTCTGCAGAAATGATGGCTACAGATGTACAAGCAAGGGTCAGTGAGGTCTACCTACACTGTTTGCTATCTCTGACCAGGGCCAGGGAAAGATCCTTAGGAATCATTTTAACAACAGTGCTTATAATGACTGATGCAGCTCTCGGTATATTCTTACTTCTTTTACAATCTAGAGAGACCCTGGGTCATTCACCCTCTCTGTGTATGGAAGTCATCCATCCTTCTCAGCCATTTCTGTCCATTTTCTAGGACTACTGCTCAGTCTCTGAAAGCACCAGAGAGTCTATTAAAGTCAGTGAAGAGGAACTAGTGAATTCACTCTTTGGATCCAGCTTGCTTTTATGTAATGAAATTGAAAGGTACACTTGATTTTCAGAAAAGGTGATTAACTCCAATCAGGTAGATAAGCGAACCTATTAAATCAACAAACTATTGCATGTCCCCAAGTGCCCCTATGAATCAAGACCTATAATTTAAAAGTTTTTAATTATTACTTTTTACATTTCTGGTTTAGTTAGTCTAGAAAATATACAAATATTAATGACTAGCTAGTCAAGTGCCCATAAAAATGTGTTAATCCCCCTGAGAATGATAAATCTTCTTTAAATTAATAGAGGCTTCCAACCAAGGATCACATGTTCTGGAGACCTTTTGATAAATGTTCTTCCTATTATTTCCAATAAACTTTGATACATGAAACTGGGTAATTTATTCCCAGTAATTTATCTTGTTCTCCTGAGTATCAGCTCCTCTCCATATTTTCTTCCTAGAGAAACACAGTGGAGGTTAGATCAGCATCAGTAACAACAGGCATAATGAAAATCAACTGGAAGATACCATGTCAATTCAAATTAATAACATGGCAGCTGCTTGGTTAGATTAGAACAACAATGGTAAAGAAACACACATTGTGTCTTTTGTACTATGGAAATTCTGTACATCTCTACTATGAATAATTTCATTTTGCCTATAATTCACACAATGCTTCACTAGTGAACTATATTGCCATGGGGAGGACTGGGTCAAATGTTGTACGTGCTCTACATAGCAGGAACAAAAAGAGCAAGTTCTGGATGCATGGATTTCACTTGGGATTTCTGCTGCATGAAACATGGATTAGAAAGCTATTCAGGGCAGAGATAAATCTGTCTTTATTGTTTAGGTAGGTTTTCAGAAGTTCGTAGCTTTTTGCATGATGTTATTCATCCATTACCCTGGTTTGAGTCAGAACAGAACTCATTCTGTTCAGAAATTTCACTTTTCAGCTCAGTCTCTTCTAACTAACTGCACTTTCTGAAGGTAACGGCATATTTTTGCAGACAGTGTCTGCTTCAAGAAGTGACAACGCTATCAGAGATTGGTTGGCAGAAAGACTCTTGCTTTTACTTTCTTCTGTGAAGGCCAAGGTCACTGCTAAATCCTGTGTACAATGGTGGGGGTGCAGTAAGTTAGAGGCCACACCTGCGGGGAGGAACGGACAGGACAGGTGACCCTACACTGACCAACAAGGTGTCCATCCCATAGACGTCATATTCAGTACAAAGCTGAGGGATCACAAGTGTCAAACTCTCTTCCTCAATAGCTGGTGTCCGAGGAGGACTCTGCCTGTCAACCCCAATCTGTGCATTCCTGAATCCAGTTCTGGAATCCAGCTCCTGAATCTGGTTCCCATCTGCCACTGAGTCCAACCCAAGCCTTCCCCAGTGTCTGTCCCACAGCATCAGTGGTGACAGTGATGTGATTGTCATCAAGGGGTTTGGGTTTGGTATTGGTTTTGTATATATATAATTTTATTATTATTAATTTCATTAAAGTGGTTTTCATTTTCTTTTCCAATCCACAAGTCTCTCTTCCTTATTATTTCCTTTTTCTTCCCCTTTGGGAAGGGAGAGGTGTTAATAGAGAGCATCTGTCAATTGCTTAGTGGCCAGCCCAGCCCTAGCTGATGACATCCATCCATCCATCCATCCATCCATCCATCCATCCATCCATCCATCTGCTTGCTAATTAAAGAAAATTTTCTAGCTAGAATTACGTTCAGTTCAGAGATTTTATAGTATTTCTCATCTGCATATTATTTTGCAGTTTGTATAAAATTAATTGTGTTCATTCAGTCCCAATAAATAAGGGGGACTAAAATCCAGATTCGTACCTTTTTTTTTTTTTTTTTTATTTTGCAAGTGATCAGGAATCTGCACTAGCCAACTCACACATCAGTCTTCTGCCGTACTTTTCCAGTAGCGGAGCTTCCTCCTTCACAAAATATGGTCTATCAGAAAAAACCCCAGTGTACTACCTCACTGTAGGAAATAGAAATCTAGGTGAGATACAAGGAGAAATCACTCCGGTGACAGGTGATGCAGGCATGATCATAAATAGAGGAATGGGGCATTTCCAAAGGAGATGTCACCCCTGAATAGACAGAAGTAGAAATGAAAAGATGAGCTTCAAGGCTCTATAGCTGGAACACTGTGTAGTGCTCATTTGTAAGAGGGGATTTGAGGGTATATCTTGAAGGCTGAGGACAGCGTATGCTTTTTGGAGGTCACCTTTTAGGCAAGGAAATTCTCTGGAATAAAGAGCTTTAAAATGCAGTCCTGTAGGACTGTAAGAAACTGTATGATACAATATAAACCACCTTGTTTCTTTTTACAAAGTTAATGGGATGATTTTAAGGGAATTTTCCTTCTAAGTAATAAATTTCTGTCGCCGGTCGGCTGAGGCAAGCCGAGCACGGGGACGAGTCCTTCCCTATCCCTGAACCCCTCTCCTCCGGGAGAGAAAAGGGTTCAAAAGCAGAGATACGAGAAGGAAAAAAAAATAAAAGATTTGTGAGACCTCTGAACGTTTGGAAAACTGAAACAAAACTTTATTAAAACTAGAACAATATATATAACATGCAGGGAAAAACCAATGCAAAATCTGAGAATCTGTGCAGGATGGAAAGGTGAGGGTTTTAAACACAAGAACAAAGACAAAGGGGGACGGGGCCACGTGCAGTCTAGAAAAATGGCACCGGCCACGTGTGCGCTTCCGTGGAGCGAACAAAGAAACCGCGGCTGTTATGAACGCCGGGCTGTAATATGCAGAAAAACGCTGTCCCTACCGCTTTCTCGTTGAAGCAGAGAAGAAATCAAAGCAGCAGAAAAACCTCCAGGCGAGCCGTCTGTCCCAGGCAGCGTGGCGGGGGCTGCCCCGGTGCACGGTCCACTCCGGCAGCCTGCAAAGTCCCCAGAGCCGAGCTGCAGGGTTTGGAGAAGCCTTTTTCCCGGAACGAAGCTGAAGTCCCGCAGTGACTCCCGCAAAGCGGAGCCGGGGGGTGTCCGGAGAAACTGAGAAACCGCGAACGAGCCGAGAAAAAACCCCCGAAGCCGTCCGGAGAAGCAGCCCTGCAAGTCCCGACTGGCCCGGAAGTCCCGAGCCCCGGAAGTCCCCGAGCCGCCTGAGCCCGCAGCTTCTTAAAGGGGCAGTGCCCGCGAGAGAAACTTTCTATCCAATGAGATGGGCGAATCATAACATGGAAGGGAATAATTCAATTAATCAGTTTACACCAAAAGCCTTCGGGCAGGTTTTTTTTCTTCAACCTGTCACATTCCACCCCTTTATTCCATACCATGTACGTTATGCGCATCTCATTTACATTGTATTATACAGAAATTAACAGCATGAGACTCTGGTTCAGGGTGTTTCAGCCAGGGTTAACTTCCCCTGTGGTACACAGTGGACTTCACCATCCTCTTGCATTACCCACCAGGTGTGTCCAGGGCCTTGGGCTGAGACAACACCACGGATGGGTCTGTCTGGGGTTGCAGCAGGGGAAACCCAGACAGCTTTTCCCAGCAGATTACTTTCACATACCACAGGAACTCTATCCCCCTCTATGATATGTAAAAGGTCTGATTGGGCAGGGCCGGCTCGATTGATTGATCCCCTCGTGTTCACTTGCCAGGTGGCTTCTGCCAGATGTTTATCCCAGTTTCTGAAAGTTCCACCACCCAATGCTTTCAGGGCGGTTTTCAGCAAGCCATTATAGCGTTCTATTTTACCGGAGGCTGGTGCATGGTATGGAATGTGATAAATCCATTCGATACCATGTTCTTTGGCCCAATTGGCCACCAGATTGTTTTTGAAATGAGTCCCATTATCAGACTCAATTCTTCCTGGAGTGCCATGCCGCCACAAAATCTGCCTTTCAAGGCCCAGAATAGTATTACGGGCAGTGGCATGAGGCACGGAATAGGTTTCAAGCCATCCGGTGCTTGCTTCCACCATTGTCAAAACATAACACTTACCCTGGCGAGTTCGAGGGAGAGTGATGTAATCAATCTGCCAGGCCTCTCCGTACTTGTACTTCGACCACCGTCCACTGTACCATAAGGGTTTTAACCTTTTGGCCTGTTTAATTGCAGCACAAATCTTACAGTCATGGATAACCTGGGTAATTGCATCCATGGTTAAATCCACCCCTCGGTCACGAGCCCATCGATAGGTAGCATCTCTTCCCTGGTGACCGGAAGAGTCATGGGCCCACCGAGCAAGGAATAGTTCACCTTTGTGTTCCCAGTCCAGATCTATCTGGAACACTCTGGCTGCTTTGTCCACTTGGTGGTTATTTTTATGCTCCTCAGTGGCTCTGCTTTTTGGGACATGGGCATCTACATGCCTTACCTTTACAGCTAACCTTTTCAGGCGGGCAGCAATATCTTGCCACAGAGTGGCAGCCCAAATAGGCTTACCTTTACGCTGCCAATTGTCTTTCTGCCACCTCTCCAGCCAACCCCACAAGGCATTTGCCACCATCCAGGAGTCTGTGTACAGGTACAGTCTTGGCCAGTTCTCCCTTTCAGCAATGTCCATGGCCAGCTGGATGGCTTTGACCTCTGCAAATTGACTCGATTCACCTTCTCCTTCCACTGCTTCTGCAACTTGGCGCATAGGACTCCATACGGCAGCTTTCCACTTCCGTTGGTTTCCTATGAGGCGGCAGGATCCATCGGTGAAGAGAGCATATTTCTTCTCCTGGTCTGAGAGGTCTTTATATGGGGGTGCTTCATCGGTACGAGTGACTATCTCGTTCGGTGGCATCCCAAAATCTTCTCCTGCAGGCCAGTCTGTAATAGCTTCCACAATTCCTGGGCGACCAGAGTTACCTATCCTAGCTCTCTGTACAATCAGGGCGGTCCACTTACTCCAGGTAGCATCTGTGACATGGTGGGTAGATGCTATCTTCCCTTTGAACATCCAGCCTAGGACTGGCAGTCGGGGGACTAGGAGGAGCTGTGCTTCAGTGCCAATTACTTCTGAGGCAGCTCGAACTCCCTCATAGGCAGCCAATATCTCCTGCTCAGTGGGAGTATAATTGGCCTCTGAGCCTTTATATCCACGACTCCAAAATCCTAGGGGACGACCACGGGTTTCTCCTGGTGCCTTCTGCCAAAGGCTCCAGGTAGGACCACAGTCCCCAGCTGAAGTGTACAGAATGTTCTTAATCTCTGGTCCTGTTCGCACAGGTCCCAGGGCCATAGCATGTGCTATTTCCCTTTTGATTAAGTCAAAGGCATGTTGTTGGTCAGAGCCCCATGTGAAATCATTTTTCTTCCGGGTAACAGTATAGAGAGGTTTAACAATCTGACTATACCCAGGAATGTGCATTCTCCAGAAGCCTATGACTCCCAAGAAAGACTGTGTTTCTTTCTTGTTGGTAGGCGGAGACATAGCTGTGATCTTGTTGATCACATCTGTAGGGATGTGGCGGCGTCCATCCTGCCACTTAACCCCCAGGAACTGAATCTCTCGGGCAGGTCCTTTGACCTTACTTCTCTTGATGGAGAAACCAGCATCCACCAAAATGCGGATTATCTTCCTACCTTTCTCATAGACTTCTTCTGCGGTATCACCCCATACGATGATGTCATCGATGTACTGAAGATGTTCAGGAGCACCACCTTTCTCCAGGGTAGCCTGGATCAGTCCATGGCAGATGGTCGGGCTGTGCTTCCACCCCTGGGGCAATCGATTCCAGGTATACTGGATACCCCTCCAGGTGAAGGCAAACTGTGGCCTACACTCTGGTGCTATGGGAATAGAAAAGAAAGCGTTAGCAATGTCTATCGTGGCATACCACTTTGCTGCCTTGGACTCCAGTTCGTACTGAAGCTCCAAGATATCAGGAAGAGCAGCACTCATCGGTGGTGTCACTTCATTCAGCCCACGATAGTCCACTGTCAGTCTCCATTCCCCGTTGGTCTTCTGCACAGGCCATATAGGACTGTTGAAAGGTGAGCGAGCTCTACTGATGACATCTCGTCTCTCCAACTCTCGAATCATTTTCTCTAAGGGGCGCAGAGAGTCTCGGTTGGTGCGGTATTGCCGGCGGTGAACTGTAGAGGATGCAGTAGGCAGCTTTTGATCTTCCACCTTCATTCTGCTAACGACAAAAGGGTCATCCGAAAGTTCGGCCGATGTGGACAACCGGATAATGTAATCGGCTCCCACGGTTGCTATCCCAAAGGCCCATTTATAACCTTTCGGGTCCTTAAAATACCCTTTCCGGAGGAAGTCTATGCCTAAAATGCATGGAGCATCTGGGCCAGTCACAATTCTGTGAGTTTCCCAGTTATGCCCAGTGAGGCTGACCTCAGCTTCTACTAAGGTAAGCTCTTGTGATCCTCCTGTCACACCCGAGATCATGATAGTCTCAGTTCCTTGGTGATCCGATGGTAGCAAGGTACACTGGGCGCCTGTATCTACCAGGGCCTTGTACCTCTGTGGTTCTAATGTGCCAGGCCATCGAATCCACACAGTCCAGTATACTCTGTTATCCCTTTCCTCCACCTGACTAGAGGCAGGGCCCCTCTAATGCCTAGGGTGTGGTCCACAGTCAGTGGAAGGGTCTATCCGGCTTGTGGTACCTTCATCATAGGAGTTGCTCCTTGGGCTGCAGCACTGTTCACCGAAGACTGGAGCGACAACTCTTCGATTGCAGTCGTCATGTTGGTGTGGTCTGCTCTGCAGCTCATGTGCTGGTACCCTGTGGTTAGCGGCAGGTCGTTGTTCCCATCTCCTCGTGTCTTCACGACCTCTCGAGCAGCACTGGCGGTCACATCGTGGCCTGTCCTGTCTGTTGCGCCTTGCTCTGGGAGGACGATTTCTCCTAACAGCTGACACGTGGGTATACACAGGAGAGGAAACGGTTCTTTGTTCTAACCTATTAATAGAGTCCAATATCTTCTCTGTCATTTTGTCTGTCACTTTCTCCACTGCTGCAATGAAGGCAGAGGTATGGGAAAGACTGTCTTCATACTGGCGAATCCTGTTAGACACCTGTTCTATGGTGAGTGGCCGATTTTCACCCTCTCTTTCCCACAGCATTGTGGCCAATGTATGGGCATATGACTGGGGTGCACTCTGCACAAATTTGCGCAGCAAGGGCTCGTTACTGTGCACCTGGTCCGGGTTGACATTAACATTCCAGTCACCATAGATGACCTCTTTCATAGCCAGCTCTCTCAGGTAGTTAGTACCTTTGCTCAGGACAGTCCATTTAGTAGGGCGGCATTCTATGTCATCTCTGAAAGGGTATCTGCTCTTCACAGCAGTCAGAAGCCGTTTCCAGAGACTGCACTGTTTTGCCTTTTTGCCCATTGCCCTATCAATAGCACCTTCCCGGGCCACATTTCCTAACTGTCTGGCTTCTTTGCTAGTTAAATCAATGTTATCAGCCCCATTGTCCCAGCAGCGAAGCAACCATATCATTAGTGACTCACCATCATGCCTGCTAAATTCCTTTCTAATGCTTCTCAGGTCCTTCCTGGACTGAGGCTGGGTGTTTACCTCTTGGTCTGATGACTCATCCCGTGAGGAGGATCCTTGGGAGGGCTGTGCTGGTGGAGTCGCTGAGGCAGTATTCCCTGAAGGCTTTCCTGGACGCTTTTGAGAGGTGCTTGGTCCTGCATCGTCATCAGAGCTATCTGTTGCATAATTAGTCTTTTTCTGGTGTTTAGCACCAGAGGGCTTATTTTTCTTTTTCACAGGGGCAACCTGTGCTTGTTTGGGTGGAGAGATGGCAGCAGCTGATTTGGTGGCTGTAGTGCCCATGTGATACTTATTCTTGATAATTATCCACCCCTGGACCATGTTACAGATAACTGATAACAAAGTTATCAAGTACAGAAAAATAATACCATTTGCCGAATATCCAGTTTCAATTGCCATTGATCCAGTACCAAATGGAGAAGTGTTATTTCCCATCATCCATTTGCTAGACGAATCATAAGCAGCCACTATCATGTACTGTGCAAAATACACTGGGAGCATTATAAACTGACTGAGTACAGACCAAAACACCGAAATTACACACGCCAGGGTGAACACCTTCTTTGCTAAGTGCCCCAGACCAGCAAACCATAAACCAGTACCAATTAGAAACAGGTAATTTGACATCACAGTTGGTGTGCCAGGCACCAGATCATAAAGCATTTTTAAACCGTACTGCTTAAGAGCTTCAAACAAAAGCTCGCTTAGCACCATCCTGGAAAAACCTTGTTTGTTTCAGTTTCCAAACTTTAATGAAAATATGAATTATTAAATTATTCAGAAGCCCACCCAGGGACGCCAATTATGTCGCCGGTCGGCTGAGGCAAGCCGAGCACGGGGACGAGTCCTTCCCTATCCCTGAACCCCTCTCCTCCGGGAGAGAAAAGGGTTCAAAAGCAGAGATACGAGAAGGAAAAAAAAATAAAAGATTTGTGAGACCTCTGAACGTTTGGAAAACTGAAACAAAACTTTATTAAAACTAGAACAATATATATAACATGCAGGGAAAAACCAATGCAAAATCTGAGAATCTGTGCAGGATGGAAAGGTGAGGGTTTTAAACACAAGAACAAAGACAAAGGGGGACGGGGCCACGTGCAGTCTAGAAAAATGGCACCGGCCACGTGTGCGCTTCCGTGGAGCGAACAAAGAAACCGCGGCTGTTATGAACGCCGGGCTGTAATATGCAGAAAAACGCTGTCCCTACCGCTTTCTCGTTGAAGCAGAGAAGAAATCAAAGCAGCAGAAAAACCTCCAGGCGAGCCGTCTGTCCCAGGCAGCGTGGCGGGGGCTGCCCCGGTGCACGGTCCACTCCGGCAGCCTGCAAAGTCCCCAGAGCCGAGCTGCAGGGTTTGGAGAAGCCTTTTTCCCGGAACGAAGCTGAAGTCCCGCAGTGACTCCCGCAAAGCGGAGCCGGGGGGTGTCCGGAGAAACTGAGAAACCGCGAACGAGCCGAGAAAAAACCCCCGAAGCCGTCCGGAGAAGCAGCCCTGCAAGTCCCGACTGGCCCGGAAGTCCCGAGCCCCGGAAGTCCCCGAGCCGCCTGAGCCCGCAGCTTCTTAAAGGGGCAGTGCCCGCGAGAGAAACTTTCTATCCAATGAGATGGGCGAATCATAACATGGAAGGGAATAATTCAATTAATCAGTTTACACCAAAAGCCTTCGGGCAGGTTTTTTTCTTCAACCTGTCACAATTTCTTTAGGGATTAACAATTTTTTTTTTTTTTGCTTAGGTAGAACATTTATTCCCCAATGATTAACTGCTTTGATCGTTAGAATAAGCTGCCAATACAGTGCTATCACATTCTCTATCATTTATTCAAGGTTGTTGAAAGAAGACTAAACATCTTATGAATATTAAGTATTCAGACATGCTTTTTTTACTACCTTCAAACTATTTTGATTAAGGAAAAGTGCGGAAACAATGACCTTACTCTAGTCAGTCATTCTGCATTACATGCCGTGTAATGCAGATCTCACCGTTGTTCTTTCAGCTCTGGTGCAAAACCCCAGGGAAATGGAAATGGATGATGTGGGGGTCATTTGTAACACAAGGGGTCTTTTGCTGACTCCTTCACAGGGGAGTGTCATCAGGTCAGTCTATCAGCAAAGAGGAGCGTAAAGAAGAGGAATATGTCTGGGCTGCTCTGAATCAACCCCATTAGGTAATGTGTTTGCTGAGACAACGGCCACAGAAAAGCACAGCCACCTGGAAAGGCCAGTGCAGGGACAGACCCAGGATGTTCCACCCTGCTTTTATCCACAGCCTGTATTTGCTGGGGAGAATGGATATTGTGTTCAGTTGCAGCTGGAAGGGGACAATTTATGCAAGTAAAAATGTTCCTTTCAAAGTATAATAGATCAATAATCTATTGTCAGCTAATGAGCTATACGCAATGAAAGCTGTGTGGTGAAATCCATCTGCAAACCACTCCTACAGCATGTGCTTATGTTTATATATATTTACATATATAGTATTCCATCTTCCTTTCACTGCATATCATGCAGTGATCTTTTCTCCAGCATCTGCCTTCTGCCCAAATATTTCCAGTATGGTGAGAAATGCATAAGATGAAGAACAGCTCCACTGTGGACTCTGAACAAGAAAGGTTGTGCAACTTAATTTATATGCCTTAAATCATAGTTTGTAAAGTAGCTACCCTCAGAGCAATGGTTGGTTGTCACAGAGTAAGAGATGAGAATGGCTTATCGAAGTGTCACCTGCTGCGGCACAACAGAGGGTGCTGTGGGGCTCAAATGCGTCAGACCCCAGTGCGACAGTCCTTGGTAGGAAGTGCTGTGCTGTAGATTTGCCAGTGTTCCAAACCATTTTCAGACACAGCTATATTGGAACAGTGATGTAAAGCCGTGTTGACTACTGTGCAGATGCAGAAGGGACATGGTTTGGCTCATATCTGAGCCAATATTGTACTGTTTCCAAAGTGCTTTGGAACACTTTAGGACAGCATGTGTCTATTATTATACAAGTTAAATTTCCATACAATATCATTGGGACATTATGAATAGGACTTGAGACAATAAAACAATCATTGGCTGCTGCAATTTCTTACTGTAGTTAATAATTAATCCTTGAAAAAAGGTGACTCCAGATTTTTTTTTTTTTTTTGTCATCTATCAAAGTAGCTCTGGCACCATTTCATCTCTCTGCAAAAACTTGGGAAAACAGGATCTTGGGATGGGAATTTATGCTGTTTCATATTGATAGTGCATTGCCAGGTCGATTGAATTTCTTAATGGAAGTACATGGTTATTTTCTTGATAATACTATGCGTTCATGGGGACACATTTGTTCTTTTGGAGGGTTGATTTTTAAAGTCTGGATTATTCCTTGCTCTGATGTACAGCATGTTCCCCAGCAGTGAGCTGAAGGTAAGCCACTGGTGCTGTACACCTTGTCCTGGCTGCTCTTGCAACTGCTCTTTTGGGGCGGTTGAAGTGCAACGCTGCACTCAGCGAGGAGATCCTGGACTGGCAGGGTGCATTAGCTTGGTGCAGCTGTTTACAAAAGTTGTGCTCCCTCCTATGCCCCTCCTCCCAGACTTCACTGAAAACAGCCTTTCACGCCATGAGGAGGGGTCTGGGTTGGCAGCAATCTTTTCCTCACTCCTGTTGGCAGAAATGGTGCCATTGCTGCCATGTGGCTTCCCATCATGGCTTGGCCTGTCAGGTGCCCCTTCCAGAACTCAAGTTACTGGTGAACAATAAAGTGACCAAATCTGGGATTTTTGGACTTATTTTATAACAATTTATCCCATTTTTTATTTCTAGCTTTGATTTGTTCCTACAAACTTTCTCCTCTAGACTTCACCCCACAAAATTGATATAATGGCATTGCTTCAAAGCATGTCGTTTGCTCGGTAACAGTCCCAATTACTTGGGGTTGGTGACATTGGCCTTTTAAAATGCGCTAGCTACAGGAAGTACCATGACCCCAATTACTACAGGTATGCTCATGGATCAAAGAACCTTCAGTCAGGCTTCTCCTGGCTAATCATTAACCAGGAGAAAAACTGTGGAGCTGCCACTGATTTTTTTTGAGTTACTCTAATGGGATGACCATATGGCATGTACCTTGCTCCTTTCATCCTTAGAAGATCTCCAAAATATTAGTTGGTTAAACCTGACAGGACTTCTGGAATGATCAGCCTAGCAGAACTTGAGCTCAAAAATACTTTGAGGTACAACATTTGTCGCATTTTCCCCATCCTTCTTGGTTGTTCCACTAGCACTAATGAACGAAAAGCAATTTTTGCATACCTAATTCATGGGAAGTTTTAGACACCTGACACTGCAGCTAAGTGTGGACAAAGGAAGAACCACAAATTAGTTCTTGTTTCAGCTATGGTCTTTACAACAGCTTTCTAGATATCTCTCAATATTGAGAGGGGGAGGGAGAGAAAGGCATGTTTAAAGGGGAGTGAGATGAAGAACTTCTCCTAAGTCTGAGTCCTTTCTGCCCCTCTGATAGTCTTCTGAGGACATAAGCTCAAAGGGAACTTGAATTCCCAGGACCTTTTACATGAGCTGTCCCTAAGAGTTCAAGGTGAATAGAGGTTACTTTAGGGTACAAGCAGTTGGAGTGCTGCCTTGGTATAAGCACAGATTATTGTACATGACGTTCAAGGCAACAGATCCTCAACCGAATTTTTGGTGGGATTTCCAGAGTGCTGGGTATTTCTGTAAAGGGCAGGGGGGAGTGGGTGTGGGTGGGGAGCTTTCTGATGTGATCACCTAACATTTTTCACAGGAGCAGATAACCCTTGCTGTATTTGTAGTCAGATCCTATTTTGTATTACCAGGAAATGCATTCCTTTACCTACACAGTAAATTAAAAAACCGTAGCTACCTCTACAGAGTCATTTATATAAGCACAACAAATTGTGATTGTCAGGAAGCCTTGCATTAAAACCTTCATTCCCGATTAGACGATGGCATGCTGAGTACTTCAACACACTTTACACTTCAAATCAAGCTATTATTAGGGCATGTGTCTGTTCACGCTTTCACTTAATGAGAGATGTTCTTTAGAGATGCAACAATGATGCACCCAATATAAACTTTCAGCAAAAAGTGTGATTTTGTTAGGCATCACCTTGCAAAATAAAAAGGTGAATCCTGCTTTTGCAAAGCTTGAATAACACTGAGTACATCATTGCTGTGAATCTGGATATTGCTTTTCCCTTTGGCATAACTTTGTAACTCCCACATGGAACTTGACCCATGTTGCATCTCTGTTGGGTTAATGTAACGCTGCAATACACGTGGAATATACGCTCATTTTGACCAGAGGATCTAGCCTTTGGGATACTAGAAGGAGCATACCACAGAATCATAGAACAGTTTGGATTGGAAGGGTCTTTAAAGGTCATCTAGTTTGAATCCCCTGCAGTGAGCAGGGACATCCTCAACTAGGTCTGGTTGCTCAGAGCCCTATTCAACCTGACCTTGAATCTTTGAAGGGATGGGGCATCTACCACCTCTCTGGGCAATGTATTCCTGTATTTCACCACCCTAATCATAAAAAATTTCTTTCTTCTTATGGTTTAGGGAGAAGGACCAGGAAATATGTGTTCCTAGGGCTGGAAAGCCTGTAGGATTTGCTCTTCTCCTGTCTTAGTTCTGGGAAAAAAAATACATTCTAAGGAGCTTTCCCAAAATGATCAGGGAAGCTAGGTTTCAGGAGGGCACTGTAAACAACAGTGCATGAAGACGGGACTGCTCCTGAGAGATGGGTTGACAAAAGCAGCCAGAACTCTCTGGAGACAACTCACATGTGGCCACAGGGGAGCCATCATCCAGGCTGGACTGAGCTTTCTCTGCAGTAGCCCTGGGAATGACCAGGCCTCAGTTTGCTGCAGTGGGCATTGATTTCAGGATCTTTTCAGTGAGCTTCAAAGCACTGTGCAGATGTACTGGAAATTACCCAGTATGAAAACCACTTTTTCCTAGGGCTCTCAGTACGTTTTATGAGCATTCACTACAGCAAGGTCTGCTCTCACCCCCATGAAACCAGAGCCCTGCAGCCATCTATGACGTTACATTTCTCTACAAAGAGTATCATCTGTTCTGTTTGTTGGTGGTAACGTTCACTACCCGTGCACTATGCTGGGTGGAGCATTTTACCTTGTTTCTCCAATCTCCACATCTGTGGAGGTATCGCTTACATGATAGCTAGCATATTGATTATGTGATAGCTGGCAAAATCACAGAGAGTTAAGGAATGAGGAAGTTAAAGGAACAGTACTTTGGTTTCTTGTATTCCTTAATTTGAAGTAGTTTTAAATTTTTAAAAAATGCAGGGTCCAAAAATGCGTGAACTGAATCTACATCCTACCATGACTAATGTTTTATAAATACTTAGATGGAGACAGACAGACTGAAAAGTTCCTGGAGTCAAACCTACAACTATTAAGCTAATTCTTTTACGTGCTCTAGGATCTTCATTGAACATGATGTAGTTAAGGGAAAAACACACTGTCTCTTCACTGTAGATAGAAAAGATAATGCTGTATAAATAAATGAGAAATAATTTATAATATTTACTTTAAATAATACGTATCTACAGACATTCATTCAGATAATGCTTATAAAAAAATGAGCTTTTTTTCTTTTTTTCACTGCAGCTTGTTCTTCAGCCATGACTTATTCAATTTTATGTCACTCGTATTTGAAGGCACATTTATTCTGAGTCTTTTGCAACACCATTTGTTTTACATTTGAAATGTCAGTGGTAACAGAGATGTCTTCTGTGAAATGTCAGCAAAACAAAATCCAGGGAGCCATCAGGATGGTAAGATCCTAAAGTGAGACTGGACTGTGCAGATTCCTGTTGGGTTAGTAACTTTTGCTGTAGCACCTGATATGTATGGGGACACCTGTACTAGAGAGGGTCACAATTATTGCTAAGGACCACTATTCGTCAGCACAGCCTCTTCCTTGTGATGTGATTTTAAGCACATGGTGCCTCAAGGGGAGTTAGTGTGGAGGAGACTGACCTCTGGCTGCCTCCTGCTTCTGGGTAAATCTGTGTTTGCTTGTTTCAGGCCTCAGTGGTCCAAAGATGCAGACTGACAATGTGCAAAATTTAATTAACTTGCAAGGCAGTGAGACGAGTCCCCCAGGCCAAACTGCAGATCTGCAAATCCTGGTGTAATCTAGAGGTGAATAATGAAATAGTAGAAAAGGAGAACAGAGGGAACAGCACTGACGGTGCCCGTTACTGCTTGCTGAGGCTCCTCCAAGCGCCCAATGAAATACCCAGCAACACAGCCTTGGTCTTTGGAGAGTGGGGATACTCCAGAGCCAGCTTCTCCAGACCTTCCTCTGTGCAGGAGGTGTGCTGACATTGTCACAACCACAGCCTGAAGGAAAAAAGCTGACACTAGGAAGAAAAATTTTCTCCTCTTCGGAGTGTTCAAGGTTGCAGCAGAGTAACTGCTGCCTAGCCGAGTTTGTACGCTCTGCTCTGCTGCTTCGAAGAGGCAGGACTGTGAGGGCAGTAAATGTGTCAGTTTTACAGCATTTTGAATGTGTTATCCAAAGATCTGACCATGTGGGTTACTTAGTACTTACGTTGCCGATTAACTCCATTTTGATATTGATGACTGGCTCTGTTGTGAGAATTCTCTATGCTTTAAGAAAGATAAACACAAATAGTCTGCACTTTGCAGGCTCTGTCAGCTTCAATCCATCAAAGTCCTGTGTAAGCTTGAGGATTTGAACTGCGTACTAAAATCTGAGGGAATATATGATCATACATGCTCTGAAAAGCAACACTCTGGGACTCACACTGCTGCACACAATTCCAGCTTGTGTAATGTTGTCTTTTCCACTCAGTGTGTAATAAATGATAACAGAGCAAATCACTGAGAGATAACATAGCTTGACAGAAGTGTGCAGACATAACCAAATTAAGACACTGTGCACCCTTAAGTTTTCAGGCTACCTTGGCAACACTAGTGAACTTTTAATAGCTGAGAAGTCTAGAACAGTTTAAGCTTTTCTTTTCTAAACAAACTTTGAATAACCTTTACTCAAACTAAACACAGTCTCTTACCTCTTCTTACTTTCACGGTAGATTTTTTTTTCCTGGGCTGGACTCAATAAAGAATTATTTCCTCTGATTCATGGGTACAGAATACTTCCTCAAGTTTTTTTCAGTTTGACACCGAAAATGAACCCACACGGTGGAAATTCAGGCTGAGTCAGCCTTCACATCAGTTTCTGTGAAAAAATCATTCTTATTTCCAATTATACAAAGCAGTGGCTGCTAAAGTATTGATGCTTCTAAGCTACAGACATCAGAAATTAGTTACTGAGGCAAATTGCCTTGCTGTGCTTCCATTTTCAAATGTAATTCCACTGAAGGGACACTTGATTTTCTCATTAAGTCCTTTTTTCAAAGGGCACATCAACATGGAGAACTTGCTTGGACATGCAGTTCTGTTGCACAGTTCAGTTTTATGGGGGAGGAATTAAAGCACTCAAAATATTTCGACACTTTCTGAGACCACTATTTGACCTCTCTCTGAACAGGACTTCTGCAAGGGTCTTGGCTTAACAAGACGAGTTGTTGGACCTTGTCAAACACAGATTTTTTGGTTCCAGTAACGAGCACAGGATCAGTATGGAGAAGTGCTGTGATTATGGGCAGGGTTTGTGGATGAACTGCCCCAAAGCCAGCCCAGACAGACTGTTTCTGGTGCATCTAGAACATATCAGGTGGGAAATCAGTGAGGGATCTGTAGGTAGAGCCCATAAATTACTTTGTTTAGCCTTATTCTTGTGCTTCTAGCTTCCTGAGTTAGATACTTAATTGTATGTAAAATGTGTTAGGAAAAAATTACAAATCAACAGCCTTATTGGGCAACTACCATAACAGGTAGAGATACTGAGCAGACTAGTGTGGACTCAGTGTTATCTGCCAGCAGCTCAGATGTCTATGTGTGGCTAAAAAGAAGCCCACACGCTACTCAGCATGTGTAGCTCCTTGAAGGGAATTGTCTGAACTAAATGTATTTTCATAGCTGAAATGCAGTGAACAAGGGAGAGCTCTTCTCATCCGCTGTCCTTATCCAGGAATGAAAAGTCACCTGCACTCAGATTCAACATCTCACCCTGCCTGCTCTAACTACACCCAGGGTTTGAGCTCAGCTCTTGATGAGAGCAGTAAGGAATGGGACAGCTTTGGTGAGGTGTCCAAAATGGGAGTCCTGCTCGGAGATAGTCCCCTAGGCCCTGAAGGATGCCTGGACAGGAATGTGCTGGTTCTGCTGATCCTGTTCAGGAGCTCGCATGCCCTGCATAAGCATTTAGAGAAGTTAAAGATCTTCATTTCTGAAGACTTTGAACAAATGAGAATGAGAAATCTCTGGGTTAGGCAGCACTTCAGAGATGTCTTGGAGGACCCAAGTGCTTACATTTCTCTGTACATCCAGCCCTAGGTCACACGCTTTGTTCAACAGCTGTTCTCACATGTAATAACTTCACCAGTGTAATGAGATGTGTACATGTATTGCATGGACATAAATGAACACAAAGTGCACCTGCACTTCCTCATTGCGCTTACCCAGACAAATAACATCCTCACACTTGCAAACCATTCAGAGCTGCCTAGATGGCTACTTTGCGCACAGTTACCGTGCCCGTTGCCTCCATGTGCAGGGTTTGTGTATATGATTGGAATGCTGTTCTTCCAGAGGTGGCTAATGAAGTAGTGAAACCTAAATTCCCATCAGCATTTTTGGAAAAATAAGTGCTAGTCATCTGGGGTCCCCATAATGGCAGCTCCATGGATTTGTTCATCACATCCTAATACAGACCAGTAGCACTTCCTCTCAGAAAACTTCGTGTGTAGTTTTAACACAGTTTGAATGGGAAGCACTAAAAATAATAATAGTAATGCCAACAAAATAAAAAGGATTTAAGGTCAATCTCAAGCCAGTTAATTATTCAACAGCTCTTTCTCAGGCACTTTCCTTGATTTACTTTCCCATTTCCTACTTAATGTCAGACATTTCCTTCCAGTGCCTTAATCAGACCATCCATAAATATGGATTGGCTATTACATATTGAAGTCCTATCATAGTAATCCTTATATTAATTTTCACCTTAAGAACAGCCATTTTCCTATTTTGAATCAATTCTTTGTTTTTTAAAATTTGGCTTAGAACTTTTGTTTAATGTATGACTGCTTTCCATTTTTTTTGGCCCTGCTTCTTCAATAGCACTTTTGAAACTTTTCGAAACCTTTCCACTTCAATTTGTGATTTATGCTTAAAAGAAAATCAATTTTTCTTGTAATCCAAGCACAACTTAATTTTTTCAAAAAAACCCCAAACCAACCAAAAAACATTGGTATCACAATCTTCATGAGACTTGGGCAAAATCTCTGTATTTGGTGAATGAGATGAGGGCTTTCTAGAAAAAAGTTGAAGGTGAAATCACAGAAGTTACAAACCCCCCGATATATCACTGATGAAACCTGAAATCTATTGTTGGTATCTCCAGGTATCTCCATCAGCCAGATTAGTTACACATGTATATAGGTACTGTTATACACAGCTGGTGCTTCCTTCTGAATGTATGACTTAGGATATTCCCTAAGGTGAGGAACTCAAGAGGGAGGAAAGTTGGAACTGTGCAAAACATGAAGGATGGGAGGTGCGAGACTAGTGTCTATGAACAAACTGCCTATAATATGTGTATCTTATATTTAATATCTAAGACGTCTCTAATAATACCTTCTCAATTACAGAACAGTGTGCAGCTCCTGATATGATAAAGTAGCTATGCCGTGCATCTGAGGAAATCCCCCCCAGGATGTTGCCTTCCTTTCAGTTCTCTGAACTCTTCAGAGAGTTTAAATTAGTGAAGAGCTTTCCCAGTGGATGGTGACAGAATAAAGCACAGATTCATGCCTGTCTCTGGAGTATACTCCTACAGAGAGCTGCAACCCAGACTCTGGGGATGAGACGCCACAGAGAAAGTCACTGCGTGTACATCTAGTTTCTTATGCTCTTTCACCACGGATCTGCTACTGTTTACTGTCACATACAGTATAGCAGGTAAAAGAAGTTTTGGGTTGCTAAATCTTGTTTGGTTTTAGGTTCTACTTCCACGCAACTAAAGACACCTTTATTGATATATATCTTTAGAAATACTTTTTATTTTAACAAAATAAATAAAAACAATACAATCAAACATGCAAGAAGGTTTGCATAAAGTAACTGTTAAAATCTGGAAGCTTTTTTCATACATCTAGTAGAAGGTGAAAATTTTTCAAGGTATTTCAGAAGCAAAGTCCTTTAAAAGCTTTGAAGAAATGGGATATAAAAAGACTAATAAAAAACCCTTAAGCAACCATATTCTGGAATTTCAAGTCAATTCCTTCCAGCAAATATCCCAAAGTCCTACAAAAATAATGATCAGAATTCAAAACTAAAGCTATGCATTGAAATCAAAGGGAAAATGTTGAGATACATCACTCTAATTTTTTTTTTTTAAGTTTTTTTTTTTTGTTGTTGTTATCTGGGCTTGTGTTTTGCAATATTCTGGCAAAGGTAATGAAATGAATTCCCTTGCATTTCTTCTGCCAGGCCCTGCCTCCAACTAAGCAAACTGTCCAGAAAGGATTCAGGGCTAGTGGGATTCAGTGGACCTCCTGGTATGTGGCAAAAGGGCCAATATCAGATTCAGATGTCAGAGAAAACATTTTAATTGAATCCAGCTATAACCCCACCAAAACTACCATTCCTTCTGGGTCCGAACCAGAAGGCAAATTGCTGCTTGTTTGCAGTTTCCTCTGGGAATGTGCTTTATAGAGACTCCTGATGCATTGCTTTAGTTGGTTCCTTCCACGGGAAAAGTCATCTATTAATGTCACTGCTCTGAATGTTGCAGGAAACTGGAAGTAAAGCAATATTATTTTACTTTAATGTTTGCTGCTTGTTGTGGTTTAACCCCAGCCAGCAACTAAGCACCATGCAGCCACTCGCTCACTCCTCCCTGCTCCCAGTGGGATGGGGAGGAGAATTGAAAAAAAGTGGGTTTAGGTAAAAAGAGTTAATAACTAAAGAAAAATAGAATATAATAAAAACAAAATATAGCAACAACAATAATACTACTAGTAATGAAAAGGACTATAACGAAAAAAGAGATAAGTAAAACCCAAGAAAAGGTAAGTGATACACAATGGAATTGTTCACTACCTGCAGACCAGTGCCCCAGCAGTGATCCTCCCCTCCTGGCCAGCTCCCCCCAGTTTATATACTGGGCTTTATGTTCTATAGTATAGAACAGTTCAGGTCAGCCATCCTGGCCATGCTCCCTCCCAGCTTCTTGGGCACCTGCTCGCTGGCAGAGCAGGGGAAACTGAACAATCCTTAACTTAGGATAAGCTCTGCTTGGCAACAGCTAGAACATTAGTGTGTTATCAACATCAGTCTCTCACTAAATCCGAAACACAGCACTGTACCAGTTACTAGGAAGAAAATTATCCCAGCCTAAACCAGGACTCTGTTTCTCGCCAGCAGCCAGAAAGCAGTTCAAGCTCTTTCCTACAGGTTCACTGCAAGTCTTGGATGAGGCCATTAGTGTTAATTTAAGTTAAAGGCTAGTTCTGTATCAAATCAGGTCTATCCATCAGGTTGAAATAATCTAGTAGCTAACGAGGAGCTGCCGGCAGAGTAAGATTTGAGAAAAATCTCCTTCAGACAGCATGTCTCCATTCCCCATCTCTGAGCACTAGATTTTGGCCATGACATTATGAAGAAGTGCAGGACTGGAGCAATAAAGACTCTGTCAATCAATCAAAATCAGGTGCCATAGCATCTCTGGCCAGGAAATCCCATCCTAAATCTTTCCTTCTGGAGAGAAGTACACAGACTGAGATTAGACTGCGACAATCACAGAAACGTTGAGATGATGAACGGGCCCCTTCTTTAACCATTAGAGGATTGTCTTTTAACACATTGCTGCAACATAACAAAGTATTATGCTAATTATTTTGAGAGGTGAAGGTTAGCAGCTTTGATGGGGCAGCTGGAGCAGAACTCAGGGCATACATTGATAACTTATAAGTGGGATCATGTTGTCCTCATGGGAAATCTAAGAGCAGGAGTCTGTGGCTGTCACTCCACACCTCATCCCCATTGGAGCTGTGTGGAGCAGGAGAGGGCACGCCAGCTGCCTGGGGAGGTCCCAGGACTTCTGGGCCATTTGGCTTCGCAGTGATCTGCAGTCAGTTTGTGAGCTTCCCTCTAGACAGAGTGGGAAGGGAAAGAGAGCCTGTAGGACCAGAATAATAACTTCAATACCTTTCACACTATTTTGTCCTTGTGGAAAAGAAAGTCTGAGTTAGTGAGAAAAAAGTAATGACAAAAAAGTAATCCATTTCTTCAAAACCACTATTGCTGGTGCTCCTGCCATTCTCTTTATCATGGATTGCACCACATTTGGAGAAAAGTATTGGCTAGCTAAAGTTTCTTTAAGAACAGGGTTGAAGACCTTCTGAGTCAAAACATTTGCAATTGCACATTTCTCATCTTTTTTCTTCCATTGTTGTTAGTTTAGGAGAACATAAAAAGATTTTTGTTTAAATGGAGTTGACAAAGAAATCCAAGTCACCTCAGGTTGGAATTTGAAAGCCTGGATTCAACTCAGGTAACTTTTAAAGTTCCATTCATAATGCCTTAAAGCCCCTGTGTATGAGGAATGTTTTTAGTTTTTTCCACAGTCCTTCCAAGAATGTAAGCATCCCTTTTCTTCAGACCAGTGGCCTGTTTTCTCCTTGATATATCTTCTCATTTAGAATTCTAAATCTAATGTTTATTTTTTTCTCTTGCTGACAAAGAGAATAAAAGGCTCTACACTGTTTCCTTTAACATTTTTAAATCCCAAGCAAACCTGAAAACTGCAAGAAACCACTTTAAAAGAGTTATATTAAATAAATGCTGCAGCAGGATTAGGTCCTTCTCCCTGAAGAAAAGAAAATAACATGAAAAAAAAGACTCTTCAAATAACCATAGAATTTCCCCAGGTGGAGATGAAACACTGACTGTTATCTCCAAGGCTATTCATATTAGTCAAAGAGTTTATCCCTAAGAACCTGAACATCTTAGTGTTTGGAGATCAAACGTGGGGCTTTAATTTTTACTTTGTGTCTAACCACCAGTATTATAAGTTACCCAGCATACTAACAGCTGCCTATTCAAGCCAGATGCATAGCAATGGAAAAAGCCTCTCATGCCACTGACTCCAGTTCCTCCTATTCCCAGGTAACCATTTACTGTACATACATCTGCTCCTCATAGCTAGTCAAAATGTTTCCCCATGCAGTCTAACAAATATATGTTCCTTCTCCACAAATCCCAACCCATAAGAAATGTGAATGATGTCCTTGTGATGTTCCTCCTTCATACCTGCAAGTATTCCCTTCCAATAGTTCCTTGGTTTTGTTTTTATCATTGCAACAGTTGCCAACAGAAACACTAGGGTGAAGGTTTATAATAGCTTGCATTATACCGTCTTGCATTTTTTTTCCACACAGATAAAACTTTCCCAAACTTCCCATTATGAAAATAAATGTTCCCAGGCTTGTTTATATTCAAAAGCAAAATTATTTGGAAAGTTTGAGTGAAGTCTCATAAGTGACTTTTAAATGAGGCGAGAACGAGGAGCATAGGAAACTTGGTAAGGTCACAGGACACGATCCTGCTCCCACACACATCAACAATTATGTTCCCAAAGTCCTCCCAGAGGATCCAGAACCAGGGACAGGGACTGTTGCTCTGCATTCCTTGTATAGACAGTGTTGCCAGTGAATTTTGGTGTAACACTAATGTAAAGTATAAATCCCAAACCCAGTAAGGAAACAGCTGCCTATACAGATCACTAAGTGCTGGGTTAACCACTTAACTAAACACAGGACCCATTAGTCTAATGTTTTTTCATGGGTTCTTACTCAGCAAAGCCCTACCCAGAAAACTTGCCTAGTTATCATGGGGAGCAAAAAGCAGAACATCCACCAAGCCCTTATTTTGCATCTATCCATAACTTCACATTTTCCTGATACCCTTCTATTTAAAAAAGAAATAAAAACACCACCAAAACCCCAATAAATAAAACCATCCTCTGTTCTTTGTGCAGAGATCAGCACTCTCTCAGTCTTGGTGCCAGAACTGGACTCCGCTAGTGATCAAGGAGATAAGCTTGGTTTTGTCTGTATCTGCATTGTGATAAAAGTCTGTAGCAAAGTTAGTGTCATGTTCTATGCGAGAGCCCTCAGATGTCAGTACGGTGTAAATGGTCAATTGTGGAAACATTTTGAAGGTTTAACATGTCACTTTTTCTAATGTAGTTGTAACCTTCTCTGTTTTTCTGCACCATTCTCTTCCTCCAGAAGAGAGAGTTGCTTCTGCCACACTGTGTGTTGTATTTCACAACAGGCTCGTCCATCAGAACCACGCAGATCATCACTGGACCAAGTCTGCAAAGGTATCACTGTATGTATGTGCAAGGTATATTACCAAGCATCCAAGATACAGATCAAGAAAGCAAGTACGGCTGATAGGGATTTTGAATGTCTAACTCTTTTCAGATCTGTGAAAATCCTTATTTACAAAAATTAGAAGTGTGTTGCATCCAAAACTGACTAAACGGATCAGGACAACCAAGTTATCCCAGAATCCAGAAGCATGGCAGGAGGGTAGAATAAGCACAATGTCAGACTCCAGTTTTGAGAGGAATTGCTCTTAAGTTCCCTGAAGGTAGCTAATTCAGGAGATAAGACTAACAGGGTAGTTAAGACTAACAGGGACAATGGAGGTAAAGAGTGAAAGGACTGCATGAAAATCTCTGTCCTTTGATCCACTTTGTTTGAATAGATGCTATAATATGCAATGCAACTAATTTCCCCTGAATGATGGTAACTGCTACCTCCAGTTTCCTCATTGCTTGGATCAGGATGTTGCAAACCCTTCAATCTTGTCACAGTGTATGAGGTGGGGTGAATCCGGGATGTCTTAGTCTCTAAAATATATAATGTTTATAGCTGCTGCATCTGCTCTTCCTTTTAGTTCATTCATTCAAACATCGTGAGGAAACCTTTCTTGCTTACAAAACGTGTATAGTTTGTACTGTGAGCAAGGACTATGTGTATCATACTTCAGTATCTTTTTCTCTATGCAAATATTTTGAGTACCTATGATATAAAGAGATGATGGCAGGCCTCCAAGGAGAATCCAGGATGGAAGTTAAGCAACCTGAACTGTTACAGTTCAGCAAACAACATCTCTCTTGTCTGGTAGATCCTATGATTTCTGAATAATTTCTGGACATAGAACAGTAATGTCTTACAGCTCGGTGCCTTTGACTTGCTGTAAGAACCATCAACACAGGGGTTGAGCCCATGGACTCCAGCGTGGAAATCATGTTCCCTGCCAGAGGGAGCTGAAACAGATGCATGTCTGTCTGATATCAGAAGTTATACAATACATGATGATCATTGAATTACATGATCTTCCTGGGTCTTCCGGAGTTCTCGCTCGCAATAAAAGGCAAGATCAAGAAGAGAAATGATGATGTCTGTCTGGAGTCTTGTAAGGTGAGAAATTAAGTGATGACATGGTAGGAAAAAAGTTAGGCAAGAGACTTTCTGTGCTGTCATGACACAAGACATTTGTCTCATAGAGGAGTCTGTGTAGGCTTAGCAGAAGCCAGTGGAGAACAGCTTCCAGGAGAGATATCTGCACTCCCATGCTTCCCTGGACCATAACTGTTTCACTGGTTTATGTCGATTAATGGTTGTAAACACTTGTCAATCATTTAATGCCATATGATTCCACTTAGTCAGATTTTTCCTCTGATCAATCAGCTCAGTTCCTAAGGCTGCAACTGTACATGACAGTATTACCTGCATTTCTTCAGTTTTCATCATGGTTAATAGTTTTCCCTGCTTTCAATCCTGAAGCTTCATTTGTAGTAGATGAATGCAGTTAGATTGCTGTATTTGGTTGGCAGGTGAAAGGACCCTGGTGCACAGACTGTATTTCAACTTGTAAGGAGATTAGCAGTTCTTCAAAATAAAAGGCGCTAATGATCTAAAACTAACCAGTATTCCTTCAGAATAATACAGAACCTTCAGTCTTGCTTTTCCTTTACAGCTTCTTCCTTCAAGTGACTTAAAAAGCAACTTCTGAGGGTGTTTTTATCCCTACAAGTTGCTCAGAGGGAGTTCATTTCTGAAGAAGGAGTTAATCAGGTTCTCAATCCATCTGCCAGTCTCCTCTCCCACCCCAACTTCTCAGGAATAAAACACCTCAGTGTCATCTTTCATTGTCCTCCCTGGGAGCTAGGACAGGTCATCCCTCCTCTAAGCAAAATGGGTGATGAAATATTTATTCGGGTAAATTATCTGAGTTGGAGTCCAGCATGCAGATGATGAGGACATACATAGAAAGCAGAGTATGTTTGCGTTCATGTGTGTGTGTGTGTGTGTGTGTGTGTGTGCTGTTTACAAAGCAATGGGCAAATGCTTCCTTGGGTCACAGGGCTGCATTTAGCCAATCTCCAAGGGTTAGGGTGGCCTTCCCTTATGCCAGTCACTGAGAACTGATGGTCTGAGCTGTGCTGGGATTTCCAACATTCAGCTACGTTTGTCACACAACACAGATGGACAACTCCTCTCTGCCATCATATGATTGCCCTTAACCTTGTGGAGGTTATCCAGCAGACTTGTTGCTGTGGCGCTGCAAAGGACAGTTCATGCTCCAGCAGGCTGTTAGGCACAACCACCAAACTGAAGGACTGAGCTCTCTCTGTTGGATATGCTCAAAGGACATGCATTCGTCACGAATTTTTGCTGTCACCAGCAGTCATGACCCGGATACTGTTGTCATTTTATTAAACCTTATGTATCTTCCTAGAGATAAAAGGAGATAAATCTAGTCAATTCCAATTTTGATCATGGAATGGGTAGGAAATATCAACTTTCTTATGTTGGCTGCTCTCCACCATCATGTTAAATAAACCAGCCTGTTCCTTAAATCTGTCCTTGACATTTGAGAGGCTAAAAAAAGGACGACTTTAGTTTGTTAGTAAACACAGTGTCTGTAGCAGTTGGCAATATTCCTCCTGAAAGAAACTTAAATGAATGAAAGAATCAAATCCTGGTCATCTCCAAGGGTGATATATTAAAGGGGTAGATGCCCTCTGTAGATAAGTCTTTGGAGTTGCACTGGTTTGGGAACTGTCCTACTGGGTTGGTCCTTGCTGGTGTGTAATTAAATATCTGGAGGAGGGAGATTCATGCTGCTGCTTTCCCCTGCTACCTTGTACAGGTAATATTATCTTTCACCTTTGTCTTATTCAGTGAACAATGAATATTACCCAGAAGATTAATATCTTTCTTTCAGTGGCATAATGCATGTGGGAATTTCTATGCTTTCTGTTTTCTATTTGCTCCTTGGTTCCACAATGTGTATCTTGAGAACTGGAAAAAGATCTCCTAATAGTTCTAATTCCAGTAAAGATATTTCTTCTCTCAGTGGTGGTTTAGATTTCTGTTTTGGCTTGCCTTCAGGAAGAGCATCCACATCATGCTTTTGGGAACCAGACCCTGAGCTTTGGAGACCTGTCTCTGCTTAAGAAAGCACTGTGGCAGTGTTTGCAAACCTGTGGGTTCTCAGGCTTCAGGAAATAAAGACACATTAGAGCTCACCTTTTAAAAAAAGTGCTAATTCACCTTCTAAAATAAGGTCTGACTTGTGGCTTCTGTGCAGGGAACTTTGTCAAGATACTGCTTCAAATGAGCAATCATTTGGAGGAGCAATTGCCTTGGGGCCAACCTCTTTTCCTTTACTATCATTTTGCACCACAGTGGCATCTTTTATTGCCCTGGTATGACTTTCAGTTTGCACACAGTAAGTTTTAAGAAGAATCCACATCAGACATGCTAACATGACTCTACAGATCAGGACTGCAACACTTAAATCCCAGAGATTTCATTGGAGCTGAGTAATTGTGTGTCTGCGTCTATACACCTAAGAAAGATTTCAGCTATTGTTAACTTCAGCCTCCAGATCTCATTTTCTTTTGTTAATTCAAGTGAGCAGTTGGCAGAAATGTTAAATGCTCTATTATTTCAGATTCAGTGAACCAGGGTCATGTCAGCCTCTTGTAATGATTTACCACTGAATGGTGACTGTTCTTCTTCTGTAAAACAAGCCTTTTATTTTTTTCCCTTTCCCAGCACTCAGAAATGCAGTCCTGAAATTTGAGATCCAAATTTTTCTTGTGAGGAGGATACCTCAAAAAATTCAATCAAACCAAAGGTGACCTGCATGCCTCATGCAGGGAGGTTCAGGTCTACTCCAGAACCAAAGGTTTTGTTTCTCCTCCAAAGGTTTCACTGGCTGCAAGAAAACCACATTGTTGGTATCCCAGCCCACTGACAGACAGATCACATGCCAGCAGTTGATAGCATGTACTTTCTGATGCTAGTCTTGCTGCAGCCTGGTGTTCCTGCTGGTCTCCTCAAAAAGGGATCCCTGCTGGGCTGGTGATGTTTGTTAGCTCACCAAAATCACAGAGCTGATCCTTGGCTGCATGAGGACTGCTGCTGAGAGGCTGCCTTATGCTAGTGGAGTGCCACATGGTATGTTGCAAGCTTTCCATATTAATGGCATAGCATGAGGCTAAGCAGCAGGGGCTGCTGCCTGAGAACCTTTCAAGACACCAGCGCTTTTATTTATTTATTCTTCACCTGCTTTTGTTAGAAGATCATCAAGAATCTTTTCACTGGTCCTGAGAGCCTCAACTGTGTCTTCTTTTATGAGAAGGAGTTGACACCTGCTGCTGCCTCCTCTGCCCCATATTGTGGTCACATCACAGGAGGACAAATCATCCCCTTCAGGCACCTTTTTCACTATCTGTCCAGGTAAACTGTGAAATCTGTTTGCTCTTTTTTGTGTGTCTGTGAATGTTTATGGCCAATGTAATTGTCTCCACTGAGTATTAGAGAGTTATACCTGTGCAAAGGAATCATCCCCTCACTGGGATTTTTGTCTGGTTAAGGATTGCCTGTAGCAGTGGGTAGTAATACCTGCCTTCTGAGGAAACATGCATTTCTATCAATAATGCTGTGTTTGTAGAGTTTGCTTCTTAATGACTTCAGCTGTGGGGTCAGACTGAACCGATATACTCAGCCAAGCAGGAGAAACTGGTCATACTTCAGTCAGAATACAAACTCTGTTGACCACTGCCTTGCATGAAGTCAAGAAGGAAATTGGTGCTAAACAAGAACAGTGGAAAATAGAAGTTGTTCCTCCTTCCTGAGATGTCATGTCACCTTGCACAGTTGTTATGTTCAACAAAAATATGATGTGTAGGCACCTGGAGTTGTAGGAGGGTTGAAAGGCTAATGCATTTCTAGACACTCTTATGTTTCAGTACTTCAACCCCATGAGACTGAACTGCCCTCCAAACTTCTGCCTTCAGAGTTGAACCTGGGGTAACACCCTGCTCTCTCTCTACTTTTTGGAGTCCCTGAATTCAAACCCAGGATCTGTAAAGTTCTCAAGCATGTGCCATTCAGGAGTAGGAAATATTCACATTGATGTTATTTGGGGTCAACAGCAATTTGGAGTGGAGTCTATACTTGAGGAAAGAATGAAGATACAGAGGATTTCATAAAGGAAAAGACAATGTCCATTTACAAGCAGCGGGTTGGACTCCATGATGAAGATCTTGCTTACACACAGAAAATGTAGGGACATTTGATTCCGCTGTCTTCATCTAATGATCAAATGGAAAAGCGCTGCAGTAATCAGAAGGTACAGTTCCTGGGAAGCATGCCTGTTCTGTTCTTACAGGCTAACTTCCACAGCGAGTACCAGGCCTCCGAAACAGCCCAGAGAAAAAGCCTCTGAGATCCAAGCAATTTAAATTCAATGAATGTGATTTGGCTTGCAGTTAATTCCCTAGGAAGTAATGAAAGAGGTAATTAAAGACTGGACAACTACCTTAAGTAAAACATTATTCATTAGAGTAAAAGCATTTCAGGTGAACTGTTTTCAGGCCATGAGAGCCAGCTCCACGTATTTCTGTGCATCACTATGGCTGCCCACTTCCAGTTCCAGGGAGGGTAATGAGACATCTTTCTGAAGGTCCCACCGCAGCCTGCTCATCCCAGATGCCTGAGAACGAGGAGACATACACTAGAATGCGGAAAAATCCAGGAAATGGGTTACATTACTCCCTGATTGCAAGCTGCAGTCTTCCCAGGCTTGCTCACCCAGCCTCCTATGCCATCCCCAAAGACCTGCCCTGAACATCCATCTGGTAGAACAGTGGCAAAAAAAGCATCCTTCACAGAAGAGAGCTCTCTCCTGAAGAAGGAGGACTTCCCTGAGTGAAAGAGCTGTGGGGTGTTGGGAGTCAAAATCCAATTCAAACCATTCTATGATTCTATGACTTACTCTTCTTGACATTAGTAGTATTTTTTGCTTTCTCAAAAGCAAGGTGCTAATCAAACTCCATTGTCAAAGACTGTCCCTGGATGACCCCTTTCCACCCTCACACCTCAGCATTGCTTCCTTGCTGACAGGATACCTTAAAAAGCTGTTTTGTTGTGGCATTGATTCTGTACCCCAGTCAATGTGAATAGGACTGCCAATGTGTACAAGGAATACTGTGACAAGTACAGCAAGGAGGAATTGGTGTTACTCTCTTTTGCAGTGTTTGTAGGATGTTATTGTTGCTGTTTCTTATGGCTGAGACCTTTGTGGGTGATCATGGTCCTTTCTTGCTCCCTTAATCTGAGGCTGATGGCAAGAGTGGCTCTGTCTTGGGAAGGAGTGGCCTGTCAACCACACTGTGCTTTTAATGTCACTGAGAGGCACCAGGAGCAGTCAGGAACGTGATCAGGTTTTCAGCATTGTAGCTGTAAGACTTGTTTCGCCTCCGCAAATCAGTGCAGCAGTACAGTGAAAACACAATTAATATCCTCCTGCAGTTCCCCAGGTGCATCTTTTCCATCAAGATTATAGGCAATTAAATTATTAACTTTACAAAACAATTAAGCCATAATGGAAATTGTTAAACTTTCCCAATTCTCTTACCATTACTACTGACAGACTCCATCACTGGAGTTTTATTAAGAACAATTTTAAATAGGACAAACATCAGCAAAGAATAATTCAGGTAGAGTTGATCTTGTCTTAAGGTAAAAAGAAGGACCAGATGACATCTTGAGATCCCTTCCAGACCAGTTTTTCTTCTAAAACTTCCTGAAAATCTGTTTTCTCACATCAGCAGCTATTTGCATTCATTTTGAATGGGTGGAAATGAATACACCTGCTCCTTCCAACAAGGAAGCCAGTCTCTATTGCATTCAAATCAGGTCCATTTTTAGTTTCTAGGGATCAAGATAATCAAGCATCTGAAATATATCTGACTTTGACGTAATGCATGCTGCTTTGCAGATTTTTAATGAGAAAAACCTCCTATTTGATACATTCTGGCTCTAAAAAACTAATTGATGAGTAAGCTTAAAACGTACACTAAGATATTCTTCCTATAACTCAATGTTATTTTCATTCTGCCCATTCAAACTCTTTCTTCTTCCACCTTTCTTAGCATTTCAATTGCAGCTTATCTTGGATGACTAAGGAGGAAATACTTTTGCCGAATATTAAATCATAATTTCCTTGGTGTAAAACAATTTTTCTTTTCTTAAGTGAACACAAGCCTACCAAAAAGCCAGAGAAGGCATTTGCTGTTTTTTCCCATATTCTCTCTGACAAGATGAATTTTTGGATTTACTTTCTTTAAGATTTTACATAAACAGAAAAGAAAAATATCAAATTATATTCACTTACAAACTGACCTTAGCTACTCTTTAAAACATTTCTACTTGCGAACAGTAGGAAAAATTAGTATACAGAACAATACCAAACAGTAGTAATGACTCAGAACAAGCTAGCTAGCTTTAGTTTAGTTTAGTTTTTGGTTTTTTTTCCTCTCTCTCTGTGGCACTTTTCTTCTGCGTCTGCAGTGTCTTGATATTGCCATCTCGGACCTTCATTCGGAAAAAAATCATAATCCAGTCAAGTCTGAGTAAGTGGTATGACCCCAGAGTTGCTCAAAACACTCATGTAGAGTAAGAAGTGATTTTCAAATAATTCGTTAGAAATTGTGTTTGTAAATAGAATCACTGACATGAAGACAAACTGTTAGATTTTCAGAGGGGAACCGGATTACAGAAATGGGTTTCCCAAGAATAGTTTAACTGAGGGGTTTGGGTGTCTGTGTGTGCTCATGGAACTCTGCTGTTGAGTAGGGCGGCTGGTGCAAATGTATAGGGACGTAGGGACTCTAAGCCGTCAAGTCTGAAGATGCAAGAAGATATTAGAAAGCACAGGTGATTGAAATCACTGTTTGGAGTTGTGCTCCTGGGATAAATTGGATAACTGTGTTCTGGACAAGTTTAATTCCCTCTTACCTGTAGGTACAACAATTTTGGAGAAGTCTAGCATTTCCAGAGCTTAGTTACCCTTCAGTGGTCAGTATCTACATGTACAAGGAGTTGTGTGCATTGCCAGGCAGCATTCTAGGACAAGAGGGAACATAAGTAGGTTAAGGAACCACAAAGGGAGAATAGTTTGGATCCCTCAGGGGACTTGTGATTTGTCCTTATAAATGTGAGCTGAAGTTCTCTCTCTCTGTCCTATATGGACACCTTCACTTTGTATAAAGCATAAAGGTATTGATAGATAAAATACTTTTTACTCATTTTTTAAAGCCTGAGATCATTAACTATCATAAGCCATAAAGTGCATCAGGATCTATTTGATGTATTCTCAAGTGAAGTCGGTTGCAGTGGTGCCTTTCACAACAGACTAATTTATAGATTCACAGAAGAGAGAATGGTCTACCTCCATCTATGGAGCATTCAGGATTTTGTCATGTACACCTAGTACCAACAGATAGTTCTTTGGGCTGTTGCCATGTTGTAGGCAGAATTCAAGGGCTTAATGACTGAGATTTTTAACTACCCTTTTGTTTTCTTCATGGCCACTGGACTGAACAATTACCCTGAATAAAACCTGCCAAAGATAAGGAGAGACATACCTTTTCTTTTCAGGCTTCCTCTGACCTTGCCCTTCCTTACAAGGCTATTTTGTAGGGTGATGGCCTGTCTAACTAAACCAGAAGAGAGGTGCTTGCTTTTGTAGCTAGACATCCACTGCAGACAAGCAAATAAATCTTTTACTTATCTTGATGTTAAACTGGATTGCTGTGGAAGAAAAAATCACTTGCCTCGAACATCTTCATTTATGATCAGATCCTTACCCAGCTTAGGAAATTCATCAAGTGAGAAAAAATTTACTGGGGGGACGCTGTGTATGAGGCAGGTTCTGTACAGGGAATGACAGAGTTGTCTGGAATTTTATGAAAATGCAGATATTGAGCTATCAGCATGCCTGATTAATTAACAATTGTTTATATTCTGTTTCTTTCAGCCTTGTTTCAGCACCCCAGAACTGATTCTAATAAAATCCTTTTGCGAATTCTTTTTCCTTCCACACACTTAACTCATGATTGAAAAATCATTACCACTTCTGATTATAATCTTTAATTAGCAGGAAAATATATGTGTTGAATCATTTAGTTAGTATTAATTTTCATCATCATGTTTTGACAGCTTTTGCCTTAATAAATCTTTCGTAGACCCCAAGACCTGGGATAGCCTTGGACAGAATTGTTTAAGGGCTTCTGTGAAACACTTTGCCTTCCAAGGACCTTAGAGCATGATGTGCTACCCAGAATTTTTCACTCCCAGGTGAGTTTCCTGATCACTAGCCTGTCTCTTCTGCTCCCTTTATAGCTTGATGAATCCTTAAGAGCTTTCCTTCTCAGTGGAACAAGTTCAAAAGGAGAGGCACAGATATCTCTGCACAGTCTGTCATGTGAGAGTGGTTGTGTGGCTTAAGGCCAAATTCATTTTCTTGTCTGCTGCATGGCCTTCTGGTTTGGTTCTGGAGCTGGTCAATTAGTTTTCTACAGGGAAAAACTTTGAATATAGCTTAATCTTTGTGATGCTTTCAAGGGAGCCTTTACCTGCCTCGTAGAGGTGCCTCAGGGCTTGTATGCTTCATCTAGCACCCCTTGTGCCTTAAATCTACATTTTTGGTTAGTGAGTGAGTAAAATGGCTCAAAGTATTCTTAGAAGGGCCCCAACATCTCAGTCTTTGGGGCTGTAGACAGCAGAAGTTTTTAAAACAAATATTCCCCAAACAAAGGAAATTTTTACATAAAGTAAGCTAAAATGGAATTCAGACACTCTGCTTCTAAATAAGAGTATCCACTGAGGTTTTTATTACAATTCAACAACTTCACTTGTAATATATATTATGATTGGTGCTCCTGACTGTGCCTACATTGCAATGTCCTCAACTGAATGCAAACGCATGAGCACGGAGAAAAAGTAACATGTAGATAGAGGTTCTTAGAGTGTTATGATCTTGTTTAAAAAGTATAGCTTTTTTCTGTGCAATTCACCTAGAGCGAATATCAATTTTTGAGGTGTTCTTGAATACAAGATGGCGCATCTCAAGGACTTATCCCCAGACTTGCATCCTGGCAAATTAATCTTTTCAATTGCTTTTTCTTACTTGTCAACTTTTTATGCTGGTCTTTTCAATAAATGAGTTGTTTATACCTATCACCCTTCATTTAGCTTTAAGTAGACGTTTAAACTGTGATATTGTATTTTTTTTAAGGGACTTTGCAAGTCTGGCATCTCTGTAGGGGTAGACAGGATTACAGTGGTATTCCTGACAGCAGAAATGATTAATGGGAGCCTCTTGAGATTGCACTTGTGTGTTCACAGTGTGGGTATCATTATGTTTACTGAGATGACTGTTAATGAGACATCAGAAATACAGAAACTATGAGCATCCTTACTACCTTTATCAAATTTCTAGTGTCTGTTATCCTCTGTGAGCCCACAAATACCAGCCAGGCATCTGGGAAGTGAAGGAAAGGTCCTACTGGAGCACAGATTTCATGGAGAAGTGCAGTATCTTGTTTTGAAAAAGCAAAAATAAGTGAGCATAAAAAAGAACTGTTCCCAAAGCTGAACCTGTCTCCTGAGCAGCAGTTAAGTACTTTGGCTGATGAGCAGATGAGCAGTAGGAAAGCAGTTAGCATGGCATTAGCCCCAAGCAGCGTGGGAACCTTCAGCTAGAGGAGGTAAAAGAGATCAGAGGTAAGAAGAGCTTTTGCTGTGGCTGCTGGGGCTGTGCGACTCTGGGCCACTTATACTCCATGTGTAAGAGGTTTGAGAGGGAGAATTAGCATTTCTGAGTACACTTCTGAACAGCATTTCCTGACTAGATGTACATTAATCCAGGCTGGTTTGTCATCACTGCCCCATCTTGCAGGGAAAATGGGGTCCTTACAGCACTGCTTCCTTGTTTCCCTCCGTTCCTTGCACATCAGCTGCCACTGCCCACCCCTATGACCCCAAACAAACAAACAAAACAAAAACAACCCCAGTGCTGCTACTCGGGGTTCTTGGTGTAAGAAGGTGATCACTCTGCCATGCTTGGGACAGCTGGAGTTGGGAGGGGTTCAGAGGGGAGGGGATGGAGATCCCATCCCCAGAGACAACCCCAGCCTCTAGGAGCCACCTTGTCCCTGCTCTGTGCTCCTGGAGAGCATGAAAAGCCCCTCACCCTTCTGCTTGGGCTGATGCATTATCTCCCCAATTCTGTCGTGCCTGGCACATTCCTGGGGTCACAGGAGGACTCTCCTGCTCCTTGCTATATGATGCCCTTGACCACATGGAAGAGGAGCTGATGAGGGGGAAAGTCAAGTTTAATGCCAAATCAATGGAATGCAGGGCAGGAAAAATGAGGTTGGAGGAGGGAGATAAGAAGAGATCTCCTGGGTCATGGAGTACACTGCTAAGATAGGCAAACAAAGTACAAATTGATTAATTAAAGAGGAATTAATTAAAAACAAGTTAATGAAAGATTCATTGATTCACAATTAATTACATAATCTATAATTGCTAGAATTAGATTAATTGATTAATTAGAAATAACATCTACTTATTAAAATGCAATAAAATTCTATGTCTTTTGTCTGTTTTTTTTTTTTTCTGTCTGATCACTGCAAAACCTTCCTAAACTTCTGCCTAAATTAATTCATGTCCACATTTAGACATTTTGTTCTTGTTCCTCTTTAGAGAGGACCATATGTTTAGCTTGACTTGGTATGACAGCTCTGTCAGCTGTACTTTGTGAACTCCAGTGCAGAGGTGTGAGAGGTTACCATGCCCATCTGCCTGTCCCTTCTCTCGGGGTGTTTATGTCAGCAGTCAGAATGAAACCAGCAGCTCAGCACCAAGAAGTCCGGGCTGCCAAGGTGTTACCTTTTGTCAGGGAGTTCGGTGCTGCCTTATATCTCCTCGACCTCTTTAGTCAGTGACAAACTAACCCTTGACTCTTTAATTTGTGCATTTTACTTGAATAATAAAATAGAAAGAGGTTTTGTACTCTATGGGAGAGACCAGCTGCCAGCTCTACAACCTGACTTTCCTAGTTCCTCATGTGACATGCACAAGTTGCAACTTCTGGCCCTTTCGGGAGGTGGCAATCTGTAGAAAAGCCTGGAGGTGGCTGCTGTGATTGTGGCCAATATCTTTGTAGTCATTTCCTGTCTGTGAATAACCACCCTAAAACACTTTGTGGCATTTGACCCAACATCTTGCGAGTAGCAAGATCTCATTTATTCAGATGGCATATGGGGCTCTGAGCTTATCCACTGGCATTTGCAAGATATTTCATGGTGATAGTAATTATTACAATCATTCCCTTCAGTAGCAGGCTTGAAGCCTACTCTTTCCATTGACATAGTTGATCTAACAGCAGAATAAGTCACACGTGAACAGCTGGACTAACAACCACCCACAGCTGTTGCTTAATAGGAGCCTGAGTAAGTCCACCCACTGCTGGTACATTTAGTCCTCCCAGAGGAGGCAGGTGTATAATCCAGGAAATTTTCCAGTTCAGCCCTCAGAGACATGAATCATTAATGTTTACTGCAAAGAAACAATGCCCTTTTTACCCATGAGGGGAAAAAGACTGCAAACACAGAAGAAAGGGCTAAGACATCTGGGAGAGAGCTCACAAGCAGGAAGCAGCCAGTTTTTCTTTAAGCCAGAGCTAGCTACTGGTTTTTACTATAAGAAATAACACAGCGGACTCTCCCGATACTCTGACGAATTTTTTCATGTGTTCTGCAAGCCAGGGTCAGAGGCTTCAGGCTGTGAATCAGCTGAAATAATTAGGCACTTCTGCTGCTGGCAGCTCTGGGAAATGTGCTGCTCTAGTTTTGCTTGAGGGAAATGGGCTCATCAACTCACTTAAGGTCTGTATGGCTCTGAGGAGCTGTGGCACCTGTGGCCAGTCCCTGTTGCTCCCTTTGTCCCCTTCCTGCCTGCCTTCCCATCACACCCAGGCAATGGGACAGCCCCAGCTTTGCCTGCCATGAGGGCTGCTGAAGCACAGTGCTGAGGGTAGATGAAGATGATTGAAAGGGGGGGTCATCCTTACTAAGGAGTGCAAAACAAAAAGAGGTCCATTGCCCCATTTTCTGAAGAGAAGAGGCTTTTAGGACAAAGCCCCAAAAAGTCTTTCACACACAGAGCCCTGTGGATTCCCATAATCCTGACACAGTGCTGAAAATGGCTAAGTAAATAATAGCCTGAGAAATAATTAAAAGCGCCTCCCCCCCCCCTCATTTTTCCTCATTGTTTTTATGGACCTTTTCTGAAATTGGAGTATTTCGTTAAGGTAGAGTGGCTAAAAACTCAATCAAGCTGCCAACTCCCCTGCTGCAGAAAAGGGGGACATGGGGAGAGTCCCAGAACGGTCATCCCAAACCTCATCTTTGAGTGAGGACTTTCAGGCAAGAGCCATTAGCTTTTTGGTGGTACTGGAACATCCCCCGAATTGTGTGACCCGGTGAACCAGTTTCTTTTGCCTGTGCAGACTGGCATCTTCTCCTCCATATGCAGCAGCTCTGTGCTGCTGTAAACTGGCTGTGTGGCTCAAAACCACTACTTCTTTACTTCAGTTCTCTCACTTAGTATTTTGTTCTTCACAAAACTTTATTTAAGGAAAGGAACGGAAAGAAAAGCCCTTTCAGTTTTGATCACTGTGACTTACTAGAGAGATGATAGGCTGTGGAGCTGCTGTCTGGTCCCTACAAGGTGTGTATGATGCAGTTAGTCACAGGGCAACATAAATAGACACTTCTGAACTGTAGGCACTTCCATGACTAGCAAACATGCTGCAGCCCTATCTGGGGAAATGGCACTTTTTCTAGTGTGTTTGCCACACAGCTGGCAACAACTCTAGAAAGTTTTCAGCTTTTGCCTAGATTTATCTAGCCACGAGTTTCACTTGGCATTAATCAAGAGCTGAGTTAGCCATACATTTTCATGTGATTGTTGGCTTCTTAAGGTTGTTAACTGCATTCTAGTTTCTTTTCTATTTTTGCTATGGTGAACATACTTGTTCTGGAAAAACTAAAATAAAAAATCTCTTGTAACATTTCTAAAGCCAAAATTCAGGGAAAAATACTTGACTCTGGGGATGAGGAATGGGTTGTTTTCAGTTCCTTTAGTTTGGCCAACTGTTTTGGAAGGTTTGTTCAATGACTTGTGACTGCTCTTTGTCAAACAATTGGCAGAATATTAACTCTAGCCCTGAACCATTTTGGGCCCTGGTATGGGGTTGTTGGGAAATATCCAACGAGAAACAATGGCAGCTGATTGAATGCAGAATCACATTATATTATGTTGCGGGAAAATCAGCACAAAAAAAATTTTTTTATTACATCTACAAGTAAATTTTCTTCACCAAAGACATCACTGGATTGGGGAAAGAAGAAAAGTTCTCACTGACCAAGTGTTTAGTGAGAAAGAATTAGACTTTGTACTGTGATAGAAAGATGAACGTCTGGACAAGGCTCACAACCATGAGAAACTGTAAACATCAGCCAGGGCAGACCAAGGTGTGTTCAACTGTTTGTTACATCCCTCCACAGCTACTGCAAATGAGGCAGCTTTTATTCAGTGCCTTGAAGCCCTCAGGGTGAAGGTGTGCCGTTCTAAAGAGCAGGCAATGGATGACATACATACCCAAAAACTTTTAAAAAAACCCACCTGTGCTGACAGATGATGGGGTACCAGAAGAAATAACCGATTTGCTATTCTGTTGTTGAAGGCCCATTCCAACAATCTGAATTTATAGGGAGTCAAATTTCCTTTTCAAATACGCAAATTGTCCTTAATGACAAGATTATACAGTAATGAACTGTTCCCCTTTAACTGGCTTTAGCACAGATCAAACCAAACCTATTTTATCAGAGGTACCCCTCAGGGCAACACATTGTAGAATCATTTTCCATGAAATTCTTATGCTTTTTTGACCAGGAAGCGTTTTAACCTGCGGTTTCCTGACACTGCTTTCTAAACAGTTTGTCCCCAGCACAACACGTGATTTCTATGTGCCATGTTTCATTGGCAAATTAACAAGGACATGAAAACCTGCAGTAACATATCATCAAAAATGCAAAAGCATTGAGGAGTTAATTACAGCTCGAGCTGTTCCAAAAGGCTCAGTAGCTGAAATGGTTGCATAGCCATAATTTCTAGTTCTAGCTAACTGTCTAAATCACACCTAATTTTCCGGGATCTCTTGCTACCAGTATTGGGGAAATCAGCGGTAGATGAAACTAGCAATCCACTGTTGGCACTGATGTACAGGAGGGTGTCTGATTCAGAGCAGACATTAATGTTTTATCTGGCAGATGCAGTCCATGAAGTCACGTGCCTTAAGGTGTAGCATGAGTGAGCATGTGGCTCGTTTCCCCTTGACATTAGAAATAAACTTGTTCAAGCTAGTCCAGTCATTTGCAAAGCTGCTCAACAGGCTGTTCATATGTTTGCGAGACGAGGCTGTTTGCACGGCTGCTCTAGCTTTGTAATTTACCAAGACAGAGCAGAGTGCAAGCCTAGGGCCACCTTCTCCTCACTATTTCCTTTGGGATGCCAGTTCCATGGCAGTTTCCTTTCAGGGACAGGACTGATAGGATGGAAACGATATATTGTACCTCAGATGTGCCTCGAAGTATGTGCTAGATGGGAGGGATCACTTCCACGCATGAGGGGGAAGATGCTGTCCAGGACCCGTTCCAGGCTGCAGATGATGGGTTTTCCAGTGGGTGTTGTATAGTGTCCTCATATGGACTGAGAAGACCAAATCCCACCACACTTCAGACTCAAATGCATGACTGAGTCTGTGGTTTCATGTGTTACTGCCTTTAGCAGATCTGTGGAGGATATTTCCACAGCAAATAAGAAGTAAAATATATAATTTTAAACCTCTTTCCGTGATACTGTGATTTAGTCCTTATTTGTTACGTTCTTAGAAGGTAAATGGGCAATTGTTATGACTTGGGTGTTGGACAGTAATTTATTAAAATGAAAACCTTGATGTTGCATCCCACAGAGTTGTCTGCAGAAGTTTTCCAGGGGCCTGCTGTACCCCAGGGAGTCACAATGGCTACAAAATCTCCTCCTGGTTCCCACTGGAAGGAGCTTGTTGAGGGAACTCAGAGGAAAGCAGGAGTCTTTCCTTCCACTGTGAATAACCTCAGAGCAAAGAAAGAGGTGTCACTCCTGAAGGTACAGAAGGGAGATGGGACCTTCACTAGAATTTTCTTAAGAGATTTTTTAGGAAAAGGATGAAGGGTGAATAAGTCTATCTCGTTCTTGCATTGTAACAATGCAAATGGAAGTGGTGTGCTCATATCCCTGGGAGAAGCTGTGGTCTCCTTTGGGAAAGGGAGTGTCTGTCAGGGATTTGCTGCTGACTTGATGTGGAGTTGGAATGGGAGGGAGGGAGGAGGTTGGAGCAATTATTTCTGCTTGAATGAAGGAATCTAAATAGCAGTGCTTGAGTGTGTGCTTCCCTATGCTGACAAAACTTGGGAAAAGTTGGAGGGGTTTAAAAGCTGTTTGCTGTGCCCTCTTTGTGTAGGACATTTCTGGTTTGGCTGAAGTGGTTTTTGGATGTGTAGAGACACAGCTACAGGGAAAGATCCCACGTCTCCCAGGCCCAGCAGCAGCAAGAACCGTAAACTGGGTTTTCTGGTACTCCCCACCTCTTCCCAGTTCTATGACAGGAACTGATCCAAAGCAGTCTTGGCTCCACAAAAGTGACTGCCCTCCAGGAGACTGAGGAGGGTGAGTAGGAGCTGCCAAAGCAGCCTCTATTCTCTAGTCCTTCATCTTTTTGCTCTGTGAGCATTTTTTTTCAGCATTACCTCCATTACCTCAGAAGCTTTCAAGTCTTGAAAACAATTTTGTCATTTTTCTAACTTTAAGAAGCTGGGTCTTGATTACCTTATTTTATGGCTTCCTCGTGGTTCCTAAATGTTCTCACTGCAAAAACCAGTGAAGTTAGTTTTTGAGCCTGTAAAGAAGTGTTACAGAGTATTTTTATATAAGCCAGATTAATGGTTTTAGAAGACGATGCATTTGTCATAAGGCAGCATTTTGGCAGCAAACTGATCTTCAGTGAGCAGTTGTTTTCAGTCTTGTCACGAGTCTTCGAAGAGCTAACTTGAATTTTCTCCTGATTTTGGAGTTTTAAAAAAATCATGACTCAATCCTATAATAAAAAAAAAGAAAAAGCAAAACTACCCCCTACATTTTAGAAGTATGTATTCTGATAGAGAGAAAAGAGGATTTAAAAAATTCCTTCTCTGTACTTCTTTTGTTTGTGTCCTCCTGAATCACAGTTATGCTTGGTGGAGCTAAACTAATCATATAGAGAGATTTATGCATTACAAATTAACACTCTGAAATTTGAAGTCAAACAGAACTGTAATAGCTAGAAGAGAAATCTTTAGGTTGTATTTCTGAGTGTCACATACTGGAGATTTTTCTTTAAAGAAATCAAATTCCAGTGTCAGCACCCGATAGCAATTACAACAGCATTCGGAAACAGCATTTCATCCTGTGTAAGCTACAAGCAGGGAAACTGTTCCAATGATAAAAAACCTCCAACAAATAACTGTAAATTCTCTATCACTGTCATTCTGTTTCAGAGTATAAGTCTAAAAAGCCACCCAAAGTGGTTCGTTGAAGCCTGTCCGTTGGGAGCTCACGAGGACAGCAATCTGCCGGCTCACACTTGAGAGCGATCAGAGCAGGAATTCTCTCTTCCTAGTTCTGAAAATTGCAGTATGTGAACTCAGCTGGACCCTAAATGACAGACTTTCCAAAAAATTACTTTTAGGTAACATGACTAATTCAGACAATTCAAGGCTGTTCCCTTTGACATATTTCCCATTTTTGTTTATCGCTAGAGTGAAGCCTAACAGTAGTCCATTATGCTTCTCTTTGCAGTGCTCAGTGGATCTCATTTGCAACTTAAGGAAAAAACCTCAGTGCAGAAAGATCAGGTCTGGAGCAGGAAACAGTGGTGTTCTTATAGGGGACAATTAAAACCTAACGCATGGGGCTATTGTTCTTTAGCAAAATAGAACAGACCGGGAGATCTGTCAGAGAAAATTCCTATTTCAACAGCCAGCTCTGGGACTGTGCTAGTGATCACGTACTCCAGAAAGGTGATGTGTTTCATGATGAGCTTCCAGGTATTTGCTTTTATAATGCAACATCCTGAAAGATGAGCAGGCTAGAACAGAGTAAGAGGGAGAGAAGACAAAACGACAGTGTTCGTATTCTGGTTTGCCCCCCACCTTGTTCAGCATGTTTTGCCTGCCTGGATCAAGTATCTCTAATGTGTGGGTGACCTGTGCTGTGGTGTTCCCTGGCACCTGGCACAGACAGGCACAGAAGTCAGTGGCATCACTGGCAGAAGCTCCAGGGTTGTACCCAGCTGGAGTCATGGCCCTTTTTCTGGCTGTTAGGAGCCTCTGGGTTTAGAAACATGAATATTATCACTTTGAGGCAGAACACGGTTAGCTGTGAGGCAGGAAACGCTGTAGTCATGACCTTGGACTATGAAAGCCCCTTCTGAGTGCCATGACAGAGCCCAGGGATGATGTGGCAGCCTCCCTGGGGTCAGCTTCAGGGAGCTGAAGGGAAAAAGCTGAAGCTTTCTATTTCAGCTGCCACAATATACATTGAAAGGTAAGAGCTGCCCCACTTTCACCTGTGGAAAGTCCTTAGCGAGCTGGAGTATGTCAGGAGGTTGTTTCTGGAGAATACAAGGGACAGAGAGTCCTTTTTACCCCACTGTCTCTCCAAGATGCCCAGCGCCAGGAGCTGGAGGGTTTCTGTGCTCCTTGAATTGCTGTCAGTACTGTTTCCCTTCCTCTCTACCATGAGGTTGAGACCTGTCACACCATCACACCTCATGTGATCCTCTGCAGGTCAGGAGAACAGGAGCAGCCAGAGCAGTGGGACCAGGCTTTTTCCTCAAAGCATCCAGAAGTGGACTGTAAACACGCAAACTGCAGGAGCTGATATAATACAGGGTACCTTTCAGCCAAGTTAGATTTTTATCCTAAAATACACAGATTCCCTTCTCTTCTAAAATCCCTTTAAAATAAGTTGGGCATTTTGCAGGCATGTTTTAGGTGTGAAAGTGGGTGACCGCATTTTGCTTAAGATGTATATTTCTTTGTCTGTAGGCTGTGGGTTTGCTGCAGGGACTCTGAAAGCTGTGGGGTCACATAGTGACTGCATATTAACTAAGGCTTTTGAGAATTGCTGAGATTATAGTCTCAACAATATTCAGTGTGCTGGTCAACGTGCTGGTCTCCATGTGTCCGGCTTTGTTTTGTACTACCTGTCAAATAAGAAACCAGGATTTTGCAATAATTATGACTGTTATTCAGGGAATTGGTTAGAAATTAAAGGTCATCTAGAAAACCAGAACCAAAAAAATCCAGCCTCAAAAAGAGAAGACAGGGATGAAAACATCTAGCATGAGGCAGTTGAAAAAACAAAGCTGAACCTTACTATTCTCCACGGAAATGTGACACAGAGGTTATGATGTATTTGGTGACTTTGCTGGATCTTACTGCCTGTTCCCAGCACTGAAAACAAATGCAAATCACCCTGGGAGCAAGTAACTGTCAAAGGCTCCATTCCTTTCATTCCCTTTCTTGTCATTTCTCTTTCAAACTCTGATCCTTGCTTTTCAAAGTTTATTAATAGCAGCTGTGCCCGAGACTGGGAAGAGTGTTGCAGGAGGACAACTATAGATAGTTTTTTTTCTTGAGATAAATCATTGTCTCTTTCTTGGCGTTGAGTGTCTTGGAGCAACTTCGTTGGGGTGCAGCAGGGTGTGAGAGTGAAATGGAACCGGTAATCTTTGAAAAATCACCTTGGATGACCCATTTAACTTCCAGGCTGAGTTGTATTCTTCTCTGGGCATGTCCAGCATCCCTCAAAGCTCCGTTGCCAGTTTATGGAAGAGGAAATAGTCAATACAGGTGTTTGTGGTATCTACTGTGAAAGGTTGGCATTCAATTAAAAGAAAGGAAAACAAAACAATGCATTTTCATTTGACAACAAATATACAGAAGACACAGCACAGCAGGAAACAGCTCTCTTTTGTGTGTTATTTTATCAGGTGTTTTCCAGTCTTGGTAGCTCTTAGCCATAATAATCCTAATAATAAAATTTCCTGCTGAGTCTGTCCCATTGTTTTCCAGTGAAGATAGTCACTGAGGAAGCGTACAGCAGCTACCACACTGCTTTTGGGGTACATTTTTGAGGGGCCAGCAGAGAGAATAAGGGCAGATGCTCTTCTCCCTGCATTGAGCAGTGATGTGGGGCAAAAAAAAAAGAGAGTCTCTGTCAAACCAGAGTCACCATATACTAGTCATGTGCTTCAGAGCAGTGCTGCTCTGTCCAGCCTATGTAGCCAAGAGTCTTTTTTAGAGCCCAGAGGGAGAAGAGGGGCAGTGCAGGTCTCCTCTGACTGTGGGATCAGGGTGCAAGAGTTTGAAACTTCTGAACAAAGGCTAAGTGCCACTATTTTTAGGAGTTGCTTAAGTATCTTCTCTTGGAGAGCAGTAAAGCTAGGATAATATTGAGATGGTTAGAATGCCTCATCTTCTTTCGTTTAATATGCCAGGTGGAATAGTCTCTGTGAAGTCCCTGTAAATTCTTAACTCCTTTTTTCCTAGCTAGAAAAGAAATGTGTTTCTTTCTTTACAACATTCTGACAGATATTAAGATATGATAAAATGAAAATGGCTTCACACTATAATTCACTGTGACTTCTCTCCTAAGCATGGGATGGAGCAATTCAGAATTAATGTTGATTTTATCACTGCTGCCTTCCCTAAGCAAAAAATTCCTTGCAGATTTAAGAGAATGCTTTTTGTCTTGCAATCTTTGGGGAGTTGTGCTGCCTGTATTTAAGTCTCTAGAGGTCCAAGTCCCTCAAGACTGAATGTAAGAGAGTCCTAGATGAGGATCAGAGTGATTCAATATCATAACTGATTAGGTTGTAAGAAGAGGAACCATTGTAACCACAGCAACCATTTAAAGGCTTGCCCCAGAGCCCATCAGACACAATGAGCTTTGGATCAGTCTCGATCAAGACTTCCTTTCTCAGGACTACAATTGCAGATGAAAATATTGTGCAAGTGTTTGTGTTTCTCTCTTGCTCATAGTACTTCCTTTTGCTCAAAAATTAGTCTTTCAGACTGGAGTTTAGTGGGTCTTTGGTCACCATGATCCACCCTGAACAACATACGTCTGCCAAAGGAATTTTCATATATATAACTTCCAGTCACAGGAAGTGTTTTCCAGATAGCTCCAGCCCTGGTTTTGTGTGTGTGGCTCACCAAGGTCTGCACCCTGCATGAGCTGCATGGAACGCAGAGGCAAGAACGAACAGAGTGCAGACCAGCACTGTGTAAGTAGGTTATATAGAGCTGGTATCTGACAGTATGACTAGTAAAGAAAGGAGGTCAAATGTGGCATTCATTACCTCATTCACAGCCTCATATATCAGTCTCTGTCTTTCCCCTCAACTGTTTGGCTTTAGCCACCCACAGCTCCCATGATTCCATCATCATAATGAATAATTCAATAAATATTTTTAAACTCCAGCTATTATTGCCTATTTAAAGCTTCCTACTTTATGGTTTGTGGGGTTCTCAGAAATTGCTGTGTGGGTTTTATAGGTTTTGTAAAGGGCACAGGGAAGAAAGCAGGTGGTTGTTCGTTTCACAAACAAACAGTTCAGTGAAACTGGCATACTTGACAGACTGGAAAAGTATAATTACAACAGTGGGTAAGAAAGGAGAAGAGACCAGAGAGCCCTTGAGGGTTAGAAGCAGCAGAAAGACAGTAAAAGAAGAGGAGCCATTTGTGGCATTCAAGTGTGGAGAGATTGAGGGGCATTGAGGTAGACTGAAGGAATACGTGGCTGTAGCATCTATTGTTTGTACAGTTTTGAGCAAAAATAAGGAAATGCCAGGAAGGCTGGGAGGTGAACAGGGACAGGAGGGCAGGGCTTGCATTTTAGCTTTAGGGAATAAACAGTCAAAATGAGATACTCAGGCTGTGGCTGAGGGAAAAATGGCAACTGTTAGAGGTCAGAGGGAGAGAAAAGAAAGCAAGCAGTTCTGGAGCAAAGCACTATTGAAGATCATCTTGCGCTTTCTTAAACTAGTTCTTCTCTTCTCTACTTTGCAAGACAAATCATGAAAATGGTTGCCTCAGACCCACACCATGCCTAAAGGACAGTGACACTGCATACCCTCAGTGTGTGCGAGGTGCAGGACAATGGACACTGCAAGGTGAAAGGACTTTTCACGTAGCATTGCCCAACGCCTCAGTGTTAGCGTGACTTGGGGATCTCTGCTCTAGTCCTGTGAGGTGCTCTTGCTTTGCTTGCCCACAAGCTCAGAGCATGGAGTTAAGCAAAAGGAATCGAGTTTCTGTTTGCTTTCCTGTTAAAGATAGTTTCTAAACAGCTTCCTATGTCTGGAATATTTGACATTTCAAGGACATCACAACATGCTGTTCCAGTTTCTACAACCCTGTACGTTTTCCCAGTTTCTAGTAGCCATCCGCGTTCTCCAAAGCTGTGGGAATTTCTTATATGGGGGCAGAAAATATGTTAGGAGAGGAGCCCTTAAGAAAAAGAAAAAAAAAGAGCTGATATTTCCTTCTCTTTCTTATTTCCTTTCTCTTCTCTACTTGACTTTTGCCTCAGTAAATATTGATGAAACTGAATGGCAGAGAGACGGGTTTCTCACTGTTACTTGTACTAAGATATATCAATAAATTTAATTTTCAAAATCCTACCCACGTGCATTCATCATGTGGTGAATGCATCACTTCTTTCCCATTTTCCAATGAGATATTTTGATATTAAAAATGTTTTCAAGCTTACAATTTTAATTTTTAGATTTTATTTTCTTAGAGTATTCGGAAAAAACAAGATAAATTAAAAAGGAAGTATCTTAGATTGCTGGGAAAAAAAAAATCCAGAACTGTGCTTTTGTCCTAAAATGAACAGGTATTTGCAGTTTGTAGCAGAAAAATAGGATGAAGTTATAAAAAATAATAGACTTACACAGATGTGGGTAAATTAGGTATAAGAGAAAGAATTAAAACAGCTTTTTGTGAGGGAAATAAAGTCTCACAGAGACATCAATGAGTACACATATGACAGTGGCCCAGTTAATGCAGTATATTTCAGTTACCAAAACTTTTTGATGAGGCATGTCTCCACAGACTTTTACAGTAACGAAGCTGTCGTGGGATGAACATGGATGGCCTCCCTTGAATTAACTGTCAAAAGATAAGAAACCAAATGAAGGAATAAATTGACTGCTTTCTCATGGAGAGGCCACCAGGGGAGTTGCTGCATCTGTGCTAGTCAACGTGTTTCTAAATTGTCCAGAAAAGAAGCTGAAATTCAACGCTAATGAAGGAGAGTTAATACGCGTGGAAAAAGCAAGCCCTTAAGACTGTGATGGAGAGAATGACTCTTCCAAAACTTCATCTTCCAAAGCAACATCTCCAAGCCTCCAGTGGCAGCTGAAATGAAAAAGGGGAAAGATGTCCCTAAGGGTGTCCTTCCTGCTCCCTCCCTAGGTTTTTGCTACCAACCACACCTGCAGGACACTGACCAGAGTGACTCGGTCTAATGCGGTGTGGGTACTGTTACAGTCGTCTTCTCATTCCTTCTCCACACAACTCCCCCCTCTGGAAGTTAGAACAAAATCAATGGAGCTAAAGCAGATTACATCAGTGAAAAAGAGGGGAAAACATTTCTTAGTCCTTTTTTTCTGGGACATGCAGATGCTGTCACAGGCAGCCTTAGTTAAGAAACATCAGAAGTGTAATTGTATTAATAGAATCACTTTCTTAGGCATGTGAAAATGGAGATGATGTGTCATTTACAAGTGAATGATGTATCATTTTACAAGTGAATGATGTATCATTTTACAAGTGAATGAAAACTCAACACTGGTAACTGCTGGACTGCATAATATGGCCACAAAATGCTTCCATAATAATGAGTCCAGGAAATTATTGCACAGCTGTTACACAAGTGTGAAGAAGATTAGTAGAGATTTTCAATAGATTTTTAGGTTCTCCCTTTTTAAAAATACCTTTCATCCTCAATGCAGCCTGATTGCATACAGTAGCTGGCATGAAGGCAAGAAGCAACTGCAGTAAAGTCTTGTAGAGAAAGCACTAACATGTTTAGATATGCTGACAATGTAGCTCCAGGATGTGAAGAACTTGTAGTATTCATATCATAGGAAGAGGGACAGGGTCAAGATTCTGTAACCTTAACCAGAGGAAGAAGTCTTTTGAAGCAAATGATTCCCCCCGACGCTCAGCATTTATTACAAGCTTTTTCACATTCAGCCCAAGCATCTCGTGGCTGTATCAATTTGAGTTTGATTGTAAGTACACAGGAGTCTGTGGAGTCATTTGTCCAGCTGTGATGGCTGGTGCTGTAGTTCTCTTGCCCTCGGGTGGAGAGGCTAGCAGAGGACAGTGAAAGCCTTGGGACACTATTTCCAGATGACTGGGACAAGGACATTGGGAACGGGTATGGTGGTTAGATCTGCCCTCATCTAGAAAATTTTATGTCCCTGATTACACAAGGCAAGAAAGTTAATTCTCAAGACAGATATTCTCATCCTCCTCTCCTCTCCATTTAACTCAATTCTGATCAAGGCTGAAGCAGTGGATTCTCCCAGCCCTATAACTTCTTAGATGTGTCTCCTAGAGCAGGAGACATGATAACAGGAGACACAAAGGGTCCCATTTGATATTCATAGGAAGAAGAAAAGTGGGTGTCATTGTAAAGAGGTCCCAGTTTCAATAAGCATTATAACCAGCTATTCTAAGCTATCGACACATATGAATAAAATCCATACAAATTCCACAATACAACTTCGGTGGTTCAATCTAGGATTATTGGGACATGTCCTCAGTTGATATTAATTAAGACTGAACAGAAGATTTACCCTGGCTATGCAGATTTACCTCGGTGGTTGATTCACCCCCGTGGTTTTTGCGTGGCTTTGGGACTATGACGTGTTAGATTTATTGGCTCATTTACTACAGTAAATGAAAGTCTCTGGACTGAACCACAGTTGACAGCAGAGTGGTGAATGGACTCACTGAGGAGCAGGACAGGAATAAAGAGAGAACATTTGTTCTGAAAGACAGAATCCAGTTCTCATTCCAGTCCTCGTCCATCACGACTGCTTTCCACATCCAGTGAAGATGATCTGCTTTGGGACTTGAAATGAGCAAACAAATTTTTTTCTTAAATGAAAAGTGTCGTAATGGAAAGGATTTGACAGGCCATAGAATATACTACAGAGCTTTGTTGCTGTGAACTAGCTTCACTTTCTCTAGAAAGAAAAGGGGTTTTCTGGTACCAATCTCTACACTAAGAATTGAAGTGTAAGCGATGCAATGGATTGTACACATGCTTGCACAGGGCACGACGGTGTTTGGTTTTGCAGTTATCTGCTGCCTTGTATTGAGATGTCCAGACATGAGCTGGGAATCATGAGAGTTTGAGGAGCTTGTGCCAGAGAGTGTAGGCCCCTGAAATTATGGATTAAAAAAATCATGAGCTTGGTGATAAATGAGTAAATACGGACAGATGAGACGCAATGGCTTTGTATGTAATAACAATACAAAGCTGCTGAATGTGGTGATCACATGTAACAAATGAGAAAAATCTTTTTCTTTTGTTTAATTTCTGACTCAGATTTACATTTTTCTTGGTAGATCACTAACAAGTGGACAATATAGAACAAAGGAAATCTGCCTGACTTACCAAAATTCAGATAATAAGTTTCACAGAAGATTTTAGAGCATCTGCAGACAGGCAGCTGAGAATGAATGCAAGTTGAGTGTCAGAGGAATGATATCTCCAAAACGTGTTTTCTATTTTATTACTCTCATTAATATAATATTGCCTTAATCTTATGGTAACTGGCAATGATCATTATTGCAAATGATAAAGCAAATTTGTAGCAGACTGTTTCTAGTTTTCTATTTGAGGAGGTGATCTCCCAAAGAAGTCTTGTGGGCTTGGCATGACCCCTGCGATGGAGCTGCAGGGTGACAGTGTCCAGAGCAGATCAGATGTAAGGGAGGAGCATATGGAGACATACCTTCCACTCGCTGTTTGCCCAAACCTCCACTCCTGTCCTGCTTTCACTACTGGACCACAAACCTTCTGTCCATACCACAGCTTTCCCTGAGGCAGCACCTTTCATTGCAGAGCATCATATCCTGACTGTGGTATAATGAACAAACATCACTCCACTCTGTGTGCGGCATTGCCATTGAACTGGTCCATTCTAATATCACCTGGGCAGAAGTGTTTTCTGCAGTGCTAGACCAAAGAAAAGACAGTATCTGACATGAGTACCCTTTTAAGTATAAAGCAACAGGTACTTTAAAATTATTTATACAGTGTCCTGGCATTTAGAGATGCTAAGATGAACTTCTTTGGGGTACATGATAAGGCCTTTTATTAAAATTGGATTTACGTGTCTGCTTACAGCCATAAAGAGAAATGTGTGAGAACATATCCTCCTCAGTTCCCTCCAGAAGGCACAAAAGGACAGCTTGTTGAGTACAGTACTTGATGTTAGTGGTGAGATTTGTTTCTGGATTATCAGTTTGTAATTAAGGGAGCTACTAATGCTGAGAAGGAATTTTGTGCTCAATCCATAATCCATTATCAACTCTAATGGACAAAAGTGCAGTCAATGGAAGAGAGTATACAAGTTATTAATGTGCCAGTTACTCCACTAGTGTGAAAAGGTGTGATCCCAGATGTGCAAAAGCACTGATTCATGGGAGCTGGAGACCTGGTGTGGCACTGACTGTGGGGAAGTGAGACTCTTTGGGACAGCAATGTATTTTTTCGGCTTTCTCCACTGTGAATCCTCTCTTCTGTTTCTAGAGATGGCTAATGGAAAACATCTTTGTTCAGTATATGGGGTTCATAGCATTCCCTGTGTTCCCTGAAGTGCGTTTGTTCATTGCTCCGAGTGCCCCTGGGTCTTCTGTTACGTGGGAATCTGCCCACTTCAGTGCATTTGGGGAGGCTATATTTTGCATCTTTAGAAACCTAAAAACTGTTAAAAATTATTTACTTGTGAGCTTGAAAACATGTTCAGATTTCAGAGACTGTTTGATGGAGGGTTTTTTTTTTTTTTTGTGAATGTGGATGTTCAATACACTCTTCTGAACTATCCAGCTGTGATTTGGCTTCCTGTGACCAGGGACATTGGCTGAAATGACCCAGGCAGTTCTCTGGGGCCTGTGAGGCTAGCGAATCTCACAAATCACCATCATCATTTTTGTTACCTCCTTGTTCACTGACTTTGGACAACAACATACTGCCAGCTAATTGCTGCCGGGCACGTGACAGAGCCCAAGAAGGCTCAGTGGCAGACTGGATGGGAGGGAGCATAACTCAGTGACTCTTGATAAGTAGGCACCTATCAGGAAAGCGTGGGAAAGAAAAAATGGGGGAATTCAGGTGGCCATCACTTCCCTGACACTAAGGATTAAATTGATGAGAAGGATTACTTGTTTGCTAATTGCAATTACTTGAATAAATGCCAAGCAGGGTGACTTTCCTGACAAAGGATACTACACCACAGCACATCCATCTCAGGGGCAGTTAATTAACTTTACTGCCTGCTCCTCAGCATAAAGGAGGAAATGAGATGGCGAGTCTTGTCCTGTCTTTATAACCTTTTACCTTCATTTATTTATTTATTTCATCATCACTTTGGCAGTGATTCAGTTGGCACTATCTACCTGGCTTGTTGCATAATCGCCTCTTGTGGATTGACATTAAATATTCCTTGGTGGTGTGGGATTCTAATACCTTGTTTGCCTCTGTAGTAGTCCCAGGAACTAAAATGACTTTTCTTACATTTTCCCACAGACGGTGTGTAGAAGCAGAACACCATTGGCTAATGCTGGTGTTCAATGAAAATATGTGTATGAGTTTGTCTTAGGGATGTTACGGGGAAACAGGTGCTGTAGACATCATTTTTCATCTTTCAATGGAAGAAGTGCTCAGCTTGTTCAAAATATTAAAAAAAAAAAATTTATTTAGATGACCAGAAAATTGAGTAAATCGCTTTTCCTTTGATTTTTCTGCTCCCCTTCTTCTCCCCCTTCTATTGCTCTGCAAGTTTGCAAAGCTTTTGTACTTTTTCCAAAGATTGCACCATAAGTCTGGCTTTTCAAAGCTAGTAAAAAATTTTGAAATTACAGATGGTGCAAAGAAAGAGTAATTCTCTTTCAACTATGCATTCTGCTCTTTTTTACTAGTTGAGGAAAGTGACAAGGAAAGAAAAAAGGCAAAATACTGATATGTCCAGTTGCAACCAGAGCTGAATTATAAGTAATAACTTTTAAAGAAAAGAATTATTAACTGATTTCTAAAAAGCCAACTCTAAGTTCCATCTTTCTGTATTCTTCACTAAACCAAACAGTTTTTATTGTTTTTACCTTGCGGGAGCAAAACAGTCAGTACAGTCTTAAAGAAAACATAAAAATATACTACTACCATTAAGTGCCAAGGTACCAGCCTAATGATGCATGCCCAGGAGAAGCAGCCCGAGCCTGTCTCACAGTTCATTTCAGACATGCCTGTTAACCCCTGTTCTTGTTAACAGGGTTCCTGTTTAATACTGGTACAAGTCTCCTGGAGAAGTTGTAGAGTCCCCTCTTTTGTCTGACTGGGTAATGTCTTGAGCAATGCGCTGTGGCTGACCCTGCTCTCAGCAGATACCCGCCAGCCTCATCCATTTGGTGAGCCTATTGCAGAGCAAAGGCAGCGTTTGCCTAGGAGGAGGGTCACAGGTGTGAGGGCAGTCAGGCCTCTCTACCATGGCCTTGGCATGCCCCACGCTCTCTCAGCCGCTGTCCTCCAGGAGCGTGGACAAAGTGACCCAAAGCATGGACATTCGCGTGACTTTCCCAAGCAAGGAACAAGAGGCATTGTGTGGAAGAGCAGGGAGCTGGATCTGCATTTCTGGAAGACCAGACCATCAGGGCTCCCTCCCCCTGGCTGTCCCTGACTTCTTTGCATGGACCACTGTCGTTCTCTCAGGACCAGAGTGTAATAATTTACAGGCTGTGCTTGCTGCCAAGCCTCTGCTGCCCTGAAAGGCTGTTTGTCCCCAGCACTGCTGAAGAGAAATCACTCCACTACAAGTACATTAAGCACACGAACAGCTCTGACAAGAAGCAGAGCAATAATTTATTTGGTGAGCTCACTTACATTTTATTGAATACATTTATTGGCTGTCCAACAGCTCCATCAGGTGCTTTTGCAGCACCCAAACACAGAGACATGACCTCAAATCTGGAGTCAAGTCAAAAGGTCCACCCCACTTCTTTACTATAGTGGTAAAAAGAAAATCTCCTCAAACCAGCAGAGGTGTCCTGCCACACTGACTTACACTACGTGCAGTGCAGACTAAGCATTGGTATTATTTCATCAGCAACAGCTAAGTGTGGCTGTGCCAAGATTTGGTGGGTAATGTGCTCTGGACGTGTCTGAAGTGCTTAACAGCGTGATGTGGCAATGGCAGGAAATACAATTTTAATCAAATTTGAACATTGTTCTCTCTCCAGGTGTGAAAGCTTCATGAATGCAGCAATATGTAATCTCTCACACTCATTTTGTCTTGAGGGTTGAATGGAAATTATAGTGTGTCTTTAACACATGGATTTGATAACAAACGGAGACAGATTGCAAATTTACCAGCGAAATATTGAAAAAGAGGACATTTAGTCTTAATGACTCTGCAAAGTGGGAGAGACAGGTCATCAGAGGTCGGCTTTTCTACAGGGGAGCTTGAGACAAGCACTTCATTGTTGGTCACATGTGTACAAAGCAATTATAGTAAATAAGCCACAACAGAGAGAAACGTTAATCTGTTTTTTGAGAGGTGAGGCAAGTGTTGGCTGGCTTCTACTGGCTCAGCAGTGCACTGCAACCTAGGCATTGAAGATGTACAGAATAAATGGAATGGGAATAGCTGATGAATATCACAAAATGGAGACGCTGAGAGCTTTGCTGCACTGTTGGAAAATGTTTGGGTATTTGCTAGTGACAGATGGAAAGCCTTTTCATCTATATCTGCGTGCCCTGGGTGGAGGATTGCTTGATGGCACGCACACAGTTACTGTCGCTGTTGTCTGTGTCATTTTGTAGCATTCTTACAGCTTTGAGGGCCTCATTTAATCATTTGTGCAGAGATTTTATGAGGCAGGTACTTAAGAGTGAGGTAGGAGGGAAGATAAATAAATTAAAGTCAATTCCAGTTACACTTAACCCCAGCAAGGACACAGTCTGTGATCACTTAGCTGTTCCTGAACGGCCTAGGTCTTGTGTTCCACATTAGCATCTGGACTGAAGACACACGCATGGTGTTAACGAGAAACAGGCAGAGGCCAAATAAATGAATATACCAACATGAACCCATGTAGGGCCTAATTCCCTCCACAGTGGGAAGGCACAATTTGTGCTGAATACCAGAAAATTAATTTTGGACTGGAATACCCTTTGAGCAGCTTGCATATTTCTGTTGCTCAGACCAAAAGCTGCACAAGACTGGAGGAGACAGGAGGTTTCTCTTCGCGGTGGCAGAGCACCAGAGATGTGCACCCCACTGAGAGCACTCTAGCTGCAGGACACCCATGGGTCTACACCCACATCAGTCTCAGTGCCTTATTCCTGGCCAAGGGCTCCAGCCTGCTAGCTGAAAACTCCTCTGAACACTTCATTTACATTTTAAAGGAGAGAGAGAGAAAAAAAAGGAAAGTAAACAAAACAAAAAAAGGAGCGTTTCTCTCTTCTTGGGAGAAATTCAGGGCTTTCACAACAGCAGAGACTAAGATGCATGGAGGTATGTTAATAATGAGCTTTGCCCTCAACACTTCCTGTTGCCTGTTTCCAGATAGGTGATACCAGACCCCTCAGCATCCTGGCTCCCTGTGATCCCTTTCTGTAGCGTGACTATATCCATACATACCTGGGCTTTAGGTCCTACTCTGGGCTATGGAAATAAGACCCAAGTCCTTACTATTGCATGGCACTATCATTCCTTCACATGGCAAATGCACCCTGTCCCTGTGCAGGTCGTGGGTTGCAACTATTTTCTTCTGAAGGCAAATCAATACACCAGGAGAACTGGTCCATTGCCTGTCTTTTGGATACTTTATGCCCCAAGACGCACATTACTGCCCTCTCTGCAGCAAGCAGAGATAAAACAATTCCAGCTTTTACCGTCTGAGTCTAGAGCCTTAGTTTAAAACTATCAAACAACACCCCTTTTAGACCTGTGATTTTTCTCCCCATTTCTCATTTGTCTTCCTCTGCCCCCAGAGGAATTTGTTCTTATTTGTTGTTGTCTGGACTGTCTCCAAACATCAACTGTAAGCCCGATTAATTATCAAGGAGATCATCACGATTCATAGTAAGTTGTGTGCTAATTACATGTACCCTATGAGTATTTTCCTCTCATTTATCTTGTGAGTGTTCATTCTGCATATTAATAATGAACATGACAACTGCAAGTGAAACCAGTACTGTAGACTGTCAAATAAAGGCATGGGGGGATTGGGCTCTTAATTAAAACTGCAATTTGCTTGGCATTACAAATGCTACTACACATCTTGCTTCCAGGAAAGGCTATTTATTAAAAAAGTATTATTCTCAAGAGACAGATAAAAGACACTAAGGCACTCTGGTAACACCAGAAGAACCACTTAGTGTTGAAAGCTATTTTATACCCACACTGAATTAAAGAGTCTGTGAAAAATATCAGCCTGTTAGACCTGAAGAACAATACTCTCTCTCTCTCTTATGCAGCCAAGTACAAACAAGCTTTTCTCTTCTGTCTGAACCATAACCAAAGAACTCAAGCCTGTGGTTGCCTTTCCCCAATCAGGCTTGGCTTAAGTTCTTTCACTAAAACTGTCTGTAAGCCTCACAATTTTTGCGGTCAAGAGGTAGAATAAAGTGGTTGTGAGTGGTCGTCAGTCAGAAGTAACTAGTTTGGTTACTGACAGCTTCATGCGCTGCATGAGAATCTGCAGTTTGGAAGTGAAAAACGATTTGCTTATATTTTTAAAGAGTACCTCATTCCTCCTCACAATCTATAAAACAGTGCTTGTGGTTTTAAGACAAGAAAAGTTTTGATACAAATACATGCTTTGACCTCTCTGGGTTTTAAGCTACAAGACAGCACCGCAGTAGCCAATGCTTCAGAGAAAATAAAACCCTTCTTTTGGGCATGAACATTCTGCTAGCTGTTTACTGTTTTGTGATGGATTTCATTTGGGTGGATGTAGGTGTATAAGGGCAAGTAACTTCGGGAGTGATAACTACATGTCAGAAAAGCAGTCCTGCTTCTCTCAGTTCTATTCAAAATCCTATTACTTCTAACTACCTTCCTGTACTGATTTCAGATCATCACCTACTTCATTCCTTGTAGTAGCTTAGCTAAGTTTCTGATGAACATGTTAGTTTCAGTAAGATTTCTGTTGTTCCTTTAAGAAGCCCCAAATTAAATTACTATAGATTTGTGCCTGTGTGTCATGTCCTGTGTGTCCCGCCTGCCGCCGCACCCCACTAATCTTAGGGCTGAAATTCAAAAAGTAATTTTTAACAAAAATCAAATTACCTTTTCAACAAGCCTTGTATTTCAGAAAAAAAGAGAATGAAGATGACTGCTTTTGAAATGGCTCTAAATAGCCTATTTTTTCCAGCTCTTTTTATACCTCAAATGCGATAATTACAAACCATGTAATTTCTTGTTCATGATTTTGTGACTCAGGTGCCATGTTCCACTGCTCAGCATGACCTCACGTGATTTACATCACAAGATCATAAACTTGTAGTTACAAATAGTTTAAAAGTCGAAGTTTTCTCTTGAAACACCAGTTTTGCCCATCAAAGTGACTTTCTTTTGGTTAGTCAAAACATATTGCAGTAGTAACAAACTGGCTGGTCATGAAGTACATTACCTTAGTACAGGAATATCAAAACACAAGCATCTTCTACTATAATGTAGATTCTATTATAATTTCTGTATTTTACCAGCCTGGATACAATCAAAGATTCTGACTCATGAGACTGCTGCTTTTCTAAACATAGATTCATCTTTAACTAACACCATTACAATTGCTAAAATGAAAACCTTTCCATAGAACACAGTGTTTTCATTCATGTTACTGGCTGTGCAGTCATCAGAGGAGCAAAACCAAATGGGTCTTTCTCTACTAGATCTTCCTCTCCTACAAGTGGCTGACTGGCTTCTGGACCTGCCCTTGCCACAGTGCCTTTCTTTACTCCTGCTTTCCCACTCTCATTCTGCCAAGAAGAACTGCAAACCACTAACATTGCTGTCAAATGCCTTTCTTTTCCTAATGGTACCAATCTGAGTACAGAGTAGGCAGCGAGTTTGATGACAACCATACTTAAACCAGAATAATTTTTCTTATCCCGTACATTTGTTTTTACGACCTTGATGACATCTTTATAGAGTTCAGTTTTTCTGAGGGAGAGGCTGGTTTGTGTTTGCTCATGCAACAGCTGTGCTTTGTCCTTTAAAAAGACAGTATAGTCCCTATGCCTGGTTATTTTTAAACTACATAGGTCTCACTGGTCATCCAAAAATAAATTTCTAATGTTCACATGTAGTATACATAGAAACATCATTTGACCAAATATGGTAGCACAAAGGGGTCCTTAGCAGGTCTTTGGCTTCTTCTGTAGCAGCAATAATGATTTTAAAATACACAACAAAACCATAAACAGCCCCTGTACTGCCTGTTTGCAAAACACCACGAGCAGAAATTAATGCTTTTGTGCAAATAAACTCCAGACTGAGGATACACTCAGACTTCTCCCAGCAGTGATCAAACAATAATGCTTTTTCCTTCCCTGAAACGTTCTGGTTAATCATAACCCCTGTACAGCAAGAAAGCAAAATATTTTGAAGGGAAAAATAATGTTGGAATGTAAAACAAAAATTCTGATCCTCAGAAATATCAATGAAAGCTCTTTCTTTTAAACAAGCGTAATCAAAACATCTTGTTATCAAGCTTTCAAATCAGATTTTTTCCTCTAAAGACAGTCCTAAAACATCTAGGCCATCTGACTCCTAAGGCTTTTAGGTTTCTTCCTCATTGATCCTAGCTCAGAGGAGAGATCTCAGAGGGCCTGGACTGCTCAGACCCAAAGCAATCCCCATAATAGAGCAGACCCAGATTTTGCCTACCTAGATTTTCTTAAGAAAAGTGTGCCAACCTGCTTAAGAGAAAACAATATGGGCATCTACATTCAGACAGCTGGACTGTATAGGCTTTGGCAAATGCTATAATTTTGACTAACTGGGCATTTCTTTGACAAAAAACAGAACAGAAAAGGTTTTCAAGGGGCATCTAGATATAAGGAAGAAATTTTTTACAGTGAGGGTGGTAAAACCCTGGCACAGGTCGCCCAGAGGTGTGGTAGAAGCCCCATTCCTGGAAACATTCAAGGTCAGGTTGGACGGGGCTCTGAGCAACCAGATCTAGTTAAAGATGTCCCTGCTCCCTGCAGGGGTGGGGTCAGACTAGATGACCTTTAAAGGTCCCTTCCAACACAAACCACTCTATGATTCCATGGCAAATCCTTATGAAACCTGTATCTGTCGCACTTTAAAAGAACACCATGAACAGCAGAATTAAGAGTCTGGCTTCTTACAGACTTATATCTCACGAATGGCCACCTTGGTGGACGTAACTTTTAGTAAGGGGTGAGCCTCTCTTGCTCACCTTCTGTTCTTTTCACAAATCCAGCAGGAAATTTGTGCCTTTGAGACTACAGCATTTCTTCAAAACCTGTAGACACGCACTGCATCATTCCAGAGTTACTGGGGAAAAAATGGTCAGAGTGGCGTACACACAAAGCCCATCACTGTGTCAAAAAGCTTTTGGTTACAAAGCCTACAATACAGGCATTTACCAACACAGGAAGCTCTGATGTTTTGCTTATACAGCTGTACATCTAAATTAACATGCTCCATCCCCATGCTGTTATTCTGTAGTTAGGTGGAAGCATGAGGTTAAGCGTGTTGCACCCGAGGTTTTAAGGATAAATCCTAAAGACCTCAGTGCAGGTGTTTGGTTTTGAAAGTATTCAGGACCTGCTTATTTGATGAACTGAACTAGAATGTTTAAGTCCTTGTTTTGAAAACCTCTCAAGAAATATTTCTGTATGACAGACTGTGGATGGTAATGGAGTATTTTTAGTGCAGTGTTTGAGTGCATCGCAAGTCTGCTTGCACTCCTCCAGAAAAGAGTGAGTCATTACCCACAGAATGGATATGCTAAAATTTAACTTGCTTTTCTGCTCATGCAACACTATAAAGCAAAACAGTGTTTCCTCAGATATATTCTTCACTGAAGTTCGTTCTTCACTGAGACTATATTTTTTTAATTCAATATTTTTTCACAATCGTACCTAGTGGACATGTTTCTGACCCATTGCAAACATTAATATGACATTAATGCTGTCATTACAGACATTAATACCGTCCACCTGTATAATAAACATGCAGCAAAGATTTCAGGGAGAATTCTGCACTCCACAAAACTTTGAAGTCCTGATTGTGTGTCATGTTTTACACATGTTTTAAAGATTTTCTTTAGCTTCCCTTTCAATATTTTCCTGTCTCCTCTGTTTAGGTTAGCACCTCCAGTGCTCCCTGTTTAGGCTGGTAACAGATCTCTTTATTCAAGCTTTCTCTGTCAGGATTTGCTCAGCATCTACAATGACAGAGTCACAACATCACAGTTGTGCCTTACTGTAATACAAATAATAAACACTTCTTTGTTATTCCTTTCTGCAAGCTGTGGGTGTGGCTGATATTTCCTTAAATACTCAGTGTTGCACTCAAATTAACTAAAAAAGCTCTAAGGGTTTTGTCATCTGGTTGTGATGGAAAGCGCTCTGCCTCTATGACAATGTGACAGGCGATTGTAAGGCACAGCTTCCCACAAAACAGAGAAAATTAAATCCTGTGGTTTCAGCTCAGCATGTGAATTTTTCAACAACATCTCAGGGCTTTCTGCAGCAGCAGTTTTCATAAGAGAAAAATTTCACACAATTAGAAGAATGTGTTTTGAACTTCATGGTAGGATGGGTTACCTACTATTACAAGGCAGCTCCTAAGAGTAAACTTCTATATGGGGAACTTTGTGATGTTTATTGAAGTTTAAGTATGCATTTTTCTTAATTCATTGCAGCTCTCATGCACAGCATATTCTGTTGAAAACCAAAGTCCAGTCATATTTTCACACAGTTCAGAACTGAGTGGTTTAGATTTCATGCAATTCAGAACAACCATAGTCCCTATTGTTCTTGCTTATATTATCATACGAACCCTGTTGTGATTATACAGGCTATTTTGTATGTTCTATAAAGGAAAAGTATTGCACAAAATGTTGTATGCAGACTGCATTATTCAGCAGGGGTAAAGGGGCATAAAGACTGTTCAGAAAATCGCCCGTTAGGGAAGTTAGGAAGAGATTCCCAAAGTATTGGTTTATCCAAACAACTTGTTTAGTAACCCTGGATCATAAAGCCCATGAGGCATGGAGAATTCACAGAAAGTGTGGGAGAAATGTCCATTCAGAGGCTACTGACAGGGATCTGTCAGTAATTAATCATCTGTGATGATTAATGGTTCTTGCAGATATACAAATTTTAAAGGCCAGAAGGAACCCTTCCATCACAATGCCTGTTTTCTGTAGGAATGTCCTCCAGTGTCTCCTTCAAACTTGTGTTTGAAGTGTTTTCTAAAAAGATATTCTATATGTAACGACTTAAAGAGGTGAACCGTTTTATATTTGGGCTTTATTGGTGACCTGAAACTTAGGAGCTTGTACTTTAGATATTTGCAAGTGTCCCAAAAATTGAGCTTATATGGAATAACCTATTTTATGAGGTTTATGGCATTCATTTCTTTTTATTCTGAGTGTTGAGATCTTTACAAAGAAAGGATGAGAAAGGAAAAGAGCTTCTTGGTGATAGAGACTAGAGCATGTTTCTTTTCATTACTGACTATGAATATTCCAAAACAAGAAAGTTAGTGAGATTAGATGGTGGAAAGAAAGCTGGGATATGGAAGGCTTTCCCTGCTTTGGCTACAACATTATTTTCCTGAAGCAAAAGAGGCAATAAGAACCTAGGCACAATAAGCTGACCTTCATCTTGCTCCAGTGATGTTCTCGTTGCAGCCATTAATTTGACAATGTTCTGGTTCCTGCTTCTGACTGAAAGTTTTAGCTGGAACAGTGTCATAGTTCTTTGACAGTTCAAAATATAGAACATTTCAGATACAGGACAAAAAGCTTTTGCATTTCATTAAGCAGCTTTTGGAGGCATGAGGAGTACGAAGAGATTGCAAAAGCCAATAGAAGCATACACCATGTTTCCAGGCTCCACTTTAAATTCAGCTCCTGGCCTACCAGCATTTGGCATTGTCTTTGAGCGGCACGAATCTGAGAGAAGGAGGGGAACGGGAAAGAGCCCATTAGCCCCGATCTCATAGACCTCATGCTTTCGGGACTTTAGAAATTGACAGCGTATGTTGGTAAAAAGCCTGAGAGATCAGCCAGAAGAAGTTACTGTTACGAAACAGCTTGCTTATCTGGTTTTAATTTGCTGCAACTGGGTTGCCTGTATGAGCGTACGTGGCTACACATGCGCATAAAAATTTTTTCACTGTCCCACGCAACTCCAGCCAGACATACATGCCATCCTTCACCCCTTGGACAGCACGCAGCACTCCTGAGCAATAGAACAGCTATTTCCCCTTTTGGAGGCACAGCAGCAGGAAATGCATTCTAAACTCATGTAGTTTGTGGAATTGCTCGGGTCTCTTGCCAGCTTGACGTTGGTTGGCAGGCATGCATCAGCTTCTAGACTTTCTCAAACACAACTTTACGCAGCTCATCCGAGCAGGCTATTAAATGACAAGTCAACACATAAATAAGGATGGATTGGCTGTGGATGCTTGTTCAGTCTGTGCTGCCAGCACTCACTACATGCTGCCCACACAAGGGTCACAGCTCATTGCCAGAAAAGGGAACAATGCTGCAGAGAGGTCATGATGCAGGATACGTGGAGTATAGGCACTGGATGAATGTGCTCATTGACCACCTTCTAGAGGTAAAAGCAAACAGGCTCCTACTTTACAATATGCCTATGCCACACACAGATGACCCAATGTCCTGTAGATGTGAGCTCTGCAACAAAATCTTTGTCTGGCCAAGAAGCACCAAACAGAGATCCACGAGCCAGAGCATCTTGGAATAGTGGCTCCATTGCTGCTTCATTGCTCCAGGATGTTGCAGAGGTTCGATGTGGTCCTGAGGAGCCTTCAGGAGTACTTGCTGCTTTATTTCACCCTGCCAACCGGTATTTAAATTAACCAGTGTTTCCCATGCCAACACAGCCCCGTTGCCAGCTTGAGACCCACACAGTTCAAACATTTGGCTTCTGCATTTGGCTTGATAGTGACAGCTTGGCCACCTCTATCTCATATTTGTCCTTGTTCCCTAAACAGCAGCCAGGGGATTCCTGTTACATTTCCTGAGGGAAATTCCAGTATAACCAAAACACAACTCTCAATGATTTCCTGTGACTTTCTTACGGTACTTAGTATATCATCAATCAAGTTATGCCACGGTCTTTTAAATTAGCACCTTATAAGGCAAAATATGTTTGAAAATGTTTCTAAATCGTGAATATTTTTGTAAGAGTTTTTTTTCTGTTATAGAATTCAAGAAGTCAACAGGCTGCCTACAACCATCAAAAACATCTGCTGCAGATGTCTTGAGAGCCTCCTATAAACACATAACATTAATATCTGCACGGTGTACATTATAGACGGTATTAATGTTGAAGCTATTTATTTAAAGAGTAAAGAGACTGTCATCTTTACTCTGGAGATATTGCACTGAAAACCAAAATATAGCTGGTTCTCTGGTGCAGGAGGAAGATGAAGACTACTCAGCTGGCCACGGACATGCTACAAGGGCAGCACTGGTGAAGAAGAGGAGTTTGCTGTTTTAAGGGGTTGAATGCATATGACATTCATGACCCAATCCGGAATTTGCCCATGATGGTATCTTCTCAAGAAATTATATCAAACTACCTCAAGTGGGCACCCTAGTTACGTGGTCCTGCCAATACAAAATGACTGCTCATAAACAACTCAATTTCTTGAGAAAAGATTATTTTGGCTTGACTGCAGAGGATAAATCCTGTCACTATTTAGGCAAAAGCAAAAATCCTAGAATGAGGGTTCAACTTGCAACGTAATATCCAATCCCAATTTGTAACTTTCCCAAAAGCTGGAACTGTTGTACATAGTTTGTGGCCATCTCTTGCAGTACAGCTCTGGCTGGACATAAGGGATTTTCGATTTACTTACTAATGGAAAGAGTCAGGCCATACCACGACAACTACAAATACTAAAGTATCTGGAGGTGTTTTGTGGGGCAAGAACAGGAAAAGAATCAATATATACAGTTATCAGAATGGCCATGATGTTTCCCTCCCTTAGGAGACTCTGTTCCAGTTATGTTGGGAATACAAATTGAGGCTTTTAAATTGGTTTAAGCTTTGTTTTGTACTTGGTCAACTATACTACTATGTATGTTTTGGTTAAAGAAATAGAAAGAAATTATATTGGGGGTTTGTTGGGGTTTTTTTAATTTTATTTTTATTGTAGCAGTATTTCTGCATTTGCAGCTGCCACAGGCAGAGCTTTTAGATGGCAAAATATGTTTGTCTTGTCTCTTAGACAAGATAACCAAGGAAAACTTAGAAATGCTTTCAATTCTTGAAATAAAAATAAGGAATAACATTCCTAATTCACTATTAATTCAACTCTCATGTTCAAGAAGGAAGATACAGGGAACTACAGGCTGGTAAATCTCACCTTGATCTCCAGAAAGGTGGTGGAAGAAAATAATCAAGGGAAACCTTATTCAAACATATTAATTACAAGCAAGCTATTGGGAGAGGTCAGCACGGATCTGCAAAAGGATATCTTCCCACCTCACCCATTTTGTGTTTCAGTGAGGCTGTGACTGAAGGTGAAAACTGATGCAACTCCCCTTACCTGACAAATCCCATACTGCCCCCTGAACCTCTCTACATGGGAATTTAATAAGTAAATAAGTAATAAATTGACTACTGATTGCATTTAGTCATCACCACATTTAATTAATTAAATATCTCAGTAAGAACTCTTCATAGAACAACTCAAATATCCATGTTCAGACAGCAAAAAGTAAGATCCTTAGCTCAGAATATAGCCCAGGAGGTTGCACTTAGGACTTTCCTAACAGTCCAGGCTTGGTGATTGTCCTTGCCAAAGCGGCCTCCACTCTAATGAAAGACTGTATTAATCTGCAGTGTAATAAGGCAAGGAGTAAAGCTACATAAAGGCTAGTGGGATGTTCCAGAAATCAGTTTCTTAGCACATCGGTTAGAACACATTGAGATATCGGAACTTTAATTCGTATATTATTGCCACAAAACCCAAACTCTATGTTGCAATGCATTCTCCTAATCTATGAATACTGGTGTCTGGACATATCTCATGAGAGCTTTCTTCAGCTCTGATGATATTGCAATAGCAATTTCATTTCAGCCATGCTGCCCACCTTTGTCATGGCTGTGGCATCGGGTTTCACAAATATGGTCCGTTTGCTTGGATGATTTGGGTAAACCACTGTTTTCAAAGGAAACATAATAAGGTCCCAGCAGTGAAAAGGCAAACAGAACCAGTGAGTACAGTGTTCTATCATATCATTACTTGTTGGTACAATTTGCATTGAAAATGTGAGATATTAAATAAAAAAAAAAAAAGCAGTTGCTAGGCAGAGGATCGAGTGTGTGCTTGTTCTTAATACCCTGGGAATCAGAATGCATACATTAATGTTCAGGAACTGAAACTCTCTTAATACCCTGGCTGGATTACATGGATTGGTGGCAGAGGGATGTGTATCTGTGTATGCACGTTTAAAAATTTTCCTACTTGGTTCCTACTCCCAAACACATCAGGGAATATTTTCTTCTCATTCCATGTCAGTCAGTTGGAAAACATATACTATTATCTCCCATTTTATTACAAACACATTATTTTTACCAAATTACAGTACTCAAATATTGATTGCCTCTCAAAAAGTCTAATGATAATTCGAGATATTTCAAAGCATTTAGTTGTAAACCTGTTAAATAAACGTGACAGTGTAATTTAAATTCTGTTATGTTTTTTCTTTCTCCATATCCTCCCAAAATACGTTTTGCTAAATATTTTAGTGGGAAAACAGAAAAAGAACAAATGAACAACATGCAGTTAGACTGGTATCAGAAAACATGTTTGGCAAACAAAGGAATTAAAAAAAAAGAGAACACCACTCAGGAATAGACTGTCCTGATTTCAGCTGGGATAATTTTCTTCCTAGTAGCTGGTTTTGGATTTAGTGAGAGACTGATGTTGATAACACACTAATGTTCTAGCTGTTGCCAAGCAGAGTTTATCCTAAGTTAAGGATTGTTCAGTTTCCCCTGCTCTGCCAGCGAGCAGGTGCCCAAGAAGCTGAGAGGGAGCATGGCCAGGATGGCTGACCTGAACTAGCCAAAAGGATATTCCATACCACTGAATGTCATGCCTAGGATATAAACTGGGGGGAATTGGCCAAAGGGGATGGATTGCTGCTCAGGCCTCTGTCAGCAAGCAGTGCACAAGTCCACTGTGCATAATTTGTCTTTTCTTGGGTTTTATTTATCTCTCCTTTTGTTATATTCTTTTTCATTACTATTAAAATATTTTATTATTTTTTTTTAGTTTAGTTCTTATCTCAACCCACGAGTTTTAACTTTTTATTCCGATTCTCCTCCACATCCGACTAGGAGTGGGGAGGAAAGAGTGAGCAAGCAGGTGTGCGGTGTTTAGTTGCTGGCTGGGGTTAAAGCATGGCATGGGCAAAGGAGTTTGTGGAGAGCAACTGGAGCAAGTGAGCTCTGTTTTCCCATATATATTCCAGGAAAAGTGCAAGATACCTAGGAAGTACAAGTATATGTGTGTTTGTGGACACTGAGTACCAGATCTGAATCCCAACATGAAGGAGGATAAAAGATGATGTGGGTGAAAAAGCACAGGATGATCATGACTCCTGAGTGAATTACAGATAGAGTGATTTATGAGTGGAAACAGCAGCAAAATGCGGGAATAAAAAAACATGGGAACTAAGGATGGATATAGTGAAAATCCTGTGATTTGAAATGTGACAGGATTAAAGAGATCATTCAAGGTCCACACGTGTTTGAAAATGTGTTTTACAGACAAATGAAAAGGACAAGCTATTCATATCCAGAAGCAGAGAGAACAGGGCAAAAAAAACCCAGAGTGTGTGAGAAATGGACAGAGCTGAGGTGGCAGACTAATAGAAAGCACAGTAATATACTGATGAGACATAATGAAGAAGTATAACCTACAGAGAGAAAGGAATTCTCATTCATTTTGACACCAGAAGGAATTAAACCTGTGGGATCATAAACTCCCTGTCAGGGATGAAGCAGAAAGTACGTCCCCAGTGTCAGAAATCAGGTGAACTGTCTGTTTGGAACAAAGATAAGACAACGTAGAAACCTGCAATCATTTGTGCTGAGACACATCACTGCTGGACTTGCTGGAATGGATCGAGGTTGTCTATGATAAACTGTAGTCCTAATGGGACAGTCCTGGGTGTTCTCCTGGTCCCTAGAGACCATGAAGATTAGCATGGGGCTCTAGACTTTGTATTCTTAACTTTTAAAGATGTCTGACTGGTGGGAGACATTCATGGAGAAAGGACAGCTGGTGGATGGACTCCACTGGAATCCAAGGGAAGCGGGCAGACTGATTGTTTCCACCCAGTTCCTCTGGAGGAGAAGATTTGCAGGACTTCCTTTAAAACTTATCAAAAAGGTGAGAAATGTAAAGGCAGTTAAAAGAATATCAGCCTATAGAGAAACAGATAAGAAAGAAACAAAGTGCTAACATGAAGGAAAGCAGTTATCTGGACTAAACTTCTTAATGAAAGACTTAATCTGATGAAGAAATTGAATGAGTTAAGATAAATCAGTGTAAGATGCTTATTGCAAAGAAACTGGATGGTAAAATAGAAGGAACTAAACTGATTAATGAGGGAAATGAAAATAGCTATATAGAACGAGTATGGAAAAAACTGTTGTGACTTGAACAGAGTTACTTACTAAAGAACAGTCACTGTTCAAAGGGGACAGAAACAAACACGAACTGATCCGAGAGGCTAAAGGAAAGTAGGAATTACAGAATCACAGGAAAAAGTGGAGGTTGAAAGAGACCTCTGGAGGTTGCTAGTCCAACCTTCTGCTCAAAGCAGAGCTGACTTCAAAGTTAGATCAGGTGATTCAGGCTTTTTTCAGCTGAATTCTGAAAGTTTTCAAGGACAGTCATTTCACCACCTCTCTTAAGAGACTCTACTAGAGTTGTATATGTGGACTTAGACACACTCAAGGTCAGATATGTTTACAGCTTGAAAGCTCTTTGATAGTTTTTGACAAGTAACTATTATAAAGAAATATCTCATTCTAAAGGACATAAACTTTCCCACTGTAAACTCAGAACAAACATCACCAGTAATATTAAAGTTTACATCAATTTCTTCACCAAATAGCAAAGAAATCAATCACGAGTGACTGTATTTTTGATTTGGTTTAAATAAATTATGCATAACATATAAGGAGAAGATGTTGGTTAAAATGGTCTTGGATATTGGGATCAAAGGTTGAAGATAAAGCAGAAAAAAAAAAAAGAAAGAAAATGTATCTGTAGATGCGTTGTAGTGGAAAGGCTTGCCAGTTTGCAAGATGATGGTGCTGGACTGGGTATAGAGCTGTCTCTCGAGAGCCCAGACTCAGTGAAAGAGGGATGAGCATGAGACTTCGCATTCTAAGATGCGCAGAAGTAGAAAGCCAGGCTTATTATTTCTGCAACGTGTTTGTTTGATACTTAGAAACAGCTTTTTTTCCTTTGGTACAACATTATGTTATTTTGTTAGCTAGCATTGCTGACAGGCTACGAAGCAATTTATTAATCTGCAGGGAGAATATTCTGTAAATTGTATTTGATGGATGTTGGCATCTCCCTACAGTTTTTACAAAGTAACTCTGAAGATGACATTTTTATCTTGTGAATGGATGATGGGGCTTATTGGTCATACAAAACAATCAGTCAAAGAGAAGATCCCATTTGCTACAGTGAAGAAGCTGGTCTCTTGTAATCTATGTGTCAGATGGACTGAGAGATTGAGGGTGAAACTGGAAGATGAAAAGGCGTGTGGCAGAAAAGCATGAACAGCAGAAGTTTTCGCTGTTGAGAAAGAGTAGGAATAGGTCTTAATTCACCACTTATTATCTGGAATTATTAATCTATGGTTCATTAAATGAAAAGTGTGCTGCACTCAATATGAAAAATGAGGTGCATGTACAACTGAAGAATATCAGACATTTTCTATAAGAAAATATGTGCAAAATGAAGGAATTTGAGGATCCTTGTAGCAGATTAACAGATAAGAAGGTGGAGCATGAGGCAGCTTGACAACACCAATCAAAGGCTACAGGATTGCTTGACAGGTGATATTCAGAAGTGGATGAACCTCTCTGAAATGGAGTACACAGCACCCCCCCCCCTTTTTTTTTTTTTTCCTTTGTGATACAGGAACAAAACAGAGATCATCTAGTGAATTTAATGGCAAAGCAAGGGAAGCTCCCACCCAAAACACTAGGGGTACCTCCAGCTAATTCAGTGAGCCTTGCCCACGTCTGAGCTGGAGGGCTTTCCCACCAGTGTAAATGGGCAGCTGTGCTCAACCATGGGCATGAGGAGCAGCTGAAACCCCACAGAAGGACTAGAAAAAAAGTGACAGGTACAGTGAGAAAAGACCAGGATTTTAGCCTGTAAAAATGATTTCAAAAAAGTTTGGAGCTTAAGCATTAGCTGAAAATGGGTTTGGTTCAGAGGAAAAAGTTGGCTTCTTTTTGTTTGATTGTTCTGCTGTGATCACAAAAGCAGGAATTCGTGCTGTCTTTGACAAGACAGATGACTGCAGTATAATTTAATTCAAGACTAATTTCTTCTTTTGACCCAAATTTGACTACTGCTTTGGCTGTAAAGGGATAACAGTATTTTTCTCTATATATTCCTGCTATAAAGCATATAAAACAACTGTGTATCTGGGAAGAAAAATATGACATATCTTTTATTGTTAAGATTTTCTGATATGACTTAGTACCATAGAACAGTCTGTGTTAAACGTCTTTATTAAAAGTAATTTTTTTTTTCTGGTCAGAGAATACAGAATTCTTTAAGGCAGAACAAAGAACTCTGCAGTGGAACCACAAGGACATTTTAAGTAGGCAAGCAGAGGGCTAGAAAAGGGATTAAAAGAAAATTTCTCTTCATTTAAGTGGTTTACTTTCACTCAGGCTAGCATATGTTCAACACGGAGGATTAAAAGAAGAGCTCTTTGCACAAAGGCAATGAACTACAGAAAGAACTTTCAGTTCAGTCATTGTCAAGATTCCTTTTTAGGCTTGATAAGAAAAATCACAATGTAAAGTTAAGTAAAAATTGGGATGCAATACAGGAAACAAATGTGACACAACACATAAGCAGCAGAGGACATCTGATGATGCTCTGTTTAAGCTTGAAGCAGTTTTAGATCTTGCCTCAACTTCATAAGCATTTAAGAGGCTGTCAAAACCAGTGCAAATCCCGTTCATTGCATAAAATTTTTTGAAATATTTTGTTTCAAACACATGCAGCCTAAGAAAGTCATTAAGATACAGCCTGAAGGGCTTTCCTCTCTATGTGGCATTGAAGACATGCCCATTTTCATTAGTGGTCATTAAAAAGACTTGATATAAATGACTTTTCACACTTAATTTCCTTTTCAGAGTCATAAATTATCTAGGATTTTGAGCTTTACACTTGCCTCATTTGGTTTTGAATATTCTGTCCTCTGTAAGCACTTTATAAAGAATGGAGACACTAAGACAAAACAAAAATCACTTAAGTCTTTCCTAACCTCATAATAAACTCCATCTTACAAGGTCTCCTTGCAAAAGAGAAGGGTGCAAGTATTTCCAGGACTTTAATAGTAATGTTTTTACACTTTTATACTTCTTCTGACATCAAACACAAGCACCCATGAGAGTCAGTAGATTCCAAACAGATTCCTGACAGTACACTGAGAAAAATCTTGGTGACAAATACAGCATGAAAAAGGAGATTTCTTGTCCTGATTCAATTACTGGCTTCTTATCTGAGTCCCTCCACTGCGGTGTTTTCCCTTGGCACTTTACAGATTTGTCTCTCCCTACCCAAACTCGACTTTGGAAAGGGTGAAACTTAAAAGCTCTTTTTGCTTACTTTTTTCCTGACTGGGGAAGAACAGGAGATGCATTTACTGTTGTCTTTTTAGCCTATGGGTCTCCAAGAAGGAGACTCCTGTTAATGAAGTTCTTCACTGTAAAACTGACTCTACGCTGCACTCAGGCCAGCGGGACTCAAGTCTCCGGTTGGATTCTCTGGACACTGTCATAATAACAGTTAACATATCCGCAAACTCTTACTTTTCAACAGTAAATCAGGGTCCACATTAGACACTCAGGAATCCTGTGAAGCAGGAAGCTGGCAAACACACCACTGAGGAGTACTGAGGCGACTTGAATCTTAGCATGTTTTCATCCTCAAGGCCAAAACAAGCAAACAAAATGTGTTTTGTAAAGCTTTCACAGTTTTTCAGAGAGTAGGAAAAAAGTATATAACAACATGCTTTTTGTCACTAAACCCACCTTTACCTATATCATACTGATTTTCTAGCTGGCTTTGTAGTCTGCTGCTCCACCTATTAGCACTCTATTTTGTGACTGAATAAAACTGGCACAGCACTACTTCTAGCCACGCTGCTTGGATGGCAACACAGAACCAGCTTCTTGCATTTGTGATGCTTGGATTGCCTCTGAGACTGGAGGCTACAAGCTAAAGCTGTCACAGAACAGACAGGCTCTTCATGTAGACACTCATTAGGATGATCTTGCTGAGTGCTAGCCATTTGGTCAGAAGAGAGTCCCTGGTCCTGCCCCTGGCTAGGCTCTCTTGAAAGCAGAATCTAACAAAATGGCTTTGCAAGGTCTTTGAGAGGGCACAAAATGATCATACAGATTTTTAGAGACTGTTCTTTGCTGATTGCAAATGCCAGCAGTGGTGTAATCATCTCTTTTTGTGCGTGTGAAGCCTGACAGTAACAATCTGTTCATACATAGCTATCTTTTTCCTTTCCCAAATCAGTGTGCAGCATTTACTCACGTGACCTGAGGACAGCACTGTCATTACCTGGATTTTTGCCTGTGATGTGTAGTGAAACCAAGAATGTTTATAACGGCAGTTCAGATTGACCATTACACAAATAATAAATCACAGATGTTGTTACTTTGAGGTTTTAGAACTGAGATGATATATTGCCAGTTCGCTCCTTAGCTGATAAATTGAATTTGACAGACAGGCAGCGGTTTTGAAAATGTTAAATTCCCACATATTTTTTGAGAACAGTGGACCAGATACAGAAGAAAAAACCCAGTTAAAACTCTCTGTCACAGAAAGATTACAGATCAATAACATTAGACATCAGTGTGTCCAAAGAGAGGAAGTGGCTGCTGCCACAACCATAATGCTTACCAGACATGGGAGGATTCACATGAAAAAAACAAAACAAAAAACCTACAAAAAGACTTGAGAGGAACCAAGGTTTAGACATTCTGCTACTCACAGAATTGTTTGTTTGGTTAAATCTGAGCTTCCCCAACCTTTTCCTGCGATGACAATTCTGCCACAAACACATCTGGCAACACTTTGAGCATCCTTTACATCTTCCCTCCCTCCGCAGCCCCGGTGCACTCTGCAGAACAACCACCACCGTCACTGTATTCATTTCCTGTAATACATCCAATGCACCCACAGGAGAAGGGGGGGAGTTCTTTAGACATGTCTTTAAAAGAATGTCTCAGCATGCACTCCTGAGGATACAGTGTTCTTGCCTCTTTAAATGAATCGGCTATTTAGTAGCTAAATTGCGAAAGCAGCCAAAGAGTTCTCGAGAGACCTGCTGGCAGAAATGCATCATAGTCCGGTAATATAAAAATATAAACTCTGTGGTATTAGGGCTCCTTCCTCATAAGATTCCAAGATGATTTTGGGTAACAGAATGTAACTGCAAGCACAGAATCATCCCGGATACAAAGGCACAGATAAAATATCCAAGCCCTCCTCCTTTCTTCCTGCTTGCCTGGAAGCACCCTCAGCTCTCGGTCAGCCAAGAATGAGACAAGGCCACCATTGATTGCCATTTTTGTGTGGGTTTAATACCTATCTATACCTGTATCACTCACAAAGGATTCCCAGCAGTGCAAACCTCTGGAAACGGTGGGACAGGCATTTGGAAGCCCTCGGTGTGAAGATGCCTAATCTGGCCTCCTTTTTCTGCTAGTCAGACAGACAGACAGAAGACACTACCTACAATCGAAGGTGATAGATGAGGTTGAAAAAGCAGTGTTGAACACGCCTTTGTTTAAACAACCCCTGGTATCGCTAAGGCATGAGTGAAGTGCTTTGCTGCATAAGGTAGGGGAAGGTCTTTCAGGACAAAACTCAATGCAGGCAAGAACAAAAGATCTCTTTAAGCATGAGACAACACCTTCAGAAAACTGAGACCTGGAAAAGAACTTTTGTGACTTTTGCCCTGAGGAAAAGTCTCAAATCTGTGGCAAAGCTGAAAAACCTGAATCTGGATGGATCGGGTAACAGCCTGGAGACTAGCTTTCCTAGAATTCATAGCTGTCTGATGAAAACAGCCTCACACATAACCTCTGGAAGTTCATTCTTACAAGAGCAGGTTGGGAAGGAGTCACTAACTGTGAAAATAAATGGCTGCTACAGCTAGGGATAAAATAACTGCTTTGAGATTTCACAAAAGTAGTGTTTTCTGTTGAGATTCAGCAGGAGAGTAACTACCAGCACTCTGACTCTTGTATGTAAAAGTCAAAAATCCACCCAACAGTCAGAAAAATAACAACTGTCTTATATTTCTGAAATAGCCAGATGCTATGAATCTTGTGCAGCCTTGGGGAATATCAAGTTACTTGATAACATGTGATTTGATATTCCAAAGAGAAGAATAACCTGACAAAATGATTTGCTAAAGAAACGTTACCAGAAGCATCCAACTGTTCTCATTTCTCTCTCATGCAATGTCTCCATGGTACCCGTGGGGTTGGGCTGGAAGTACAATCTTGCCACCAGATAGAAAGAGCCAGAGCCATTTATATAATATGTAGCCCATTGCAGATGTAGTATTTAATTCTGGTGTCACTAAAGGAATCAGCATCTGTTTATCACCCAAATAATAAACAAAATGCTGTGCTGGAGATCAGTTGCACATGCAAGCATTTAAGTTTGTATATATTTCCCATTGAAAAGAATTATCTATGAGAAAAAAGACTTAATTTGTTCAAACAAGTTTTTCTCAGACAATGTGATGGTAGGAAGCAGGCTTGGTGTAGCTATTAACCTTGTGGCTCATAGATAAATCTACATTTTCTCTGGATATTTAAAAATACTCTGGTCCGTCCATGGACAAGGCAGTTTCAGCATACTCTACAGGAGGCAGAGTTACAAGGGCAGCGACTGTATGATGAAGGGGTTTATCTGCTCAGCACTGGGGCAGCCATCAGAGATGCATTCCTGTAAAGTCATGGCCAACTAAAACAAACCTGTCTGAGAGAGAAGGAAGATTTTCCTTCTGTGCTACGAGCCATATGGTAACTGTGTTCACACAAATAAACAAATAAATACAGTTTCTCTCCCACTCTGCCTGCACCCAAACCAAAAAAATTTCCTGAAACAGCAAGGACCAGGCTTCCTAAAAAATACAGAAGTTAGTTTTTTTTTATTTTTGTAGCTTATGAGGAAAGCCACTCTAATTTAAAGCACAATAAAAGCTAAAAAGAAATATACCTGGTTTTTTTGCTAAAATCCTTGTTCTCCAGTGCTTTGTCCCAATGGCTAGTTAAAGTAAGTCTTAGGAAGGTTATTATTCCCAATTGCCACTTATCACCAACTCCTATTCCAGCCTCTAGGATGCAGCTTCTAAAGATGGAGTTGCAAGACAAGATCTAACAACAGATAGGAAGAAACACAACTTTCCTTCCTACTATAGGTTGGGAACAAGATATCTCTGACCTGAGACAGGCTGCCATGCTTGCAATAGGGTCCTGTGAGACTGCTGGTTTTGCAATTGTTCAGTAGTTATGAGATTTAACTCTGTAATTTCAATGTGAATTTTGAGCTCCCCCAGATCCTTCAGAGATAATGTTTTCAGTCAGGCAGCTGGACATCTAAATATCCAGTCTGTTAACCTATAGACATTATGTACTGACTACAGCATTACTAAGACTGCTGAGCCAGCTCCCATGAATTTATGGCACAGACAGATAGCTGACATATGGGCTAATTACCTTATTTAAGAACAGAGGCAGAAATCTACTCCTAATAAAGGATGCTTGTGGTGTCTATTTAAATTTCATCTGGGTACAACATATAAACAGATAGGATATTTTATATAACCTCAGAACCTTACTGAATCATGGACTGCCTATCTGTGACCTACACTGTTTTCCCACTAAACTTACTATTCAGTGGTACAGAATAAGTATTTCAAGAATCAGGACAGCCTCCTGTTTAGTACTGCCTTGTAACACAAAATCTGGATTTTTTTTTTGTTTCTCCTCTCAGGAGTAACATAAAACAAAGACAATGCTTTGTAGGTCTGTGGTTGTGACTTAGCTCAATGTTAAGGATGGTTTTAATCTGAAAAGTATTCACAGTTAGTTATATGTAGCTAAAATGAAAAAATATAATAAAAATAGAATAGCTACTCTTGATCAGAAGCAAATTACATTAGTGAGCTCAGTCCCATAAATGAATGTTAGTCCCCATAATTTTGTGCAAAATATCAGGGTTTTATGCTTTTGTCATGTATGGAAGGTATTGAAGTTCGCTGACTGCCAGCAGAACCATTTCCCCAGGTTTCTGGCTTTTTGTTTTAAACAATCTTCAATATCTAAATTATATTAAATGCAATTTCATTTCACAAGATTTTTCTTCATCACCATCCTCTCTTTGGAGCAAATCTTGACACAAAATGTCACCCAGGAGTGATCTCTCCCTTGCAAGTTGATGGTAAGGGCTAAAGCAATGTGTCCGAAGACAGTGTCATGTTCACCCTGTTCTAATGTCCTTAGTTAATTTCTGTAGGTTCTCAGACTGAGATCTTGCTCTGGCAACTTCAACCAATATTTTATATTAAACTGGATATGTTTCCTTTTTTTATTTGAGAATTAAATTGGCCTGTACAGTGTTCCAGTTCTGAACTTGGGTCCAGGTCACAGGGCAGCTTTGCCAAATGCTTGAGAGAGGGCAAGTCCACAGCCCTTGAATACTGCTCCACTTACAGGCAATCTGCAAATCATAAAATTATCATTCAAACCAGCAAATTTTTTCTCAGATGGTTTTTCTTTTCTGGATCTTTTTTAGCAATTGCAAGGAGTGCCTTGTTCCAGATGACAAACATGACATTTTTTACATTGCCGTGAAAAGAGCTAAACCTCCATTCCTTTTAGAGCATACTAGGTTCTCCTTTCTTCAGTGTGAAGGACAGCAGACCATGGGTTCCCTGTGATAGCCAATTTTCTTTTATGCTCTTCTCATAGCAGATAAGATAATGTCCACAGGCTGGCTTCAGAGTTGCCCTCTAATTTTATCCATTGACCCCTGAAAACATTCTGGTTTCTCAATCACAAACTAATCTCTTCTTCTACTGGAAGCTGCAGGTTGCTTTTAATCTGCCAAAAACCTGTAGCTTTTCCTTTAGTTTGTTTTTTAATTCTTTCAAAGGCAAACATCTATTTTGTTGGCTGAATATGCTCCCATAGCTTTTCTTTCCCCTCTACAGATTACCACATATTAATACATGTTTATGATTATTTTGAAAGCGTTTGCAGAGGAGAACAGGAAGCTTGTTACCCATCATGATCCCTTTCCCTTTGTTATTGGAAATTGGCTACAGAAGAAGAAAACAAAATCTAAAAATGAAACACTTTAGTTTATCCAGCCAACTCTTTTCCCCCTTGCTTTCCATGACCTTGGACTGCAGCACTAACTTCTCATATAGAGCAAAACTGTGGCAAACAGTCTGGGAAAGGAAATTAAGTAAGATCTTGATACATATGCCTAAAGAGTTTCCACATGTTTATGAGAAGGGAACTTCAAGTACTGAAAACATAATGCTCATGTCATGCTTTTGCAAGCTTCCCACTTTTATTTGTTAAAAATATCTCCACAGACTTTCCCATAACTAAATGTTCATAGCTATATCACCTCCAGCTGTGATCTCATCAGATGTCTCAGGCAGAGTAAGGTCAGGCTTAGCAGGTTCATGTACATTGAGCTTCCAAGAAAGGCCGTGCTGTGAGAGGGAGGCGATACCAGTAATATTGGATACCAAAACACTGGATGACAGCAACCCCAGTTTAACCTTGGGTTTTGCTACCCACTGAAGAAAAAAAAAAAAAGTTGTTTGACAATGAAACTCAGCAGCAGCAAGTGAACTAGTAGCTGTTCACATGAACATTTTTTTGCAAATCATACATGCAAAAAACGGTCTTAGTTGGGAAAAAGAGCACTTTGCTTTACACGCACAGGGATGGGACAAGTGGCTTGGATTAGCAAAGAGTGTTGGCAAAAGGAGCATTTAATTCAAGAGGTTTTTTGACACAAGCTTTCAATGACACTGGGAGCTCTGCTGTGGAGTTAAGGTAAGATGCACAGTGATTGCTACTGAGTGTTTCTGTGAGCCCAGGAATGACAACACACTGTCATTCACATAGTATGCTTTGATTGTTACGGAAATTGCAGAATTTCTGGAGGAGTTATTTGGGCCATGAGAAGTCAATTCTGGTGCTACCTCCGGAGTCATATCTTGTTGGCATTTCATGAGGACTTACTCTCATTACTTGGCTAGTCTAACTTGTTGAAATGATAAATAATAAAAACCCAACCTATGCTTTCCTTTGCAACAAGTAACAAAAGGGTTACACAATTACCTTAACTTTGGATTGCTGTCAAAGAAGGTGGTTTCAGCTGAGTGCCCTCTTCTCATTGGGCTTTAGGAGGGATTTGATCTCTATTTTGAAGAGCCTCTAGTGTCCTGAAACTTAATTTGCACTGTTTGTGTTGAACAGTGAGACAGATGAGGTGCTGCTCATTGAGAATAAAACCAAGCTGGTTCCCTTCTCAGCCGCGATAAACAGCCTTTCAATAGCATGTTCACACTCTCACAATCCTACTTCATTAGCTTGGCCGTTCCCTCAGTAGCCTGGCAAGAGGTCCCTTGCTTTTTCAGCTCAAACAGTTTTCATACATAATATCTCATCTGCATTTCTTTCATGATCTGACTCTATGCTCAAGTATACGTCTTTTTTATCCTCACAAACAGCAGTTTAATGATCTGTTTCTTGCTTCAGTTTCCTGTAGTCAGAACAAATGCACTACTGAGGTTCACAGGAGTTTATCTTCAGACCCGATGACAAGCATCCCAGCTAGATGCAAACAAATCACGTCTTCCACAGACATAAATCATGCTCTCCTCGGAGTGTCACACAAGATCAAATGGTCAAGGGACCCATGAATTTGAGAACAATGTCATTCATATAAGTACCTCGACATGCCCAGAGGCTGTACATTTTAATGACTGAAGCTAAGATTTGGGATCCACACCACGTTGATATATTCAAGTGGCCTGGGAATCCATATTTGCTGCATAACCTGCAGCACTCACTGACTGTAACTGATTCTGAGTGTGCTCTTGCACCTCTTAAAAGCACCCTGACAAGTATGTTCTTCTACCTAAATGTAACTATAGAAGGACTGGATAGTGTATGCTGGAGGCTGTGACAAACGTTTGTGTGCATCACATATCCCTAGGTTCTCAGATGATGTTGAAAAGTCAAAGTCTTTAGTAAGCCTGATATATTGACAGGGATCTGATTTTCTCACCTCCATTTTGGAGGACAATGGCAAACAGCAAGAGAACCTCAGGCAACTTAATTATTTACTTGCCCCTGCTGAATTCAGGAACTAAGCCTTAGGCATTCAACCTTGAAAACCATTAACTAAAATCTTTGAACAATGGGAACCTAACAACGCAGTACCCATGCCAAGCACAGTAGAGAAGGACAAGTATGAAAGTTTCGTAGAAACGAGCACAAGAAAAGAGACAAAAAGAAATTGAAGAGAGACATTTACTTTGTTATGGTGGGCTGTGAACTGCAGAAGTGTAAGGGCTGGCTTCTTAAGGGGTTGGTTGCTCCCCAGACTGAGAGGGGCAAGGATGGTAACCTTGTTAGCAACATAAGTTTTATCTGCTGCAACATGCAAGACAGCTTCAAGAAAAATGAGTGAAATAAACCACAATGAGATTAAAATAAAGCTTCGGAATACTGGCTCCAAATTCAAATTTCACTCTCAAAAAGACCAGAAGATGTGATAAACTTAGCAGTACTCTTTGACAATTGTACCAAGGACATAAAAATAGTGACAGATGATCTAAAAACAACAAAAGAATGGTTTGCATGCTATCAGGAGTTTAAATAAAATAAATTAAATGGCTTAGAGAGCCTCCAGTCAAAGCATTAAATGTGGCCTACAGCTGGCCTTAGCACTGCATGAGAACAGTGGCACCTAGATAACACCCTCTAACAAAGTTTTTACCTTTTGAAGTACTAGAAATTGTGCTAGGTGAGTGGGGGTGGAACAAAACAAAAATACCCCCAAAAAAACCAGAGAGAAATCCCAGTCACATGTTTCAATTTGGAGGATCCTGTAGAAAACACGTTAATTTTTTCAGCCTCCATCCAAACATTTTAATTTTTCAGCAGCCTTAAATCATCTCCCGGGCATTGCTCAGGAAGTCAGAGATTGAATGCTAACGCCAAGAGCAAACTGCTCTCAACTGTGCTTTATTAAATTATACCTATGCAACCACTTAAACTAACCACAGTCTTGTTTACACTATGTCCCCCAAAAGCCATGAGAAATAAATCAAACTCCTTATCTTTACAATAAATGCCTCTTGTACACTACACTCTGCTTGCACACAAGCCTGGGTACCATTGATTCCACATACAGGACTGCTCTCAAACTACCAGGGAGCCCACGGTCCGCTTCAAAGAGATTTCTTGCTCACCATATTTTACTCAGGAAAACACTAAATAATAGGCAAGTATTTTGTTAATTTCTACAAATGACTCTGTGATCAGAGAGTATTCTAGAGTTATTAGGTTCTTTTCCCCCTACCCCAAGACAAAGCAAAGTTTAAGTAGGGAGGCTTAACATGTTCAGTCTGCAGGGGACAACGCTATCAGTTTCATGCATCCCTGGAAAAAATAAGAGTCCTCCTAGCTCTGTCACTTTTCATGCTCACAGTAAAACAATGAGCTCATTTCGTGGTAAATAACAGGATCTTTTATCAAAGAGAACGTCATGTGATGCCTTGTATACATGAAGAGCATTACCAGTATTGTAGCAGCAGTGGCAACCAAGGCAGCTCTAGATCCTCTGTGGGAAGGCACAAAAGCAGGGGAAAACTACCTGTTTGAGAAACAGCTACACCCAGCTGTGAAGGAGGCTTTGTACCACAGCTGGAGAACCTCCAGGTGAATGCAGTGGATGTGGCAGTCAAATAGAGGGGTGCATAGCACCACAGCAGTGTTCCTGTGGCTCTGTGCAGGAGGGAAAGTCAGTGTAAATCAGGATAAAATTAATCCCGTGGTGAAGGCTGTTCTGTGACCCAGTAAGTAATCTGGGCTTTGGAGGACAGCAAGTCCAGCCTGGAACAGCCTCTCTCCTGCCCTGCACAGGCAGAAGGTGAAACATGGCACCTTTAAGGAGCTGGATGCCACCTCTCTGCTCTCAGAGCTTACTCAAGGTCATAGAGGACTCCTTGTTTTTTTAGGGCCATAGTGTCAGAAAATCCCTCTGTGACCTGCTTGTCACTCCCATCAGAGTGACACAATGTCAGTCATTCCCACATGGAACACACCTAGCACAACAGAAATCAGACGGCTACTGCAGGAGCAGATGACATAGCAGGTATCCTGACCCCTGTAATCAGCTAAAGACCTGAATGTCTGATGCACCCTAGTGTGCTTGAGCAGCCCTCAGGGCCTCTCTGAGACAGAGTCCGAGAGCGCTAAATGGGAGCTGGATTTAAGCCTCAGGAAGGTGTCTCTAAGGGAAAGCATAATGCACTGCTCTCTTACACCTGATCTACACAGACAGTGCCACAGTACAGAGTCTGAACACCTCAGATACAGCTGCAATCATGAGACTTGGAGCTAGGGGACCAGCAGTGGCTCCTCTCAGTAGAAGCATGGGACAACTCTTTCACTAGTCCTTGGCACAGGCAAGCAGGAGGTTCAGGAGAGGCATAGTACAGAGTTACCAAAGAAGAATTAAATGACATTATCTGCCAGGTACCTCTTTTAGACGCAATAAATTCATTCATTTAGCTTCTAATTTAAAATAAAACACCAAAGAGTCAGACAGTAGACTTTACCTTTGCCAGGTATCCAGAATTCCTTGAAAGCTCTTGAACAGTAATGATAAATCCCGAGACAGTGTCAGTGGCATCACTTCTGTTTTTGAAACTTCTTTCCCTTTCCTGCCCTTGAACTTCTTACTCCCAGAAAGAGAAAGGCTCCACACAGAAGGGAACACACGTTCTGGAACACAGCTGTTGTAACTTCAGAAATGAGCCTTGCCTCAAAATTCATCCTCATGCTCTAAGTCACTGAAAAAAGACAGAGAGAGAGAAATAATGCCTCCTGCCCCATTCCTATCCTCAGCTACTTCCCCAGGATGCCCATTGCCTTACCCTTTATAAAAATCAGCTGTTCTTTTATCAGATTCAGCTGTAGAAATTCACAGGTCTCTTCCCTCTGCATCTGTCAACACCCTCTATCTTCATTAAAGCTCTTTGGCTGCAACTTCAGTGTATTTCCTATTACTGTTTACAAACGCTCTTTGAGAAAACATTGTTAGAAGGCTCTTATAAACCCCCACACTTCTTTAGTGAAAGAAATCTGTTAGTAGCAAAATCTTCAAGAGAGGTCAGTGCATGGCCTGTTCAGTGAAGATCAGAGACTTTCGAAAACCTGACTGAAAATGATGCAGCTGGAGCTTAGCTGTGAATTTTAGCCTGCAGGCAGTTGTCTCCTCTAGGAGAATGTATCTAGTAATAAGACTCTTGGATAATCGTATAATTGAATTTCTGTTATAATTGAAAAATAGATCATTTCCTGTAGTTTAAGAATTGAACTGTGGGTTTGTTTTTTTTTTCCGTGATTTTAATACTGATGAATACTGTCATTTACATAACAAAATGACTAGGATGACTCTGCATCAATTGAATATTGCTTTTAAATCCTAAAATGTAGTCCAGGCCCGTGGAAACTTGTGTTTAGGGAAATAAATTATTCTTTCAGGAGTAGACATTTGATGGTACTGTTGGCTCTGGAGCACATGCAGAAGCCTGAGCTATGTATCAGCTGAGCTTTATTTCCCTATAATGTGACATTTTCCAAATGGCACTGCTTACAAGAGGTAATTCATGAGTTCCCAAGGAGTTTAGGGGTTGACTTTTTTACCATTTGTTGGTGAAGAGGCAGCCAAAAGGACTGTGCAACCATGGGTTTTAACTCCAAAATTATTATCTCAAGTACCATTGAGAAAAGGTGGTAAACTGAGTCACGGAAAGTGTAAATCAACAGCTGAGAAAGAACCTGAATCCACCTTGTCCTGACTCCCTATCACATCTTTTAATCAAGTGAAGTTTAAAAACAAGTTCCAAGACTGAGCAACACTACCTCAAGTCTGGACCAACAAGCTGAGAAACAGGCGGGAATGGGGAGCAATCCTGAATGTAGAACCGTGTAGCTGATGATCCATGCTGAATGATGGAGACTTTCCATTAATCTATAAACAGCATCTCTATTAACAATCTAAAAGCGGAGGACCCGGGAAATGAGTCAGTGGATGTTGGCTCTTTCACATAAAATTCTGCCTTATTATAGGGTTCTCCTTCCCCCTCCTCTGTCAAAGGGATCCACACACATCTACTGTTACGAGCTGGATTAAGCAACTGGGGCTGGTTTTGTGATTTTATCTTTTTTTTTTTTTTTTTTCCTTTTCAGTAGTGCTGAAGAATTTGCTTAGAGGAAAAGAAGAGGAGGAGTTGTGTTAGCATTGAAAAGAAATATCTATTAGAAAGTAGTCTCCTTTAGGTCTAACCAATTTGATAAAATACGCTAAAACCACAAGAGCAGAATAAAGAATTACAAATTATTATCTCTTATTTTTCTACCTTCCTCTGTGTGTTTTTACTTGTACATCCATATATGTGTATGTTTATATATATATTTACAGAAGCACATTCATTAATAAGTGTGTGTGTATACACAGTGACACGTTACATTTTGATGCTTTGGCAAAAATGTAAAAGAAAAAAAATCATCCTTGTCTGAAATATTGCAAAGGAGTAGCATTGACATCTGTGTTTTCTGAAGAAATAGCAACTTATTAGAAGTGTAGATTTTTAAATGCAGTGGTATTAACCAACACTGCTAAGGCAATTTTGACCAAATGAGGACTCATTAAGGATGAGCTTGGCAAATTGTCTTGCTCTCTCCCAGACACGCCAGCATGTGCCAAATCAGGAAGGTGTGTTTTGCCCTCACACCATCTTTCCTGTGTAAATGAAATGGTTTGATAAGGAGAACTCCTAGCATAGGAAATGGTTTGGGAATGCTGCCCAGAACGGATGGGTTATCATGGATCCCCTGCCTGGAGTCATGTCAGGAGGGGACTGCTGTTTTCTTAGGCTTCTCTGTGCACAGCTGGGGGCCTACAGAAATATTCCTAATGAGAACATGGACAATGTCCTCGTCTCACCCTACAGCACATCAAAGAAAGGAAATATTTATTGATCAGCAGAGGAAACTCATGCTCTTGTCAGTACTATGATGTATAAAAGAGATCAGAAGAGCCAAATTAGAGAAGAGGCTTTTTCTGGATACTTAGGAACTTTTGTTCCCATTCTATATAGTGTTTTGTACAGTCAAACTTTAGAAGCCAAAAAACTGGAGCAGGGTGGGGGTGGGCCTGGGGCATGAAGGCTGGATTTGAGGTCTAAAATGTATAGGCTGAAGAACACTGGAATGCTTCTGCAAAACAAAAAAATATTTCTCTTAGCTATCTGTACTGAGGGATAAGAAAATACGTAGTGAAAGGAAGGTACATCTATTTAAAGTAATTTCTTTCTGCTGAGGACTGCATAAAATTTTTATTTTTTTGCTCTGCCCTCAACATTCCAGTTTGCTTATAGTGCAGATAGAGTGCAATCACTCCCAGCCTTGAAGAATGTCAGTACTTGTGTCTGGGTTTTTCTGAGAAGGAATCACATGGAACACCTTCTCCAGGCTTGGTTTCTGCAGTCTGGGCCCTTTCTGAGCTTTAAAATCTACCTTTCTTGTCCTCGACAAATTATAAAGAGTTGTTTCAGTTTTCATCAAATTATCTCTTGGAAATCATTGGGTTTTTTCCATTTAAAAATTGATACTGAGAGCTTTCAAAGCAGATTTCCACTGCAGAAATGTTCTAATGGATATATTTCAATCAGCCTGAAAAGGATCACTGACGCTGTCGTAAGGAATGGTGGGGAATACTATTGATACTAATATCAGCTTCTAAATGAAGTACCTAAATGAAAATTTTAGTAGTAGCAGTAATAATCCTCCAATGAGTTAATGGAGCAAGAAGGGATCTTGCAGAGAACTGTTGATGAGAACTGGATGTTTGTGTCTCTCTGCTAGCTAGAGGGAATGCCAGGTTTCATGAATACTACTTTCCACAGAAACCCCATTCTTGGTGCTACAGAAATGGAGATAAGTGAGCAGTATTATCTCTTTGATAGCAGAGAGAAGGCATTGATGCTCATCCCTGAGGGTGACAATAGACTGTGACTTCTTTCCAGAAGATGACATCGCTTGTGGACTTATGCATAAATTATGAGTAAGATTGCTATAGATTCTTAATTCTGAATTTCCTATGTGTTTTCCACTCACCTTCATGTTTCAGTGGGACCAGTGACACCAGACATGCCTAAGCAGGGGCTGCATACCTGGCAGTGATGAGCCATGCTACTGACTGATGTCTACACAGCAGTTTGCGGCACAGACCCTAAACTTCCAACTTCCCCAACTCATAAACTCTGAGTTTCAAGGAAGATTCATTCACTTGCTGTCATCTCTGTGGTACCACGCATGCTATGTTGCCTGGTCATAGCAACATGGAAGTCTGTATGAACTAATTTACCTGGAGGAAGACCTGATGTCTAAAGTGATTTAATCCTTCCAGGAACATAGTTTGGCAGCTATTAGGGGTGAAAACAACTCATAACTTTAGAGCAATCTAATAGATTGAGAATATAGAGCCTAAATAGTGTCTTTGCTGCTGCATAGTTGAGTAATGGGAAGGAGAAATATGTTCCTGATAAAGTATAAATTTAAGTTCTCCACCTTCAAAACCAGCTGAAACCTTTCCTGAGTGTCAAAAGGATGAATTGCCTCACTGTTCAGTGCAGGGCTGTATACCCTGGATCTGAGCCAGGCTGAATGTATACTGAAAATCTCCACAGAAAGGCCCATGTAGGTTATTTCCCTTCTGGCATCAAGAAGCTCAAAATCGGCCTGCTGGCTGGTTTCCAGGACTCAGTGTGCCTGTAAATCCCTTTGCAATTGTTGATAGATGCTGGTACATATCCCATAAGATGGAGACAAAATTAAAGTTGCCATGGATTTATTAGAGATACTATTTTATGTGACATACAATGACCTACCTTGCCTTTATTCCAAAATAAAGGCTTGCTAGTACCCTAGGGCATGCCCTAGGATTTTTTCCAGGAAGCACCAGGACTGTGCTTCAGTGGACAGTTCCTGCTCTTCTCAAGCAGCTTGAGATGCTTGGCAGAACCAAACATTAGCAGCACCCACCACTGGCCAAGCCACTAACATAATTTTCTGCTTTTGTACTCGTGTTTATGACTTTCTCCCCGTATGTTGCCATGGACAGCTGATCATGCCACAAGGATACACATTATCTTGCAGAAGTCAGTATCTGTGCTTCTGCCCTTCAGGAAAGGCAAAGGTGTCACAGGTCATGCCAGCTATGTTCACAGGGCTGGGCTCCTTCTGCCTGTTAACCCTCATGTGTTAATCATTTAGGTCATTTTTAGGCAGACCCTCCTCCAACCACAGGGTGATGTGTCCCACCTTGTTAGAAAGAACATTGCATGAAGTACAGGGAAATGTGATGGTTGCATGAGAGTGAAGAGCAGCAGCTGTGTAAGCACGGTGCTCACTACAATTACATACCCAGGTTAATTTTATAGTGCACTGCTGATGTGTGCAGGGTGACTTCTTGTTTCAGCCACGGTGCATGAATCACCGCTGGCATATTCATTTCTCTCAAGAACTATGAGTAGCACTCAAATAGTGTAAATTGGTCTGTGTTGATGCAGAAGACTGTTGGCTTTGGTGTTTCCAATACCTCGTGCAAGGGCTGCAAGTCACTTCTTGTCCCTATGAGAGCAACAACTACCAAAATAGAGAGGATGCAGGGAGTCTGCTGTCAGCCTGAGAGAGTATTGTTGCACTTTTGCCTTTCTTCATAATTAGTTGTGCTCTGCAGAATTGATTTTACCTGGCTGAAATACAGCCCAGGAGAATGAATGGCCAGTGGTCTAGAGGACAGGAGTGCTGGGTTTTTTATTTCAGTCTGCTACTGGTTTGAGGTACAGCAGACTGGCCTATAGGTCAGGACAACCATGTCCTGACTTGTGTAGATATATATGGATGCAGATATCAGCATATAATTTATTATCCCATCACTAAGCCTAATGTTAACTCTCATCAATCCACAGGCTAGGAGCTTATTCATTAAAATCACCCAGGTGAAAGATGTGCCGGAAGGGACTTTCCCTGGGTGATGTACCAGTGGTGGCATGGGATGCAGTGCGAGACCCTGCCCATGGCTCTACGCAGAGGCTGCCACTGGGCAGTGCATCCCACCACCTTGCTCCCTGCACCCACGTGTGAGATTTGGCTAAGGGCTGCAGCACATGGCCATGGGGGAGCATGTGTGTATGGTGCAGGGAGTCACTGCAGCGCCGTCCCGCAGACATGAGAGGCACAGGCAAAAGTGTGAAGTGGGAGTGAACAGCTGAGTCAACCAAAGCAGATTTAGCAGAGCTCAGGCAAGTAGCAAAAAGCTTTGGATAATAGCATACGTAAATATAGATTCTCATACATATCTTAAAAATGCATGTTTCTCGTATTCTGATGACTAGATGGCAAATTGTTTGAGCAAGTGTTACTCTCTGAATATTTTTTCCCCTGTGGAGGAAAACTGAGGCACAGGGAGATAAATTGATTTTCTTGGAATCACAAATCAGGTTCAAGGCACAGCTTAGGAGATGATCCTGGGCTGGATTCCTCAGTCACTGTGTCATTGTGAGGCACATGGTAACTTGAAATACCTCGTGTTTCATGATTAAAACCCTTCTTCTAATGGCCAACACCTTCTATAAAGACAAATGTCATCCCAAAATGTCAATATTTTAAGAAATAAAAATTTCTGAATAAGGTACTATGAAGAACATGTTTTATGAGGCTTACTTCCCTAATTAGAAGTTACACGGGCTTTACCAGAGCAGTCTTAAAGTGTTTATGGGGGATATTGAATAAAGCACAGCCTTACACTAACAGTGATGAAGGGAATTTTATTCTCTTAGCTGAAGAAAGTTGCACGGTCCAAAGCCATCCTAACAGCCAGGCGGAGGAACTGTCTGGAAGAGGTAAATGTACTTGTCTTCCATAATAGGGAAAGAGTTTCATGACAAATCTGTGGTGTGTTTAGAAGCACTTATGAGCCCAGCACAGATTTATTAATGGTAGCTGAAATGCAAATCAGAAATGTTGCCACAAAAACTCCTCGGAACAGAAAAATATAAAGAACCACCCCCCCACCCCCCCCAAATAAAAATGCCACATAATCCTTTTTGGTCTACATCAAGTTCTCTGAAGAAACGTTGCCAGGATGATTTTCCTACAAATCTGCTTCTCTGCATTGTTAGTTTGTCTTCCAACAGCAGTAGGCAAAAATGCTATGGCTCTCACATCTGTTAGGACATTATTATTTTATGTGTGGGGGTGACATTGCCATTTGATGATGCACGGTAATGATGCATAATGGCCTGGTGACGTGAGTGGGCTGGCTTGTTGCTTTCTGTCACTGGGAGGCTCTGCAGCTGTGACTCTTTTTGGGTGGGGAGAGGAAGAGATGCAGCTTTTATTTGAAATTTTAGTGTGACATAGCAGTGGGATAATCTTAAGTGCGAGCAGAAGCACAGAGGTGTCATCATCTGCTTTTGGTGCATTGAATAATCTTTGAGGGCATGAGAACGGATGCATAGGAACTAGCTGATAACTGAAACCACTGAGCAGATCCAAATAAGCTATGCAGGGTTCTGCATCTCACGTGGTACTTCAAAACAGAGGCTGATGCAAAGTCTCAAAAATCTGTAGTCTTGTCTGTGAAAGAGAAAGGTCCAAGCTTGGTCTTGGTGCAAGAGAAGAAAGATATGGGAGTTGTTTGGTTTTTTCTTTAATGGCTTTTTTAATAGTGCTGCTTATCAGTTCAAGGAGGGAAACAGTATATTGAATAATAAACATATTAATCTTCTCTTTATTGGGAAGATCATGGAGGCCAAAAATCTTCTAATTTTTTTTCTTCTGCTGGCTTCTTAAATTTCCCTCCAGTTTTGCACCATACTATTTTGCCAGGCTAAGTAAAAGCTGAGCTGCTATAGTTTTCTCCAGTGTGATTCCTACATCTGCTACAATTTTCACTCCATCTTCCGTTAACGTGTGGAAAAGAAACTGCCTGCTCTCCCACGTGTGACTCCACACAATCCATTTACAACAGTGCCTGTACTATCCTACCACTATTGAAAAGTCAGATATTACTGATATCTTAAAGCAGTATGTATTGGTCAATATATGTACCCATCATATAAGCTATATCATAATCATAGTTGCTTTTCTCATGGGGCCAATTTCCCTCCCTCCCTGCCACCCCCAGCTCCTCTGGTGGCTGCTGAGTAGCAGTTATTGTCTAATTCTGCAGGAGATGAGGTCTCCAAGGCCCTGGTGAGTGATGATTCCTTTCAGAGTCATTGGATCCTTTTTGCCTCCCTGTCTCCAGTTTTGGATGGAGAAAATCTGGTGCTGCTCTTCCCACCATGCCATTACAGGCACTCGACAAACAGATCTCGTTTTGGGTACACTTTTATAGTGCTAGATGTGAGTGCTCAGTTATCATCCTGGAGCATTCTGACGACAATGTTTTGATGGGAATACTGCCGTGCAGGTGCGCAGTACCCTGGGTCAGTTCTGCCATAAATAGAGGGAGACATTTAATGTCTCCCACATGAGCTACTTCTATCCTTTAAGTCCCTCAGACAAAAGTGGCAATTTTCATTTCCAAACTCTCTTTTACATTGCTCTTCAGCACTTCTGTTCAAAGGGTGCAGTATCTGTTTTCTCTGTGGCTCCTGCATGAATTGCCTTTATGAACATAATCTCAACCCAAACAAGATTTATTAAAAAGAGAAAGAAAAGGAAATTGAAAAAAAAGAAAGAAAAGATTTATTTCACATTCGACACAAATTTATTTACATTCTTTGTGAGGTAAACCTTTCAGCTGTGTGATAAAAGTAAAAAGAAATACAAACAGTTCCTTGAAAACCTTCCATGAAAACCAATCTTCTGTCTATTCAAATCCCCTGTTATCACGAACTTTCTGTCTAGAGAGAGATATGAGTATCCTACTCATTTCTCAGCAGAGTTTTCTCCAGGTAAACATAGAGTAGAAGCTGAATCCATCACTTCCCCTGACAGCTGGCTCATTGAGGTTGTTATCTTAAGCGTCATTAACAGCTCCTTTTCAAATGCTCAGTCACCTGTTTCAGAGATTGCCTTGCACAGGTTGTAACATCTCAGCAGACCAAAAGTTATCCAGGCATCAGTTTCATCAAATTTTTGTTTACAACTTTTTTCATTTTGAGTCAATTTTTCCTGCACTAAAAATATGAAGTATGGGCAGATCCCTTGACTCAGCTTAACATTTGCCCAATCTGAGTCTTCTAGTAAGCTTTTGATTGTATTTACAGGAGAGGGGTCAGCATTTGAAATCCTGAGCTGACCACATAATTTCCGATATTTGAAATCTGAAATCAACCTGAGGTCTGAAGCATCTCTGCTGCCATGAAAGAGCACCTAAAATGGAATAACTCTTCGTTACTGTAACAGATTTCACCTATTCTCAGAACTCCTGAAATGCAAGAAATAAAGGGAAATGACTGTAAGCATCCACACAACCATGATGTGCAAGTGGCATGATGATCTGAACTGTATGGGAAGTGTGTATCTGAATGTACTCTTCCTTCACTGCCTTCTAAACGAGGTGTGAGGGCAGTGGACTGCTAAAGTGAAGATACTTCAGTTAATGATGTTGTCTTGTCCTAAGCTGCCATAAAGAAATAATGCAATTAGGAGAGCCTGTCTGACTAATAAGCAGAGTGTCACTGTGGGCTGTAGGAAGACTTTTCTCGCCACCCCTCGGAAAAAGGAGGCAGCTTTTCTGTTGGACTGAGCTGCACAAAACTGTGTTTGTCAAGACCAGACAGGAGACAAAGGGTGTGTCCTGAGACCTGCATTGAGAGATGCTGTCAGGCTGGTGCTGATGTTCTCCTTGGCAATCTTTTCCAGAGGGCTCATCCTTATTGACACTGAGCGCGTGACCAGACCAGCCTTGCACATGAGTTGATGCGGAATGGCATGACAGGTATTCCTTAATGTCCATGAGAGGAGGTTGCAGGCCTGCTGCCAGCTTGCTGGGCCCCACTCATGGGCACCTATGCAGGCAGAGACAGCAGCATTTCAATACCTGTGCCTCTTACTGACTATTCAGCTTCCTTTTGAGCACTTTTGTCCTGGCCAGATGCCTTCAGATATTATGACACTAAAAGGCAATTCCTCCCAGCCAACTTCAGCCATCTCAGACTTGGATGTCTCCAAGGCAGTTGTTTCCTCTCCCTCCAACAAGACACCTTTGGTGGGAGATTATTCTGTAACCTCTTGTGAGCATATGATGAACCTCTTTTTGAAGACTCATCTCTCTCACCGTTTCCCTTAGCCAACTAATCTGGACTGGACATGCACTTTCTTAGCATCTAAGGTCAGATAAAAGAAGAGCCACCATGGGTATTCCAAGGCCTAAGTCTCTCTGTGGGATTAGCAGCCTTGGATTAGCATCCACTTTTGTAAAATATGAATCATGATTTCAAATGTCTTCAAGGTTTTGGGTTGGGAAAAATGCTGCTAAAGGTGCATGCTAAGGCACCTTCTCATGGGTGGTAAATTCAATTAAGTTGGGCTGAAGACCTAGTTCTTAGCTGTCTTCTTTTTTTTTTCTTTTTTGATAAAAACAGATCTCCTTGTTGCTGAGACTCCAATGAAGGAAAATGGCACTGCGCATGCCTGCTCCTTGCTCCGTATCATCCTCCCCCTGGCTGTGATTATTACATCTTCCCCAACGAGCTTGAGACAAACAGAAATATGGAAATGGAAGCCCTTGTCTGTGCAGTACTGGTTCACCTGCCAGGATAGTTCTGCTGATCCAGAGTAATCCAATCTCTTCTAAACGGTTTTGAACTGGGGAGGGTTTAACAACGAAAACAAAGCATTCCAGCCATGCTTCTCCCTATTTACCTAAAGGATGAGGGGCCTTTGTGTGGATCTCCTCTCACAGTTCCATTACTTTTACCAAAGCAAGAGCTGGCAGCTATTTTTATGGGGAAAGCTGTTCAACTTGCACAGTAGTTTAGTTTTTCAAAGCAGTCTAGGGGATTTCAGACACATCTCTTCCATTTGGTTTAATACATCCTCACTTTAATGAAAGATATGTGTCTGAATCCCCCAGGCTGCTTTGGAAGTTTCAACTATAGAGTCTGATTTAAAACCCACTGAGATCAGGTCTCTCTGCTGACGTCAATGGGTTTTGGATAGTCCCAACGTGAAGGAGGTGTCTTTATTGGATGTGCCTGTAAAGGCAGAATCTGAACTAGTTCATATTGACCCATTTTTCATTTCAGGCAGACTTTACTAGTCCTCACTAATGGCCACAAGACATAGAGCAGTGGCATTTTCCAGGCTGCCTGGTGATGAATGATTAAACAGCCACAAATACAGTGAAGTTTTTAGTGGAATCAGTATTAGAAGTGGATCAGGGCAGGGGATAAGGGGGCAAGCTTGTGATTACGAGAGTCAAAGAGGATGCCTAGAAACAGATGAAAGATTTTGAGATGGTAGCTTAAAATGAATGTAAAGGTCGGAAACATGTTTTACGTCCTCTTTATACACAGCTTAATTTTTGGGCTACTTTTCTTAGTCTGCTTCTGAAGCATCCAAGATTAGATTCAATTAGAAAGAGAGGAGTAAGGGACACCGATGTTCTCAGTGGTACAGAAAAGCTCTTCAGGGACCTGTTTGCTTTCTCATTCAAGCACTTAAGGTTAAGCTGCCTGACAGGAAAGATTCCTCCACAGATCAGACCAGCAGGGACTGTTTTCATTTGGAAATGGGAAGAAGGAAAAGGAAACAAGGCCATGGGAAACATGGAGTGTTTGTTTTTCTTTGTATGTAGGATATGATCCCCTCTCTCAGGTCACTCAAAATTTTCCCTGCTGTTTCTAGTGTCCTAGGACAGTGGCAGTGCTGCCTGTTCCTTTTGCAGGCAGGAGGACATAGCTTTGATGCCTGCAAGTGTCCAGACTCCAGGACTTACATTCTCGGTAAGCTGCTGGGGATATTCGGTGTGTTTGGATCATGGAGACTACCAGATTTGACTCTTGTGGGTCTGCGGAGCACTACAGGGAGACAGCAAAGGTGCTTCTCATGTTCCAGGGATTGGGGCAGGGTCTCAACTTGTCCATGGCTCTGGCTGTGTTCATAGCTGAAAGAGTGTTGTGTGACTGTTCAGCTGCCAGTTGATAGGTTGGAAAATTTTATTAATAATTTAATAGACTAAGTCACCACAGCATTGTTCCTCTCCTTAGCTCCAGAAGGCTGCTGAACCTCGGAGAGGGTAGTTTAGATTATGCTGAATTTCTTGCCAGCCCTTGGTGAAAAGTAAGAGAGTTAACAGCTGTGTATTGTAGGAAGCAGACAAAACTTCCAAAGTTATCTTTTGGATTTGAATTTGCCTTTTTTTCCTCATGAGTTTTCCCATTCTGACCAATGAGCCACACTCATCTAGTGGAAATAACTGCATCTGAAAGGGGCATCAGTTTTAGTAGGTATATGCAGGCTGATGTCATGGTCTTGTGAATTTAAACTATGCAAATGTATGTTTTCAGACCTCTTCTCAGCTCTGGAAACATGTTCTACCATGAGGAAATTCCAGGAATCACTTGACAGTTCTGTGTGTGCTGTGCAGAATAAAGAACGAGTATTTCTACGAAAAGATTACAACTTTTTTTAACAGTTCTTTTGTTTCCAGGCTTTCCAGAGGAACTCGCATCAAGAAACGGTACCTATTTGGGCATCTTGTGTTCTTTAGCCTGTTTTACTAAAAGGAACATGAGTCATTTGAACATCACAATGTAACTTAATGAACTTGTCTGAAACTGGAGACAGTAGTCTTCTAAAACAAATGCAAAGTCTGTTCAAACAGGGAGTTAATTTCTCAGCAATGTGGTGGTGCCCCATTGACAGTGCACAGAATTATGTGGTTACAGAATATAAAGGAGTACTCCAAAAAGTTGGAAAAAAAAGGATGCCCAGCTTAGAAGAAATATCCAACCTGGCACTCTGCTTCTGTCTAATTGCAATTCTAATGATTCACAGGGAGATATTTTGGATTTGTGCGCTTGTTTCTCTATGAACACCTACGTACCTTCTTATATCTATACTAACACACACCTCCACCACACTTTTATATAGGAAAATTAATCCAACTTGTGATTGCAGAAAAACTCTTATATTTTATGTAAAGCAGTGATAAACTGCCAGATGATGATGTCATAGATTTTTATGACAGGTTAGTCAGAAAACTGACATGTTAGAGAGAAAAAACATATCCATATGAACATGCTGGAACACTGACAAGATCATAATTACCTGTAAAATTTGGAAGGAAGCATATAGGTATAGGATATGCCACTGTAAGCCTTCAGGCTATGTTAAAATATTTCTCCACATACCTATATGATTGTTATATCAAGTCTCATGTACACTCGGGATTAGCTTTCACAAGATGAAACTAGTTCTGCACGGTTGACTTTGACAGAGCTAGTCATGTTCATGCCAGCTGATTATGTGTTATATAAGATTAGCATCAACGTATATCTTATTTCGGAGGTATTAGGGTTGTTATTTTGTCATTCAAGCTATCTTTAAAATCAGAGGGTAAATGTTAGATCCTCTAATTTTTCTGAACTGCTTTTAGTGCAAGGACAGTATTTACCTGCGTGTCTGGATGACATAATTTGGATTGATGCTATGGCATCAACAATATTGACTCTTTCTGAAGATGCTGATTTAGATGGCTCAGGAAATTGCTCTTAATCCACACATATTTTTTCCCTAGATTGAAAAACCTGCTGTTAGTAGTCCAAGGTGATTTTTATATTTGTTCTGTAGGGAGGTTTGACGTTTGGGACTTTCTCCCCACCTCTATATGCACATCACTAAAATCAGCTTTATTTTCTTAGTGCTCCGAGAACAGAGATGCAACTTTGGTACCTCAGGAGACAGTGCCACTGCTTTTCTTAACATGCTTATCCCACAGGAAAAAAAAAAAGAAAGCAACTTTTCTTTTTTTCCATTTAATTTCTGTGGCTGTTTGGTCTAAACTGACACATGGACAAAAGCAATACCATGGATATCAACTGTAGGGGAAAGAAAACCCCCACTCATCAATGCTCCTTCATATTACTCTTGCCAGATTTAATTCCAGACTATCCGATTTTTATCCCATCTCAAATATCTCGTTTCATCTGAAGTTTGTATGGTATTAGAAGAAAGAAGAGCCAGAATCTAACATTTATAGACAAAGTCTCATGGCCTTTTTTTCTTACCCTTGTTTTTGTTTTTGTTAATTCCCTTCCTGTTTTTGGAGAAGCAGAGCCTTTTTTCAAACGGTATTGCAGTGAACAACTACTTGAGGACTGAGTCATGTGCCAGCATCCGTGCCAAGATCCTGGTAGGACAGGGAGCTTTTGAACCATCCCATTGCTAATCAAACAATCTGGTGACATCCTGCCAACCCTGTCCTTGTCATCTGCTGCTCACTCTGCACGCACATTTGATTAGCTCGGCATCAGATTCTCCCTGCTGTGCACCAAGTTTCTTTTTCTTTGCTACCAGCCAAAGGAAGCAGGGATGGACTGATTTAAAAATCTTGGCTCATCTTATCTGGCTCATGACAAATATATTCTCAAATTAGTCTTGCAAGTCACTTTTTCCTAACTAGAAATGACTTTCTACAATAACCTGTGACATATTTTTATGGCGCTTTTTATCTTTCTAGCCTGCTGGACTGTTTTTCTATCCCAGGCTCATTTTCCAGTCTCTTTCTTATGGTTTGGTTTTGAAAAGGGGAATATTTTGCCTTTAGGAAAGTGGTTAAGTAGGCAAGCACATCCCACTGCTTTTGGACCACAGTTACCCGTGTTTTTAAAGTTAAGCTTATAATCAGGTACTGCGTTACAGTAGGGAAAGATCTGGCCCCAAATGCAAACACTACTAATGGAAGGATGTAATGGAATTAGTTTTCTTTCCCTGAACATAGAGAAGTGGTTTCTCCTCCTTTATGTACAATAGCTTCCAGAGGTTTAGCTACCTCTCCACTTCCTTACTTTACAGTCATTCCCTCCTTGCTTCTCCTGCTCACCACAAAAAGAAGAGCGGGAAGAAGGTTACAAAGGCAAAAATCCCCTTGGACAACTCAGCTCAGGGATGAAGAACTACTGCTCATAAAGCACTGCTGGAATCATTCCCACGTGCAGGGAGTGCCTGTGGAGAGCTTGTCCATAGGGGTTGATAATTTTCAGTGACATAAGACTTCCCAAGAGTATGTAGCAAAAGGAAAAGTACCTTGAAAACAAGCAGCGCATTCTCTTTTGGGCTAAGGCCACACTGTCAAGATTTGAGAGCACAAACAGGACTATAAAAAAATTCCTTTGATTACATTACTATTAGAAGTGGGTGACATGGGTACTTGGCCTCATGTGGCTGGACATCAGGCATCTAAATATTCATATGATTGTGGGTAACAGGCTCAAATCAAGTTTCTGCAGCAGTGACTTTACAATTCTAAAAGGAAGAATTTTCAAAATGTAAGAAAGGGCTAATCTTAGACTTTAAGCCCTTACAATAAATATGTAGATTAAGTATTTTTAGGGATCATGGAGTTAGGCTGCTTTACCCATCCCTGATTCTACCTTAAGTAATATAATAAGTAGTGACTTGGCTAATAGCAGCGTGTACCTCGACTTTGCACTGGATTGAAGCAGAGTCTGTGCCACTAGTTGTGCAAAATTCAATACAGCAGAGATTCCACTAATATTTACTGGGGATAGAAGTGTCTTCCTGATCATCCCTGTGCTGCATTCATCACCACCACAATGAAGTGCTAAATGGTGGTGGCAGGCAAGGGTGAAGTCCTTGAGAGGCGAACACTGATTTGTAACTGAGTATCTTATTTGAGGAGTGCTTTCTCTCTAGGTACCCCCTTTGGACACTTGCTTCTTGTTTGTTATCTACAACCTGGGCACCTACTCTTACTTAGAAAGGTAGGCTAGGTACTATACATGTATATGTATGTCATAATCAAAAGGGGAAAACCTCTGTAAGATAACTCATAACTTTTCAGAGGTTTCTCTTTCTGTGGACAGTAGACGTAGTCAAGAACAACACTAGGCTATATATCCAACCCATAGACAGTTGAAGTAGAAAGTCACCCTACTTTTACTTGTCTAAGTGAAACACATGCCCCATTTCAACTGAAGATTGCTCAAGGTGTCCCAGTCTTTGCCATGCTTTACAGTGCACTGTTTGGTCAGCCATCTGTTTGGGTCAGTGTTTTGGTCAGCTGTCTGTTTTCTCTCAGAGGAGTGCATCACAGTGTAAACTCGTTGATTCCATTTGGTTCAAGACCATGGCAGGAGAAGCACTGTAACATATGGAAAGTCAAGTTAAAATCTTCCTTCTGGGGACTTTAAAATAATGGAGCAAGAGTATTTACAAGGAGACCAAATGAATAGAAGGCAATGTGTCCATAATAAAGCAGTTATTGGAAAGAACAAGAAAGATCACAGATTTTCTGTTGAAGTTGGAATCCTTCAAGTAGAGCTCTCTTTTGCCTTGGATTGAATCTGTATCTTGCAAGGTGATGTTGGTTCATTTTTTCTTGATACCTATGACCTTCACAGATAGGAAGAAAAAAAAAACCTAAGCAAACTATATGGAAGGAAATATCTCAAAAATTCTCGAGAAGAGTGAGCTGTCACAGAGAAATCTTAAGCTCAGTCAGCCCATTTTCCAGGTGCTGTGCTGGGAAAGCTGTGAAGGCCACTGAAGATAAAGGAAAGGTTTAAGCCCTCCATGGGTTCTAGTTAACCCTACTATCGTAAGCCCAGATCTGTCACTGACACTGATTCCATGGTAGGATTCCTTGGGCGGCAGGTCATTCAATGATTTCCCACCTTAATTCCCTTTTTACGGTTGCCCTGTAACCGCTCTTTTAATTGGACAATTTCACATATCTCTCATCACAGAGTTGTGTTGTGGGTGCAGCAGTTGCATTGGGAGTCAGTAACTTCCATCCCAGGAGAGGCACATCGTCCTTTTGAGGCAGGACAGGGTTTCAGGCAGGGAGCAGTGCCTGGGAAATCACTGGTGTTCACTGGCCACAAAGGGGAAAAAGAGGACATCTTGCTTTTACTACTGCTGAAAGTGCAGACACAAAACTGCTGCAAGGCTGTTTAATGGTGTGGTCCTCCACACCTGGGAAATGCCAGAGCTCAGTTATGAGCCATTTTGCAACCTTCAAGGCTACTATGCTCAGAGTATTCTTGGGAGTTCAGCTTGATCAACTGCTTCACACCTGGGATCTTTCACAGAAAGAACAGGAAAGAACTGCCATGGCCTAGCTCCAATGTGGATCCACTCTGGAAATCTGCTGAGCTATTGGTATTTTAGAGAATATTGGCTGGAAGCTTTCCCATGAACTAAACACGTAGTTTTCAAATTGCATGAAAATAATTTGGGGTTTGGATTCGTAATTAATTTTTGTGTAGCACATTGCACTTATCTCTGCGGGTACTCTGCACAACCTCTTGACAGTATAGTTGATTTCTAGTCATTACAGCAAGCTCCTTTTCAGTCATATGATATGGAAATTCCTCTCTGAATCCCGGTGAATCTGGGTCTGTGATCATATTCTCCTGCACTGGGACAGTTTCACTTAGCTTTTTATTAGTCCTGAAAGCAGAAATTGCAGATACCTTCTCCTCTACAGTGGAACACAGAAGATGATGCATGATGAAGGAAGCTGATAAAGGATTGGGCTTGGATTTTGTGTTTGAATTGGAGGTCACTGGTTATTTGCTCTTTGGCTGAAATCTCATAATCATTTAGAGGGCAAGATGCGTCTTAATGTCAGCTCTATAAATGAAATTCATAGAAAGACAAGTACATATATTTGCAGAACAGGCAAATAGCTTTAAACACATCCCACTAGAATAAAAACCTTGAGACTTGAGGTTTCAGTGATTCAGCTAATAATGACAGTGATTGATTTCTCTGAGAGATCAGAGAAGGAAGTCACTGCCATTTGACAGTTTTGTGTGCCAGCCAAGCTGGGATAACTCTGTCTCCGAGCAAACTGGGCTATGATGTGTGAATGCTGCTCTTCCTCAGCAGGCTCAGCTGAGGACACTCATAAGGGATCTGCCACAGAGTAGGAACAGTCACAAAGCCAGGTGCTGAGGATCTGCTGACACCAGGTTTTTCCTGTGGCTGAGCCCTGAGAAGGACTCAAAACATGTCTTTCTCAGAACATCCTGTTTCCAGGCTGGACCTCACCCATTTTGAGATGACAGTAACTGTATGATGTGAGGGATCCCTGTGTTACTGATTTGCTCGGGTGGTATCATGGTTTTGTATTCACTGAAGGAAAAATCCAAGAAAAAGCTGTAGTTGAAAAATTTGTTCATTCCTAAAGAAAAATGTGGAGCTCTTTGAAGGGCTACTCCTGATAAAAAGCCCACTGACATCAGTGGGCCTCTTCACAGACTTCTGAGATTGTTGGGTCTTGTGATCTTAACTTTTGCTACACCTTTGAGTTATCAGGCGCATCCAGACCGGCTATCCATTTACTGGGAGGGCTGTCTTCTCTGAAAGCTGGTTGGTGAACTCCTATCTCAGGGAAAATACCACTCTGTCTAAGGTCACCTGTACGTTGTCATAGGAGGGCTCCACCTTGAGTTATACTTTGGCTCCTTTTTGTACTGCATTTCCTTACAAATAGTGAAGAGTAAAGCCCCTATAAAGAAAATGTGGTGCCTTGCTTTCTCTGCCTATAGCGTGGTGTGTTCCCGACAAATGATAATACACTGAATACATTAAACAGCCTTATAAGCTCATTTTCTGGTAGCTAAAATTTGTTGCAATTTGGATCATTAAGCAGTTCTCCATGTAGCATTGTCTTAAAAGAAAACACATTAAAAGGCTATCAAAATTGCTGATATCACATTTGTTATCTGAAAATAATGGCTGTCGCTGAAGACAGAGCTATCGGGTTTCAGCAAATTAACCTCACAATGAAAAGCCACATATCTACTGAGGACCTAGTTTTATGTCTTGATTTATAGAAGTAAATTTGTCTACTAATTTCAAGCTTGTAATGCTGGATAAATGTAGATCATAAAGCCCCACTGGGTAAGGCCAATATTCCCTCACCCAAGATCCTGTTCCTGTGGAATATTATAACAGCAAGTTTGTGGAGTGCAAGGGGATGACTATAGCTCCAAGTGATATTTCTCCTTGCATTTCTGCATTTCCTTTTTGAAGCCATAAACATTTGGCACCCACTAAAACAAGGAGATCTGTAACTGTATTATGTGAAGTATATTCTTTGCTTTGTTCTAAACGTGCTTTCTGTTAAGAAACTGTGAACACCTCCTAGTCCATGTTTTGCCAGATGCAAGCCTTTGTTATGCCACACAAGGTTTATCAGACCTCTATCATGAAACACATCCTTCTCCTCACTCATCTGTTTTCCAGACAAGGCACCAAAACAATACGTTCCTTTTTCATGTGTAAAATACTCTACACTGCCATAAAAGCATTGAAATACTGTAAAATTACCCAGGTGAGGGTGAGTTCGACCATAAAAGATAACTGAACGTGGTACATATCCAGAGAACCTTATAAATGTTGTAAACATAAACCAATAAATTGTCTTTGCTCCCATGCAAACAATTAGCCATGCCTTATGAGTAATATGAATATGAATGTGCTCTAAAGGAACTAGTGCGTAGTTCTCTGTGACTCTTCTGGCTATGTGACTGTCTTGTAGCTACTGAGACTGCCTAGGTGGGACACTAAGCCATGGGCAGCACTGTGATCTCATGTAAGCTTTGGGGGGTAAGATGATTTTAGCCATGGTGAATACTATGCTGGCAGCTTCACACCGTGTGCAAGACACATGGTCTTGTGGCTATCACTGTAGATGTTAGTGACTTTGATTCTCCAGAGTCCACAGACTATGGGCACCTGCTCTTGAGTTGAGGTCTTTCCTCATCCCGCAGAGCCTGTATAAGCCTTCCTAGTCTCATCAGGAGCTCCAACAGACTTTTCTTTCAATGGACTACTCCTGTCTCCGAACATTTCACCTTTTACTGGCTGTCATTTTACAGACTAGTCTGCCTCTGAGTTTCTCACTCTCCTGAAGTATGTGTTCTCATAAGACTTCCCCTATAGCAGATTCAGCACAAGGAAGCAGATACTCTGTCTCTGAGCCAATGCCTTGGAAAGATAAGTGGACTCAACTCTGATTCTCTTCAGTATAAAATAAAAATATGAAACTGAAGGGTGGAAGGACTGGATTTGAAACTGTAGTGAGAGTCTAACCCTTGTATCTCTGTGTTCTACACTTAAATACTGGTCATTGACGTGCAGCCATTTCTGGGACAGGGAGTGAGACCCACTCAGTGCCTTGCTGACCCGGAGCAGGTGGGACAGAAAGTTAGATTAATAGGACAAACCCTCATCATGGGGAACTATGAGGTGCTGCAGAGCTTTTTATAGCATCAAAGAGAACTTTAAAACTAGTTGAGCCTGTGCATCTTTCAGTCAGCAAACATTTAAGCTGCATGATATTTGACATTGCTTTCTGTAAACACGTAAAGAATCAGCCAGATGCTTTTGAGGCTGGAGCCTAAAACTCTGGGGAGCTTAGACCAGACGTTTAGTCCCATGAGCCATTGCCTGCTGTTACAGGGACTGCAAAGGTTTACTTTTTTACACTTTCAGGATCCTCACAAATACAAACACGAAACTTCCTACTTTTTACACTTGCCATGAAAAAACAAGTGAGGGTCAGGAAAATGCCCACGCCTGGGTATTAAAGAAACCCACAATGCACTTTAAAATGCTCTTTTACTGTTTTGAGCATCTCAGGGCAGCTCCCTTCTGCAAATCCCATCTCTGTATATGGATAATTCTCTCTCTGGTGTTCTTCCCTACTTTACATATTTTCATAGGAGATGTTGTCTGGATGTACAGATCTCAACTATGACTCAAAGCAAATAAACCCTGTAGATTAAACAGCACTGGTTTGTTTTGAAAGCATCTCAGGCCTTGCTGAGCAGCTGAAGAACTGAAAATCTGGCCAGAAGGGTGCAGATGGAGCTGACTGTCTCTAGACTGCACCCCAGAATGTGGACTATGAAGAACGACAGCCAGTAAACACACTGCATATGTAATTCAACTGGGAAGAGGTTTGATTCAATGTCTTATGAAAAAGAATGAAAAGGTTGCATCTAATACCCAGCAGAGAAGAAAAATCTTTTCTAGAGAGATTTTAGCAGGAAATATTCCATCCAAACTTTTCCTGTAGAAAGGAAGGTTTTTCCTCTTGGGGGAAAAAAAAAAGTAAGTAAAACTTTTCCAAACCTAACACATAAAAAGCTGAAAAATAGTCAGATATTGATGGACAAGATGCTTTGGTTTTGAGAATAAAAGATACTTTATTTTTGAGAGTATCATCATCACTTTTAAGTAACACCAATGGAGGGAGTGTTACTTTAGAAGTGAAAAGTAGTGCTTAACTGTGAAGATGCTACTCTCAGCTATTCTGTGTTACAGCTTTTATAATTATTTTTAAGTGGAAAAAATTGTGAAAAAATGACACTTTGAAAATGAAAGTATTAGAATAGCACTGAATGCACAAAAAACCACCTTCTACTATGAAAACTCATTTCAGCAGGTGATTACTACACCTCTGGCAAGAGTATGATGCTATTAAAACAGCATTTTTGAGTTGTCAGAAGGATGTCTAGTTGACTTTGCTGTATTAATATCATCGCTGCTGATAATTTTCCTTCTGAAAAAAAAATGCACAAAAAATAGAACTAAATTCTCCGTTCTTTCATGGCTCGGCATTATAGAGGCATAAAGGCAAAACTGGCCAAAGATTCAATCCAAAGACCATTAAAAATCAATGAAAAGCTTAGCAATGGACTTCTAAGGTGGGTTACCTCCTCAATGACTATAAATGAAATTAATCTCTCAGGCAGTAATAACAGTGACATAATTAACTTGCTTAGAATATAATAACTTTAACTTTCATTAAAAGTGATGAGTTTCTTTCAATTACCTTGCCAAGATGCATTTTGTTGTTGTTGGCTTGTTTGCTGTTGAAAAAATAAATAAATCTTTTTTGGTTAATTTCCCCTGGACTGGCAATTGTTGCTGTAATGGAGTTTGACTTCCAGGGTCATGCTTGCAAATGTAGTGACAAACAGAGACATCTGCAGAGCGGGGGAATAACGGCCATTTTCTTAGCGGAGCCAGGAGCGTGCACATTTCACCCCAAAGTTAATGAAAACTCAATGCAATATTGATTCTGCCTCAACAGCTATACGGATGGTAAGTTAGTGCTGCAGTAAGAGATTGAACAAGTTTTCCGAACAGAAATGGGCAGGTGAGAGGAAAATGCAGACCCAGGTTCTGGAATCGTGTGACTTTGGGCCTCTTTGTTCTGAAAAACCCCCTGACAGACAGGCTGTTGTCTCGTACCTCAGGATTTCACTATTTCAATAGTTCTCAATGACTCCTCGGTGCCATGGTCAGACGGTGCCTTCTCTTGAGCAAGAGCTAGCAAGGAGCAGTGACTGCCTCCTCTGCTACAGCCCTTTCTTCCTCACCAGACTCTCAGGCCAAATCTGACTGCCTGCTTGTGACTTCTTTCCCCTCAGAGTCTCACATCTGACCAGGACCTCAGGGAGGTGGAGAGTTTTGCTCTTAAGTACACAATGCTTCTCGCCTGCGCGTCTTAATGGAAGTTACAGAGAAGAGCTGCACTAAGCCACAGCAGGGGAAAAAAGAGCATGAAATAAAGATGGGACCGTACCAAGTGGAGCTATGAGGAACTTGGCAGGTTTGATTCCTGCAGGTTCACATGAGCTTCTCCAGCTGTGATCCTCTGAACAGCTGCCAAAGACAGTAGTCACAGGGGCTGTTTCAGCCTGGGCTACAAAGGAGGAGAGGCCAGCTGGAGTGTGAATTTTCCTTGCATTCAGTCTCTGCCACATTTGTATGTACATTAAGGTTTACATTCCTCTCCCTTTTCTTTTACTTTTCAATCTCTTCCCTGAAAATCTGAAAAGAAAGAATCCACAGTTTTCAACTGGAGACAATAGTCAGGGCTAGAATACAGTTAACTTTCAGAGATCTCTGAGATGAACTGGTTTTGATCTAGTAAACTAACCACAGATATTTCTATATTCTTGAAAAATTTAAGGCAGGCGATGTTTGAAAGTATGAAGGTCACAGTGCAATCACAGAAAAGTCACAGTATGGTGTCAGTCTGTATTGCAATACTAACAGTTGGAAAAAGGTTCAGATGCCTCTTTAAGCACAAACACAGGGCTAAATAAATAAAGGTCTTGTAATGGACAGATTGAAGAGTCAGGCAAGGAGTTTGTTTTGACCTGGAAGAATTTAGAGAAATGGAGCAAAGGAGAAAAGAATTATATATATAAAAATTTTTAATCTTGGTGAACGTATTCTGTTTTCACATTATTTGACAGTTATTTTAATATTAAAATCTAGATTAATTTTTAATGGGGTAAAAATGCCATTTAGAAAGCAAAGAAACAAAACAGTAAAGTTGCAGTTTGAGAAAACTTACATAAGATGTGATCATGTCCCTGCCAGTTGCTCCTTCTTGTCCCTTCTTCAACCCTGAAATATACCACATGACACATTTACCCAAACACCTTCAGTTGCTCTGGAAATCCATTTTTAGGTGAAATTTCTATTAATCTAAGAGGGTTTACAGAGGTCCCTCCAACCTGGTACTGGGTGTATGGTTTCTACTTTGTTCTTCTACAGGGTAAGCCCTCCATTATTGTGGACAAGTCCTCCAGTGTGTAGCCAGTGCCTGACACTCCTTTTAGAGGGACAAATGGTTCTCCTTTGCTTGGCCAGATGGTCCTTTGGTACCTGCAGACTGCTGATCTGCCTAGCACAGCAGTTCCAAAAGAAAAGGACCAGGCGTTGAGCATTGCTCCATTTTTGTATGTGTGAAGTAGCAGAAAGGTTACAAGTGTCAGGAGAAAAGAGTAGGCAGTATCTTTCTCTAAAAAAGTCAGGAAGTCTTTGTGGATTTCACTTTTCAGCCTCAGTCTCATGTTGCAGAAATGGTCACTTACTTACATGTCCAATTTAAATAGCTCCTTGCTCTGTTTCTTATCCTTTCTGGTCCTTGCTTTGCACTTGCTTTGAATGCAGCTCAGAAGGCAGCACCTACTTAGGTGTCCTGTTTTGCAGTGACACCTATTAAAACTGGAATAGATGAGCTGGCAGAAGTAAGCAGAAGCTGAGGTGAGCGGGCAATAGCATTTTGCTGTCCTGGTAGATACTTGTAAGCAGGCTAAAAGATACTGTTCACCCTTTAAACTCTGACAGGTCTCTCCTGCTTAGGAAACACTTAGGATGTCTCTCTTTATCCTGTGCAAGCTTTAATGTATGCAGTTGTTGGCAAGGAAATGCCTTGTTAATGCCTTAGTATTCACCGAATAACCAAAGGGCTGAATGATACTCTAATTAAAACCTATTTGCCTCAAACTTCCTCTATATGCATCAGCTTTTCTCTATGACTTCATCGTATCCCTTGGCTTTATCTCAGGTGTTATCCCACCCCATTCATCCTGCTGCTGGTGGATTCGTAACCAGCTCAGTGGGTCAGCTGAGTCACAAGCACAAGGAGTACTGGGCTTTGCAGTTTGGGCAAGGTAACAGGAGGATCATAGAATCGTAGAGCACCAGGTTGGAAGGGACATCAAGGACCACCTGGTCCAAACTTTCTTGGCAAAAGCACAGTCCAGACAAGATGGCCACCACCCTGTCCAGCAGAATCTTAAAAGTGTCCGTTGTTGACTACTCTACCACTCCCCTCGGGACATTATTCCAATGGCTGATTGTTCTCACTGTGAAAAATTTTCCTCTTGTGTCCAATCAGAATCTCCCCAGGAGTAACTTGTATCCACTACTCCTCCTCTTTTCTATGTGACTCCTTGTAAAAAGGGAGTCTCCATCTTCTTTGTAGCCACCCTTTACATACTGGAACATGGTGATAAAGTCTCCCCTACGCCTTCTTTTCTCAGGGGTGAAATCAAGAGTGAAATAATGAGGGGTGCAATACTCTGTCATTATTCTGCTCCAGGGCAAAGCCAGTCCCCACAGCAGAGCTGTGAGCAGAAGGTGCTCAGGTCTATGAAACCACTTGCAGTGGGGTACTTCCTGTGAAACCTGCCTGTGAGATGGTGCAGTTTTTGTTCCTGGATGTGGGTTCGATGATCAGAGGTAAAAGATGGGCATACCTGGGCCCCCTAGACATGGTAAACCCTACATGTGGTTTAGTGGGTTCTGAGTATGGCCTGAATGTATGCAGAATCACTGTCCTTTCTCAAATCCATTTGCATCTCCCGTGATTTAATTTGCATCTTTATTGTAATACCTTTAAAAAAGCCCAAACGACCCTCTTTCCCCAGTATTTAACATGGTCAAGAGAAAGGGAAAGCTGAGGCTATGCTTGCCATGAGAACAAAGGTATTGTTCTCCCTGCACTCTGGTGTGTCCTTTCATCCTTTTTTTTCCTCATGCTTTCACGTGGAGGTGGAAGGGACAGAGATCACCTCTCCACCAAGTGCCTGGCATGGGGTGGTACAGATGAATCTGATTTCTCAGCATTGCAGCCACCTGTGCCATGGCAATCCGTAATTAAGGACACTAACAACAGCAGGAGCAGTCTCTCACTCCCAGCCCAGGATTAATGTCAGAGAGGATTGTGTCGTCACTGCTTTCAAGTCATCAGCCCCTGTCAACTCTCACAGACATCTGAAGACTTCATTGCCCTCCTCATGCTTTGAGTCCTTCAGGATTTGAAAAAGAAGCTCAGAAATTATGTCCTGTATTTGAAAACGTTCTTTTCCACCAAATCATTAAACACCATATTTAAAAAATAGGCTGCCAGAAAAATAATCCAACTCACATGAAGCCTTTAGGCCAAGTGCTAAAATTGAGTCATGACGTAAGCAATTCTAAAATGAGGGTGTATTGGTTTCCTTTCATAATAGATTTATCTAGATATATTAATTCACCATTCAGGCACTTCTGTGTAGTACGTCCTGGGAGACCTTCCCCCCCAGATAAGTTACAGACTGAAATCTAACTAAAATGCTCGAGAACAAACTGCTGGGGAGGCAATTTCCTACCAATGCCTCCAACTAGGCACCCCAGAACACATTCGCTTTCTACAATTGTTTGCACACCAAATCATTCAATTTTCTAAAACTGACAAGTTAGTGGAAAAAGCATGCAGCTTTTGCTGAAAAACAGTAAATAAGTTTTGGGGGTAGTTTCCTTCTGAGAAAAATCCACAGAAAGCATTATTTAGTATTTTGCAGTTTAATCTCTATTTGCATATGGGCTGAGGGTCAGGTTTAGCTCCAGGTGCTCTGTGGCTCTTCTGTGGCTGCGTTTGGCAGCCAGCCTGGTCTCTTAGGAGCCCTCCCTTTGACAGAGCTCCTGTGGGGTGGAAATTTCATTTTTTCCGGTCAGCTTTATCTTCCACACAATTATTGTCTACTTTAGTCCCAGAGAGCTCTTTGCTTAAATTACAATGGAAGTTATGTTTAAATCTCTTACACGCTTCCCTTTTTAGTCCTGTTCTGCTGTGATTTACTGGACGCTGTTAAACGCAAATCTCTGGCTGGGTACCCAAGGCTGAGTGCTTGAGCAGAGGACAATGGTGGTTGAGATTTTGTCGGAAGAGAGCTTGTCTTATTTCAGTACAGCTCATACTTTAAGAGTGCTTGCCACCTTCTGGTTTGAGAAAGGATTACAATTGTTTAACTCGAGGGTATTGAGGAAATCGACTGTAAAAATGCTGGTCCTGGTCCTAATCCGCCTGAAATGGATGAGAGGTTTTCAAGATGTCATAATGGCAATTGGAGAGTTTTGAAGTGAAATTTTTTTCTTTCAGTCAGAAGGACACAGTGACATCTGGCAAGCAACAAACACAAGTGATTTCTTAAACGAAGTATTTGATTTGATAGATTTGCAACATTGGAGAATGCTCTTTAACCATTATCTAAAGCATTCAGGAAAAATACTGACAGCAAGAACAATGAAAAATTAACCTTGTAAGTGAAATAGGTCCAAATGCTTCAAAAGGAAAAGAACTTTGAAATTGGGAACTTTTTTCCTCACAAAGCTGTTTGCAGATTTTAACTAGGCTGAGACAGTTGCATTCAACCTTGCCAGTTGTCAGCAGTCTGACCGATTTCAGTGATGCCGCTTAAGAGTATTATATGTGCCATTTATATGAAATATAAATATATTTATATGAAATATAAAATACAATTACGGGTACTCAAATAATAATAGCATCACTATCAAAAATCAAACCATACCTCAGCCAGTCAGCCGCAATTTAGCCAGATAAAAGAGTTCCACAAAACACATATATTTCATGAAGCTCAGTACCTGCTTATTCTACCGGATGTCACATTTGCCTGGCTTCATGTAATTCATACTTAATTTCAGTTGTCACAGCACTGTCCAAGAAAATTATTTACATTTAGTTTTTCAGAGATCCTAATTGAAGGCACCAGAGCATCTGAAAGCATTCCAGCAGTGCGTGAAGCAATATGACTAACATATGCCATTTGTTTGTTCAAGTTGTTCCTTCCCAGCAAGGGACTAACAGGCAGTGAAGCAGTTCTTTTTGTGTGTGCATTTTTATGAGACACACATAGAATTATGTTTATATCAGAAAAGGCAGGTCAAAACCACTGTCACCCACACGAAAGAATGGCAGTGAAGTTTCAATGCTCCACAGTTCTTGGCATTGCACATAAGGATTTTGACTAAAGAAATGGTCGGTTGTTTTCTTGGAACTAACTTGGCCTTGAATGTCTTCATGCTGTAACATAGTTGTTTGTTAATTAGAGCAGACTCTGCTGTACCCCACCAGCGGGCACTGTTTGAGTGATGACTGTAGGCGTGGTGAGGTGAGCAGCGGCTATTTGTTGGTATGATCCATTAAGATGTGGGAAGAGAAGATGAAAATTGATGGAAAGCGAGCATGTGTGGAACAATTCAGTGACGTGCTGCAGAACTTCTTGCTGAGGATGCCACATCTCTGTGAATGCTGAAAACTACAGACAATACACAAAAGGACTGGAAAAATAAAGAAAATGAGGTCATGGCTTTTGGGCTGCCCCCGTACTGCTTTTATGCAGAAGAGAAGAGCTGGGGATAAAAGCTCTGACAATTCTCTCTGTCCATCACAAGAAGGCAAAACAGGGTCAGCGCCAGTGGGAACAAAGGAATAAGAAGGAACAAGAGGTCTCTAAGGCACAAGAACTATTTCTGCACATTTTGCATTTTCAGTTTTAAGTTCACTTGCTCCCAGGCCTTCACTTGGGACAATGTTCAGTTACAATAACATCTTGAGGATGAGCAGCCCAGACGCCTAAGTACAATTAGCTGAGGAAGCAGCTGGCTGCTGATCCAGGTGACTGAGTGATGGCCTTTCTCAGTCTTGCCTTAATCTCTCACAAAACACTGCCAGGCCCATTTTGGAGCTACCTACCCTGGATGAAAAATCACAGCTGTTCATTCCCAGACTCTCTTGACAGAGCCCTAAAATACATGGAACCCAGGGGGAGTGTAGGTTTGAAGCTAGAAACTTCTTCCTGCACAGCCTGCTGCTGTGTATTGCTGTGCTGATAGCCAGGAGAGCTCTGCAGCAGGATGTGTGAAACGGGTGCCTCCCTCTCACATTCAAGGCATAAATCAGCTCGTTGAGTCTTTGCGCTGGTTCAGCCAATTGTCCTGCCTTCTGTTCAGCCATATGCGAGTTACTGATAGGAAACTCTGGCAAACATGCTAACTCAAGAAGCTCGTTTGTCATGTCTTAAGCTCTTTTCATTTACCAAACAAAAACAGGGTACATTTTTCACCGAATATTTGAGTTGACTGTTAATAACAAATCTGGCTGGCCATGTTATAGACAGAACAGTTATGTTTGAGCCTTCATTGACTGTGCGGTTGGTTAAATCAGGAATTACTTTTGCTACCCAAAGGAGATCACGTATCATGACCGCAACATTGACAGCTCTCTGCAGATCTGCAAGGTCTTAGGTATCTTCTATCATACCAGAATCTATCCACCAAAGACTAAGAAAAAAATTCATTTGTCTGAAGCTATATTTATACTACCCAGAACAACAATATCAACAATCTTTGGAGGCTGAATAACCTCTAATAATGATTAAGGTATCTGTATATTTTACACTATTTTTTTTTTAATTCCTAGCATCTGTCTGCTGATTTCTCAGATTCATTCATGTGAATAATTTCTGCTCTGTAGATCACTTTATAACCATTTTTAGAGTGTTGTGGAAACAAAATTTCACTGCTCTGAATGGTCACAAGTGATATGGTATGAATCTGTTCATTATTTGGTTGAACGTAATACAAATTTTGAGGACAATATATTTAAAATTCCCTCTTGGCAAACATTTTTTTTAATACTTTCTTAAATAAACTAGTTTCCATGGATGTTCCTGCCAATACCTCTATTCTTTCAGAATTTGGGCTTTATCCAAACTGACCACTTATTTGCCAGTCAAAATGGACAGATGCAGGAGATCAGCATTTTCTGGGGTCAGGTCGTAAAAAAGAAATTTTAGCTTCCAGCTCTTCCCATGCTGTTGAGAGTGCTTTTCATTTTTAGGATGGCTGATTCCACAGCTTCGATATGACATTTTCAGAAGACAAATCCTAAAACTGCTGTAGAATCTGTTGTTTTTCCCAGCACATGTGAGGCAACATGAGAGGAGCTACCACAGCATGGTGAAATACCATTCCCAGGGAAGGGAGGAATGTAGCTGAGTTTATCCTGCCATGCCCTTAACAGCTGAAATGAAAAAGCCCCTCAGGTATGTATGCCATTGGATGGTGCCAAATACATGCAACCTTTGCTTCAGATACCTGCTATCGGAAGACTTCTGCCTGCTGTAACATATCACAGAGGTAAAAGGATGATTAAGTGTAACTGAGTGTAGCCATAAGCCAAAAGCTTCCAGATGAAATAATGCTTTCTCTCATAACAGAAGCAATTCCAGTGTAGCTGTCTGTATTGCATTTAGCATCACTACTAAAAGGCTGTGCTGCTCTCAAGTACCGAGTGATAGCAGCTGAATTTTTATGGGTAAAGAGCAGTTTCTGCTGAACACATCCTAAAGCCTCTGGACCTTCACAGGAAGCCAGAGAATATCCACACAGACCCCCAGAACAGGTGTTTTGGTTGTGAATACATAGCTTGCATTGAAACTATGTATGCATGCCTGCCTTTATACTCACATAAAAACATATATATAGAAAAAAAATACTCTTAGTCTTATTTCACATTATCTCTAATGTAAATCACTATTTCCTTGGGATGGTTGAAAAATTGACAGTTCTTCTATTTCAGACATAGGATGCATTTTCATGAGAAAGAGCTTACTTTTTTTTTTTCCCATAAAACAAGCACAGAACTGATAAACAGATTGGTTTGGGGTTTTGCTTTTATTTTTTTTTTTAGTTTTCAGGAGGGAGTAAAAGATATTCACTCTTCCCTCGTTTGAATCCAAACTATTTCTTGGCTTTTCAAAATTTTGGAGTTTTTTTATGACAGCTGAAAAATTTAACATCTTTCAGCCATCTATACTAATTGCCCCAATGTGTTCAAGTGCTTTGCATAACTCTCAGCAATTTGCAGGAATATCAAATTCTTCATGACGTCTAGAAACCAATGTCATGCCTTCTGCACTGCCTCCACCATGGAGTGATGTGCTCCGAGCTTCGTTGTGTCCTGTTCCTCCTGACCTAAGAGGGTCAGATTGTGAAACATAAGTGAATCCATGCTGGAACTGATGCTCAGAAGAATTCTATGATATCCACATTTTTACAGACATAAGGGCATACTAGCTAAATCTTCCCACTCAGAGGTATGCCAGAGGTCTTAGCATTACCCAATAAATTAGTATCAGGCTCATAATTTGATTTGGAGTCCTCAAGAAGTAGGGAGGTCACCACGTCTCTAGACAGTTAATTAGGTGATTAGTTATATCTACCACTTAAGCAAACATTGTCATTTATTTCTCACTCGACTACATCTGGCTTAACAACTTTTCCAGATTAAGGAGACTTCCACTGCACACTGTTTCCTACACTGCAGAAAATACTTCTCTGAAAGTCTAGGTAGGACTTCCAAGTTGCTTCTGAGACTTGAGGTTTTATGTCTGCAAAATGTTTTGCTATGTCTTCTGGATCTACAGGTCAAGTTAGGTTTAATTCAGGGTTCTTTTGCATGGCATAGATCTGCTTTCAGAGTAAATGTATTGCAGGATTAAATTCAGTATGTTTTAAAAGTAAGCACTTAAAAACTGTGAAGTCATTCCCTGTTTTCTGCTCTTTATTATTCTGTTTACATAAGCCAAGAATCACAGCAAAGGAGAACTAGATTTCAAGATGTGAAGTAGTGTGTTTTTCTCTCCACATCCCCTTCAGCAGTAACATACATAGTTCAAAAGGCGTTTGTGAAACCCATTCTTAAAAAGACTTCCCATGATAACATCACTTTGTTGAGCAGTTACACTCATTTTTCTCTTGAATATGACTCCTAAATCCTTTTTTGGGACCCCTGTTTTCCATGATATAAAAACATAGCATTTTGCAGCAAAGTATCTTGAAGCTATTTGAATAGACCAGATGACGATGCTTAGATCCCTCTACATCATTGTCTTGCTTTTATTTTTACTTAACAGTCCCTCCATACTTAAATATGACTTTGCACTTACCTGATACTCATTGATGAAACGTGCGCAACAGCACAACCCTGAGGCAGAATCACTCCCAGACAACCTGCCCAAGAAACACCCCTTTTGCTAATCATTTCCTTTTTGTAGATCTCTTCTAGGATTTGACAGTCACTTCTCTGTCCCTATATTGTGTTCTTCATTGGTTCTGATGATTAATCAAACTTTGAGACAATTCTATTTCAAATAACAAGTAACAGCATAGATTAATAGAAAGTGAAGCTGGGGGAAATAAAGGGATAATCAATTCTTTCCCATACCCCCAGCCAGGATCAGATGTACCACTATCTCATTCTAAGAATATTACTGGTTTAGAGATACCTTTATCATTCAGTTTTACATCCTTGTCAAAGAACGAATGAGGGTTTGTGTGACAAGATCCCTCTTCCGCAGAGCAACGTTGATAGACATTATAGAGGTTTTTCTTACCTATTCCATTTTTTAAAAATGTCTTTTAATTTTAAGTGTTCACATCTGAACACCCCTTCCAAAATAGAAATGAAGAATCTTCATTTTGCATTGCAAGAAATTTCATCTATGTCCAACTAGGTATTACCAGGCTTATCATGTCTATCCAAAATTACAGCTTGATTCAAATATCGTTAAAGCCAGCAGGAGTATTTGCAATTATTTAATAAGCCTAGTCTTCTCTACTCTTTCAAAGGTCAAAATATTTTTCAGCTTCTTAGTCTAATGAGAAGTTCCAAATGGGTATATTTCATTCTACTGAGACAAAATAAGACCTGGGAAAAGAGGGAAGAGTTCTCTGGTTCATATTCAACCTGTTGTTGAAGAATTAGACTCCCTCTTACAGTAACAGCCCACAAAACACCCTTGGCTGCTGGAGAGTGAAGCATGAGCAGAAAGCAGAAAGTTTGTTGGTAAGAAGACCAAAGCCTCAGACAGATAAAGATCATGTAAGAGACAGCTGTATGCCTAAGATATTGTTTTTACTATGCAAGCTTTGTTTCCTAGAGACACGTATCGTAAGGACACTGGACTGTCTCTGTACGTGTATTTGCTCAGAACAAACTTTCTGAAAACATATTTTGTGTGAGAGGCTAAATACCCCCTACAATATTCTTTTTTCAGTCCTCACTATTCGCTACTTATTGTGTTGTAAACTAGAGGACCTTTACTAATGTTTTTGTTCATGTATTTGTTCTCAAAATTCAGCTGCTTGATCAGATCTGCTTTTCCTGAGCAGTGTGAAAGCAAATTAGTCTCCGAGTCCCTGAAATGACAAACAGTTGAAGTATTATTGCCCGTTTTCATCTTTCTTATGGGGATTTGAAGATTAATGTGTCACATGCCATAGAAGAACAGCAAGCAAAATAAGCTTCTTCCTAGGGAAAAGTATGAATTTTTGAGAAGGCAATTTCTTGGTAGCACCTTTTGTATTATTTTTTATTTTAGTTTTATGTTTTTCTTTGTTTCTTGAAAATGAAACTCTCTAACCCTGGTTTGATACAATTAGTTAATAGAAGTCAACGTATTGGGAGGGGAGGAAAAGGCAATTGCCAAAAAATGCTACAAGTTTATTACTGAAAAAGTAGCTCCTTAAAACTTTAAGCTATGAAGCAGTTGATGTAATCTGTCTAACTGAGCTTAATCAGACTGGAAGGTATATGGGTTTGATAATTGCGTGTAGTCTTTTCTACCTGGGATACCGGTATTCACTTAACTGGTGTTCTCATGGAAGAGTATCTTCCACTTTGACACTCACTGTGTCACAGGACGAGGAGCTTGAAGCTTTCCCAAGAGAGGTATGAATGCAGTTCCTGCTGTGTGTATCTTCACAAGAATTAATGGGTGACTTGCACATGCAGGTGTTCCTACTGTCAGCTGGAGAATAAGCAGCAGTTGCTGTCAACCTGTGCACTCAAATCCCTTCCTCAGCTGCAAATAGCTCTGCTGTTCCTCACCCTGCAAACCACAAAGTAGCGGATGGGACCACAGTTACTATGCTGTCCTCATAAACTGCTGATCTGGATACGTGCATGTTTCAGTTGTGTGTATGGTTACCGCTCAGTCCCTGCGTTTTGTGGCACAGGCTAAGGTACACACATAAAAAGGAAGATACATTTGCAAAATAAAAATAGGAGTCATGGATAGATGTCACAGCAAGACAAAAATTTTTCTTGTTATAAGGACACATTCCAATAAAAACTAATTAAAATTGTTTAAAATTTATTTAGACACATGTAAAATTAAAATTCCAGATCACTATTGAATTGTTCATCCTGTTCCTTCTGCTTCACTGAATTTTCTCTCTCTATGAAATTCCAGTAAATCCAAAACCTCCAAAGAGGTAACATTTTCTGGTTTGTATTTTCTAATTTTGAGTTGAACTAAGGAAATTTAGTTTTTCCTAAAGCATATGCCCACATAAACTACTCTGTGGTTTTCTTAAAAAGCTTGCAGTGCCTCTCATTCAAAACATGCTTATTTACTGTTACGAATGTCAAAATTAATACAATTCTCTATCGCATAGCATTCAAAAACGAAAAAAGGTATGTGAATTACAAAAAGTTAAGTTGATGAAAATCCCATAGCAGATGCATACGGCATAATTTTGTCAAAGAAGTATCACATAAGTATATGAAAAAACATAGAGAAAAGGACTTTCATCCTCAAGTTCCTAAACTAATAAAACTGACTTGGAATCAAAGTAGTACAGCACTCCGTGTGAATTACAGGGTTCCCCTTGGCTGTATTGATCTTCGTTGAAGAATCTTCTTTCTTTCATCTCCTCTAGTTGTAAGATCAAGGTTATCTAAGGATCTGCATCTTCAGTGGCATGAGTATCTTTCTGAAGAGAGTGTTGTAAGTAACGCATAGAAAGACTGGACAAAGACTGCTTCTGTTATCCCTGAGAAGGCCTGACTGACTCTTTGAACAACTGTCAAGTCAATATATAGCATAGATAAACTAACTTGTTAAATCTTCACTGAATATTCTTGCAGTAATTCAAATACTTCTTACTAATGAAGAAAAAGAAGGTAGATAGGAGGCAGATCTCAACGGATGAAAGCCATCACTGAAGAGTAAGAAAAGCAAGTCTTATAATAACTAAATATTTCATCCACCCTGAATAAATTGCTTTAAAATCACTCAGAAAGAGATGTTAGAGAGCATCTGAAGTGCTGGTAAATGTCAACAGAGAAGCATCAATCCCTTATTTTTCTTGGACTCACTTTTGCATGACTTACCCCCTACATATCCTAGTTTTCATTACTTATTTGCTACTGCTGGTTTTGTGCAGCCTCAACTTTGTTTCTGGCCTTGTGGTTGACTTCAAAAAATAACTTTATGTATGATTTGTTTAAAATTCCACCCTCTACTCAGTTGTTAAATTAGTTAAATACTAATATTTCAGAAAGATTACAGTGCTCCTTCCCAGAATGATGTATCACCACTCCCACCTCATTCCAGCCCTCACTGACTCCAGGTCAGAGCCAGGACGTATGCCTTGCTTTCCTTTGGGCGTCTCTGACCACCTGTCTTACAGCTCCCATCTTAGAAATATCTTGCTCGGCCAAACATAGTTGTGCTTGTGCAGTGCTATTTGTGGTAGCCCTAACAGTGACTGGTGGGATCACAGGAGAACTGGACGGGCCGTATGGAAACCAGCCAGATGGCAACCTGATTGCTGTTTCTGCTGCTGAAAACGACAGAGTAGCCATGGATGACTGGTGTGATCAAATTCAGACAATATTTTCTTCCTCTTCTTGTTTGTTGGTAATAGAAAGAACAGTCCCTGAAGGGGGCTAACGTATTATTACAGTCAATTGAATGTACTGTGTAGTTATGTCTCAAAATACCCATGTGAGAATATATTCTAAGTCTTCTTAGGAGTCACTGAGTAAACCTTGGCACTGTTGACAAGCCCGCAGAGGGCTATTAAATGCAGAAATACACCTCTGGCACAGGAAGTCTCTCAACCACAATTTCTTGAAGGCTGTGAGAGTATTTTGGGAAAAGTATCATCATACTGTCATCTTGGGTTTTATTCTCCAAGACTCATTTGCTATTGGCCACTGCTGGAACAGAAGGGACTGGAGTAGGTGGATGCATCGTGAAAATCGGAACAGTTGTTCTTAGTGAAGCTGATGGGAGTTTTACTGAGCACTTCAGCAGAGAAAGGCTTCTCTCACAGCTTCACAATCACAAATTTAATTACCTAAGTAAAAGTTCTCCTAAATAAACCAGTCAAGTATCAGCATTTGAGCTTAGATTTGTGCTGTTAGGTCTGGGCTGCTTTCAGTACCCAGCTCATTCATACATGGTGAGTTTGGGTACCTTCATACTGAACTGAGGTCTTCTGTGTAAACCAGTCCTGTTACTTAGAAGATTTCCTTGAGTTGCTCAGTTATTGGAAGCATAATCCCAGATTTGCTGATCTTGTTGGATCTGCAGGAAGTACTGCTAGTGCCAAAGTTGGTGGTTTAGAGCTAGAGTAGGTGCAGCTTTTCTCTGTAGTTATTGCTGCAGTCAATGCTCACCTGTGTTAGGGACTATGCTAGGAAAGGAAGCAGAACCTGACACTTTGGGAGTGGAAAGGAGAGTTAGATGGATTTTTGGCTCCCTTTTTTGTCTCTCTTTTTTCCAAGAGATGTGGGACAACAGGGAAGATCTGTGGGGCAGGAGGACATCTGTCAAGAGGGTTTCTGAAAGAATTTGACCCCGATCAAGACATTTAAGATCTGCTTCTGTATGGATAATCACAGATGTTTTTGGAGCCCAGATTTGGAAATTACTTATATTTATTTTACCCACATGGAAGCAAAAGAAAAGTAGATATTCAATCACAGGACCATGAGAAAAGGTCAAATGTGTGTGTATATATTTATACACATGTATAAAAATAACTGTACTTTGAAAGAGATCCCTCCTGCAATTTACACGGAGGTCAGAGCACTTGATCAAATTTTACACTTAAGAAGTCCAATATCAGCTAAAATGTCTGGGATGAAATGGAGTTCTTCCTCCCGCTCATGACAATAACAGTGACTAAAAATTTGGACAGTTAAAAATGCTCAAACAGTCAAGTAATCTTGGAAGAACCCCCAGATATCAGATTCTGCTCGGAAAAGTGCTGCACTGTTCGTATTTGCATTTTTTCTGTTCACCCATTGGTCTGTCATATCAAATGCCACATAAATCCCTCCACTGAATTTTCTACCATTCATAAAATAAACCCGAGAGTTTGGAGGGTATGACCAATTGAAGAAGCACTTGACATGCATCATTGTTTTCCATTCCCGAATGTAAATAAAGTGTGGTTACCCCTGGTATATGGTTTCCATTAAGATTCCTCTTCTGACTGTAAGATCAAGATTGGGAAAACAATCTTACTGTTTCCAAAGCAGCTCGCTGCCTCATTCTTCAGGCACTCAGGCACATGAAAACAAAGATCAATTCCTTTTGATTCAGCATAACCTCATCCTCCTATACTTTTTTTTTCCCAACAGAATCTAATGGAGCTGAATATACTGTTTATGTAATTCCAAAGCAGATGTGCATCTGCTACTTGAGCTCAGTTTGGATTTGTATTTGAAATTTATGGAAATTTACTGTTGACTTCAGATGGGAGATGGCTAGGCCTGAAGTTAGTGTGGCAGACATAATAAACCCCCTGTGCTCCTGTCTAAGCAATTCCTTGAGATATACATAACAGCAATGGAGTTCAGGAATAGAATCAGTAACATTTTTCTGAGGCAGATTGTTGACTGATGTAAATGTTGGTAAGGTGTCCACAAAATAGTGTTGAAATATGGTGATGTGGGGAGGCAGCAGTACTCTTGACAGCTTGGACCACCTTTGTAATGAGACCATACTCTTAACTGTGAGAGTGCAGTGAGAAGAGACCCAAATGTTCATATAAGAACTGACCTCAGGTGCTGAAGTATTTGGTTATCAGTTTCTAAAGAGTTTTTATGGGTCTGCATTGACTCTGGTCAATTCAGTACACTATTTCTGCCCACACTTTCTTCTCAAAACCTGTCATGTCTGTCCCTGTCATGACTCACACAACACATGGATTTCTGTTTCAGTGTCCCTGAGATAGTGCCATTACCATACCCCTTCCTCCTTCTTATCTCCCTGGACATGACCCAGCTTGCATTGACTTGAGTAAGATTTGGAGCCTGCCTTTTGCTTTCTCCATCATAGTTCATTAAAAGGAAGTGATGGAGCATATATAGACAGAGCTGTGATGAAGTGGCATGCTGGAGATTTTTCCTGAGTCAGAAGGACAAAGCCATCATGGGATTGTTGCTGCCTACCAAGAATACTTACTCACACAAAATTATAGCTCCACTTTATCCACCTGTAATGCAGCTAATGGCATTGTCTTACTTCATTAAGTTATTTGAGATTTCTGAGAATGAAATACATTACATGAAAGTTTGCAGCTTTCCTTCACGTGTGTCTTGCCCATGCTTCTCTTCCCTCTATACAACTCTTTGCCCTTTGTGTCCTCCCTGGAATGAATTCCTTTCTTGCAATCATAAGTCTGAGTTAGGTCAGAGACCTTCAAACCCTTGATCTAGTTTTAAGCTATGTTACTTAATGTTGAAATGGAGCTGAGCATGGATCAAGACAAATTATTTACTTCTCTTCTTGAAATATATGGATTTTTATGTGTGATTTTTATGAGCACAATTGCCATGAATTTTACACAGTTAAAATCTTGCAGCAATGCTGCAAAATAATCACAAGAACTGACATGACATTTCAGGTTGCTTTCATATTTAATGGCAGGCTGCACACAGAGTAAATATCCAGGTCCTGTTCCAGTCCACTTTACACCCCACTAAGGTTATAAGGTTGGCTCAGACGACAACTTGCTTTGGGCTGAATCATCCACAGAGCCTGAACTCACAACCTCTGTGACTGCAGTTATAATTTCCTCTGACTGGAGATAAAACCACTAGGTTCATTGCCTCAGAGGCAGTAGGAACCTTATCAACCTTCTCTGCACTTCAGCCAGTGGGAAGGAAGTAAAAAAAAACATCAGGAAGAGTATCATGACGAGTGTAACTCACAGTAGGAAAAGTCTTCAGTCCAGTATGTTTAATGTATAAGCCTCACCTGTACATTTCACTTTTAAGTCATCACCAAAAATCAGAGATTCTCTTCATCAAGTATGACTTAACGCAACACCCGATTTCTTGAAAATTAATTCAATCTACAGCTTATGCAAACCTGTGTGATTTATCTCTGTAAACCAAGACAAAACAGCGCCTTTCATTTCAGAGACAGCGAGAAACAGAACAGAGACTAAGGGATCCTGTGATAAGGGCGTTGTGTCAGCTGGATATTAAAAGAGACATATAAAACCTCAGTGATATGCTAACAGCTAAGCAGAGGTAGAATAAGCTCTGCAGGAATGGGAAGAAAACACAGTATTTACAAATATATTCCTTGCAAAGGTCACAAAATGTTCCAGATGAAAATGTTCACCATTAAAACTAGTCTCAACTGGGATGAATAAGTCAACACTGAGAAGGGAGACTTTTTCTCACAACTTGGCTGAAATTTTTTTCAGCTGAAATCAATCTTCCAGACTTTCTCCTTGTATAGCAGGAACCACTAAGATCTGAGAGGGCTCAGCTCCTCATGACCATGTTCAGCATGCTTGCACAATGGGTTCCTGACTGGTTCAACCTCTCTGAGTTTCAGTACGACACGTTTCAGTAATAACTCCATTTTTAGGCATCAGTGATGGTGATTAGGAACCTACTGTTCTCTTTAAATTGATTCAGTCTGAACACAATCGTTCTGGCATGCAATGAGAGAGGTTTGCTTAGTGTTTACCTGAAAAGGATCTCAAGTCCTCTTTTACAGGGATTCAGATATTCCCCTGCACTGAAATCTCAGATGACTCCATCACATTTTATGAGCTGAGAGGCTGAAGTCGCTTTCCAGTAACTATTCCCCAGCGTGGGGAGTGACTTGGAAAGGAAAATCTCATGGTAGGAAGCAAAGTCCTTAGTAGTCACTGTCTTTACATGGTAATACAACCAACAAGTAGTGTTAAAACAACATTACACTAAGCTTAATGACTTGCCTTCCTCATCTCTATAGTGGCTAATGAAACATTACGGATGCAAAGCAAATAGTATGTTCAGGATAGTTCAGGATCCATATGGCATCTGAATGTGCTTCATGAATTATTCACACTGTTTTTCTTCAACACTGTCGTCCCTCCCCCATCACAGAATAAAGCTCCTTTTCTGGCCTTAGCAGATTCCTCTAAAGCTGTTCCTGTTGCACTCAGAAAAGTTTATTTCTAGTGTGTCAAAATCATATGAGCCAGGTCACCTAGTAAATGAGAAGTGATAAAATATTAATATGCTCAAGAAAGAAGCGAGAGAGGGGAAGAGCCGGCAATCTTCCTCTCCAGTGTGGGTGAAGCTCTCCTTTCTCATTTTTTGTTTTTTATCAAACTGTCCCAAGACTGTTGCACTTTTCTGTACTGCTGTCCTACTCACAGCTCCTTCTTCCCTTTTAACTTATAAACGAGAACCCTCTCATCCTCTCACAGACTCCGCATGGACCCTGGTAGTCTCTGTGGACTTTTCTGCACAGAGCAGAGGATAGCAGCGTGGGAATGCATCTTGGTAGTCCAAACAAGAGACGCTATAGGTAGAAGATAAGATCTCAGCTAGCTGTGTTGCACTGCTCTTGAGGTAGACACTGCCTGCCCAGATTTCCTCAAAATTGAGGCACGCTTAATTTTGGTGTTAGCATTCAGAAACAACCCTGCTTTAAATTAGTACGAACTACCTCTCCCGTGCCTTTTCTCCAATCTCAGTTGCCAAAGTTACTGTGATAATTACTGTTTGACCTTCGTGACCCTTTGTTAATTTTTGCAGCCAGAAAGTAAGGGATATTAAATTTTGACTTCAAAACCAACATAATCTGTTTTTCAGCACTGACCTGCAGTTTGTCTGTGACCAGGAGGCAAATATTTGCCGTGGTTTGGTAGGTACATAGAAAGCAGATTGATAGAGAGTCAATCAGCATGCCAAATACTTTGCTATTTGCTCTCATGAAAGGCTGGTGAACCTGCTTTTTTGTTTGCTCTTGTTTTTGTTTTGTTTTGTTTTGTTTTGTTTCAGTTTGCTCCTCTGCTTGCCTTGCCTACAGGAGAGCTGATCAATTTGTCAGCATCTCATTTTAATGTCCATTACTCCAATGAAGATAGTGTCTCTAATAACTTATTTTTAAAATTTCCAGAGTATTCAGAGTCACACTGAGGGTCTCAGCCTGGCATACCAAGATATATAGTGTGTCACAGCTCTGATATCCGTCAGAGAAAACCTATAGACAGGAAGCAAGACAACATATTAATTGCCTGTATAGTCCTTGGGCATTTTTTTCTCAGGGAAGAAGTAAGAAGTGCATGTGGCGAGGGTGGTGGAGTGATGAGGATCCTACCCTCCTCACTCCCAACAAGTCAGAAGGGTCATAGTGGTTTTGCATTGAGAGACCCTGTAAAAACCTCTGCCTCTCTCTGGAAGCCTGGAGCTGAAAGATGCGGTAAAACTAGTTGTAGGAATAGGAGGTAAAGCTTGAGTGACAGGAAACCACCGAAGTTTTATTTACTTGCCCTATCTGGAGAAGTAACTGAGTATATGTCACCCTGAAGTGAGCTTTCCTGCAAACTCCCACAGTCTTGTGTTCCCTTACTTCTTCATACCTTGCATTCTTAAGATATCACTAATTGTGTGCTCATTGCTATGCTGGCCGTGTATTGGGTCAGTCATTGCAGGTGAGCCATGACAACATCCCTGTGCTACCTTTCCTTCTCCCAAGGTCCCCAGCTCAGTCACACATCGCTCTGTATCTTAAATTCAAGACTATCAAATCTCTGTGGGAAACCTCTTTTACCTGAGGTGGGTAAACAGTACTCAGGACTATAATAACGTCATGAGATGGAACCATAATTAGGACAGTGTGGCACTGATTTCTAATTACAATCTAGGGAAACTGCTTCTCTGAAACCTTTAGAGTTTTGGTTTTGGGTTTTTTTCTGTCCCCCATATCTGGAAAACAGTTCCACAGATTTGCATGTCAGTTGGTGACGAGTGTGCTGTGTTCACCGAACTGTGCCTGACCAGGAGCACTGTTCATCAAGAACCACTTCCAACCTGTTGGATCTGGTTTTTCCCAGAGATCTCCTAACTTCTGATCAAAGCAAAGTGCAGGTGCTCACAGTTTCCTCAGGTATGAGATGTTGCTGCCCTTGAATTCTTTCCAGAGAAGTCTTAAAGCAGGTCCTTAAATCCTTTCACAACGTGCAACCATCCTGCTGCATGGTCAAAGACAAGCAGTGCTTGAACTGGAACCTGTTCTAACAAAAGACTCAGCAATTGTGGATGCACTGTTTGACGGCATGTTTTGATTAGGAAGGGTTTTTTGGGTTTTTTTTTTTGGTTTTTTTTTTGTTTTTTTTTTTTTTTTTACTGCTGCCTTCAGAGAAGGATTCAAAGCTAAAACCAAGACATGAAGATTCTGACTAGCTTTCTACTGCATGGTTCTGGGGATGTTTCAGTGCATTCAAACCATGAAGATTGAGCAGATGGACTTGGAAGAAGGGAAAATAACCTGCCCTGTTGATCCTCCTTTCATGCAGCATGTTGCTGCATTATTCCTTATCATCCTCATCAAGCTTCAAAACAGAGCCAGAGAGCCCAGTAAGCAGCATGCAATTATCTCCTCCAGGTGTTCCCATTCCTGCCCTTTCTCAGCTATTATTCTTCCTCCCTGTAGGCAGCAGAAAGAAAGTGACATGTTTATTAGCTCACATTCAGCTGTTCTTGATTGATAGCTACACAAGAGTGAAAGAGCTCTTTGCAACCCTTTCATTTTTGATGAAGGATGCTGTTTTAATTGTCATCGTTAGTCTTTTGTCAAACATTTGTATGTTGCTGAAGAACCTAAGGTTACACACTAGCTTTACTGCAAGATTAATGAACTGCATGTTCTGTTTACATAAAACTGACAAATTAAGTGACTACATGCAAGAAAGAGGATCTTGGCTAATAATTGTCTAAGGACCAAAAGCAAGGGAGTCAAAACTGCAAGAACTCAGGGTCTTTCTTAAGAAGTATTCTATTTCTAAACAGGAACTACTATATTCCTTTGAGACTTATGATCATAGTAATTGCTGTTCACATCCATTTTAATGAAGACATATAATAGTGGTGGAGTTTTTATATTTTTACAATGAGTGCTTAAGATACTGAAGAGGGTTTCATGTGGAAGTAGGTTAATTTCCCAGATCCAGCACAGACATTTTGTATAATAGAGCCCAATTCAATCATCTTTGAAGTCAAGAGGACATTTTCCATCAAATTCAATGTTGTTTAGATTAGATCTAAAATCTTCAGATTCGACTCCTAATTTTCATTCTTCAGTTACCCTGGTGGTGAGGGAGGCAGAAATAGAGAAAATGAAAGATCTACTGAAACTTTTTTGAGTGTGTGTGACCAAGATAAGCGACGAAAAGCTAGATGGTCTTCCAATACTCACCATGTAAATATTTGGATAGAAAAGACATAAAATCATCTCAAAAATAGTCAAAATAAACTTTGTCTTTTGACCAATATAGTGCATCCTATTCATACGTGACAGTGCCCTGTATTATGGAGAATGGTCCATGGCAGAACTTACACAAAACTGGGTGAAGTTTTTAGTTTTAGAACTTGATGCTTTGTAAAATGGCACTAACTGGGTGGATGTAGTTAGTGTAATTTTAATCTAGTTAGTGTATTTGGTTTATATACTAATTTTAATAATACTAGGTGATTTATTACTTATAGTGCTTAGGCATAATCTCTCTTTTATGATAAATGGTTTAGGAGAATGATAGTGAGATTCATATACAGAAATTCAGAAAGAATAGGCAATATAATTTTCTGAGGTGATTTCTCATGGAACTGTTAAACCTGAAACTGAGCAATTTTATAAGCAATGCTACAGAGAAGAGTAAGGCCAGATCCTCAGCCGCTGTCCAGAATTGACAATTGAAGTCAATAAAAGTCAATGACTAAAATGCCCATCACCTCTGAAAAGTCAGGACTCTTACCAGCAAAATTCAGACATAAGATGACAGCTTATATTTTCTGTATTGACAACTGAATATCATGGATGTCTTCTGTCCTAAAAACATTTAAGGCTTCAAAAGAGACCAGTCTTACATCCTACATTTTTGTTTTCTCTAGTGTCTGTTCATATATGTCCCTATAGGCAGAGTGCTGTCCTGAAAAACCAGAACTGATGGACCTTTGTAATATCAAGTCCAAACACACGGTTAAAAATCTTGCAGCAAATGCCAAGTGGCTGGTGCCAGCACTAATCTCTGTTGGTTTGTGGTGGCAATGGTCTGCCATCACTGTGATGAGGGGATCAGTTCTTTGTAGTTGGCAGCACACTGGGTATTCTTGGGGGCCTTGAGATAGGAGCAACTGTGGCTTGAAGAGAGTGGTCTTACAGCTTTTTAAAGCCAGTTCAAGGCAACAACTCAATCTGAGCTTTCTGACCTCTCCAGAAGAGAACCAAAAGATTCAGGGATAAAGACAAATGCAACAGCCTCAAAGAATTTCAGAGAATTTTCCGTCATGTAGAATTTGGAAAGACACTGGAGCCACAAACCCAGCTGTGATTATTCCTTAATTGTGGGGTTAGATTTTATTAGATGTTATATATTTCACAGACTGCATCTATCTATCTCTCATTCTCTGTTTCTAATCCTTCAGAGTGAAATGACAAGCTAGAATATTCCTGAACTCTTAAACCTTTGAATTTGGAAGCTGGAGGCTTATCAGAGTTGATTCCCCATTATAGCAGAGAGGACTTGGATAAACATGTAGTGATGGTCCACAAACACTAAAGTCATCTTCAAGATAGATAGCTAGTTATCATTTTTGCAGCCCACTTATATACTATTCATCCAAATACCAGGGTAGATGTTCATCAAAGGTAAATGAAATAATTTCATTATTAATAAAAAAGAAGAAAAATAATTTAGGGCTATTTCTGTATATCCCCACTCAAGGGATAAATTAATAATCTGTTAAACATTTATTAAGAGTTTTTTTAACATCATTGTCATTGTTGAAAGTTTAGTTATTTCATGCCCACTTAAAATATGGGGAAAATAACTATTAATGGCAAGGAATCTTATCCAGAAAGCACTAAGTATTGTTCCATTAAGTCCTTCTCTCCAGTCATGTATTAGCATCCTAATGCACCAGTCCTGTGAAATTCTAATCACTGGTTCTCATCCAAGAAAAAAGCCGTAAGCATCTGCTTTACTTCGTCTGTGAATGCTTCTGGCATATGTCCTAAACTGTGGCTGAGCCTGAAAGCAGAATATTCAGCAGCTAAAAGGTACTGTCCTATTTAATGACTGTTACTGAAGCAAGAAAGAGACATCAAATTAATTGCAAAATGTTACCAAAAAAGAAGTAGAAATAATTAATTCCTTTAATGTTATCAATAATAGTATTAATCCCGGGGGGAAACACTAGGCAGGGGCAAGGATGTATTATGTAAGTCCACTGCATCTTTTGAATAAATGCTCACTCTGTTCTTATATCGTTATCTATCATGGGAATCCTCAGAGTGAGCTTTAGACATCTGAGACACTTGAGAAAAACTGAGAGGTTTTTGGTGCAGGGCAGTTGTGGGAGAGGAAGGGAGGCTAGGAGGGGTCTACTTGTCCTGAAAGAGATCTTTGCTTCTTTCTCTCTCCCTCTTTCTCTGTCTGTAACAGCAGGATGTGGCAGCACAGGAAACTGTTGTCTGGTTTTCCTTCTGCCTTGAGCTAGTTTTGATAGCTCATCATTTTTGCAAAGGGATCTACAGGATGCTTTGCTCTCACATGTAATTTGTGCAGATTATGACTAATCCAATACATTGCAGTGAGTTGACAGGAGATAACACAAAGTCTTGCAATCAGCTTGATTTTGTACTTGACTTCACTAACAGGATGGTAGTGATGATATGAGACGTGCTTCTGCTGATGGTGAACTCATGCTCTGGGATGGGAGAATAGGCAGGTTTATGGTGAGGACAGAGACTAAAATCAGAGACATTTCCTTTTACTAGCTCTGTTCTGCAGAAAGTCATTGCTTGATTTTTAATGCTGTAGTTGTTGTCTCCAAATCACAAATGAGACAAATACTGTCTTTGTTAATCTGAAAACCTAGAAATCTGCATGTGCTGGCATAAGCTAGTAAGTATATATACCCGACACAAACTGGCAGATTGCTTTAAAAAGGGCTCATTAAAATGAGACTGTTTCAAGTCACCTGTCTGGGTTTTGCTGACATTTGGCAAGTCCAGTGTTCAAAACCAGTTGTTTAACTTGGAGAATATTTTGGTGGATAATGGCTTGATTTATTTGCTTAACCTTACATGGCTCTGCTGCAGTGGCACAGACTATCAGCTCTCATCGTGGAAGTAAAAGAACATTCCTATTACACTTATTTGTCCCTACGTTCAAACGAACAAAAAAGTCTCCGTAGAGGAGAAGATAAATTCATTAATTTCATTTAAGAGGATCTAAATTTCCTCTCTTTTAGCAGCTGAAAAGCTAGTGGGGGGCAATAGAAACAAAAATGCCTCTCAGTATATTTTCTTAAAATCTGTTCCTGTTGCACAAACTCAGTCTTTCTGTGAAAGCTTGCAGTAAATTTGAAAACCCTCACACTGAATATTCAGAAGAAAAATATTTTTAAAATTGATAATTTTGGTTATTTATTTATTCATCCAATATTTCACAAACTGGAAGTGAAAGGAGGAAAGGTAACATCATTCTATTACTCTGCCTGTTAGTCATTCACCATGAACAAGAGTACGTTCTGTCAGCGTTTCATGGGGAGAGGTCAGCCTCACAAGTGAGAGGAGTGGATCAAAACCCACATGCTGCCAACACTGTTTTTCAGTTGTTCCGAGTCAAACAAAGTCCTGGAAATACAGAGGTGTTCTTAAAAATAATTGCAGCAATAATGACAAATGTCTTAAACACAGATATTAAAAAAATAATCCTCCCTTTGTTATGTGGGAAAATCTGTATCTCTTCCTGTCTTTCCCCAGTTATTTCTCCTGTTCCTGTCATACACCTCATCATGGGAGAAAAAAAACCTGCTTACATGCCAAAATTAATGCAAGATGTGGCCTTGATTCTGAATATCTCAGATGGCACACAGTGCAAATAATCCCAAATGAGAGTCACGAAAGACTTGTGCAACTTCCCTCCCCCCTGAGCAGCTCACATCAGATACTGCTTCCATAGGTAATTAGCACTCATCAGGGATAGATCAAAGTAGGAAGTCAGACTAGGATTACGGAGAGAAAATTGTGAAAGGAAGCTGAGAGGTTGGTGAGCACGGATGCAGCTAAGGGAGCACTCAGCCTTCCTCCACCATATCTCTGATGAGAATGAAACCAGATCAGCAATGTCATGAAATCCCATGTCTAGAAGCTGTGATTCACATCAATCAATGGGTCAAAGTGCCCTGGTCTTGAAGGATAGTTGGTGAATCCCACAAAAAACATTGTTTCCACAGCTGATTTTCTCTACATCCATGTTATATTGATAAAGACATGCCGGGCTGGGGCTTTCTACACATACTGTCCCCCTTAAATCTTACCTATAACAAACATCTACTTATCTGTGTGAAAAAAGAAAATGAAAAAAATAGATTAAGACCGCTGCAATTACTATCGGCCTAACAAATTTTGACATGGATTTAAAACATTCAATATATTCATAATTGCATAAGGTAGCATTAATTAGCAGAGTCTTATGTTAAGAAGCCAGAAGGTATGGTGTAATCATCCAGTTTATTTCCCATACAGCATAGTGTATAAGATCTGAATTAATTTCTGTTTGAACTAAAACACCTTCGTCAGTGTATTTCAAGCTCATTTGTAGTTTTCTTACAACACACGTTTTTCAAACATGGGAGTGTTCTAATATCATAACAATTACTCAACTGATTACAGAATAATGAACCTGTAAAGAGAGTTGATGTCACTCTCACTCCTTTAAATCAACTGAATAGAAAGATATACTACAGGACCTTAAATTTCTTTGTCAAATTCATATTGCATGATTTGGGGAGCAAACTGGAAAGCTAAGCCAGAACTTACTTACTCAGTTATTCCTGGAACTATTTATTTACCTTCACAACACAAAACCTGATCCTCCCAAGGGATTTGATGATGAAGAATGTGTGCGTTAGAGCCAGGCAGAGTAGGACATTTATAAAAAATGAAAGGTATGATTAAATAACCTTTCTTGGACTCATTATTTTTTTTTCTTCTCCCTTTTCAAAGAGCACAGTTGTGCATGTTATTGCTTACCTATTTCTGGAACAGCCTGACTGCCCTGACAGGATACCGTTTGACCACCTTCCTGGTTTTTTTTCCATAAGTAAATATCCCATAATATTTGATGTTGTTTCCAAAAACATTACTGCAGTACATTAGATTAAATTATTCCTAGATGCAGGCTTTTACATCTCCTTTTATAGAAACAAAACGTTTACTTCATGTAAGTTTGTATGCACCAATGTCTTAAGAGTGACTAGGGAGGAAAAAACCTTGCTAATAGTATAGAAGTTCCCTTACGAAAATCCTCTGAAGAACTGCTGCCTTTTAGCTATTTATTGAATTCTCAGTGATTGCTGAAGCAGAGCTAATAATTAATTAAAACACTTAGCTGATAGATAAAGTGTTTTCCACTTTGCAGTAGGACGAAGGTCCAGCTGTCTCTAAGGGTCCTTCCTGGTTCTATGGAAGAAGAAAAAAACCAGTATTTCAGCAATACATTTTTCTATGAGCTATTTCTTTATTGGTATAATCTATTTCCTACAAAGACTGTGGTGATTCACACCAAAAATCAACCTACCACAGAGCTCCTCATAAATCATCCTTATAATCACGAGTCAAGTGACCCTATGGTTTCACCATTTGAAAAGAGGTTTAAACAGATTTGCTTTGTAAAGTGGTGAACAGGAAAGGTCATTCCCCCTGTCCTTCCAATTGTTCATCTTCATTTCCCCGTATGATCTCAGATTTCCCTGAACCTTGTCCTTTCATGTAAAGGGGGCGTTCAGGATGGCTTGCTCTTTAATTATTGTCTAAATCTTAAATTATTATTAAAAGAGCACCGTATCAAATCATCCCGATAGGGTTTGCACTCGGCAGATGAAGGGTGCTGTCAGAATGCACATTCCTGTATTAGGTATCCTGACGGAACTCCGTTGTGTTACAAGTCGGAGTCTTATGAAGTGGGAAATGTGCAAGGCTGTTAATTTCAAGGAGAAATTATTTGGACAGAGCAGACAGAAAAGGACAAAAAGAACAGACAAAGAGGGGGAAAAAATGAGCACAAGGAAGCTTTCCTAATTGACTGATGCGAAGAAAGGAAAAAGCACAGTTTTTTGTTTAAAACCAGGCCCAGGTGTTGTAGTTTATAACTGTGCAATGATAAATGAATACAGCAGATGCTGTCTATGTGCGCGTAGTGCATACAATCACTTTTTCTTTTCCTATCTTTTCAGCACAAGCACACTCCGTGTGTTTTGAATTAGTCAGAGTTCCCTTGAACCTTATATATTAAATTATGAAAACTCACAGGTGACAGGCAGCAAACCTCTGGCAACAACACTCTCTCCCAAAGATGACTTGATTGAAAGGGATAAAAAATGTCCTTTTAAACTGCCCTTTCATTGAAACTTGTCCTTAAATATCATAGACATTTTCATAAAATATAGATAAAAATCTCTGCTTGATGGAAAGTGTTTTTTGCATTTTTTAATTTCAAATGTTACTTGGTTTGTTCTTGTTTCTATGAAAGCCTAGGGAAAAAAAAAAAAAAAGACAAAGAAATACACAAAACTACTACAGAAACTATGTCTGTGGAATATTTTCAAGGAGAAAAAAAATATTGTTCAACCAGTTTCACAAATTACTAGATCATCCAAAATCAAAACACCACCAACTCTAACCAAACTTTCTGCTACATCTAGGAGTCTATAGCCAAAAAACTGTAGGTAATGTTCCTTTCCTTCAGGCTTATCTAATACAAACCCAGTATCTCTACAACAAGCAGATGTGTCTACACTGAAGTTTATGAGAACTCATTTTATACAATGCCTTTACAGGCAGATCAAAACATGGTGGTTTTGAAATTACGGATTATGAAACAGCCGCAGCATAACACTTTGTTAAAAGAGCTTGATCTCCAGGCTGATGATGGTAATTTAAGGCTTTGGTTTTCTCATCTACCTGGAAGACTTAGGAATCCAGTCTTCCGCTATCTCCAAGAAACCATTGCATAGGATCTCAGACAAAAATTTGTCAGTGATGTGCAGTTGATTGACCTAATTGGAAGGTTTCTCCAGAAAAGCACATCTCTGGTCAATGGAAAACAGTTTTCTAACCTCCAACATACAAACATGGACAGCTTATTCCCATTCCTCACTTTGCACACATTCATTCCACATTAGAATTTTTCTTAGCTTTACTCTCCTCCTTGTATTCACTTCAGTCTCTAATGTACTTACAGGCAGTAACCACCTAACTCTCCTCAGTCTCCACTTCACTCAGCTAAACAAGCCAAACTTTACAGTTCCCTGAGACAGATTCTCCATTCTCCTGATCTTTCTAGAAAGAGCTGTTTTACCCTGAATGCATCTTGCTGAACCCAGGTGACTGGGTTGCATGCTGCCTTGCATTTGAAGTGTTAATGCCAGCTCAACAAAAGCAGGGGTAACAGAGAAGACGCTTCCCCTCTTCCGCGGGGAAGTTTCTGTCACAGAACACAACTGACAAAATCTCTGGCTTAGCAAACAAGAACAGGTCATTTAAACAAAACAAAACAAAACAAAACAAAACAAAACAAAACAAAACAAATCAAATCAAATCAAATCAAATCAAAACTCAACAATCACCACAATCTTGCCTTTTAATTCTATCACGTTTGTCTCTTTTTGGCATAGCCAGCGCATCTCAGTACTGCAGGAAAGTGGAGAGGGTGTTGCTGATGCCATGTTCTGTATGTATGCGTGTATGTGATGAAACATTATGTATGTATGCATGTTATGTGATCAAATGACTCAATTTCTTCTGGACACTGATTTAATTATACTCCATGATCATCAAGGAAATTTTCCAAAGCACATGTAGAGCTTAAGGTACATACCTGACATGCCCTGACTTCCACCAGCTGCCCCACCTGCTTAATTAAAAAAACACCACCACCACAACAAGCAAACAAAAGCCTCCGACCTGACTACACTTGAAACATGGTTATTTAACCTACTTTGACGGCTGGTACAGAGTCTGAGTATTGTAGTGGGTTGAATATCAGTCACTCACGATTGATTGTTCTGTAGGCATGGATGTGAAGGTTTTTATTGAAGTTCTAGGCAGTCATGAAAAATTGTGCACTAACATCTAGTGCAGGCATTCACCTGATTTCCCACCTATCAAGAAAAAAAAATCTGCTCTTTGCTGTCTACTGGTACATATAAGCAAGGCATGAGCTGGTGAGGAGCATATGATGGTGGGCAGTGCTGATACAACTCTCAATCTTTTGAAACTCTGCTTTTTTCACTGGCTTTCCTTAGAAAAAGAAATTACCTCTCAATGTGAGCTGAAGACAGAAGTTATAAAAGTTGTAATGTTTTTTGTGTGTCTGCAGAGAGCTGGACAATAACCCTTGAGGGAACTGCACCATTCGTATCAATGAGGTGTGAACTCAGATACCCAGGGATAACAATGTGAGGTCATCATTGTAAACTATTTCATTCTTCATGAAAATACAGATTTAAACAATTTATTCTGACAATCTCATTTTTCTCTCAGATCATAGTCTGCTTCATGCAGATTCTCTCATCTCTCCCTTCAGCTCTCTGAGTGCCTTCTCACCAAGCAAGCAATGTCTCCCAGCACAGTCCAGCACCATCCAGTCTCTCTCTGTTCCCTTCTCCCAGAGCAGAGAGCATTTCCATACTACCATGCCAGCTGCTAAGGCACTCCAGATGTGTCTAACTGAGTTAGATTACATTCTTAAGCCACCCCGTCCATCATGTCAAATTTGCATTTACATTTGAGAAATTAGTGTGTGCTAAACCTGTGTACGCCCTTGAGCCAGATACAGCATTGCAGCACAGAAGCAATGGCTTCTTAACCCACCTCCCACCTGTAATCAACCATGTGAACCCTCCTAACCCCTCCACCACAGAGTGAAATGAGGTACTTGAAACCCTTTCCAGCAACGCCTTGTTGAACTCTGAGCACTGTGATGGATGCACAGTCATTCTTGGGGTCTCAGGCAGAAGTCTGTCCTGAACATCTTTTAGGCACTATGGGACAACTTCCTCACCAGTTTCTCAGCTGTGGCTTACTGCACAAGTGCTTTCACTGCAAAGTCACACAGTGTAGCTTAGCTTAATGTCAAAGATGATTTAGGCTGGGTGGAGTACCCTAACACAAAGCAGAAGAGATCTGAGACTGAACTAACTCGTCTTTGGTCTGGAATAACAACTAGCAGATAGTGGGTAGTTTTGTTTTCTTTTTGTTTGTTTGGTTGTTTTTTTAGGCACCTGCAGGTCTTATTGACTAGCTGAACATTTCTAGAGTGCCTTGGAGAACAGTGAAACAAGTTAAAATAAACTGATTTCGCTAAGGTTTAAACCAACCTTGTTTTGTCCTGAAATGCCACACACGCTGCTCTCTCCAACCAGCTGAGGTGTAAATGGCTGTTTGCTGAGCACTAGACATAATGGAAAGATGGTGTGAAGCTCTACCAATGCTACTTCCAGAGGTTTATAACGGGTATGAGACCAGTTCAGATGCAGCCACAAGTCAGGTGATAACATTTGTATGGACTCGGGATTGTACCAGCATAATTCTGTAGATGTATTTTGTCTCCTTTACAGACATGTTGCATCCTTGCAGTGTGCTTAGGGAGGGAGCTGTCCCTCATCAGGGAAACTGAGGAGATTGTTTAAATAAACCCACACTATGGAGTACCTTTAAGATATAGACAAAGTCCTAGACATGATAACCAAGCCTAAGTACATGAGTATGCACATGATGCTTCTCATGAGGAGGAACCAAGGATAAGTCAAGAAGCCAGGATAATTTTCCTTTGTAACTCTGCATGATGTACCGTGAAGATTTTGAGGAAGTACTGACCGGGAACAGCTGAAGCTTACGTGTTGGGTCAAAGTCAGATGAGTCCCCCTAATGTCTCTCCCACAGACTGTTGCCAAGTAGTCTGTGCAGAGCTCACCTCTTTCACTTCTTATGACAATATTGTATTTCTATTTAGTGGTAAAAATGGGAATATGTATTTTTAATATAGGGGTTTTTTCTCTCCTTACCAGCTACAGACTGTGAAAGATAGGTCCCTGCAGAAAAGAGACTAAGGTCTTACCCCTATAAAACCTATGAAGAAAATGGCTTTTAGAAAAGGCCACACTCCACTCATTAATTGTCTAATATTTTCTCAAGGTCTAGCAAAGGGCTTGAATCAATAATAAGTTGCATATGACAAGCTAGACAGGTTAAGAAGATTTAGAACTCTTGTCAAAATACATGACATTAATTAACATTATGAAAGCAAGTAATAATAATATCCCATAAAAAATGCATTAAAAAAGAGGTAGAACAACACAGGTCATGTTAACTTACTGTATAAGGAAAAGGAAGGGGTTGCATTTCTTTTTTTTTTAATGAGCATTAGGAAACTACGTAGCTCAGAGGCTATAAAGAGACCTCAAGTATCTTACATCAAAGACCTCATGTGGTCCCAAATTGGCAAACTGGCGGACTCAGGTAAACTTCCGCTGAGAAATGGTGGGATGTTAATGGATGTTAGGTTTGGTTGGGCTAAATCCAGTTTCAATGGTTGTGTGTTGATGCTTACTTTTCATTGGAAAAAGAAAGAAGGGAGGAAGAGAGGGGAGGGAGAGAAAGAACAAAATAATTAGGGTGAGAAAGAAAGAAAGAAAAGAAACAAGTGATGTGGAAGATGCACATTTATCCTAGGCAAGACTATGCCTGCCTTCCTTTCTTCCTACATCAGTAGTGGCTGATCATAAGCCAGGTGCAAGGAAGGGTACAAGGAGGGAAGGAGAAAGAGGGAGATGGTACCTTCAAGATGCATAAGGTTGCTGCTGGTGCATTTATTACCCTCAATGCCAGCGATACCCTGAGTACTTTACTCCACACTAAGACAAAGCAGGATTATCAAAAACTGCCCATGGCCATGCCAAAATAAAATCCTGCCTGTGTTGGAGTGACCTGTTTTGTGATCTATCGCTGTGACCTCGCTGTTGATTTATGGATTCTTCCCTGAGACATTGCAACGAGTCATAAAAAGTTGTTTCTTTTTTCTTTTTAATTCCATACTGCTGCCATCAATAGCTCCTTCTTGGATGTGTTGTGCAAGCCTGCAAAACAAAACAACTCCCAGGCCTCTTGACCCTTATATTATTTTCTCTTCTGCTATCTTTTTGTGCCATGTAAGAACCATAAAAGAATAAAAACTCAGCGAACTCTCCTACCAGTTCATGATGCACTCTAAGTACATTTCTACAGCAAGTTTAATGTTAATGAGCACCAATTACTCTTGGAAATCATCATAAAAGGCATAAAAAGCCTGATACTGTACATTTGATATCCTCTGGAGGCCATCTCCAAGATGGAAGTGCAGTTTTAAGAGAAGCATACTCAAATTCCCTCTTTGAGAGGATGATAATTTCTGGGTACACGCTGCTTTTGTGGTTTGGGTATGCATCAGATTTACAGGAGTGCCAGGCCATTACTCATCTTCGAGAGGATAGAATTTGCACCCTTCTTAACAAATAAATTCACTTGATTGGGAAGGTGTCCTCAAGACTGTTACAGTAAAATCATTCTTGAGTGCTGAATACTGTCATTATGAATAAGGAGCTAATCAGTCTTCTTCTACTGCTCAGTTGTGCAGACAAGGACTTCTTTCAGGAAACAATTAGAGTGGCATAAAGTGAATGAGCAAGGCTGTAGAAATGGTCAATAGTTTTGTGAAGTAGTAATAATAATAGTCTCAGTATGCATAATTTCTGGGTTGTAATTCATACCACAGTGAAGTTGATGAGACTTTTCAGGGTTGTAAGAACCTGCTGAGCTGCTCCACAAACATGATATCTCCTGGCCAAGACTTTATAGCAAATTTTAAGGAATATTTTATTATTTAATTATGAGTCACATTTATCATAAGAGACAGAAAAGTATTTAAACAACAGATAACACTGTTATTTCTATCACTATGCTCCTTGGTGTCCATGGTAGATAGCAGTCACATGGAAGTCTATATCTGACAACTTTATGCCCACCAGTTTCCTTGAAGGAAAAAGTCAACATATGCTATTCATCCATACATTGGTCCAGTAGCTGAGCACCTTAATGGGTTCAATATTTATTTATTTACCATCACAATTCTCTGGTAAGTGAGAATTTTGATCCTATCTTACAGATGGCGGATGAAGGCAAAAAGCAGCTGAGTATTAATAACTAGGGAGGTGTCATGCAGTATAGCACACGTACTGACAAACTACTTTGCTTTCCCTTGGTGTACAGGTGTTTGTGGGATCACAATTTGCTGCCCTTAAATCTATCAGATGTCCTCTCAATTAACTCAAATATCATTAGTGCTTACAAGCTTTAAGTTGGTTTGTTGGTTATCAGCAGAGAACCCAGCCTTCCATCAGTCAGACTCATCATTTTTGCGTGTGTTTCTCCAGATAAGCTCAGTCCTCAGGTAAAGCTCACAAGGCAGGAGACCCGAGGAACTCCTACCAACTTGGTTATACTTACTCCACAATAAGAGGATGCAGACCGTGAGTTGGAGGGTGACTGGACAAGTTCGCAGAAGAAAAATTCATGGAGGATGATTAAAAACATCAAACCCACATCTGACTCAGGAAGGCTCAGAGCTGGAAATATGCTGGAGACTGGAAGAATATTAGAGGGAAATTCTCTATCTTTTCTAATCTATATTCTTCCCCGAGCCTTTCTATTCCCTAGGCAGCTGGGTTTGGGCACTGCTGAAGGTTGGGTACGTGGATATTTGTTCTCATGTAGCACAGGCAAGTAGTCTAGTATGTTTTTGGGTTCTTGGGAAACAACTTATGGTTCACCAGGCTCCTCAGTCAGCTTCATGTCTCACAAGAAAAACAAGGTAAGTGAATTCCTTGTTTGTGGCTATAAAAATCTTGTGTGATCAGAAAAGAGTGTAAGCTTTTCTATACAGTCACGGCTAGGTAACTGGTAAATCCTCCTCTATGAAGAGCCTGAAGAGGTTGTGGTCATACTGGGAAGACATAAAGAGATTTTGCTTATCTCGAATACCCCTGCATGTTGTCCAGTGTCGAAAGAGATTTCAGAAGCAATAATTCTTTTAAAACAAGGATTAGTTACTGAAATCTGGTTCTGCTCTGCCGTAGAAAGATACAAATGAGGAAATCAAATGATGGCTTCTCATTAAGATTTTAAAATATCTTCCCTTGTTGATATGTCCGGCATAGGGTGTGAAAAATACCACCCTTTCTTGTGTCAGCAAGTGGTGCGTGGGACACTGACAGTCAGCCCTCTACCTCCCCACCTCTATCTCTCCTAATTAGCAGCGGAAAGCCCTGTCCCAGCCCAGCCTCACACACTGCACTGTTAACACTCAGAGCAGGGCTGCCATTGCAGACAACGTGCTAATATTTTTGACAAGTTTCTCCCTAGTTCACTGGCTTTGAACCTTTTATTGATTCAAAAGTGAGATTTTTCAGAGAAGCTGATGAACCGCATTGAGAAACATGTTATTTACAGAGAGTTCTGCTGGGATTTTCTCTGATAGTGGCTGTTTCTCTTTTCTTCAGAAGTAATTTTATTTGTGAATTATCAAGACCTGGACATGCAAAGAGGATGTATGCTGCAGTTAGAAAATACTGAAAACTTTATATATTTTCCCAATTCCCTTCCCCACCTCCCCCCGCCCCCGCCAAGTATTCCTTGTTTCTTTTGCTAAGAAAATGCAGTATGAAAATGCTGAAAATCCTAGCCCAAGTCCTTCCTAAAACATCCGTCACTGTGATCTGGCTTTATTTTAATTTTCATTTCTGAAATTTCAAGTCAACCTGAACTATGGCTTGAATCATTCCTACATCAGCACTCTTAGAAGAACTAATTTCTGTTGCTCTGAAAGTTTTCTCATCTCAGTTGTAATTCTATCCAACTTGTGAACCTGTTTCCTAACTAACTGAAGGAATTAAATTTGTAGGCTGTATATGTTAACATGCAATGTCTCTCTCCCATTTGATCCAAAGGTAGAACTTGCTCAGAGTGAAAGGGAACGTGAGTTGGGTTTCCATGCAAATGTATTTGAGTTCCTTGTATTGCCCTGAATCTCAGAAATAAAGGTAAATGGAAAGGACTGAGTCTACACTGGCATGGCGGCAGCTTGGGAAACCGTATCTGAGCTATTTTTAAACTGCTAATACTACTAGACCCATGGCAACAACATTTAGCATGAGCTATAACACTCAACAGGGAATTGATTTTTTTAACCATTAACTTGGGCTGAATTTCAAGATATTAAAACTCCCTTTCCTTGGTGTATCTAGCTATCCTAATGCAATTACCTGCATAACACTCCTGTGAGGTCGGCAGGTGCTACTAGTCTTGACAATGTACTGTCTGCCGGGACAAGGTTCCCGTGTTAAAACTGTGCTTAATTCTGAGTGCCAGAAGCTTGGGCAGACAGCATAGCATGGGTGGTAAGCGTGAACCAGCTGGAGTGATTGCAGGAGGAGTGGCTTCCCTTGCCCCCAAATACATTGTAATTTCCCATGAGTCATTTGTAAGATATTAACATTCACTTAAATTACCCAAAATAACATTTGTTTCTTCTGTTTAAACTAGTGACATTTAATTATAAAGGAGGAATTTAAATAACTTTGAAATATCTCCAGCTCTGAATAGCTCCTTTAACGTCCAGAATTAGCTGCCAGCTTTTTCAAATAATATATCAAATAGTCACTTCTCTCTGCATAGGAAAGCAGCAACCAAGAAATCTCTGAACTAAGCACTGCTAGGCACAGGCAGATTGTAGTTAGAAAGGATGCCCTTAAACAGAAAATACCCAACTGCACGGCCAGCAAAACACAGCTCTGTGCTCTGCAAGAGGTTTACTTGGCACATTTCTGTACCAAAGTGAATTTTCCAGTGACTTTCCTGTTCCAGCCTCCATGCTGCAGGAGGCTTTTACCAGGACAATACAATTCTTCCCATGGCCCTGAGGAACTCTCCCATGTTGTATTCTGCTGGGTGTCTCTGACTGACAAAGTGAAATTTGCACTGGCAGGCAACACAGAGGCACCAGAACTTGCCAAAACCGTGTGGTTTCAAAACCTGCATCTCCCATGTCCTACCTCACAGCAAATAGCTCAGATGTGAGGTAGTAATGCAGCAGGGAGCTGCACTATGAACTAACCATGTGGCTGTGCCAGCCTCAGTTTCCCTGGGCAGTTGTGCATCACACCATCACCTAGTGTAGACATACCTATGCTTTATAGGTGCTGACTGCTGTCATACTGAGGTTAGAAAACGCACTCATCCCCAGATTCAAGGTTTGTAATGAATAGAGAGCATTTATTGGCTTGTTGCTTTTTAAGGCTATTCTTGTTTTAATAGGAACCATTCAGACAGAGTTGCTTTGGGGGAAGACTGAGCCTAGATACAGGAAATAACATCCAGGTATTGCCAGCTCTCTGGATCTGATGGTTCAGTGGGGAGAAAGGGGAAGAAGAGATTTTTCAGGGAGCTCATTTGTTCTAATATTTTCCAGAGCTTTATATGAGACTGGCAGGTCCTCTGAACCAGCCCAGGTCATACGGTGCCTCAGTACAACCCTTACTAAGTGCTGTCCCCATTCCTAGCACCTCTGTCTCGCCCTCTCCCAATAGTAATGTCCCTCTTCTTCAGAGCATTCACAAAAGGATGTTACATGCTTCACTAGGATGTTATGTACGTCTTACAGCAGCAGACATTGAAATAGCCTCAAGAGAGCTTTAAACACAGGTTGTGAGTACAGAATTCAGTAATTTATGGAAGGTAGAACTGAACCCCCAGTGGAATCAGTGGGAGTTTGGCATTATCTACCAGGGAAAGGAATCCAGCCTAAGACTTCTTCTATTTATTTTTATTTGTAATACTCTTTACAAATATTTTAATAATATAATCACATTATATATATATATAGTCCACAGAAAAACAAAGTTTTCACATTATAAAATTAACTGCTGCTTCTAAGGAAAGACTTATTTATAGTGCACAAGCTCATAGAGATTTCAGTTTTAGCTTCTTAATTTTTACTTCCATATGAGATCCTATTCTGCAAAATGGATTACATTGTAATCTGTCTGGATTTGTGCCAAATCTAACTCCTCTTCATATATTTCATGCTCATTGCTCGCTGTGGCAATGATTGTATTAACAAGATGAAGAGGTTCTCTCTGTCCCATATTCAATGAATGGCAGGAAGGCAGCATAATACCCAGTAAATAAGAATTCATCTTTTAAATCCAAAACCATTGCTGATAGCAGGGCTTTCCGTTGAATGCTCAGAGGCACTGTGGGGATTGGATTCCTCAGGTTTAGCATTAGACCCCTTACAGTCTCTTCTGTGTGGCTTTGGGAACATGTCATTCTTCAGGGTCAGATTTTGGTTTTTTAAATTGTTTAAATAAAATTATATATATTTTCTTAGGCCATAGAGTTTTCCATCTGTGTTTAGGGTTTGTAAAACAACTGCTTTCATGAAAGAAACAGTATTCCACTGGTTTCAGGTAGGAAATTTGCATTGATGCAATAAGCTTTGCTTTTTACAGGTTCTTTTTAAGGAAAGAACCATGCCTTTATCAGATTTCTGCCCCCTGTATATTTCTGTACAAAAATCTTGAATGCTTTCTCCTAAATATTACTGTTATGGATATACTTACAGGTTATGCCAGTAACTGGTATAATCAACAGTGTTGCAGAAATGTTTATACGATGTGCCTTTTTTTATTGGTTTAGTCCTTTTCTACGGAAATAGAGCCTAAAAGCCATTTGGGGGAAGGGGAAACGGATGCTGGAATTAATATTCTTTATGAAAATTGATTCAGTGCAGTGTCTATGCACAATGTCTATGAAGTAGCAGCAGCTTTGTGTCGTACAGTTGAAATTAGACAATGAAAAGGAACCCAAAATTTACAGGTTTTTGAGAAGAGCTATTATGGGCAAGTTTTCAGTCACCTCTACTCTATCACAACACCACTAAAAAGGCTACTTTGGCTTCACTCTGGCTTTAACAAACACATCTGCTCCTCTCAGTTTTGCTGTTAGTGGCCAAATTGCTCACATCAGTGAAATCACCACCAAGACTGGCAAAAATTGTCCATGTCACTAAAGTATCGATAGTGGGGACTTGTGGACCTCATGGGCAGAGTTCAGTTTGGCAAGGTCAGCAGCCAGGTTCTCAGAAGCTTTTGGCACATTGGATGCCAAGCTGTTGAGTGTCTGAGAGGGAGCAAAGAGCCTGTGAAAATCTGACTCCATTTGGGCAGAAAGACTGAGCTGGAGAATGGCCCTTTCAGGCGTATTGAAACTTGCCTCGTTGCTGTCAGAACTGGGCACGTTCAGTAGGTAATTGGTGTGTTCTGGCACTAAGGCTGTCAAATCAGCACCTCTCACGAGCTCTGAAGCAACACACACGTAGGTAAAATAACATGGGTAGAGATACACACATCCACATATACTTTTCTTGTCCCTGACATGTTTTATCAACACTCTTTCAAGCTTAAGAAAAATTGCCATTCATTTCTTGCAGTCCAAATGATGACACCTCACAGCTTCCTGCTAAGCTATACAACTCACAGCACGAAGTAATATTTTTATCACTGCTTGGCAGTTGTAAGCTCACAAAGCTTAGCTCTTCTAACTCGTCTCTCAACTCCAGCTGCCCTCTGCACTTTGCCAAGGCTCTTGTAAATGTGCTGACATGCTCGGCTTCTGCCACGGACAGAAAAGCTCTGTTCTGCCTTTTCAGAAAGAACTTGGCTAACTGTAAGGAAATACAGAATTTTGGCATATGTATATATATATATATAAAGGTAGATACGTGCACATATATATATTCACACACACATGCTTAAAATGAGATTGGGCCTGGCTCAAGAGCACTTGCCAGTTCTTGCACTCCCTGACTTCTGTCATAGCACCTCACTTGTTTGGTTTTTTTTTTTGGTTGTGTTTTTTTTTTGTTATTTACTATCTTTTCTAATTGGGCCGAGGGCAGGATTACTGAAAAGACAAATAACATAAGCTTCTCTTTCTAAAGCACTGGTTTAAGTTTGGCACTATGTAATCATCACATTAAAATGTTAACAATTTGCTTTTTCAGAAGGATATTAAGAATAGCAACGTTAGACTGAAGGAACACAGAGTAAGCGTACATTGCTTATGGGGAAGACAGAAGTCCTTTTTTGAGAAAAAAAAAGACGAAATAAGGCAACATGAAAGAAAATGCTGTGGATTAGTTGTGCTGAACCATGATTAAGATTTATAAAGGCTTGACACTTATATGGCTCTTGTGATTTTTCCAACCAGGACCATTTAGATCTCCCTTGTTTTGTTTTTCTATTTGTTATTTCTATTCCTGAAGTGCAGAGAAAACATCTAGTCTCCTGGAAGCCAAAGGAAAAACTTAGTGATCTTTTTCTGATAATAAAAAATCAATACAGAAAATCAAAATAATAATACATACGGATGGGTAGATATTAAAAATTAATCCTTCTTCGTAGGCGTAAGGCATAAGGGAATTTTTAAAGAAAAATCATAGTATGACCTGTGATAATTTTTGCAGAGGAATTGACAGGAAGAAAAGCACTTCATTGCATGTTAATCATATCATTGAGATTGGCTGGTTTTTTGATTCAGGACATAAGCAGGCATAAAATTCAACAAGGCCAAGTGCCAGGTCCTGCACATGGATCATAACAACCCCCTGCAGTGCTACAGGCTTAGGGAGGGCTGGCTGGAAATCTGTCCAACAGAAAAGGACCCAGGGGTGTTGGTCGACAGCTGATTGAATACGAGCCAGCAGTGTGCCCAGGCGGCCAAGAAGGCCAACAGCAACCCAGCTTGTATCAGCAGTAGTGTGGCCAGCAGAAGGAGGGAAGTGATTGTCCCCCTGTACTGGATACTGGTGAGGCCACACCTTGAGCACTGTGTCCGGTTTTGGGCTCCTCACTACAAGAAGGATGTTGAGGTGCTAGAGTGTGTTCAGAGAAGGTCAATGAATCTGGTGAATGGTTTAGAGAGCAAGTCTTATGAGGAGCGGCCGAGGGGTTGTTGAGCCTGAAGAAAAGGAGGCTCAGGCTCTCTCTCTACAACTACATGAAGAGGTTGTAGAGAGGTGGGGGTCGGTCTCTTCTCCCATGTTACAAATGACAGGATGAGAGGAAACGGCCTCAAGTTGCATCAAGGGAAATCTAGGTTGGATATTAGGAAAAATTTCTTTACACAGAGGGTCATTGAGCATTGGAACAGGCTGCCCAGGGAGGTGGTGGAGTCCCCTTCCCTGGAAGTGTTTGACAGACTTGTGGTTGGGGTGAGGGACATGGTTTAGGGACCCTGGCAGTGCAGGGTGAACAGTTGGACTCCATGATCTTAAAGGTCTCTTCCAACCAGATGATTCTGTGATAAAAGACACATCTGGAAAAGACAAAAATTTGGGGATCTCTTCCAATGAGATTAAATGGAACATAATTGCAAGACTGTCTGTCAAAGAAAAGAAGTTCAGACTTCTTCAGACATATATAGATGAAACCTGAAAAGTCACATTGGCTTTGAAGGTGGAAGTTCAAATATAGCAGAAATAATAGTGAGAAACACTTGAATTTGAAATAGAAATTTAATAAAAAATTTGAAACATATATATTTAAAATCAGAATAACACACCAATAGAGAAAACCTACTAAGGCTGGATTGTTTGAAATCCTGCTCTGAGGATGGACCACGTATCTTTTAAGAAGGCAAACTTTTGCCAGATTGAGTCTGCTGGTCTCCATAAAGGAGAAAGAAGACTCCCAGTTCTTTTTGAGCTATGTTCTATGTTCTTTGTAGAAGAAAGTGATTGCAAGCTGCAAGGATATTATTAGGGATTTCACTAGTGTCCATTAACTGGTGCTTTATTTCTGTGGTAATGCTCACAGATTATAAGAAGGGCTGCTTGAAAGTGACCCTTTCACTCAGTCCCTTAGTTTCTCTTGTCACTTGTTTAAATCTATCCTTCTGCAGCAGACATCTGCCACTCTCCCGTCATTGGAAACTAAGCAAACAAGGTGGTACAAGTTTCATTATCACTGGCTATTACTGTGTAACCTGTAAAATTGAGAAGCAAGAGGAGCTTCACAAGGAGATGCTGGTGTTTTACTACACAGGCCAGCAGCCCATCGGACTCTATTTCTATGCCTTGCCATTCTCCATTGCATCCCTTCTGGATAAAATGTACTGTCTATTTTTGCCTTCAGCTGTCCACTTCACAACTGGGAAATACGCTGTGTTCTTTTGACAAGCACTTTGAGTTCTATTGAATTAAAAAAAAGAAAAGCTACCCAACAAAACAAACCAAAACCAAGAAAGGCCTTGACTTAAGAGTTTACTGTGATTCATTATCTGACCTCCAAGAGGTGAAGCACCAGCAACAGGAAGTGAATGTCACATAGTACATTCAATGTTCAAAGGAAGAATTTTAGAAAACTTGATTTACTGACTGAAAACAAAACCTAAACATTTTAACACATAGGTTTTAAGGGAAAAAGCTCTACACCTATTAACAATCCCTGCTAGCATCTGTCACTCAAGAGGGAGTATTTAGTTTTGACTTCCTATTCTGCTATTTTTCTGCTATTTGTGAATGATGCAACTAGGGTCAAAGTTACACCATGGAGCAAATTTCAGACAGTAAACTGACAGAGAAGTGAATGAGGCTCTCTACATGACAGTCCCTTCACCCTGTGAAATTGCCAGACAAGTCCTTTCATAACCAGCTCTTGGGTTCCATTTAAAAGCCTATCAGCCCAGTAGGAAAGGTTTTCTAAAGCCTCCTGACTTATGGAGAAAAATAACTGCTAGCTGGCCCGAGGGCGTTTTCTTCCCTCCATTTACCCCTCCTTGAGAGGCAGCAGCCCAAATAAATTACTGTCTAGAAAGCCCTGTTCATAAAATGGAAAAAAAAAAAAAAAAAAAAGAAAAAGAAAAGAAAGGAGCTTCAAAGCTGAGGCAGAGAAATGGTTATTGCATCCTCTGGTGCAAACAGCACGTGTGTGAAGGAGTTCATGAATGAGGCCCTAATCTGAGATTCACACAACTGCAATCTATCTTCTGCTTTTTGTGGGGCCAGACCCATACAATTTTCCCTGACAGTACTTTTCACTTCATGGAAGCCATTTGTCAGAGAGAAGGCGTTGCAGCACTGCATGGAAAGCTGGTGATGGGATCAAAGAGCCACTATGCCTGCTTCGCCTCTGAATTTTGCTAAATCCTTGATGCGAACGTAACCTATTAAAATGAAACGCAGTCCCTAGCTGCCCAAACATACAGCACGGACTTGACGAGCATGTGCACCTACTAGCAAGGCATTCTGCTTCTTTCACAATCAAGGGACAGACTTTTCCTCCTCTCTGCAAAATAAACCCCCACAACAGCTGTGGTCAGCACCTGCAACACCTCCTCCACCGACAGGAGTGATCACTTGAAATTCTTAACTGATACAGGTTACATAGATCCCATTGTGATGTATCAACACATCTCAATGAAAAAGGCTCCCTTTTCGTTGACAGTAAAAGATGTGGGAATGTTATTCAGGACAGGTCAGGCCCCTGGACATCTTTCTTCCCTGGGCATTTTAGCAAAATAAGAAAAACTTCTGGTTTGCTCTCCTTCTGAACTTCTAGTGATTATAAAGCTTCAGCAGAGCACTTGCTGCATCCTGGGAAGGTTGCAGTGGCCATTGCCATGGTTGATGTCTCCCTCAGCAACCTCTCATGGTGGGACAAGGAGTTACTATCAGACAGGCTCATGTTGCTGCTACCAATTGACATCATCACTGAGCCTCTTAAAGACTTCTTCCTTCAGAAGAGCCCTCATCTGTCAGATATGGTCAACAATGTTGAAGGAACAAGCTCCACACTTCCCTGGAGACCCCAGCCTGCTGGCACTGAACAAAAGTGATTCTCCATCCCTTGGGGTGACTACCTGTGCCACTCTTCTCCCACTGCACCCCTTCACAAGCTCGTACAAAGCCTTGCATTCCCCACCACTGCAATCCCTCATGGCCTCTTTGCAGGGGGAAGCCCAGCTGGGAGCCCCTCTTCTCCACCCAAGCATCAAGCTTTCCTCCAGCAGGGTTTTACACCTCTGCTAGCACCCAGCTATCCAGAGAAACAACCAGCTCCAAAACCTAATTAAGCTCCTTCCTCTCTAGCCACCACACTCCATGACATGTGGGGCTGCTGTCACATTTCTAAGAAGCTGCAGGTTTCTTGGAGGTGCCCATATCCCAGTTACTGCCTTCTTTCTTCCTCTGTTACTACCTGAAATGGCTCACCTGAAGATAAATGATTTCACAGATCTGCACTCTGGTTGATCAGTGACAGGAAAACAAGCAGTGAGGTGATCTCTGGGCTGCCACATTTGAGCTGGAAAATACATGGGTTTGGATTTCTAGGTCTTTCTAGAAAGACAGGCCTGAACACGACACCACTCTCACTCAGCACTCAAGCACTCAGACAAAGCTCAGCGGAGAAACTGAGGCTTGAAAGACAAAGTCACTCAAAAATGCAAAACAACTCAGTGGCACCTGGGAACAAATCGGATAAGTTATAGTAATTTCAGGTGGTTCATGCAGAGTCATGAGAAAGAGGGCTCCCTTGAGTCAACGTGCACTTCGGGTGGATTTGCCCCACAATGATATTTGGCTTTGATTTTTTAATCAGAGCCAAAAAAGGATAAAAACCCACTTATAATCACTGTAAGAATCCCATTTAATCAGACCACTGTCTGGGTTCATTTCTTTAGCAGTGATAAATTAACCTAATCACTGCTTGATTTAACTAGGAGCTTTGACACTGTAAGTTTTGCAGTTAGTTGCCCACATCTCTGTGCCTGATACAAACCTTGCTTGCAGAAAAGGGTTGGAAAGGGAGGTCTTAAATACAAAACCTCTGACCAAATTTATATGAATGCCTATGTTCAGACTTTGCTATTCTTATTTCTGAGTCTGCATTTTTAAATAATTGCTACAAATTTTCCTATGAAGCACGTAAAGCGATTCTGTTTATGCAAACTTGAGCCAAGCAAATAAATCCACTGTTTCCTAACTGGACCAGATGTCTAAAGAGGAAAGGAAGATGAGAATCTGAAGGAGTTTGGTCCTTTTTCTAGTGACATGATTTACACCATGATCATATTCCCCACATTTCTTTTGCCAGGGAATTCACTCACACAGTGGATTCATACCTCTTCAGCTAATTAGTTTGAAATACATGAGCTAATTAAAGCCAACTCACTGTTGAATTTAGAAAGAAAAAAGAAATCACAGGTAAGACATAAACTGGTTAATGTGAACTCAGATGTAACACTAATACTAGAGTAAGCTTAAACTCATAGCCAAATGGAGTTAGAGCCAGGAGATTTTTCTGAAACCATATGGTGTCTGCCATGAGAATGTGAAGAAATGTCGTTCCTAACCACATAGCTGTCTGAAGCATGGCAGATGGAGGGAAGAGTACATGTACCAGCATGTTTAATTAGCTCAGAGACTCTTAATTCCTCTGTTGTTTTTAAAATAACATTCTTTCAAAGTCTGATCCAATGTCCATGGAAGTGAATGGGAGTTTTCCTACTGACTCTGGTAAGATGCTGGCCTCAACCCACAACAGAGTGGAAAAAAAAAAGAGAAAGCATTCGGCTGCTGCTGAGTTGCAGAGTTGTTTGCAAGTCACAGGCAAGAGAAAGGAATGAATCAAAGGCAAGGTCAAGACTGGGGTCCATTAACTGACCATTAATTGCTCAGAACTTTACTGTGGGACTATAAAGAAGCAGACATTTCTAACTAAGTCCAGGTTGGGGATTCTCTTGGGTGTTTTTCCATTGATATAAACATATATACTGAGGGCTGCTTTCCTTTCCTTTTTTTCTTCCTCTCAGAGAATATTTATTTTTCTCTCCCAGTTAAAGTTCTGCTCCTCCTCCTGCTCCCACATTCACTTCTCCATCCCATGCTCCTGCACATTGACATGCTGCTAGACTTCAGGCTGTGCCAGGCATCCCTCTTCCCCAAGGCAGTTCGTTCTCTCATTAGGGGCCTGGTTGGATCCAGTCGCTGTGCTTCATCCTCTGCCAGCTCTCGCCCTCCTGAGGGAAACACAGGCATACAGCTGAGGGACAGTCATCCACTCGTCCCAAGGACTCCAACAGCTTCTCAGGAGCAGAGTTTCTTCTGCATGAGGGGGGCAATGGTTCACAGCACAGCAGAGGGATGCAGGCTCAGGTGAGCTGCGAAGAAAGAGTTCATTTTACTTTGCTTTGTGAAGGAGACCGCCGATTATATAGGAAACATCTGTCCCAGGTCAGCAGTGACCTTGTTAATAGTGCTTGATCACACTAGACTGGGGAGAGATCCACTTTTTTTTTATTTATCTGCCAGAGGAAACCAAGCTGATAGCTGCCAAGACAGCCCAGTGTAACCAGTCACACACATCCAGCCCTGCCAGTCTGTACCCAGGGCTGACCTGAGCTAATCCATGGAGCGGGGTTAGTGACCGACCAACCAACAAAAAGTGCTTTGATACCATATTTCCTCCAACAAACCAGGGGTTGCTGAGGAGAAGCAGCATTGCCGTATCTACCTCTTACGTATGGAGTACAGGTATGTGGGCGATTATGTGACTCTGATGAGGTGAAATGGAGAGTCTGGGGCAAGACTCATAATGCAGTCCTAAATATTGTCATTCAGCATCATGAGGCATCTTACTCAACTTGGAGAGGCATTTAAAATTAAATCATATTGGGCATAACTAGGTGTCAGAAAAAGAAGGAACATTTCCAGAAAAGTAGCCTGGTTTTGTTCTGCCTCTCTCTTGAGATCTGAGGTCAGTTCAAGTGTTCCAACCTTGATTTGTTATGCAAAGCAAGACCAGAGTGGACATGGCCTGGGCCTGTCTTTCACTCAGGGTAAAAGAAAGATGAAGGTCAGGCCCTGAAAATATTTTGTTTTGTTTTTTAATGAAGACAGAAATATAACTCCTACATAGCACAGTTAAAACTATTCATCAAGATTTCAATTCGAGCACAGGTTTTTGGGTTACTTGAGGACTCTGCCTTGGAAAAACGGGTAGGAAACTTCCTACTTTCCAAAGATATTTGGACCTAGATGCCAGTGCTGGACAGCATGCAAAGGTTTGATGCAAGGGTGTAATTCCTCCTCTGTTCTTGAAGGATTTGTCTATTAAAGTTCTTTATAGCATCTCTCACAGGGTGATTTCCAAACCAGCTCAAAAAAAAAAAAAAAAAAAAAAAAAATCAGGCCTACCGCTACATAAGCTGATATAGGTTAATTTTGTGTTTATATTTGGCCGTAAATAAACGTAGTCAAAACTAAAAGATACTTTCCTCTCCTCTTCATATAAGTAAATGTAGCCAATTAAACCAAATAACCTCAAAACCTGAAGAGACAGAATTTAGCTTTCTTTTCTGATATTCAGAATCGTCTAGTTTGATTTTTTTTAAAAGTTTTTTTTGTATGAGAAAAGGTTTCCCAACAGTCATTTATTTTTTAAGTCCTTTTAAAATTGAACTGCTGGTTTTGCGTGATGTTTTCTACTCCATACTTTTAACCACATTCATAATCCACTCAGCATATGGTAAAATCTGAGAAAATTCACAGTCAGAGAACCATTAGAGTAAGTGGAATGAGACACATTGCCTATTTAGCCTTATATATTGCCTGCAGGAATTGCTTCTGCTTCCAGGGAAAGAAACTCTACTTAGCATGTAGATCTTCAATTATTAAATGTAATGACTCAGAAGGAGTTGTTCTTTCTGTCCCCTGGAGATAAGTAGCTTGTGAACAATGGTAAATACCCCAAAGCTTGAATTCTAGAGAGCAACATTATAGCTACAGCTTTGCAAGTCAATACAGAATTCCTGTTTGTTTAGCAAACCCCAGGATTATGTGCATTGAGATATAAGGTGACTGGCAAACACACTTGGGAGAAAAGGAGTAAGTATATTGAAGGATGGAAGCATCTGGACTGAGATGGGACTGAGGATACATACGTTTGTCCTTTGGTTGTCATAGGGTTGAGTCCCCTGTAGTTGTTGTAGCTATGTATTAGATTAGACCTTGGTGCATGCAGATCTTCAGAAAGTCTACTCTAGAGAGCACTTCAAGCTACCAGCCACCAAGCCACATTGCTGTGGTCCTCCTAACAGGCCTTCTGAAAAACTGAGATGTTAGTGATCTGTGGAGCAGATAGGCAAAATAAGTTTCCTACTCAAACTGAAAAGTATCTGTACCCTTGAGGTTGAATTCATCAGCACTTGTATCAAAAATCATGGTTCATTTTCCCTGAAATGAGTAGATAGCAGAAAACTTTCTGAAAAAGCCTGTCACATATAATACAAACTGCCCCACCCGGCAAAAATGATTTCTGCAAAATACAGAAGAGCTTCATCATTGTGTTCTTGAATGCACCCTGTGAACTATCAAAAATTGAACTTAGTAACTTCCTTTAGCTAATTTGCTTCAACTTGAACGTTGAGAGGATATTTAGAATTTGTTATACAGGGGTCACCTTTTCATTTCAGATAATACACTACAAGCTCTCCACGTAACTTAATGAAGGTGATAACACAATGAAACTGTTGGGGAGACATACTTACTATCAAAAGGAAGAAACACTATATTTTACTGCCAGGGTGATTCTTGAAAACCAGCAAAGCAAAGGAAATAAGTTATCCATTGGTTGGGAAGAGTTCAGATCTTAAAAATATTCCTTAAGTATCAGCTCCAGGGATATCACTCACTTGATTCCTTTGGCAGCAAAACAGTGATATCTTATTCACAGGAAAACTAAATTATGGAAGCGATCAATGCAATGCAGCCCTGAAGTGGCAGGAATCCAGAACATCAAGTTCTATGTACAAAGCATATGTGAGATCACTGAAGCTCAACAGTGGGCCATAGAGGGAACTTTCAATCATTTTACTCAGAAGAGAGACTGGTAATAAACTTGCTTCATGTGAGGAATGTTAAGCTATCTTTCATGATACTTTGAAAAGATTAGTTTCTATTTATAAAACTTCTATTTACTAATCAAGAAGCAAACAGCATCTGACGGCTCCAGAGTCAACAATGATAAGTAATAAATCACAGAAGCAGTCCGGATAATAGAATTGTTGAGGAAAGATGGTATCTGTGTTGACGAGGGACATATTTCCAGATGTCACCTTCTCAGGAGAGGTTCTTTAACAACACGAAGTGAAAGATAAATGGTGTCACTGCTTATCAACTTGGGTTGAGTAATGGGGGATCATGGACAGAAGCATACTTTCAGGAAGCACTCTAAGGTTTGGAGAAGAGGTTGTGGAAGTGACACGGTGGTCTGAGATCTCCTGGTGCACAGGGAATGTGGCTGACAAGCAATGCATTGAGCCTAACACTACAGACCTGCACTCTCTCTGTATGCTTGCATGTCCTGGACTGCAATCCACATGTGTTGAGCCTGAGCTACCACATCAAGATTAAAACCAGAGACTTAGGCGGTATTAGCCCAAGCATACCAGTACAGTAACCTGGAAGCAGGCATCCAAACACACCTGTTCAGGTCTGTATCTGAAGCTATGTTAACATCTGCCATAAAAATGTAGTGGTAGGATATTGACTAGACAACTCCCACTGTTGGCTTAGAGAAAGACCAGAACCAGAGACAGATGACAGGCATGGGTGGAAAGATCTGCACAGTCACAGGAATTACAGGTCTTCAACATAAAGAAGATACCCTGTTTCACACTAAGCATACAAGACTCACCGAGAGGCAGATGGGTATCTTTTGGGACATACAGAGAGATGGACATATTCACCACGTGGTGCTGCTAGAGGAGAAGTATATTTCATGGACTAGACTTAAAGAAAATTGCAGACAATAGTTACTTCAGATGTGATTAGAATAAAAATTACTATGCAGGATGTTGGGTCTGGATGTGATCAAGCTGGGAAAAAGAATCACAGAATCATTTTGGTTGGAAGAGACCTTTGAGATCATAGAGTTAAACCATTCATCCTGCATTGCCAGGTCATGACTAAACCAGGTCCCTCAGCACCACACCTATATGTCTTTTAAATACCTCCAGAGATGCAGACTCCACCACCTCTCTGGGCAGCTTGTTCCAGTGCTTCACAACCCTTTCTGTAAAGAAATTTTTCCTAATACCCAACCCAAATCTCCCCTGGTGCAACTTGAGGCCATTTCCTCTTGTCCTATCACTTGTTACTTGGGAGAACAGAATGATCCCAACTCACCATAACATCCTTTCAGTTGTAGGGAGTGATAAAGTCTCCCCTGAGCCTCCTTTTCTCCAGGTTCAACAACCCCAGGTCCTTCAGCCGCTCCTCGTAAGACTTGTTCTCTAAACCATTCACCAGATTCATTGACCTTCTTTGGAAACACTTCAGCACCAAAATGTCCTTCTTAAAGTGATGGGCCTGAAATTGGACACAATATTCAAGGTGCACCCTCACCAGTGCTGAGTACAGGGGAACAATCCCTTCCCTACTCCTGCTGGCCACACTATTGCTGATACAAGCCAGGATGCTGTTGGCCTTCTTGGCCGCCTGGGCACACTGCTGGCTCGTATTCAATCAGCTGTTGACCAACACCCCTGGGTCCTTTTCTGCTGGGCAGATTTCCAGCCAGCCCTCCCTAAGCCTGTAGCATTGCAGAGTGTTGTTGTGACCCAAGTGCAGAACCCGGCACTTGACCTTGTTGAACCTCATACAACTGGCTTTGGCCCATCGATCCAGCCTGTCCAGATCCCTCTGTAGAGTCTCCCTACCTTCAAGCATATCAACACTCCCACCTAACTTGGTGTCATCTGCAAACTGACTGAGGGTGCACTCAATCCCCTCATCCAGATCATTGATAAAGATGTTAAAGAGAACAGGCCCCAACATTGAGCCTTGGGGAACACCACTTGCTACTGGTTACCAACTGGATTGAACTCCATTCATCACCACTCTTTGGGCCCAGCCATCCAGCCAGTTTTTCATCCAGCAAAGAATATGTTCTTCCAAGTTATGAGCAGCCAGTTTCTCTATGAGGATGCTGTGCGAAAGTGTTAAAAGCTTTACTAAAGTCTAGGTAGACAATGTCCACAGCCCTTCCCTCATCCACTAAGTGGGTCACCTTGACATAGAAGGAGATCAGGTTAGCGTGACCTGCCTCCCATAAACCCGTGATGACTGGACCTGATTAACTGATTGCCCCATACATGCCGCGTAATGGCACTCAAGATGAGCTGCTCCATAACCTTCCCCAGCACTGATGACAGACTGACAAGCCTCTAGTTCCCTGTACCCTTTTCGAGGCCCTTCTTATAGATGGGTGTCCCATTTGCTAACCAACAGTCGACTGGGACCTCCCCAGTTAGCCAGGACTGCTGGTAAATGATGGAAAGCGGCTTGGTGAGCACCTCTGCCAGTTCCCTCAGTACTCTTGGGTGGATCCTATCCAGCTCCATAGACTTGTGCACACCTAAGCGGTGCAAGCATTTTCTCTTGGATTATGGGCTTCATTCTGCTCCCTGCCTCTGTCTTGCAGCTCAAGGTTTTGGGCACTCAGAGAACAACTGGTCTTACTATTAAAGACTGAGGCAAAGAAGGCATTCAGTACCTCAGCCTTTTCCTCATCCTAGGTCACTGTTTCACCTCCACAACCAGCAAAGGATGGAGATTCCTCTTATCCTCCTTTTGCTGTTAATGTATTTTTAGAAACATTTTGTATTGTCTTTTATGGCAGTGGCCAGATTGAGTTCTAGTTGGGCTTTGGCCTTTCTAATTTTCTCCCTGCACAACCTCCCAAAATACTTATAGTCCTCCTGATTGGCATGACCTTTCTTCTATAGACCATAGACTTTCCTTTTCTTCCTGAATTTTAGCCAAATCTTTCTGTTCTGCCAGGACAGCCTTCTTCCCTGCCGGCTCATCTTATGGCACACTGGGACAGCTTGTTCTTGTGCTTTAAAAATTTCCCCTCTTAAAGAATGTCTAGCCTTCCTGGACTCCTTTGTCCTTCAGGGCTGCCTTCCAAGGGACTCTCCAACCAGACTCCTAAATAGGTCAAAGTCTTCCCTCTGGAAGTCCAAGGTGACAGTTCTACTGACCGACCTCCCTACTTCCCCAAGAACTGAAAACCTTATCTCATGATCACTATGTCCAAGATGGCCTCCAACCTTCACATCACCCACATGTCCTTCTCTGTTCACAAACAACAGGTCCAGCAGCGAGCCTTCCCTAGTTGGCTCCTGTACCATCTGTGTCAGGAAGTTGCTTCCACACAATCCAGGAACCTCCTGGACTGTTTCCTCTCTGCTGTATTGTATTTCCTGCAGACATCTGGTAAGTTGAACTTCCCCTCAAGAACAAGTGTTAGTGATTGTGGGACTTGTCCCAGCTGCTTATAGAATATTTCATCTATAGCTTCACCCTGGTTAAGTGGTCTGTAATAGACTCCACTGTGATATCTATCTTGTTGACCTTCCCCCTGATTCTTACCCATAAACACTCAACCCTATTGACACCATCGTCAAGCTGTAGACAATGAAAGCAGTCCCTAAAATACAGGGCCACTCTACCACCTCTCCTTCCTGGCCTATCCCTTCTAAAGTGTTTACAGCTGTCCAACACAGCACTCCATCCCACCATGTTTCCGTGATGGCAACTACATCATAGTTTCCCTGTTATACAACAGCTTCCAACTCCTCCTGTTTGTTGTCCATGCTACATGCATTGGTGTAGATGCATTTTAGTTGGGCTATTGGTCCCATCACCTTTTTTTTTGGGTGGGGGTGAGGGTAAGGCCTAATTGAGGAGAAGTCATATGGTGACAGATCTTTACTACAACCCAACACTCAATCATACTCTGAAAAAAAATACTGTTAGATACCTATGTCTGTTCTCCTAAAAACCACTACCAAAAAACCTGTAAGGACTGGGTATAATCTGAACTGAAAATCTCTGCTCAGGATACAAGTGATATATCAGAGAATAATAGTAAGGGCACAAATATTATGGATATTGTTGTATGTTTAAAATATTTCAAAGCTATACAAAAGAAAACCTCAATCTTGAAATATTCAAGTTCTTCCCATTCTGGAGGGAAAGAAATAATTTTTCTTAATAGTGTGCAGTATGGTGCAGCAGAAATCGTCTTGCAGGGCAGAAAATATTCTTCAGGGAACAAATGGAATTGAAAGATCAAGGAACAAAGAGGAAAGAACCAACAACAAAAACCAAAACAAACCCTGAATAGAGCCTTAATTATACATTTTGAATAAGACAGCTCTCTGGCTGTTTTTGTTTTAACGTAATTTTAAAGCAAAGTCCTTCAAGTGCTGTGAAGAGAATGTAGATGAAAAAAAATCACACTTCTGAACTGCTGTAATTCTAAGATATTTTGCTTTTTCTGTTCAGATCATGTTTTAGGCCCTTTTTGTGGGTGCATTGGTTATTAACCTCTGCAGGGGAAATGGAAGGGGCTAACTGAATAATCCCAATTAAGTATGACAAAAGCATTTATCAGTCCAACAATATATCTTTTCTTTCCCTTTCCTTGGGCAGTACATAGTTGATCTACGCAGGAGGGAAAATTATCTGGGCAGTAGCATTTCTCTAATGCCCTTTTTGATTATTAGAAAGACTGGTGCAGCTGTACAACAGGGCTTGCCTGCTGTCTTTACAGTTGAGCTGTAAGGTTTGTATCAGAGCTCTTCTGAAGACTCTCCTGCAGCCCTTGGCTTCCTTAATTTAAAATAGTTCATACATCAGTCTCCTACTTTAAATTTATATATTCATGAAACGCCATGCTGGCCATCTTTCTGTGATACATCCCATTGCCTGGGAAAAAATAGATGAGATTTTGAGGGAAAGTGTTCTTTGACACTGTATCTGATCACAGTGTCTGGCCATTGTTTGGAAATGTGACATACCTTTCCTCTCCAAAAAGCATTTCCTTGACCCCAGATTTCTACCCCCCACTAAAAGGCACCCATGAGAAAGAAAAGAAGGAAAAAAATTAATCAAATCTAGAAATCCTGTTCATGCAAAGATTAACATCAAAAGAAGACAAAATCCCTAAATTTCACTAGTAGTTTCACAGTAAAAGCTTTCTATGAGGAACATGGACTAAACTTCAGGACAGAGTTGAATAGTGGGTTATAGTGAAGATTAAAGTCTCCTGGTACATAAAATAACTGAGAAATAAGTAAATTTCCCAAGTCCTTTCAATTCACTTAAAAGCCAGCATTCAAGAAATGCTACAACAGTTGGTGGAACCGCTTGTGTGTCTTCAGCTAAGGGTACATATAAGCTCAACAGTTACTAAACAAAAATATATTTCGGTGTCATATTTCTGAGTTCAGATTAAAAACTAAAGTTGATTATACCTTGTTAAACCTTGTCTAGACATGTCAGTCCAATATGATTTATTTTCTAATCATGCTAGAGATCTTAAAATTCCTGTTAGGATTTCTGGGATCCAATGGTTTCACCAGCAATATGCTTTATTTGGTTTTGTGAGGTTTCTGGATAGAACCTGAACCCATGGAAGTACAAAAGAAGTTTAAAAAAGAAACTTATTTGGAGGCTAGTATCAATTATGTCTGATAGAATGAGGGGAAATGGCCTCAAGTTGCGTCAGGGGAGGTTTAGCTTGGATATTAAGAAAAATTTCACCACTGAAAGGGTTGCCAAACATTGGAACAGGCTGCCTGGGGAAGTGGTGGAGTCAGCATCTCTGGAGGTATTTAAAAGATGTGTAGACACAGCACTCAGGGACATGGTTTAATGGTGGACTTGGCAGTGTTAGGTTAATGCTTGAACTCAATGATCTTAAAGGTCTTTTCCAACATAAATGATTCTTATGCAATTTATGTAAGAAAAGAACAATTTTCTCACTGAAAGGTTCACTGACTGAAGTTCTGAAAAGCATGTTATCTTGGGAGGGTTATACTAAATGGTCACCATGGTCCTTCTGGCCTTACCATCTAGGTACCTAATTAAATAAAACGGAACAAAGGTAAATACTCAGGGATTAATTAAATATGGGTCTAAAACCCCATCTATTTAGTGGAAAAAAAGACAAGACAGATTCTGAAACATGGTTTGTACCTGCTAACAACAAAAAAGCAAAAGCTTCTACAAGATTGTTTTAAAATAAAATCTCAACCAAGTCTACAGAGAAGCACTTAGAAATGATGATTAAACCACTCATATTCCAGGGATGAAAGGGAGAAGGAAACTTAAGGATATAATTATGATATCCAAATACTCAATAGACTGTAACAAAGAGGAAAGGCGTTATTTCTTTTCTAAGTCTATGGTGAAACTGCTAACCTTGTAGTCCTTCAGAACAAACTAGATGAGCATCAAGTAGTATTGCTATAGACACAGCTGATCCTTTCTGACAGCAAGGGGACTTGTGCTAGATGAACTCCTGAGATCTATTCTAGTCCTACTTCTCCAATTTTGTCAGCTAGAGAGGATCAGGATGTAAGTTAGCTCATCAGAATGACATTCAAATAACTCTTTGGTGTTCAGTACAATCCTTCTAGGAATAAAAAAGCCAAATGGACTCTCGACATTTAGAGCTTGCTACGTAGATCTCTTCCTGCCTGATTATGATGAATAGATATTTGTACGAATTGAATTTCTTTCTAGTTTAAATCGCTTTTCCTTCATATGCAGGGAATTTTTGATTACATCTTAATATTTCAGATGGAAAATAAAATACTTGTGATTGTGTTTGTTTTTAACCATCTGCTCTTAAACGACATTGTTGTCATGTTCTGATGTACTTCACCCCTGCAAGCTCATTCAAGGGCACTAGGGCAGACTCCAATCTGAGTATAGAAGTGATGTTTATGGCTACAGACAGATTAAAGCTAAATGTCAAAGTACAGAAGGAGGCATGCTAAAGGGTAAGTATTAAAAAGTAATAACACAGAAAAAATTTTCTTGGAGCAAGTGAACAGTTTCATTGACATTCCCTTTGTGTTGAAATGTAAACTTCTGCCCTTTGCACCAGAAAAAATCAGAAAATACTTGAGAGAAAAGAAATGCAGAGATTTCTTAATTTTATCGTAACCAATACATTCTCATCTCTTAAAGCAAGCTGAATGTTCTTCCCACTCAGAGCTACTAGTGAATATAGCAAGCAAGAAATTATATCTATGTGTATCACAGAAAATATAAATAATAAAGTTACTTTTTTCCAGACTATAAAGTGTTAAGTAACATTTGGTAGGACAGTCTATCAATTTGGGCACAGAGAAACAGAAAACAGGTTCCTAATGAGGATTCATTTACTTTGCAATTTAGAAGAGAGAAGCCAAAAAACACAGAAACATGGAGATAAGGAAGTGATAAATCACTCAAAAGAGAGATAGGCAGGAGTTAAAGCAGGAGAGGGATGCAGACAAAGCAGGAGTGAAGTCCTGTTCTAACAATTGAACCATAAATAGAACATGAGAATCTGTATCCAACAAAACCAAAAGCTTCAATGACTTCTCAGACTTACTGCTTTAAGAATGCTTAGGCAGCATTTATCCCTCAAATATTCCCAAACACCTCCCATTATAATTCTCATGTTGAAAAGAAACTTGCAGAAGTGAAGTCCTCCTCACCTCTTCACTCCAACAGGAGCCATTCAGGTCTGCAACAGGAGTTACGAAAGCAGGTAAAAAGGTGGCTGCTAGAGCAGCAGGGTGCTGGGGCTGTCTCTGTTAAATACCTGCTTTCAACAGGTGATACAGGGGAACCCTGCAGTCAAGAAACTTGCCTGGCTTCAAGAAGAGAGTCTCCACTCACTGCACTGGCACAGGATTTCCTTGGGAATCCCAGCAAGTGGCTTAATCTCACTGTCTTATTTTTTTCTCATCTGGAGAACTGGGTCAGTGCTTTTTCATCTACTTATCTTTACTATTCTGACTAAAATTCTGTAAGACAGAGACATTCTTTCCTTCACTGTAGTTATCTCTACCCATACAAAATTCAGAACACCTGTTTTCTGATCTTTGAGTTATCTTTCAGCTTTTCACTGCAGACACAAGATCTGGGAACTTGGTGGGCTTTTGATGCAAGAAAGGTTGTATAGTCATAGGGCTTCTAGGGTTGCAGTTTTAAAGTGGCAGCCAGTGTTACATTGTCAATAATAAAAACACAACAGTTTTGTTCTGTGTTTGTACATGGTATGCGGATTCAATCTACTTTGAAGTGTGTAGGTGCTATTTAAAAAGTTATTAGGAAACACTCCAGCTCTTCAGCTATGGAAGACTTGCTCCTCAACCTCTGCTTCTCTCTCTTTCCATCTCACCAACACTCTACTACAAGAATATCCTGCACAGAGCTAAGCTTTAAGCACAAAAGCAGTGCTTTGAATCATGAGATTCTGCTGCACCTCTGCAATAGAAACACACCTTCACTGCTGCATCCACAGAACTTTGGAGCCAAAGAGAATGTTTCACTTCTGGCTTTTGGTGTTCAATGGAAAGTGTTCAAATAGAATGAAGCCTCCTGAGATCTTGGAAAGACCGTGAGTTATCACCATGATAGGATGTATTTACTGTGTCCATGCTACGAAAAACATGAACAATGGGATTAACTTTATTTACCCCAAAGCAAAGGAAAGAAGGTAATTCCAAAATTACCTTCATCAGGGTGCAACTATACAGATAAACACCTTCTGTAAAAGTTAAAGAAACTGGTCCTGAAAAGGGTTCATTGGAGTCAAGAAACCTCACCTTTAGTTACTGGAGGGGTAATGGATTTATCATGTCCTTAGATACATTCTGCGCTACAAATCTCCCAGATCTCCCAGTCAAGACAAAAATGAAGCTCAGGCCACAGGGGTCAAAGGTAAATAGTCTGATTAGCGGTGTTCAGAAGTAATGTAACTGGATGGTTTACAGTTTTCCTTACCACAAACTCTAGCAGCAGTAGAGGTTGCAGCTCTTTCCTGGTAAACAGACCTTGTTTCAACTTGGTGCTCCTCAGAATACTTAGAGATGGTAAGCCACACCATTAAACATCACAGTCAGATTTAATGACAAAAGGAATTGTTCTGTGGAAAGCTCTATACTGCTGCAGTCAATGGAGAGAAATGGAGATTTCTAGGTAACATTACATTTTTCTCAAGCTAGTAGAGATTTAAATAATTGTTTGGAAGTGCCCACCTATTTCCATATTCATTTCAGACCCAGAGGCAAGACAGTTACAACTTATTTTCTAAATGCAAGATTTGAGCTGAATTGCGTCCCAAGCTTTGCTGTCTCCCTGACTTAATGAATATTCCTTACTCATCTTTCAGATGACTTACCACTGAATGTTGTCACTGAGATGCCAAGAGTTGTAATAATATTTCCTATAATAAATGACAAAATATAAAAGCAATACCTTGTCTGGCTCCATCCATGTTTCACACTTGAAACTGTTTTGCACTTGATATTTTCTTTTGAAATGTCATGTAGTGCTAGGGGTTATGACATTAAAGCCCATCCAGGTAAAAATCTGTGGCTAGTTTTGCTATGAATAGCTGGTTTCTGCTACCGCCCCCCCCCCCCCCCCCCCCCCAACTAAGTCTACACTAGGATGAAATTGAAACAATTAGAAATGTTTTTTGACAAGACGGAGTAGACCAGCAGAAGAATAATGTGTAGGCTGAATATTACAACTACCACCTGAGGGAAAGCCTTCTTTACTTCATTCTTTATTATGATTTACAAATGGAACATTTCAATGAGAAAAGACAGATAAAAATTAATATTGTTAATTTAGCTGTGAGGGCAATACTTTTCCAGGATTTAGAAAGTACAAGGTCATATTCTTGATCTGAATCATGGATTTGCAATTTTTCTTAAGCAAACACTCTAATCCTGAGGTTGTTTTCTTTCTGTGACACATTTCTTGTGTTTCAGTGAGAAGTTCCATCTAAGGTCAAGTTGGGAAAACTCCCCAAAATTTTCCTAGAAAAACTCCAGCACATCAAGACATTCTTAACCAATTCCAGCTCTAATGGCATCTCTTGACCTTTTGTGTCAATTGACTGGCTCCACTGTGAGTCTTTAGCTGTGTGAGAGATCTGTAGGATTCAACCAGGTCAAGCACTCAGAATGCCCCATGTGGAGGGGAAACTCAGAATAGTACAAAGACATTCCTGCAAAATTAATCGCTGATCCCTTCACATTTATTCCCAGCAAAACACTAGTTTTAATAGTTACTTTTGGTGGGAAAGATGTTTGTCCATTGATCTCCAGACATAGCTAATTTCTCAAATAGTAATGAATAATAGCAATTGGTGCTCACCTCAGCACAAGAACAGGAATTTGATCTTTTCACCAAGTAGACAGGAATTCACAGTCAATGTGATCACTTTTCATGTCCTACAAGTCACAGATTTGTGAATTAAGACAGTTTGGATAGCCTAACAACCTAACAACCTTTGCAGGATATAGCAGAGTAAATTTACAGCATAGCTACTACTTTCACAGGTGAGTTTCCTCATTTTATGGTGGCGAATAGCATGCACACAGACCAAGCACCCTGTAAGCTCACATATTAATGTATAATTTTTAATGCAGTGTTCTTATAAAAAATAGTATATTTACCTACTTAGAGGGAAAGTCAGGTTGTCAGTCACAATGCTGATACCTATTACTTGGGAAAAAAAAAAAAGAGAAAGAAAAACTCTACACTTTGGAAGTTCAGGGGAAATAATTCTTGGGTTTGCTTTTTTAGCCCTTTGTCAGTGTTGTTCACCATTTTCCCCTAAATCTTTCTTTGAATTGATTTTGCAAACCAAACTACCCATCTGCTGCTCTTATTTTGAGGAAGAGAAAATACCACCTCACCCATCTCCATTTCCCAAAGTGCTTTGTACAGCCAGTAGTATCTGCCAAAACAACATTGCAAATGACATGTCCCAGAGATGGGCTGTTTGAGGGGAGGAATCACCATTGTGGAACGCTGCTCACTGAGCTGACTGAACATAAGGATTTTCTTCAGCCTGGACACCTTATTAGAGGCAGAAGAACCCAGGATCTTCACCAGGCAAACCACAGCAACTTTCAGCATTTCACAACTGAGATATAAAAGCATAAGAATGGCCACAAAATGAGAGACCATCGGTTCACATAACGCAATATCCTGGCCTTCTCACGGATTTCAAGTACTTCATGTTATGACTTCAATTACAGATTAAAAATAAGGCCGAAAATCCATTTTCTTTCACAGACAGGACCTCTTTCTATGTCTTTATCTGACCCTGCTACGAAGGCTTCATTTGGCTGGAATATCTCTTTGAAATAAGAACATTTGGTTTGTTTATGTGTTCCCTTGGTGCTACCCCCGGGACTCGCTGTCGCTTTGCTCTGGGCAGTAACCACAAAGTGCAGGACTTGTTGAAAGTGTTGTACACACTCTTGTTCTAGAAACTGATGATCTACTCATATTTCACATGTTCCCATTATACTGTAGGCTTTATCTTACGACTTCCAAGCAGATAAGAGATCTTAATGTTGTCTTTTCAAATCAGACTGAGCATAAGTCAAGTTAACCAGTAAGGGACATAATTTCTAAAGAATAATACATCTTCAACTTTTTGGGTCATCCATCAGCAGGTTACAGTGTGATCAAAGCAAGCCAAGAAAAGAGCCTGAGGTTTCATAAAGAGGCTTTTGATAGGTGAGCCTGTGCTGCAGAGCTAAGAGGAGATAATTATTCCTGAAGATCTGCCAGGTCTGAGAGAGTGATTTAATGTAGAAACAACATGCATTATTTTCTCCCCATGCATCCAAACAGCAGAGAAGCCCATACAGCCTACAATAAGGGAAGTACAATCTTGGACACAGCAGGGATAGCATGTGGATTTTATAAGACTAACAGGGACAATCAGGCTTTTTCAGATAACTCTATCCAGCAGCAAAACACTACATGAAGTCATGAAACAGGAGGGAAAAAAGGGAATAGGAAACAGAGTCGGGAGATTGAAACCTATACCCAGCTTGGCAGAAGACTTATTCTCTGGCCCTGGTCAAATTGCTTCATATTTCTACAGTTAATTTCCTTTTACCTCTTTCTGGTTTTGACCTGTCCCGTTGAAGAGTAAGAGCTGGTGGAGGGAACAATTAATGTTTAATATATTTGTAGAGTAATTTACATGCTGTCATCCTTTGATCAGGCATGTAACAACAGTAATAATAGAAGGCCCAGTTTTATTCTGTGATGGATCTTCTCTGAAAAGTACTTTCTTTTCACACTCATTCCTATGACTGTCTCTGTAATAGTGTTGTACATGGACGTAAGCCTTAAAGGAATCTTTGTTTATTTCAACCAAACCTTCATTCTAAGGGTAGTGCCAGAAGCTGAGATTGAAGCCCAGCACCACTGTTATTCCTAAGCTTACCCGTTCTTCATAGATGGTTTGAAACAAAATTATATATTTATATTCCTGTATTAATTCAAAGGCTGACGTATCAAAATATTTAAATTTCTTTTTTAAATAGATTTAATAATAAAAACTGGTCTAAAAATAACATCTCCTTTGAGATTTGTATTAAGCCATTTTTATCTGTAAAATGTTCTGCTTCTTGCATTGCTAAAATGATGGGAAAATGAAATAATAATAAAAAAGCTCCAAGAAATTGCCAAGGTTTTAATTACAAGATTATAGGGCTGGAATTCTTCACTTTATTTTCTGCTAGATTTAGCAAGTAAGTGGCTATTTATGCTTCGTTTCCCAAGCTCTGCTACGTAACATACAGAAAACACACTGTTCCGTGGTTTCTTTTTCTTTCTGAGTTTACACCATTAGTCAGGAATGTATGGAAACCAAGAGAAGAAAAGGAAGAAAAAGAGAAGAAAGGAAGTATGAAAATGTAGAACTCTGGATGCAAATCCTAACATTAAAGAATAGCAAGATTTAAAAATCTAGGCTTTTATTAGGAAGTACCGAAATGAATATTGTCTCCAAGACAATGATTTGAGTCTCTTGTTTGCGCTAAACAGTATACATAGCTCGTACAGTGTTTGGATGTATAGTTTTAGCTTCAGGCAACTAGTCACAAGTCAATTACTCTCTGCACCTGTTTAAGAGTACACATGACCTACACAGAAGTGCCCATAGGCTTCTCCAGGCTGTAGTGCTGGTATCATCATCATTCAAACGCACAGGATTAGATCTTTTCAAGAACATCTGGTGTGCCACTGAAAGTTTTGAGGAAAAAATTTTCCATTAAACAACTAATTTCATTGTTACTCAAACTGCTCAACCGTAAGAAATTAGTTCCCAGGTATTCTCCACTGATCACTGCACAGCACCTAAATGTGATGACTCAACCTCAGCAAGATTAAGTCTACAGGAATACTTTTACACTGGTTTGAATTCTGTGCAGCTGGTTGCAGGGAGCAGGGAATTGATTTGGGATTAAATTCACTTGCAAGATTTGGGTTCAAATTTACCGGTAGCAGAAACACAGTCTGTGTAAAATTCAACAATTCCTAAGCAGCACTTTGACCAGATCTCAAAATCTTTTTGGGCCTAAAGAAACAGAAGACAAGATTGAAAGAAGGCAAATAGTGTTGCATTTACAACCAGTTCAAAAAAGAAAGACAAATGGTTAATACAGACTGCCCAGCTGAATTTACAGTGATAGAAATTATCTGCAGGAGGAGATAGAGATTTTACAGTAAAACATCTGAGCCAAACCATGCCTTTGAGTTCAGCTGTGTAAAAGACTCACTATTCTGTAATTCTAAAAATGTAGAGTTGGAGCTTGGTTTTCTCCCTTCATCCCATATGAACTCAGATAATAAAAAAGATCTGAACAGGCTTAGTAGAGAGCTGTCTAATGTCGTTAAGGCAAAAGAAAATGCTGTTTTGGCTTTATTTTCAAAGCAGCTTGGCTATGTGTACTCATATTTCAAAACTGTTGGCAAACACCATCCTTGTAATTCCAAGGTATCTGACTTATGGCTGTGTAGATTTTCCTGGAAGTCATGGAAGACCACCATCAATTCAGAAATGTCTAGGGAAGCCCACGTGTTCTGCAAACAGTTGGTGGAAGAGTGGCCATATTCAAGGAATCTACACTTGGTTACTCAAGCGTTTTAACAAGAAACAGATTCTCCAAATAGAAATAACCAGCTATTGAGTAAGAAGGAAGATTGCAAAAGGGCCCCATGCTGAACCCTCCCCTGGATACCAGATCAGTGCCTGTAACTGACTGTAAAGAGAAACTGCTTCATCACTAAGTGATATTAGGCTGTACCATGACCTCAGATAATTTTCTTTAATAGCTATGTCTGCTGAATGCTTCATAATATTCTAGGTACAAGTCGGGGGAAAACCTAATGCAGAAACAGATATGGAAAACAGCTCTGTTGGTACATTCTGTTAGCTCTGAAGCTGTGGAATGTTTCAGCGTTGTATCAAAAGTCTTTATCCATCCTTAGGTTAGGATGAGGCAAGCTTATTTCCTTATTACTGAAATTCAAGGAGTTAAAAAAATATTGAATAACGAAGTATATGTTTTCAATTATCCTCCTTCTTGAAAAGGAAGTTGGTCAGATGACCTTCTGAGGTGAAATAAAAGGAAAGAACATTTTGAATATACAGCTCTTCCTGTAAATACATTGTGGGAAATAAAACTTTTTCCATACAGAAGTTGCTTACAAAGTAAAGTCTTGTTTATAGATTGCAAAATATTCATGCAAACATAATAATCTCAGAGTTACCTTTTCAAACTTTTGATCCATTTACAACATGGGAAAAAAGGCATGTGAAAGGTTTTGATTAGTCCTAGAATCTTCTTAACTCTTGGAGCACAGCAAAACTTTAGCCCTGGTTTTTTTTTTGGTTTTTGGTTGCTTGGGGTTTTTTTTCGTCTTTTTTTTTTTTTTTAATTATTATTTATTGTGTATTCACACTGCTTTAAACCCCAGAACTAGCATATTTCTATTATTTCTTCGTAAGACACAGTCCAATACGTATTTCTAACCATGATTCTATTATTATGCATGCATTACACATTAACACTTCCATGATTCTAATTCAGTACTCTGAGCATGACACAAATCCTTTGAAGACAGTGCAAAAAAAGTCTGCTTATTTCAGTGGGCTTTGGAACAGTATTCCTTAAAGAAATTAAAGCTTACACACCACTCTGCATTAGACCTGCTCTTTTTCTGCATCTTCTCAAATGCAACAATTGAGCAGGAAAAATCCTATAAATCATGTAATTGAGAAACCAATGCACATAAAAAGATTTATGGCAAAACCAATTTTTTTGGTAATATCCTGAGCCAATGCCCACAACGGACGGGATTCAGAGCTCCCTAGGTGATCATTACGATTCAAGAAAGGTTTGGGAAAGATTACTCTACTAGGGACAGTAAACAAATATTGAGTGGAGCCATTGAAGTGGTTTATGTTTCAACCACAATAGAAAGTCACTAAGGAGAAAGAAATTGCTTCCTAAACTCGTGACCAGAATTCAGAATTACAGACACTTTCAATTCAATACCACCCGTATATGTCTGGAGACAATCCACTGACTTCAAGAGAGTTATGCAAAACGACAAAGGCTTCTTGAAGGACTATTTGAAGCAGTAAGTGCTATTTAACTGTTCAAGTTGTGGACCATTTTTTATTTCAGAGGAATCACTATGTACTCACCCCAGTAAATCTAACTCTTCAATTGAAGCTACACGCTTTTTTGACGACCGATTTTCACATTATTACTATGGGTGAGCCTTTCTTTAGTCCATAATCAAGGATTATTCTTTTGTCTCAAACCCTAGTGTTTGATTTCACTACTAATTGACAAGTATATGACAAAAAACCCGCAGGTTTCTCTATGCCTGTTTTGTTACGGATGTGCATGGTCAGTGGATTACAAGTTAATAAAACAGATTTTCTACTGAGTCCTTATGTATTGGTAAAATTCTGCTGGAATTTTGTCCGTACAGCAGAAAAAATGCTGCTGATGACATTTAGGCTGCTGATTTTCACTGAACTTGCAAAAATGTGTAGGAACTAAGTATTTTGGGAACTCAGCTCCTCTGCTATGCTGGGGAGACATTGGCTAAAACGGTTCAAAAATTATTAGGTGACATGCAGAGTAATACCCAAGACTTGCTTTCGTAAGAAGCCAGGCTGAAAACAAATGTAATCTTTGTTATTGACATGAATTGGTGTCTTTCTCTGTGGTTACAAAAAAGGGAAAGGACCCAGTGAGGCGGCTGTATCTATCACTTGGTAAAGTGAAAAGAAGAAAACTGCACAATTCATATAATTCCTGTACCACAGTAGTCTCCCAGTGACCATTCATTCTGCGGATTGGAAAGCCCCCATATATCTTAATATCCTAAAAGCAGGAACCTGTGAAGGAACTCTGTGCCTTCCTGTAGTTCTGGGTGATATTGACACGGTTTACTGCTCGTTGTCGGCATACTGAAGCCTGACCCACTTGGTGGCACTGTCCTTTGCACTACTGTCACTGAAATGCTGGGAAATTTCTCAAAGTCTGACAAAAACTGAAGCACCCTGTGTCCTGGGGGACCAGCATTAGCAGACTAGCAGTGATGTGAAGCACTTGCTGGAAACTGGTGAGTTGAGCCGGTGCTCTGGACAATGTTCCCTGCTTCCAGTAGATTCTCTTAATTCATCAAAAAGAAAATTAAAGGCCAAAAGGTGCCTTCAATATCGTTTTAGCTGGCCTGTAGTGAATGTTGCACAACCTCATCTTCAGAGTGACAAGGCTGATAACAGTGGCACCGTGTCCCTGCGTGCCTAGGACATGGCACTGCAGGCTATGAAGTCAACAGGAGCTGAGCCCAAACAGGCAAAATTATTTCATTCATTGTACTTGTGACAGGAAGACAAATCTCAGCCCTTCCCAACCCATTTGAAACAGTAGACATCCTTCAAAGGATACTCCTTCAGATGGCAAGAACAACACTGCTTGGATTTCACAGGTTACAGACCAGGAGTTACTCTGCTCCGAAGTGATAGAGGAATTCAAAATAACAAAGCCGTGGGTGGGCTGGCATTTTGTCTAAATAATGCACGCAAAATAACCTAATGAGAAAGTCAAAGCAACCAAAAATTACACATGCCACTTCAGACTCTTCTACTGCTGTAGGAAGAAAATAATTTTTCCTTGATTCCAGCCACTCTGGGAACAGTGTCAGTTTTCTCTGTCATAACCCTCTGTGTCTCTGGAAGTATCCCTTACTCGCTGCATTCTCTGTACCTTCTTGGTTTAGCTGCTCTCTGTGTGTGGCACCAAATGGCTCATGCAATCGTAAAAGCACAGTGGCAACTTCTCTTTGCCATTTCTGTTGTCCATGACTGAAACTTCTCCGGCTAATAACAGTCTGGTAGGAATTGAGGAAACCACTGTTTTCTATAGAAGAAGAAAGATAAAAGAAAACCCTACAGCCAGGATTAAAAAAAACCCAAACTTTCAACTTCTACCATGATGATGACATATATTGCCAGCACGCTTCATTGGAAATCCTAATATTCTATCAGTGAGAGATCAGATGCAACAACAGAGCCCATTATGCAGCTGTATCCTATGTATAAATAAATAATAAAAGAAATACAGTACAGATGCAGATCTAGACTAAGTTTTTCCCAAAGTCTGAGATCAGTCAGAACTAGCTCAGGCATTGCCCATGTCAGTCACAAAGCTCAGATTCAGAACTTCCAGTTCTAATCTGTTGAGACTCCAGATTTCCTCTTATCACCTTTGTTGAAGAGTATTTTGCTGCTCTGTTTTCCCTCTTGTGCTTTCTTTTTTTTTTTTATGGTCTTTATGAAATGAGTCCTGCTCATAGGAAAAGTGTGACTGGTTTTGTTTATCCTACTTATATATTGAGAACAACTTGCTGGCTGTCATTTTATTATTAAATTTGAAAACAAAGCAAACACCAGACCACTACAAGACTGGATTAAATGAAAATGAGCCCATTTCTGCCTTACACGTTAAAGTAAAACTTAGTATGACTGATGGTAGGTAAAGCTTATATCATCAAATACCAAAACTATTAAATGGCTAATCCTTGCTGTCAACAAGATCTGCTTTCAAAGTTAAGTCTACCTTGTCTACCTTCCAAGAATTGCTAGAAAATTTATGATACAACAATGAACTCTTAATTGCTTCCTCTTTATGTTGACCTGTTTTCCTGGAAATGCAATTAATTCTCTATGCTGAGCCTTTAAGAATGAAATAAATCGTAGCCCTTGCTCACTTTGGCAATGCAATCACTTTTAATCAGTGCATAATTAGGATTTAAACAGTATCAACCTGTTCTTGTTGCAAGAAGGTAACTGCGCTTAAACTTCAATTACTCCTAAATTTAAAAATCAATTGCAAATAAAATGTCCTGCTGCTGATGCTAAAGAGATTAGAAAGACCAAAATTCATTCACGCAAGAAGCTAGTCATGTCAACACAATTGCAACAAGCAACTGCCGTAATGTCAGTAATTCTGCTGTAATGCAATATTAAGGCCTTTATCTAATCAAAGGCTGTGGGCTAAGGCTGTCAAACACCACAAGACACCTCAGAAGGCAGATCGTTATTGTTTTCTATATGGCCTTATCCTGCGCAGGATAAATGAGCTATTTTTCTTTACGAAATGATTTTTAGTGTGAATGCTTGAAAATCCACTTCCCCCCCTCACAATCTATCTACAGTAAGATGACAGAAAAGTTGAAAAATAACTATCATTCGTGATGACTCTAAGGTTTGCAATAACAAGCTCTTTTTGTACGTATTTATCACAATATGGGCCTCCAGCGTGCTAAGCACTGCACAAACACAGAGTGAGGTGGTGGTCTCGCAAGGAGGCGTAACAGACAGCTGTGAGGACCTATGGGGAAAGCTGGGATCGGACTCAGATTTCTGGGCCTCAGTGGTATGTGCTCACCCCTTAGAAGTGTCCAGGGAGAAGGGCTCACAGCTGCACAGGATATGGTTGAAAAAGTAAAGCTATCAGTAGGCAGTGGAGAGAAGTATGGTCCTCTTGGAATCTTCTCTGAAATATGCGGCAATGGATCTGGACTGAAAACCTGTACTGCTGTCTGCAAGGAGGGAAGGACCACAAGGTCTTCCTGCCTTGGGCGCCATAATACCTAAGGAAAATTAAAAAGTTTATTCATATCCTTGGGTGGAAACTGCCAGAAAAAAAAGAAAATTTCATCATGACCACTTGGAGACTGTCAGTTTTTAAAGAACTCTTCCAAACCATCTATCTGGGGATGTTATATTCATGTCATTATGATAGGAAACAGTAGTGAATTAATGGCAGCAAAACTGAAGTGTGCTGAAAGGAGTGTCCAGACTCTAAATGTGAGAGTAGATACCATTCTGCAGGCCTGGCTGTCGTGTCCCTGCCTGCTAAACTACATTAATACCTTTACAATCTGGTTGCTATCAAAACTCTTTCACGGGCACCCCCTTGCCGTGGGGAAAGAGCTTGCGTGCCCTTGTGAAGGTGAGAGCTATGCCTCTGGTAGGGTCTCCCAAGCCTGACAGGTCTCAACTGAAGGGTCAGACAAAGTGTGTCCACGGGCAGGATGGGCTCACTAGCCTTTGGGCAACCATCCTAGGAGAAGGACAACTCTAGCTCCAAACCCGGGCAGATGGAGCTCGTTTAGCCCTGTAAGGCCATCCATCTAAGAGAAGGATACTCTAACCAAACCTACGACCTGAGGACTTCGCTGTCACCGTCCAAGCTCGCTAGGCCCTGGCAGATGAACCTCAGGTGTAAAGGGTGGGGCCAGTCTCGCGCACGCTGCGCCTCACCTAAAAAATCCACCGTGCAGGCTTGAAGGGTGTACTCATGTTTAAAGCCCTTCCCAAATCTTCGTCCGCGAAGCCAAGCCATGGCTATCAAAATGATTGTGGGGAAAAAACCAAAAACATTGAGATACCTGGCAAGAAAGTGCTCAGGTCTGCTATTCTGCTCATTTTTTCATGTTTAGTATTCTGAAAATTAGGCAATGATAGCATATACCATGATAAAAAGCATGGCAAACCCCACATGGAGATCACCTGCTTTCTCCACTTTTTAGGGAGGAGGATAAAACTTGTTTTCCATCTGAGGCACACCTTTGGCCTTTCTTCTTCTCAGAAACCTCATTTTCTTCAGATGCTGAAGGAACAGGCACATGGCAGCTGCATCAATACAATTCAATAAAGCAAACGTAGTGGATGCCTCTGGTGACACAAGAAGAAATTTATTGGGTACATCCTAGGGCATCCCAGTGCTCCAATGTTCCCAAAGGAAAGGCAGGACCTCTCTTCACCTGCACTTTTCCTGCTTCTTTCCTTTTATTCATTGATCAGTATACCAACTGATGTCTCTTCAATTTCCCCCTTCTTTTTTGAAATGGATCACCATGACACTCTGCCAGAGCTAATAAAGATTGTGGCTGAAGGAAGCAAGCTGCTGGGGGAAATCCTCAGAATACCTCTAATGGTCCCAGGTAGAGGGGGGAATAATCTCATTGTTAGGAGATATTTTAAATCTTGGGCATGTATGCAGACAGAGGCACTGCTTTGTATACCTTCTGAGTCCTCCATCCTTTCTTGGTTCTCTTGCAGGCGGGACTTCATTGGTAGCTGCTGGGGCTGAATCCTAGAATAGGCGGCACAAAATGCATCTGCGAGCAGAGGAAAATTCTCATCCCCTTCTTCATCTCTGCACATTCACAGCATAACCCAGGCTCTCTCTGACATACACCCTGGTGTCTGCAGTCAATTTTTATTCATCCTTCACTGAGGCACATCTCCCACTGAGGTACCATTACCTCTGCACTCAATTCTCTCACTCAACATCCTAAAACAAAGCACAACATGACGTTCTACATTGTGTGAAAGTGAAATAAAAATGTTGTTTTCTTTGCTCCTGTGTGATGTAAATGCAAAAATCCTTATTCCTCCCTTGGTCATTCTAACCTGGTCAAATGCCACTCAGTACCTCATCATCTCAGATGATGTGCTAGAAGCCCATGTGGGGCAAATAACTGCATAGAGAAGAAGTGATAAACGGCCTCAAAATAATTAAGGCCAGGATTTCCATTTTTCATCCCCCAACCTTTGTGCAATTAGAAACCAGGCAGTTAAGTGCACATCTACAGAGCACAGCCTCTGGTCTCTGTAAAGATGTGTTAATTGGTCCTGCAGAAGACAATAATATTGGTATGTGTGCAGGGGCCCATTGTACCAAAGCTAAGGGGTTGCAGAATGTGGTCACTGACACAGCAAGAACAGAATGCACCTGTGTCCACCATAGGGTGAGTGGAAGTGAGCGTGGAAAGAACCAGACAAACAACATCTTGAAGCTGGATTACAAGAAACCAACCTGGTTCAAAGCGTGTTGCTACTGAGTCATAAGATAGGGTACAAGAAGAAAAAGATAATGTCTTGTATTAGCTGAGATGAAGCTGCAGGTAGGGGAGGAGTGATAGAGTTATTTGATCACCCACCAGGCTTGTAACGGCAGAGCATAATCATTTTTAGATTACAGACCTGATCAGTTACCACACAGCTTGCCCTGCCTGGGAGCAATGCCAGAATGGATGTTGTTTTCATGAGGATTCCCATATTCAGGCATACTCCTTCCTCTCTGCAGTCATTACTCCTTTTGATGTATTTTTCTGGCAAATACGATTAAATGACTTTTTGTACTTGCTATGCAATGTGACATGCACACTCATTAAGAATAAGAATAACATAATCACTGAACATGCTATCTAATCAGATAGATCCTAGCTCTTATTGCTAACGTTCTTCTGCAGATCTGAAAATCCTTTGTGATTTTACATTATTCAGCATGATGGCCTTTGATTAAGTTCAAACTTAGTCCTGCTGACCAGGGGACAATGGTACTGTTAGGAAACAGGAAACGCTTTCTCCCAGAATCTCTGAAATCAATGCTGTTACGATAGCTATTGTGGCATCTCATGCTGCCACCAGCCTCTCTAGTGTCTGAGTGCTTTCCCTGTGAAACCAATACCCAGCTATAGCGACAAGAATGGAATGGAATGGAATGGAATGGAATGGCATGGAATGGCATGGAATGGAATGGAATGGAATGGAATGGAATGGAATAGAATAGAATAGAATAGAATAGAATAGAATAGAATAGAATAGAATAGAATAGAATAGAATAGAATAGAATAGAATAGAATAGAATAGAATAGAATAGAATAGAATAGAATAGAAAGAATAGATTTTCAGTTGGAGGGGACCCATAGTGATCATCTAGTCCAACTGCAAATAAAACTAAGAACGGCAACATCTGAGTACTTTTATCAGAGACAATAAGTATGGAAAATTCTGATTTTATGTTTTTTCTGCACTTCCTCAAACTGGGATCAGAATGTGGTTTCTTAAAATATTGGCAATGTTCAGAGTGTTCTGCTGTGACCCAGTTTTTTTGGCAGATGTGAAGAACCATTAGAGAGTTCTTAATAATGCATTTGTAGAAAGCATGCAGCTTTGCTTTTTTCAGAATAAAATCTTCTAAACAATCCTAGATTAGCTGAAGTACCAAAAATCACAAGTCATAAACACAACATTTTAACCCTGATTTTATGTGACAGTAAGAAAATGGTTTTGCTACAAGAATATAGGCCTTTTTTTTTTTTTTGCTTGTAGTATTTTGAGCTTGACCAAATGAAGCTGAGTTCTGACCAACAACGGTCAAAGGTTTTACCAAAGTTCAAGCACTATTCAAAAGCTATATATAGGTAAATATTTTCCAACTATTTTATTTAATATAAAATAATTTTTCAACCACCTCTTCCTGTAATGGCTTCTGCTAACTGGGACCAAAGAAATTTCAATACAAAGGCAACAGGCATCCACTGAGAAAGGAGAACTGCTGCCTCACTCTCTTCCCTCAACCAAAACTTGCTGTTATCTTAACTTCAATCTTCTTACGTAAACATTATATTTGATATGACATATTCTTCTCAAAATGATCATCCGTGGCACTGCTTATCTCTTGGATACCACTGCTGCTGCACATTTAGGAGTCAGTAAAACGCCTTGAGGGTGTACTGTATTTGAGTATTCTGAGCGAATTTTGCTCACAAGGGAAGGTGGGAATAGAAGTGGTGTGATGTAATTTCCATTGAAGCCATTAGATAAACTTTAATTTGCTTCACCAGGCATTGGCTAAGTTTTTGCACAATTTGCCTTTTTTCTTCCTGTGGCTCTGACACTCACAATCTAAGCCCATCACACTGAGAATGAGATGATTATTTATTTCACAATGATATTTCTTGATAGTTCAGCTGCTCTTACTGGCTCTCATGTTCAGAACAGTTTGAATTTCCTGGTACCTCCAGAAAAGTTATATTTCTCCTCTCAGTTTCTCAGGGTAGCTCTGGCTGTTTTCTCATTAGGCTCACAGCAAGAACTAAACAAAGCAGGTGACTGACACTGAGATTTCAATTCTGATGGGATCTCTGCTACACAGTGAGCTATAGCTGTAACATCAAGTATGTGCATTTAGGTGAGAAATAAAGATATAAAATAAGTTAAGTATCAAAACTCAACTGACTTAATTAGGGAAAGGCATGATTCAGTTATGGTCCTATATCAAGTTCTAGTGAATTCCTCTTTTGTTCATAACATTCTTTAACAGGTTTGACTCATATTGTCCTCTGATGTTATATCCCCTGTCCTTTTCCCAGCATACCATCATACTGTGTAATAGCAAGAGCCTACCTACTCAAAAAATAAACTTTTGCTGTTATCTTCAGCAAAGGTAGATTGGTAAGTGGAATTGAACGCATGTCGTGGTTATGAGAGGTAAGAAGCTTCCTCACCACTACATTTTTTTATGAGATTTGTAGCTGCTTTGTTTTGTGCACTGTGGAGACCTGCTTGTTTCACTCATGTTGCAAACATAGGCTAAGTTTAAATAGGTTATTTCACAAAAGTTGTAACTAAATTGCAATGGTTGGCAGTGGTTTTGGTGGCCATTCTAGTACTGATGCTACTTTGAGTGAATTATAAGGAAGTAAAGAGCCTCAGGTAATGGTGTGAACAAATGGTGAGAACTTGGACCCTTGATAACATTCACAAGATCTGAGACCTTTGTTTTAGTCTACAGGGAGAGCTATGACATTGCAGATTATAATTCCGTGCCACTAAAAAAAAACAAAATCAAAAATACCTTCTTAGGTGTATTAAGGATAAATGTTTTCTAATATACCAAGAGAGCCTCAATTGAATATATCTAATATGAACAATAAAAAGATGGGAATGCCTACAAGAACATCCCATCAAAGTTTGGTAAGGTAACTATCCTTAAATACTGAAAGACTTCTCACATCTTTGAAAATTAATGCAACTAATTGTCATTTGGCTATCTGAATCTGAGCTGTCTTAGCATATACAACTTGAGGTACTTTCTTTTCCACATTATTTATATGTGTATGCATGTTTAAATGTCTTCTTTTTTCATCTTAGTTCAAAATATAACACTTGTGGTGACTTAAATATTTATGACCTTGATACATATTCATTTTATACTCTGTTCAGGCTCATTATTCATGAATATAGTTCATTTCTTCATTATGAGTTCTTCTGGTCTTTGGAGATGTTTAATGATTTGCATGAGTTACACAGTTTTGTTTTTCTCCACATCTGAAAACAAGGAGTTCCTCATTCTGCTCTAATTTCATGTTTCAATCCTGCCACTTCTACACCCAAATCCATTGGATTGAGGTGGAATATTGGGAGGCAGAAAAATCTGATTCTTTCTTTTTTTTAAATTATTTTTATGTCAGTGAAATTTCCTTGTCTTGAAACAAGCTGCTCCTTCTTTACCCTCGTTTAAGTGAGACTAGAATCATGCCTGAGGGCCAATTCTGAATTTGTCACAAGACCTTTCTGTTAAATGGACCTGAACATCAATGGCATATGTTCCGCATCACAGAATACTCAGCCATCTAAACTCATCCACCTAAAGAGCATTTCCTCACTAGCTTTTCCTAGTTTTCTTCAACACCATGTATACTAGATTTCATAGGTATAACGTATAGAAGAAATTATTCTGAGCATCAAGTTTGAACTATAACATTATGTCGCGGTTTAAACCCACTGACAAGCAAGCACTGCGCAGCCATTCTATCACTGCAAAAGGAGAGAATACAGCAGAGGGCTTAAAGGTCGGGACAAAACACAGGGAAGGGCTCACTTACCAGCCAAGGTCACGGGAGAAAGACTCAACTTGGGGAAACAAAATCAATTTAACTCAAACAACAAAACCACTACGAAATCACCAATCCAATCAGAGTAGGACAGTGAGAGAAATAATAGGTTCTTAAATACATCTTCCCCACCCCTCCCTTCTTCCTGGGCCCGACTTTGCTGCTTCCTCCCCTCCACGCAGCGCAGGGAGAGGGGGTCAGAGGACAAGTGTTGTGGTCAGTCCCAGTTCGCTCCATGCTGCCACTTGCTCTTTTTCAAGGGGAACACTCCTCACAGTTCTCCCCTGTGTCAACGTGGTGTCCCTCCCACAGGAGCCGGTGCCCCATGAGCTCCTCCAGACAGCATGAGGGTCTCTCACAGGCAGCGGTTCTCCCAGCGACGAACCACCCCTGCAGAGATCTCCCTCAGAGTCACGACCTCTTTCAGGATCACCTGCCTGCTCCAGCGTGGACTTCTCCGGAGGTCTCTGCTCCAGCATGTGCTTCTCCACAGGCTGCAAACAGACATTTTCTTCATCAGTGATCTGTGAGAACTGCAAGGACTCAGACTGCCATCTCACTATGGGCTGAAGGGAAATGACCACTCCAGCATGTCTCCCTGACCTCTTCCTCACTGATCTGGGTGACAGCATGGTTGTCTTTTGCATAGCTGTCTCTTCCTCTGTCCTACTCCCCTCCAAAACAAAAGAGCACTCCCGTAATAAAGGCCCTTGCCAAAACAGTTTCTCCTCTTATGAATAAGCATATAAATATGTTTATTTGCAGAGGTACTGATTGGCTCAACCTTGGCCCGAGGTGGAGCCGGGGTAGCTTTTCACGAAGCTTCTTACAGGGGCCACACCAGTAGCCCCATTCCCTACAATTGAAATCATGCCAAATACAAGCCAGCAGCTCTATCTGCCACTACCAAAACCATGTTAAACAATAGCTCAACACACATTATTCTCACATTTGCAGAGAAATCTATAATTCAGTGTTCAAAACAGAAATCCTAGCTCCTACCCCCAAGATTCCCATATTTGTGGGTTGCTTATTCAAGCTGGATTTTAAGACCAATTCTGGACTCATCACCTTGTGGTTTTGCTTATATTTGAATTGACAACAAATAGTTATTCTGAAACGAAGTTCACAATTTAAAAACATTTGTAAACTAAGTCCTGACTTTTCCCTTCCTCAGAGAAGGCTGAGTGGACTTGATACGCTACAAAAGCTCTGTACTTACTGTTCCTTCTATTATTTTCTCTCTCTTCAAAGAATCACCTGAATTCAGAACTTAATGGAGAAAAAGTCTCAGACTAGAACATCATGTAAACCTCCACTGAGACACTGATGAACGCTGTGATTAAGGATGTCCATGCCCAACGCACTGAGCACTAGTAAATAGGCAATTAAGGTTCCCAGTGAAGGCCTGCAAACAATATAATACAACTATACCTCTTATTACATTGATCAAATGCAATCAGGCTGCTACAGTTACAGGAGAAAGAAAAAAATCTATCCAGTTTGTGAAATAAGGTCTTTGCATGGCATAATAGACATGAATTACACAGCATTCATTAAATTAGTCACTTCTAATTAAGCTGACATACAAGGAGTGGTTTTTATGTTCAGCTGTTTTCTAGGCTAGAAAATACACTAAGCAAACTGAAGCAACTAGTTCCTTAAAGAGCACAAACTGATACAGCCTAACTAAAATTCAATGGGTCTTTGGCAACTTACTGCAGAGGAGACACTAGCCATTCAAACACAGATTTCTTTGTTTGCAGTCTCCTGCACAAAGTGAAACATGAACATCCCAACTGGGAGAGCAGGTAACAGCGGAAAGGTCAGCAAATTTGCTGTATGGACAAAAATGTAACATCAGCCACCAGATCTGTAATATTATTTGGATCTTCTGTCCCATCAGTTTAAACTCTGGATATTCTTGTTTATATTTGCACAAGTCCCTAAAATGATCATCAAAAAGTCTTTGTTCAACTATACGGTAAATGCAGAGTGGAATCTATTACCAGATGGGAAGTCTGGTGAAATGGTGAGCCTTTCCACAGGTGAAGCCACATGTACCTTCTGCACATGCATCATTACCGACAGCTTAGCATATCCCCTTCCTGAATTGATAGACCTTCAAGAAACTTGCAGTCTCTCTGCCTTGCTTCATGTTTTAACAGTGCTTGTCAAACACATAAGCAAAACATACTGATTTATACTACATGTAACGGCAATCAATTTTCATCTGTATCTTATTTTTCTCTTATTAGTGAACCTGAGAAGTATCTTCACCCCTCCCCCCCGCCCCGAAATAATATACAAGAAATCTTATTATCCCAGTTGTTCATCCATCTACACATCCTGCTAGTGATAAAAGCTTCAACTGTCAGGGAATGACAGTCTGAACCTCTTCTACTAATGCACTGAATCTCACATTTTAAATAATGATTTTTCACCTTGGAAATCCTCAAGAAAGGAATTGCTGTAGTCGTCGATTTCATTCAGCTGAGGATGATAAGAGACAGTGTCTATTTCCACATAAACTGAGAAAAATGACTCATTAGTTTTGATGATGTAGCAAAGAAGTAATGACCCTGTGGGATCTTATTACATGGCTGAAATGTGAATTACCTTTGGCATAACCGTATCGAGCGAATTACTCTAACGATCTGTTTCCTAACTGTTATGGGTGATCTCATAACAATGCTCTTATAATCTGGGAGTATGCATGAGAACATAAATTCATTTTGCTTTTCAAAATCCAAATGTCATTCTCAAAGCAAACCACTGAGACACTTTGTCATATACATTGGTGAGGGAAGCAGTCATTGCTCTAGGCAACGATGACACCTTCTATGACAGTGATAAAACTGGTCCAAAGCAAAGGTATTAATATCACTATATAGATGCCAAGTTGAAGGTGGCCCTCATGTGAAAGAGCTGGAGGAGCTACTGGCTTCCTCTGACTGGTCACGCCTATTCACAGGACAAGCAGAGAACTGCAAAGCCACTCTACCTGGAAACTTGTCGCAATCACGAAAAGAAAATGAGCTAGAAGTTAAAAGGTGGAAAGTTTTCACTTTTACAAGAAAACCTGGATTTTTCTGCAGAACGATCCTCAGGACCTTCTGTAAATCACATCTTCTGAGAGATTTGAAATTGTGGACGCTCAAATTTATGGGTTGGAAGATTAAGGTCCAAACCTATTCTCGTTGGCCGATGGATAAATATTTACCAGAATTCAAAATAATGCTGTCTAGGATTTCTCATTCAGCAAAGATCAGAGCAGGGTGTAACACAGAATTAACTTCTCGTTGCTCTGCTATGGGGCAAATAAGTATCCATGTTGTATTTAAAGCTGTGTGTAACGAGGCTGACTTGTGTTCCTGCACAGTGCTAACACTCCTTGGAGGCTGGTCCTGTGCTTCATTCTGTTCCATGTCCCAAAGTCTCAATGTTACCTGTTAAATCTGTGTATCACTAATTAAGAGTGTGATCAAAGTAATAAACAGCAGTTCTGCCACGTGCTGTCATTATTTCAAGTTAAGACTGGGGTGAATATGCAAATTTAACATGGAGATTTTAATTCTGCAGCAGCAGGATTAGAGAGTTTGCTTTAACCTGGTCACCACTGACATTGAAAGTGATGGAAAGCAGAGGCTGGCTGCGCAGCAGGAGTGATCACAGAACATGTGTCCGTGGCCATGATCGCCCTTTAGCTGCAGCTCTTCTCCATTCAGGTCTGATTGCTTTAAACAGTTGTTTATTACAAAATCCTTAATGGAGATGAGGATCCTTCTGGAGGTTAATTTTCTGGCACCTGTGAAAAGACCAGTTGTTGGGTGACAGCCTGTCAGATTTTTTTTAAAGAATCTAACGCTCACAGGAGTAGCAGCAGCAGGTTTGCCAGGCAGCTAATACAACAGATGGGTTGCGAGGTACTACAGCACCTTATGCTGTCTGCCACAAAAACTCTGCAAGAGGAGATGAAATCCAAACCCAAACAACAAAAACGTGGATGAAGTAGTGCCACTATGTGTCCTTAGCTGCCCCTCTTGTGCAAGGTCCTGGAAAGGGCAAAAGAGGTGTCGTTCAGCCATGCTTCACTTGTAAAGAAATGAAGCAATTTTTACCAGCAATTCAGCAGAATTTTATCAGCCATTTTTATTCTTCTCTCATCAAGGAAAAACTGGAGCAGAGAGCAAGAAAATTACAAAGCCAGGAAGAGCCCTTGGCTAAGCTAGGTACAGAACCTCCTTCTTCTGCACCCATGGGAGTCCCTCAGCCCTCGCACTCACCATGATGATATCATTTACTAAGTATACTCTTTGTGTTGAAACTTTAACTGAATGAGAGACAGGGAGAAATGTTGCCCCCACGTGCTTGGTTTTGTATGGTGCTGAACTCTTTGCCAGGCAGTTTGGAGCACGGTTCTTGTGCCTCTGGACATCCCACCTGGGAGGAACGACACGTGCACCAGGGTGCACCTCCTGGGAGTCAAGCAGTGCTGCCGTGACTTCCAACACTTCTCCTGACAGGTTTCTTAGCTCTCCTGAGGTTACAGCAGGCAGTGACCGAGTCCAGCACCTCTGACCAGATGGTGCAGTGACTCAACCCCAAATAGCACAGCCACAGGCTGCCTAGTGCTGTTCCATGATTACATAAGAATAAAACACACTGAATGATACTTGAAGAGACTAAAAGTTCACCCCGCTGAGGATCTTGCCTGTCACAGAGGCCATGAGAAGATGCCAAAGGAAGTGTATCACCACTGGGCAAAACTACTAGTTATACTTCCTCTTCACCAAACTTTGGTACTTCTTGTTCTCAAGGTGCCCCTTGTTACAGATCTTGCTGTGAGATGTTATGTAGAGAAACCCATGGGTCAGGCAAAGAAATGCCAATCAACAGTCTAGCAGTGCAATACTGACCCATAGTATTTGATTCCAATACAGTAACCTCGTGTTTGTGCAATTCACTCATGGTACAGATGGATTTACCAAAACTGAGGCATCTCAGATCAATCCCTTGAACAGACCTGTCAGGAATTGCCCTAATAACCACAGCATGAACAGCTTCAAACACAAGAAGGTGGCAAAGCCGTCATGGCTGTGGTTGCTGAATTGCTTGCTATAGGTGCACACGTGCCCTCTGCTTTTTATGAGTGGGAAGAAGAGTTGTTAGCCAGCTAGTTGCAAAGATAGACAGTAAGAAGACTGTGAAGAAGTAATGTACATTACCTGAGCACTCCAGGTTTGAAATGCTACTATTTTTCATAGCTCTGTGCTTACCTGCTTGGGAACAATAAAACTGGTAGCAGTCATTTGAAATAGCAAGGAGCAGCTGTTTGCATTGCTGGACTGCATAAATCTCAAGCTATTTATAATAACAGCAAACTCAACATGAGCTACAGCTGATCTCTAGTGATAAAATCTGCTTTCCTTTTCGGTCAGTCTCCCTGTTTCTGGAATATTTCCAACAAGGTCTCCTTCTTGAGGAAAGCAGTGAGACACACTGCCATAAATTCACTGAAGCAGATTCTCCTAAAGACAATGAAACATCATCTGTCACCTCACACACCTCGAAGGATGGAAAAACACTCGGCAGAAACTTTTGCCTGAACTATGCGTTGGTCTTCCTTAACACGGATGCCCCACTGAGGAGGGCATCTGAATTTCTTCAGAGGAATCAGTCATCAAGACTGGTGTTTCAGAAGTCATCCACTCCAGTCTCATTAAGCTGGCTCAGACTATGAAAAGGGGACAACTAATCTTATTCTTTTCTCATCATCTACCACTAAAAAGCTGTAACACTTCAACTCCTTCCTGAAGCCTCCCACAGATTAAACTGCTGAGATAGAGACAGGTTTTTTAAGGGCAATAGAACTCTTCTGATTTTGTTTGTCCTCCACTAAATACAAGTTGTAGAATATCACCCACTCAGCCCCACATTCAGCCTAACATTGTTGGGGAAGAACCAGGACGTTTCTTTTAGAAAGTTAGCTAGACACCAGATGACTGCTGGAGAAGCAACTACCACAAAGCTACGCAAGGCTGCATTTTTCAGCGGTCAGGTTTATACAGCTATATCTGCAGATGCTGATGCTTAAACACACTACCCTGAACGCAGCCTTCCTATTTTCTCCCTAACACCTCCACTGTACCAGCATTTGAATGGGGAGGAGAGGTATTCAGAAACCTCCATGCCTTATCTGACAGCATGACCCGAAGGCAAGGGGACAGTGCATACTGCATTGGCCTAACGTTTAGGAACTTCTCAGGTTCGTTATTTCCTCAATTTCAAAGTGCAGCTGTTCTTTACATACAAATGGGCTGGATGACTGCAAGGATAATCACTGATTTCAGACAGCAACGCAAACTGTGACATTTCAACATTATCCAGGAAAGGTGCATAACACTTCTATTTGACATAGAAGTAAACATTAAAGAGAACTCACACATTGAAACCCTTCTGGGATAAAGACAGGAGGGAAAGTATTTCTATGTTTTTATATTTTGTGTGTGTAACAAATTAATTCATTACTAAGCTTCAGAGAGTGTTTGATTAAATCCCCCTCAGTGCTGCTCTGTCCATTCATTTTTTGCTGATGCCTAAGTGGACGCTGTGAAGGTGACACTGATGAGTATAACACAACATTTAGTATTGCAAATAGAAAAAATTCTGTACCTGATGTACCTTCTGCCTTTCCAAACTCTAGCTGCCACCTAGCTCAATTTAGTTCCCTTCTCTCCTTAATCCCTTTTCACTCACAGGTTTCTTCGTCATGCTTTCACTCCAATTTATGTTTTCTCTTGCTCTGAGGGTAATGCGTCCCCCTTCTAAGGAAGCCTGGTGATATAACAGAATCAGTGGAAAGTCTGATTGCCTTTGCTCATATGTAAAGTGAAGATATACATTTCCAGCATGCATTACAAGTGATAGAAAGCCATATTGACAATGAGGAACCTAAAATACTCCCCTCTTCCCAGCCGTGTGCAGGTGGCTTTTGTGGTTGCACCCACAGGATGCTGACATGGGCATGTGTCTAGGATGTGGGTTCCTATGGATCTCAGATGCTGACCTTCGACTATGTCAAGTTTCTCTGTAAAAGTTGGTGAGTGTATTGGAGCTTGATTTTGGTGGTGACCCTGACAGACGGTGAGCAAGGCAAAGAGCTGTCTCTTGCTCACCTTTGTTTAGCAAGGATGTGATTTCTAGCAATGTTCCTCTTCTGTACAGCACCTTGCAAACAGATCTCAATTGACATCCTCTATCCCTGCAATAGAGACAAAACAGGAGGAACATTAAAGAAGGAAGGAAAAAGATTAAAAAATACAGCAGTGCTCACTCAACAGATCCAGCTCATTTAGCACTGCGAGGTACAGCATGTATTTCTACTCTTTATAACAGCTTAGGTATGGTTACAGAAACATCACGTAAAAGGTCTTAAAAATGGAAATGATGAAAGTCTTTTCCATGCCCGATATCAAGCTGTAGTCAATCACTGATACTATAGTGCCTTCCTTCATTTACTCCTTTCTTTCTCTAAGAAATGCTGCCTCTAACAGTGCTTTCTTCCTTGTAATCCTAGTCCAAATCTGCACTCATGTTTTTCCCGAGCTTCTAATTGTCCACTTCGCAGTTAGCTCCCCATGACAGGCCAGAGGAAGCCTTCGCTTACCCACAGTTGGATGGATCCTCAATGAACCCATCCTGAGTAGCCTGAGTACCCCTCAGCCACACTTTGATAAAACCTATTCACAAAGGCAATATGTTCTGTCAAAGAGTAACAACCAGGTAGAAGTTAGACTTCACAACCTTTGCTAGCCATCAAGTCTGGAACTGAACATTGACAAAAATATTGAGAATATTTTGCAAAGTGGTCAAGGTGCTTCAGGAGACTAGTGAGCCTGAGCCTCCTGAATCATTTAGACCTTCTTTAACCTTATAAAGAGGAATCATCCAAGGATCTCTCAGTGCTTTACGCAGAGAGACATACTCAGTTCATGTACTCCAGCAGAGCTTCAAAGAAACAGAAGCACGGGGGAATCTAGATGAGGGTCTCCATATAGGAGACCACCAAGCGTTTTTCTCCAGTTCTTCTGCTGCCTTGATGGGGTCTTTAAACAGTTTATAAAACCTTTCTGCAAACTTGGAGGAATAATGTGAGCAAAACACATTTTAAACTCCATTCAATGTATTTGTCTCATGTAGTCTCTTGCTTATCTGACCTGAATAGAATTTGCCTCAACTTAGTATTACTGCAATAGTAACATTATTTTTCTGCTCAGTGACATGTTCTTTGTGCAGCATTTTTTTTTTAGCTTTTCCAGACTGACCTGTGAAACAACCATTTGCTGATCTACTTCTTCAACAGTAATCAGTCCTGCCTATCTTAATCACCGAGCATGTAGTGTGTGCCTGAGGATTTGTTCCAAGTGATTAAGATAATTTCCCAAGGATGTCCCAAATGTTCCTCATTTGATTTACATCACTTTTAATTTTCACTATTGTCTTCAAAATTGCAAAGGTCCAAAAGAGGTTCTGTTGATTGTTCCAATTTTTTTAAAGCAAATTATGCTGAAAACTTCTCACGTCTTAATGTTTCTGATGCTCAGGAATGTTGGTAATTTGTGTGTATGTAATTACAAAATTCTGGCTCACTTGGAGTTTTGTCCTCTTATTTGCCTTGTATAAATCATTAACACTAGCAAATCCACTAATGCACTTCATGATATTTCTGATACTCTACTGAGCTGAAGCTCAAATCTAATAGAAACCCCATTCCTTTGTCACAAAGCCATTTTTCCTCTAGAAGAATGACGAACAAGATTTCTGGTGTGCTATTCAGTAACTCAGCTAGTCATGAGGCTTCTGTAGGGCTGTAAACCTGGAACAGGAAAATCACCCGAGTGACTCTGAATGACTGGTAGACTAATAAGATACGAAAATGTCACGGCAGAGATAAAAGAATTGGGTAGGTGCAGTTATAACAGCTGAGGTAAAATTAAAAGTATTACCAAATTTTGTGCTTCAGAGCATGAAGGGAACACCAGCTGAGTTCAGGAGTACGTCCTTCCTCTAAAAAACTTATACTCTAGAGCACAAATAGTGACAGAGCTTTTAGTTTTCTTTTGATTGAAATATTTGGTGACATGGCTGCGATTTCTTGTCTTCCTTTGCTGCAAATGGCATTGACCATTCTCAGAGATTAAATGAACCAGCGTTATCTTGTGATATAGAATTTCCCTTGTTTTTATAGGCTCAACCTTCCTTTGTGAAGACAGAACTGGTTTCAGCCTGTTCCTGCCTAGAGAAAAGCCTGGTGACAATTCTCAGCAGCAAGGACACTTCCATATCGGTTTGCCAAATAGAGCAGTATACCAATTTCAGAATTTATCAGTACAGGATCAAACATCTCATAAAATTCCGGGGGATCTAGATACGTGGGCATTTTAGAAGTAGCTTGATCTCTACTTTTCATCTCCTTTAAAGTGTGCTCTTTAGAAATGGGGAAGATTTAGGAATTTTTAAGCTCCTCTGGAGTAAGCAGCTTTACAAAAGCAGGGCCACATATTTGGCAAACACCAACCATCAGAGATTCACTAAGCCTGATGGGACAAAAGCAGGTGACTTTGTCAGAACCACTCTAGTTTACACCACCTGAAGTCTTGATGCTGCACAGAATGGATGAATAAAGAAGGTCCTTCACTTGCTGTACCTTGAATCCTGTTTGTTTGCTAACTACTGCATAGTGCATCACAGAGGCACCAAAGACGTCCATAGTATCTTGCCAAAGTCCACTACCCTTTACCCATTTTTCTGAATGAATGGTGCAATTTGAAGGCCTGGATTGTTAAAGCGAGATTCTCTAAAAGTGTTTGAAGGAAGGTCTCAAAATCTGAGAATGATAACCAACTTTAAAACAAACAGGTATGGTAATTGGAGGGAACCACAAATGGTAAGTAAGAAAGACACACAGATGCTTTGATGTTTCCTTAGCAATCAAAGTAGCGAGAGGCTGATAGTTCAGACCATATGACTTTGTGGTTGATACTTGCTCTCTCCACACCATCATGACTGTATTGTCTGTGTTGCCTGTATGGACAGCCAGTTCCCTGTACTGAATTTAAATCTATTACAACTTAAACCTCCTAACAAGTCTGAAATCAAGAGTGGACAACCACCTCAGTTTACAAACTGTAAATGTCATGTCAAAGGATAATAACCACCTCTTTGTAAAAACTGAATACCAGCAAGAAGAGGAGAATGGCTTCTCCAGAGTACTATCATTTCCCTTCTGGGTATGCACCTGGGCTTCCTCAGCCCTTGCTTGTTCACTTTGTTCCATCATTAGAGATCAGGTCTCTCAGCCACCATCATGTTGAAGGAATTGTGTGATATAACCCAAAAAAGGAGCCACAGCTGACAAAGGTGATCTGAGCCCACAAACCACTCTTTGGACACCTGGGATCTAAACAGAAAAGACGTAACAAAAGGTATGTAGAAAAATTATTATTATCCCATTTTCCAAATAGATACAGGATAGAGAAAAGTTCTAGTTCTTGGGAATGCCAAGATTGTATCCTCTTGTGCCTATTTTGAAGCTCATCAGTCTAGGCAGAGACTAGGCTGAGCTGACAGAGATATGGAACTCTCTGGACTTGTAGTAGTATATCAACATAGCACTTTAAAGGGTAGATGTAGCCTCTGTTACAAATAGAAAGACAAGCTCCTCTAACAGCAATGATTTGGGATTTCGCCACAAAAATGATAGGATATTATCCAGAAATCGAGTGTTGCAAATAAAAGATTTGGGACTTAGTCAATTCTGAACTACGGGTTTCAGATGACATCTACTCTGCAAAGCAGCATCTAAGTGTGCAAGGTAAATATTAAAAAATTATAATACTCATTACTATACATGTGAATTTCCATGTTCTATTGTCTATGTGTGGGACCCATTCAGTTTACTTCATGTTCAGTCTTTGTGTCAGAAACATTTTCTTGTGACTGGTGAAGACAGCTAAACCTTAAGGAGCCAAAGGAAACATTACAAAACCAATTTATTTTAGAGTAAAGGAAATAAAATGTAATATAGCCCAAATCAAATCTTTTCAACTACCTCTATTTGTTTCTTATCTACCTCAAGTAATAATGCATAAATAAAAAATGAGCAGGAATTATACCCTTTCTCAAAAAAAAAAAAAAAAAAAGGAATAATAAAGTTATCCCCTGTGCTGACCTAACTTAGAAACACAAAACTGATGTAGAGGAACAGCAGGCACTATTTATTTTCTTCTGGAGAGATATTTTCTTATGATGGAAACCAATTAGTGTTGTTCTCTGAAGAAACATGAAAACATCCGAGAGAACAATTTTTGTCTGAAAAGAAACAAGCAGGGTGGAAATATTTTTGATCTAGAAAGACATCTTAATGTGCCTTCAAAAAATGGAGAGAGAGTGTGCCTTGGAAAAAGAGCCTGCTGTGGTTTTCCAGACAAACATAACGCAACTTTACTCTTGAAAATGTTGGAGTTCTGATTTTTTTTTCCATTAATATAATCTGCTGAAAATGTTCTGGTTTAGACATTGTCTCACTTTGCCAAAATTCTCCAACTAAATTATTTCCTTTAAACAATAAAGATGCTTCTACAGCATATTTCAAAAATATTATTGCTGCCTGTTGAGATCTTGAGTTCATGGGAAGAAGTGTTTATTTTCCTCAAATGTTTTTCTAGTTCTTGCAGGAAGATTGTTGTTTCTCTTCATTTTGAAGTTATATTTTTACTCTTCTGGGATGCATCTTCCTCTCTCTTCAAAAGACTACTGTTTGTATCAGAGTAGCCTTGAAGTGAAATGTGACGCTGCTCTGGGACAACCTTTAGATTTTTCTTGGGAAATGGTGAAGGCACCGTGATTCCATTGAGCTATGTGCCTGTCCCTATGCAAGCATCTACTATGGCTTGATAGAGTCAGGAACTGCTGCTACGGTATCAGCCTTCAAGTGGCTGAATGAATATTAGAATAATGAGGTAAAGGGCATATCTGTGCTAATAAGCATTTGAATTGACGTTTGAACATCAAAAAAGCTGAAACCAGATTTTGCAAATTAAGCTGGAAGGACTATTGGAGATGTATCGTACTGGTGGCATGGGTCCTCTGCAGAGTTCTGCATCACTGCAGACACCAGCTGGCAGGGGAGGTAGCGAACAGAGACTGGTGATGCGAAAGAAGGCACCGTATTTTCACAATTTCCACAAACATCCAGGGGTCATTCTTAGTGTCCAGGGACAAATTCCGATTTGGACAACTTGCCAAATGCTGCCAAAATGGAAGAAATACCAAGGAAACAATGTAAGCAAGTTGTCCTGCCAGCTTAGCAGGCAGGTGTTTTGAGAGAGTCCTAACTGTCATGAAATATCACAATTTATTTGATACAGCAGATGACAGTCAGGAAAGCATAAAGAAGGCACTGCGTCCTCTGGGTACTCAGCTTTAGAAGAGGACGGACAGAAAAACCCAGAAGACTTCAAGCGATGATGTTGGCATGTCTTTGGGAATTAACACCTGACATCTGGAAATTACAAACACACTACTGAAATGCAGGAGCTGGCAGTATGTATTCTTTCCACCATCCTGCTGTGGCAGAATAAAGAGGTGAATTAATCTTGTTGTTCTTGTTCTTGTTGTTTTTTTAATTATGATTTTGTTCACTTATCTTGATATTTGATCAGTATTAACCAACCTCGTATTTTGGTAAGAGGGAAGTTGTCCTGATTTATTTTCACAGATATCTAGTCCATTGCTGAAGTCCTGTATTTCAGAAAGACAGCCTTAAAAAGCAGTTTGTGTCAGTAAGAGAAATCTTGTATTTTTGTTTCTTCTCTACGCATGTGAGTGTGTCCAATTTAGCACTAGAGAACTGACATGATCTTTTTGAGCTTCTCTCTCTCTTAAAAGTCTTTGGGTTTTAAAAAAATAATAGACATACATACTAAGATACTTGAAACACAAAGGGAGTCAGACCTTTGGCATTTCTCCTAGATCAACATACCTGAATAAAATCAGCATAAAAGTAGCTAAAGCCAAACAAGACCAACAGCTTCCTTGTTGCTACACGGAAGTCTCAGCATCTGTGACACTAGTAATTATATTCCTGAGACCATTTTTTCTCACAGTTGTAGCTGTGACAAAATATCTTCTGGGCATCTCTCTGAAGGGGAGATCTAAAGTCCTCTGTAGGTAAAAATTCCTTTACAAAGAAATTTTTGGCTTTTAATCAAACTTTAAATATACTTATCAGCTCCCTAATGTTTTAGTTCAATTCTTTTGATGACATCTATGCAAATGTAGTTAATCTAAAGAGAACATATAGTGAGTACCCTACCTGAAAATTCTTCACACCTAACCTGATTTTGATAATACTATATTTGTATTTCAGGGTTCCCAGCTTGCTTGGCCAACATGGACTATTATTCAGCAGCCTCTAATCTGCAGTTGTGGTCCCTTTTCTGGCTTGATTTGGTAACAATATTTTAGAAATGGTGAGCTTTTTCCAATGTCGTAATTCCAAAACAAAGGTAAAGGGAAGAACTCTTATGCTTGAGTGTAATCACAGCAGAGTATAGGTAGGGCCAGAGATAATGTCTCTGAATGATTAAGGAAGCGGATTAAACACGTTGTACTGTCCGGAGACATTTACACACAGGGCAGGTCGTTAATGACAACGAATTAAAGATACATCTTCAGAAAATGTTTCCTATGTGCCCAGAACCACTAACAAGATATGTAAGAGATACACACTTATCCACACTTTAGACATTCAGCTTGAGTGACTAATGTCCCAAGATACCCAATTTGGTTGATATGACAGGACAAGCCTCTCCAAACAAGTCAGATCAAGTGCTGCAGAGATGGCAGTATTAAGGGAGAACTGGATCATAGCAGTTTAATATGTACAACTTGACTATAAAATCTCTGTGTCTGCTTGATGCAATCAGGGATTGAAAGCATGTACCAGTGATATGAGATGCTGAACATATGAAGGCACACAAGCAGTTACCTCTGGTACTGAACAAAATGACATCACAATAAAAGCAAATGAAGGAAAAGCAGAATCAGTAAGGCATGAGAGAATGAGCCAAGATGCCGCAAATGTAAACACTTCTCAGTCCTTCTGTGATATTCTTCATACTCTGCTCTGGTTCAACTGTATTGTTCTATTCCATAAAGCCACATGGAGTTTACAAAGAACTTAAGTCCAGCAGAAACATCCCATGACTATTCTAAGCTGTGGTACAGAGCACATTGCAGAGATGCAGAGAGTTAAGAGTGGCTTGTGCAGTGCATGTTAATAGCAATAAAAGCCCATACAACTTACAGCATGGTGCTCTAATTAACAGAGAACGTACCAGAGGTGGGCATTAAAGACCTGTACCTACTTTTTCTTCAAGTCACAGCACTTCGCTAAAGGAATCTGCAAGGATACCGTTCTAACCTGTGTATGCATGATTTTAACCTCTGTGTGGTTACATCCTGATGGAGCTTTCTTTCACATTTTGTATTCCTTATCTATTTCTGGGCTTCAGCCAGAATCAGAACCAAAAATGAGACACTACAACTCTGAAAGTACTTCTGTTTGGGAACACAGACACAGGGAATCTAATGAGAAAACATGTTGTGAAACTGCTGGATGGGTTTTGGAACTTGAAAGATGAGGGTAGCCTGGACAAAGAGACACATTGGTGGTTATACGTGCAAATAGGACATAAACTATTAAATCTTTCTAACTGGTCTGAATAATGTCTGTGTCTATACTCACTCAAGTAGGAATGGATCTGCAGAGTAAAACAGCTGGTACTGGGGACTTGACGTCTTCACAGAGCCTATTTTGGGGGAGTTTTACTTCAGAGAGGCTCTCAAACAGTTTATATCTTCTCAAATTGTTCTGCAATGGGAACTGAAGTGGAATTTGCTTCAGAAGCACAGCTCTGACCTAAGAATAGATGGTAACATACACGTGCCTGAATAACGCTTTATATTTTGAGGGTGGTTTATAGATAATTATTATAGACAATTAGAAATGAACCTTTACCAGGAAAAATTTAAACTAAGATCTCCTGTATTGCAAAACATTCTTCTGAGCTTTCAGTGAAATATATTGGTGAAATTTTAAAACACTATTTTTTTCAAGCAAAACATACCAAGATATTTTGATTTTACATTGCTTGGCTCCTTGCATCATCTTCAGCTGATTCACTCAACCATGTTCCCAAATCTTAGCTCTGTGCAGACTGCTTTAGAAAAACAAGATTCATCTGGTAGATGCAGACACCACCACAAAAAGGATTAACTCATTTGATATTCTTATTTTCATTCCTAATCTTGGTAAGAACCCAGAACTTTAGTCATGATAAGGAAAAAGTTTTCTGTTTTCATGGAAGAAATCTCCACTTGACGGGTAGCACTGAAGTTCTCCAGAGCTTGCAGCCACTCTTTATAGCCAGCCTAGGGAGGCAGACTTAATAGCTAGGTGTTGCACCAGATTCATGTCTTTAATGGATCAGAATCCAAATGAGGATAAAGCACTGACTATTCCAATGTCTGAGAAGTGAGGAAACAGCCCAAGAGTTCCCTCACTATTAGTTCAAATACAAATTGGGCTTTCATTTAACAGTGGATGCAAAATAACAGTCAGGCATGTGGATTTGGTAGCTGTGAAACTTCTAACTCCCTGTAAGCTGCATGGCCTTTCCATGTGCAAAGAACAGCCTGACCAAAAAGCCGTTCTTACCTGCTGACCTGAGGCAGAGTCACCATTATGATCAGAGTATTGCTAAGTTGACAAGTGTAAAAGGTGTGCATTTCATACAGTCAAACCGGGGGGGACACATGCAGCCAGCACAGCATGTAATACACTGTGTTCAAAATAACTGGGAGCTTCCAGCTGAGCACCCGAAGAGGACTACATCTGAATTCAGTGGTCATTCACTGTCTATAACACCTGTGGGGACAGACAGAAAGTTTGATTTCTCCAAGCCTGCATGGTAAAAACAAGCTGGGAGAGCATTTGCCAAAGAGTTTGCTATGTAAAAGTGATGTATGTAATTAAGGCCATGTGCGTCAAACTCCTGCATCCTCAAGACTCGGTTTAGAAACATACACATCTGTCACATCCTGACATGTTCAATGAAAGAAGCGGTACAGAGTTTAAATCTTTGTACTGTGATTATTTTTAACTAGAGAATAAGTCAAAATACAAAGGAAGGAGACTAGAAACCAAAGCATGCAGGGACTGTCAAGAGCACGTCAAAGCTGCAATGTCAATGGCAAAATCAGCACAAAGCTTTTTAATTTCATACACTTCAAGTAACAACTGTAATAATAAGTCTTAAACATGCGATTTTTGTGTTAGCTAAAGATCAATGTTCTTTATTTATAAAAACTCAAGGAAAAGCACAATAACTTCTTATGGATGGAAGCAATCCCTGGAATAGATTTTTAGTGTTGGGAATTATTTGAAAGACTTAACAAATCTGGGTCTGTTGCTACTGGCTTCAGATTTCAGGGACCAGAGGATGCCCTGTTGCAAATAATCTTTTAAACTCTGCTGGTGTTTTATTAGTTTGCAGATAAAGAGGGCTTTTGACTTTGGTATCATACGACTCTGCTGTATGACTGCTTTGCTCTTAAAAGTCCCTTGACCTGAGGGTAATTTTAGTTAAAGCCAAGCTGAGAAATCTGGATAGCTGCTTTAGAGCTGTTTGAGATGCCATATTGGTACTACTTAAAACCAGCACTAGCAGTTGTAAGAGCAAATTTCCTCTTCTGAAGGTAACGTTCTGCTTTAGGGTTAGGGAACATTCCAAACCTCAGGCATCTAGCTGTGACTACAAAACCAGTTTAAACAGGGTTAAACCCTCAAATTCCCGTTATAATCCAGTGGAGTCAATTATTGCATTAATTTTAGTAGAACAACAACAAAAAACAAACCTGAAGAGGATCAAAATAATTGGATCAAATATCTCCTCCTTTAAGCAAGGTTGAATACTTTGAGTTGAAGCCTTGGTCAGCTTAGTTCCATGGCAAGTGCTCCTTTTAATAGCTTTCTATTTAAAGCAACAGAAAAAGCATCCCTGTCAGGGTAACAAAACCCCAGATAGATAAAAAGTTTAAAATATAAAGTAATAAGGAAAATTTTCATTTTAACACTAGCTATTCTTCCCTTTCTCTTTGGATATAGAGAAATCCTTGTGATGCCGCCCCTTCTTTGACTGTCTTTTCTGTTGGTAATGAAGGTGTCATTAACTGTCCTCTTTCAAGACAGTGTCAGCCAAAACGAACTGCTGAAGCTGCCGCTGTTGATCTCTGTTATGAGTATGAATACGTTATTTTGGAGACAAAATAAGACAAACACCCAGAGAGAGAAGAAAGAAGAGCAAAGCTAAATGTGCTGCTAACGTTTCTGCAGACTGTTGCACGAATTGTCTATGCAAGTGAGAAAGGGGTTCAGTACAGGTCCTTACCAGCTGCCCAGAGCTGGGTAAACATACATCAGTGACAGGCTACTTAAAACATAACTGGGCATCGGCTGAGAGCAGCGCAGCCTGCCTTTTGCTCCAACTAAATTGTTTTCTTTGGTAAAAGACAAAGAGTGAAGAAAGGAAACAGTCTCAAGGACAGAAAGAGCACACACTAAGAGGTGTGCAGCACTAGGAAGTAATTCTCCAGGTGAAAAATACTAACTTTTTTGTGGCACACCTTTGTCAGGGTTTTCTCCGAAGGTCAGAGAAATAGAGGCTGAGTGATACTCTGGTGGATGTTGTGGTCTCAAAAGCTTGCAAGGAGAGCAGGAAGGGTGGAGAAGATTATTTATTTCTACCCATTTGTACTGTTGGTTTTAGCATCAAATTAAAAAAAATCTCAGAAGTGTTTTCTCTGTCCTCCACTCAGCTCACATTTCTTTCTGATGCTGCTGTTTAGTTTAGCGATTGTCATTCTTTTGTCCGCAGGACCTAAGCCAAGTGGTAAGATGGTACCAGCAGATTTAATGCTTGATTATGTCCATCTTTCCTCTAATTTTAAGCTAACTTATAAATAATTTGCAACTGTACGTCTTTTTGTCTTGGTCAACATAAAGTGTTAGGTCTGTGCTCCACATTCAGCCTTGAGAACTGACTCATTTCCTTTTGAAACTTTTACAGGATGCTTTTACTTTTCAATTTTATTTTCTTTCTTTACACTCTTTTTATGGTACAAAATAAAACCTAAGTGATGCAAGGCATTTAATCTACAAAACGACAGTTATTGATTTGGCATCCAAAAAGAATTAATCATCAGATTTATATCCTTTCCTCCATTAATTTAACTAGTCTTCCACAACCATAGTCTCTAGAGACAAGCCCACATGAAGAAATATATTCTCTATTTATCAATATAGCAAAATGAATGTAGTGTCCCAGAACACAATGTTGAAGATCGTCTTACTCAAATTTACACAAAATTCCGTTCCTTTATATGCCACAGTAGTATTTTATGTTGCAGTTTGCAGTGATATGAAGAGAACAGAAGCTGAATGGCACTGAATCAGGCAGAGATTAAATGCCCCCTCAGCACCCACAGTGGTTCTATTCTAGCCATCCTCTGCCATCCTTTCAGATTTACTAGGGGACGCCTGCGAGATGCTGGTTTACAACTGGAGTACTTCATCCCGTGCATCAGGACTATAGTACAAGGTTCAGAAATGTACATTTCATCCACCATAACAATAAGTGGACATGTCAGTGGAGACATAAACACAAATGATAATATTGGAAGGGTTTCCAGGACTCATGAGCATCATTAACTGTCATAGCATTTATGGCTGCTTTGCTGTACCAAAAAGCATGACAGTCTTGATTATACTTCCAATTAAGAGTTTAGCAGACTAATATATGGAAACCGTGTTTGAAAATGTTGCAATGAAGGGGATTCTCTTAGTAGCGCTGATGATACATTAGCTATAGAGGACACTGCATGGAGTTATTCCAAACTCTAACAAAGAAAAGTATTTTTTTAAATTTCAATTAAGCAACCAGTTCTCTACAATCCTATTTCAGACACCCGAGCTGTCCAGAGATTTTCAGTTTCCTATATCAGCTTTCTGAAGGAGTAAGGCAGGCTTTCCTGCAGTCCAACACCCAGATTTTACTACCATGATTCCCAGTAGGTTCAAAACTGCAAACAGGGTGGGATTGCAGCTGCCCACACTTAGATTAGCTCAAAGTCCTCACAAAACTGCAGCCTGAGGAGCCTCGTGATAGCAGTACTCAAGTACTTTGCTAAGTATTCGGTCTCATTAGACTTGTTTTCTTCAGGCCTCTCTCTCTTCCTGCCCTTTTTTCTTCTTTCCCAGAAGCCCTTAAGTAGGGTGTCAAAACAAACAGTATGCAAGTGGGAGACAAACATTTGATCGTGTGACATTAAAGTGAGTTTCAGATGAGGCTGAACTGTTTTGCAATGCCCCAGAACGCATCTCAACTCACCTAGGGAAAAATCTTCCATGAAAATGAAATAGCAACCTAAATCTACAGAGAGCTGCTAAATCACTCCCTTATTGCAGCTAATATTACTGTCTTCAGAAAAGCTCCACAAAGGCCTTCAGACAAGGATGAGGAAAGCAAGCTGAGACATAAACATTATGTTATTCTTCCAGAAGGCCAAGGTCATGCTAAAGTGTTTTCTTATTTTTCTGTTTTTCATGTTCTGTGAAAAATCAATATTCCTCTCAGACATGTTATATTGTACATTGAGCTGTATAGCAGTAGCTTTGCGCTGCATGTACCTGACACTCTTTGAAGCTGCTGGAGGCTTGGTTAGAATTCAAAATAATGTCAGATTCTGCTAAAAAGACGGAATAGAAACTTCAAACCGTATTTACTTTTTCCAGTAGAAAGCAGTGGACTTAATCTCTTCAACAATTATTTTTTTTATTTTTATCCCCTCAGGGCTAGGGTCAGCCCCTTAGGAGGACAACAAATTGGACCAACTGAAGCTCCATGTTCTGACCAGGCCATAGCAAGTGAGCTGATTGCTACAGTAGAGTGGGAGAACATTGGAGAGATTGGACTGACTCGGTGAAGACCAAATGACTCACATGGTCAGAAAAGAGAGCCGTTCTTACCAAGGTTAGTCTTGCCATATGCATGAAAGCAAAACAACAAGACATAAAATGAAATAGTTGTTTGCACATGAAAATTGCCAGCAGTCTGTACTGCCCTTAAGTATACAGAATTCATGACAAATATGACATTTATAGTGTGCGTTTAATAGTTGCAATATAATCATCAAGTCCCACTAAACCAAGAGAAAAGGCATGCAGTTTTCACGTTATATGTCAAAACAATCTGGAAAATGTCACCTTTCCTTCCTAATAATTTATTCTGCTCCCTTGGTCACCACGCAATTCACGACTAGAACAAAGGCTTAGCAGGAAGCTGTTTTCTCACTCAAAGAAAACAACAGATTTTGAAACTTTAATTCCTTCCATATAAGAATACAAGAGAAAAGCCATGACTGTTTTCACAAACTGAAAATGTCCCAAAAACTAGATCAATTTTTTCCTAATTTCATACTTTGTTTTCACTTTCACCACAAATGAAGCTGTTTCTGCAAATGAAAACTTAAAAACTATAAGTAAAGCAAAAAGTACTTCCAGAGTGCAAGAAAATCTTTGGCTGTTTAGCATGTCAAAATCAAGCTTTGGATCATTTCAACATCAGCTTATTGAAAGAACTGGCGTGTGAAATCAAAGGCAAGGTGCCTCAAGAATGGCTATAATTTTGTCACAAACTGGGACTTTTCACCTGAAAGCCACAGTGAAGGGATATCATCTTGAGAGACAGGTCAGTCAGAGAATGACTACGAGTGTTGATGTGGAGTCACTGTAAGAAAACCTGATGTAAACTATCAGACTGTTCTGCAGCCCAAAGTGTATGATGATGTGCAGAGTTGCTTTCTAGCCTCCTGCATTCCAGGCATCAACAAACGGGGTGCCTGTTCTGGAAAAGGACTCAGTGACCTAAGCAGATCCAGTTCCAGGGTTACACAGCAAAACTTATCAAATTAATTTTCAAATGGAATATGTGCTGACCTCAGCTCTTTCCTGGAGGATATTAAATTTCTACAAAATCAGTATGTTGCCGTATAGAGATATCCTCTAATCGCTGCCTAACTCTCAAACCTCTCAGATACTACTGTCCATGGACGGTATATTCATTTGCTTTAGCTAGGCATTGTGCCATGTCTTCATCAGCTCAGTCTCAGCTGATTCAACTTTCTTATTACATGGGAAAATGAGCCTGAAGAACAAGAAAGAGATCTAAAAGAAGATAGTACCTTATTAATTAAAAAGGGATGTCAACAGATCAGAAGGCAAAAGAATTTTATTGCAGTTCCTGGAGCATGTGCTACCATGAAATTTTAGCTCTGATTTTCTGTTCTAGCATCCAGACTATGATTTAAACTGCTTTGCCGTTGTATACTACCTGGCTTGTTCAGTACCCTGACTGAAGACACGAGAGGGAAGTGTCCTCAAATGGCTTGGTACACAATTATACCTACTGCAAGCACAGCTTGACAACAATGAGAGTGAATTTGCTGTGGAAACCCATTCCTCATTATTAATTTTTCAGAATTTTGGCCCCTGTGTGGAGATGAAGTTTTACACATCATGTCTTTCTGCCTGCCCATCCAAGACTGAGAGGCTATGAGTAATTTCAATCAAAATTATTCTTTTGTCTTTGCTGAAATCATGGTGAAGGGAAAATACATTATATTGTTTTGATTATGAAGAGCCTTGGTCTTCATTTCTCTATACACTGGCTGTTCCCCCATCCTCTGGTGATGCCATTTACATTTGGGAACAGAATAAACTCTTGTCAATATCTTTTGCCACTCCTGTGAAAAAAATTGTCCAAATTTGATCAAGATATAAGGCTAAAAAAAAAAAAATGCAATTTGCATACCACATGTTCTCTAGAAACTCCATATTCTGCTACTCAAACCTCCAAAGATTTCATCCAGAGCATAATGTTCTTGTCCAGTCTCAGAGCTCCGCTCATCACATCAGGAAATGCTGAAACCTAATGTACCAGCAATTCTGTGGAGTTTGATTTTAAAAGTAAGTTATGAAAGACTGTGCAGGTTTTGTATGAACTGCAAATTGGCAGGAATTAATTTAGTAAAGGAAGTTGTTTATAAAATGTAAGTATTCTTGATGATCCTGAGGTTTTTTGCTGTTTTAGAAATGAGCAAAAACATACTATCAAGAAAAAAAAATATAAGGGTGGGCTGAAAAAATCCATTGCAATAACAAATGAAACTAGACGTGTATTACAGGAGTTCATGAGTAATGATAACAGGTCCTGTAACCCATAGTTACTGAACTGGTACCTCCACGTTGCAAAATTAAGGTACTTTATTGGGAAATGTTAAGATGAACACTAAAAAATAGGGGAATAAACAGCATTAACAGAACTGAGCTGATACATTAAAGATTCAACGTTCCATTGTCCTCTCCTTTGGGCCTGGTAAAATAACATAATTGCAGCTTCTGCATGCATCTGTTCATTTGGCTTATCTGATAAGCATGTTCAAGCAAGGCTATGAAACTTGTAGACATAATACTTGTGTGGTATGGTTTGCTCTGGAAACAGATCCTTAAAAAATTACCCTGATAAAATTTAATTCAAGTGAATTCCTGCAATAGCTATGACCGCTAACCAGATGTGTTCACACATTGTTTTAGGCAAACAGCAAAGGCATGTGGTGAAGAAAAAAGATCAGGAACCAATTCAAAGGGAACAAAATGAAATGCATGCATACAGTAGAGAAGATATCTCCCCAAATGCCTCCCTAAAAGGAATATGAGAGTATTGCTTTGGCAGGGCTGAAAGAAACCCAAAGCTCAGCTGGAGGAAAAACTAGCAAAGGACATCTAGAGCAATAAGAAAGGATTCCACAGATACGATAGCTTTGAAAGAACTTCTGGGAAAAGTTGGATCTGCTGCTGAATGGGGAGATGGCATAGAGATGGATGACATAGGAAAGGCTGAAGTGCTCCCTGCTTTTCTTGCCTTGATATTCACAGGCAAAGCCTGCTCCTATACTGAAACACATACCAACACAGCCTAGAAAGAGGGAGACAGACATCAGTGGGTGAGGAACAGGTGCTGTCATGTTAATCACAATGTAGATTGCTGAGTCTGGTTACCTCAAATTAGTGGCATCATTTTTGCCTGTAGTCATTACTTTTCTAGGCAATTTTACCTGCAAGAACGGGAAAAATGGAAAGAGAGAAGGATAAGGCACCCATAAGCATTAGGTATACTGAGCTGTTCCGAGTCTTACTCTTGCATGTGGCATAATATGCATGGGGATAGTGCATTTGTACACCCATGGGGCCTTTGTGTGCCCAGCTTGAGGGACGGGGATAGAACAACTGCTGTGCTGTGCGCGTGAAGAAATGCTTTCCTCTTCCTTTCTGTCTGTCCCTCCTGCTCACAGCTCCCTCCTTCCCAAAATTTCACATTTGAATTGAAAGTTTAAAAGGTGTCAGGGCTAACAGAGGTTACTCATGCAAATCAAAGGCCAAAGAAACACCCAGCAACCCGCCCAGAGTCAAAATGCCTGCATTAATAAAAAAGCCAGTCCAAACCCAAAGATTAAATCATTAGTTATGAAAGCTCTTCATGTTCTGTCGGCTTCTTTTCTGTGCTTGGAGAGCAACGTGCTACTCTGAATCATAATGATGTAAAAAAATCCATTCTGAAATCCACACTTTTGGTTTAATGTGGCACCTACAATGACTAAGCTAGCAGTATATTTCCTAAAGACACAACACAGCAGTTCGGCTCTTTCACCTTAAAAAACTCCGTACTGAAACATCCTGTGTACCCATTCAAACTCCAGACATTAATGGACACTAGGGTTACTTTGGTAGGAGGCTGGTAGGAAAAGTATATCAGAGATGCTTTCTCTAGAGAAGAGAGGGAGGGAAGCTTCTTTCCTGAGGAGTGAAAGCTCTGGGCAAGAACATGGGAATGGCGATTTGCTGTTTGGCAGCTGATCACATGAAAAGCTTTAGATAGAATCAAGAAGACTTTCTGACATACAATTTGCTCCTTTCTCAAAAGCACTTTCACTACAAGAGGAGATAATGTTTAAGTCCCAGTCTACCTTACTGTTAGCTCAATGGTAAAGACATTTCTCTCAGTGGATTTCCCTGAGCCGCAAAATGTGTCCCGTGCTGTTGGCTTTGTGTCCTACCTTGATAATTGTCAACTTTACATAGTCAGTTTTACCACAGCCATCACTGTGGGCTGGATGCTCAGCTGGTCCAAGTCTGTAGAGCTCCAGGGCTGTCAGCACAAGTAGACTGTTTAGGCCTATGTCTATCCCTGGACAGCTTCAATCTTTACCGGTCCAAAAGTTCTACTCTTTCTGTGCTCGGTGTTTCAGGAGAACAAGTTCTATCCTAGAGCTTGAAGAAATTGCTAGGCTGGTGTAAGTTGGTGTTTATGCTTCACATTCTTGGTCGTTAAAAGTCTGGAGAAAACTCTCCTAAGATGTAGAGATACAGAGTCATAAGATGTCACTTAAAAGATGCTTCTGAAGACAAGGTATATGGTAAGTTAACCAAAAGAAGACTTTGTACCAGGCAGAAGGATCAGGGATGGAGAGACTCGCTGAGAGAACTTTATTCCAGTTCACACCAGCTGGCACACAGCTAAGATGCTGCTGCTGTTTAACATGATACCCTGCTCATCCCTCAGAGTCTTACCCAGGCAGTATCCAGCCCTGAAAGTGATGCACTTCACTATAGACAGCAGTAAAAGGTAGATATACCCAAGCAATTATCATAACTTGTGTGGCAGAAGCAGCCTAACCAGGGTTGCAGAGACCTCTCTGTGAGCTTGTCAGCAGGGTGGATAATGCTGCTTTCCTAACCAAACTTATCACCTGTTGTTGGAAATCAGGCTGTAGCCAGAGAAAGTGGGAGCGTGGCTCATTTGATAAGTGCAAGTGAAATATTCCATTATCATGGTAAGAAAGCAGAGAACTCAAAGATGTTTCAGCAGGAGAATTTCTAGCTCCACATGATCAAGAAGCACACATTAACTCCTTGCTAATGACTTCCTATCTCACATCCCGTCATCCGGGGCAAGGGATCGTGGGAATTTTACAAATAACCTGCCAGCAGTGATTTTTCAGCCACTGTCATTTATACCAGATGATTACTTTGTTAAAAAATCCTATTTCCAAACCTAACTAATCAATTTAAAAACAACAAAGTGGTGAATAGAGAAAATATTCTGAAAGAGACCTGGTTTCAATTCCACAGCCTGCCATGAAGACTTCAGATAATCTTTAAATAATAAGCCAATAAAAATACAAATTGATATTCATGTTATACCCAAGGATACACAAATTACATTAGTGATAAGAATGTTTTATCATTGAATTCTTCTACAAACTGGAAGGTATCTGTGTATCTACACTGTGAGCAAAGACAAGCACATAACAGTCAGCTGCCAGGAAAGCCTCAGGAACACATCTTCCTAACAAGTTCAATTTGCAACAATAGAAACTACTTGCATTGAATCCTTTTCCCTAGTAACTAACTACCCACTTTCTAACACACAAACAGAGCTACGGGAAAAGATTTATATTCTAATTATCTTGGCCAGGTGTGCTCACATACTCAAGTGAAATTCTTGTGTGAATTTATTCTTTGCAGCAAAGGAAGACTCGTTGAAATGGATTTTGGACAGCACCTCAGTAAGGCTCATTATTTCCTCTCCTCAGCAGCAACCTCATGTTGCTGGAGGGTAGCAAAAGTAACAGACTTTAAAATGATGGCAAGAAATGTGCAGTTGGGTCTGTGGTAGAGAAAGATGCCCCTAATTTTGTCTGGGCACACGATAATAATCCCATCCAGAGTGCACCCAAGTAGACAGTACAGTCTAAATTTGGAAAATCTCTGTCCCTATGATGGAAGAGGACTACAAATTCCAGTGAAAAAGGGCACCAGAAGCTGAGCCTAGAGGATCGTTTGCAGGGAACAGGTAACACAGCCGCAGACAGAGCATCCGAGGGAGGTTAGAAACATATCTGTCAAATTCAAGACATGATTGCTGCTAAACTGTTATGTAGCTAATGACTCTTCCAAACCAGCTGCACCGAACTTGTGTCAAGTGAGTTGGAGAATGGTCAAATTTCATTGCAAGAATGCACAAGAACAAAAATCTTAAATCTAGAATTATTTTACCAAGTATCTAGGTTAAGTTATAAATTTTTTCCTTGCAGCTAAGTTACCCTAAATGGAAAATAGCTTAAATTTCAGAGTTATTAATCATCCAGTGATAGATTATGAGCTGAGTTTAAAAAAAAAGATTGTTATATATAATTGGCCAAACCAGTTGTAAATATCACTAAAATGAGATTTTGAACATATGAGGATGTCTGAAAAGTCCAGTGATAGCACTTTTATGGATTTTTTTATTTGGAGCCAGTCAGAACACTTAATTATTTTTTTTTCTTAAAGCTGCAGTGCTTGGAACCAATTGACTACAAAATAATTTCACCCTCTGCTGAAAAACAAATTCCACTTTCCAGAGCTATGAAGGATAAATATTTTTAAAAAATAAAAAAGATTCAATAAAAAACTCCAAAGATACATACAAAATAGTATGCAGTTATTTTAAAAAACAACAAAAACCAAGTAACCTTTTGATTTTTAAGTTCAGCTCATGATTATTGAGTAATTATGTTTGGTAATACTACTTTAAAAAGTTCTCATTAATTGATTAAATGAAGCAATCATCCTTTTTACAGCCCTGTTCTGAGGTTGGGGTTTTTTGGAAAGCAAAAGAAAATCTGGGGGTTCAAACAGAGAAAACACTTGTATGTATACCTGAGTGTTGTGCCCTAATTAAATTAAATAAGCAGCAGTCTGCTTTCTCTTTGCAGCAGATGAAACATTGATTTTAACCTTAAAATACTTTGCTCAAGGAAGGATAAGCATATATTTTTTAAATATTAAATTCCTACTCTCAACAACAGTAGTTTAACATGTTTCAACTTTTCCATCTCAGGTCAAATTGCGAGCTATTTGCATTTACATGGATTAGCAGCATATATTTCCTGTTCTTGTTACTCTGTGTGCTTTTCATGTAGCCGTTTGAAATGAACACTTCTACTGATCCACACAGGATTTTAGTAATCAGGGCAGGAGACAGGTTAATATACTAAAAATTAGACTTAATGCTGTTCCCATATATATTATCACGTTGATACAAAATCCTTATATGGAGCATCTTTTCCCAGCCCATTTGCTCCTATTGCACAGAAAGGAGGCTTAAAGGACAGGCAGATGTAGCAGCTTGGTATAACAGAGGGATAAAGGTGGGGACTGGAATATTGTGCTCCCCTACAGTTAGCTCTAAGCTGGCAGTACTGCCTTTGAACCCGGACAATTCACTGCCTTGTGCCTCCGTGTAGACAGCACTGCTAGAATGACGTACAGCTGCTTGGCAGAGGTGCAGTGGATTCCCAGTTGAGTGTTACATGTCTTAACTGGATCGTTACAGAAGCTCAGCAGCAAATGGTGTCAGCCTGGTGGAAGCCGATTCTGAACTGCCCGATTTTTATCCAACCTGCTAGGAGCATCACACACTGTGCTTGGCACAAACACACACAACAGTCTGTCAATCCAACGGTTTTAATTCAATTGCAGAAAGGAGATCTATGTTAGATGTCAGCAGGTAAAAAAACCACCTGCCTTGCTTTTACTTATGGGTAAGTTCTGTAATAAATCACCCAGAAGTGCTGGGGACTCTCCACAGTTAGAGCTCCAGAGCATCAGGGCAGAGAAATAGCTGTCTGAAACGGGGGCGATGGTGAGGGAAGTTTGAAAGGAGGTTGTGCTGAGCAGAGTGATCTCAAGCCTAGGGAACTTCACAGGGGTCTGTCCAGCCTTATTTTCCAATCTTTAAAGAAATCTCTTTGAAAACTCTGGAACATTTTTGCTGGTTGCTTGTCACAAATACACAGGGGTCGCTCACACACCTCTTTAAATGGAAACATGCACCACTGGAGGAAATTACAACGTCTAGAGGAGCTCGGTGAGGCTACAGCCACTTCTTCTCCCTGAGCTACAACCACCACCTCGGCTCCCCAACTGGCAAAGAGCTACTCTTTGCCCTCTGCACTTGCTAGGGCTCATGACAGAAAACAAACAGCCAGCGATTCAGCAAGTCCTGCCCAGAGTCTGCTTGTACTTGACCCACTGGTACAATGATAGGGAAGAGGCAAGATAGATACGTAAACATAAGAGGAACAAAAAAAAAGATCTGAGTGTGAGTTATCTCAGAGACATATTCACATCTCCAGTTGAGTGACACTCAGTGGGAAACCTCTTGGCTGACGCTCTGCAAGTTTACTTTGAAACAGTGAAGTTGTCCGAGTCTTTATGCTATCCACATTTAAAAAATCAACACACGGATTTATGACAGGCCGTATAGGCAATTACATTGCTCTAGTTGTTACTGTGGAAACACATTTTGTGACTGGTGAAAGCTATGAGAAAGATATTGAATGAATTTCTGAGAAACAGTATTTCAAAATTAAAGCCAAATACTGGATTTAGCCACGCCGGGACGCTTTAGCCTCAAGGCAGTCATGAAATGGCAGGGAGTCAGCAGGAAAGTGCCACCAAGTCTTGCTGGGATTGATTTTGTAGGACTAGCTCTGTGTCATAGCATGGGCAAATAAAATTAGAGTCAGCTTTCACAGCTGGAGAGCTTTGCCCAGAAACGGGTGCAATGAACAGTCAGAACACGACAGTAATAACTCCTGCTCTCTTTGACTGTGGATATTTTCCAAGCAATCCAGCCCTATGACATCAAACTCTCAAAACTTTTACATAAGTATCTCTTATAAATTTTAAGCTTTCCATTGGTCCATAGTCACACAGAACTGTTGAACTTTCCAGATGTTTCCTAGAAGATACAGGGACAGATCTATGAGGTCTCTGGACATACTAGAATCAAGAAGAAAAGCATGCACTTTTGGCACCTGCCAACAAAGGACAGCTTCTAACGTTCCACAGACAAAATTGAAGGGAGAAATTATTTAATGCCTCCTTCAGACGATTTTTTTTTTTTTTTTTTTTTTTTATGTTGAAGGTGGTTTGGAAATGGAAATCCCACTAGTTAGTCAAGAAATCCAAACGAACTGAAATCATTTGAGGTGACAAGGCAGACAAGAAAACCACATACCCTCTGTTACCCAAGAAAATCTGCCCTTCATTTCTAGAGTGACTTTTCAACAAATAAAAAATGAAAAGAAAAAAGGAATTAAAAGAAAATTTGTTAAATGAGAAGGAAACTAGCTCTGTGTGGGATTCTTCTGGACTCTGGGAGAACACTGATTTCTTTCCTACTCATTGGGCACTGGGCTTTATGGACTTAGATTATCTAAATAAAATTATGATACCTTTTTTGGAAATTACCCAATCTTTTCAACAATTTTATAGCAGTGTTTTATAACCCTTGGTAAAATTATTCTTGATTTACCCTTATACGTGTGAGAGGAGGACTGGGGCTTGCAGAAAGCCAAGGTACTAGATTCCAGATGTGTTCTATGCAAAAGCAGCAATGACAAAAGCTGAGATGAGTGCATAAAAGTGCCAGGTACTGTGAGTTTATTGCTTACCAAATCAGATATTCACTGTCAAAAGTTCAAAAACTGACAATAAACTTAACTGTTGCATCTTTAAACTTATTTATAACTTATAGAGGGAGTCTGGTGTCTCAGTTTTGTTTCTCCCATAAAGTTTACAGCCAGCAGGAGATAATAAAATCTAGACAGAGCTCATATTGCCAAAAGAAAAATCAAGACCTGTATGGGTTGGTGGCTGTCAGGTGAGATATTTTATACCTCATTAGTGTCGGAGCAGTTATTGCTTTTTCTTCCTTTATGAATTGATCATGTGATAGCATGCCTCTCTCTCACACTCCTAACTAATTTGTCACAGCAAACCTGGCTGTAACTGAGATAAGGTATTTCTTGCCATAGCTGTTTTCCTATCAACACTTTCTTCTGATGAGCCATGCTCCCCAAACAAGTCTAAAAGTCTATCGTTCTGTCTCACACACAACTTCCTCCCTGGTACCTGGGTGTTGGAAATCGCTCTAGTATTCCCTTTCCCTTGGACCTCCTCGCTGGTGCAAAGATGTTTCACTCACAGATGCCTGTGCATTGGCAGATGCCCTCCCTGCCTGCATGGCATGGGAGAGCTCTAGCTGACCTTTCCTAGCAGAGTCCTGAAGTTCCTGGGAAGCACCACAGCTCTGGGTGTGATCCCTGGGGAAAGTTATGGTTCTCAGAGGAGACAAAGCACTGCTGAGCAGTATTTGCACTTAACACACAGAGGATAGCAGGGCAATGTCTCCCCAGCAGAGAATGCTCTCCTGGTGGAAATTTGCCACGTGTGTTCTCCCCTCAGATCTGAGCTGGAATGGTTTTCACTTGGATATTACATGCATGGTTGTGGGGGTTGTTTCGTTTGGTTTGTTTGGTTTTGTTTGTTTTTTGGTGCTGAGATAGTTCACAGCATCTCTAGTCTTCAGGGAGGATACCCCAAAATTCTCATAGAGTTCAGGGGGCAGATGCAAAGAATACTAATGTAGATTAATTTGGCCAACAGACAAAGCAAAATGGAGCAGGATTCTACAGCCCAATAGCTGGAGGAAAAGCACATAGCTACACCTAGTCCCCATTCCCAGAACTGCTGATATGCTTTACAATAAATACTCATTATTTTAAATCCATACTGAGCACTTTTGAGGCAAATAGAGACCACTAGAGTTATTTTTGGGAAACCGACTATTCCTTTTGCTATCTCTGCTACTATTTGCAGGAAAATCTAATCAGTTAAAGAACCACAGCTAAATAATGTTTTCCTTTTTTAAAAAGCACACAGTTATTATTACACTGTGTTTTGAGTGGAGGGCATGAAGTTGTGTAAGCTTTAATTAATCCACTGAACCATCAGCTTATTCTTCACTGCAAATACTGCCATCTGCTACCAGTCCAAGCATTGATAATTAATGTCTGCTACAAGTTTGCTTCCCCGACATTATCTGATTAGGTAATTAGGCTATGGAACAATACAGGACATAATGCATTATTGTTCTGTTAAGCGTGATCTGTTTGAAAGCACTAAAGAATGCACTAATATGGTGTCATTTATGTGACTCATACCTCAACCAACACCCATCCAGAGAATGACAAAACAATTCAGAATGGAATGGGGGGGGGGGGGACAACCCCCAAACCTCATGGAAATCATGTTAATAAACTTAAGCATGAGTACCATTTACTTCAGAATAGCTTGTGAACAAGTATAAATATAAGCGAGAAAACCCACAAGTGCTGCTCTCCAGAGAGCATGGATCAACATCAACAATGATATACACATGATAAATGCCCCTTCAGAGAAGTATGATGAAAAAAGTTTGCCATCAAAACTCAGAGGTTTAATGAATCAATGGAAGGTGGAATCAGAAAGAGGGAGAACAAGGCAGCATGTCGTCTTTATTCACTAGTGTGAAATGTGGCTGTTTCCAAGATTACATCTGAATTAAGCTTTGGAGCCAAGTGAGTGATGAAGATGCAGCAGAGGGGAACTGAAGTGAAGGCAACATTTCAGCACTGTCAGATCCTGTGGCTATAGTGCAGACCCTTTCAGTATTTGGCCGAGTAAAGTGTTTTTTACTTTACAGAGCTCTGGGCCTCAGGTGATTACAAGAAGGACTCTGATTTTATTTTGCATGAGATTCCTAGCCTAGCCTGAGGCAGAGGAAAGGTTAGCAATGTCAGCTCTAAGTGCATGGAAACCACAACAAGCATATAAAAATTCCAAGCTTAGGAACCTGGAGACCTCACACATCACCACTGCTATTTCAAAACATAGAGGTCAGGATTCATTCGACCGAATTTACATGCCACACTGTAAGCATCTACATTTGAGCTGATTCTCTCCACTCCTTTTATAGTCAGTATGCCTCATGTTGACAACACAAATGGTTTCCACCACATTTATCTAGAATCATTTACAAAATCACTGTCAATTCAATGGCACAGTTGTTTCATTTCTGCATCAAGCTTTCTTAATTTCAGGTGTTCTTCCCTTCCAACAGGCTCTGTTTCAGTTACTGCTAAAGACAGTTTTAAACCAGAAGCCCTACTGTTGGTAGGCTCCTCAGTCCACAGTGGCCTTCAGCAAGGGCTGTGCACCGAGCACCCTTACAGAACACATTCAGGAGCCCCAAAGCACTGCTCTGACCCCTCTGCCACTGCAGTGCCATGGCTTGTGCTGCCGTATCCTCACCCTGTGGCAGGCAACGCTCTCAGTCTCTGCTGCATACTGCAAAGGCTTTATTCTGACTCTTACCACCGTGCATTTTGCTGCCCTGTTTATGAAGTGACCCTTCAGTGGGGATGCTGCAGGGGAATTGACCATTAGACATTTACAGCTAGAGCAACTGAAGCACAGGGAGGTGGGTGGCATTACCCAGGGCCATTTAGCAAGCCGGTGAGAGAGCCGGGGATAGGGATGAAAACCTCGAGGCAGAGTTGCTCTCCTTCCTATGTGGAACATGGTACAGTCTTATACTGGACCATGCAAAACAATACCTCTTTCTGTATTTTCTTTCTTGGGTAATTAAAGGGAAGAGGCAGGTGAAATATCCTTCTCTTTTCACCTCTTAAATATTTATTTGGCAGTTCTTAGCCATGTGTATAACTGCCTAAGTGATGTTGCATTTGGCATTCAACAACTCTTCCTTCTATCAGTCTTCAAACCCAAATTCCCTTTAGGCATCACTCTGCTTTTATTTGCTCCACCACAAATAATAGATGAGTTATTCAACATATGTCAGGCTTGTTTGTTTATTTCTTTAATCATAGAGATATACAACATTTACAGACATGTCTCTGGGAGTTAACAGTAGCTAGAAACACTCTGGTGTTGTCTGAAATAATTGCAATTTCAGTTGTTTTCAATGGTCATGACCTAATAATGAAATAAAATCTGTAGGGTAACCCACAAAACCAGTACTAGCATGAGTACACTGACTGCTTTCACTCCTCCTGTTCTCACTCCTCTTTCTAGCCTTTTTCTTACTCTGATAGCAAACCTGGAGCTTGTCTATCTCTTCCCTCTTCTGCTGATTCCTCATGGTGCATCTCCATACTACATTCACAAGCTCTGACCTCTCCAAATAGACACCTGCAGTATCTTCATCTAATTGCAACACACTCAGAACTCCTTCACTGTTTAAATCTCTCTAAATTAAGTCATGATGTGCAAAGAGTAGAGCCCTAAGTTTGTTGAAATGAATAACAACCCATGACCTATTGGGCTGAATTTCCTCCTGCCTCCACATTAAGAGTGTAGGAACAACACTACAGAATCAAGCCAAACCCCCAACAGTTTGGCAATGGTAAATGCCTATGGAAGAACACACAAATGAGGCAAGAGTGAAACTGTACATCCATTGAATGTACTCTCAGCATTTTGAGTCCAGGCTTTCCTCCACCAGAGAAATTTCCCAGAATTTATACCATGTCATGTCTAAAACTTAGAATACACTTTTTTTTTTCCTGGAAAGTCTCAACCCCTTGATCCATTCTATTATTCCCAATCAGGATGAAATCCTATAGGATTGCTCCAGAAAAAGAATTTCAGGATGTGGGAAGAAAATACAGCTTTAGAAACCACCTATGGGTCTCCTACAGTCCCACCTCTGAATTTCAGTCTTTCATTCCAGCTTCTGGTTTACTGTGAAGCCTTTTTATTCCTATTTTCCATCTGTTTTTACATTAATAACTCAGCAATAACACTCTTTCCGATACCACACAGCAGGACAGCATACGTATTGAAACAGTCTACCTTATCTTCACAGTCGTTAATGATAGCTGCTATTCAATATCAATCACAAGCTCTTCTAGCAAATCAAGGCACCTCCTGTTGCTATGTTGAAATTGCTTGACACTTAGATCAAAATATCTCCTCCATAGTTGATCTCTGGGAAGTACTCACACCATCTCACTTCAGCAATCTAATTTCAGTAAGGATTTAGGGTGAACACGTGAGACAATCTATGAAGGGCTACAGACACTTCACTTAGAGGTTTGAACAACCCCTCTTTGCTCTTTCAAGCAAAGAGTGAGATTTCATAGTTGGGGATCTAAGACAGAGACCCTAGAAAGAAAATACGAGTGTCCCAAGTGTCAAACTCTGGCATTATAAAGCAGAAGATGCTTGATGCAGGATGGGAGATTTCAGTCATCAGCAACTGTGCTTGTTAATTCAAAATAGAAAATAATAGTTCAGCTACTTTCTACCCCTGCAATACAATTTCAGTAGCAGCATACAGCCTTTCAATACAATTTATGGGTTCTTTTTTTAAATTCCAGAAGAGATATTCATGACAGTGTACTTTTTAATGAATGATTCTACCAATAATTATGAAATAACAGGATCTTTTTTGAAACATCTTTGTCCAAGGAAAAAGGGAGGGGTTTTTGACAAAGTTTGTAACAAGCTCTGCTAAAATTAGAGCTCTTGCATGCATGTTAAATTCCTTCATTTCTTTCTTTCATTTTTATACTTGAGACAGTGCTGATGTGTTGATTTTTAAACAGAAAAAACCATTGCTTTTTGATGATCCTTTGTAGAATTTGTGATTAGTCATGAAATTTCACATTTCTCCAAGTATCAAAATTTCTCTAGAGTTTTGGGGTGGGGATGAAATAAATCTACCTTTTGCCCCACGATCATAATTTGACAATTTTCATTTAAACTTTGAGTATTTTTTAAATTTGTCTTGCAACAGCAATGACTAAACTGAAAAAAAAAAATTACAATTCCAATTTCATGTTTATTCTTATGTCTGGTGTTTCCCTCTTATCGTGTCACTTGGACCCTTCAAATCACTTTCATAGATGATGGGCTCTCTCCTTTAACTAGACATAGGACCTTGTGTAGAGTTTAGGCTGCTTGAACATAGTCCATATGGAGATGTAGATACATGATTGTTATTATCTTTGTTACCATAGTAACAAGGTAAGACTCCACCTGGCACTGGGGTCCTACTCATGCTAGGCATGATAACTCATGCTAGGCATTGCATAAAGAGCAAGAAGCAATCTCCCAAAGCTTGCAATTTACAGAATAGAGTTCCTGTGTAAATAAAGTCTGGGATTAGTTTGGTGATACCACTACTGGTATTTTAGTCTGAGACTAAAAGCATTTTTCAGCAAGAAAGGTCACAAAGAAAGGCAGGATGACCACAGAGCAGCGCACTCTGTAACTACTGCCTTGTAATCAAGATGGAGAGCTGGGGGAGGGAGAAACATAACACTTGGGATTATTTTGTTAATTATTTTTCAGCTTGAGCGCCCAAGGTTAAATGCAGCCTCAGGCAGCTTTCACTAATGTGACTCACACCTCCAGATGTCAGAGCTTTTAGTGACACTAACGGGCTCGTATTTTGCAAAGAATAAACCATCCTCTGGCGTATTAATTAAGCCCAAGCACATCTTGCAGAGAAGCAATGCAAAACCATAAGAAGTTTAGCATGGTCAGTTTAATGCCTATAAAACCTGTGGCTTGACAACTGTTGAGTGTGAAATCTCCCATTAATCCATAGAAAGTGGAGAGCATGGATAAGAACCATGTGTTTTCCCACCGTAATCATGTCTCCAGTGGGCATGGTCTTGATGGTAAGTCAGCACTGGCCTCTTCCCCATGAAGACAGCCAACAGACGACCTGCTTATTTCACATCACAGCATTATTTTCTATTTATTTTCATATGAATCCAAACGGGAGTTTGGGACATTGGTAAATGTAAAAGGAATTACTGCTACACACTTTTTGAATTTTTGCTATTATTTTACCACATTTGCTAAACACATAAAGCTTATTTTCTTTGCACAGCACACACCCCCACCCCGCCAAGCAAACAAAAAAAAACCTCCACAAAAAAAAACCTACCCCAAAACACCACAAAACTCAAATCAATCCAGCTACCCCAGCTGCTGCACGACCTCAGTTCACGTTCACTGGCTCTCATCGATCCTTCCTTGTGCCCTCCTGGAGAGCAGAACATAGGGTGTCACAGAAGATTTGGGCCACCTAGGTAAACTGTGTAAAGGAAAACAAACCCTTTCCATTTGCCAAAAAACAGCGAGAAAAAAAAAATCCTGCCAAGTTTCCCATTGACAGTCTCCCACAAGCTGATCATTCTAAAAATCAAAGTACCACAAGAAGTCGACAGGTCTAAAAATTGTGCTTTGAAAAAGACTTAACATGTCAAAGTTAAATTTGCTAAAAATTAAATTCCTTCAGAAGAAACATTATTCTGGCAGTTTTTAGAGAGACTCACAAGAAGAACAGATAACAGAAGTTGCGTTCCCTTTGTTATCTTCCTTTCATTTAGAATTCTGAAAAGCACACCATTTCTGATGTTTTATAAAAAAAATTAATTTAGACTTTTTCTATTTTCCACACGTTTTAGCACTAAATTATGAAGCTTCCTTACTCTTCCTCCCAGTACAAAATTTTACAGTGCTGGAGAATTTTGGAAATCAGACTGTCAGGCAGGGCTCCATTGTAGGTTGGGTTGTTTCGGTTTTTTTGTTTTGTTTGTTTGGGTTTTTTGACTTATATTTCAAAAGTTTTAGAAGTTGCAGAGAGCGGAAAAAAGGAAAGCTAAACCAAAATCTAAACTTTCATGGCTTGTGTGAATATTTATTAAACAACTCTTCTCCTGTCAGCTTGAAATTCTTAAAGACTGCTATTGTGAAGGAAAAGGAAAACATTCTCATGGTTTGATGATTCAAGTAATCTATAATATTTGCCATCACATCCAACACCACTTCTGGAGTTCACAGTCATCATCCAGATTTGCAAGCAGACCATGTTGAACTAGGTATGAGTTATGCTGAACCATTTCATGTTCGAATTACATGGCGAGATTACTTTTTTGAAGTAGGATAGAACAGCTTGAAAGTCAAAAATCTTCCCTTCCCGTATAGTATTCCAAATCGTTAATTTTTGTGGCCAGCAACATAGGTTTTCCCTTTGATTTGATTTGCTTAGACATTTGAAACACATATTTATTTGACTTCAGATAAAAATCAAACCATGTATCAGTAAGAAGCGTGCAAGTTTTGTAGAATATGTGATGTAATTGAGATGCATCTAGGGATAAAAAGTGTAACTTTGGGAAAAACCTGGGTGTATGTAGAATAGTTTAAATACCATAAACATCTGTAACAACTCACAGAATTCTACAGGGAATCTCTTCACATCTCCTACACCTCTTCAGATAAAGTCAAATTCATTCCAGCTCTTTCACATACTTCACAGCAGCTCCCTCAAGTGGCCACAAATCAGAGTATTTTATTCCAATCTGTAGCAAGAGTACGGACAAGTACCATGCAGACCTCATTACCCTTAGATCTGCTTCTCAACACCTTTAGGTGGTTAGGGCCACTGCAAACACATTTTGAGATGTTTCAGGTGCAGTCAGGCAGCTGCAGAACAGTACAGAAAAAGAAGGAATGGGAGGAACAGACAGAAGATTATACACCAGAAAAAAAGATGAATGGGTTGACCTTCGCTGGTTAAGATGTTTGTTAAAGTCCATAGATCAAGAGTCTTTTTGCTGAAGTGTTGGCTTTTTGGAGTGAGTTCTTTTAGGATGTTTCCTAGCCGTCACAATGAAGCTTGTTGCCATAACTATTTTTAAAGGAATGTTTCCTTATCAAAATGCTAAGATAAATGCAAGCCAGCTTCCAAATAAACAAGGTAAGTGCTGTGTCTCCAAGATATGACTGGAGGCACAGCTCAGAGAGGATCTTCTTAGGGTGATATTTCTAATATTCCCTTGTGAGGTACAGCAGATACCTGGTACTTCAGATCTCTTGTGGTCTGAAGAAAACCAACCTTTTCTATTTCCTTCCATGTCTCCTCAGGTTCTGACTCACCTGGAGCACCAGAAGTTGCTTCGAGCCCCAGCTTTTATGTAGACCTTTTTTGAGAGGTTGGGGAAAATTACTTCTCTCTTCCATAAACTACATTTTCTGCCCTGTTTTCAAATTTTCTGTGTACTTGCTCTGCTAGCTTCGGCTCCTGAAAAGATCCAATAAATAATAACTAAACTGCAGTTCAAACAAAAGAATTTTACAGATTGATTTAGGGAGGGAAAAGATTGAAAATTCAGAGCCTTGGGAAATATGAGCATTGTTCTGAAAAATAAAAGAAGGAAAATGTTCCACACATGGTAATTAGCATTGCTTCATTAAAGTCAAAGCATCTATGACAATGTTTACACTTTGATAATGTGGTTTCTCTACCACCAGGAAGCACAAATTCCCCTTTAGTTTTGCTGGTAGCTTTTTAGTATCTTAAGTAGAATGGTCTCTCCTCCTGGACTATTTTCAAATAATCTAGTTTCTGCAATGATGATTTTTTTTCCTGAGAAGACATGGGACAAAGCAGATGCCTCATGTTCCCAAGCAAACTTTGGCTGACTCTGAACCAGCAGGTTTCAGTCTTTCCTGACTTGTAAAGTCCTAAAATTTTCCAACAGAAATGCACCTCCAACCCCCTGAGAGCAAATTTGCTCTACTAACAATAAGGTTTTCTTAGCTGTGTTACATGGATTCCTTTGCCCACAAGTTGAAATCCACTGCTGTGCGCTATCTGGCAGTCTGCAGAGTGAACAATTTCTGTTGTGAGAAAAATAGCTCCCAGTTTTGGGTCTTTGAAAAATACATCTGGATCTACCTACTGAAATATGAATTCGTTGTGTTTTCAAGCCTCAGAGCCTGATTATGGCTGCATAAAACCGTCACATCAGTAGAACCAACAGATCTGCACAGGTTACAAATCTACACCAGATACAAATTAATCCCACAGCCCTCACTGTCAAATCTATTTCCAGTGCAATCAGAAGTTGGGCTACATTAGCAACTTTAGACCGTGACATTGTTCCACACACCCTAATCAAATACTGAATCTAGTCAGCAATTCTATTGTGTAATGCGAAACACAAACACAGAGCTGAATTTTCTCAACAATTACACCTTCAGACCTCATTTACTTGTTAGTTTTCTTTTTTTAATAATATGTATTACTTTCTCTACTTCTGTTCTTGCAACAGTATACGCATATATATATTTTTTGTGAATAGATACCATTTTCTCATCCACTGCAGAACTAGCTATTTGTTTCTGGAAAGCATTGCCTCTATTATGTATGATTCTCACCAAAGGAAGAAACAGAACACCTTTTTTTCATTTTCTCACTCATGGCCCATATCCAACAAAGCACTTAGGCACATGTTCAGCTTTTCCCTGGACTAGGGGTTTGGCTATTGGATAGCACAATTCTGTGCACCAGGGAAGGTATGTTATCCATCACTGCTGTGAGTCAATCAAAGATAGATGCCTAATCAGCTGATTTAGACAACTGGAGTACCACAATTATTTGATTATTCTATAGAACGCCAGAGATTGGTGGTCTCAGGGACTCTGTGCATAATGGAGATACGTAACAGGCAGCAGGACAGCCTCAAAGCACATGATCCAACAGAAAATTACTTCATGTATGGTACTCCTTACGTTCTTTGATTATCACAATTTAGAAATTGAAGCATTTGATGAAAACCACTGGACTGTAAATTAGTCCCTTCAACATCTAGCTTCTTACATTCACAGTATGGACCTGCTCATTACACCCCATTAAAAGGGTAAACATGACAAGATAATGGATTCATTTTGGCAGTAGCTATACACTTTGATTTTTTATTATTTCCACTTTGCTAGCTCACATTAAAAAATTCAAGAACTCTTCAGCTGCTAATCTATGAATGGCTAGACCCTTACATTCTGGGATTAATACTACAAAGTGACAGAGAAATTGCTCGCTAGACAAGCAAGCATTAGCCCTAGAGTTTTGGGGGCGGGGGTTGTGCAAAGCTTAGCTTTGCTCTCTAACTATGATTTTCAAGTTCGCTTTTAAGATTATCTCAGCCAGAACCACTAACTTTGAACACCTCTGAAGCTGGGGGTCTGAATTTATATTGAAATCTAGATCTAATCCATCAGCAGCCCAGATCCATTTTCTAGGGGAACTAAAAGCACTGCTCTTCTGCCTTGGCAGTTTAAGTGCATCACTGGGCAATCAGACCTCTAGTCCACTTGCACAGATTTGTGTTTACTGTGTATGTTCATGTATGAAATATGAAACCAGGAAAATGCTGCCAATCTACCTGGTAGTATTCTGGCCCCTGAAATCAAAGGCTCTTTTACAGGTATAACCTCTCCTCAGCACTCTGTCAAAGGAAATAAAAGAAAGAAGCAGGGAAGCACCTTTTAAGGTTCCTGAAGCTTTTAATTGAATCAGTGATTCAGGAAATCTCATTCTCCCTTCTGCTTGCTCTGAAATGAAGGAGAGACAATGAGCAGATTTCTGTCAGTTAAACAGATGCTCTATCCGTGCAGACATTTTTGTGTTTAATGTTAGCTTTGACGTTACGATTAGCTTTGTGTGATCTGCTGCTAGTGGTATCAGTACAGGATTCATTAAATATCTTTCCTGCAAAAATTTGAAGATGTTCTTTTAAGTAAAAGAGAACCCCATAAAATTAGGCTTGTAATAATACTTCGCTTCAGTTGTCACAGGATTGCACAGGCAGTAAAGATTTAATTGCTCAAGTAACACTATCTCTAAGATGTCAAAATTATTTGCATTAATGGCAAGTGGAGGCAGAGCAGTAAAGCTTCTGTACTAGCACATCACATACCTAATTCTGATTAATGGTGTAGTTAAACTTCATATGTCTTCCTGTAATATTATTAAGAGGAATAGGCCATTAGACAAAATTCAGAACTAAGATAAATGCACCTTCTCAGTGAAACTTCAAGTCTTAGATTTACTTAAATGATATGCAAAAACCATCTTCAGACCAGTTCTTCAGATGCTGCATATTTCTCTAACTCCGTACTTAGGATGAATTACATCATATCAGAATATAGTTTCATTTTTCTTACTTACAGTAGAAGCCAGCAGTCACTCTCTTTCCCTTTACAACTATGTAGAAAAGATGCAGCTCCATCAACGCAAAGGGATTAACACTTCCATGTTTCACAGTACACAGCCTCTATATCTTTCCCTAGCAAAGCTGAACAACAAATTCTGCTAAAAAAATTTTGCCTCTAATTTTCCTCCATCCACTCTTGGCATAGTTGTATAAGGTTATAAATGAGTTTATGTAGCATGGGCTAATTAAGCAGAAGATACTTTGCATGTACAAAAGGCAAGATAGAAATACCTTAACAAATTAATATGGCAATTTTACTCTTCCAGCCACAAACGCAATGAAGTTAGCATTGGAGAAGGAGATAGGGAGGATTGCATGTATTTTGGGTCCATTAGTACAGGGGTCCAGCATTATAACTCTCCTCATTGGCTTCACCACCACCTGTGTCAGAAAGTTATCATCAATATACTACATGAACCTCCTGGACTATGTGTGCCTGGCTGTGTTGTCTTTCCAGCAAATATCAGTTTGATTGAAGTACCCTATGAGAATCGAGGCTACTTTCAGAAGTCTGTAGAAGGCCTCATTGACTTCCTCCTCCTGATCAGTTGGGCTGTAGTAAACATGCACTGCACGATCACCCATATTAGCCTGCTCCTTAATTCTTACCCATAAGCCTTCAACATGTTCTTCATGCCCTTCCTAAGCAAAGCTTGATACATACCTGTTGCTCTCTCACATAAGGAGCAACTCCACCATGCCATGCTGGTCTGTCTTTCCTAAAAATTACGTAGCTGTCTGTGACAACATTCCAGTAACAGGAGCCATCCTACCATGACTCCATCATTATAATGAGATCATGGCCCTGTGACCACATCCAGATCTCTAGTTCCTCCTATTTTCTCCCCATGCTACACGTGTTGTTTTACAGGCATTTCAGAGGCTTAATCGAGCAAGAAGGTTTCATTTTCAGCAAGCCAGGCTCTCCTCTTCAGAGAGAGGTCTACCGGCTCCAGCATCCCTAGGCTGGACCGGCTGAGAAATCTTGCAAGAGGCTTTTAAACTAGAATCCCTCTGGCTGTTTAACCTGACAACATGAAGGGTGAATGTACCTTAGAAGGACAGCAGGACACTGAGAAAACTCAAAACAAAAAAGTAGCAGTTTAGCATACAGGGCAGCTAACTACGAGATGGCAGTGAATATGCTTAGAAACAAATAGAATTACTGCATGCATTTTAATAGCAACCTGCAGGACTATTCTGGCATTGTGACCTTTTCACCTGTGACATGCTGACACTAAAGTAGAAAGGACAGCACAGTTGTGAAGGCATCACCTCTACATTTTACATATGTGCTTCTAGTATACTACAGCAGGGCTACCGCTCACCTGGGCTTTTCAGACACCCTTGACACATTCCTTATTTCTGCCCAGAAGTTTTATGCATTTGGACTTGAAACACTTGCCTATGTGCTTCTATGAGTGGAAATGTGTGGTTTCTCTCTCAAAACCCCAGCTTTCCCTTTCCCTATTAGTAGTTCTCATTTATCTCCTCTTTTTAAGGAAACAGATTGTTATTTCCTATTAATGTGTTCAGTGTGCCTTTCAGTAGGTACTTTCTCCCTATCTGCTGGAAACCACACAAACAACTATGATTAAAATAAAAGTCATATAATGCTACTTGTTTTCATTAGATAGGCACCATGACATATTTTGACGAGTGCATTTAACATGCCGTAGGATAGTGAAATTAGCAAATCCAAAATCACAGTGTTCAGGAAGTTTTTCCTCTGCTGCTGTTCGGAAAATATTTTTGTTAATATAGCCCCAAATTGAATTTTGAAAACTGCAGGAAGGTACTAATAGCAATAGTGAGCTCAGAGTCTTTAAATAGGTTTTCCAAATCATTGCACTGCAGTACACATCATGTATCGTGACCTGAAAAAATGGATTCTTTATGTTGCTTTTTCATAACTAGCAAACCTGTTTCTCATTTGAGAGTTAGTGGAGAAGTATCTTCTGCTCTTCTGGTGATGAATGCAAAGCAGCTGGCAAAGTTTTGGCATTTTCACTCCACCTGCTTATTTTGCTAAAGTTTTAAGTGCACATATCTGAAAACTTTCTTACATATCATTAAAAGGTCTCTCAAAGATACTGCCTTTTAAAACCTTATTTTAATTTTCTTTTTTTTTTTTTGAAAAAAAAAAAAGGTATAGAGCCCAAATAAATAGTGACCGAATGGATAAAGAAAGTCTCATGGGCTCATAGGAGTCACCAGAATAACACATGCTTCTGAAGAACTTCGTCTATATGTCTTGACCTCTCCATCACATCAGGGAAAGGAGTGAGCTGGAGTGGGCAAGAGATTAGCTCAAGTTTTGAAATAAAAGGTTTAATATTCTCTATAATGTTGTTATCATCTAGTAATCTTCATTGCAAATTCCAGCAAGTTCCAATGTCTAGTAGCATAGAAATTTTGTTGTCTTATTTGAGAGTTACAAGACAAAATAGGAAAATGCACCATTTACAGCCTTTCTGCACACTCTCTCTATACATAGTTATGAATTAAAGAGTTTGTTTGCGATGTGCATCCTTCTTTCTCTTCTCTAATGTCCTTCTAGTGTTTTGGGGATGGGATATGTCACCACATAGTACAATGGTGGATTCAAATCGTAATTTAGAAAAGCCAGCATGATATTTTCTACATTTTCTCCAGCTCTGCACCCACTGTGCAACAGCAGATGTGTGGCCGTCCCTGCCAAAGGATTCTGTACACATTGAAAGTTTATCTGAGCTTAAGGAGATACTCTATTAACTAATGCAAAAGAAATGCGTTGAGGTTACTACATGCACAGAAATCACACGCAGGTCCCAGAGTCCCTGATCTGGAAGGGGGGAACTAATATATGTGCTTGCCTTGTATTTACCCCAGCCTAGGTACCCACCTACAGCCCTTGTAAAAGGCCGTATGTGGAATAGACAGACCATTGGTTCCACTCAGCACAGCCATTCTTATATTCTAGGCTTGTTTCATCATGACACCATATACACTAAGATTAAAGTTCAGAAATAGGTCTGAGTCTCAGATGATCACATCTTTGGCTGCTGTTGTTAAATCAAGACAGTTTCAGTTCCTAGACTGGTCCTTTACATGAACTGGAGATATGAATTGGGCAGAGAAGAGAGCAGTAAAGACTAGTAGATTTGAATCTTGGATGACTGATTTATATTTGTAAAACTGAAGTAGTAGTGCAAAAACATTATGCCAGTTTGTTTAGGGATTTTAATTATTTTAATTTTAATAAATATTAATTACTGATTGCTGAGATGAGCTTACAAACTAAGTGATTTGGTTAAAAGTCAAGTATGTTGCAAGCAAGATAATAAAGAGCAGAATCTGAACTGCAGATGGAGAAAAAGAGTTTTCTGGTTATGAAAATGTGCTATTCAGTGCTTGAAAGGTTTCTTATTCCCAATAAAAGTTCAAACTGAATGAAGAGCTGTTAAGTTTCTGGAAACTACAAAGCTGGGATACAGCCCATGATCCAAAAGCAAAGTGTCATCATGTTCAATAATGCTAATGTGATGATAATGATCAGAAGTTGATTAAAACTACACATGTCTCTGTAATGCTTTCAACATTTTAATCCACATATTCCTGTTAGGGGACTAAATGTTAATATAGAACTCCACACAGTACATTCAAATACCAATTAGTAATTCAATATTTATAAGTGACCAGAACTGACCCCATGTAAGTATAGAAAATAAAGACAAAATATTTCTAGGCTAGTACATTTTACAAGAAAATGAAAGAAGAGGAAATTAAGCCTGGTACTAAACTTTAGTGCATGTACAGCAACAGCTGTTCGAACAGGCAGGTAGTATAGTAAAGGTGAAAAGGTTAAGGAGTCTCATGAATATGAAAAGCTTTTAATTACTGCTCATCGACCCAGTGTGTGACAAGGGACTGGACCCTACAATGCACACCAGAAGGACTAGGTCACCTCGTGGGACACTTGCTGATTTCAGTGGCCCTGTGTACAACTTGCAGCATCAGAAACTCAGCTGCTACTGAGTACAGGGATTGTCAGAGGAATCAAACCCAGGAACAATAAGCCACCTCAACACAATATTTTTGAGCGGAAAACCTGTTATATCGTGTACTGAACCATCTCTCTTACCTGGACAGCTACCTGTGCTACCTCATCTATCTGACCAGCTTTGCAACACAGGCCATAAAATTAATTCAGTTGTATCATGACTTGGATTGTTGCACAGGCACATCTTCTGGAAAGGTGCTTACTCTTGTGAGGACATCAACAGACTGAAAATCTACTTTCCTCCTACACGATTTCAGTGGTTAGTCTCTTATTGTTAGAAATAAATTCATATTTGTAATCTGCATTTATTATCTTCTATTTTATCTCTCCCATCTACGCATCTTTGTTACAACCTACTTCACTAGATAAAACTGTTTTGGTTTTCTCAATCAAGTGCATTGTAAGCATTGCTTCTTTCCTGCCTCTCACAGTAAGCATGCAGGAAAGCCTGGCGTATCTCAGCATGAGGGAACTGGCAGGGCATGATATCTTTGGGGTTACTGCACAAAGAGAGAGGTGAGGTTTTTTCCCCAAGAAAAACACTGCATCCAACTCTTCTGACCTTCAGCTGCTCCATGGAGCCAACATTCCTGACTGCACCCACAAAGCCTGCAAGAATCCTCTAGAACACAGAAAAAATCTTTTCACTGAAATCAACTGATCTTTTTGAAGATGGCATAACCTAGAAGGCTTTGGTCCCAGTTTAAGATTTTCTTCTTATGCAGCTAGGTGCTACAGGGTATTTCATAATAAGCGCTAGCTTTTCCTTCTGTCTTCTTTCTGTGAAATACAGCCAACAAAGGAGAAAATTTAAGTAAAAAACCTGGCAGAATCAGAAAAATAAGCCCTTTTCCCTTTTGGGGAAAAAAAAAAAAACCAAACAAACCGCAACCCTGCAAAACCACCACCAGCAATAAAATTTGAATGTCATCTCAAGTTAGGCACATTAGATTGAGCTATCAATCACAAAAAAAGAATCTGGTTGTACCTGCATCATGGAAAAGTGTTTCATCAATTTAGGACTACAAACAATCCCACAATTGCCTCAGCCATTTTTCTCCATGATCTTTACTGGATTTAGTACTAGGAAACCAAAGGATATTTCGGGCAAAGCATATTTTTGTAAGTTTAGTCTAGGACATCTATATAGGATGTGTGAAATAATTCTACGCTATTTACTGCAAAAAACTGAACAGTCTTCTTGGGCTGCAGCTCAGGGCATGTATCTTAAGGACACAGATCTATTAGAAAGATGCCAGGAAACCAACAAAATTATTGCAGGTTCAGAAAGCATAACCTCTGGAGAAAGACCCAGAAGAAATTATGTTTAGCATTAAGAAGGACATGATAAATCTTGAGGTGCATAAAACATACTTACAAAGAAGTGGATTCTGTTCTCTTTATAAGATGTAATGGATCGAAGTGCAGCCAGGAAAATTGAGGTGAACTAGTAGGAAAACCCGATGAAAGACATTGAGGCACTGAAGGTTTTAAAGAACATGTTAGGGAGACATTTGTCAGGATTGATTAGATAAAGATTACCTGGATCTGGGGTAAAGGAGTGGAGAAACCGACCTCTTAAAATACCATCCAGCCCTATTTTCCTTGATGCGATCTCTTTTCTATTGAGTCAAGACATTGGCTCAGTACATGTAGTGTGATTTGACTGCTAATTTCTAAATATTAATTCGTTTGAACCTCTTTTCATTGTATGCATAGATTATTCTGTGAAGACACTTGATCACTACTGTGTTATGTGAAGACTTGATAAGTATCAAATTTTGAAAACAAGGGGTTTTGCTTAATAATGAAGATGTAACATCTATAATGCACAAGCATGAGACACTGACTATTACAAAGGAGAAGGAAAGATTTTTCGGTTTATGAGAGAAGGCTAGAAGAGCAATCAAAAATGAGAAAAAAGACCTCAGTTTATGACATGGGAAGAATATTAAAAGGAAATGTGGCTGGAGCTTGCAAAGGAGAGAGGGCACCATCTGATTCATGTAATTTCTACAGCATATTTCCAGTTAATCATTATTAGCTAAGTACTTAAAGAACAAGTGTAAAGTGAAGTGTGAGCTCAAGTGTTTGCATAGTGACCACGGCAAGTAACTGAAAGGAGACTTCTGTGGCAAAGGTACTTGAGATGTCTACTGAAAGAGCTGGACCAAATCATGTCATAGGGAACATCTAATGGACAAGATCTAATGATGTCACAGTTATGAAAGGAAAATGCAACCACATAACAGATCACCTGTAACCATGTATTTTATCTCATTAAAGCAGAAATCATGTACTAACTGGTGCCTTTTTATCTCTTGTGTGCATGTTATTATTTCCTACTAATAGGAAAAAAAAGCAGGTGTGTCTGTGGGTGAAATGGGTGAAAAACCAGCTTGCAACCAAGCAAAACAGTCTTGGCACTTAGATAAAGCTGCAAGGCCATGTTTTCAAAAATGATCCAATGACTTGGTTTCTCAATCTTTGGGATGTTCAGTTCAAGACATTAAAGGGAATTAACTGTAAGAACGATTGCTCAGCCTTTCCATTTTCTTAGTTAATAGTTGCGCTGCAGCACAGAATATTTGAATTATTCTCAAGGAGTCTAACTCAGGAGTCTGTGTAGAAAAACCACAGCTCATATTATAAAATGCAGGCTAGATAGATTTATTGAAAGCAAAGTGTTCCAGTGCTGTCTAGAAAACAGTAGAGATTTCCTTCCAGTTTTAGTTCTCTGATTTTATTACCTCTTTTATAAATTCATCTACTACATCTTGTAACCAATTTTGTAAGGAAAGAAGTGCAAATGCTTGAAGGCTTATCTGCTACCTTTTACCACTTGATGATGATGCTGTATCTTATAGACAATAATTTTATTCTGTTAAGAAAACAAAACTCTGACTAAATACATACTCAATACTCAGAAGCATTATATAGTTGCAGTGTATTAGGAACTAATACTACTGAAAAGCTGACCCAAGAAAATTATTGATGTTATTCACATTGGTTTCCATGCTCTGCTATCAAAGTACTAAGCATTTTCTGATTTTCCATATCAGATGTGATTCACTAATCTAGAAAATTAGATTTCTGAAAGAACACAGGTTACGTTTGCCAAGTACTAAAAACCTATCAGAATCACTCCATTCTTTTTAACAAACTTTCTCTGTGCAAAAGCGATATAGGAGGAATCAATATGGAATTTTTTAAAAAAATATTATTTTCATTCATTTATTCTAATAGGGACCTTAGCCTTAAAGAGCTGCACAGACCCAAGGGAAGTACATACGTGTAACTCCTACAATTATTTATTTATTATTTTAATTAATTATTTATTATTACGATTTGGGGTTTTTTAAAGCTTTCAGAATTTTAATTAAGGTTACAGTAGGCTCTAAGAATGAAAAGTGCACGTATAGAACACTTTCATATAACAAACTGAAGTCAAAATAATTTCAGTGTATGTTAACATATAAGCAAATGTATTTCTGTGGAAGTGCAAATGAACAGTTACACACACGCGTCCAAAGAAGCTGACAAATCATGGAAAAAATTTAAGTCTACATAGCCAAGGTAGTGGAAATAGGAAGCAGCAGCTCCCTAGCCTGATGGTACCCTTCCTAAAGAACAGTAGCAAGAGTTTCTTGTTACTAGACCAAAAACCTAGCTGCACACAAGGCTGCAACCTCAGTTCAGTTGAGTAGTCAGGTTCTTCCACTGGGTAAAGGTCTGCAGTGCTCATGGCAGCCTGATCCTCCTCAGCCTCCTAACAGAGGAATGAAGGTATATAGATGGAGAGCACAGCTGCAGTTCTCTCATGCTCGCCATGAACTGTCAGGGAGAAGGGATTCAGACTGGTGGTCCTCCAAATACCAAAAGCAGATGTTAAATGGCAGCTATGAATGTGTGATGAGGGTCCAGCTACCTCTACCCATGTCTTGCGTCAAGTGGGCACAGACATCACCAACCCTATTTGAACTGAAAGATCTTGCTTGGCACCTTCTATCTTCAGGGACACTTTAGAGCAGATCACACGTTCAATTATTCAGTTTCTGCAAAGTTTGAGTGTCATTTGGGGGCTGATGCAAATCTGGCCTCAGATCACGCTAAAGCCCTTTCTGTCACAGTCTACATTAGAAAACAGTCTGCTTTAGGCTGTTTTTAAATTAACCTCACACCAGAGTTTTTTTCACTATGGCATGGTCAAAGCATGCTAGCAGTACAGCTCAGGACAGTTTATTATTAGATTAATAATAGATTAGCTAACAGATGAGTCCAGAAATATCAATAAATGTACGTTAATTCTAATAAAAAGGTGAAGGTAGATGTTCTTGGGTATCCACGTAGGTGTGATAATTGACTGCAAACTGTGTACAGATGTAAAGACACGTTGGCCAGCTAAAACCTTGTAAAAGCAGCTTGCTTTGGGATTAGACTGTTACCAGACCAGGGCAAGCAGCTGTACTTTGTTGAGGTGTTCAGGGAAGAGTAAGGGAAGGAGAAGTATCTGTTTCAGTGAACTCTGTGCAGCTGTTTCTTTTCTGGTTTAACATTCAGTGCAACCACACAGGGAAAGTTGCTCAAAACATTAATCTTTTCATGTTTACTACTTAAAACACACACCATCAATACCACAGCCTTCTGCAGGACTTTCTAGTTCAGTCTTGCTTCAAATTCACAAGGCTGAAGGTAAAAATATTTACTCAGGATCTGCACAGAAAAGTCCCTAAAAATTTGCCACAATATCTCACTCAAAGGTGAATCTCGCAGCTTTGCTATGCAGACATCACCAGATACTAGTCAGAGGCAGCTTTCCCCCCACCCACGCCCACTTTTGTTTACAGTCATTGAATTCTAAAGGGAAAATAGTGACCTACTTATGTTGCATTTTTTTCAGCCCTGGAAGTCTTTGTAATAATTAACATTATGAAATTGTGTCTGAATATTCATATATGCAAAGATATGACAGCTTTTTCCATGTTAAGGCAAGTGGCATAGTGGTAAAGCACAGCCCAAGCTTGCTTGGTAAATTGACACGAAAATTTTAATGTTTCTTTATGCTAGGTGTCAAGACATACCAAGACGGCAGAACACAATGGATGAGCCTGGTGAGGGACAGCAAAGGGCGTGCTCTGTACTAGGGCCTGGTTAGCGCAGAACACTTTTAGCTTACTGACATTACTGAAATTCACGAAGAGAACAAGATAAGAAATCCACCCAATCTGGTTTGCATCATTTTCATGAACATACGGAACATCCTGCTGGTGAGCAAGTGAAGTTTACAGCCATATGCTCAGCCAGTCTGGTATGAATGCTGCAAGTCTGCAACATGCCAAGATCTGATCACATAAATTTAGATTTCTGATTATGCTGTACAACAATCATAGTGACCTAGTTGAGCTTGATCAACCTGGTCTCCCAAGGAAAAGACATATGAAGAAGAGTATTTTCTTGGTTTTATCATTGTTGCTGTTGAGTTGTTTGGTGTGGGGAGTTCGGGGTTTTTTCATTTTTTGTTTAATGGCCATTCCAGAAATGCCTGGTGTTGAATAGGAACTGCAAAGATCAGTCTGAACACTAAGCCAAGTACATGTTATAAAAACCTCACCTGCATTAAACAAAAAAGGTCCAGCAACCCAGTGATACCCTACCTCCAGAGGACAAGAAAAAGGTGGCACCCAGGAAAAAGAAATAGACAAGGATAGAGGAATTTCTTAGGGGAGACAGATGGCCAACATCTGCCAGGACCTCTGAGGGGAGCTGAAAGCATTTCTTGGATAAGGCTGGGAGATAAGCAGTGTAGGTTGCTTTCTAAGGTCTAAGATGACAAGATCTCTAAAGAACCACAAAAGGATTATTGACAGATTTGCTCAGGCTAGAAAACTCTGTGAAAACTGTAAGCACTTGCCTTTTGGCTCCTCCTGGCTGCAAAGCAGGGGATCAGCGGAGTACTCACGCCAATGGACTAGCTAACTTCCGTGAACTGGAGAGTTAGTTAGAGCCACAGAAGTTTAGGCCGTGACCAGTCTAAGCACATAACACATCCTAGACCACCAGGCTGGGAGAACTCTCCTGAATCTGGAAAGACACCAGAAAGAGCAGCTTTCTCTGCTCTCTGCAGAGTGGCTGCAATAAGAAAAAGATTTGGCACTGGTGAAGAATGACTGCCACTGGCGGCATCTCCCTAGCAAAGAACTGTGTTTGAAGCACTTAAGCTTTATATACGGTGATGAAGGCTCCAAGTACAGAGCAAGTTCAGTAAGAGAATTAATAAAACAATAGGAATGGGACAGTTGAGATTTCTGTAAGCTTCATGTTCCCATGTAGAGCATTTATGTTGCTGAAAGTGTTATGAAGTTGGAGATCCCCCAGGGTCTGCATGCAGACACCCATAGGTCAGATACCAGGGTGACTAGAACAATCTACCCAAGAATGTTTTTTCTAACCTTCCTGATTAAAGATTTGCCTTTCCCTGAAACAAACATTTCTAACCGTGATTCTGTTTCTTGATCATTAACATTCTTAGTAACATCATGAGGTATTGTTACCTATCTAAATATCATATCAAAAGTTGAGGGTGCTGTCTGTTTGTTGAAATCTATGTTTTCTTTAGGGATATCTTTTTTTTCCACCCCCCACAGCTCCACTTAGTGAAATCAAATTAAAGCACTACATTCCAGCATTACTGGAATGGAACAGTGTAATACTGTTTCCAAACTTTATTTTCTTACTTTTATTTTTTCTTCATGTTGTAGAATATTGTTACTGCTACTTCCATTTCTACTGGTGTATAAAAGTCTGATGAATAAGATTGTGCTGAGACAAGAATAACTTGGAGTTACACTATATCAAGCTACTTTCAGGTAGCTTTTGACAAATAAAACGTGGAGTTATTAAAATACAGTATTTATGATTCTTACCTGCCTCTCTATTCATGAACATATAGATCCATGTTTTAACCTGTCAACAGTAATTTATTTGTTTTTTTGGATAATTCAGACTATTGGTAAAATACCAGTAATCAAAAGTTAGTTAAAATAAGAAGGTTAAAATTCAAAAATTGGGTGTTTTCTAAATAATATTTTTAAGACTTTTCTCAAAAATACAGCTAGAATGATATCTGTGAATATAAAAGAACTTGCTATCTGTGCCAAATCCATATCATCTTTGAATAACCTGCTTGTGCAGTATCACTCCATCAACATATGATTTCACAGCTGTAACAAGGCCAAGGATACATCGAGCTTAAGCAGAAGGAACTGTGTTTGCAATACATTATTAGACAGAGCCCTTTCAAGGAGCCAGACACAATTCAACAGAACTTGAGGACAAATTAGACATGGTCAGCAAGGCTCTTGAACAGCAGAGCAAGATGTCTGATAAGTAGCTTAAGATTTAACAACTACCTCAGAGAATTTCTGAGTATTACATAGAGTGCTCATCTTCTGACCCATTGCATCTTAAATAGAAGCAGAAGCAAACCACACAGACGCGTATTTACACAAGTGCAATAAAAAAGTAAATATCTTGATATTCCCAAATATCAAACCAGTCTTAAAAGATTTTCTTACTTATATACATTATTTACCTGTTGTCCTAACCTCTGATTTTTAATAGAACAGTAGAGTGTCTTGCCTTTGCTGACAAAGTGAACTGACTAGATTGGACAGGAGGTAGAGAAAAACTGCCATAGTCTATGTGCAGAATTCTTATTTTTCAAAACATATAGAAACCTCCAGTTACCATCTCTAAAGAGAGAGAATTGTTTCCTTTCCCTCTTGATCTTGACTGAGGGGTCTTTTACGACTGACAGTTTCATGCCAAGATTAGGTAAACTGCAATGGAGAAACCACAATGGAGTTTATGTACGCTGACAGGAGATTCGAGTACAATAAAACTTGGGAGTTACTTACCTTCCTTCCCTTTTGGTATCAACAGAACAACCAAGCACTCTAATCTTGTGTAAGAGACGAACTCAAAGGAAACAAGATTTTAGCCAACAGACGTAAAAACTCCGAAGCCCTTTATCTGACCTAGTAGAATTTTCTCAGTTCCTGTAGCAAAGAAACATCTGTCTTATGTACTGACTTGTGTCAGTAAGTACCTTATGGTAGAATGAAATGCCGTTTATTTTAACTTTTATAAAAGCCTGGACCCTAAAATGTGGTGCCTTGTGTCCTGCACTTTGTCCTTCTGACTAAAGGACAAGCTGTACTGATACGTAAAGTTGCCAAAGAAGTGAAAGAATTTCAGAAGAGGATAATGTTATGATATTAGGTTCAGTATCTGGGATGAAAAGACTTCTTAAAAGAAACAACAAGCAAAAAAGAGCAAGAAGATGTAAGATACAGATAAGGGAGAAGGAAGGTGTAGTATTTTTGTCTCAACAATATTTAGCTTGACAAAACTCTTACTGACGCATAAGTGTATTGGCCATTTGCAGAGACGTGCTAGCACCAAATACGAGAAGATAGGTTATTTCTACCTCACTGGATCCTTCCTCTTCTCTCCTTTTCTGTTTTATATTTAAGGTTTGCCTGGGGGATTCTGACATAGATTTTAAACAATCACATAGGGAATGCTTGCCTCATTGTTCATTACAGCGACCTTGATTGTAATCTAGATGGGCAGTCTGGGCTATTTAGAAAATTTCTTGGGACAGCAAACTCCTCTTAAACGACCTTTGACAGCAGATAAATGCCTATTTGCATTACACCCATCAGATTCACTGCCTGCAGGCTTGTAAGAGGGTCCTCAAAAAGGAGACTTTCAGGTCTTGTCTAAAGAATCTGCATGTGACAGCATTCCTCCAAGAAGGCAGAGGACCTGTGGGTCCATCACAGGACTATAGGAATGTCACAGACATAATAGAAAGGGAGTAAGTATATTTCTCAAAAATGTGTCTGTAATGTCAGACATTCCTGCCGCATTTGATAAACCTATAAGAAATATGACGTTTATTTTATGTCCCATGGGCTATCATCCAACAAAACAATAAAATGCACAGAGACAAACTGAGAACCCAACAGAACCCTAATTCACTACAGATCTTTCAGTATAATTATATTTTGTGGCATTATCTGAGCATTTTTTGAGGAAACAATTTTCTTGCAGGAATTTATTGGTTTGCTTTTCTGCTAAAACCAAAAAAGTGACTTTTCTTGGAAATTGAGTAATTGGGACTTGGAAAGAAATTTACTCTTCCCTTGTAGCTGTTCCCTAGCAGACAAAAAGGAACAGAAAGATCTAAAGTGGTGAACATAGGCATGGAGTAGAAGAAACTGGAACATTATATAAAGCCCACCTGCTTAGAACAGCTGACCAAGGGAATCATTAAAAATGAGATTATGTTCTTATGGGAGGTATCTGGGGCATGATATTTGGAAAAAGCTGGCTAGCAGCAGTTAATAAGGACAGCCTACCTTGAGTTCTTCAGAAAGTCTGCAGCATTTGGAACTGTGTAAGACATTGCAGCCAAAGTCTGCCCAATGTAATTCCCTCAGCTCTGTTCTACACACCATGACCTTAGTTTTACTGTGACAGATGCTCCCAAAGGGCTTAGAAGTCTGTTAAGAGAAAGATCAAATATAAAATTCTTCCCTCTGATTGTTGTAGCCCTTATGTCCGCTTCTAGTGACTTCTGTCTTGCAAATGGGCCATCCCATGTGAAGTACGGTGCTTGTATGCTGACTTCCATGTAGATGTGAACTTTGGGTTTACTTCTTCAATAACACCTCTGAGGCACTGACTGTGAAATGGTAATTCCTAACCAAAAGACTACATGATTTTTTTCCTTAATGTTTTCTATAAGTTCTTGTATTAAAAAAGCAGTATTTCATGAGGCAGGAAATGCTTTCAAAAACAGATGGTTCTAAGCTTCTGAGGAAAACATCTTCCAGTGGAAAAATAATTCAAGATTTTTTCATTATCTTTAAAACAGATAAGAGCTGTATCCTGAAAGGGTAAAAAAAGAGCACTGCCTCCCTTGGCTGCCCTAGAAATTTCATACAATGAGAATGCTCCAGACTGTCTTACTCAAGGCTGCTATAGCTCCATCAGCCTGTCAAGGCTCAGCAAAGCAAAAAGAACGTACGGCAAAGGAAGCAGCAAATGTTTTAAGTCTCATGCTAGAGTCCTGCTATAGCACTAGAGATAGTGGTATTTCAGAACCCAGGATATCTCACGCATCTGAAACTCTGTTTCTACTACCAGAGAGGGTCCCCATCCCACGGCAAAGCCCCGGCCTTCCATCTCACAGCCTCCCTACTCCTGATGCACTCCTCTAAGCATTCCCTAATTTTACCTACTGCTCAAGGACCCACCTCTTTTTCCAAATAATTTTGTCCCAAACTACTCACACCTCAGCCTATAACTCTCCCATGTCTCAAATCCATCTGCGCTCTTATCAAATCTCACCTATTCCATCTTATTCCCTCTCACAGAAGAGCTGATGCCCCATGTAACAGAACACTTCTTGGATGCCAGCTTTGACCTATTAAAACACATGGCCCAGAAAATAGATTAGGTTGGTCTCACATGCTTTGTTCTTCACAAAATCCAGGTAGCTGCTATTCATCTGCATATCATCTTCTAAGTCTGTCCTTATGTTCACATTCTCACATATTGTTTCCATAATTATTGCATAAGTTATGCAGTGATTAAAATTACATAGAAATATTTACAATCCCCTACCTACTCTTTCTCTAAGGCATGGGCTGCACTCACCCTTCCCCTATCATCCCTGAACTCCCAGGGTTAACTACTAAAAGTTCTGTGATTGCTCTATGGATTACTAGACCTGTGATTTTTGTCACACCATCCCACCAGCTTAAATGAGTAACTAGGACCTCTGATAAACTGGAGAGCGTAGGTGGCTTCTGGCATGAACAGCACAGTTTAGCTGGCATCGAATTCTTCATTAAATAAAATCTGCTTCCAAGTCAATGCATAAAACAAGTTCAGGGATCAGGAAAAGAATTCATTAGCTTCTTATTAAAAGCTTATAAGCCAAAATAAAATTCAGATAAGGCTTGAAAGTAGAGGGACATGATCTTTCTTTGTTTTGTTTTCAGGTGAATGCAAGAAGAAATCACTGGATTTAGAAAAGCTTCTTCAGCTTATCCCTATTTGTATAGCACCAGGGAGATGGAAACCAACAGCAGTTCCAGACCCACATATTTATCTTTCCACTCTGTGCAATATAGCAACTATGGCAAAGCAAGTGTCACAAACAAGGAACATGACTGCTCCAAAGGACAAAGCACTTTATTCTTAGGTTTGGTCATCCAGAATGCAGTGGATTGCCTACACTCACCTGAAAGGGACTAACTCACATTTCCAAAGCAAGTTTTGTCTCACAACCCTGCCAAAGATAATAAGGTGGCACTTTTAGCTTTCTGGCACATCTGTAGCAATAACAGGCTGGTAACAGGGTAAGATCTCAGAGAACATTGGGATGAAGAGCAAAGCCAAACTTTCAGGCTAGACATAACAGTGACAGCTCTAGCTATTAACATGCAGAGGTAAATTACTGTGCCAGAGTAATTCTGGGCACAAACGCAGAAACTCTTAGTATCTTTGTGTTATGCTACTGTCCTCTTGTATTTGTATTGTTTGTAGCAAACCTGAAGATGTAGACTGCATTGTAAGTAGGCAGTTTGAGACTTGTTTCCTGTCAATCACAGCTGGATTCTTAATAACAACAACTACTTCTATAGCTGCTATCTAGTTGTGTATCTGCGTAATTTTGTTCTATTTTCTGATGGTCTTCCATTTTTAGGCTAATGCTGGCTAAGGTAAAACACTTGCCTAATAACATTGCAAGCTGAGTTTATGGAGGGCAAAGATGACAGCATTAAAAGAATTTTTCAGGTGCACATATTAATATAATAATTGGTAGTTAAGCAAGACAGTGCATCACTAGAATCATGATTAGCCAGCAATATTCACTCTCTCATTCGTTGTTGCATGCAGTACTGAAGATTTGAACATAAGCAGATGCCCTCTCAGAAAGCAAATGTTTCTACTATAGTCTGCAGTGCACTGCTCCTCACTGGAGAAGCAGGCATGTAAATTACAACCAGACCAAAAACCTCAGACATATTAAAAATAGCTTTCCTTTGCCACATAGCATTCAGCCAAATGCTTCAGGATGATAGTCCTGCACCAAGACTCAGTTCTATCTGCATTATGGTCTTCACAAACTGTCAAAAGAAATTACATTTAAATCCATTCCCCTCATTCAATCCTGCGAAGTCATCACAATGGATTGAGTCATGAACCTGTTCTGCTTAGAAACAGATTGGGTTTTTTGCCTATATTGTGATGACTGGGGAGAGAGTGAGAGGCTGAAGTTTTAATAAGTAATCTTACTCAGATATGGAAAGAAAAGTGTGGCAAATAAAAATCTTCCAAAGCCAATTAGTTTGCATAATAGAAGAGAAAGATGGATTAAGGAAAGATTTTGCAAAATTTTGAAAATTCCTTCCTCAAATGTGACTAAAAAGGGACCAAACTGCCACAAAATTAAATCACCTTGCATCTTTTTTCATTATATAATTTGATTGTTAACAACCTGACCTAAGATGACTGGCTATTTTTATACATTTTATTGAGAATGATTCTGTTAACTTACCGGCCCACAGATTTTTAACCCACATGAACAGAGAATTTGCGAATAGAAGCCACTTAACACAGAAATAGTAGCTCAATGACAGTAATGGCAATGTTACAACATGGGTAGTAACTCAGGGTATCTCATGTTCTCTACACTGCTCTGAACAATCAATGCATCAAGAAAATCTCTCATCACTAGAGAGCATACATCAGGTTAAAGGGTGAATTTAACCAATCTCAGATACATGATTTAGGTTTGAGATTGAGAAGCAAGGAGCTACATCTAGATCTTTGAAATCAAATGCCACAGCATAAAAACAAAGAACTGATTCGGAACATTTTAACTATTTCCTAGGGGAAACACAGCTCAATCAAAAATCAAAAGAATCACTTTGAGCAGAAGAACTATTTTAAAAGTTTTTTTAGATAGAGAGATAGGGGAATGCATCAAAACAGCCCCAAATGAATCATAGCCTTTTTGCTCCATTTTTTCCTGTTCTCTGTACTTATAAGCAATATATTAAGAAGCATAAACCAAACTATTCAGTTCCAGGAGATCTAAAATGAAATACTTATCTTTCAAAACTTTATATCTCTCTGGTTGAATTCAGGATTAACTCTGAACAGAAGAAAAATAACATTAAAAATCCTTCACAGAATAGGATTTTTCACTTACAGCTGAGTTTTCTGGCAAAGTCCATTGCTGAGAGCTGATAGCAAAACTCTGGAGTCCTTAAAATTGTAGCCTACTCTGATGCCAGGGAATGGCATAATTACCGAAATAGCAGACTGGGGAGGAGACTCAGTAAGACAACTTTCTTTTCACTTGGAAAGAACTAGAAAGAAAGCAACAGATTGCTAGAAACATCATTGGGCTTTGTCTGGTTTCTTTGCAGATCCCAGAATTACAGCTTTTGGCAAAAGTTCAGGTAAATACTCAGGTTTTTCAGATGTGTCCTCAGTCCCAGTCTTTTTGAGGGCTCTTCTTGAGACAGCAAACCTGAGTCATGGTCTTTCTTGCTGAAGTAACAAAGCTATCATCAGATCTTACGGAAAAATGAGCAACCCTTTAGGTTAAATTTGTAATAGAGTGCAACTAGTGCTTGGGGTTTATTTAGGTTTTTTACCTATAGATTTCCCCTTGCAGCAGAGCAAGGGGAGCGAGAAATGCACAGTAAGAAGTTGGCAGAGTTGCTACAGAATTTGTTCTCTGCTTGAAGAAGAGAAGGGGAATACAGAAATGATGTGACAACCTCACTTTCCCTAATGCTGGTTACTTGATTCGACAGCAACAAAAGGGTTACATTTTAAGTAGCAGAGGCCTGACATGACTGATGTGTTTGGAAGTTCTTCCACATCTTCCATGTAGAAGTGTAAAAGACCAAACACAACTTCTTTAGGATCTTGCTTTAGACAATACCTTTATCATGTACAGTAAAACAACACTGTTCAATGCATTATAGAAGGATGAAGAGGAATGTACTTTTGCCTCTCCTGTAAGCCTTGTATAAGTGATTTATAAGGTAAATGTCTTAAAAGTCACTGGTTGTTCAATATAAAGAAGTAAAAACACACCTACTCTGAAAGTCTGAGTTTATTTGAATGAAATCAGAGGGATTTGCTGCTTGAGATTCAAGTACAGAAAGGCTGAGTTGCATTAAGAGGAAATGTGGAAAGAACTAAACGTGCAAGGCCAAAATCCATTACAGCCAATGACCGTATTAACCTCAGTAAAGAATTATCCTCATAAACTACTGATTTTTACCTTCTTCACCAAAAGCAGTTCCATTTTAAGTATAATTCAAAAGCTATGATAAAATATGATTGATTGTTGTCAATTCTATTTGTATAGCATTACCTCAACCGAGGAAGAAAGATACTTATATTAACATCTGTGAGAATTCAAAGATCTTGAGTAAGGCAAAGCTTTAAAAACATACAGAAAGAGGATCAAATCATTATCACTTCGCTGTTACAGATAAAACCTAGAAGCAGCACACTACTTGATGGCAACTGCCATAGCCATGTAAACTAACGAACTTACAAGCACCAGAGGATCTGGGTCTTGTGACTGATTCATGATCTGTTCTGAAATTAAGCCACAGACAGATTAGCCATTTAAGTGGTATAGCTGTATGGAACCACACTCACTCCCTTCAGCTTTATAGCTGCAGATGTTAACCCATCCAGATGTCATAGCAAAATCCAATGGGTACCATGAATCATAATTCTCAGTTGAGGTTACTAGCATAAACTCAATCTGGTTACATTTTATATTACATGCTATGAACCAATGCACCCTAAAAACATACAGAGTCTCTGGTCAGCTGTTGCAAAAGTTCTCACCAGTTACCAACTGGCTGTTGTCCATCACTTATAAATAAACAGAAAGCAACCTTGTCAATATTCAGTGGCTTCTTTTCTTTTTAGGGAAAAAAAAAAAATTGAAGGCAACAACGGAACTAATTTCAGCCTAGCTCAGGACATGGCATTACCATTTTAGTTAATCTGTAGCCAAGACCTAATAAGATTACTGGGTTGATTTCCTTTTTTTTTTTTTTAAAGGTACTATTTAAAGAATGGTGCCTAATCACAGAGGAAATGACAGTATTGAGCCACTACCTGCATCATCTAACTGTTCTTCCAAGTGTTATCAGATCTAAGTGCAGTCAAACTCGAAAGTCTTTGCAGATGTACTGCTGAAGACCCTAATAAGTAATTTAAAAATCTACTCTAAAAAGTTTCTGGTTTAGATTTGTCATATGATACTGCAACAATCTTTATATTTCTACACACTAAATGTACTGTGTTATAAATGGTGAGTAATTTGAGAATAGCTTTCAGGTCCATTATGTTCCTAGTTCTCTGGACTTGCATCTCTTGAAGCTTGCTACTATTCCCATCTTGCCTCAATTACATTGTTTCACTTTCTGGAAGTGGCTGCACTCGGCAAATACTCATTATTTTGGAATACAGTGTCATTCATTATTATAGCGAAGACTGACTGTAGTCTAAAGTAGAAAACATTGTGACAGATTTTATTCTTACTGAGAAACTATTAATGCTTGCTTACTTACTTAGCAAAGTATCTTGCAGAGTTTTAGAAAAGATTATTGTTCAGTGTTGATATTTTTAACCTACTATATGTTTCTATGGGAGATTTTTAGTCCTGGGAAAACTTTGATGACTTGGTATGGGAAGATTTAAAAATTATTTTTGTTGGAGTAGAATTGAAGGGCATTTGGTAGGTGCTTATTACTTCTAAAAAAGTATTTCCTGACCTGAAGAATTTACTGTTGCAGTAATTCTAGACTCATCAGTTCATAGAAAAATATCCCAATTCTGATGTGTGTTTTGAGTGTCATCATCACATACTTAAGCGGATTCAACAACTCAAATGGATCATTATGATACTGTGTTAGCGGTGTCATCACTGTGCGTTATGCTATGATGGGAAGTTCCTTTTGAGGCAGTACAATAATAAGGACATATCACAAAGACATTTCATAGTTTTGTCTTACTGCACAGGGAGATGAATACAGCAGTTAAAAATTCTCTTTCGAGTGCTAAGTCTAACATGCAAAGTCTTAGCCATATATTCCTATTTTCAAGAAAGCAAGCAAGCAGAGCAGAGGAACAGGGCATAAGCAGCAGTGACAGAAAAGACTACTACCATAAATTGACTTGATCATTTTTCCAAGGGAAGCCCATTATTTCTGATTGATCTGACTTCTCAAAGGACCTCTTGTCCCTAAGCTGAGGCCCTGAAGCGATGAAAAACTTACCATACTTATGAATAAGTTGTCCTAGCTACCATTTGCACTTTATTTCTAGATAAAATGGGTCTTCAAATTCCAGCCACTAAATTATTTTACATCTTTACCCCTTTCTATCATACCTCTTCTCTCCATATAGGTTTTTTTTTAGAGATTTCAAACTTGTCTCTTAATTTCCTTCCAAAGACCTTGAGCTTTTTAACCTCTCATTTATAAAGGTGACTTTTCCACATCTAAAATCACTGCTATTGCTGAAGCTGTCCAAACTTACTGGGCTTTCTAAAGAACTTGCCACTACTGCTCTCATAAATGCCATATACAGAAAAAAGAGCAACTATTACACCACATGCAAAGATCATCTATGTGCTTCAAATTAAAATCACTTCTCGATAACCTTCAGTGATGCCCAGGTGAGCTCCAAAAGGTTATAAGGATGGCTGGAAAAAAAAAAAGAAAAGTGGCAAAAACAATCAGGGATTTTATAAAATTAAGAAGCTGTTATGAAAGTCAGAAAACATCTACAAGCTAGCATACGTAGGCCACAAATGGGAATTAGTTCCCATGGTTGGAGCACAGAGGACATCTGGGCAGTAGAGCAGTCCTATACTAGTAGTTCTCCCAGGAAAGAATGCTTAGATGGGGAAAAGGAAACTGAAGATCTTGGTATGGGGGCGGAAAAATAGCATTAGCCTTAGCAGAAAGTTATGTCCAGGTATCTAGGAACCCACAGTTATAAAGCAGAAAAGTACAAGAACCAGAAAAATCTACCCATCCATTACTGTAATGCTGATAGGGAAAAGGTTAGGCTTCCAAGAAATTGCTCTTCTAGCAGCTAGAGAAGTGTGGGGATAAAATACAAGAAATACACCAACCCAAGAATGGTAAATTCTAATAACCAAATGTACAGAGCAGTGACTGAAAAGGAAGACAAGAGAATATGAATACACGTACACCCACATATCAGTGGACTTCTCATTGGGCATTGGAATTGTGCACATTTGGAGAGAGAATAAAAACTTGATGGTTACAGGATTAAATGGTCCCTCAAGAAAATATATTAACTGGGAAAAAATTCACTCAGCTTCTAAACATCTAGCACTTACTGTAGACAGGAATATTGAAGTGTTCCTTAAGCATGATCTAAAATGAAATGTTTGGGAGGATTTCTGGAGAAATAGCATTACCAGGGACTTGGTGATGATGAAGCTCTGAATTTCCCTATGTCAACAAAACCACGTCCTGAAGTCTTTTCATTTTGTTCACCGAGACCCCTTTTCTGTTACCCAGGTATCCTTTACTCTCGGTTCAAGCAAGCAAGTCTTTTATGGGCTTTTTATCCTGACCTGTGGTACTTTAGGACCAAGGTGCAGCAGGCAATTCAAAAGAAAATGTCATTTTGTTAATAAATAACCAGGGAATCCCTTTAAGCAAATTTCCTGTCTAGTTCTTCAATTTGCTTAACATTTGTCAAGAGGAGAGCGCAGCTGTTTCTGTATATCACTTAATCTGCTCTAGCTGTGCTGAATCAGCAAAGCTTGGATGTGGCAGACTCCTTTCTTCCACAGACAAGCCTTCGTTTACTCCACATGCATAGGGAAAATGAACCTCTCTATTCCACATTGACACCTTGTAGATAGAAGGCAGCTGACTTACATGAGGCTTATTTCACAAAAACCCAACAACATCCCAAGGGAAGCCAAGAAGAGTCAATGTAGAATAAATAGGAACTTTCTCTATCGTTCTTGGTCTGACACTTTTTTCATTTAACTGAATGACATAATTCACATCGTGATTTAACAAAAGCACATTTTACAGATTTGCATCAAATGAAACTGGCCTATGCTGCTTTTTTTCCTGTGTTGTTTTGGTGTGTCCCTGGACCTATCATCTTCCCACCACCAGAAAGAGAATAGAAAACTGAAGGCCAAAAACTTACTTGTAATACACAACCATGTTTTAACAAAGATTCCCTCAAAATCTTATCTACCTAACTTGACACCTCTGCTCCATCTGAGCATTTCTCCTTGCCTGCTGTAGGTGGCAGTAGGATTTTCACTCGTCTTTGACCACTCAGTCCCTCTCCTTTCAGATTTCACAAGCAGATCTTGATTATTCTTCTCACAGTTCATCTATGTTAATTTCCAACCTGCAAGAGTTGTAAGACCTCAGGTTTAACATGTTGGAAAAAATGACTAGTTACCAGGTGAGAGGTCTTACATCCAGAAGAAACAATATGTTAAAACAAATGACTGAAAGAATAGATGAATCTTACACTATGAAAACGTCTGTAGGCTTGGGATGTCGCCTTCTTTATAGGGTGGCAGTTAATTTTTTCTCTTGATTAAAAAACCATGAGACTGTTACAGACTAAAAATGAGGTAACAAATATTACTCTGAGATGGTGCAAAGGACTTGACAAAAAGGAGACTTATGAGATTTCTGAACAAGGGAAATGTCTGCTTTTATCTCTGTCTAACATATCCAAGAAAGAAGAATTTATCTACAGGTTTTGACTTTAAAAAACCCCAAATAAACAAAACCAAGATTGCATCACCAATATTCCTGACCTGCATCCCTGCAGACTTCTCATCTGAGCGGCAGAACAACAGATACGTACAAACTCACAAACAACAACAGACCAAACCCCTGGTGGTTGTCAGGAGTGACCTACAACTGCATGGGGCAGCCCTGTGCAGAGGGGATGCTGGTGCCGCTCTGCTGCTCACCAACCTGCCTGCAGTGAACTGGCCACGGGCTGGTGCATACCCATGTTGTACAGTGAAAGATTGCTCTGACAATACCCGTGTGCATCACACAGCACCAGTTGTATCCAGCAATGAGTAGAACTGCTAGCAGGGGCTTCATGTAACAACACAATTTTATAGAGAACGCGTATGATCGTAACTGCATATTATCACAAGACGTTTATCTATTCTAGGACTTTTACTTCATAGGTTTGGGATGCTGGACAAAATGCCCTGTTTTATTAACCTGTCATAAATAAATGAACGTTAAACAACAAAACAAAAAGCATTTCAATGTTTTAAATGATATTTTCAATGTTTTTAATGGTACCCGTTTGAGGGTGAGGAAAGTACTATATACCCAACAAACTGGCAAGTCATAAAGACGACAACAAAATATTTCTAAAGCAGATGGCTTTGACAGATAGATTTCTGTAAACACAAAAGTTCTCGTCAGTTTATTGTGTACCCAGCCAAATCAGTTTTGTCGATAAAACATTTTATTTCCTGAAGCTACAGATGCATTTTGTTTCACCACAGCGTGTATTCTGCTTTTATGTGCCAGTTTATCAAAAGTAATGTGTAGGCTTGCTCTGCTGCATAGGAGACAAGGTGTGGATATGAAAAGGAAAGCAACTGAATGGGAAGAAAAAGAGGAGAGATAAAGTGACAAGGTTCAAATGCTTAGAAAATAAAAGAACACAGAGACAAGGAAAAGTTTCCAAGGTACAGAAAGGATTGTCCTGTTTCTTATGCCGGGTGAGGACATTGCTTCTTCCTGAGAAAGTAGAACTGACCAACAGTCTGCTCACTTGCTCAGGCCAGACAGGTGGCTACTGAACAGAAGCCATGTCACTGCCAGGCTCCCTGGAGCAATACGATCAGCCATTGCCACCAGGAGCAACTGTTCTCCTGCTTGTTTGGACTATTTTATGTTAAAACTGTGAAAACAAAGCAACATCTCTCAATCTTCTGAATTCTGAGGATTTTAGAATCTCTTTCCCCTACCCAAAACTCTGCCTGTCTTTTACTGAGCAGAAGGGCAAGCTAGTCCTATCTGCCTCCTCCTACCTGCCAAAGCTGACACTGCCCCATTACCCTGAGGTAAAAAAACAACAAGAAGAATTGAGGGAGGTTTTACTACTCTCCATTAAAGTATTTATCTCTTGTTGAACAGTAAATAAATGAGCTCATTTTGAAATTAGTCACCATAGCAGGCAAAGTATGAGAAAAAGAGGCACGTGAAATCTTTGAAAGTCAGTAAAGAGATGAGCAGATCTGGACCCAGTTGGAGATCTGAGCAACAACCGTTGTCCGAGAGGATGATGGTAGTCATCTGGGCAAATAGTGTCTGCAGATTAGGGACACATACTTTTAGAAAACGCTTTGAAATTCTCATTTTAAACATAAGCCCCAAACAAAATTCTGAGTTTCATCACCTCAGAGAGAATAAAGCAATACCTCAGCCAGTATGACTATATGAGAGCACTATTGGAGCTCCACTTGAGCCTAGCACAAAACAAGCTGGTGATCAACAGACCCAGTCCCTCACATATGCAAGCTGGCAAGAGAAGCCTGACAACTGACAACTGATCTGTAGCCATTGCAAGGAGCAGGTCAGTAGGTTCCAATCCATATAGAAATGTCATTTATAGATCTTTTATTTTTCGAGGGAGCGAAAATCAGTTCATACAGTAGTTTGTCAGTACATAACTGCTTGATCAGAAATAATTCTTTTAAAAGATGAAGAATGTCACTGTAACCAAGAACTGGTGCTTACACTTCAGGCTCCAGGGAAAAGGCAGTTAGCATTGACCCATTGCCATATGAAATACAGCCTGGAAAAATAACTTTTGAAAGTTCCTCCTTGCCAGGTGTGAAATGGGGCAGGGGAAAGCATCCCACATGTCTCTGCTAACTAGTACCCGGAAACTGTTGAGCTGTCTCAGGACAGTTTCCTGCCAGAGCTCTAAGCAGATTCTACCAAATTTAGAGAATAAAGTTACAAGGAAAACAAGAAAAATAAATAGGAGGGAAGTACCAGCGGTGAACAGAGAGGCCAATGTAGTATACTTCTTCCTATATTAAGCACGTTAAAGGCTAAAGTAGAACTCATTGACCTTCATTGACTTCAACAAACTTTTCATCAGCCCCTTATTGCAAATGTGGTTTAAAATGACAAGGAAATCACAGAAGCAGTCACGTTATATAATTGTGTTTAGAGATAAGATATGACTTGTAGATATCTTGTATGGCTTTTTGTAAATAGCTAATTGAATTAAGAAACTGAATAAGCTTAAACTCTATCTATAAATTATAAATATTCTGCCAGAGAAGTTGACAGTGATAATGTGACCCTGGCAACAAGAAAATCAAGGACATATTAGATGCTATTCATGGGCAGTCTCATATTTGGGATCGGGGTAAAAATCAGTATAGGTTCACTGATAGCTAGCAAATAAGGCTGATTAACACTAGCTGAGGACTTGGCTTATGGTGAAAAGTATTCATACTGGTCACTCGTGGTCTCATGCTTTTCCCAATATTATCAACAGCAAATTTACACCTCTATAGGGGGCATTACTAAACCCAGAGATCTAAAAGCCTTTCTTAAGGATAGAGCAGGAAGCATGTACACCTGGCTTTTTACTGACATTTTTTATGCTTTTTTATCGGTCTTTTACACAAATGTAGAGTGGCAAAAATTACTCCTAACAGATAATTCAAGAAGGCCTGAAAGCCAGGACTTTGGTTCAAAAACCGCGCTGAAGTTAACTAAATTGTACTGGCAAATATGACAGAAAGATCTGCTGTAGTGACTAGTGTCAAAACTCCTTGCAGAAAAAGTAGATCGATATCTCAAAATAATACAATGAGGAAGACAAAGAAAAAATAGTAATTAATAAACCATAGTATAAACACTATTTCATCTTAAAGCCATGCAGGGGTCATAGGATCATCTGCCTCCAGCTGGTTAATTTGGGAAAGGCAACTTAAGTGTACAGGCTGACTCAACACAGATTTTGTTTTGCTTTGATTATTGAGTAAAATTAGAGCCATTAGAAAGTACTTGTGTACAAATATAAAGTACATGAAGTCTAATTCCTTACTATTGTAGACATCAGCCCTATCACAGGACTGTAATATATTTTATAAATTGTATGTCTAATAATCATATTTCTTAGACCCACTGCTTCTGCTAGGAGTCTGACCCACATATCACTTCTAGGATGATTGCAATTCTTAACTGTCAGTTTATTCCAGATTCATTTAGGATGAATCATTCCAGCCTCTCTGTGTCTTAAATTACTTCTCTCATATTTACACCTAACAGAGAATATTCTTATCCCTTCTCTGACTTCCTTTTGCCAGAGCACGCATTAAGTACCTTCAGTCTTTTTGTGCACAATGGGCTCTCCATTTTCTTGATTCATCCTCTCAACCCTCTTTCCATCTGTTCTGACACATTGGTGACTCCCAGTCAAATGATGTTCAATGAATGCACCCAGATTTTTCCCTCCAGCTATCATCTCCACTTGGTGCCACCTGAACTAGTAGCAAAATATCCTGCTCGTAAATCTCTCTGTTCATGACCTTGTGCTTTGCTCTGTTAAATTTCATCTCACTTTTATTACTTCAGTCCTCAAGGTCATCCATTTCTTCCAGTATGGTGTTTCAGTCTTCCTCTGTATTGACAATGTCTCTAACTTTGTGGGATCAACAAGTTTATTTAAAACGCTTCTACACTTTGTACCAGGTTTATTAATGGAAGCATTAAACAAGGTCTGTGCTTGAGGAATTCAATAACGATCACCCTTCAGTCCAACAGTTTCCTTTCCAAATCAAAGCATCTTTCAGCCATAACTGATTTCCGTCTTTTTCAGTTTTAAAAACTATCTTTGTGTTTTTGTCTCAAACACTTTGCTGAAGCACAGGGAATTAAACCTAAGGAATTTCACATGTCTAAAGTTTATCAGAAAAAAAATTGGTGTAATTTCTTATTATTTATCTTTAGTAAATCTTTACTGCCTTAGCTCACTGTCTTTTAATCTATAAAAATTGTTCTGTTAAGTCTTTCACGCAAGCACAGACTTTAAGAACAAAGGACTCACTTCTACATCTACAGCACCGTAGTGGAGTCCCCATTTTAAAATTGTTTGGCAGATAATGCTTTCCTTTCTTTCCTTTTATTTAGTGCCTTGCCAGTTCAGGGAGATCCAGAATGCATTCACTGACAAGTGAAAAATCCTAAAACAGACTCTACAAACAAATCATCATGCAAAAGAGAGATAAGGAAATGCACTTGCCTTGCTGGAACACAGACTCATTCCTTTCCCGTCAAACACAACACGGCATCAGCTCTGGCTTGCTACATTGCCTCTACAGGATTTTTTTGCTAGCTTAGAAGAAACAGGAGGAGATAGCAGTTGAAAAAGCAAAGCAAGAGACATTTTAGCCTCCACAGTATGATAGACATGCATACGTAAAGACTAGATACAACCTAGCTCAGTACAGGATCTAAGTTGGCACAGGCCAGGATTTCCCCAAACTTCCAGGCACTCAACAACATCAGAGATACAGTGCAGTAAAAACTGAGGTATTACCATCCACTTCAGGGAGTGGAAGTACAAATCATTTCTCTGAAAAAGTCTTTGCTTTCCCTAGCACCCAGCACAGCTGCACAACAGGAAAGTTGCAAAGGTCAGCCACAGACATTTTAATGCAATGTTGTTTAGATGCGAAGATGTCTACAACATGGGTGGTCATATTAACACACTTGTGATATTGATAGAGCCTTTACTGGTTCTTCCAGTCACAGTGCCACAATGGAGAATACTGCTGGGGAAAGACTGAAGCTGTTGCTCATAACAGTGGCTGAAAACAAACAGAAACCTAAACTGAGTATTCAGAGTTTGACAGGAAACGTAAGATGGCAGAAGTTGCCCTGGCACATTCACCGGTCCACGCTTGTTTTGCAGGCTTGACTCCCAAGAGTAATTTGCAGTCCCGCAAACACTTTTATTGACTCAGAAGGATAACTCTATCACACAATTGACTCATGATCTAAGAAATCCTGCATCCTGTCAGGAATCTGGATCATTCATTGCAGAAATAGTCCATTCACCTGTACCATCTTTCTGGTTTAGGACCAGAGATTATTAATAGTTTCTTTTTAAACGGGGTGTATCATTGCTCCCAAAATCTATTCTCAGTCATACAGCAGTTATGATTTTAATATTCATTTTAAATGAGTTTTAATTGCCCTGTAGTCTTAAGAGTTGGATAACTGCTGGACAGTCTGGGGCAGTTAAGACTCCATCCTCCAAAAAATCCACACAGGCTGGGAGCTGGTTTTGCAGGGCCCTACGGGACCATGCCTTGGACTAAAAATCATTGGGTTATTACGTACAGGAATAGCTTCAGAGCCTGATTTGCAGCTTGCCCATATGGCTCTGAGGCAACTTTGTTACCAAGACCATTTTGATGGTAAACCCATCTGTACTCTTAAACTTTATTCCTGAGCACACCCACAAGCAGCCAGACCTAATGCTAGTGCTCCACACCTGGCCTGGCCACTTCTATCTAGTCCTTCTGCCCCTAGGTCAATGTCACATGAGCAGCTTCAGGAAACATTCTTGGCAAGTCCTTATACACCCTGTCACAAGAATGACTAAGGCAGGTGACAGGCTGAGTTTCAGTTATTTTGCGAAAGTTTTTCAACAAGCCTCAATTTAAACCCAAGAAATTTAGAATAAAACAAAGACAATAACATGACTATACCTGCAGCTGAATCGTAGAACAAGTAGTAGAGCAGAGTTCTGGAAAGAATTTGCTGCCTCCATCCATCTGCATTGCTGATGTCAAGGAGCACCAGCTTTGACAGGGGAGGGAGCCTAGGTGCTCTGTGTTTCTGCGACATGAAGCAGAAGGCAAGCTGGCACATGACTGGTTTATTTCAGTGATAATTGCACAGCAAGTCTAATTCCTGCAAGGTTATTCTAATTAATCTAATGATTTTCCAGTAAGCCTAATTATGACAGAAATTATTGTAAGAGTTGCAGTAATGTGGCAGATCAACATTCTGCTGCATGGTAAAGAACAAAAATGTACGGAGTTTGTGATGAGGCAGGAAGGAAAGAGGTCCTGTCATCTGACATCATTATCAGATTGTTACTGGATTGTTACAGATTGTTTTGCTGGCCAAAGGTGTTGGCAACATTACTCCTCATCATTCCAGCTACTCTCTTGATCTAGTGAGATGGGAACAAGATCAGGAAACTAACAGGTGTGAAAATTGTCTGAGCGTTGGGGGGGTGTGTGGAAATAGTCTGGATGAGGCTGAGGAATCACCAACAAGAAGCAGGAAAAGGAGAAAAATGCTTCAGCTGCAACTACCCTGCAAGGTATGTTCTTATGACTGTGTCTTCAAAGAGATCCGTGGCAGGGGAGGGAAACTCATTGGAATGTCTCAGCATGATTGGGCCCAGAGCTGCCAGGAAAATTAAAAAACCTGTAATTAAATCACTTGCACATTTTTTTTTTTCTTCTTCACAGGAAAGGAGCACATCAAAGATTGTAAATTGAAGAGAAGGAAAAGACTGGAACAAAAATCAGAAGGCACAAAATTTATCACGTAGAGGTCTAGAAACTCAGATGTAGTTTCTAAGACATTAATGAATTTGCCCTTTCTTTATCACCTGTCTTATAGCAGCTTTTACCTCCTGTTCTCACATTTCAGATGCCACTTCGAGATTCCTTTCAGCACAACAGAAATTAAAGAGTGATGTTGTGCCTCAAACAGCAGAGCCAGGAAAAACATGTTCTGCTCAAAGGCATTAAGATGGATATTGGTGGGTGTCACATTTCTTCTTTCCATAGTCATTATCATGCATTTGTACTGTGAGATCCTCTAAAGTAATTGCTGAAATCAAGCCCCATCATATAAGTGTTTTAAAATATTAAATAAGCCATAACACTTGAGGGATAAAACCTCGCAAATCAGAACAGATGGAGGATGCAGTAGAAAAGAAAATATAAGGTCTTACTAAACTTCAGTGCCAGAACTGGAAACAGGAAATCAGTTTCTGAAGTGCCAGTGCAATACACTACTCAGTAGAGGGAAAACCACAAGCAGTTCACAGAAGCACTGAGTGTTTCCAGTGGCAAGAGTTTAAGTTGTAAAAGGTGACGTTTAAAGGGTTATATTTGTCTGGGTAGACAACAGATTCTCACCTACCACATGAGGTACTGGAACATAACAATATTGAAAGCGTGGAAAAAGTTTTGAGAAAACAATATTGGGAAAATATAAATTTCAGGGTATATAACATTTCCATAGCTCTCCCCTCCTGTGAACTGAAAATGTTTCTGGTAGAAAAGTTTAATTCATGTCCACTCAGTTTTATGTTTCCATCCTTCAGATACCTTTTTTTTTTTTTAATTTCAGTTTCCTCCTTCTCTCCCAAATTATTTATGCTAATACAATTGTACCATTCCCTAGATTATTCTGCAGTGCCTCAAAGGTTTTGTTACTGCTTCCATTTTAGTATGTTTCCTCTCAGTAATGCTGAGAATTCTCCATATTTCTAAAGCTTTTAAACAGATCCTTTCCACTCCAAACATACAAATTTCAGGTTGATATGTTGCACTTGCATAAGTCATAATTGCTATTACTGCTGCAGCTATTCGTAAATTTATGTCTGTGATGAGACTTGGACCTTTGGCCCAACTCAAAGTCAGACTATACAGGCACAAAGGCATCTGAGTTTGTCACGTATTTCTTTTAAGAACACTAAGCAGATATCTCCCAGAGTAACACGGCCTGTGGTAATATAGATGTTCTTCCTAAACATCAAGGACAGGTATTTAGGGGAGCATCTTTTCAGTTTCTATAGAAAGTAAGAAATGTTCTTCAAATGTTTACCTGGAGTCCTTAAAGAGCTTTAATCTAAAAGGATCTGAGCTCCTGCAATGCCATGCTATTTCTGATGCAAAACCCAGCAGTGGTGCTTTTGCCGTAAAACATCGGCAGGCGGTTTTTCCCATTTGTCCATATTCTGCCCTTTGATTTTTATGTTCAGGTTATCTTACCCATCTCACCCAGTTTCAGTAGCGTCAAGTCATGATTTATGTCTTCGGGGACTTGGCATTGTCCAGCCTGTCTACTGATAAACCAACAAATACATGTATACCTTCTCCATATCTCTGTGTGCTTAGCTTTATCAAATATCTATGCCTGAATGCCAGATTATATACTAAATTGTTCTTATCAGAATTTCCATGTATTATACTTCCTCCTCAAAGTGCATTTCTTTCTATTTGCAGGCCTACTGGACCAGGAAGAAAGAACCAAGGGTGCTGAAGTAAAAAGATTTCTAAAGTTATCCATCTTGGATTTAAAGTTCAAGACTGTAGGCATGTGAAAAACAGGGATGTGACACCACCTTAGTTCCCACTTCTCCTGGCCTGTGCCAGATTTCTTGTGTGCCATCTTAGGGCATAGCTTAAGCTGTAATAATTTGTCAAGTATAACTAGTTTTGAAAGACAGCAGTTAGCAAAAGTATCGGTTATACATGAGAAAATTTGGTATAGGTGTTTTCTATCAGAGCTTTTTGTTAGGCATTTGATTTTTTATTTATACATTTTTAAGTGAACTTATTAATAACTTGTAGAAATATGCAACTGCTGTATTCTGCCCTGCGCACACTGAGTTAGAATTAAGGACATTCACAGCCAAGTAGCCCTGTGTTAATGATCTGAATAGGTGTTTGGTGGGACTGCCGAATCCAGCAAACAGGTGAATAGCTGTGTTCTTTTAAGATGATAATTTAACAAAGACTGTGTTTGCTGGGACAAGCAGCATGCATGTACTTAGCCTGGGAGCTGAATAGGTGCCTTTCCTTGTGAGGCACAGAGCAGACATTCAGAAGAACTGGAGATCCTTCTCTCTATTGTTTTAACTGGATCCTGAAGAGGAGATAAAAGGTTCGTAAAAGCAGTTTCAGAACCAGAGCTCTTATCCAGTGCTAACTCCAGGATGTGGGAAGTGATCTCCAGTGAGGACAAATACAGTCTGGCTCCTTATTCATACTCTGTGACATGGACTTGAAGTATTTCTCAAAAATCAGAAAAAGCTATGGAATCTATTTTTGAGTTGAATCGACAGTGAAAACTGGCTTACTACTTGATACTTTATACTCACAGTCCCTGGAACTCCTCTCTTGTGAATCCTGACATAGTAAATTCAGTCCTATGTCCTTGGGAGAGTGCAGCTTACACAGAAGCCCACTCAAGCACTAAGCAGAACTTCACAAAATGCCCAGTGGCAGAAAGAAAAAAAAAAAAAAAAAACCCCACACCTCATGTGTCAGTAAAAGCACAGACAAATGAAAAAGTATTGTCAGCTTCTATCTTCATTTCACTGGGCCTTTGTTATGCAGATAACTACCGAGTCCATCCATTACAAGGGACCAAGGAGAGAGGAGATGTTACCATGTGCGCAATGTTTGATAACAGAATATTTACATAGTCCCTTATTCAGGACATAAACCAAAAGTTATTATCCTCTGTCTGTATTGTTTCAAACAGGTCCTAGTTTTAGCATTCCTAAACATCAGGTCCTTCTACTGTGGGGAAGCACAAGACGACCTAGGAGGGAGACTACAAGAGGTGTAGGAGAGGATGAGGATGGTAACTCTGGGATGGAAACACTCTTGCTCATAGATTGTCTGGGAACTAGTCTCCACCTAAGAGGTGGTTACAGTTCTGTAACAGTGAAAAGGTCTATACTGTGCTTTATTCATGGAGAACATCGACATAGCAACTTTTATCCTACTTGAAAATATTCATAGTTCATAAGTGAGAGAATTGCAAAATGAATATTGGATTTATTCTTTTCTCTCTCTTTGCTCAGTCATTATCTTTTTTTTTCCCCAGAAAGCAGCTAGACAGAGAACTATCTTTTACAAAAGCAACTTCTTAATGAGCAAAAAGGTTCTAAAGAATTCCACCTCTTCAAAAAGGAACTTGCAAATCGGCATCTATTTATGCAAGGATAGAAATTCCACAGAAAACTGTTCCTGTTTGATTAAAGGTTGTAAAAGGCCCTCTCTCATCTGGGTATAATAAGGAAGAGAGAAGTCTTCAAATCTGCTTTAAAAGTATTTCTATTTAATTTACCCCTCACAGAAGAGGAAAGAGAAGATGAGGAGGAAAACGTGTAGACTAAAAAGAAAATTGCAAGTTACAAGTTTTTAACTAAGTATCAAATAATCAGTTTTTAGTCAGGAATTTATTACAACCGACCTGTATTCATGAAGTTCAATACATTGGCCTTATCAGAAGATCTCTAACACACTACAGGCCAGCAGTATCTCATCTATAAGTGCTGGCCCTCTTTTTCATATTAACTTTATCTCCTTAGCCTTATTCTCACCACTTTCCTCATCTCCTGCCACATTTCAGCTTGACACGTATCTTAGATTTTTATCAAGCAGTAGTAAGGACTTGTCTGAAGAAGTCTGTCAGACTTCTGATCTACTGATCCATAGGGAAAATAAGCATCAAACCCAAGGCAAGCGGAATTAGAAGCAGGAGTAGATCAAGAGGGCACTACATCTGTGTAGATGAGAAGCAGAATCCCTCAGCTCACAGGTAGTTTTGCAGCTTGGGGTTTTCATTTTCTGAGGTATCTTTCACCATTCAGAAGTTACTTCAGAGACTGACTCCTCCGCAGAACAAAGACTTCTGATCGCTTCATGTGTTTCAAGTGTTTTTCAATCTGCCACTGTCACCATTACATACCAAAACTTGACTTTAAAAGTTCTTGTAACAGGCATGAAAGGAAATGTAAACAGCAAACTCAAGCACACAGGTACAGTTTGTCTGCAAAGAGACTTCTATAATTTTAAAGGAAACAGAAGCTTTTGCTGCTTCTTCATTACACTCAGAAACGTGGTTGTTGTCCAGAATGTTTCCCTAGAAGAGAGGAAGAAAAACATACTTGCCTAAGATTATGAATCTCCAATTCAACAACAAAGTAGAAATGCAAGCAGGGTCCTCAGTTGTCCTGTTAGATCCAAGTCCCGATTTTGCCTAGTAAGTGACAGGTTACCGAAGTGTACACGCAGATACAACGACAACTGCAAAGCTGATCCGCATGCAGCCAGAGTAAGACAAGCCTCGGTATCCCTTTCCCGCACATTAACGTATTTGCTTTGCGTAGCTGGTTTAGAAGGAAGGTCTTTGGGGTGAAGGCTATACAAATTCAGTTCCTCAAACACTGTTCCTAGAACAGGAGCCTGTTTTTCGCCAAACAACTCTGAGACCCGAATGTATATTCAACAAAACATAGTTCAGAGGGAAGAATGCAATAGAACTGTTTTTAATTCAAGTCTGATATTTTGAAACTTCTGCTTGATAATCACATTAATGCCTTTGAAAAATGTCAATCCAAGTAATTCCTTACCTCCAAGGAAAATAACTTTTCATATGAAGTCACAAGCACCAAGGTAGATTTTATTTCAGCTGCTTTCCAAAAAGGCTTTTCAATTGGTCTCTTCCAAGAGCTTCAAAGAACTTAATGCAAATTCTGTGCCTGCCAGTCAAAGGGCAGCACTCAAAGCCTCAAGGAGCCCATCAGCACCAGGACTTCAGGAAACTTTGTCAATGCTAAGGTTGGTCAGAAGCAAAGTGCTCTAGAGATGGGAAACCAATCATTTAGGCAACCTGTGGGTCTTGTTGCAGTTTGCAGTACTGGAAGGCAAAGCGCTGGGACTGCTGCTTATTCCAAGCACTGGACTTTTATCAGGTATTTAAACTGACAATGAAAAGCACTAAATGCTGATGGAACAGGCCACCAGATAAATGGAGTATAATTTCTCCATGGTTATACTCAGTCATACATGTATAAATACCCATATGCAATGTGCCTAAACCTGTAAACCTCTACCAATGTGAATACATAAAATGCAGTAACTACTCAAAATAACAAGTATATATACTATTTACTTCACAGCAAATAAATCACACCAAAGGAAAAAAAAAAAGGATAAAATAAACAAATGCAAAACAACCTCATTTTTGTAGTGGAATAACATTTCCGACAGTACCAATAAGCTGGGATGGCGGAAAAGGGGGAGGAGGGCAAGAAATGAACTTCAGAAACTCAAAATTAATACAGAAAAATAAAAGATACTTTAAAACATGGTTTTAACTCCTCCTTTGTGATTGATTAAACTGTGGATCATGATTTTCAAACATTTGCAATGAAACAGAGCAACCTAGTTTTCTCCAGTATTTATTTCTGTTTCATGTAAACTATCAATGGTTCAAAAGCCCTTCAAGTATCTAGTTCTCTACTAAAATCTGCCACATTCCTGACTTTTCTGTCCAAAAAGTTAAAGTAGCCAATCTTTCTCACGGTTGTACGTACATTATATAGACAAGACCTATGTATGCAATCAGACAAGCTCTAAAGGGGAATACAGTAAGAACAAGTGACATTCTGATTTTCTCTTTTGGGTAGTTTTCAACATTACATCATGGTAGGTAACATTTGGAGAGGAAAATTCTGAATTTCAGATTCAGAAGAAGTAATCCCAAATGCTTTAAGTCACAAAGGTACAGAGACATTGTTTGGAAGTAACCTCTGTGGTCCAGCTTCCCACTTCAAATAGAACTGTCTTGAAAACTTCAATGAACGGATAACACACAACTTCTCTTGGTAAACCGTCTGACTACTGCAGGAACTCACCAGGATATGAAACTGGAATTTTTCAGTTTCTCATCAACTCACAGAAGTTTCTTTTGAGAGTCCCATGCCCCAATTTTGTCAGTGGTTTAGACTCTCTGAAGGTGACCTAAGGCAATAATCTCATTCTGACATCCTTAACCAAACAAATTTTTTTTTTTTTTTGGCAAATAAAAATGTCCACATTTCCATGCATAAAACCTTCCATAACAACTCTGTTCATAACAATGTGTTCACAAACCACCTGCAGACTCATACTCAGATGACCCATTTGACCAATAATAGCAACTGACATTCATGTTCAAGTGTCTGTTTTATTTGTAGAAAGTTTGAGAAAGAGGATCAAAATAAAGGAACTACATAGCCATTCAAGCTAGCGGTGGATTAGTAATTTACACACACATATTAAAATTATTTACCCACTGGTAGTTGTCACATCACCACTATCTCCTTTTTAAAATGAACAAAGGTCTCTATTACCTTCATTAACCAAACTGTTTTGAATTAATATGAGTCTTTACAGCCATAAGCTATTGTATCCACACCAGACTGGAACCTGCACTGAAACTGCATTAACAGTATCATGTTATTTCTCAATACCAATGATTCCAATGAAAATTTGTGTCAGCTGATACCTCACCCTCACTCTCTCGTAGTTGTAGCTCCTAAAAAAGCTGCCATAGCCCAGTCTAGGAGCAAGAAACAAGTAATTGTAGAGATATCAGCTAAGACCAAGGGCAAAAGTAGATGTTGAGTACAAAAGGTATACCCCATACTTAGGAAGACACAAGGCCCCTAGGAAGTAAAGGACAAAAAAAATCAGTGTTGCACATATATGTAATTCTTTGGAAGAACTTGTAATTATGCAAACAAGTATATTTAGAGAAATAGAAAAATAGCAGAGAGAGACCTGAGGGGCTTTCAGGTTTTTGTTTTCAAATAGGAAACACACATGATTATAAAAGAGCAAGTATGCTGGCCAGATTCCTCATTGTGTTATTCCACCTCTTTGCTGATATGAACATCAGTAAGACCAGAAGGGGATCTGGGGGAATTGCACACCCTCCATTTTCTCCTTTCTGCTAGATGACTGTGTAACACTCTGTTCCCAGCTGCTAAATTATTTAGAACATCATCTGCAAACACCTGGAAACATATTTCTTGATTCAGTTCAATCACTTTCATTTTATCCCCTCTCTTTAATTTACTAGCAGAGGAAATAATAAAAGTGGTCCTTCCAAAGAAGTCCTTCAGATAATTTCAAATTACTTCAGTAATGTGTTACCTCAAAGCTATTTTTTCAAATAATCATTTCTCTATCCTTTACATTATAGGATGTAACAAAAACTGTGAGACTAGAAGTGTGTTTAGAGGCTATACCTCCTAAAGAGTTAATGTCATTTTGCTATGGTTAATGGAGGAAAAGTCAGGGGAATCGTAATAGCCAATATATCTGTGTATGCCTTTGTGAACTGGAATACATGCTGCAGGAGAAAGTTATAGTAACGCTCTTATATTTGAAGGAGACATTATCTCTAGGGCACAGCAGTCCCTAATGGAGAAAAAAAGAGATGCCAGAAGACCCTCAGTGAAACATCAGTGCTGGGCTGAGACCCTTGTATCCAGATCCTTGAGCCTTTCCTCTCTGAGCTTAAAAGACTAAACCAGACACAGCCCAATGCACATGCAAGAGACAGGCTGCCCATGGGATGGACTAAAGGGACACGTGACACAGCCTGAGAGCTGGGACCCCTAGAGTAAATACCCATTTAGGATGGGCTACACAGTCCAGAAGTGAGAAATCCTGAGGTAACTGATGTTCATTTGCCTTGATGAGCAGGGCACTTCCCCCTGCAGTCTGTTAGTGTTTTCTGTCGCATACCCACAACCCTGCCAGCCAAAGAGGCCACATGAGAACCCCTGAATTCCCTTCAGATGCACTCAGCTGGGTTTCTGAAAAGCCTAAGGGCTTGTGCTAGCCCATATGATTCTCCTGAAATGAGACAGAGAGCACTTTGCCAGTTCTCTGCACCAGCAGCACGGTGGGAACGGTGAGCCAGCAACTGCCAGCAGACACACAAGTGTTTCAGACAGTACAGCCAAAATCAGTAAAGGATGTCCACCCACAGCACGCAATTTCTCCGAAACGTGCATCAGCCACATTTGACAACAGCTGCACATTTTCAAAAGTGTCTTTAATCAGCAACACTCTGCACAATTGGTTGTTCTGGAGCATCATATAAATTTTGATAAGAATCAGCTACTGCTTTGGGTATTAGAAAGACAGGGACATCTCACTCTGGTCTCTGGAAGGTGCAGAAGGTGAACATTTGCAAAGGATGGCAGCAAGTTAAGAGTTTGTATATTGGTTCACAACACAACACTTCTGTTTTGTACACCCCTCTCTATTGCTATCATCTGACAAAACACAGCATCTCAGCCATGGCCATCTATACATATAGAAAGCGAAGAGAGGGAACAAAGCCAAGAGCACCTCCACACTAGAAGGGACAGAAACGCTTGCTGCCAAGATGCCTTGTCCTGTTCTTCAATCAAATTGGCACACACAAAACTTTGGTACCATAGTTCCTTACTTGACAGTTTTCAGCTCCTTTCTGAGACTGCTGAGGAGCATCCTTATGACAAGCACTGAGTTTCAGCCCAGATGGCGTTAAGAGAAAAATAAGAAGAAATTCCTGTCAAAACAGTGGCCTAGGTTGTCAAACCTGTAGGCCCAATGCAAAATTTCAAAATCCATATAATCTAACCTACAGATGGAAGCAGCCTGAATTCAGAGTATCTATTACTTATAAACCACAGCAAAGTTTGTGAGACATAGGGAGATGAACAGATGATGGTTGAGTGCTTGGATATCTACCTGAAAGCCTGAATTTAAAGCACGTATTTTTGAAAACGTTGGCTTATATCTGTATAGTAACAAACAGTGCTCTAAATTCTTTAGACTTTTAACAAACAGCTTACAGGCACCGCATTGACTTTGAAGCCTGTCTGTTTTTACCCTGTCGTAGTAACACAGATCTCGGGCAAAAGATCATTCAAGCTCACAACAGAAATTTGTACTTTAGTAGAGAACCGCGATGATCTCTCATCGTTACACAGATTACAGCAGTTTTTAGACCAAATCAACAGCTCACCATGCAACCCTCTCTTGCTTTTCCCTTATTCCCATGCCATACTTTCCCAGTGCTTTACCTTGAGCCAGCTCTGGCACAGGTCCAATCCCACAGTGCATCAATTCCATTTACTAAAACAGCAGAAAATTACCTCTGCAAAAAGCAAAACCTGTAGCTGGGTTAGAGAGGAGGATCAGCTCTCCATGCAAACAGGTAAGTGCCAGAGCTGAGGAAGGAGGGATAGCAATCTCGCTCTTTGGTGTCAGCAAGCCATGACCAGCTCAGCTGTCTCCTGGATGCACATCCCAAGCCTCACTACAGGCACTGTAAGAGCAAACAGCCCATCTTGCTTCTGAGGGTATCAGTGCTGACAAGGAAGATATGAGAGGGATTAGGAAAAATAACATTTGCAAGAAAATAATGTGCCTGTAATCATGCAACCATTTGATGATAGAGCTGTTTACCGAAAACCCTCACACAACAGTGTCTGAACAAAGCTATTACTCTTACCTTCAAATTTATTTCAATTTTTTTTTACAATATTATTTTTGCTGTACTCAGCCATCTTTTCTATTTACAATAGCTTTTTCTTGATCAGCTAGAGTGTGGTCAAAATATGTTGGCTACATCATAAATAAAACATCCCAACCTGCCAAAGACTAAATGCAAGAAAACATACTCAATGAAAACTCTAAATGAAACACTGAAAAATAAAAGTCGTGGAGAAATACAAAAGCATTTCTTCTGCTGTGGAAACCCTACCACCTTATTTTCAAATTCACAGCGGAAATAGTTTTGAGTAGTCAAAGTGAAGGAGATTGGATCTGTGTAGAATGGAAATAAATCTATCCCACAGAAATGAACGTGATATCCTTCAACATGGAGAAAATTTAAAAGATATGCCAAAAACTCCCATGTCAAGTTAATCTCAATAAATATTTGCCCCTGTTTCTTCTGTGGAAAAACTCCATAGAATTCAATGCAGATGTTTTCCAATAGCTAAACTTTTGAATGATTCAATAATAATTTATAACTACGAGAGAACAAATTAAGCATATTCCTGGCTCACCTAAAAGAAAAATATTATAAGGCTCAAACTTTATAAATCTGTGGCAGTGGTGAAAAGAATTATTTTGCCCTTAGGCTACTAATGAATGGCTAGGTTTACCAGCATTAGACATTTATATGGCTAATGAGAGCATTCATGGTTATGTAAGAAGGGATAAATAAAATTAAGACTATAAGCCTTCACCCTTCAGGGCTAGGGAAAAATAAATTTCTTTGGTTGCAAACTATTCTATGAAGACCTGAGGTAAAATCCTGACCTTGTTAAAGTTGCTTAGAATTCTTCCAAAGTAGGTAGGATTTTACCCTAACCTTGCTTAATTATGCAGCTTCCCTGACTTCATTAGGCTATTGCGCATGTGCAGAGCTTCTTATGCTTTCTCGCAGCACCTGAAAATAACCAGTATAGCTACAGATAGGCAGCTAGTTAGACTTTAGCTATGAACTGAAATGACAGTTGCCGTATTCATTTCACATCCAATTCAGAGAACTGAAACTAAGTATTAGATCTGATTAGGAACTGACAGGCTGATAGTTTGGCTGGCTCTAGAACAATTAGCACCCTCAATATGAGGTGAGAGCACAGTACAGTATGTTCCCTATCATACTACATCATCCTGCTCCTGAGGAGCAGCAAAAGGTAGGTGTAGATTTATTCATGGAGAAACTCTGCTCTGGTACCACCCAAAATTCCTTTGCATTACCATCAGAGCAGGATCCCTGAAAGTCCCCAGCATTACCTGATATACATCATTATCCCTGACATGCATCTTGCAAGTACAGTTCCCCCAACTTCACTCTCTTTCTGCTGTTCCTTCCCCAACATTTCTGCCTCCAGTCAGTTGCTTTACTTCCTCTACCAACGTAGGGCACGCGCATTGAAACAACAGGGCTTACACAGGGTGGAGATCAGTCTGCTCTCTAAAGTAACAAGTGATAGGACAAGAAGAAACAATCTCGGGTTGTGCCAGGGGAGGTTTAGGTTAGATATTAGGAAAAATTTCTTTACAGAAAGGGTTGGTGAGCATTGGAACAGGCTCCCCAGGGAAGTGGTGGAGTCCCCATCCCTGGAGTTATTTAAAAGACATGTAGATGTGGTGCTTAAAGACATGGTTTGGTGGTGACCTGGTAATGCTGGGTTAACAGTTAGTTGGACTTGATGATCATAAAGGTCTCTTCCAACCAAAACAATTCTCTGATGAAATCCTCTCTGTTTCAACTGTAATGCAGAGACAAATACTGAAGTTTCCATGCTTGTCTTGGTACTGTGTCCAGTTGTTTATAGTGTGACATCTCCAGCAGCCTATATAATTCATCATGAGTATTCACTGCACTGTGACAGGATTTGGGATTACTGTTTCGATATTTGTCAGTATGAGCCAGGATTACATTACTCTCATGCCATGAAGCGTCACTCCAAAGGGGTTTTAAATGGTAGGAAGCATTGCTCTCCCAGTGCTGCAGGTGACAGCACCATCTCCATTTAGCCATGCACCCTTTGATGCCTATATGCAATGAGTATTCTCCCTAATAAAACACTAAGATAATTGAATACTACAGAACTAAAGTAAGGTATTAAATTAAAAACATTTATTTCTTCCCTCATGTTCTTAAACACTCGGTTCCTTCCATAGGGGCAGAAAGAGAGAGAAATTCAGTTGACAGGTAAGACATTTAACTCAGAGCAAAGGTTGAAAGGGAAATTGTTTGTGCACCTGCTGCTTAAGTTCTATATAACAGAAAGAAAACTGGGGAAACTTGTGAGCATAGCAAAATGCTTACAAATCCTGGAAAAAAGGAGTCCTGAGACTGGTCAGTCTTTTACTGACTACCACTTTCTGAGACTCTTGCACATATTGTTAAGAAGTAATTCTCAAAAGCTGTTAAATAAACAGATGCTCATCACCCTTGATTGTCAAAGGAGTTTCAGTTTAAAGTCCCCTCCCGCTCTTTGAAAAAATCTAGGCTCAGTATTAATGAGCCTTATTTTCTGATATCTAAAACTGAGCTTTTCACTCAGCTCCCGAAAGACCTTCAGTATCTGTGGGAGAGTGTTATACAGTTCTGCTTTTAGTATCCAAGCATGACCATTGAGAAAGAAAAAACCTACAACTAACAACTTACACCAACTTAATTTTTGCAGAAATCTGAATGAAACCCTTCAGGATGTTCAGCTTAAGACTCAGATTAACAAACAAGCTACCCCTGGTATCTCCTCATACCTTTGTCATATGTGCACAGAAGTTATCCTATATGCGTATGGCTAAATATTGAGCAGACATCCACAATAAGGGATTAATGTAGATATTGTTACTGGCTTCAGAGGTGAGAGAATTGATAGCTCCTCCTTTTGGGCTGAGTAAGGTTAGGGTGGAGTGACCTGTCAGCCAGTCAGAGATACCACCACAGTTAGCCAAGACAGATTCAATGACACCAGCTTTATGGACAAAATACAAATTATACCTTGAATAGAGAAGAAAGCTGCTCTGGACTAACTCACAAATCAGTTCGCACGCCTCTCACTTCCAGCAATATGAAGCCCTGACTGTTCTTTCAACTCTGTTGTACAGGAATTAGAATAACAAAGAATCATCACAAGAAACTTTTTCCCAAAGTATGGCATTGTTGGCTTATAGGGGAAAAACTTGCTTGTGAAAATCTTGTAGGCATGGAAGTTCAAAAGACCTTTATCATTATTCCCTAGAGAATAGAATGGATATGAGGATACTAAGTTAAATCAGCATTCAGTTCTGAATCTCCTGTTTTTCATACTCAGAGTTGTTAGACCTTTGTTCACTTAGGCCAGGAAACAGCTCTCAGCCAAAGCCCATCTGCTCCGTCATACAGGTTTTACAGAAATGGCTATCAATCATCATAAAATAATCATGTTGTAACAGCTGGGTGGCAAATTCCCAAGAGCGCGTGGTGAATCACAACTCTGTCCCTCCTCCTCAGATGGCCTAATTTCTTTGCAAGTCTCAGTTGATTAAAAGGACCTCCCTCAGATGGAATTGAACATAGACTTCTTTTTCACTTCAGACATTTCAGTTCTTCACCTTGTTTTGTAAACAGCACACACATTTCTAAAGACATGGCAGTGACCTAACACTGGCCTGCACCTTCAAATTAGGTTTTACAAACAGAAAGAAAAAAACTGTCTTGTCAGAAAGCGTAGTATCATCTTTGACCAGCCTGGACCTCCTGCACTATTATCTTCACTTGCTTCATCCTCCTGTGTCAGCTGAGGCAAGGAAAGAAACTGAAGAGGCAATAATGAAAGAGACTGAATGAAACCACCAATGAAAGGTGGTTCCTCCACCTTTTTTAATATCAACAGGAGTAAGGTTGATTCCTGCAAGTAGGTAGAAAACTATGTATGACTTTGATGAACCCCTGTAAACTTCAGCTGTTCAAATGTTTACTACACTGAGAGTCAAATATGAAGACTATCCGTCTCTTGCTCTCCCTCTGGTTGCCTGTTTGGAACTGAAAGGCCCAGTGAAAACTTGAGTAAGCTCTTTACTTTGGGTGACCAAAGAATTTATGAGGTTTAACTAAGAGCAGTCAGAATTCACCATTTTCTTTTCCACCTGGCTCTGCTTCAGAGTGCTTCTGTCCTTTCCTCTCCTTTCCCCCCTTTCTTATCAATTATCCTGTGAAAAACACACCCTTTTCCTGAACACTTGCAACAGATACAGAGGAATTTCACATTGTCTCCTCTCATTCTGTGCCACTGTGGAGTACCAGCCCCACCTGGGCACAGCAAAGCAATATGCTGTGTCCCCATGAGCTGCATATCTCAAGGCAACCCCAGTGATGATTTGTGTCCGAGTAAACCAGCTCTATACAAGAAGGATGGCACCTGCAAAGGCTGTTTGTCTGGCAAAACTCCTTAGGTGATGTTATCTGCTGGATATTATTCAGCTGGTTGCTGTGTGCTGGGCACACCACAGGAGTTCTCAGATAAGCAGGGATCATAAACCTGAAACTCAAACAGTAGAAAGTCCTCTTTGTCTACTGTTGTATTTTGTTTTGCAGATGAACAATGCAATATTAGGTTGAACTAGAACGCCTGATATCACAACTGTCTCCTTTTTATTATGTCCATGTATATTTTTCAGAAGAGAGTATTTAGTTCCTGTATGGAACCAGTTTGCTCTCAAGGGAAGAGAATCAGAGATGGAAAATTGGGAGGCTATTGTCTAAAATATCAGTCCAATGGCTTATTTTTGGTGGTTTACCTAAATATATATTACGATTATTGAAAATGTGTAGGAAATACTTGGTTACCTACAAAGATACTATCATATAAAGGCATATAATATGTGATTCCAGAAAAATTCCTTTACAGTCAAATTACACATCAAAAGCATTTGATGACACCCAAGACAAGAGGGAGTAAGGTTGAAGTGTTTCCCCTCACCAAAGATTTCCTATATGTGAAAAAATAATCCAACTTACTACTGGCCAAAGAAATGGAGTCAGTTTGCTGAGCAGGAAAATTTGCTTAGCATTGCTAGAGTCTTTAGCTGAACACTAAGTCAGATATTAACCTGTTCAACAATTAATTCATTTTAATTAATTGAAATCTTGAGGAAATTAATTGTTAAGTGATGCGTTCTATAACTTGCAGACTGTTTAGACAGCTCAATTAGGCTTCATTAACATTGCATGAATAGCTTTTTAATTTAAAAAAAAGTTTAAAAAAGACAAGACTGAGTCTTATGAAAGTCCCATTGTCTAGCTTCTCTTGAAATTATAAGGCACATTGTTATACCTGCTTTCAGATTTTAGTTCCCAATGAGTGTTTTAAGACACCTAGGTGTGTATGGGGGGGGTTGGGGAACCCCAATATCTGAACAAACTGTCTTTGGAATCATGCTGATTTATGAGAGATCCCTAACGGATTAAACATTCCTATATTAACATATTTTTTCTTCAGCTTGGCAATATCAAAATCTAAATTGAATTCTTTATATCACATTTTTGAGGAATTTTAGTTAGAAGCTGGGTGTAAGTGGTCAAGGCAAACATGGCTTCCTTTGGGTCTAGGGGGGGAATTTCCAGCTATGGGGGTACCCTTCCACTCCTCCTGAAGTGGAATGAATTTTCCTGCTGTTTGTAAAGTGATCATCTTCGGCAGACAGCCGCATCCTGAACCAGCAAAGCACACCTTCAAAGTTGCAGCTTCTGATCTGAATGGAATTTGACATCTGTTTGTATCTGAGTGCAAGTCTGAATGTCTTTAGTGGTTATAAACACAGGTTTACAGTAAGCACACTGGCAGAAGCACTGAACTGAATTGAAGCCTGCCTGTATTTCAATTTCATCAACACTTGCATTTCTGCTACTTTTATAATACCTAAAATATGGTCTGAAGTTGAGATCTTCATTAGCATGTGTACCACGCACAGCTTCTCCTCAACAGTTGTTTACAAATCACATGTAGCTGGAACTGGCTCTGACCTTCAGTTAATTATTTTATACCACTACTGAATTTCAAGAACTCCAGGAGGTATCTTTTAGAAAATATCTGCTGAATATTTGAGAAGCAGCAAATGACACGAGGTCATCCATTTAATAAGATAGTATTAGCATCCTGTTCTGAGGATCCAAAAGCAATCCTCCACCCAGCACCACTGGTCAGAGGGCAGCAGCAAAAAACTCACAGGGAAGGGGAGTAATTTTTCATTTTTCAGAAAGTTCCATGAAATAATCCATAATGATTTGTCAAAGTTTAAGAATCGACTGCCCATATATTTGTAATTTGCCTTTAAAAAACTATCCCATATTTATTATTTGCTCTTATTCATTCCCTGTAGCATGCAAACATGAAAAAAGAAAAATGTTTCACAATGTCACAATTGGTCAAAAAAATTCCTGAAGAATTAGCTGTGTTCCAGAGAACGCAACTGAAGGTGGGGAACCCATATGCTTGGCAGAGCAACACAAGTATCTAAAGACACGAAGCATCCCCACTTCACTGTGGTATGTATATATGTAATCCCTCCAAGGTGGGTGTGTGGGGAAGTGAGACTGGCCAGGAAAATGTGTAAGAAGAGTTCAGAAACGAACACATCCTTGGTCAAGTACAAACACGCTGCACAAAAAAACCCATATAGCCCTCTCATCTAATTCTTCACCAAAAAAAAAGGGTAGAAATTACAGTATTAAGTAGAATCTGTAAGGACAAATTGCTCTTTGCAAGACATGGGACTGCAGGTGATATCTCACAGAGAATGCCAGGTCACACCAGTATTTTTGTCAGAGAAACATGTGTAAACAGATCCATCTCTCACCCTCTCAAGTGCTCTCTCCTGCTATTTGTTACCTGACCTACTGTTCTATCAATAGTTTGTCATCCTGCAAAGCCTTAACACATGTCATCCTCACCAACACCAGAGCACATCCTGGTTCAATGCGCTCTAGGTGAGAGAAGAACTGGACCTGAGGCTTTGCAACAAGTGGTTAAGCATAACTCTTAGCAATGACTAGAGAGAATTGCAAGGTGTGGGGGGGAAGCAAAAACAAAGTAATTTTTCAGGATTCTTTCCCCATTTTTTGCTGGGCAAATCTACCTCGAGTGCATATGATAGCTTACAACAGCTTCAGAACAGACTCATTTTGGCTTGTTTAAATCTTACTTTGCCCTGCGTAAACTTGTTAAACACCAGCATCAAGAGACGGAAAAATGGTACTAAAGTTTACAATGCTCAGAATCCTGTTGGGAATCCATCCAATAGGATTCTGATATCTGAATCCAATAGTTGCCTCCAGCTTTTTAAAACAGCACTGAAGAGACTGCTGTTTTCATGACTGCAGCCTAGCTGTGTGAGCAGGAGACATCTCACACTTCATAGGCTGTGGACCAGCCCTCTAGGACCTAGACACTGCCTGCTGATTGAAGCCACCAACCCTGAAAGCTTGTCACTGCTCTGCTTTGCTCTGACAGACAAGTACAAAACAATCTTTTACACATTCAACTGTACTTCTGTAAGACACCATATAACAGAAAGTACATTCAATCACACACATTGTGTACAAACGAGAGAAAATTAGTAAATATAAGGAAACAAGTGAGGGGAGGGCATTTGGGGGGAAAATATTGATGCTAAGACTATCAAAAATTAATAATAGATTTGATTGCTTAACATCTAAAATAAGTCCTTGTGTTAGTTTCGAAAACCTCAAATTGCTTTCAAGCTCCATTTCAAAGTGCAGTGAAATCAATAACAAGATGTCTAGCACCTAAGAAAGTTAACAGATCAGAGCATGCAGAAGATACAAAAATTTGATTTTGCCCAAAGCTGTGCACATTTTTTTACTTTGCTTTTGCTCATGAGCAATAAGATATGCTTTGGTACGCAAGGACCCGAAACACTTATGCATTGCTTTACAGATTATTACTGAAATTTTCTACAGCAATGCCTGCAGTTTTAGATGTAATTATTTATAAGAAGTCTTATTTAATTTAATTGATTCGTTTTCCCTCAGCAGTTGCAGTTACTTTTTTTATTATTATTATTTTTCTGGGTTGATCAAACTGCTACAAGGAATATAAAATCAGAATTATATAGTGAAGCAACTGTAACTACTTCAAGCAAATAGAAAGAACAAGCCTCTTAAAACAGGGTGGTGGATTTTAAACATGTTGAAACTTGGGTAAGTATCTATACAGATACCTACCTGTATATCTTTCTGTATAAAAGAATTAAGACACATAAAACTTCTATTAAAAAACAAAATAAAGTGAGTTTCTTTCTAAAAAGGGAATAGCAATTTGGAGAAAGACTGCATTCCTTGAAGTGTGAGTTTTAGAAATACATTGTACAGTGATGAGACTTGCCACATCGCAAAGATGAGAAGCAAATCAATACAGAAGAACCAAATGGCAGACAAAATTTCAACAAACCTGAGAACTGTGCTAGAAATACAGTGCGATATAGAAAGAGAAAGTGCATACTTACACGCTGACTGAAACCAAGATTTCTTCTGTTAGCTGACATTTTATCACTGGAAACAACAGGGAAGAAGAGAGAATTTGTGGAAATCCATATGATCCCACTGAATGTTGTGTTAAAGGCAGGAGTTAAACTTTTGCCTGCCAGAGCCCAAAAGGGCTTTCGCTGAAACAGCTTTGCAAAGCCAATAAAAATAGTAAAAGTTTATTAAAGCAACAGATGGAATAGATTCAGAATTGCCATTGATAAATGCACTCACTGTAATAGCACTAATAACTAATAAATAATAACAACCCTAACAGAAAGAAAACTATCCCAGGTGCTTTCCCTATACAGTGAAGTCACAATTCTTATCACGAAGGTATCCCTGTCTTGGATGGAGGAAGAGGAGCACAGCCCTTCAACCACCCCTGCTCAGTTTTCAGTCTTTCCCCCACCCCCAACCAGGTATTATCCCTCCTGGCTTTTTATACCCTAACTCTGTCTCTGACCCTTAGGTAATATTTAGCATGATTTGAGTAACAGTCAGATGTTTAGCCTGTACAGCTTTTGGGTCATTAGTATATTGAGGGGCACGAATTCTAATATTAACTTTGCAGTTAACTAGGCAGACATCTTTGCTCTCTTCACTAATGTCACAGTTCTGCAAATGCAAGTAAACAGACATTCAGACCAAAAGGGTCAAAGAGAACCTTTCATACAATAAAGTACAATTAGAAGCTTTTTTAGAGAGAAGGAAGAAAAATTGCAAACTCTGCAGTGTGCCAAGGGAAAGCTCAATACCACTGCCAAGGAATTTCTGGGACCAGATGCCCTCTAGAGTCCCTCCTCAGGTGCCAAAAGCCTTATTTTATGCTGGAACAAGGTCAGAATTTGAAATTTTTGTTCCTTTATGTCAGCAGAACTCCCATTTCATTGAACTTTATAGAATATGTGACCAGTCTTTCTTTAACAGAAGGGTTCCTGATGCAAGACTGAAAAGCTCATTGTAGGTGAAAGAAGGGTATTAGCAGTCTAATGATCTGATTTTTATTCTACAGTAGCAGAGCTCTTGAGGATCTATTAAGGAAAGGTGTGCATAGAGCACAAAGTAATACTGACATCTGGTGAGTATTTGCGGGGTGGAGACATAGTCCCACCATTTGCCATGGGCTGATCTGTACTGCGCTAGAGAAAGGTGGAGCTCTGGAACACCTGCAATACATTGATGACAGCATTGTATGGGGTAATATGGCAGAAATTGTTTTTCAGAAAGGTAAGAAAACAATTGAAGTTCTTTTAAGATACTAGTAAGGGACTGGCTGCCTTGCTACTCACTGCTCCCAGCTGGCTGCCCCATGAGTGAAGAGACAGGGGGACTGAACATGGTGGGCAGGTATAGGAGGGCATATGAAGCTGGAGAAAGGCCAGGAGGAACTAATCAGAAATACACTCTGCAGCTAATTCTCACAGAAAATCTCTCAGTAAGATAAGCAGGCATATAAAATGAAATTTTAATAAAAGGTGCTCATTCATTAATACTTTCCAACATGATAACAGAAGACCTCCAGATAGATTTTCAAGGTGTTAATGGGTCTAAAGAGAAATACAGGTGAGATTTAGGCAGGTATCTAAGGAAGACCCAGCAAGTGGGATGCCTTAGATGTCTTAAATACTTACCTTTCCTGCCAAGGCCTACAGGGCATGTATCTGGGTGTTTGTTCATTAATCCTAATTCCTTTCCCCATTGGGGCTAGGCTTGCAAATAAGTAAGAACAGTTAATTTTTAGCTCAAACCAAGATTACTCAATGCAATCCTTTAAGACTCAAAATACAATCTCAGCACAGAGTGGGGGTCTAAGTGATATCAGTCTGTTATGACTTCCTAGTATTTCTCCCATTTTGTTGACAGAGAGAAAAGTAACCCAGTGTTTTAAATATTTGATGAAATTTAGGAGTTCAGAATTCAAGCTTTAGTTACACTAAAAAACATCTCCAGATTTTCCTAAGCTTCAGTTCCCCTGATTGTCAATGAGTTCAGGTTAAATAGGCTTTTCCTTTCCCCCCTCCCCCCCTTTCAAAACAGCTAAAAGTTAAAAGCAATGTTTTGTGTCTTTTCATTTTGTTTCAAACATGTCTTCATAAAAGGTATGATTTCAAAGTAGTGAGGAAGAAAAAAAAATTTTGAAACCAAGCTCCAAAAATTCAATTTCAAAACATAAACTGAAACATATCGGCATTACCAAAAGAATGAATTTTAAAACATCAAAATAAATGTTTATTTACAGAATCATCACCATATATCTATGTAGTATCTGAAGTTGCTCATGTAATGTGACTCAGCTTCCCAGGTACTTTCATTTCTTATGATGCTGCCTAATTTTTCCCCTCATTATTTTGTGACAAAGGTACTGTTCTTTGGGGAAATGTCATCTTGGTCTAGTTGTGAGAAGCTGAATCATTTGGCCATGAATACCATAAAAAAAGAAAAACAACCCTAACATGTCTTTGCAAATACAACTCAATTTTTCCGGTTTCCTTTGTGCGCGTTGCAAGCCCCATTGCTGTTTACCAGTTCTGGGGCCTAAATGTCATGCCTGTTGGCTGAAGTGTACTTCATGCTTGTTCTCCTTTCATGTACTTCTATTGTGTTCTTGCTTTTTCTTGAGCCTGGAGTGACTCATAAAAACGCAAATCTTTAGAAATTACTTAGAGGGTGGTGTGAGAAAACAGGTTTGGGTGAGGTGTACTCTGGATGAAAGAGATTTAGTAATTAGTCATAGAAGCACCTTAAAAAGACACAGTTAAAAATACAAACTCATGTACTGGAAGGAGATCAGTTCTGTACCTGTTTTTCCACATTAATAGCTCTTTCTTTGCAGCTAGTCATGCTCTCCTGAGCATCCAGCCACCCAGATGCCTATTTCAACTGCTGGATCAACTCTGATTTTAAGGCAATTAGGAAAAAGAGGAGCTCTGGGCAGAGCTTAACATTTCTCCTCAATTGCTTTCCTTCCAGAAAAAAGAGATAAAACAGGGTGGGAGTAGAAAGACTACCATTACAAGTGGTTGATGGTGCAGGCCAGCCGCCAAGTATTAGAACCTTCTCTCACATGGATGCTGCATCCATCAGACTCCCACTCCACTGGAGCCAGAGACACAGCTCTGCTATGCCCGCAGGGAGAGACTTTCTGTGGGATTCCCACAGCAGCTGCTAGTGCCAGGCTCAGTTGAGGGAGAAACTCAGTTTCAGTCCCACCACTTTCTACTTGATATGGTTGGCCCTTTCCACAAAATAACATGAAGAAACATACGGCAACAAACAAGAACCTAAACCAGATAGGAGCACCTATTGAGATGGCTTATTGCATACTTAATCTTGCCAGAAATAGCAGCCAAGGAGATTAATAACCTGTCAGCCTTTTTTTCTGACACAAGGAAAAACACCTATATCACTACTGACTAGATTATAGACCTTTTTCCTTATGAGCACTCAAACCTCCAGCTCGCCCACATCACCTCTTAACATTGGTCACTTGTGAGGGTAGGTCATTGATGAGGGAAGAACTATAATTAAAAGCAATGAATTCCCACTAAGATACAATAAGACAACTTAGACTTCGAGGTAGAACTTTAACCATAAGGCTCCTAGAAGTGATGTGAAATACTAGAATTCAGAGATCTGGAGCATTATTGCTTATTGGTGGGCTGGTTCACCAGTTCCCACGTTCAGGAAGTTCTGGGGTTTAACTCAGATTGTCAAAGCTGACAAGTGACAATACAAAACCTCAGTTGATTTTAGCCTGCTAACTTTTAACTCTGCATAGGTTCATGCCATCTGTTGTATGATTAGCCACTGACTACTTTAGCCCTAGACACAGAAGACAGGGAAGGGACAGACAGATTTCCAGAAACAGACTTTGCCTGGTACTTTTAAAGGTACTTCATGTTTCACATCTCTCCCTCAAATCTTCTATAGTTCTGTTTCCCACATCAGAAAAATCAAAATAATGTAGAAGTTTGCCCAGAAGGAACTTCCAAACAAGAACTGTACATCCAGAGAATAACACAAGTCTCTTGGAGATGAAGAGTCTCTGTCCATCAACTAAATCGAAGATATCTGGCAATACCTACTGCCAGGTACCAGATTCACAAACAGCAGCCAAATAAGACTGATTTCTCACTGCCCAAGCCTAAAAGCACATTTTTGAAAACTGACCTATCTTGTCCTGGAGCTCATAATTACACATACCTGCTGTGAAACTGAATGAGCAGGGCTTTTAGGAAGCAGAATCCAGGAGTGTAGCTCTTCACCAATAGAAAAATTGAAGTGATGAGGCATTATCCCTGCAAAAATTTAGCAAGGAAACCTGGATGAAAGCTGAAACAAAAACTGGCAAAGAGGTTATTTCAGAAATTACAGAAAGGGCAGGAGTCAGTAATGACATGAAGGGTCTAGAGAGACAAGGCAATTTTTCTCTGAACCTTGCATGTTTTCTGTAATGATATTTTCCTTTAATGTACAGCAGAGCTTTCATATTGGCAATTACTAATATCTCTGGATGAACCTTGGTGTCTAGTACTCCTCAGGCATTCTGTGGCCATTTCAATTAGCATACAACTTTTAAGAGAGATATAGTGTTCACCATAATATCTGTTGAGCTATAAAAACTCTCATTGGTGTAGAACCAAAAGCTGTGTTCCCTGTGTCAGACACTTAATTACAATAATAAACAAGGACAATCTTTGAAAAAGGTTAATCATAAAGCAAGCCATGTTCTGGCTTCAACTAATTTGTGTGTTTTATGGAAAGGGAAGATGCTTTATAGAAAAACAAGTCATGTTTTACTTTTGGGGTAAGTTTAAAAATAAACATTTACTTTTTTTTTTCCAACTTTCAGCAGAAATAGAGTAGTATCAGAACACCTCTTTGGGGGAGATTAACTCAATTTTAAAGAAGCACAGAAGAACATGAAAGCTATACTACATACTTCTATCCAGCTTTTACGGCCAAACCATACCTAGTTACCTCTTGTTCAAGTGATGCATTTCTTTGAAAATCTGTTAGAATAATTAATTCATAAGCTTGAATGCACAAGGTTTCAAAATAGCATATTTGTTTTTCTTCCCTTAATCCTTTCCGCAGGATGAGGAAGAACATCAAGTTCCAAAGAAAATACCTCCCACATCCCTAGGAAGGATTAAACTAGGCTCTGCTTGATTAAGAGCAGAGAACACTGGTACCAACACAGCAGAGAAACACATCTTCCTCCTCCTGGTCTTTTGTAGCTGAAGGATGGCGTATGCATGCATACACGCATGTAGGACCATATAACACCATGAAGAGTTGAAGTAAAAAAAAAAACCCTCACTAATGTCATCCTATGCTAGGTAGGAAATGGGCTATTTAGACCCACATCTGACTCTAGGTCCCTTACTACTGTTTTTTTCTTTCTTCCTAGACTAAGGAAAACAATTTTCCATTGCTAGTTGAAAGGAGTATAACTTCTGCCTATATTCAGCCTGTTGAAAATGTTGTCTTCAACAAGAGAATATTTGCATAACACTGTTTTCCTTGTCAGGTTGACAACAGCTGTGGGACTTATTAGGCTGACTTTGTGTTGAATATTCAACAGTAACTTGCTAGTCATCTGAAAGGCCTCACAGGAGTCAAAACGTACATGAGCTAAGACAGGTGATTTAAAATATATCCCTGTCCACACTTTGGAAACAAAATGCACTTTGCGCAGAAGAGTAAAGACTGATGAGTAGAACTGTCAGTGACTGCACTACCTTGTATTTGTGTACATGGAATTTTCCTGGTTTAAAATAGAGGTTGTTGAGGGCTTGCAAAGCCTGATGCACTTCTTGATACAGTGCTGTAAGTCTCTCCCTTCTTGCCTGAGACACTGTGGCCAGCTCCATGGCCTACTTGATTAAATTCTTTACAGAGAAATAAGATACTTCACATTACAAGTTAAGGCAAACATTTATAAAGACAGCTATGAGAGTAAAGGGCTCTGTGTACTTATGCTGTTACTGTGCATTGTCAGACTTCGCCGGAACAAGCAGCTTGGCTGCACGGAGACATGGCAGGACAGAGAAAGTGTGATAAAACACTGTAACCTTCCATAGAGCTAAAGAATGTAACTGTGATTCAGAGAAATATAGCTTTTACATACTGGGAACAAAAGGACCCTTTGACATGGTGAAAACCCTGGGCTCCAAGAAGAGAGTTTGCTAGAAGGTGGAAAACTTCTATCAACATAGACATGCTCCAGTGCAATCAGATTGGATGTATCCCCTCTCTTACAGGCAAGGCCCACAGCAAGGTCCTTGAGAAAGGAGGCACCTAGTAAGGAAAAGTAGTGGAATGACAATCAGGAGGCATCCCCAGAAAGGCTGGACAGGTCTCAGAAGGGCCTGAGAGAGCTCCTGAGGAGAGTTTTGGAGACAGCAATGCCCTGCTCAGGGCTGAGCTCCGCATAGCAATAGGAGGATCGAGGAGCAAGGTGTAGATGAGAAATTTACACTATTCTCTGAGAAGAAAATAATTCCAACTATCTGGGGATATGACTTAACAGTTTAATAACTTCAAACACTTTTCCAAAGCATAGCCTCTGCCCACTGCCCTTGCTCCCCTCAAGGTATATCAATGAGACCAACTCCTCTTTCCGCAGATGTTTGCACTCCCCTTGACCCAAACACTCTCTCTTCACAGCTCTGCCTGGAAGCCATGGCACTGGAATGGGATCAAATGCAAACATCTGTGTCCAAATTATACATTTTACCATCCACAAAGACTATCCAGATGGTAGACCATCATCTACTGCCAGTAATCCACTTCACCACAGCAAATTGATGACAACTCATCTCAGCAGTCTTTTAAAAGTAAAAGAGAACAAGAATATACAGATGTTGGGTGGTTTTTTAAATAACAAACCATCCAGGGAAAAAAATAAAGCCTGTAGTGCTGCTACAGAACAGAGTCATTTGGTTTTTAAATCACTTTACTTGCAAAGTACTTTATTTTTTGACAAAAACAGCAGCTATGGCTTCTTGCCAGGCCAGCCCCCTCTTTCTTACCCGATGAGAGCTGAAGTGCTCACGAACTTTGCTCTTGCCTTCTCATGACTCCTTCCAGCCTGGTAGTTACGGAGTTCATAAACATTCCTCCTTTCATCCTCCCCCTTCACCTATGAATTTCCTCTGCTCCTGAAGAGCTTTTCTAGGTATTTCCCTGACTGACTTCTAGCTCCTGTAACACTCTCACCTCTTCTCATTTAGGCAAACTTTTAAGAAAAATGAAAAGAGTCCTGGAAAATCAGTTTTGGTAAAGTGAAGTCCTGTTGGAGCCAGTGAAGCAGTTCCTTGCAGAAAGTTCAGAATTCGTATCAACAAGACATGAACAAGAAGAAATGCTTGTTATTTTCACAGCTGTACACCACCCTGGTGTACTGGTTTTCTGACCTTGCACTCCACTACAGCAGCTACAGGAGTAGCTGTGGGCTTCTGGATGTTCAACTCAAGATTCTTGAAATTATGTTGAACGCCAGGAACAGTGCCTTTGGCTCAGGTAGATGAAATCAGATGCGATTTCCCCCCCCGCCCTGTAAAGTCATAGAGTATAAAATCCCTTTCCTCTTTGCTAGTTTAAAAGCTTTATGATGTTCACATACTCTTTCATATAGGAGGATCCACAACACCACAACATTTTCAAGTGTGTAAATGCCTGCACTAAACCGTCTCCTCTGGGATTTTCTGATATTGAGAGACTGAGAATATGACCATCCACCTCTTGCTTGTCCAAGAATCCCAAAGCAAAGTGGGATTTGCAGGGCCAGTAGCAGTCTGTTGGCATACATACCTCCATTCAAGCACCAGAGCAGAGGAGTAAGACCTCTGAGGAATTCAAAGATCCAAATATGAGGGTTTCACCCATGAACTCTGAGTTTTAATGACTGTTTGGGATCCTCCTATAAATATACAGCAAATCATGCTAGATGGCCTTGCATCTAACAGCTTGACCTGAGAGAGGATTCTCCATAACAGAATTTTCTGTTCCCAAGTACTGTAATACAAGAAGAAAATACGCAGGCTTTCTGTAACAACAGAAAAACAATAAAAATATGGTAACGTATGTCAATCAACTGAATGCTCCAGAGCATGATTTAAATAAATACAGAAGTGGAATCAGAAAAAATACAGCAGCAAATAGTTTTTTCTTTCAGTTTTGGCAAAACAGAAGATCATTGCATTTCTTACTGAAGTTTATTGAAAATAATAAATCCTATCCATTTTGCAGTTGAATTAATGAACCTGACACTCCCACACTGAAAACCTTTTCTCAGTACAATAGCAATAGATAATCCAGAAGTCTCACTAAAAACAAGTATCATGTTTGTTGACGCTTGCCTGCCTAGTACAATGTTTTCACTTCAATCTGAAGAAAATAAGAATTAGGAGATGGAAAACCTCTCAAGAAGCTGGGTTTTTTTACTTCAGTTGTTTTATTTTTACATCTGTGGCACTATGTTGCAGATGCAACAATTGCTAAGGGAGTAAGTGACCAGAAGTTCAACTCTCACTGTACGCAGTCTTTGAACCCCGCAGAGAGATGGGAGCAGTGTTGGAAACATCAGAGCCAGAATCACTATCCCAAGAGGTCTCATTACACCTGCTAGACAGCCCAGAAAGCACGAGGAAGTGCTGTGGTTAGGCACAGAAGCAAGACAATGGTCAATTCACACCTTCCAGATTGTAACAGCACACATCCCAGCAGCTTTAACTATTCATCCAGAGTTAGTCTGCACTTCTGAAACAGAAGAGCTCTCTCTTTCCTCATCCCTGCCCTGAATGGTTGGAGAACAGGCACTCCTGCTCTGCTGTTTTGGCACCCGTGCACACGGGGACTCCTCTGGGAAGCCATCCCTCCTCACCCAGTCTGGCTTCTGCAGCAGGTTTCCCTGCGCTCTTCCACTCCAGTGTCTTTGTTTGCCCTCTGGAAGATTTTTTTTTTTTTTTTTTACTTTTTCTGACTGTCATGTTTAATTCAGGAGAATATTTTAATAATTGTTCTTTTCTAGACAGGAGCCTTGAAACAGCAAGTCCAATAGTTTTAAATTCAGTATAAGCTCTCTTGATACATTTACAAATCTCTTAATATTAGAGGAGGCTTCATGAACATAAATTGCAGAGAATAATCCGATTTTCAACCTTCTCCATTAGCACAAACTTTGAGGTTTGATGAATGGGATAAAGTTTACTTACCAAGGCATATTTGAAAACAATAGTTTTCATATAAATTTTTGAGGAAGAAGAAAGTTCTGAAAAGACTTAATAATTGAAGAAAGAAGAAAAAAGTCCTGTGACAGCTGCTGAGGTCAGAGAGGTACAGAAGTTCTTCATTTCTGCTCCCACACATCTCTTATTCAGACAATAAATTGTCTTCATTTGTGTAAACTCTGAGGAGTCTGCCTTGCAGGCTCTAGTAACACTCCCCACATATAGGAAAACGTAAAGCATGGGAGAAAAGGCTGCTTACAGTGAGTTTTTGTCTGTGCCTGCTTAATTCACTGAAGAAACACATTTTCTGGAAAATCTAGATGATGCCTGGATAACACATCAATGCAGTCTGAAAGTGACTGATGTGTATAGATTGCTTCAAACGAGTGTCACCAACTTCACAACCTAGATCCTGGCAGGCAAGAGCCAAATGTAGCAGTAGAAATCAGCATCACACCATCCTACCTTTCCAACTTTTAAAGCACAGGAACCATTAAAAGTGTTCAGACCTATTTTTAAGCATCTGTTTGTGATGAGGCTGTGACCTTCCTATTCCTATGAGGAATAATTCTCCCTCTGAGTGTCTCAAAGCTATCCACTAACAGTGTCTACAACAGAATGTACACATTTAGTTCTCAGATTTTTACCTGTGCTCACAACATTATCTTTCCTGGTAACTTTTGTAAGACGGGTTCTACTTTGGCCTATGACTTCTCATCTCAAGAATTACACTCAACATGTATTTTCTACAGAAAACTTTTTCAACTACTCAGCTTTCTGCTGAATTTGTTCTAAAGGTAATACCTAGGACAGAAAGGGAAGAAGCATATTTATTTCCTGCTTAAATTTTTCAGTGATCAGAACTCTTCAAGTCTTAACTTCATGCCTCTTACAGCAATTCAGTCATTTAAAAATAACCTGAATAATCAAAATAAACACTTTAAGACCATGACAATCCAGGCTTTTGCATCTTTCAAAATAAATCATATTACTTTGTACATAGAGACAGACAGATAACATTCCCATAAACAATAGAGACAAAAAAAATCTACAAAATTTAATGGAGCATTTCAAATGCTTGGTTAGAAGGCATGGTTAGAAAACTAATTTTCAGACTAGCGGGCCACAAGTGGTAAACAAATTCCCAATACAAAAATGTTTCCGTTGGAAATTGCATAAAATGAATGATGCTTATTCATGGCCACAGCAGGCTGAGAAAAAATTAATTTAAAAAGTTTTTTTTCAACCCAGCCTAAGAACATCTGATTTCTAAATCAATAGCTGTCTCTAGCCAAACTGAAGTGCTTGTACAACTTCAGACAGGTAATTACTTACAGCAATTGCATGAAGAACAAGCACATCAAGGGATATTGCTATGTCAATCTCTCTTCCTTTATATTTTATTGTAGCCTTTCAGTTCTTTCAGAAATCAGCACTGCAAACTGATTTTGTCCCCTTAGTAGGTACAATATAAAGAAGAACTAATACACTAGGTAACATCTTTGATGGCTGCTTTTTCAAACCATTTAGTGTCATTGATGAGAGCCAAAGTTTACAGGGAAGAGGCAGTTTTAGAGAGATTTAGGGTTTTTTTTTTTTTAAAAAAAAAAACAAACAGATGAGTGCAAATTGAGCTAAGGTCCCTGGAAAGGGAATAATGAAGATGCTGTCAGAAGATGTGAAAATTAATTCAAAGATAACATACATTTGGAAGACGCTTCACATATGTACAGAAGAGGTAATACTGTTTCATTTCATTAAAATATATTAACATAACAGCATCCAAACATCATTTACCTCTCCATTGAGAAAGACCCATAATTTACATTCAGCCTAACCACACCTTATATGACCACTTGACATTTGTTTGGTAAAACATCAGATTACTTGAGGGATTAAGTTGTCCTCCTAAATTTTATGACTTTTATTAAAAAGATTTCAGCTTAAAATGTAAAATTCTGAGTTTGAAAACATACTAAAAGACCAAAAGATTTACTTTTTTTAATCAAAAGTACGATTTTCTCTCTATATATATGTGGATGTATGCACACACACATCACCATCAAAATTTTCTGCATAAAATAGGTGTTCCCCACAGATCTAACTTTTATCATTAGAGTTTTGGGGGTTATAAGATTGAGAAGTATTCTGTCTCCAAAATCCACTTTTAATAGCAGCAATAAGTAAAAAATTACATTTATTTTGCCAGTTAAAATAACTTTCCAGAAGTCACCCCCTAGGACATTTACTACAAGAAGAGTGAGATAGTACAGGGAACATTATATAAATCCTAACAGGTCTAGGCTTGTATAAGATCTGTAAGTCTTCCTCCAGTTTGCTTTGTATATCTAGAAGCTCTTGGCAAGTCTTTCATCGCAGAGAAGCAAGCTCAAATATACTATAGTCTCCTGAGACAGTAGTACTTTTTATTAGAAGTTGTAGTATTTTATTGAACTGGATACATTTAGATGCATCTAGTGTTTTCTGTGGTGTTCACTACTCTCACAGGTGATGAGCCAAAATTTGCATTTTTAGCAGAAGCTGAGTACACTATTGGAAAAACATCATGCTCAAAAGCTCATAATTAGATTTTTGTTTATTATTTAGTTTATTTAAATTTATTACCCCTTTTGCAGTCTCTTGTTTAAGGGACAAACAATGGCCCTGTTAATTGACCTAAATTAACACCTACATTTTTGCTTTCAGTGGTAAGATTACTCTGCTAGAGCATCAATGCAATAACCAGCTTTGCAGGGCAAATACTCCATCTGGTTTGCTCTGATCTAATAGCACAAAACAGATAGAAACCTCCTGATCACCTGGAAACTGTGCTCGCGCAATATGGATTTGACTCTACAAGACCTTTTCTTACAGAAGGTTTCAGCAAAGTACAGTTAATAGCAAGTGTACAGCTGCTGTAAAGCAGTAATTAGGTGTGCCACCCCGGCAACCAAGGCAGTGCTCCTGACCCATTCATCAGCAAAGGGCATGGAAGAGCACAGAGGACAGTCTCTGTGCACAACTGCACATACATTTGGTCCCTAATGTTGATTTGCTAGATAATTAAACATTTCTCACATTTGATGTTATGTGTTTTTAGTTTAACCCAACCCAGATCATTTTAGCAGAACCGCAATGGAGGATGCAGCTGTGCTTGCAGGCATGAGAGAACTTCTCTGGTGCCAGGCACAACCCTCTTTGCCCAGCTCAGCTGTGCCTAAGAGAACATACCTGCCCAGAGCAAAATTATTCTGATGGTTGAAAGGGAAGCCAGCCAAACCAGAGGAACGAACACTTGTGTGTCTTCCTACTGAAGAAATCCTTTCCACTGACAAAATGCTCATGCAAGTTTTCTAGTAATTAATCAGTATAAAACCTTTGGGATGCAGCACAGCAAGCTCTCACGCAATGTGTTCTTTTGCTGTATTTTCAAGCCATTTACACTTTTATTGCTTATTTGCTCTATGGAGTATACAACAGAACTTTGCCTTAAAACCAAAGCAATAAAAGTTTTGATGGGCCTGACTGAGAATGAGAAAACTGCTGGGAGGGTGAGACCAGGGCTTGCACATGGTGCCAGGTTGTTAAAAAAAAAAAAAACCCACAAGCCAGAAAGGTCTTAGCCCTGGAAAAGAAAGGTCCTGATCCAGTACCCCTGAGAAAAGGAAGCATCCAGGAAACCAAGGAATGCAGAGCAGCCAAAACATTGTCTCATCTTAGTAGCTCTTTGTGCTATTCATGATCTTTTACTTCTTACATAAACCCCCTTTCACCACTCCAGTCATCTTCAAACTTTCCATAAAGATGTTTTTCTACACACAGTTTATTTCATTTTAAACTGGTCTCCCTTCTATCTCTACCCAGCAAAACACATCCACAAGCACAGACTTCTTTTTCCATGCCAAACCATTTTTGAAACCCTTGAACTGTAAGTAGTTGTACATTGCTACTTTATCCCTAGCTAGCTGGAGGGCAGCACTGGAACCCCATGGCTTCTGCAACCCAGCACAAAGAAACACTTGTCAAGTAAAAAGTTTTACAAAGATTTTCTTCAAGAGAAGAAAGCTCTGATATATAGGAAAAAAAAAAATATCTGATAGATAGGAAAAAATGTTGTCTTTCAGTTTCCAGAGCAAAGGGTTTCAAACTATTACTAGATGCAAACTGGAGAAAGTAAAATACCTTCTGCAGTTTCACTGGGCTGTTAGAACCTTCTTCACTTCTGACCTGCCACTTAATTTTGTGTGCTATTAGAGAAGCCAGCTGCTATGTCAGAAATGCTTATACTTCAGTACACATAAATATACATTTAAACCATGAAGCTACATCTTGATAGGTGATTTGCTTAACCCTATACAATTCTAAAGTGACATGATTCAAAATAGTCAAATGAGAATCAAAAAGCAGTCTGGCACTAAAAGGTTTTGGTATTTCAAGTATATTGGGGGGAGGGGGAAATGAGGTTTTCAACTTCCAACAATTTAGAAAGTGCTGAAAAACATATCCAAAAAAGTACTTAGTCATTGTATATGTTAGCAGTTCAGAGTGAATCACTACAGTGAGGTCCCAACATCACCACCATAGGATCAGAGAGCTAAGTTTGAACTAGTTCTAGTTTGGCCTTGCAGACTAGACACCCATTGCCAGCTGAGTTACAGAAGATGCACTCCATCTATTACTTTAACTTCATCAAAAAGGAAGACTGGTCATGGCTTTCAAGTAGCTCTAGGATGTGAATTATATATGAGGACAGTCCCACAATTCGCTTCAGAAATGTTCTGATTGAAAACAAAAGGCTAATGCAGAAATACTTCTAGGCACCTTGCTTTATGCAATAGTGAGAGAAGGCAATACCTGATATAGAAGCTTAAAAAAATATATAAAGGAAATCACAAGGGCTCTCAGTTCCCACAGCTGAAGCCCCTTTCAAGATACATATTAAGCTACCAGGAAAAAAGCAGACATGTTAGAAATGTACTGAAGCAATGAGGCTATTTCCATAGGCTCCAATACATTATACTCATTACAGATTTGACAAGTTGATACTCTAAAAACTAATAAGGCTTTGATGAAGAGCTGACATAAATTTACTAGAAGAGTCAGCTGCTTTCTGCAGGGTTTTGGTGCCAGAGCAGTGAATAGAAGCCTGGGGTCATCAGGACAACAAGAAGCAAGTATCAGCATCACAGCCTTCAGCAGACCCTTTCCAGGGGCAGGATGAGAGTGCAAGGGAGGAAGAGATGGAAAAAGAAATTAAAATGCTCTCCAAGAGGGCTAACCTGTAAGTGTCCTAACTGAAACACAGGGGAGGTTACAACCCCACAGCAAGGACATCTGGGAAATGGGGATGGAGCCACTTCTTCCATCTCCTGCTGGAGTCACCAAGGGGAAGAAGTGGGCTGGTCTGGTAACAGAACATCCATGGCAACATCCATACCAGGCTTTAGATGTTCTTACTGCTTTCTAGAAGCAGGGAGATTTTCTCTGCTTCTTCACCAGTGCAGATGGCTGCAGCTCACTTCTAACATCTGACTGATCTTTTAAGATAGAGTAAAAAAGCCTTTCTGAAGAAAATTATCACCTGCCCAGGAATCCTTTCAAGTTTAACCTCAACAGCTATTTAAATCTACTCTCCTTGACCTGAGAAAAGTCATTGAACAAACCTCCTCTTGCCCTTCCAGGCCCTACGGCTGCGTGAGGTGAAAGCAAGGAAAAGAAGATCCTTCTCTCATCTCACCCTGGCTGCCCACAAAAACAAAGCCTGCAAGGAAGACTACTATGAGCTTCCTGTCACATGCCCTAAGACAAGCTCAGCCTTCAATTATTGCAGACATAAATGTTTTTACAGGACTGTCACCAGTCTCGAGCGTCTGCAGTGCAAAGGCAACATGAGCAGGTAGCACTCTGTGTCCCCGTGCTGTCAACTGCACAAACACATAAAACTCTCACTAATCACGAGGGACAGGCTGCCATCCCGCTTGTCCTCCACCACCCAACCAGCTGCTAGAGGGACTGTGGACTCCCCGCCAGCACATCACCACAGCGATCATGCAGACGCACGGCTGGCAGCCCACTTCCTTCCCCGCTCCCCCAAGATTCAGCCCTGCCCACCTGCTTCCAGCACTCGTGTTTGTCTCAGTAGCACTGGCTGCACTTGCCCTTCCATCCACTTTCATCTCTTGCTTTTAGATCTGTGAGGGAAAAAAGAGCACATTCTTCTGCTGTTCATGCAAGGAACATGAACACCATTTTTAACTGGGACCGAGCGTTCACAGCTTAAAACTCAGAGAGGGGCAGGCATACAGCAAGAGACAGTGCTCACACAGCTCTGGTTTGCATACACAAGTCCAGAGACATTAGCTTACCTTAAAAATGAACCTGACCCACAATTAGTGGCTGATCTAATAAAAGAAAAATAGCCTCATTTGTCTAAAGCCAAGCTTCACTTCCCGAATTACCCTGCTGTGACTATACAAGCACCTTCACTGTTGTAATGGTTCATTTTAAGTATACAAATGGGGACTAATTCTGAAGGCTCTGAAATCCTTCATTCTTCTGCTGGAATCTTTCTTATGCATTATTTACAGCCAAGAATTCTTCCTTGAATCAATATCCATACATTTCACTTCTCTTTAATTCAGAACTTAACTACAGCTGCAAGACAAAACAAATACAAAATTTAAAAGTACCATTTATGAGTGAAATATTGAATAACTGACAGTGGGATAATTAACACTTTTTAGTTCATGAAAGATGCTCTCCTCTTATGCTGCTTTTTAAATTAGGAAATGTTTCACTTCCAAATCCACTTAAGATACAAAGTTTACTGAACTGAGACATTATAATCATATTTGCTGATTGCTTTAGCAATTGTCTCCTGCAATGTTCTCAACCAGTCATTAGACTCCCACTGACTGTGTCCAGGATAGAAAGAGAACCTGTACATCCAACAATTATTTTTTCAGTCCAGCTATACTCACATCCCACATTCACACATATTTAGGTCTGAACATGTTAGGCTGCTATTGCTATGTGAGGCAAAAAGATAATGACCTGAAGGTGCTAAGCCTCCTTTTTCAGCTCTTTACATCACCATGAGCCAGAGATTCCCAAACCCGTGCATCTACGGGAAGAAAACAGAAACTATAAACCCCAGGAACAGCAGGTTTAATGGCTGTTCTTGCTTCCCAACTGCTCAAAGCCCACAGAACAGCTCAGTGTTGGCAGCAGTGTTGCAGAAGAGGTGCCATGTCCCAGGGGTGCACCTTCTCTGGAAAAACAACAGGCCAAACTGAACTTCTCTCCCTTTATTAGGAAAATCAGGTTGATAAGGGTCGCTTCTGATTGGTACAGATAACTCACAACTGCATGCAGCAAATATAAGGGCTAAGCTAGCCAGAGTTTACTTTCAGAGATATAGCGCTAGCAGGTTTCGGAGTTGGGGTTTTTTTTGTGGTTATGGGTGTTGGGGTTGTTTTATTTTTGGGTTTTGAGTTTTTTTGGTTTTTTTTTATTATTATTAAAGAGAGTTAGTTCACACACAGCTCTGCAAAGAGATTCCAGGATTTGCTGCAATATAACAACAAATTGGACTGACGTTACTGTTATTCTACTGAGTAGAGAGGTTAATAGATCAATAAGTGGACAAATGAATTAGACACAAAACCTGGTTTGGAAAAGTGAAGGATATCCTTTGAGATTTCCTACCACGTTACCTCAATTTTGCAAGCTTCCTTAGTTAAAACTGGCAAATACTGGTAAATCCCAGAGCTTTGTTCTCCACCCTTCTACATGACCTCTATTACCTAGTCTAATAGGACAGTGTTCTAGCTATTTCGAAGTCATGACAGAAAGCGATTTCTTAGATCTCTTTATATTGTAGCATATATTAGCATGATAGTTAAATCTTAATTAGATCTCATTCTTATTTTTGTTGATTTACTAGCTTGTTAGCAGGTAGGAAGAGAAGGTCAGATGCCTCTGGGAGGTTGAATCCAGCTTTTATGTATTAGAAGTACAGCCTAGTCAAAGTGATTCCATCACAGTACAGCACAACCCAAAAGGGAGAATGACCAACACAGGCAATATTGGCCACCTTTCCCACAAGAAGAGTGACTGTTCAGGGCTTCACAGCCCTCTCTGGTTAAAATGCAGCATCCCTGGGTCATCCCTAAAGCAGTATGACACAGAAAGCACAAATACAGAGGAGTATAGAAAAGTGTGCTAGTAGTAAGGATTGATAACAAGCAGTACTGAACATTGAAGAGAGAGAATTAAATATCCATCACAGATGACTTTTAAGAATAAATAATGCAAACTGTGGCTAAGAAGGTGCATGAAATTGTTCCTAGTGGTGACAGACTGATAACCACTTGATATTGCTACCCAGACATGGTTTCCCCCCCCCCCCAACTCTAGACAGAAAAACAAAACCCTCCTTTCCGCAGTTCCTCCCTCTTGCTCTCTGGAAGAGAGACAACAGTCACCCCTACAGCCACACAGCAGAACAAGGGACAAGGCAGAAGAGCCCTTCTCAGCAGACAAGGCCACCTTGGAGGGTAAATCCAAGGATGCAGGATGCTTCCAAGCTCCCCTAGCAGGACTCCAAACAGACCAGGTTTTCTCTTGTTAGCCCTTTCCCCCAAGAGCTTGGCCTAATCCACCTCCAGCAGTTTGGCTCACACCTACTCTCGGTCAGAGTTTAGCAGGCGCTATGGGCTGTCATAGTAATTCACTGTAAGGGCAGAAGGAAATTATTCTCAAAACACACACACGAAAAATGTATCTTCGTTGCTCACCACTGAAATAGCTTCTCTGTCAGGGCAAAAGGCAATTGCTCTTCTGCATGTCAGGGTCAGCAGCAGCAGCCATTTGTATATTTGTTTAGCGTCAACCAGGCTTGGAAATTAGCACTTTGCACTGCTGTTTAGTTACGGAGTAATAAATGACTGTTTCACTCCCAGCACTAAGTGTTGGCAGACGCAGAAATTCAGCCTGCAGTGTAGTCAGGATGTTCCTGGCATTGGGAGGACTGCGGGTTTTTTTCCCCGTTGTGGTTTAGCTTTGCCACGTAATTGCCAGATACGATGCAGATTGCTTGGTAGCCTATGGAATAACCTAGGCAACAGAGCAGGAGGGCCCCTTTACCTGTCTTTTTTTGTAATAAAAGTAAGAAAAAAAGTAATTACCACAGTATGGCCATCCCTATTTATACAGTGAGGCGTGGGGGAGGAGGAGAGAATGTCCTACTGCTGAGAATAGCTTTAAGTATATGCACCATGCATTCATTAGCTTTGTTTACCCAGGAGAATGACCATCTAAGTTAGCAGTAGTAAAATTGGATGCTTGTTACAAATATATTATTCAGTTCAAAAGCCCAACAAAAAGGGGAAAAATAATGATTCACACAGATTATTTTTCCAGTGAAACAAAACATGACAAGAGGTTGTATTCATTTTTGACTATTTGCTACTTATTTGCAAGCTTTTACTTAAGCACAGGCAAATTTGCACTCTAATTGTGTCTGTCCAAAGCAAGTCAATGTTTCCATTTTATAATTATAAAAAAACCCCTTGTCATTATCTTAATATCAAACTATGTTTATAAGGAAAATGCACATGCTAATGTTTTCTATATTTTTCTGACACCATCTTAAAAGTCATTTCCTGTTACACTTTCAGTGTGCTGGAAACCAGAGGACCATGGAGCCCTGGACAACAAGCAATGCTCAGAAGTCAGGAGATTGAACAGAGATGTCACATATCACTACCTTTCTGATGTAGAGGAGCTTCTGATGTTGTCAGTGACCTCTGTGTCCAGCACACCTCATTGCTGATTCTGCCACACCAGCTGTGACCTGCCACCCCAAACAGCTGTGACTGCATCCTCGGATTCCCCTTCACACATGCCAGCATCCATCCTGCGTGCTGTTACCACAGGCCACCACAGAGTCACACCCAGTGGCTTTTCCAGACCTCCTGCCACACACACTTCAGTCAATCTCACACAGCAAGTTAGCTCCAAGCCTAAAATAAGGGCCCTGGAGTCTGCTCAGCTTTACTTATCTTTGACTGTTCACAGTTTAAAAGCAAAATTTTGATTCCTCTAGAGCCAGATGACAATCTATGCCTAATCTCAGCAGACTGTTCAAGCAGCTCATTCTAACTCTGCCAGCATGTGTTGGTCCTCTCTTGCAGTCCCTGCACCACTTCCAAGGCAAGAAAAAACCAATTTTGTAAATATTGATTGACAGCCGTCAGCTAGAAGGGAGATATACCCCTTAGTGACGAAATGTTGCCTCTTTCACCAAGACCTCACCTACAGAGCACCCTCTCATTCTTTATACAGAGCTAGTGATAATAAGTATACTGCAAACAGCTAAAACATGATCTTGGCTCTGCAGTCAGAGCAGATGCTGAGTGTTCCGTTTGAATAAGATCAAAAATTCAAAGGAACAGGATTTGAGGGGGTTCATTACAATATTAACAGTCCAGGAAAAGATACCCAATTCACACAGTTCAGGGTTTTTTTATTAAAATATCATCCTAGTGTATCTCCAGAATCTTGAGTAATATGAAATCAGAAAATTTGATTCCATACCATTCCAATGTAATTAGAAATGATTACTGGAGCAGAGTAAGTATCAACTCTATATTACATGGAAGACTTAAGCCTTTTTGACCTTGCTAAAGTTTAGGGTTTTGTCTATAATTAATAAGAAAAATATTTAAAAATCAAGAACACAGTGCTCCCTACTAGCAGAAGTATGATTACTACAGCCTATAAATATTTAACTGTCCAGTGTTCCACACTTCAGCTTTGTTTAGTAGCTTTCACAATTTTTTACTGTACAGTAGCTTTTATTTTGTGAAAGGACAGATTCTGAGCAGGACAGAATTTGAGCTATCATTAAACAGATTGGAACTGCTGGTACATGTTCAGGTATCTGGTTTTAGTCTCTCCAACAAAGGTCTGACGGTGTGGCTCAGTATAACCTAATCATGGTCCTTTCTTAGGATTTTTAAATTAAGACACAGAATTTCAATCTTATTCTAAAACAAGTCAGCAACCTGCCAGCAAAATTGGTCACTGACTTTTCAAAACCCTTGCTCCCTGAAATAAGGGACAACATGAGAGCTGACGAAAGGGTTGGTGAGGTCAAGCAGTTTAAGAAAAACATCAGATAAGATTAGACAGGAAGAGATTTGGCAGCTCTGCCATTTGTAGCCATTAAATTGCAAGATATTATTTAGAACTTTAGTCATCAGGAGGAGATTTCTAGGAGGGGAAATAATGACATCTGCCCTAGTCAAACAGGTTGAAATAAAGAGTTAGCTGAAAACTTCCTGGAGAACATTTTAGTTTTAACCAAGGTTCCCTTTCCTCTCTCCTTGCCTCAAAACAAGCAAGTTAAACCACTGTACAGGAGAAGTTTCTGAAATTCATTCTAATGAAAGATTTCATTAGAGATGAGCAATAAGTTTTTTCCAGTGGATATTTACACTTTGACTTCATTCTCTGATACAGGATGTACAAAAACACAGCATCTTCTATAATGTGCCAGTGGCACTATGATACACCTTGTATTATTAAAATACTTTGGCTTTCAAATATTTTCAATGAAATTTTGTTCCATGAAAAAATTTCTCCCTTTTCTGTTATTCTAAAAATTCTAAGCAGCTCTTGCACTGACTGGATTCCTGATTTCCCATGTGCCCAACAGTTACAAATGATTAAGTACATTCTATATTTACTCTAGTTTGCTAATTACATAATTCTTTCTTGCATCTGAAGTCACAAAGCCAGCAATAGTCCTTTATGTGCTTGCAGCAGAGAGGCAGCACAACCCACTAAACCTGACCACAATTCAAAGCAATAATCTACTTAGACCTTAGACCAGACTCTGAAAAAACACCTTTTGCCATATGTTTATGCAGCCTACCAGTGCTCTATTTCTGTAGTTTGGTTATTTGGACAGCAACCAAGGACAGTGCTTAGACTCCCACTCCAGATATATCGCAGCCCCATGCAAGCATAGAGGCAAAGACAGTGTTCACCACTCAAATTTCATCTAAAAAATAAGAGCAGATAATCCTTGGCCAGCAGTAGGTAGAGACAGGGAGCTCATTACCCAGAACAGTATTTTTCATGCTACTTTGCAAAGAAATAGGCAGGAAAAGCATTGGCATTATTGTCACAACATTAGAGGAATGAATGAGGAATTAGTCTAAAAAGTTTCTTGCATTATCAGGAAGAACCAGGATGTTCTCTTAATGTTTAGCTCATACTCTGGGATTGTTTCAGTACCAGTACAATTTATTCAGAATAAAAATAAAGGTACATTTTTATTGCCACTGACCAAACACCATGATCAATTTTGGGTGAACAGTTTCAACATCTGTGGTCGTTTCTACAACGAATATATTTTAAATCAGAGCAGGGTTTTTTTTTTTTCCCCCCAAATAGGATGCTCTGATTCAAGCAGGAATTAGTACTTGGAAAACCAGAAAACCCTTATGTCATACTGCTCAAGAGTTTCAGACAACTTTGACCTGAGGACCACAAAGCTTGAGGTAGAGGGAGTACAGAGCACAGTGGAGCATTGCTCCATGTTTTAAACAAGTCAAAACTTTGAGAAATGCTCTACTCATGGCGGGGGGGGGGGGGAAATATTCTATCATAGAGTTGATCACCTTTAACTGACCGTACTGTAAAAGATGTTTTCTACTGACATTTGACAGAAGAGGTAATTTTATGAGTAAAGGAAGAGAGCCAGTAAATGTCTTCTATTCCTTTGCAGACAAGATCTTTCTGTCACTCAGCAAGCCATTTTCCATTATCACTACCACAGTAATGTAGAATCTTTTTTACTCCTCACAAAGAATATTCATCATTTATAGATAACCTCTCTGTTCTTTTTCTTCATCTCTTACTAACAAGATTCCCTCCAAATCTCCATTTATCTTGGGATTCATGAAACTTTCATGTCATTCTTTCTTGTCCAGAAAGACATCTGTTAACTTTCTGTATCAAAGTGACAGAGGCTGAGGAAAGTTCCTCCTGAAATGAGTTTCCTCAGTTCTTCAGCTTTGGCCATTTAAACTGTAAGGTTCTTTCCCCATGAGGTATTTCATAGTATCCACCACTTTGGTTCAAATGTTTTTTTAGCTAGGAGAAGGAATACTGAGCTAGAGAACAATTTTCTTCCTGCTAGGTGAATGCCCTCAAAAGACCTCCTAATTCAGACCATTGAGACTGTTGACCACTTTTATAATGGCACTTTCTTTTTTCTGCCTTCCCTGAAGGATCCCTTCCACAAAGTTTCCCCTCACTTCTGGGTCAAAACTGGAAAAGTTTTCCCAAGACACCTTCATATCACAGAAACACTGTTCTTTTCCAGTATTGTGTCTTATTTTGAGTAGAGGATTGGGAGTCTGGACTTACTTCCCTCCTCCTACTGACATCATACAGTACTTAAGTGGTGATTAACTAGAAAAAATTTAAACCACTCTAGCCTGATACAAAAAGTTAATACATTCCTGCTACAATACTCTATACAGAAGTACAGTAAAAAAAGCTACTAGTCTATGCCCGGTGCCATTGGGAACTGAAAGCAGCAGCCCTTCCTGAAGTTTGCTTTATAGCACTGAAAGAGTGCTGACATAGTGGACATAGCAAAGCTCATTAGACAAGTCATTAGGTGAAGCATTAGGGGAAACAGTCATGTTGAAGATTCATCCTTCCTTTGTTGTACTAATCTTGCAAAGGGCTTTTACATATCAGCTTGAAAAAACCTGCATAGACTGTTGCACATTTCCCAGAGACCCCCTGCATGAGGAAGTTAATTTGGTTGTTTTTTGCAAAGAAGGCTCTTCACCTTTTAGCAGTTGCTATATTAAGAGTACTTTGTTGAGTACAAGACTCCCAGTAGCAAGCCACCCATGCTTAAAGCAGAGGTTGCATTATACCTTCTGGTACACAGTCTATGCTCGCAGGAAACCGTTTGGGAAAATTTGAGAGCAGGAGTTCGCATTACCATCCTTTGTTTAACAACTCGGGATGGCTCTTACTTCCGTGACCATCTGCTGTTTGAAAGCATCTATATTTCTGGTCTTCAAAACACATTCTATGCAGCATGTGATCACACTGCTGACATTGCCACCTTCTACATTATTTCATTTGGCCTTCAAGTTCTTGTCCTGACCGAGAATATAATTGCCAGATCTCTTTCCTGAACAGTGTTTAATTCCAAGCACATCACTGTGCACATACAGTTAGGGGAATATTCTTCCCTGTGTTCAACACTTTGCCTTTATTAACATAGAATTATTTTGCCACTTTCTTGCTCTGAAACTCAAGATGGTGAAATCCATCTGTAAGTTTTAAATTTATCTCTTTGTATCAAGTTTCAGTTGTCTTTTTCCCTCACACCTTTTTGATAGTTATGAACATACAGCTTCTCCCATTGCACCAAGTTTTTTTTTTTAAACCATCTTTCATAAGGTGGTTCTGGCTGAAACTACCAAAAGCTTTTTTGGGAAACTTGCTATACCACAGCATCCAGATCATTTTGCTTCACACATTCATTGGCTCATATGAAATGTAAGAGCTGTAACTTCTCCCCAAAAGAGCACATTAAAATCAGACAAATTCTGATAACAAGTAGCAGCTGTTTTCCACTGGCTTGTGTTTTTAACACTACAATCAGTAGTTCAACAACTTGGCATTTTCTTTCTTTTAGAAATCTTGATCAAGCACCCCCAATATAGGCACTTGCCACTTCCCCTCTTCTTAGAACTTTATTGCCTCTCTTTTGGGATGGGTGGAGTAGGCTTTCTTTTATCTCCCTGTTCCAGTAAAAGCAGACTATTTTTTCTGGTTCCAGTAAGAACAGCCTGGTTTATACCAAATTATAAAAACCTGTGTGGGAGAGAAAAAACAGAAAAATAGGGAGAGGACACAGTAAATTAAAAGCAGCTGAGGATGCACACCATAAGAAAGAAGGTTTAAATGACCTCTTTGTAACTTTGATGCTAACTCAGAAGTCAGCAAGATTTATGTAGAAATCTACTGGTTTTGAGTTTCTGATGGACTTTCTTGGGCTAGTTCTGGCTCTGATGCTTGACAAGGAGACAGACATTTGCACTGTTCCAGAAAGGGTTGTGGGCTCCATGCTGTTTCCAGAAACAAAAAAATAAGATAAATATACAAGTGCTACAAAGACAAGATGATAACAAAGATAAGGAGGTTTAAAACAGAATCAAACTCTAACCTCTAGCAGAGTAAGCATCCAGCTCAGCTCCAGCTGCTAGGCTGCAGCAGGAAAACTGAACACTGTGACTGTCAGAGAAAGACCCTAATACGTTTGGACCTGTTATGAGAAAAAAAAAGTCTATGTCCAAATATGGACATTTACATTTAGGGCTGTTTGGGTTTTTTGGTTTGGTTTTTTTTTTGACATTTAGGTTTTGGTTTTTTGTTTGTGGTTTGGGTTTTGTTTTGGTGTGGGTTTTTTTGGTTTGGTTTTTTTTTTTTTAACATTTAGGGGGTTTTTAAGGAATTTTTTTCCTTTTTTTTTTTTTCTTTTTCTTCAATGCTTGGCTAAACTTATACAATGATGACCAGGCTATTTGAAGAGCACAGCAAATTGCTAGCCGAGGATGATAAGGTGCTGTTGGCATTAGAATCTTGTTCACCCATTGGTGAGATCTAGGATCCACTCAAAGAGAAACAGGATGTTTTATGTGAGGTAGAGAAAGTGACATCTCTTAACACAAAAAGAATTCCACCACAATTCCCCAATGATGACATAGTAGCATATGGGAAAAGAAACACATAAAATTAGGAAGTTGTTCCCTATGTACAGTTCTTACTAGTTATCTACCAGTTACAAATGCATTTCTTTCTACTAAGCACATTAATCCTTGAAACTAGCAAAGCTAAATTTATAGGAACTGCCTTAGCTATAGGGTAAGGCTAAAGTCATTAGCCAGTTGTAATTAACCAGAGGACAATTATGAATAGCACAAATGTAGAACATGAGGTCTGAGCCTGGTCACTGCTGTCTTGCCTAACTTCCACACCACTCCATTAAAAGTACTAGTTCTGTTATCCTCAGATAACCTGAACATACACATAGCAAGGATTTTGAGGTAATCTTCCTCATACAGGCTGATAATCAGAGTGCTATTAAGTCATAGAAAAAAAAAAAGAGAAAAAGAGAAGTAAATTTGGAATTTATTTTTTTTGGATGGTGGAGGGAGATGTTTTTTCCCCCAACATGGATAACTTATGGGTTTTTAGGTGGGAAGAACATAGCTGTTTGTCTCCAGCAGCAGACATGACTGTGGATTAAAGTTGTTAAATCCACTGAGCTGCAGACATCTGTAAACATTGCTGTATTTAGATTAGTGCAAGTATATCTAAATCTCCTTTTTCTTCAGAGTAAGAAAGATGTATTATCTAGTTCTGCAACTGTAGTGACGTGAAAGGGAAAGGCAAAGAAGCAAAGGTGTGGTGGTGTACCTTCACTCCTGGAGTGCTCCGTAGCTCACAGAACAGTAACTGAAGTGAGCAGTACAGGCTTCTAGCTCTAATCACCAGAGAAAAAACATAAACACTTAAAAGAAACAAATTATATAAGCAATGAGTGTGTGTGTAAAGCAATTTGAGAAAGGGCAGGTTTCTCTCTAGTCATCGCTGATGAAAGTTGGCAGCTAGAAGCTCTAGGCACTTCCTGACAGATTTCAGAGAGGTACACATTAGAAGAAAATGCAAACCTGTACTGAGTGACAACAATAATCAGTCAGAAGAGAGCATGTATTACACCTTATCAAATCAGAGCATGCTAATGGTTCCAGAGAGAATCTCTAAAATAAAAAGTATCTAGAGCATTAAGATAAATAGCTCAAAAAGCATTAATAATAGCTGTTAAAACAACTTGTAACACACAGCATCATTTGCTATAGACACAGCCTGCAATGAGATATTTAAGACAAAACTTTAAAAAGCAAAAAAAATGTAGATATGTCAAGCATCTAAAGATTTTTGACATAATAGTTCTGGTCTTAAAAGCAGTGGCAGAAGTGCTAGTGACAGGGAACATCTACCAGATGGTAAGGATTTCTGGTTTTTTGGTCAGGAACCAAGGTACATGCATGCATCAATGCTTCCATTAGAAGACAGTACTGAGCAGAGAACAGCTGAGCTCAGCACCCCTTCATATTTTAGCATGCATTCAAGGCAATAAGGTGGGGCCAGCAAAGAAGCGTAAATCAAGCGTTTGTATTCCTGACATCAAGTCTGAAGGACTAATTTCAGAAACAGTTATTTAGTTCTTAAAGAAGTACATGGCCCTTGCAAATGCTCTGGGAAGACAGGAGATGCATTTATGTCAAAGGTAAGGAAGAACACTGCTACAGTGACCATACACCTATTGTTTCAATGATGGTTTCTTTTTCAGTTCCCAGATATTAGAAATTTAACTTTAGATAGAATAGAATCATAGGATAGTTTCAGCTGGAAGAGACATTTAAAGGTCATCTAGTTCAACCCCTTTGCAGTGAGCAGAAACATCAACTGGATCAGGTTGCTCAGAGCCCTGTCCAACCTGACCTGAAATGTTTCCAAGGCTGGAACACCTACCACCTCTCTGGGCAAGATGTGCCAGTGTTTTATCACCCTCAAAAAAAAAAAATATTCTTTATATCTAGCCTGAGTTGACCCTCTTTTGGTTTAAAACCATCTCCCCTTGTCCTGTCCCTACAAGCCCTACTAAAAAGTCTGTCCCCACCTTTCTTACAGGTTCCCCTTAAGCATTAAAAGGCACCAATAAGGTCTCCCCAGAGCCTTCTTTTCTCCAGGCTGAACAACCTCAACTCTCTCAGCCTTTCCTCATAGCAGAGGTATTCCATTCTTCTGACCATTTTTGTGGCCATCCTCTGGACCCGCTCCAACAAGTCCATGTCTTTCCTGTGCTGAGGACCCCAGAGATGGACACAGTACTCAGTTGAGGTCTCAGAGTGGAATAGAGGGAGAAAATCACCTCCCTCCACCTGCTGGCCATGCTTCTTTTTATGCAGCCAACAGTTCAAATACAGTTGGCTCTCTGGGCTGCGAGTGCACATTGCCAGCTCATGTCCAGCTTTTCATCCACCAGTACCCCTAAACCCTTCTCACCTTCATCCCCCAGCCTGTATTGATACTGGGGATTTCCCTGACCCAGTAGCAGGACCTTGCACTTGACCTCGTTGAACCTCATGACAGTCACACAGGCCCACTTCTTAAACTTGTCCAAATTTGCTGAGGGTACACTCAGTCCTACAGTTTATGTCATTGATGAAGATATTAAACAGACTGGTCCCAGCAAGGATCCCTGAGGGACACTACTCATCGCTGAATGATAATGATGTGATTTCCCGCAGGCTCAGAGAACACATGGGATGGAACAGATCTGAGCAGCCCAGAGACCTGCTGCTCAGCAAACATGGATTCTACCCAAGAAAAAGGGAAATAAAACAGTAGTCAGTTTCCTCACTCACTCTGCAAGAAGGCTATATTCTTTCCCACTTCTCTCTACTTGAGTTTCATAGTTTTTTGATCTTTCTGTAAATAGTTCACATAGGTCAATCATGTTTCTCAAGTTTTTGTAGCCACCTTATGTACTGAATATGTTGCTGCAGTGCCTCCAAAAAAAAGTCCAATTTGGAATGCAGCTTAGGGAAAGAAGAAAAAGCAAATACACTTTGGAGGAAGGATGAATGTAGGACACATCATATGAATAATAGATACCAAAAGGAATAAAATAGAGACCTGAGACTTGCACAACTCTAAGAAAGTTCGGCAATTTTTCTTCCTTTTTACAGCAGTTGTAATAAATGCCTCCTGTTCAAATATATATTAAAATAATTTATTTTCTTGTCTTGAAACCATCTCTTCAAACATTTGCTTCGTAAAATCAAAATCTCAGAAAATCTGCCTTTAAGTTGGGAACCAAGAAGCAACAGCAATATTCATCAGCATGTTTCCTATTCAGTGGGCATACAACAGGAACATAATGCATAGCCTCACTGTTTTTTCTTGGAATAAAAATCTGCTGAGATTATAGTATATGTAACTATAATTGCCAGAAAGAATCCTTCAATATAACTGCTACTGTACAAAGGTGTTTAAAGGTAGAAGAGTGAGGAGGGAAAGTAGATATGTTTAGTCAAGGGAACACTCAATCGAAAATCACATTCTCTCCCATACAGATAGGGTGACTTCACAGAAGACTTAAGCAGTTCTGTGCAGGCAACACCCCAAATTTGTGTGTTTTTCAGCCAAATTCCTAATGAAAAAAGTGTGTTTATTCACACTAAGAGCAAGCCAACTGTCCTATCTCATGGTAAGGCACATTACGCCCTGTGGTTAAGCAACAAAATATTCCTCTCTTCATTATTTCAACTGCTTAAATTCAGAAGCATATGAAGAGAAACAAACGCCACCAAGGGCCAGACTAATCCCCTTTAAGTGGAAAATCCACTGAAATCAGCGGCTAAGCTAAAGCAATTCCCTTCTATACTCTTTGCTGCTGCTGTCAGAGGAGAGCAGTTCAAGCGGGGTGTCAGGGATTTATCCTTTTCATCTCTGCACCCAGCATGCATTGGATGAGCACAGAGATTCAGAAGAGAAGTGCTGCCAGAAAATGCTTCCAGTAGAGCCTGACCACCCTGGGCTGTTGCTCACCACTGTACGCTGTGACTGCCTCACCCATGGGACTGCTGCTCTGGTCAGCCCCAGCCCAGCTCTTACTTGGTTCACTTCAGTGTTTCAGTTTCAGGGGTGTTGGCTCTGGGAGCAAGGCCAGCAAATGCAAGTGAGTGGACATCTCCCCTGATCTGAGCCCTTCTCTGACCTAAGGGGATATGTAATTGGTCAAGGCATCTTGCTTGTTGGCACAAACTCAGCAGCTCCTCACCACTTAACTCATTTCCAGAGTCTTCTCACACAGAATAACCGCACCAGGGCAGAAGCTTTGGGATTACATTTGCACAGCTAGAGAATTAAATCTTCCCTTCTCCATGACTTTCTTGCTGCAAGGTCACTACAGCTGACAGTACACTCCTCTCAGTCTTGATTTCTCAGACCGAATTAAAACAAGAGACAAAATGAGGGTCATTCAGCCAAGCTTCTTGTTGCTATTTCATAATCCTTAACACTAATGCCTACCTGTGCTGGAGATAGTCAGAACTTCCACAGCTTTTATTGGATCCGATATTGCAAAAGCTGTGTAATTTAGAGTTCAAAGATCAAGAGATACAGGATAATAAGAGTCAACTGTATGGAAGAATGGAACATGAACATTCAGAGATATTTTGGGAAGAACAGCTTTTCAACATGGAATAAACCAACAAGAAAAGTAAAATCAGTTTGTTTGTGCACCTTCCATTCTTCTATGATATGAAAACTTTCCCATCTGTACTGTTTACCTTTCTATTACCATACCAATGCTCTGAAAATTTCTTCTCATGCAAGTGCAGAAAGAGTGACCTTTTTGACCCAGAGGTCCTCAAAAATCTCTGCAGCTTCATGGTCTTCCTCACACGGGTATGAACGCTGCTTCCCAGCTAGTGGCCAATTTTTCTGTTTTATGAACAACTGTGATACACAGCTCACTTCTACAACTGCATATAAGAAATAGCTCAAAACACACAGGTGGTCTCAAAGGTTTGCCTTGGTTATTAATTCCCTTTCAACTCCCATGTCCTCATCACACTTTAAACAATGACTCAAAACAAAAAAACGAAGACTTAGCATTCCATACAGCTTCTATAAAGCTGCTATTGACATTCCTCTGCTCTACTCCAGTCTGGAGTCAATTTGCAGCCATTTTTCCACTTTCTCCCCCTCGTGCCTCCAAACTTTGCTACAGGGTTTGACTTCTCTCTTCTTTACTTCTTCTAATCATCCAACCTCACCTTATCCCAATATCTTTGTTTCTCCAGCAACAGAATGCTGCTCTCATCTAATTTCACCACAGATTCCTGCAGTTTTCGGGAATGCTGGTGCAGAGCAATGGCAGCTTTCTCCTTTGAACCAGATTTTCAGTCTCTGTTCCCTCTAAACACTCAACAAAAATAAGTGATTAAAGCTACTTGCAAACAGTACCAGAAAAAGCAGTACTTTTCTCAGTACTCTGTGCTGAGGACACTAATTACTTCCTGTAGAAATGGACTCTGCTCTCTGCACCTCACCACTTAACTACTTTCTAGCACCTACAGATCGATTAGTCAGATACCTAGAGTCTCAATTTCCACCCAAACACATGCTCAGTTATTCATTGGGAAACACATTTGAAAGAGAACGCAGCAGAGGTTAAGTTTAGTTTTAAATCATTCCATTTAACTCTCAATTTAGCAAGCATTAGATTCAAACTGCTTTCCAATTGCTAGCTCCTCTTAGAGCTTTCAAGGCTTTCACGTTACCTGAAGTTCAGCTGAACAGGTTTGCAACAGAACTACCTCCTGCACAAAAATCCACCACAGTCCCATCTCACATTTGACCTCTAGGTTTAGGTTAATCTTACAAAAGAACTTCTTAAGCTCAAAAAAATTGTTTAAAAGTTTAACTGCCTGTTCTGCCAAATACTGACTAGTGAATAAGTTACTCATACTTAACAGTACTCTGAAGATGCATTTATAAACACACATGAAATACACCAAAGCTATCCCTATATATATGTAATTGCAAAATTTGTTCCTAAAAGTTACACGCTTGTTGTTGACTTCTTGCTAATATTTAAGAAATGAACAATGCACCAGCATAAGACTACATAGTCCTAGATCTTAATGTTTAATGCATTAATATAAATTATTTGGCTATTTATGAGCTGGCTATGAACTTTGTGGATAAAACTATTAGAAATTGATTTTTCAAATCTTTCAACTCAGCATGCATTGAATTTAATGGCAGAATTTTGTTAGAGGATGGCACAGGGGCAGTAAATTGCCAAAGAGCCCTAACACTGTTTACCCTTAATCTCCAGCCATTACTCCTGCCAGGTAAGCCTGAAGAAGGAAGGTTTGTGATCCCAGAACAGCTGCACTGCATGAACTGCTTAAGAGTCAGTGCCTCTAAACCGATTCCCCTCAAGACTGCCCTTAAAGCAGGATTTGTAGGGAGCAAGGCTTGAGGACAGCTTCAGATGACAAGACAGGGGAGGCACCACATTACTACCTGGCAGGTGCCTCATCTTTCAGGCACAAAAGAGAAAGTCTTTGTGATAGCTATGTCCAGCCCTAACTGTACATCTTGAAATTTATCTCTGGCTGCCTACAGTGCCATCTGCTCCTCAGCCAAGACTCAGTATTGTTGCAAGGACCTCTTCACTTCTTGACTTTCATATAAGGTTTTCTTTTGCCTTGTATTTTTTGAAATTTCCACTCTCCCATCCCTTCTCCCAGCCTTCAGTCATGCATTTAATCTGCCTTTTAAGCAAAAGTCCTTGAAAATTACCCCTTCAGATTGACTCTAAACACTGGTTTTCCCTGAGAGTACTATCTAAGCCCAGCTTGGGAAGTTACTTTCTCACTGTGCACTGATCCTAATCATAGTTTTCCAACAATGCTGACATTGAATTAACCTGTCCTTGAACATGTTTCTCATCTCCCTAAAAGTTTTGGAGCTTAGAGTTGTAAAGTACTGAAATAAAGAAAGGTGATAAAAAATGTGGTGCTGCAAGCAGAAGGAGGATGAAGTCACATTAGAAAAAAATTAGCAACTAATAATTAATTCCAATTTGCAAAGCCATTCAGGAAGATGCACTGTAATAAATAGCCACTGCTCTGTCTAGAGTGCACAGAGGCAAAAAAGCAGCTAAAAATCTTCAGTCACAGTCAAGTAATGCCCTAGTATTAGCATGTTAAATATATTATCCTGGTCAATGTCACAATAGGCTTGCAGTGCTTACCATTGCAAAGTCATTACATTACAACCTATATCAGTCATGTTTGGGCTTACATTAGCATTCCCTTTAGAGAACACTACACCATTCCAATGCATTAAACCTCTTTTGAAACCTCATCTTAGCTAATACTAAAGTTAAAGCCCTGCAATTGACTGTCAACTCAAGACGGTTTTCCTGATCATGCAGAACACTGGCTGCTCTAAAGGTTAGATTTAGATCAGAAACCATTTCTATTTTAGACTATGCAACAAAGCTGTATCACACGGAATACGTGACTGGGAATCTCCTAGACAAGCCTTAATGCTCTTTAGGAAATTTACACTAATTGAAAACCATTTGTTTCATGTTTACACAGACCACCACAGTAAACAGGCAGAAAAGTGCTGCCATAAACTCCGGGTAGTTTCATACTGTTAGTGACAGAGCAAGTTAGCCCATACAGCGCATCAAGCAAAAGTAACTATACTGCTTTCAATACTCAACATACCTCCTTTAGGACCAGATTAAGTCTCCCTGCATGGTTCCCCATACTTTCAACTCTGCTGAAAGTAAGGACATGCTGTATAACGGAGACTTGAAGTCTTCAGCACAGAGGCATCCACCTTAATATCAAATCCTAGCAGAGACAAAGCAGTGCCTTTTTTTAATGCTGGTGTAGTCAGTTGATATTGGTCTTATTTGAGCTAAACAGAGATCAGTCACTAGGGAAGGCTATGTAACTACTTCACTGAAGACACTATTACATAGGGCTTATTACTGAAATGAGAGAGACTCAAATTCAGTGTATTTGCTACTTCTCAGCTGATCTATTGTGCATGGAAGAGGCACAGTAGTACTGATTTCACCTCTGAAGAGTTGAATTCTAACTGAACTGTCTGAATTGAACTGTCTAACCTTACCATCTAGATTCTTTTAACCACATATAACACACACTCCAAAGTTGGGTTACCCTATACACCTTTACAGTGCTAGGACTTGGGTGGGCTTCATCTCGCCTAAGCATCAGACTGCTTACAATACTTCCAAAGCTTCACCACAGGCAGCACTGGGTTAAAGTACAACTCTTACGTGAGTGCAAAAGAGCTTGGTATTCAAGCAGGCTCCCCAGTCAACCCCCATTGCATATCTTTTCTTTCCTTCTTTTTGTTGGACAATAAAACCTGGCTGTTTAAGTTCCACTTTTCATCCTGTTTCATACTTTGGCCTTCATGAGCATGGATGCAATGGCTAGAAATAGTGTAATACCTTTCAGTGACATTTAAAATATATTTCTGTGAGTATTAGACAGATTCGAAGCTGGAAGTGTGTGTTGTTTAAAACAGATATTTTCACTTTCCCCAGAAAAGCTTTCCAAATTACAATAAGTATAAAACAAATAGGCACAGAAGTGTAACAGATCCTAAGGGAACAGTTATAACAACCTGCAGAATTTCCACATAGGATAACCTTATTTCTATAATTTTTCCTTAAACCATCAAGTAGAATTGAGAGAATAATTACATCCCAGAGATTTTCAGTACTAGCAACAGACTGTCTTAAATTTTACATAACAGCACAAAACCTGCTATAAATTGCTGACTGGATGAGGCCCTCTATAGACAGACAGAAGCAGCCTCATGTTCACAAGCATTGGTCCTCTTTGGAAATTTCAACCACCCCAGTATCTGTTGAAGGGACAACACAACAGGGCATAAGCAATTCAGGAAGTTCCTGGAACATGTTGATAACTTCATTCGCTAAAAGAGAGAACACAATGAGGAGAGCTGCTATGCCAGACCTTGTTCTCACCAACAAAAAGGCAGCTAGTGGGAAATACCAATCTCAAGGGCAGCCTTGGCTTCAGTGACCATGAAATTGTGAAGTTCAAGATCTTTAGGGCAACAAGGAGGACAGTCAGCAAGCTCACTACTCTGAACTTTGGGAGAGCACACATTGACCTCCTCAGGGATCTGCTTGGTAGAGTACCATGAGGTAAAGCCCTGGAGGAAAGAGAGGCCCAGGAAAGCTTGTTAATATTCAAGGAACATCTCCTCCAATCTTAGAAGCAATGTATCCCAAAGAGGAAGTTAGGCAGAGACACCAGGAAGCCTGCAGAGATGAACAAGATGCTTCTGAACAAACCCAAACACAAGGGAAGCCTTGTGGCAGTGCAACCCCGCTGACTGCTAGCACAGAGGTTGCACAAAAGACAGGCCTTGCAGCAGCACCTGATGAGCATCAGGAGCTGCCCCCCAGGGATATTGGTGCCTCAGAGTCTAGATTCCCTTAGCTGCATCCTGCCCGGGTTTCCTGAAAGTGACCACAGCTCACAACTGACCAGGGTCTAAACGGGGCCCTGCCGGAGAACCAGTTTGAGTTGGTTCTCCTCGGAGCAGCAGGTAGTGCAGGTGGAGACTCTCCCCACGGGTCGGGACGCCGGCCGAGTGTACCTCCCTGGGATTGAGTGATCCTCACCCCGGCGTTGGTGAGTGACCCTCTCGGTATCACTAGGTGAGAGATTCTCCCTTTCTATCAGTGAGCTGTGCACATTTTGGGTCATCCTTCCTTAGAGTGTGTTCTTTAGTGTTCAGAGATCTGTTGTGCAGTAACAATTCCCAACTGACATCCGAACCAGTACAGTCGGAGTGCCAGGCATATTTGTTTGCCATAAATCCACGTTTTTTCGGATAGCTGCTGCTGTCTGGTTCTGTGGGTGCCTCTGTGACAAGCCTACAGCATGTGGAAGCGAGGGCAGGTAGCCTGGGAGGAATACAGAGAAATAGTCCAAGCAGCCAAGGATCAGGTTAGGAAAGCTAAAGCCCTGTCAGAATTAAACCTGGCCAGGGACATCAAGGGCAACAAGAAAAGCTTCCATAGTTATGTTGGTGATAAAAGGAAGATTAGGGAAAATGTGAGTCCTCTCCAGAAGGAAACAGGAGACCTTGTTACCTGGAACATGGAGAAGGCTAAGGTACCACCCAACAACATTCTTGCCTCAGCGTTCACCAGCAAGTGCTCAAGCCATACTACCCAAGTCACAGAAGGCAAAGACAGGGACTGGGAAAATGAAGAACTGCCCACTGTAGAAGATCAGATTCAAGACCATCTAAGGAACCTGAATGTGTACAAGTCCATGCAACCCGATAAAGTGCATCTGCAGATCTTGAGGAAACTGGCAAATGAAGCAACTAAGCTACTATCCATATTATTTTAGAAATAGTGGCATGTTCAGTGAAGTTCCTACTGACTGGAAAACAAACCCCATTTTTAAGAAGGGAAAAAAAAGGAAGACCTGGGGAACTACAGGCCAGTCAGTCTCACCTCTGTGCTTAGCAAGATCAGAGCAGATCCTCCTGGAAACTATGCTAAGGCACACAGAAAATAAGGACATGACCATGACAGGCAACATGACTTCATTAAGGACAAATTGTGCCTGACAAATCTGGCAGCCATCTATGACAGGATTAAGGTGTTGGTGGATAAGGGAAGAGCAATTCACATCATCTACCTGGACTTGTGCACAGTATTTGACACTGTCAATTCTCATCTCTAAGTCAGAGAGACATGAATTTGATAGATGGGCCACTTGGTCGATAAGGAATTGGGCTGGATGGTCCCATTCAAAGAATTGCAGTCAACATCTCAATGTCCAAGTGGAGACCAGTGACAAGTGGTGTTCCTCAGAGGTCAGTATTAGGATATTAGGACCAGTGCTGTTCAACATCTTTGTCAGTGACATGGACAGTGGGATCAAGTGCACTCTCAGCAAGTTTGCTGACACCACAAATTGTGTTCTATGGTTGACACACTGGAGGGAAGGGATACCATCCAGAGGGACCTTGACAGGCTTGAGAAATGGGCCCATGCAAACCTTGTGAAGTTCAATAAGGCTAAGTACAAGGTCTTTCACACAGCTTAAGCAATATCAACCACAAATACAGGCTGAGTGGAGAATGGACTGAGAGCAGCCCTGAGGAGGAAGACTTAGGGACATTGGCTCAACATGACCTGGCAGTGTGCATGTGCAGCTCAGAAGGCCAACCATATCTGAGGCTGCCAAAAGCAGTGAGGCCAGCAGGTCAAGGGAAGTGATTCTGCCTCTCTACTCCACTCTGGTGATACCTCACCTGGAGTGCTGTGTCCAGTTCTGGGGCCCCTAAGATAAGAAGGACATGGACCTGTTGGAGCAGATCCAGAGGAGCACCGTGAGATGCTCAGGGGGTTGACACACCTCTTCTATGAAGACAGGCTGAGAAAGTTGGGGTTGTTCAGCCTAGAGAAGGCTCAAGGAGAGCTGGAGAGGGACTTTTTACAAGGATATGTAGCAACAGAACAAGGGGTAATGGCTTTAAACTGAAAGAGGTTAGATATAAGGAAGAAGTTCTTTGCTATGAGGGTGACAAGGCAGTGGAACAGGTTGCCCTGAGAAGCTGTGGATGTCCCATCCCTGGCAGCGTTCAAGGCCAGGTTGGATGGACCTTTAAGTAACCTGGTCTAGTGGCAGGTGTCCCATCCCATAGCAGGGGGGCTGAAACTAGATGATCTTTAAGGTCCCTACCACCCAAACGATTTTTTCCACCAACTCCTACCAGGCTTTTCCATAAGAACAGGGAAGCTTAGAAGTAATTAATTTTTCAGCTTTTCTAAAGAGATCAAAAACATGTTTATCATGACGGAATACAGTATTGGTTCTACTTACCTGGTGTTTGACTTTCTGGCACTAAATATCATCCCATTATACAAACCCTACAAATACAGTAGGATATAGCTCTATGTTCTGAGGCACATTTTGTGATTGCTACTGCAGAAGTATTAGCTCACACAGACCAGCAAGTAGCCTATGACACATAGAAAGACATTGCACAGTAAATAAATTAAGGCATTAGACACTAGGTTATTACCGTAGAGAGAAATTAAGATACAGGGCAAGGCAGACAATGATGTATCACATGATCAGATTTGAAGAGACTGAAAGCTATTAAGCAGAGACACAGAAGAAATCTAGGATATTTTTAGTACTATGGTGTTGATAAACATTTTACTGAGCATAAGAGCAATTTGGTTCTTTTCTTTTTCCTGAATGGCATTCCCATCACAATTACGCTGAAAAGATAAACATTCTAGTGCTTCACAGGTGCGAGGTGTTGCTCACCCAGTGAATTGCTCCAATGAACACAAAGCTCAACTTCAAGCCCTGATCCCATGAGAGGCACCATAGGGTTCAGTCAAAGCTCTTGGCACTGGCAGAGCCTCAGTGATGCCAGTGGAATCCTGGGAGAAAACTGATTTCTCAGGCACAGCTATGTGCTTCCAAGCAGGGAAGGTGTCTTCTGATACAGCCCAGTCTAAATATTTGACTCAATCTACTATTAAATCTGCAGAAGTCATGCATTAAGTTTTCAGTTTGGCTTTGGTTAGGAGATCAATGCCCAAAACAATTTCTTACATTAGTTTAAAAAAAAAAAAAATGAAGTGTTCTGCCACTCAGGTAGAAAGCTGAACCAATTTGAGTCAAGCAGATGCCTACTCTCTTGAGTTATTACCTTCATTAAAGAAACACTTCCCACTAGTGAATTACATGATGCAATTAATACCTGTTACAAATAAAGGAGGGAGAGGTGTTCTTTCATCTTTCTCTCGGGACAGTCCTGTCTCCTCAAAAAACCCCAATCTTAATTCTGCACTAATAGAAACTTAAGAGCAAGGACTTGTATAAATGCGTCCTCAGGTGCTTTCAAAGGTGTTCCTGTTAATGGACACTCTACTCTAAAAAGCATCTTTCACAACTGTGGATATACAGTGACACCAAATAACCTTCAGCCAGGAAGAAAGAAGCAATGCTAGAAACAGCATGAGGCAAAACTCCGTTACAGGAGCAGGAACTCTCACAGGCTTTAGGGTGTGAATTTCCAAGGAGCAAAGACAAGCATCTGACATAAAAATCTGAATCCTGTTATCTTTAATGCCCTGTTTCTATTTTAGTCTATACCCAGATGCCTAACCTGTTGGGCAGACAGACATCCTCAACTCAGAAGTTTTGGTACCTCCTGTCCTCGAAGGACTTTGCTTAGCTTGCTTTCGGGCATTCTAATTTCAGTGGAAAGGTCAGAGCCCCTAGTGATGTAAATACCTCAGGTATGTAGAGATACATATGCTTCACTGGCAAAATTTCAGCAAAGTGAAGTAGGCATAACAGCAATCATATGCCTAGTAAGTCTACAACTGGGCTTCCAAAACTATCCATCTCTGGTTCAGTCATTAGCAGTAGCAACAAATACAAATGTTGACTGCTCAGACAGCACCCGCATGCCTTTAACTTTCACAGGTTGATCACTCTTAGTACATGCACCAAGCTGAAGAATACATGCTTTAACAGCTAACAGTTTATATTGTCATTTTTCAATAACTGTTTGGAGGAAATGACCAAGTATTTGCTACAACATCTCCAATAATGTCTCAATTTGTAAATCAGGTACTGACAGCTGTTGGGATGCTTCAACAGCATCTGAGGCTCTACCATTTGTTTAGACCATCCCAAGACTTGAAGCTCCCACCATAAGCCAGCTCTTTTGCAGTACCTTGAAGAGAAGCCTAGGAAGACCATGCATCAATACCATTTCAGTTGGCTCTCACTACATCAGCTTCTACATAATTCAGTGAAAGACATTGTACGCAGCAAGTATCACATGGCCCAAAGCTTCCGGTGGAAGCTGCTCACTTGGGCTCTTTGCTCAGGGGAACATCCTCCCCAGCAGATATCTAGCAAGTCCTGTCAGATGAAAATGAGCAGAAGCTGATCTGTTTTGGTATACACACAAATTCCAAGTACAAGGCTTTTAGACTTAAGAAGCAGGGGGAAAAAAATAAGAAGATGCTTTTAACTGAAACAGAAGTAACAAATCTAAAGTAGAATAGACTGTTTTGGTTGGAAGGTGCCTACAACAATCATCTTAAGTCCAACTGCCTGACCACTTCAGGGCTGACCAAAACTTAAAGCCATTTGTTAAGGGCATTGTCCAAACGCCTCAGAATCTAACAGGCATGAGGCATCAACCACCTCTTTAGGAAGCTTTTTCCAGTGTACCAAAGGTCTGCTTGTATTCTTCAGCTGTAATAGTTTTTACACCAGCATTTTTTAGCAAGCTCATATTTCCTACAGAAGCACAGATAGATAATACTTGCTCAGCCTGATTTGGCTCTCCCTAGTGAAATGTTTCCAGCCTCAGAGTAAAGCAGAGCTGTACCTACACTGGGCTGGCCCTTTTTGACCTTCATCCAAAGTGTGTCTGACTAGGTCAAACACATCAGCTTTCAGAGTGATAGAGACCTTGCAAAGCTCAAGTTTCTGATCACACAAGTCTTCTCATTTGATGTTACTCATTTTTCAAGCCCTTCCTGACTGCCCTATATATTTATGTCAATTCATACGGATATCTGAAATGCTATTGACTTGAGGCACATGCACCTGAGCAAAATCAACTGTGGCAGCAAGAAAGTAGTAGATGAGCAGCAGTTTACAGAGTCTATGAACCAGCAAATTGTCTGTTGAGTTGTTGCTTTCCTTTGCCCACAATGGATACCACAGCTTCATTAGAAAGCCACACACTCCAGCCTCATTTCACAGCCCACCAATATTTTCTGCTTGAACCCTAATTAACTGCTGTCTATCTGCAGTTCAATTGTGGTAAATAGGATTGTTGCCCAAGCTACCAGGGTTCTGCTGGCTACTGATCTCACCTCAGAAGGCTCCCCCTCCCTTTTTAAATGCTTAATAGTTTTCAACAATTCTTTTCCCCTGTTAAGATCTTAGAGGAATAATAAATCATAGGATTTAGGGTTCATTACACAGCAAATGCATATGGCAGAACCTCAAAGAGTTCCCCAAAACAGAACCACCACTTTCTAATAAGCTCTGAGTCCATGTTTTACACCTTCTGTTAATCTTCTCAGAGCAGTCCCCAGTGATAAATTTGTAAGCATTTAACACAATATTAGCTTGCAACAGATGGTAGGTAGTGAGAGAAACGCACTGACTTCTACCTGCAGCATGAGGTCTGGGCACACCTCTTGGTGTGAGGAGGATCCAAGTGTGCAGGTCAGGATTTCACAGTGGCCTGAACACAAAGATACGGCTAGAAAATGACATAAGTTGTCAATGTGAGATCGCCGTAAGCAGCACAGGACTGTCATGTCATTTAGCCTTCCCAGTTGTCATAAAAAATCCAGGCCAGAAGAGGGTTTTACTCTTAAGCCATCTCATCAGGATCTCCCACAAGCATGCGATCCTGCCTGTCATTACCACCTCTGTTACATTGCTGGTTCTTCTCAGCAAGCAAAACACAAAGTTCTTCACAACAGTGCTCCACTAAGCATGAGGGTGACCATTCTTGGGCAATCTCTCAAATATTCGTGTATTTTCTATGGCACATACCAAAGCTTCATAACTAGTGGTCTCCAGGCTTCACAAGATCATGAGCATGTTGCCTGCAGTGTGCTATATGCTTTTGTGCAAGCTTCCTGTCTGGAAATAAGAACAGAAGGCCTGCAAGACCTTTACTGGACAACCAGTAAGATCAGTAATGTGCCGAGAATATGATCCAGCTGGTAACGGCTGCTTGCTTTGGTTTGCTTGGTCAGGGGGCTTTGTTTCCTTTCCTGGCAATTCTGAAATCATTGGAAGTAGTTTAGAGAGCATAGAAATAATGCATAAAATTTCAAACTCATCCCTGGAGACGTTATAGCGTGCTTTTGTGTAGCAATACTAGCATACCAAATGTAAGCCAACAACTGTCAGCTTTAGTTTCAGTGAAACTGTACAGGGTTTAGAAAATCAGGGTTGCAGACTCTGATATGCAACCAGAGCTTGTATAAGTCAGGCACATTTACTCACTTGAAGACAATATTTAATTAATCCCACAAATAAGAGATAAATTTGAAAAGCACCTATTTCCAAACCAACCAATGGATCTTATATAATGGAGGACAAACTATTTTTTTGCCATTTTCTCTGGTAGAGGCAATAGAAGGGGTTTGCTCAGAGAAATGAGAACTGTTGCTCAGTATTGTACAAACACAAAAGAAAAACCCTGCTCTGAAAAGAGTACACTACACTTGACAAAGTCCAAGACAAAAAAACAAGGTATCTATTCAAAGAGCAGAGCTTAAGCATGTGAAGTAAGCTCATCTATTAGGCAAGTAACTATTAGACCAATGAGTATTTTATGAATTGTGCTCCCCTGTGAGTATACAATTTGCTTCTAAATTTTAAGGTCTGTAGTGAGAACATGTTTGCCTAGCCCCTTCTCACCTATTGAGCAGTGGTTCATACACATTTGATGGTTTACAAAGGAGTAAATAACAGTGATAAAGACATATCATTTCCTATTCTTGTTAGGATAGGGAGAGCAGAAGAAAGAGCTTTTTATTCTGCCTCCCTACACCCTGACCCCAAACTCCTGCCATCTATTTTATTGTCATTCCAGAAGAGGCTGTCTGTGTGTCCACCAGAAGGAAAAAAATCCATAGAGTTAGTTATGATGTCTCCTAAAAGAGTAATTAATCTACTTGGAGTCCAATTATACAGTTGCTTCTTACTGATTAGATGTGTTTGGAAAAAGCACTAAATTAGATGGGACTAATTTAGTTTATTAAAGAACATGAGCATTCAGGATCAGATTGGGAATGAAATGCTAGTTTCAATCTATGATTATTCAAAAGTGCTCAGAAAAGCACATATGTGTTAATACCCACAGATTATGTTAGCTAGTGATTGCTATAATGGTGGTGAGGAAATAAGTAACTTACATTCTTACAGTGGAATCAATAATGACATGCAACATTATCATAAAAATATTGCAGCAAATAGCTGGAACCTTCACAGTTCCTAGGTGAATTTGCATGCTGCAAAGCACCTATGGGTTATAGCCTTTTCTGTGCTAATAATTTACTTCAGGTAGAGTGCACAGCAACAAAAGCCTTTTTTCCTAACAATATAGTTTTGCATAGGCTCTACACTTCCATTTAGTTACCTTTTCAGGCATCTTGAAATGTTTAAGATTAAAGTGAATTAAGACAGACTGTTTTGATAAGACTAAAGTGTTTTGTTCAAATACCATTTAATTTTATTTTAAAAAAAGCTCACTTAGGAAAAAAAAGAGTTTGCATCTTTCCCAAATGGGATTTCACCAGACATGTTTCTCTGTGCTTCTTTTTCCTCAGAAAGGCATTTGGCAACAGAAATTTGTTCTCTCTAAACACTTCCAGCTAGCTTATGCTTCAAGGTTGTTTTTCCCCCCCCAACATCCCTAGGTGAATTATTTTCTAATATGGTCCAGCTGCCAGCACAGCCACCAGCTGGTCAGGTACTCCACAGTTCCAGTAGCTTTGCAGTCAGCCAGCAGTAATTTGTAGGAATAAAGTTGAATTTTTGAAATTCTTGAGGTTTTCCCCTCATTTCCCCCAAAATCTCCAAGATGGGATTTTTGGCAGCATAGGAGATTTTTCAGGAATCTGCCTGATCATCTTCCTGTAGCTTCTCTGCTAACTCAGAAGCCCGAGACCACGGAATCATTTAGGTTGCAGAAGACCTTTAGAGATCAAGTCCAACCATTAACCCAGCACTACCAGGTCACCACTAAACCATGTCACTAAGCAACACGTCTACATGTCTCAAATACCTCCAGGGATGGGAACTCCACCACTTCCCTGGACAGCCCTTTCCAGTTCTTGGCACTCCTTTCAGTGAAAAAATTTTTCCTAACATCCAACCTAAACCTTCCCTGGCACAACTGGAGGCCACTTCCTCTCATCCTATTGCTTGTTACTTGGAAGAAGAGATCAGCCCTCACCTCCCTACAACATCCTTTCAGGTAGTTGCAGAGACTGATAAGGTCTCTATTCAGACTCCTTTTCCTCCAGGTTGAACAACCCCAGATCCCTCAGCTGTTCCTCAGTAGAGCTTGTTCTCTAGACACTTCACCAGCTTTGTTGCCCTTCTTCGGACACACTCCAGGCCCTCAGTGTCCTTCTTGTAGTGAGGGGCCCAAAACTGGACACAGAACTCAAGGTGCAGCCTCACCAGTGCCCAGTACAGGGGGACAATCACTTCCCTCCTCCTGCTGGCCACACTATTGCTGATACAAGACAGGATGCTGTTGGCCTTCTTGGCCACACTGCTGGCTCATATTCAGACGGCTGTCAACCAACACCCCCAGGTCCTTTCCTGCTGGGCAGCTTTCCAGTCACTCTTCCCCAAGCCTGTAGTGTTTCAGGGGATTGTTGTGACCCAAGCACAGGGTGTGCCACTTGGCCTTCTTGAATCTCCCCTGTTGGCCTCAGCCCATCAATCCAGCCTGTCCAAATACATCTCTAGAGCCTTCAGTGACACACCAGACACTTGGCCAAGAAACAGCTTTGGGAAACAGACTTGAGTAAAATCGACACTGTAGAAACTTGCAAAAAAGCATAGTAAGAATGCTGCTTGTAAACACTTTAATAATGCCATAGAAATCTACTCAGGAGTATCTTTATTGGAGTCTGATTTCAATTAATACAGAAGCTCATTTCTGTGCATTACTATCCCCACAAGCCAGACACAGATCATTAACCACCCAATACATTAGAAATACACTTTTCTTGAACCCAGCTAGAGCTGCAATATGTTTTTGCTAGCAGGAAGTTTGCTATGTGCTAACTTTTAATCATAGCAGAAATGAGGGAGCTCTGAGCAAAGTGGTAATACTACTACAGCTACTCAATAACAATACAGCTAAAATTAAATGCCTTTACCAGAAATTTGTTACCCTCACATGAAGGTAGCAAGTGATTTCTATATTATTACCATTAATTTCATATCACTTCATCCTGCTGGTCACAATTTCCACTTAGCAGCAAGGCTGCAGTGTCAGCACAAGCAGCACAGCCACTGAGAGGCACAGCAAGCCCCTTATTGTGAGGTATAACCTCTGAGGTTTTGTAGTAGTGTCTTCCTCACAGAGGTAACCCCTCATGATTTTCAAGAATTTGTTTTTGTGTGGATTGTACAAGCTGTTTGCTGTCAAAATTGTCCCTGTAAGTTCAGTAGTGGGACCAAATCTCTAGTCTCTCTACAAGCCTCAGGACCAACTACTCACTAACATCTTCATTCCCACTTTCTACAGGTCAGATGTGCAAAGACATTTTAATCCTTTTAGTGGGACACTTGCCTAGGAAGGAAACACTTTCAAGTATCTCAAGCTTTTGAATATCTTTGTATTTCAGAAGGTGACAGCACTGTGTAGGAAGATTCATGTTAATAGACCATGAATGACAAGTGAGACCAAAAGTTCACAAAAATTTACTCAGTTATTGTAACTGACATTATTAGCTCCTCCAGTTCCATTTTACTTTAACTTATACAGAACCTCACCAAAATTTCTGCATCTAGAAGCCCATATTCTCTAGTTGGACCATATGCTGGAAGAAAAAAAACAAATCCACCTTATTGAAGATTTTAAAGGAATTAAAAACTCTTCTCCTCAAAGTCCTTAACTCCACAGTTTGAATTCCAAAGGCATATTGTTGCTAATGGTACAGGTACCTATAGATAGGGATTTTCATAGGAAAATTTGCAGTCTTCAGCAGTATAGTCGTAAAAAAATCTCACCTTTTAGATTTGAGTGTTTTCCTAGAAAGTTGTTTGACTTATTACTGTCAAAAAGTTATGCCTCATTCTCAGTCTGATAAACAAGTCATCTGTAAAGTATCGAGATCCAGTGTTGGTAAATGGAAACACAGGCTGTTTATTTTCACTTTTTTAGTGTGTAAAAAAAAAAAAGTACCACTTCAGGGAGGAAAAGCAAAACAAAAATATTACTAAGTTGGAACTTTTGACATAAGAGACCTCTTCAAATAGAGACTGGTGCAAGTGTTATCTGCAGCTTTTAGCTGAAGGAGCACTGGAGTAATTCCTGACTGTTTTCTCTAGATGCAGAGAAAAGTGGCATTAAGCTATGAGCACACAAACTGCTGGTAAGATGTATTAACTTGTAAAAGGCTCATTTCTGCAAAATCCAGTTGCTTGTTGTTGAACTCTTAGCATGTCTGCCAAATCTAGCCTCACCTTCAGACCTAACACTTCAGCTTTTTCCTCCCTGCAGCTAAGAGGTAGAGATTACAATAGTTTTGGCCTTATGTTATTCACTTCTTGCATCTATTACTGAGACAACTACAAGTTTATTCCTTGTCTTTTCACTGCAGCCTCAAAGCACATCTCAGCTACTGAAAATCAAACATTTTGCAAAAGCAATCAAGAATTGATGACATGGTTTTAAGTTGTAGAAACTAGGAACTGAATCCAGGTGTCCTAGATCAGTACCCAGGATTTTGCTTAAGAATAGCTCTGTTTTCCTTTACATCTCTGTTCTCTGCTTACCATGATTAAAACTACAACCTTGCCATCTTCTCTTTAAAGCTGCCATGTGAGAGAGAAGAGGCTCCAGGATCAGGTATCTGTTTTAACAACCCATGCAGGACTACAGCTAGTTTTTACAGCAATATTAGGACACAACTGCTGTAAGTTGAGAATCTAGAAGAGCACTAGAGCAGAGATGACAAACATTTTGTCATAACAAGGACTTGCTCAACATCTTCTAGCAACCACTGTACAGCAGCTTTATCGTATTAACCAATAAATTCAGCATGGGCTGACAGCTCTGCGTAATAGGATAAAGCAGTACACACTTCTTCCCAAAAAAGCTGAACTAGGAGTATAAGTTGAAACTCTCCATCTTCAAAAACATCCAGGAAGTCCCACACATCACATGCCTTCTGGGCACTGCTTGTGGAATTCATAACTTGAGCTCATTGTCAAAGATGCAAAAGCATTCAGACCTAGAAAGGGTGAAGAAAGCTCACCAGGCTTCACTAAGCCTGAGCATATCCCACTTCAGAGCTTCAATGCCAGCACAGAAAAAGTCAATGATCCTGATGCCACCTACTCTCATCAGTTTTGTGAGACCTTTGGCATTCTGCTAGTTATCCAGTTTTGTTTGATATAAAAAAAAAAAAACTTACTTTCTCTGCTATTGCAAGCTCATGACACATAAGAAGGATGTTCCCAATAACCACTTCTGATAACACAAATATTTCACAACTGTTTCTAATTTGGGGGGAAGCAGATTGAGGACATCCATTGCCATTCTCTTCCTACAAAACCTGATTGAAAAGGACTGATCCAGGTGTTGCTCTCTGTTCCTGGTAACATTCACATTACCTGTCTATGGCCCATCACAGTTATATTGTCTTCTACAATTGTGAATTTATTTGCCCCACAGTACCAAACTTCTACATTAAACTCCCAGGAGAAACACCCACTACATCTCCTGAATAAGAAGGCCTTTCCAAAAATCTTTATTAATCTCAAACTTTATTGAAACTGCATTTGCAAAACTTTCATATTGGAAAGCAATTCAACCAAGAACTGGTTTCTGTATCAAGATTCCCCACTACTGAACTCCAGTGATTCAGCAGGAGGTTTCAATACAGACTTAAGTTTGTTTTCCCCACAATGATTTGATATGAACATGAATGAGTATGAAGAATGTCTTACCAAGAAGACTTACATAACACAAAATAAATCAGTTTTCCTCTAAGACTGCAGCTCCAGCAGTTGTGAAAGGTGGCACAGCCTAGACCAGAGCAAAGCGCAAAAATAAAGCCAAAGGTGAACTAGAAAAAAAATCAAGCTGGATTGACTCTAAGAACCTAGACACCAAGCAACTAATTCTTCCAGCTCATGACAGCTGCTCATCAAAATTGAGTACATCTATTCATATTTCATGAGTTATTACAGGTCAGACCATAAAAATTTGTGATTTCAAGGGTGCATAGCGTTAGAGTAGATGCAAAAAATGTAGTGGCTTGCAAGAGCAGTGCAAAACTGAACTGTAGTCAGAGCTGGATGCACCCTCTCCACTCAGTGGTAGAGGTACCAGGCTCTCCAGGCACAGAGATGCCTAATGTCTGTAGCACACACAAAGCTGTGTTCCAGAGCAACAGACCTATTGAATTTTATTGGTTCTCAAACTGAAGAGAATAGTTATGCATCTTCAGGTAGCATAGAATGTAGGTTCACTGGGTTTCTTCCCAGTGTTATTTTGTGCAATATGTTCTAAAGATTTACTGTAATGGTTAAAAGAGTAGAGCGAGGACACGTGGCTAAAGAGGGGGGGAAGCCCAATCATGATAGAGCCCTTAACTTATTATTACCATTAGAATATGATGAAAACAAGTAGTGAAAGCCCCACATGAGAGAGGGAGGGCCTCACAAGGAAAAAGCACATTGATGCATGGAACTCTAGGCTAACTCCAGCTGACCTGGATCCAGAATGGGAAGCAGCAGGCTAGCATTGGTGCCAGGCTGCAGAAGAAGCATATGGGCCTCATCTCACCAGTGCCAGAGAAGCAATTTGGCAGGCTACCATTCCTATGCATTCATTACCAATCACCACCTGCAGATCATCCCTCCCTTCCATTTCTGCTACACTGATGCTCATTAAAAGTTTTCCTAGTTCTTGTAATTACAACTAGCTGACTAATACTGCTGCTGACTGTGGTTTGAGCTAAATTAGCTGGCTTTGCTCTATTCAGCCCTCAGTGTGAGTCCTACCAGCTGTGGAGGTGGCAGTTGCTCCAAGACCATTGGTAGGGATACTGGTTTTTTTTGTTTTAAACCAATTGGTTTTGAATCATTAAGGAGCTGTAATTTCTGACATGCTACAGAATAAGGAAGATGCAGAGTTTTAAAAGTAGAATAAATGACAGATAACTATTCAATACCTCAACTTGTATGTCTCATTTCTAAACACACTCACACCAGTTTAGCCTCTGCTGAAATACAGTGCTCTTAAGGGTCCTCTTTGCACCTCCTGGCTTGATTAGCATTGCTCGTTATAACAAAAACAGATTTTTCTACCAAAACATTTCCTAAAAGTTTGCAATCACAAAGTTAAAATGTACATTACAGGCCCAATAATATTAAAAATACTTCTGCCCCTTCCTCTCTCTAGTAGGCTTACCAGTCTCAAAATAAGAACACTGGGACATACATGATTCATAACTACATAGTAAGAAAGAAAAAGAAATATCAAAACTAAGCTCATAACCCATAGAAACATCTTAGGAAGGGAATGTAGAAGTCAACTAAACTGAAGCTTGGTTCTTTGGGCTTCAAAGTGGGAACTATGGAGAAGGGAAAAAGTTATCAGAAGCCCCGTGAGGAAGTGATGGACAAGGTTGGCAAACAAAGGGGTTGGGGTCGCAGGAATGAAAAGGAACACTAAACAAAACAGGGCTTAAGTGTTGTTGCCTCAAACATTTGTACAGAAGCAAGAAAATGGTTTTATAAGTACATAAGCAGCAAATGAATACTTGGATAAATGTGGTCCCACTGCTGAGTGGAGCAGGGTACCTGTTGATACAGATGTGGAAAAGGCTGAGTTAACAAATGCTTTCTTCACTATTGAGAGAGTATCATGACAGTACTCCTGAGTACCTACGTTAATTGAATGGTTCAGAAAATCTAATTTTTACAAAATCCCTCTACATCCTTTTGGAAAGCCTAGGAACTTGAAATTGCAAGACTAGATTTTGTTCAGTAAGAACACTGCCACTGATTTCTGAGTTATGATTGTATTCTGTAGGTTACCTGGGAGAAGGAGCTGGTGAATGTTATAAAGTTTCCTCAAAGCCCTAGTGTGCTCTCTATATCCATTGGTTCCGAGAAAGGGGCACAGGCATCTTTCAGACTTATTTCACAGGCTTTTGTACAATTGAAACTTACTGGGCACATTTCAAATGTCAATAAGATGATAGAACTACAATACCCCTGTGCCTGTAATAGAGACTCTCAATTACCTATAAACATTTGTGGCACATTTCTGATAATTAGTTTGAAAAAAGTTGTGATAGAGCTATAGATGTTCCAGAAACAAAAGTAGAGAGCCAGGACTGCCAGATGGATTATTTCCTACAAGTTATTTGTTCAGCATACCACTGCAGAAATTTCAGAGAGAACATAACACGATAGGACTATATAACAATTATTCTAAATCTCTGTATAGCTTAGAAGATATGACTTCCCTTTTGTAGCTCTACTGAACCATCCACAAGCTTTTATAACTGAGTTACAGGCAAGTTTTCTTTTCAGTTCTCTAGCAAATTGTCAGACAGTCCCCTTCAGGAAAAGCAATGGGAAGAATCAGAGTTTTAAAACTTATTCAATTTCTTAGAATTTTCTTTAAGGGGTTAGAAAGAAAAAAAAAACATTTTATTCTCATTTTAAGTACAGCTTTTAAAAATACCTGACCTTTACCTACTAAGCAGATAAGATAGGAAAGAGGTTTTACATGCTGACATAGCCACACAATAAAAATTTTCATTGCTAGATTTGGATGTATCAAATTCATCAGTTCCTAAAATGAATGGATAATACAGTGCATTACTTTACACCTCCAGACATCACTCCTGGAACCAAATTTCCACTTTGAATAGAGAAAAGTGGTCCTAGAGTCACCACTGCCTACTTCCAGAATCTTTAAAAGCATCACAGTCCCAAGATAAAGAAAACTTATAACATAGGTAGCTCAAGAGACAATTTCACCTTATGCACTTGGTCAGTGTGAAGTTAAGCCCTATCTTACTGTTTCAATGGTCTAATAGCCATGGTGCATTATCATTAATAAACAGGAGTCTAATCTTCACTGGTTATCCTTCAATCATTGACAAATGCAGTATGGTATATTAATATGGCCATCCACCTATCGTGCAATGGTATCCAGCGGCACTATTAAACCAGACAGACAAACATGACACCTACACTATGATACCGATAGGCAGCCAGCTGTCGTGACCTAGATTCATTCCTCTACCTTGTGATACCTCAACTGCTGTGTGTAAATCCAAATACTAGATAGCAAAAGCTCTCCATGCAGGAAGATTGAAACCAAAAACTCAGTGAAAGTGCTCAGGCTGCAGACTACACACAAGCCACCTCCAGAGGAACTGAGGCTGTGCTCTTACCTGAAGTGCTTGCTACAAGATGAATGTGGCTTAGTTGTCTGGAAATCTCAGTATTTCTTATAAAACAGAAAGCAAATACCTTGCTTTCAGGACTGTGGGTGAGAAAAGCTTATAATGATGCTTGAGGTATGTTTTAAGCAGAAGAAAGCAAGAATTTAAAGTATAGAGAGTATTAATTACATAACTAAATGTTTTCAATAAAGTGTTGTAGTTATACTGCTCATTATTAACATTGGTTCTACTTGAAATATCTTTTGCAGATTTTATAGGATATGTCCAGTCTGCAACATCTGAAGTTACCTTGATATAAAAACTCAGGCCCATCACCAATTTCCAGGAGAACTGCATTTCAGAGTACCGACATTCAAGACCTCAAACATTTGCCAAAGAGACAATGAAAACAAGTCACAACTGATTCTAAGTAAGTAGCTGTTATAATTACTTTTCTCAATATGCTCTAATACATTAAGAGTTTAGAGCAAATCAATGGTTGTTTTATTTCAAAAGCTAAGTGCAAACTTAGAAAGCAATATATGTTGAATTATATGGTATACCTCGGAGTAACAGTAAAAGATGATGATAGTGACTCCCTTCAGCAAGGTTTAAATCTAGTATAAGATACCAATGGCCCATTAATCTCCTGCCTTGATTTGAGTGAGGTTCAGCATACCTTAGAGTGAGTTGAAAGATAGAATAACCTTATTTCTGCTAAACAGGTTCTTAGTTATTCATTTCAAAAAGGGGATTCCACCATAGTAAAACTGAATCCCAGACAATGCTACCACTGCAAGCCTATGAAACCCAACTCAGTGCACATTGACTTTTAAAGCAGCAAGAAATACTATTCAGTCCTTTAAGGATTCCATCTTCCTAGATTAATTTGCTAGGAATCTAATCTAAACAACTCATGCAGATTCTTTCCATAACCTATGGAGATCAAAAATCATCTCTAAAAAGCAATTTGTTCTGTCTTTCTGGAGGCATCACCTAGCCTCCACTGACTACAGAGGGAGCCTAAAATCTTAGCTTAGGCTCTGTCTATATAAGACAGATTTCAACATGTGAAGTTTTCTGATATTTGCATTAGTGGTGCAATTTCAACTAATTTTAGCTACCAATATGAAAATGAGTTGCTTGGTATACAAAGACATTTTGTATAAGAATGATTTCATTCATATGACTTTGTTGGGGGTATATTACCAAGAAATCTCCAAAGAAGGGGGGAAAGAAGAAAAACCCAACACCTCTAAAAAAGTGAAAGGTTATTATAATCTAAAAATCATGTCTCCAGTGGTTGACACTACATTGTTTCCCTACAGTTTCCTATTAGCATGGTGCTAATGAAAAATTTCAAGTCCTCTCTTTTGTTGGGCATCTAATGAACCTGATCTGTTTCACTCTGTGGTCTATGGCTCCGTACAATTTTATCCCACAACACTGAATGTCAAGTGCCACTCCCATCCCTCCCTGTGTTCCTAAAAACCTAGCCAACACATCCCTCTGGGAGAAAGGAAAATGTTAACAACAAAAATTACAAATACTTCGTTGTCTTATTACAATATGCTTATTTACATAATTGCCCTCTATTCATCTTATCGGATCAGCCTGACCAAAACAATATTTGCATTTAAATAGTATCACTATAATTGACATCAAGTACCTGGACTTATTTTCATACTCATATTTCCACACATAAGAGGCAGGGGAACACTTTCTCTACTTGAAGAACAAAAGATCAGTATAAAATAATAACCAGAACAATTTCTCAGATTTTATTTTTAATTTTTAAGGTCTACAGGGACCCTGTGATTCTCCCTACTTTAAAATACATGGTAGTTAAAGAAACAAACAAAATCAAACTTGTTCTAGTCAAGGGAAGACTGAATCAGCTTGCATGATCTTGTAACAGAGATGAGTGTTGTATTTAGGTAGCATCCCTGAGAAGAAGCATCACAGCCTAAAGCTACATGTGGAAAGCATAAGCCATTGCTTTTAGGTGTTAGGCTGTTGGTTTTTTGGTTTGGGGTTTTTTCTTAATATCAGGGCAACTATCATATCAGCAACAATACACTGAGAAGCAGGAACAGAAGTCTAAGGGTAAAAGGTCTTGTTATCAGAGACCAGAATGTCACTACAAGGAAAGGTGATCACTTCAGAACTGATAAAGATTGCTGCAGGAAGAGTTACTGGAGCTTCAATGAGTACCACTCTGCTGCAGAAATGGGACTGGTTTCCACTTTAGAGATAAGATATGAAAGAATCACAGAATTTTATGTGTTTGATTTGAATTGGTTGGAAGAAACCTTTAGTGAACATCAAGACCAACTGTTAACACAACACTGCCAGGTGACCACTAAACCAGGTCCCTCAGCACCACATCTGTGTCTTTTGAATACATTCAGGGATGGGGACTCCACCACCTCTTTCAGCAGCCTGCTCCAGTTCTTGACAACCCATTTGGTGAAGAAATTTTTCCTAATATCCAGCCTATCTCCTAGGACAACTTGAGGCTGTTTCCTCTTGTCCTATTATTTGTTACTTGGAAGAAGAGACTGACCCCCACCTCACTACAACCTCCTTTTGGGTAGCTGCAGAGAGCTATAAGGTCTCCATTCAGACTCCTCCAGGTTGAACAACCCCGGTTTCCCCAGCAGAGCTTGCTCTCTAGACCCTTCACCAGCTTTGTTGCCACCCTTTGGACACGCCCCAGCACCTCAGTATCCTTCTTGTAGTGAGGGGCCCAAAACTGGACACAAGACTCAAGGTGTGGTCTCACCAGTGCTGACTACAGGGGGACAATCACTTCCCTCCTGCTGGCCACACTATTGCTGACACAAACCAGGATGCTGTTGGCCTTCTTGGCCACACTTGCTGGCTCATATTCAGACGGCTGTCAACCAACACCCCCAGGTCCTTTCCTGCTGGGCAGCTTTCCAGTCACTCTTCCCCAAGCCTGTAGTGTTTCAGGGGATTGTTGTGATCCAAGCACAGGGTGTGACACTTGGCCCTCTTGAATCTCCCCTGTTGGCCTCAGCCCATCAATCCAGCCTGTCTAGATCCCTCTGTAGAACCTCCAACCCTCAAGTAGATCAACATTATCTCTCAATTTGGTGTCATCTGCAAACTGATTGAGGGTGCACTCAGTCCTCTCACACAGATCATTGATAAAGATGTTAAAGAGAAATGGCCCCAATACTGAGCCCTGGGGAACACCGCTTGTTACTGGTCACCAACTGGATTGAGCTCCATTCATTACCACTCTCTAGGCCTGGCCATCCAGCTAGGTTTTTGGTTTTTTTTTTTTTTTCCAGGAGCAGGTACACTCATTGAAGCAATGAGCAACCAATTTCTCCAGAAGAATGCTGTGGGAAACAGTGTCAAAATGTTTCCTAAAGTCTAGGTAGACAATGTTCACAGCCCTTCCCTCATCCACTAGGTGGGTCACCTTATCATAGAAGGAGATCGGGTTAGCCAAGCAGGACCTGCCTTTCATAAAGCCATGATGACTGGACCTGATACCTGACTGTTCTGTACATGTCACATGACACTCAAGATAATCTGCTCCATAACCTTCCCCGACACCAAGGTCAGACTGACAAGCCTGTCATTCCCTAGACCCTTGTTCCAGCCCTTCTTGTAAATGGGTGTCCCATTTGCTAACCTCCAGTCAATTAGGACCTCCCCAATTAGCCAGGACTGCTGGTAAATGATGGAAAGTGTCTTGGTGAGAACTTCTACCAGCTCCCTCAGTACCCTTGGGTGAATCCCATCCAGCTCCATAGATTTGTGTGTATTTTTAAGTGGGGCAATAGGTCACTGACCATTTTCTCTTGGATTATGGGCTTCATTCCACTTCCCATCTGTCTTCCAGCTCAAGGGTTTGGGCACTCAGAGAACAACTAGTCTTATTGTTAAAGACTGAGGCAAAGGCAGCATTCAGTACCTCAGCCTTCTCCTTGGTCACTAAAGTAGTGACTGTAGTCACTGTTCTCCACTGAGTAAAGTAGCCTTGTTATTTACTGGGGAAAGTGGCCATAGAGAGACAAGTGTAAGGACTGAACTTCACCAGTTATGACAGCTGAAATAGGTTCCCAGAGGATCTTTCTGCTTTCAGGCAACTGAGGAAGAATAACCCCCCTGAATACCAGCTGACAGTAGATTAGTAGCCCTACTACCTGAAAGCATCTCATACACCTATATTTTCCTACAGCAAGAATACCAATCAGAAATTGCTTTGCCATCTTAAAAGTGTGAAACAGAAGGGGCTAATGAAAGCTTCATTTCTGCAGCACTGGAATACAACACAAATCATTACTGTACTCCTATTCTTCATCCAAGCAATAATTATGGACTAATGATTGTGTTTTTGAGGTTATTGTTGTTGGCTCTTTCCCTGGGGTTCTCCACTGCATTTCTCATCCACAAAGCCACAGAAGCATGTCATTGCCACATGACAAAGCTTCTAAATGAAACATTTAAATGAGATAGATTTGTTAATTCCAAAAGAGGACAAAAAAATGTAGCAATAGTCAGAGGATAAAACCTTGAAGCAAAGATGAACCATTCCAGCTAAAGCAGCGGTTGTAAAGTACCGAAAGGCTCACAAAAGATATCCCTCTTCAGACAAGAGGGTGACAGCTCACACCCCCGGAGGATGAGACCAAGCACAAAAGTTTCATTTATAGGCTGCAAGAGTTTCACAAAGAAGGGAAGGATTAGCACTTCTAATTGCTAGTGCTCCAAGTCACAACAGATTTTAAACACTTAAAGTGTTTGGGGTCAGGAGGGCAACCTCTGAGAACAGGATATGCAGGGCCTTGCTCAGATGGACCCACACGGATGACCTTTACAAAGCCGTCCTTTGGGTTAGCCTCAGTGTTGCATGAACAGAGGTTTGTTGAACTGAGTAAGAGTGATCTGTTTGCTCAAATACTTTGTAGCTCAATGACAAATAAGCTCTGTAATGTTTCAATAAATTCAGCTCACCCCTTACAATATCAGCAGCCTACGTTTTGTGTTTGATTTCTCAGTTTATCCCAGTAATTAAGATAATTTTTTTCAAAAAAGGGAAGATAAAATTCACAATTAAACCCCAGGCAGAAAAAATTGTTTCCAAATGTCATCCAAAACTAGTATTTATATTTCTGCAAGGCATTTTTAAGTAATGAGGATTTCATGAAGATTAAGTTCAGACAAATAAACTCGCAAGCATTAATCCTCAGATTAACACCATGCAGCCACTTTGTCACTCCCAATAGCATCCTGTTCCCCAGTTGCCATAGGAGATACTGCAAGGCAGGTCTGAGATGTGCCAGCCTGTAACAGCCATTTAGAAGATGCTACCTCAGCCAAGTTCATTGGAGTGCACTACCTTCCCATCCCAATATACCTGCTGAGAGAGAGACCTTGTAAAAGGCATAATTTGCTCATCATTTCACTCTTGCCAGGGAAGTCAGCTGTACAGGTAGTACAGTCTTGGTGACAGTGCAAGAAACAAACCGTGCTTCACCAGGAATCAGAGCAACTGAAAGCTTATCAAAGGATGCTGCACCTGCATAACTCCACTCCAATAGGAGTTAAAGCATTCTGTTTTAGTCCTCTTCCTTTAAAAAACAATAAACAGCTCCAGGGTGGTAGTCTTAGACATCCAAAATTCAACTCTCCTTAAATATTACTGGGAATTTGACTCAACTGGAGGGAAAGGACCTGTCAAGCCCCAGCATAAAATTATCCTTATTAAGAACATTATGCTCCATTTAGTGTTATTCATTTACAGAGCAGGGTAAGTCCTTTCTTCCTAAACCAGAGACTGTGTTGAACAGCAAAACAAGAGTCCATTTCTGTATAAAGTTATTGGCTGCCCCCATTTACATCTATCTTGTCACTATTGTGGCATAAATAATTTCCCAAAGGAATAATTGTCACAACAAGTCAGGCAACAGCTTACCCACACAAACATTCTTTATAAAAAGTTTTGTTGTTGGTTTCGGTTTTGTGTTTGCAGTTTTAAGTTGACTTCTGATGTGTTTTGCATCCCTGAAGATAACAGTTATCCAGGCAGTGATAAAATTTTACAAACAGAAAACTATAGGTATGCAAATACTTAGTATTGCCTTAAGTTGCCCTGGTTTGAGTTAGTACTGAACAGAATTAGTTTTGTTATTTTACTTTTCAGTTCAGACTCTAACTAACTACACTTTCTGAAGTTAATGGAGTATTTTTGCAGACAGCATCTGCTTTGAGAAGCAACAACACTTGATGTTTACAGTTGCTACAAGGGATTGGGATGCAGAAAGACTCGTGCTTATACTTTCTGTTGTGCAGACCAAGGTCACTGCTAAATCCTGTGTCCCATGGTGGGGGTACAGTAAGTGAGAGGCCACACCTGCAGGGAGGAACGGACAGGACAGGTGACCCTAAACTGACCAAAGTGTTCCATCCCATATACATCATATTCAGTATAAAGCTGAGGGATCACAAGGATCTCTCTCTTGCCCTCCTCTTCAATGGCCAGTGTCTGAGGAGAACTCTGTCCATTCTACCTTCAATGCCAGTCTGTGCATTCCTGAATCCATCTCTCATCTGCTGCTGAGCTCAGCCTGGGTCTTCCCTAGTGTCTGCCCTGCAGCATCAGTGGTGATGTGATTGCCATCAGGGAGGTTGGGTTCAGCATTGGTATTGTATATATTTATTATTATTCTCATTGAAGCAGTTTTAGTTTCCTTTTCCAATCTGTAAGTCTCTCTTACTCCTTTTTTCTTTCCACTCTATGGGAAGGGGCACAGAGGGAAGGGTGGTAATAGTGTCTGTCATTTGTTTGGTGTCCAGCCCAGCCCTAATCCATGACAGAAGTGTTCTGCAGAATACGAGTTTCTATACAAAGGCATCCTTATACTCTAAAGTGGAGTCACTAAAGAAGTTTTCAGCTTCTTTCCAACCCCTCTACAGATAATTAAATGAATACACAATTAAATCACAAGCCTTTTCATCCAAATCAAGCCCAATATCAAGACTTTTACTGTTTTCAGATTATCACTACCAGGATGTCCTAGGTTCTGCTAGGATAGGGTTAATTTCCACAGCCAGGATAGCCAAACTGAACCAGCCAATTGGATATTTGATACCATACATGCCCAGTATACCTAAGAGGGGGCTGTCTGGAGAGCATGCACAGTTTTAAACAGCAGTGGGGTGCAGCTTGGCTTGATGTTAAGCAGTGCATTGTATATCACTCATTTTATTTTCTCTCCCTTTTTGTCTTGTTCAAGTAAACTCTTAACCCACATGGCTTTACTTTTACCTTATTCATCCTCCCTCATCACTCCCCCTCCCCCAAAGTAGAGAGGTGCTTAGTTACCAGCTGGGTTCAAACCACAACATAGAGAAAACCCCACATATTCAAGCAGGTTATATTTTAATTCCAGCAGGAGGAATTGGTCTTTAGAGGACAATACAGTAACACAGACACAGGTCTCAGCTGCAGAACTTTGCTCAAACCTTTGACTGCTTTAAATGTGCTTTTATCTGGAAGCATGAGGCAGTCTTCTCTGGAGCCCTAAGCCTATATTATTTCATGCTGTTTACCTCCAATACCTTTACTCAAGGTCTTAACCACATTGCTCATACCTGTGAGGATCAAGTGGGATGAATACAAGTTTTAACAGGCAGCCCCAGTCTTTAAAGCACACTACACAAGACTCCATAAGACCACATCCACCACTGCATGAATCCCATCTCAGACAGTATCAAAACATGAGTAAAGCTATCATGCATGTTGCCACCAAGCCTGTTCTCTGAAAGTGTACTACTTGATCTCAGAATTGCTCAGGTACTTCTCTTACATACCTACTTTGCTAGATTTACATGTACTTTTGATTTTTCACATTGTTCTGCAGAAATTCAGACAGAAGAGATACTTCAGCTAGAAAAAAAAGCCTGTGTTACAGAAGAGTACCCATTCCACATGTAGGCTTTGGAAAGCATGCACATGTGGCAAGGAGAGGGAAATGCCTCAGTTCCAGAGCACTCTGCAAGTTATAGGAATGACTTCTAAGAACCTCAGATATGCTCAACATTCACCTGGTCATGATCAAAGACATACAAGTACTGATTTGTTAACCTCATTTTCAGATTTTTGCCTCTTGAGCTAATATATCTGTCAGATTAAACAAATTGCACACAGGAATGGTTTGCAGCACACCATACAAAACACATTGAAAAGACCCATTTCAATGCAACTAGGCTAATTAATTTCATTCCTCATGAAGAATTAGTGCCCAAGACTCTAGTAACAGTTACTAAGTCTCATTTAAGCACCCTATGAGAAATGTTAGTGGTAAAATATTTATTTCACTAGTGGACTTTAAATTTCAGTGAAAGCACCTATGTTTCCCTTTGCTTCTGTGTGACTGTCTACTGCAGTTTTGCACTGCTAACTTCAAAGAACTTGAGCCAAAAAAAAAGTGTGTTAATTCCATGTCATCCTGGTTCAAAAAGAGCTTCAGGTCTTTTATTAACACTTTAATTTGTTAGGCATTCTGTCTTAAGGTATCCAGCCGCTTAAATTGATGCAATTTCTACTAAAGTCAAAATGGCCACTTACCACTCTGTTGCCTACAAGCCTCAGTCTGATGTCCTACATTCATTTATGTAATAATTTTTCATTCTCCTTGCCTTTAATGATTAGAGGTTTTACACACCTTTTACAAAACCTTTGTATCTTCCAGGTGAACTTTTAATGGGTACAGGAAAGCAATCACAGAATCATCTGGTTGGAAGAGACCTTTGAGATCATCAAGTCCAAAGGTTCACCCTGCACTACCTTATTTCCCTGAGTTATTGCAGGCCAATCGACTTGTCTGTTCTGACAAATACAGGAGTGATTATTTTTTTCTGCTAAAATATGGAATCCAGTTACAAGTTGAATTGTTCCTTTTCAAAGTAAATTCCCCACCCTCTTGATAGTCAGAATGAAATGATCCACTAATACACTCAACTATTCCAGGTTATGGATAACAGACAGCTCAGTTCCCAGAGCTGTAAATGGGCATATCAAGAGCCTGTCTCACAGGAATCGGAAGTCAACATATATATAGTTTAAAAAGTTGAGGATTTTCACTTCTTCCAGCGAGTCAAGTTCTCTTGATGACTCATGATGATGACAGAGGACTCTCTTCACTTGAAGACCTGTACATGACACTATTACCTATCAGCTGCTTTTAAAATAAACCTTAGTTGGCCTGTTCTCCTTCATCCACATATCAAGCAACTAACTTCAGATTTGTCTTCATGACACAGTTCAATCAAGTGACAGTTTTGTCTTTGAACACTCAGCTTTTTCCACGAGTTAAAACTGCAATCATGAAGCTTCACACAAACTGGAGTGTAGGCATTGTATCAGATAACTGATCTTCCACTTCCTGTCTCTCCTTATTTATCCACTCAGGTCATCCAAATCTAGACAAACCTGGTGACAGAGTCACATTTCTGTGACAGTTTTTACTCATGAACATCCTGCTCTACGTGCAAGGTAGCTCATCATTCCTTTTCATGCTGAGAGTCCAAAGAGCTCTATCCTGAGGACAGCAGGAAACTAGTACTAGCAGCAGCTGTTTTGCTCATCTTTTCTATAAGGCACATCAATTTCAACCTGATGAAGAGCAAACTCCAGCTCTAACTCATTAATCCCACAGAAGTACATAGCTTTTGACTTGCTGAGGTGAGTCAGTTGAGGCACATCTAAATTCCATAAACATCTCATGTTAAGTCTGTATTACCCTATGGATATGAACTTTGAATATCCATAAGTGATGATTAAACCATTAGCAGTATTTTATAGCACTTTAATTCACTCTTATTCTCACTTTCCCTCCTTCTGCTTTTTTATATCCTTCATATCTTAGGGACAGATTTAGTTTCCAGGGAATAGCAGATTCTTAATGTTACTTGGTTCCATTTGCAAGTCATCTTGTCCTTTCACCTTGCACATCACCATAAATTACCTTATTTTGTGTTCCACCAAGTAATTGGTTCTTTTGTACCCTTTTAGTCATCTTAATCTCCCACCTCCTACTTGTGAACACCACCACCCCAACTATTTAGATTCACTGAGAAACATCACATCCCTCTCCGCCATCTCAAGTCACCACAAGCTGGGAAAAGATAAGTCAGAAACACAAGGGGCTTTTTCTAACTGAAGTTAGAAGCTGTGGGTAAAAGCTCTAGTAGAGATGTTGAAAGATCTCCCAAAAATATGATATCCAGTGAGGTCCAGGCTGTAGTTCTCCTGAAAAGCAACCAACACACCATATCCTGGACTTGGCAACAGAGTCCAAACAAATTTGGATCAGCTATTCTTCACCTGCTGTGAAGACAAAGGATCAAGACTCTGGGGGGATTTAATTTCTACTGGGGCCTTTCAGATGAAGTGCTATGGCCACAGGATATATATCCACAGCTTTGTGAGGAACAGTGAGGGTGGTCCCTGGATGCAGGATGCCCAGTGCTGTGCCAGGCTGTGAAAGGCAGCCCCCATAAGGCATTTATATAAAAGCTGAGGAGCATCCAAGCTTCCCCTTCACTACATCTGTCCAGGTATCCGAGCGCTTGCTGACCTGTTTCCATGCATAAGTCAGCTGACTTGTTTTAAAAGCCTGAGCCCAGAGATCCTCACTCTGGGCAGACATCCAAGAATTTTGACATTCATTGTGGATTTACCCTCAAAAGTGCAGGCTGCCTTGAAAAGCCTCAAGTCTTTCAGGTGAATTGGCCTTGTACCTGGGAGAGCAGAGATGACCACCATCCACTGGACTGTTGAGCAAAAAAGTTTCCAAAGCTCCATAGACTTCCACAGACTGCAGAAAACTTAAAAGCATAGCTCTCTCAAAATGAGGCTCTAGAAACCACACTCTTTCATCGAGCTCTAAGGTCAGTTGGAAATGAACTAGTGGAAAGTTAAAGCAGATTACTGCTGAAAATTATGACTGCATTTTATGTCATTGCTAGATTGAAACCATCTGCAAGAACATTTCCTAAGGACTTACATTGACCAGGTTATGCTCTTACAGTTCCATTGGTCACAGTTTTACAGAAAATGCCCTGAAGTTGTGTAATTACTACTGCTGGAACAATGAATAGTAAAAATGTTCAATTTTGTGATTTCTTGTTAGGCCTTGAATAGAGTTGGTACAACTGCCACTCTGCAGTGCTAGTTTCTGCCTTAAAAGGACTAGAGAAGGCAGCCATATGGGACTACACGGCAAAACCCTATGAAGAAGATTTAGGACAATTGCACACTAGAGCTGAGCCCTCCATCCCACACAGAGCCAAATTTGTCTGTACTTTTCTATCCAGATCTAAGTGATGGAACTACATCCTTCAAGCAAACCAGTGGTGCATATGAAGCAAGAGAGGCAGTAGTGCAGGTCAGACCGCCCACCTAATCACTGTGTCTCATTGTACTATTTGTTCCCTGCTTGTACTCAGAAGTCTGACTCAGATAGCTATTTGTCAGCCCACTTACATGGGCTTTATTCTGTAAGATACTAAAGCACACAATTACCACTATTTTAAAGCCAAACACAATGAACATGATGAACTGCATCTGTCCATAATATTAGACTTTCTTCTAGTGAAATCAAGGCTAGTAAGCCAGACATGGAACACACACAACTCTGATGAAACATCTGCATGTTCTCTCCAGTTTCACTGCTCATTCTAACAAATTCACCAAGATCAATCATTTTTTGCCCAGCAAAACCCAGTCCTTGAGCCCACACTGCTCCAAACACTCCCACCACACGAAGGCATCAGTCTCTGCCTGTTCTGGTCCCTCCTGCTACTAACATCAGAGAAGAAATTAGCTTTAGCAGACAGAGCAGCCAGGACAATTCTTACTCCAGTCAGGAAGAGCTTGACTTTATGTAATCCCATCTCTATTATTAAGGAATCCTAAAGGCTAAGGGTTGTGAAGCATTGGAACAAGTTGCCCAGGGAGGTGGTGGAGTCCCCATCCCTGGAAGTGTTTAAAAGATGTGTAGATGTGATGCTGAGGGACATGGTTTAGGGACCATGGCAGTGCAGGGTGAACGGCTGGACTCAGTGATCTTAAAGGTCTCTTCCAACCAGATGATTCTATGACAAGACATTATCAATGGACCCGAATAAGTTTGTAAATCTATTATATCACACAGCACCTAGAAAACTTGTTTTCTCAGGGTCTGACTTACATAGTCAGTTAAGGAAACTGGGCAGAATGAGGGGGCTCTGGAGGGGGAAAGCCCTTTCTGCCTGCTACTTAAATCATAAATAATGGCAAAGAACAAGAAACATCCATTTTCTGTGTAGAAACCAATCCCCAGGGGCTGACTAGCTACATACCTCCCCTTTCCCTATCCCACTATAAACTTCACACTGGCAGAGTGCCGTTTCATCAAAAAGGAAAATGGTTCATGAGAAAAAAAAATCTTTGAAATGTATATTGAAATGAGGCATTATTAAAATGTCCTGTTTTGATAATCGTTAACAATGTTTTTAAAATGCTCACTTCAAGCTTAATGATAAATTTGCCCAAAAACAATGACAAAATTTTCAAGTCTGATGATTTAATTGTTCCATGTTGTGAATTTTTTAGAATATTGCCTTATACCCCAGTTCATGATAGATGTTGCAATTCAAGAGAGGCACACTTTCCACACAAAAATAGTTTTTACCCTGTGTGTATGGCTGTGACTGAGAAGGTAGGACAAGGTTTGCACTAGAGACAACATTACTGTTTTCCTTCCCCACAGTTTCTTGGAAAAGTGGCAGCTACTGAGCCTCACAGACATCTTTCATGTGCAGAGCAGTGGGTATCCCACAAAGGAGTTGCAGCTCTCCACCCAGCTCAGAGAGAGGTAGAAAATAAAGCCCTGCTGTTTTGTCTAGGTATTAGTAATTATTTGACAGTTATACTGAGATAAAAGGTAACCCCATCCCTGAGATGCCATCTTAACTTTTCTGTCTTTTCCTTCATGTCAGCAGCTGATATTACTACGCAAGATGGGTTCAACATTTCAACTTTTACTGAGTCACTTCACTTTTCCTTGTTTCACTGAGGAGTTTTTTCCTCACTCAAGACAAATGCAAGCCTCTCCTCACGTGTAGTCTCATTTTCAAAGGTGGCAAGAGAGGAGAAAAGGGGCAGGCAGAGAAGAGGAGGTGCTTGCAGAAGTCATCTCTAAGGAAATCAATACAAGGAATGTTTCATCTTCTCTCCAATCCCATTATATTTTATCCCCAGTGTCTCCATTAAACTGTAACTAACAAGTAACAACAAAAACCTCCACCCACAAGGCAAGGTCTGCAGCAGTGTTTCTGCTGTGGTATCAAGGGGGCCTATTCATAGCCCCCCTGGCCACCCTCAAGACTCCAGAAGCTGCAATCTCCCTTTCCAATTTATTTCTTGTCAGTTCAAGCCTAAGGCCTGTATTCAAATTTTGTGCTCTAGATTTATACACAGAAATAAAATCCCATCAACTCCAGAGGCAGTCACTTAATTAGAAGCCAAGTGAAAACCACCACGTCAACTGCTGACAACTGATTAATCCCTTCCCAGTTCGAAGAAGTAAAGGAGGTTTAACTAAACCAAGTTACTACATAAAATACAGAGTCGGGTCAGATAAGTGAAAAAAGTCGTTTTGATAAGAAAAAAATGTAACTCATGATTCTGCAACTAAGAGTGGGGCAATTTCCCAAAGAGCTAAGGGATCACAAGAGCTCAATTCAAATCCTGGGTGCATTTTCTTAACAGAACTGTCTCTCCAAATTGTTATCATGGAAATTTTGTGAAAATGCATGCACATTTTCTTAGCTTGGCTCTTGTCTTCGTGGGTCTGGAGGGAACTGGAAGATGTACTCCAAGACACAACAGGAAACATTGCCAAGAAAATGAAAACTAAAAGGAAGCAGCATGCATATTAGAAAGGTTTTTGTTTGCAAAACAAGCCATGATATGTAATTCAGTCAACAATAACAAACTATAACTGCATTCTCGGACCATCCAGGTGAAAGATTCACTTTGAGTTCTCACATAACATGTTTTTCCTTACTTCAAGGTCATAAATCCTTCACTGCTTAAAAGAAAGGACATTTGTCAACAAAGCGTGCAAGCTCATACGCAACAGAGCTACTTTCCTATGGAAGGCACAAGAGTTCCTGAAAGTGTAAGAAATGTTAGTAAAACAGAGGGCACAGTTTCAAGTCTTCAGATGATGGATTCTGCATCTGATTTTCCAACTCAGTTGAAAAGGAGTTACACTAGAAGCTGGCTGTCAGCACCTGGATGATTTATTCAGTTCAGTATAAGCTTCTGTGCCAGGGAGCTCTGCCCTAGTCCAGTCCATAGCAGATCCAGTTTCGGTTCTTACACCATCAGGAGAACACTGTACAGACCTAAGCGATTTCTTTTCCCCGGCCTCTTGTTTATAGATTAGGGTAAAACTCCTATTTCTCCCCACAGGAAATAATACCACATGCAAATATTGCACCCTGACCTGAACTTATTCTGGAAGTAACAGGGAAGAAATAGGGATAAAAATAGAGTTAATCCATCTTCTAAGCAAGCTTGTCAGGAGCCCGGGTAGCCCTCTGTGCTCTAAGCCACAGGCTCAGCTCCATTTTAATGTTGGAGGTCATCAGGAGATGGCAAGATGCTTCCAGCTCCACCATCTCTTGCTTTCTCTTGGTAGGCAGAAGAACAGCGCAATAAGGGCAGGGAGCTGTTCAGGATAACAGAGATACTCTTTCCAGGGCATAGTGCCTCACAAGGCTACCCATGCTGCAGGTAGGTGCTCCTCAGACCTGGCAGCAGCTGCCAAAGAGTACTTTAGTCATATTGAACTTGCCCTGCAAATTCTCCACTAAACGCTTACCTCATTTCCGTGCCATCTAAATGTGTGGAAAGACCTCATTTTAAATCTAAACTGGTGCCTTGCTGCACTGCAAGAAACGTGGACAGAGAAGACTTATTGTTCACAAGTCTTGAGGCTTTTCAGTGTGCAAGACAACAGAGGCAGGTTAGGTCCTCTGCAAGAGCAGCTAACGGGCTGATCAGTTGCACAATTATTTGCCATTATTATAAAAGGATTGTCCCTATGGCAACAGGAACATCTACTGGATTTTATTTCTCCAAGTCACAGAATGCCTCTTCAAGTGCACACAGTAGACTGGCAAGATACTTGAGCTTTTCATAGTCTTAATTTTTTCACTTGTTTTCCACCAGAAAATTCTGCTGCATGCCAGTCAGTGTTTTGATTGACTTCATGAACCCCCTTTGTGACTCCTCAAAAAGAGGGAAGGGCAGAGGAAAGTTACTGCCCAGAGTAGTAAGGCCAAAACAAGACTTGTGGCACCTGTGGGACCAAATCCTAGGCAAGAGGAATTTGTGCCAGTTTCAGGGCTCAGGTCCACTGTTCTAATTTCAACTCAGCTTCCTTCCAGCCTGCATCACCCCTTAGGGGTCAGACCTCAAGCCCCAGGCACTGCACCCTCCTGCTTTTAGCAAAGATCAAGCCCCCATTCCAGTTCATTATGCAACACCAGGAAAAGCTCTTCCAACACAATTAAGGAGCCAAAAGAGGTAGCAAAATAAATAGCAGTGTCAAAAGAAATGCTGCTGCATTTTTATGCAGAAATATACTTTTACATGACAAATGATGCAGAGTGATGGGAGAATGCCTGGGAAAAAGCAATTCTGTCCCTTTATGCATGTTTCCCTTTCTTTGTGCTGAACTCAGGGAAGCTGTGGATGCAAAGCTGACCATAGTAGTTTATTGGCCAGACAAATCAAATCCAAAAAAAACCAAGTTAGTTCTTAGATCATCTAACTTCCCTAAGGCCACATGATTTTTTTCTGATGCAAGGGTCTGGATCATAGTATGGAAGCAGCCCAGAGATATACTGTATAAAGTCTAACAAAGTCATGCCTAACAGCTACATGCAGGCACCTGAAGTTACTATGACATTGTTTCAGACTCCCATTGGCCGGTAATGATAACCCTGAGACACCACCATTTTACCGCTGTGGCAGCTTTGAGTCTAGAACCACTGACTTTGAAACTTTTTTCTGGATTGTTGCAGTAGCAAAAGTCTGCAGCAGTTCCTCAAGAACAAGCAGACAGTTTCTATTTGCAGAAAGCAAATTGACAACACAGGTGCCAAGAGACTTCAATATTTCTAAAGGTACTTAAACACAATCTCTGGTTTTCCAGTATGAGAGCACTAAATATGAATTAAGACACTGTCACAAACAGGAGATATGGCTGCACACATTTTTGTTTGCCTACAAGTTTCCAAATTGAAACTTGCAAGAACTTGGTCCAAATTCTCCAAAGAAAACTATTTTACTAAAAGTGCTAGAAAATAAGTAAGCAAAATCCAAGAGGACCTAGGCCTTCCCAGGATCCTTGGGATGAGCACATTTGAGAGGAGTCAACAGTAAACCAGATTAGCAACTCAGACCGCGGGCTAGGCTTAGAAACAAGTGCTATTTCACAGCAAAAACGTGGCCTGAAAAATTATGTCTAAGATAAGGGAAAAATTTCCCCACTTATTTTTCCCATTGCTTTGTGGCTTTTTTCTGAATGTTAGAGCAGAACTGTCATCAGAAATCCTAGGTTACAGATACATGTAACCTGACAGAACTCATAAATAATAAGCCATTTCAAGGGGCTGCATGATTGCCTGAAGTGTTTTAAATCAATCTAAGGCTCAAAAACGCTCTGCTTGAAGAGAGCAGATATTCAGACTTTAACTCTGTCCCAATAACAGTTTTACTGAGGGTGGAGAAAAGAAACATTTTTTTCATATTAGGTAAGAAAATACAAGTAACAGAAGTGAATTCTTAAAAGTGTGCCTTTACATTTAACTTTTTATCTCTCCTCAGAACCCAGCCAGCAGTTCAAGGATGGCAGAGGGAAGAACTGTCTGTGCCCTCAGCTTGCTCCTTGCGCATACTTGCGTGCTAAACTGCTGCCTGAGACCAAAACAGACCTAAGAGCTCTGGAGCCCTAACCCAAGCACAGTTCTGCTTATCCCTTCTGAAGAAATACCTGTGTGCCTGACTCACCTACTTCACAGGGTAATATTAAAGCACCTTGCAGACTCTTCTTGTGACCTGTTGCTGGTTTCACAGAAAAGGGAAGGGAAGAAGGGACAGGAAAGGACACAGTACTTAGTTGTATCTGGAAGACCACGAGCCATTCAGAGAGTGCAAAGTAGAAACCACTGGGCTGCGGGACACAGGAGCAAGAATGCCTCTAGCAGCAGAGCCAAATGCAGGTCCTTCAATATGTCAAGAGATCAGTGCTCTGCATGGTTATCACGAACAGGCACATCCTAAAGAGCAAGATACAAATGCCTCCAAGAGTACAAGGAAATAAAGATGTTTCAAAATCATAATGCTAGGGGCCACACACTAGTGGCCTAGACTCACAGTGTTTGGGCTGACATACTGCAAAATAGGGGTATAAATCCAAGGGACAATTTCAAAGTTAACAACCTTGCTCTGGAGGCACTTTTTGTATCATGAAAGATGAGACTATTTCATCCTCGGGATGTTGTAACACTGTACAGCACTGATCTGACACATGAACATTTTGTCAACTCATCCAAGACAGACTTCTCTCTTGTTCCTATTTTAAAGGTTTTTGCTGCACCATACCTGACTCAATTTTTTCCCCTCACACATTTTTCTTTGACATGACACAAATCTGAGATGTCTTAAGTGAAAAGCACCTTGTTATCAGTATCACTTTCTTTTGTGAAGTGTACGTCAGTCCCCATTTGTCTCTAGCTGGGAAACGTGGATGAGCCTTCCCAAACTTGGCCCCAAGGCCTGGGCACAGCCTTGCTTATCTTTCTGTTTCTGACAGCTCCAGTTAAAAAGTAGTTTCTTGTTCAAAAAATTGAGAACACCTGGAAAGAAAAGGAGCCTCTCTGATCTCTGCTCTACAGACTCCCAGAATCTCCTGCATGCTACAGAAGCAACCCTGCTCCCACAGTTTGCTCAGTAGCCACATTAGCAGTCAGCTGCCTTTACAAGTCAACTTCTAGAAGCAGAATAAATGACCTCAGGACTTACAAGCTCTGCCTAGCTTCCAGCTCTGTAATTGTTTTAGGAGGATCAAGAGAACAAAGAAAAGTTTGGTTATTTGGGGTTTTTTTTAATCTCAATTAATTCAACCAAACAAGCTAAGGGATGTTCAGGTTTAGGAAGCAAAGTATTCCTTTTTGGGGAAAAAGGATGGTGAAGTTACTAAGTTTCCTCTAGAAATTACATAAAGAGGAATTCACTACTACAAACGTAAATCAACAGAAACCATCCCCAGCTCAGGAAGTTCTCTGGGATGAAAACTAAAGGACAGGAAAGAACAAGGCAAATCATTACTCTTTCCTAAGCATTTACTTGGACCTCTGTTGGAGTCTAAGCATACAGTGCTAGAAGGACCCGTAATATGGACATTATTAATCAGGGCCTGGCACGACAGATCTGATGCAGCTCAGTGAGGTTGACTTGAATGGTCCTAAACCAAACAAAAGTTAGTACAGAAGTTAACGCTCACAGAAATCTTCTTTCCAATGGCATTTGTGTCTTGGCTTAGTGGCTCCATGTTTTGAGGATAAGTGAAGCAAGGGAGGAACAGTGAAGCCAAAATATACTGTCCTTCCCTCTCCCTGGTCACCTACAGTGGCCTCACTACTCAGACAGCTGAAAATTAGGTGCCTTGCTGGAGTGGGATATTATGTAGACACCATCAACCCTGTCCTCCATTCTGTATGACTAACAACTCCTTTAGACCCAAGACTGTCAAACTACATGATTAAAGGCCCATCAGATTGAACACAAAGAAGATTGGAAGAAGCCTGGTAACCTCAACAAAAGAGCTGGAGCACAAGCAGCAGCATACTTTGGAAATTTCTCCAAAGACAAAGCAAAATTGTTAGGCCAGTATCTTTGTGTGAAACACACAAGGATAAGCCAAGGAAAGAAGCTCTCCCTTGAAAGTCCTGCAAACTGAAAGGGGTTATTTCCTCAAGGAGGGTAGGACTTTTTGTAGGAGGCAGAAGTGCGTTTTGGGGATGTACAAAACTTCTTATGGAGTCTTTAAGTGAAGGACTTTCACATCTATGCAGGAGAAAGAGCATTCAAGCAAATGAGCTATGAGAAAAGATTCAGGTGGGAATTTGTCTAAGACATCATCAAGAGCCACAGAAAACAACCTCAGCTTGCTTTGGGATCAGCAGAGTTTATTTTAATTCCTTTCAGTAGGAAAATTCTAGCAGAAAAACACAGCCTGAATTTTTGACTGGAAAGTAGCTGAACTGCAAAGAGTAAATAAAATAATCGAGTGTCACAGCCTGACTTAAATCACTGGAGGTATGAAAACACTTGTTTTGTAGAAGCACCATTATACACTTTGGTCTAGTTTTTCACAGTTATTTACCCCAAATCCCTTCTTTACATGCAATCAAGTAATAATTAAATCTCAGTACTCTATGCACAATGCAAGTGCCTTACAATTTTCTGTGTACATAATTAAAATTATTTATAGACAAAATGGCAGCTGTGGATATGAATGCAATGTTTCAGCATTAAGCTTAATATCAGCAGGCAGGAGAGTAATTAGTTAATGGGCATGCAGAGTTTCTTAAAGGGCAAACACATTAATTATTTCTTCTATTTTAAATTGCTCTAATAGACAGGTTCCTCCCAGACTATGTCTAAAGATTTATTTCAGTTCAGGTATTGTTTTAGACAATTGAAATTGAGGATTAAAATTAGCCATCACCTAGGGAATTGGTAATGACTATTATTCCTAGTGGGTTTTTTTTCCTTGAGAAGTAAATTCCATACTCTTGAGGAGTAACTCACAAAAGGCATTAGTGATTCAGCTCTGCAGTTATCAGCAAACGCACCAATTTGCCTAATTCAGCATTCATTTCCAAAGCAGGTCTGTCTTAAAGTTCTCCTGACCATCCCAGGAGCATTCATTCACACTGTGTTTAATATACACTACAGGATGGGGTTTTTTTGTCTCAGCAATTTACAGGATTAACCAAGTCCAGAGAAAGGTTGCTCAAAAAAATTAGCTTCATGCAGAGGCAGAGCACACAGATCAGCAAAGCTTCAGACAGGTCACAGAGTGGCAATAAGGGAATGGTACTCTTTCCAGTTTCAGCACTGTGGAGTCTATCCACTAATTCACTCAGGCAATATATGCTTGATAGAAGCCATTTTTGGTACAGAAACTTTCGTAAGAGCCACACATGTAGCAGAAATATTATGACAATCTAGGCCCAGCAGGAAGAAATAATCTTTGCAGATAGGCGCAGTCAGGAAACCCTCCCATGAGGAGTAATGACTTCACACCACTTTAGGCAAAAACAGAGCTGCTGGCATTATGATTTTGGAGTTACTCTGAATTCCATTATGTCTCTCTTGTTTCTTGGCATCTCTGGGGAACAGCAGCTCTGTACATTAAGCCTCAGTGGCAGGGTTGTACTTGTCACCAGCACCATCTTGTACCTCACACACAGCCAAAGCCCCTGAGCTCCGAATCTTCTACATCACAGGACCAAGCCCACCACCAAACACAAGTTCTGATGCTGCAAAGACAACATAGAACATGAGCTGGTGCCCATAAACTGACAGCCCAAAGGCAGAGCTCAACCCCTCAGTTCCCTGCCCTTTTCCAAGGTCACTGTTGCCACAAGGCTGTGCTCAAAAAGGGGCCTCTGACTTACATCACCCCATGCCAAGCAACGAGCTTTATTTGGGAACAGCCCTGGTGACCCCTGCTAGGAAATTCAAGCTCCCGCTCTGTCCCAAGCCGACTGTTTTTATAAGAGATTATGCTGATTTCTAGAACAATAGCTGCCTTTAAAGTACAAAACACTTCCAAAGGCATAGCTGCAGCATTCAAGGAGGGGAGGTATGATAGTAGCACTAGTTATCCAGCTGCTAGAAAAAGCTATTCCCACCAGCAGAGCAAAAAAGGAGTTGTTCAATACAAGCTCTTGTATTTATTATCTACATTTCTGCATTACCACCAGCCTTCCTCATACCTTCACTACCTGAAGGCTTTGTTTTTTCCTTTAGAGGCTGTTAAGTATTCCTTGCACCATTTCTAGATCTGCAAGAGTCTAGTAAGTTGTTTAAACATACTGATTCGTACTTGCTGAAGACTTCACCATTGTCACCTAGTTATTGTTCATACTAATTAAAATGCTGTATGCAGCACTAGGTCACACTAGATGGAAAGCATCTAAGCATTTCATCCTATTGCTAAAATATGCAGGCACATTTCTGAGCACCAGGACATCTTCTTTCTAATTTAGAAGTGAATTAGGCATTGCTGCAAGTTTGTGACTCAGATAATAGCAAGACACTTTTCCTGACATCTTGTGTTTTCAATTTGTGATTGCTGCAAGTTTAATGGTAGCTGTAATTCTCTGTGCCGCCCTAGAAGTCCCCAAGGGGCAGGCCACAACGCCAGTTTCTCAGAAGTAAACCACTACCCTCACTATAAAGATTGGGATGTAGAATAAATGTGAAGTAGAATGTAATTAAGGACTCTTTTGCCAAGAACCATTTCCTTCAGGACATTATTCAGAAAGTCAGAGTGTTTTGATGAAAATCAGTGAAGTTCAGTCCCCCAGACAGGTAGCAAGGTCTACCTCTCATGATTATTTCTTTCTCAAAAATTGAGAATCCCAAGCAATTGTCTACTCACTGCAGATTAGACTGAAACACAAAGTTACCAAGTGGCTGTGTTGGGTTTGTCCGGCAGGGTGTTGGTAGTAGGGGAAGGAGGCTGCTGGCTGTGTTTGGCACAGTTTCAATAGAAAAGCATGAGGGTGCTGGTGTGGCCCCTCTAAGAAGCTTCACAAAAAGCTCCCCTGGCTCCAATTCAGCCCCACCTCCGGCCAAGGCTGAGCCAATCAGCACCTCTGCAAATAAACTTATTTAAGAGGGGAAACCAGTTGGGCAACAGCCTTTGTTTGGGGAGCTCTTTTTCCTTTTGTAGGGGAGTAGGACAGGGAGAGAGAGATAACTGAGCTGTCACCCAGGTTAGTGAGGAAGGGGTCAGGAAGGCGCTCTGGAGCAGCCATTTCCCTTCAGCCCGTGATGAGATGGCAGGCTGAGCCCGTGCAGCCCTCAGAGCTTACGGATGGAGTGAAGGTCTGTTTTGCAGCCCATGGAGAGGCTCACGATGGACCAAGGGACAGATCCTGAAAGAGGCCGTGACTCTGAGGGAGACCCGCACTGGGGTGGTTTGTCACTGGGAGAACTGCTGTCACAGGAGACCCTTGCACTGTCTGGAGGAGTTCATGGAGCACTGGTTCTTGTGGAAGGGGTGCCACATTGCCACAGGAGGGTTTCCCTTGAAAAGCCAGCAGCAGAAGCAACATGGAGCAAACTGGGACTGGCTGTGATATCCATCCTTTGCACCTCCACCCTCCCCCAACCCCAGCCACCCACACCCCCCCCATGAAGTGGAAGGAGCTAGCAAAGCTGGGCACAGGAAAGGAGGAAAGAGTATTGTTTCTCTCACTGTCCTACTCTGACTGGATTGGTGATTTGGTAGCCATGTTGTTGCTTATATCAAATTGATTTTGTTTCCCCAAGTCATCTTTTGCACATGACCATAATTGATAAGTGAGCCCTCCCTGTCCTTAGTCCCAACCTTTGAGCCTTTTGCTGTATTCTCTTTCAGAGTGATAGAGTGGCTGTGCAGTGCTTGGTTGTCAGCGGGGTTTAAACCACAATAGCTGCTTAATGTTGAGTCACATATGTACTTGTCTGTTGTGAATTAAACAAGATTCCCCATGAGGTAGTATAGAATAAGAAAAGACAAATAGGCTTTTCAGAACATAGTCCATTAGCCAATTTCTCATACTGAAGGCTAGAAAATAATCCAAGGGTTTGTTGTTTTTTTTCAAAAAGTTCTACCTGTAGTGCTTAATAGCCTTGAGCAGCTGTATCCAGTCACTTGAAGGTAAAGGGGAAAAAGGTCCTCTATTCTCTGATATGACTGAGACCAATTAGAGAACAGCAGAAGCAAGACTGCAAGCAAGTAGTTGGTAGCTAGTTGTTGTACACCTGCAACAAACCCATACAAGAGGGACCAAAGTGTAGCTGATGCCACTTAACCCTATTGCAGTTAAAGACAGCTAACAACTTCATCAAAACCCAGCTATTCAATGTGAGAAACTTCTAACCCAGAAGAACTCCATCAGCCCAGACCACGACTCACAAGAACAAGTAAAACCCTGTACTGAGTGTCCAGACCACAATTCTCAACTTCTCTTAAGTGGGGGGAGCACACCCACACAATCTGTGAACATCCTGAATCCATACTGAATCCCTTCAGCTTTGAAGAAGCCAGCACAGAAAGTATTGGAGGTGCCAGAAGGGATCAGTCCCCATTGCCTGCACATTCTACTGAGTCAGCAAAATACAGTGCTGCACCCAGAAACAACTAGACTGCCACAGGTGGTGGCTGATGTTCTCTCCTTAGACACAGAGCTGCATTACCAGGAATAATGAGAGTGTTTTAAATTCCTGACCATCACAGCAAAAGCTTTATGTACTCAATGGTACCAAGGTATTAGGAGAGAACATTCCATATCACCTTACAGCAAGTACTTCAGTGACTCATCTTATCCCCACCTTCACAGCCACCACATTAGCCAGTCCTCCAGCCTGAAATTCTTTAATTTCTTTAAAGTACACAGGTCCCTTAAATACACAGCAAATGTTTTGTCGTACAATAGAAAGCACAGGTTCCAGGGCCATACCATCAGAGTGTCTGAATAATTATAGATCACTTGTGGCTCACATGAAAGAGATCAATAGATGAACAAGCAAAAACTGCTCTTGAAGTCAAAACAAATACACTTAGGGCAGAAAACAAGGAGGGGAAAAATAGAGCCCCCCGCAGAAGAATGCAACAGAATTATACATCAAACAACCCATCAGTGCAGGCAGAGCATGAACATCACCAACAAAACCACCACACACTGCCTCCCAGCTGTAATCAAATCCCCTGAGCATACTTGAGTACAAAGAGATTCTGCATCTCCTCAAAACAGAATCAGCTGCAACCAAGCTAAAGGGTTCCAGAGGCACACAAATACAAAACCCAAATCGGGGGCTTAAGGGTATACAAGAGTAACACCAGATGAGAAAAAAATAAGGTACTGGAGAGCCCAAAACTAGAGGAAGAAGAGTAATGGGGGAATCCTATTTTATAAGAAAGTGAAAATGTTACACAATAACCTGTTCTAAAGCCTACTCTCACCTTTCCTTACCCCAAATTTTACACCAGCTCATCAGATAGGAGCAGAGCTCTCTCAAGTCACTCCATGGTCTTTGCCTGACAGGTTGTCCTTAATACAGCTCCTTTCTATAAGGGGGAAGAACTGCATAATAGCTCATCTGCATAAGGGCTCTAAAAGCTGACAGGCAACAGTCACCTTTGCTTTCAGCACCCTGGGCAGGAAGTCTCCCACGATTATGACAACTGTTCAAGATAGAAATAATCCTATACAGCAATGCCACACCTGGGAATTCTCAAAGAACAAAGAGCTGGCACTTCCTAAAACCAAAGCAACGAAGACAACGTGAGCATTTGTATTGCTTCAGCCAGACTCAAAGGCTTCACTTCTCCTTGGAATGGCCTGAATCCCTGCAGGAATATGCACCACCCTAATTACAGCTTTGATCAGCAAGCTAACAGTGGAGATTTGGACATGCTCGAGCAGAACTTGTGCATAGACTGCCACAGACACTTTGAGGACTCTCCATTGAACCTACCAGTTACAAGAAACTCATACAGGAAGGTTATTACTGGGATGCTATTTTGCCAGGGCTTGACATGACTAATGCATTGGAACTGAGACCCACAGTTAAACTGAGAGCCAGCACTGCATTTGGAATCAAGATACTCTCACTGCTTATGTCTTTCCACTGTTCAGCCAGGCTTCATGGGTCACCTCTGATAAGTTTATTTCATAGGCGAGATCATGCTTTACACTCACTTAAGGAGGAGCATTAAAATCCTCCAGAGTGCTTTTGCCTACACTAATAGTAAAAGAGAGAGTATTCCCCTGGAAAGAATAAAAAGCTTCCCTCCTCTCTCTTTGTGAAAAAGCCTGAAGAACACCACATGGAAGAAGCTACACAGATGGCATGTATTATTGGAGAATAAAGAAAATGCAATTAACAAGCAGATCCTTAGTTTATTAGAAGACCTACACAAGGCAAGGAATTCAGTACAAGCCTCCTGCAACTCTGGAAGAATTCAAGTGACTGTGATTACCATACACACATCTTGTACTTCTCCAGGAAGGGCATTTAGCCTGGTATAGTTCAGGCAATGAATGAAAACTGAGCAGAGCACTCATTGCTGCAGTCACTCTTTGACAAGTTACTGAACACTTCCTGGTAGGAACACAAGAGCAAATCCTTGCCAGAGGGAGAGAAAAAACCAAAACATTTCTTAAAAGGAATAATCAATTAGGCACTTGTTCAGAAGTCATATCTGAGATGTGTGGAAAATAACGACAGATTTTTTTTTCTATACAGCAGGATGTTTTTTTGTTTATAAACAGGGTGAAAAATACCCTCACCAAGTTAAAGTCAAGCCTTCCACAAAAAGGGAAAACACACCTATGTTTGACACAACACTATGAGATTAGAAGCACCTAAGAAAAAAAAGTAGAAAGAGGACATCCATGCTTGCCCCATACTTCCTTTTGAGATGGAACAACTCACTGTCACCTGCTACATTCTACTAATTTTAACCAGCTGCATGAGACCTCCCACCTGCGTCTGCAGTAAATAGGTATTGCAAGATCCATCTTCACTTAGATTATTTAGGCCTCAGCTTAAAGACCTTTCTTCAACACTCAATCCACTGATGTGCCTTCAACAGGCTATCAGTACTACATATCCCTCTCTGAAACAGTTGTCACTGCCCAAACTTGCCCTCCTTCCATCTAGATGCTCACATATATAACAGCTCTGTTTATCTAATATAGCATTCACCAGGAGAGGTACAGATCCACACTATGTGACAAGGGGTTAGAGCTCCAGGTATACCCCTCCACAGAAATCTGGAAGGACTTTTTTCCCCCCCCAGCAGCTCCACAAACCCCTTCTTTTTTGTACTTAAATATCTGCCAAGCTTCCTATTCAAGTCCAACAGCCATGCCCACACACATCCACTCCATGCAACACACTTGTTTAGCAGCATTGCTGAGTTTACCTATTTGCTCAACTTCTCAAAGTTTACTTGCTGAATAAGGTCTTCACCAAGTCAGATCATTACTCACACAGCAGTGTTTGTTGGAAATCGAAACAACATATTATTCACGCTGAGTTCTTCCATTCAGTCAGCCTCACCCCTCCAACACCTCATTTGTCCTCTTTAGCCTAGCACAGCATTTTCCTGAAATTGGGCATAAGGCTGACATTTTTTATGATTTACTTCTTTGAGGCCACTTGATACATAACAGATTAAAAGCAGCCCTACCACATACACACAATAAAATAGCTTATTTCCCCTCACTCTTGTCCTGTTATCCTTCCTCTCTGAGAAGGACCCACTCCCCACTGTGTAACATGCTCCATTTATCACAGCCTGCAGAGAACCCTGTTACAGGACTTGGCTGTATGCTGCAGCACCCCACTGTCTGCTCTGCTGGTTAGAGAGGCATCCAAGTAAATAATTAATTATAGGTAATGTTTAACATATTGCTTTTCAACTGTTAATCACCTGAATAGTCAAATTGAACTAAGAGATGTCTCCTACATTTCACTGAACTAAAACTTGGATACAAGTTTTGGCTCGTCATATTCTGTAGTTAAACAAAATCCTGTCACTACTACTATAACTAACATGTTGATAAAACAAAGTGTTTATTTGGTTATGAATTACTGGTTCACAATACATCAACAAGAAAGCAGTGTCTTTTTAGCACGTAAGCGGGAAAAAACCAGCAGCACAAAATACAAAATTCTTATCTCTATCATAAGATAGACATTCCATCACTAATTAAGTAATTTATACTTATTGAGTTCTACTTTCACTTTGTGAAAAGTGGTTTGATCCATTCTTTGCTCTTCGTGTCCTATAAAGCTTGAACTGGTTTAGGTTTTACAGCCACCACTCAAACTAGATTAAGTCTCAGTCTGCCCACTTCGGTGGACAGCATATAACAGCTCATTTCATTTGTCAGTCTCCAGCTCAGAGTTCATCCTGCATACTTCCAACATCTTAGCCCTTGCAAACTAAGGTTTCAAATCACAACTGAACTGCAAATCTGACAATTAAAACAAGATATACTTAAGATGGAAGCCAGGCTTAAATCCATGGATAGCACTACTGCATCTCATGTCACAAACACCAGAAAAAACAGATGTTTAGAACAAATCTTATAACAGTTTATTTTCCATTCTGAGAGAATAAAAGAGTGTGGAACAAGAAGAACTTCCTATGACATTCCTAGCACATGTTTTGCAGATGAACAGTTTGATTCCTTGCCTTTATTAAAAGTCCTGCCTAAGAGAACATTTCCTTCCAAGGATCACTGACGCACTATCCTAGCAGGAGAATCTGAAAGGCCTCATACTGGATAGTAACCCACATCATGAGCTTCACCCAGAACTCTCTCCCATAAAGCTGCACTTTGCTGAGGCTCAGCACTGCCCCAACGAATCTTGGTATATATGCTCTTACTAGAATAAGTTTTTTCCAGGGAAAAGCCTAGGGATCACTTGAGTCACTGCAGATTTTAGTCACAATTTTGGAGCTACAGAGAGGCATGCAGGAATCTAACAAGAAAATGCTTGCATTAAGTAGACTATGAATAGCACCTGGAGACAAATAGATTTTAGTTAACAAACCTTTTCTATATTAAGAAACAAACAAAACACAGCACTTGAAATCTTTACCATGTCTACCTTTCAGGCTTGCCTAAAGCTCTGCTACAGGCATCACCACCTCTTGTGAGAGAAGACTAGCCTCCAGTACACACTATCAAAGCAAGTAGCACTCCAAAACACATATAGGCTTGTAGGTACTATAGCCTACTGGTTAGGACAACTTCTGTAGAAGTGACTGTTTTAATGAAGGGAAGAACTAGGTGTCCTGTGTTCAGCAGGGTAGGAAGCATACACACATATGTGGAGTTTTGCCACTGACTCTGTCAACACTGGATAGAGAGCTCCCCAAAAAACCCTTTAAAGGGATTCCATAGCAAGACACAGCATCTAATTTTGTTCAGAACTAATTATGAATTAGCTGTAGTTCACCACTATCACCTAACCAAGGCACAATATTTACATCTATGCCATTTAGCAACACTCACCAAACAGATTACCTATTTCTCCAGAAATCAGTAGCTCCTGAAAGTATTCAGACTTGTAACACGTTTAAGTACCAAAACTCCAGTCATATAACAATTTGAGTCAATTTTTTTTTTTCCCAGCAAGATACTTACCTTCAGCCAGACCTAATCCAAAGGAGACTGTCTTCCCTCAGAGGCACATAAGAAAATGCAGTCATTCTCTCACATGCCAAAGCTTAGCTTCTTCCTTCAGATTTTATCTTCTTCAGTCTATTGGCTTATTAAGCCAAGAACTCAGCTTCACCTGGAGCATGTGGGGGGAGGTCTCATTTTGCAGGTGAGAGCAATGAGGCAATCAGGGAGACCAAGCTACAGGAACCACGGGAAGTACATAAAGTAACGTTGAAAAACATGTGAGTCTTCTTACAGACCTAAGGACAAAGTACATTGGAACGTGACCTTAGGAGAAAAGGACTGGGTCAGTCAGTGTTAATACTTGTAGCACTTAAGTTATATGAGTTAGATATAGATATGCCCTTCCCAAGAGGTATAGGATTAACTGGAGGACAGAATTTTTGCGACCTAAATGATTCTATAGGAAAGGAAGGTCTCAGACCTGCTGATCTCTCAAAACCTGACACAAGAAAGATTTATATTTTCTTTCCCTGCAGGAAAGATGTTCTTTGGACCAAGTTTGCAGTTAAATCAGAGCAATGTGACAATACTGGCTGATCAGCTGGAATTTGTGGGCTCAATGAGGACAGCTGGGTGACAGAGGTCAGGATAGATGATCTAATGATACTTTTGTCCTTAAAGCCCAGGCATGAAAGAGGGGAGACAAGCAGTGCATGGTCTGTGATTTATCTGTGGAAATATTTTGTCTCCAGGTTTATTTCCAAGAGTTAGTTATTCATAGTTATATGCATGCTTTCTTTTTAGGTATCATGAATATGTTTTGTAGAAGAAATATTTTGGGTGTTCTTCTGAGTCCACTACAGAAAACACAAGCATTTCCACAGACTTCCCTGGGCCTTAGTCCTAAATAAACCATGAGGATTTCTGAGGTGTCTTTTACTTTACCTCTCCTGAGAACACAAATGCCTTCGAAAATGATTCAGTTTTTCTAGGACCCTGCAACCTCCATGAACTCATGCCCCATCTGCTCAGTGGGATCTCAGATTAAGGCTCAAATTTTCCCCTGTGAGAGTGACAGGGGGTCATTTCCTTAGTACCCACCAAGTTGTTTTCTTTATTGCTTACGAGTTTGTCTATATGATAAGGAATAACTCAAGCATTTTCATATCAGACTGGACTTGGTTTTAGTTAGGATTCATCTGCATGTGTTACCCACAGAAGATTTAATCATAACAATAGAACCCTAAAGTCCCTCAAAATATCATTGCCAATCTTTTCTCCCTAGGCTCAACCCACCCAAGTCTCTTTTACATTTAATTTCTCCTTGAAGTTTTCCCTGTGCTTACAGAGAAGCTTTCCCCCATCTCTTTCTCTCAGCTTCATGTGCCTTTTTCTTGTGATTATCTAAGAGAGTAGTTAAATGTTTCACCTTTGTCTCTTAGCCAGAATTAATTGTTTTACGTTCTGCACAGAGTATTGTCTTTGATTTATTAAAACACACACAGGAAACTATACAGTAATTTTATTGCTGTTTTCTACTGCAAAGCATTTTGTGTTCTGGATATTATCTGGCAAATGTGCAGTTCACTTAAGAACTACAAAACAGAATTGAATATTAATATAAACTAGTTAACATTGTAGCAAAACTAACATCGGTGCCATCAGTTTTGAGGAAAGTTGTGTCTGAATTACATTACTCATGGAATCTGACTTTTTTTTGGTCTGTTATTACTGCTGCACAATTAAAATATGGTGTTTTGATGACATAGTAGAAATGCATCATGTTGCCTGCACGTTGCTGAGTTGATGTAAATAATTTAACGTTTGATGGATAAATTTAAAACCTGTGTGCATTTATTCTATACGTAGCGGGTCAAACCATAAATAATAGACCTCGGCATACCTGAGCCTTGCAGCATTTGAAATACAGCTGGAGACTCAAATCTTTCAGGCTGAGTCTGCTTCTAGGAAAGACATCATAGAACAAAGGCTATCATAATTCACGCACTGGTGATTATGACCACTTTGCCCCATGTGGGCAAACAAAAGTCTTTTTCCTGTTGGAGCTAGACAGGTCCCATATTCATCACCTTAAACTTGACTGCTGCAATACCCTCTGCTGTAAATGCCATAGCTCACAGCTGGAGTTTTAGACATGTCCATGCAATGAAAACAAACGTTCATGCTCCAATAGCGGCTTGTACTTCCTTGCCTTGGGAGGGACTAGTTTCAACAGGTGTATTATTCATTCTCTGCTTATTCTTGATCACCCAAGGTCTGCATGGAGTCACCCCTGCCCCGTGGCTTCACAGACTAGCTTTCTGGAACCAGTCTTCCTCCAGAGGTTTTTGTTCTGATCACTGCCACTCTTCTATGCCTTGAAACTCACCTCTGAATAAGGAAAACTGAAGAATTCCTACAACAAAACCGGTCACAAGAGCCTGATTTTGTCTATAAGGTCCATGCATCTTTCAAACTCCAAGTTTGGCCCCCAGAAAGGAAGCAAAAGCAACTCTTAAGCCAAGATTGATGTGAGCCAGAGGCCCAGATACCAAAAAACGTATATATGGCTGTGCAAGCTCAGACTGCATGCACAGATACAGAGCTAATTTATTCTGAAGGTATTAGATAAGTGTGTGTTAAACTCATTGCACCTGGAGTTTTAGGCCTAAGTCATGGAAGTCAAGTTCTTTTTTGTTTGTTTAATCTTTCTGTGGCACTTGCCACTGTTGCTATTAGAACGACACTAGGATTGATTTGATTTTTTAAACATCATGGACAAATCTTCAGTCACCATTCCTGTCCACACTATTTTCTAAATGGTATCTACAACAATTTCCTTTTTATTTTCTCGGTAAATTGTGAAATTGGTTTCAAAAGTAATTAGAACATTATGTAGCAAGTAGGAGTTAGTATAGCAACTGACATCACAAAAACCCTAGCAGTCCACAAGGGAAAGGATTTTTATCAAATCACCTAAATCTTCATAAGATCTTGAGCCCAAAGAGGTAGAGAAAATTACCACAGAAATTTAGTGTGAGCTCCCATTAAAGTTTTAATTGATATGCAGGAATCTACTGTAATTAAATTAAAAGAAAAAAATTATCTTTCTTTGCTATGAAATTACAATACGTGGGTCACTCTGAAAGTAATGCCTCCTATTTCCATGGAAACTACAGCAGACACAAAGAGCACAATAACACTATTTGATAGAGCAAGATGTCAGCTACAAAACAGTATTTTTCGACACAGTCAATCCATGGGCTCTGCATTTTTGCCAGCGATGAACAAGAGCCTGTGTGCCGTGCTCGTAAAAACCCGCACCCGCGGAGGGGACCCACCATCTCTGCTGAAACCGCCACCCACCCCTCACTGTGCTGACATCCGCTGTTTGGTCTCTGAGTGTCAATGGGTGCAATCTGTTCTGCATTAAGGAATTCAGTTACACCCCTTTGCTTCATACACACTGCTGGGGCAGATGCCTGTTTGTCCGACTGCCCCTCTGCTGCTGTCTGTCACACGGCAACAAAATTTAATGGAATATTGATGGGAAGGTTCAACCTCTACTGCCATACCACCAACACCTGCCTCTGACATTGTGGGCCAACATAACAAACTACGAGGCATTACTTTTGGAGCAGCCCTCGTAAAGAGCCTGTGGTCTAACAGTCGAACTCTCCTGTACCTGTAGTTTTCCCCTTCTTGGAAAATAAGAGAAAGCTCAGAGACGCTTCCAACGGCTGCAGGCAGACAACAAGCAAACTTGTGTTTCTTCACCCTGCTAACACAGGGGTCATCAGCTGCGTTTAGATCGAAGAGAAGCTCTCCAACATCTCAGGAAAGCCATGCAAGCGACTGCCTGGTGCTGGGCAAGCAAGCACGTTGTCAGTGTGCTTCAGCATTAATTATACCGCGGAAGACAAAGCTGCATTTTTGATGTGTGGTTTCCCTACTTAGATGAAGTTTTAGTGTGGGGGAAAAAAAAAAATTGTTTCCCTTTCTCTCATTCTTCTTAATTTCCTTTTGTCTCAGCTTTTAGAAACATTCCCATTTTTTGTGGAAGTGACACTTTTTAATTAACTTGCTGCTCTTCTGAAGTTCCCTAGTAAAATGTTTATCTGGCTATTTCCTTCTCTTTCCTTTAAACTGAAGATATTTATAAAACCTCTTATTCTTTTCAGATACTACAGTTGTCTTCAGTAAGGAAATGTATGCTTGGCCTTCCAGTCGCTGTAACTGAGGAGAGCTCCATTGACACAAATGAGCTCCCCAGAACCCAGCTGAAAATTCAACTACTACCAAACATTTGGGAAAATCCCATCCAGAAGTTGTTTCATCAAAGCACCCACCATTCATCTCAAAGGGAGAATGTGAGTGATCTGGTCCCGGCAGTTCCTTGGTGCAGGGTGTCAGGATCACCCCAAGGGGTGCAAGAGGTGTCCAGGTGCCCAAACCCCGTGCTGCTACAGCTGTGCTTCACAAAGCTCAGCTTCGTGGGCCTTTTCCATCACCTGAGTCTGTGCTGTAAATTGGCTGGAACTGTTTAGCAACAGATTTATTTCCGCAGAGCTTGGAAACTTTGAGAATATCTCTACCCCCTGCTTAAGCCAGGTCCACACCTGAGCCACTGTTTTCTATCCCAAACGATCTTACTGCCTGCCCGTTACAAACCCATAATGAGCTCAGAGTGTTGCCTGAGGCCTTTCTTTCCACAGCACTTAGAAGCATCTGCTCCACAGCATTTTCAGCCAAAAAGAGAAAAACAGAGAGAAGCAGGAAACCCTCCAAGAAAGCACTGGAGGTACAGCTCAGTGGACTTCTCCTACATCTAGTATACGGCAGCAGTAGCCGTTTCAGAAAGACAGGACTGGAGACAAAGCTATAAGATATTTCTGAGGGGTTGATCCAGGAGACAGGCTACCTACAGGGCAGGTCCAGGTCTCTCCAGGAAAGAGGATCACACTCGGGGCAATCTACAGGCAGGGACTAACGGCTCCTGGCTGAGCTGAAATGGATCTCCTGGGCCATGGGCAGGGGTGGGAGAGGCCCCAGGGGAGACTGGGCAGGAACATGAAGAGCCATTAGCACCCTCAAGGGCCTGACAGTGCAACCCATCCTTTCATTTGAAAGACAACGTTAATGCCAATATAAAAGCCAACAACAAATTACCTTCAGTTTTATGATCTCTGCAGCTTTCTGATAACCTCTTCAACTACTTGAACACTTGCTGGGATTGAATTTTTTGCACACTTTTGTTTTTTTCATATATATTGTTAGACAATTGTCTGCAATACCAGATTAGATGATCCACCTAATAGTTCACAAATGTAGGGAGCCTTCCTCACTCATCATTAACACTCAGTTCACCAGCTGACTGAATTATTGCTTGTAAGTACTTTTGGATTGATTAGCTCTTGCAGGGTATTTTGAGCTGTTTGAATCAATGTATATTAATTTCTAGATCTTAAATTGTAAGACAGAGTATTGAGCTCACAGAAATGCTGTGTTCTATCATACTTTATACTCTTTGCATCATTTACATGGCTAATTTTGATCCCTAGCTGGAGTGAAACACATATTGCAAAGTATCTGTGTCTCATTATACAGGTAATTAAGGCACAATTAAATCCCTGACACCTCTCAAGATTTTTCTCAGAACTGAAAAGTCAATCCAAACTATGCTAATTTTCTTTTGCCCGTTCTAAATCAGATTTTTAAAACCAAAATCTTGTTTCTTTAACTCTCAGACCAGCTAATAAAACAAATACATTTCAGCTAAGAGATGAAAGTCCATGATTTTTGTCAAGTTTTCCCAACATTTTTTTTCTGGTGTTTCCATCGTGCTACAATAAGTGGTTCTGAGCACCACACTTCTTATTGCAGTGGCCTCCAGCAGTGGAAACCGGACAAGAGACAATCTGTTCAGTCACATCGTCTAAGCAGGCATCACAGCGAACATGCAGTACTGCCACTTCACATGGAACAAGCTGGAGCCTTTAATATTAACCAATATTGAGGGCATTTAAGTAGATTTCACAAAAGCTACAATAAAATTGTCAATTGGCACCCAATTATTCCCAGTATGAGTTCTCATTCCAAATTTTACATGAAACTTGGCCTTAATAATTGCTCCACTGCTTCTTAGGGCAGTAATGTCCTCTAATTGTCCCAGCTGGAACTAGATCTTGCAGACCACAGTTACTATCATGAACATCATTTTTGCTCTGTGTAGACACTGTCTGCAGGGCAGACAAGGTGGTCTTGGGGAGAAGGAGGGCTCTAAGCATCACCAAAATTAAAATTAGAAGGTTTGGTCCTTAAATACAGTCACATAGCAGTCAACCAAAGGGATGTGTGCAACCCAGAGCAGCTGATGGGTGAGAAAAGTGTGATTGACAGGTAATTGCCTACTTAATTAAGCAAAAGACTTCAGTAACAGGAACATATGAAACTGAAGACTTGCAGATGCTGTTGAAGATTTGAAACTGCTGTGGCTTTGCAGCTATGAAAGTGAAGCATTTCACGTACATATGGAAGAGTATATCTTCTTGCTGCTGATATTCTCAGCTCCTGGGAGGTCCTGCCAGTTCTCCCTCTTGGGGGTTTGCAATGAGCTTCAGCAGTTTAAATATTAGTCAAGCAGGATATTTAAAGCCACATAAGGGACTTACAGCCCCAAATTCCATTAATTTTAGAAGGAACTGGATGCTCCAAAACCTTTGGGACTATCAAGTATTTTACCTTCTTTTCCACGCATAAGATTTCTTTTCAAGGAAAGCTTTTGCTAAGAAATGCCGTGAGGGGAAGCACTAACTTGCAGCTGCTACTGGAGAGGACTGATTACTACAAGCAATGAGTACATCCGTTTTCCCTGTGGTTTCCTGTTAGTCCTGTGTACTGTTTGTAGAGGTGATTTTTGTATCACTTCTGGGCTCTCCGTTGCAGGCGACAGCTGTAAGGTGGCATGAAGAAGGATGGTCTGTGAAAAATGTGCTATCAAAAGCTAAGGGAGAGAAGTTTTAAATCACTTGTCTATGACAAGCAGAAGGGCACTGTGGTTAAGGTTTACTGACTCTCCAACAGAGCTGTTTATCACTTCTGGCCATTCTCTCTCGCTGCTTGCTTCCACCAGGTAAAGTGCTGCTAGAAACGAAGCAAATGACCACACAAGCTCACACATGTGTTCTATTACTGGTGGACCAAAGGCACTACCACAACCTTCAGATATTTATCCTGAGCACAAATGTTCACACCTCAGATTTTATTTCATCTTATTCTAAAGATGGGCATTGGCCAGGTCAGCATCATTTGCCATTTCGTTGCCAGGAGAGTCCTAGGAGATTTTAGAGGAATTTACTAGGACCGTGGAACTTTTGTCAGTCCCATTGCAGATGCAGATGACTCCTTCATAATGCAGGTCTTTCTGAAGTGCTGTAAAGTCTGGCACGCTAAAGAGGCTCATCAGGGGCTCCTGCAGTACAGCTTTGCACAGGTAAGTCTGAGGCCCACTGCTCTGGTCAGCAGTGCCATGCCTCTCCCCTGACCCTGTGGTCGAGGGTTACCCAGAGAAGCAATCTTACCTCTGCACTCAGGGATAGAACACCTTACTGGTGCCAGCAATCACAAGAGATTCACTAGAGGACACAGCTTTCACATGATTCAATTAGGTGGTTTTTTATATTCTACGGAAGAGTGAACTTGAGACATGGCTTGAAGCATCCATTAACCTTAGCAGACAGCTATTGTAAAGTCTCAGTGGCAGTAACCTCACCTCCTGCCCTCTTCCTTATCCAGGTGACAAAAAATCTGCTCCCACATCTTTCCTCTCAGAGTCATTTCATTTTGTGCTTTCAGATGGTTCCCTACATGAGCAATATTGAAAGAAAAAATGTCAACCCCCTTTCTTCATAAAACGTCTAAACAGGGACTTATTACAGAACAAAGAATAACAAGAAAACTGCGTCTTTCTGCCACACAAGCTCTTTTGAAGGAAAAAGGGTTCAAGGTACCTCCAGTGTCTTGGGTGGTTTGCAGAGTTCTCCGTGTGGACAATCACAGACATTGAACACATCAGTTCAGTGTCCAAGCCAGGAAGGTAACCCGAGTGCCCAACCCCTGAACAAGTGGGAAGAAAAACCCTTACGATTAGTAGGAGGGATGCACTCACTGTGTGGTCTCTGGCCTGACACCAGGCAGAGATCTGACCCAGAGACTCACTCACAGCCTGCTGTTAGGACGGACTTCTGCAGCCTGTTAGACCAATGACACCCTCATTGCCGTTTCTGAGGGGAATAAAATGATGAGAGAACAGCGTATTTCTGAATTAAAACTTTGATTTTTGTAAGAGGTCCTAATTCCTTTCTAAATCTGGCAGCGGGTAATAATGCTGATTTATGAAAGCAAAATTGTAACATCACCCAGGTTTACCAGGTCACAGTACAGCGCATGAACTTCTGAACCTCAGTGCATCGCTTGATGCCACGGTGCTGAAGGATGTAGAGGGTCACACAATAAAAGCTATCCCATGTTTCAGCCTGTGTTCTTAGCCATGAGCTTAGAGATCTGGGGACAAACTTCCCCGCTTTGGGCAAGTTATGTAACTGTGGGGGTTCTTGGACTTGTGTCTTAGCACACATCCCAGCAGCTGCAAGAGGCTGAATGACACAGACCTGGCTTTCTCCAGCAGGACAAATCCTGCATTTCTGTACTTCACAGAAACTAAAGAGTCATTTAAGAGTTGTGTTTATTAACCCTGTAATACCACAGATAATTCTCTTTGTTGCGGCTGTTTTGAGCAAATTAAAATCCTGTGTTCTTGCCCTTCTTCTGGAAACCTGATTCCCTCAAGCACTTTGGAGAGGTATCCTACAGAATTAAAACCCTCCCCGAGGAGGTTTTGTAGGTATGGTAACACTGTTTAAAGATCCCTGCCAGCTAGCTCATATCACTCAAAATCCTCCCGGAAATATGTAAAAGAAGACTGGAGAGATTGAAGTCAGGGAAACGTCAGAGTTGTGGAAGTACACAGGTATGCAGTAACCTTTCTGAGAGTCCTAAGAGTGTGTTGATTATCCAAGAACTGATTTCTAAAGCAGAAACAATAAGCCTTCTTTTTAACTTGTGACAAGCAGAAATAAAGCTATAAAGAAGCTCTGATAAGAAATTTATAATATGCCGTATAAGAAATTAACTAAAAAAATTGCATTAAAAACATATTTAGTGAAGTTTGTGGTAGAGATTCAACAGACTGAATCCAAGAGCTGGAGAATAGCCTAACATATTTTTTATTAATTCATAAAATGTTTTACACGATCTCATGAGCAAGTCCCTAGAAACCAAATTTGAAGCCCAAAGCAAATTTTATTACAGTTCATATATAAAAATGCAAGTAGAGGTCTTTAATGACAATGCCGACACATTGTTAACTATAAGGGAGATGGTAATGTTAAAAACAAAAAGGGGAAAGAAATTAAGAGAAAGAATTTGCTGGGTATTGTCAGTACGTGTATGTTTTCTGTTATTTTGCCTGGAAGCAAAACCATTAACTGAAACAAAGACAAACGATTAAATCACTGCTGAAATCCTCCTTCATGTCACTGGAAGCTAATAGTGCTCTTCAAAACCTTCTTTGAATGAGGACAAAGTTATAACCTAACTGAGCTGCTCCCAGCACTGTGTTTTACCCTGAGTGCCAGTTGTTTCTTTGCAAGGTAGTGCCCTTCCCTTTTTTCTCCTGACTGGAAAGGCAGGAGGTCGGTGTTCATTTGATGCTAATTATGTAGTATAGCTATACACCCAAAAAAGCAACAAAAAACCTTCCAAAGGTATATAGATCCTACAGAGGGTGAACACAGAGAAACCTACCTAACAGTTCATTTCATTTTCACTTCCTTAGTCAAGCATTGTTACTTTTCCTGTACAAATATTGTGTGTAGGAAAACAACGGCTGTAAAATGAAATGCATTAAAGCACTGTCAAACCTCTTACTTCACAGAGCCAACCATTGATTGGCTTACGGTGCCAAGGCGGCAGAGAAATCATTGAACTGGGACCATTTAAATCAAAATAAATTCACTTTCACCTCCTTCCTCCTTCATCAATCTTCATATAGCGTGCCTTGCATGAGCTAATAACAGATTCACTGCAGCCATGCTGTAACTGATTGCTCTCATTTCGCATATTTTACATGTGTATATTAAGAGGTAGTACTGAGACTCTCAGGATTAACACATCTGTGCTTTGAATTACCTTTCATTTCTATTCCAAGTCCATGCAGTTCTTTACAAGGGCTCTTCAAAAGAAATTTTGCAGGAAACTAAGCCAGAAAATTCACAGTAGATTAAAACTCAGCAGGGGTGAATTCATACGTGCTGAAGAAAAGAATTAAAATAAGAAAACCAGCTCCACTGTTACATTTAAAAAAAAGCAGAACAATCATGACCTTATAATGATCACAATTCTTATAGCAACACAAACCTTAGTGTCTCCAAGGCCGTTCGTGTCTGTTAATTTGTCTAAGTATGGCCTAGAGAACCAAAAAATACGGATTTCACAGGTCTGCCCCACTTCCAATGGGAACAAAACAATGGAATAATTTAGATCGGGAGGGAACTCTGGAAGTTGGGTGGTCCAACACCACCCTACCCTGCCTTGAGGCAGGGCCAATTTAGGATAGGTTGCTCAGCACCTTTTCCAGTCTGGTGTTAGACACCTCCAAGGACAGAGATTCAACTGAGCCCTTGCTGCAGGGTTTCACTGCCCTCACTGTGGGTTTTTTCCTGGTATCTCATAGGAATTTCCTTGTTGCAGCTTGTTTCTCTTCCCTCTTGAGAGCAGGATAGAGCAAGCTTTTGTTTTGGGGATTGAGGGGGCAAAAATTTGGCACATTGTCCAGATGTGGCCTCTTAAGTGTTCAGTAGAGGGGAAGAAGCACCTAGGCTCTAGCTAACACAGTTTACAGTGCCTTTATGGCCTGGGCAAGCATTGTTGGGGCATGAGCAGCTTGATGTCCACCAGGCCATGCAGGTCCTTTTCCATAACTAATTTCTATATAAAAGGTCAGTTATTTAGTGGCACTGAGAAATAAATAACATCTCTAGCACATCATCTTCTGTACGCACTGAAATTTTAGAGCATTCCAGAATTGCCTTGGTGTATCTGGTATACCATGAAAAAAAAATCCCTGAATTTTCTAACACAAACAATTTTCTGCACTGTACTGTAATTCTATCCTGGTCTGCACTCATCTTATTAGAAACCATTGATCCAGAGTGGCTTTAGACGACACTAGAAGTCCAGCTGGAAAAACAATTAATCCAGTGCCTTTCTCAGGCATTTGAAAAAGAAGATGAAAATCATTTCAGTAGGAGATGAGAAATTTGAGTAAATAACTCTTCATTAAGTGCCAGTCTCTACTTCGAGTTAAACTTTTTAATGAACTGGAGTCCAAACTGAAATTCTTCAACTGGGTGTAGTAAGTAATTCATCTAACACCTGATACGTAATTCCAGGCAGTTTGCTTTTAGCTCATCTCCTTGGGTGAGCCTCTGAGGTCCTAATGGCTGGGAATAATCTTGAAATTCCCTCTCAAATAAGCAGTATCCTCTGCATACTGGTATTACATTGACAGTCCTTTAAATCACTCTGTTCTGCTGGCTAATGAGGTTTCCACATCATGCCTGGCTTCACCCTCCTGCTCCCAGATCCACACTGCTCCACAGAGCTCCCTCAACTGCTTTGCTCCCCAGGCACCTCCTTCTGGTCCAGCCCTCTCTTCCAGCAGTTCCTGGTGTCAGCATCTGTCAGTCATCTATAATGTCTTAGGGCTGGGAAAGAGGGAGAGGATTTTAGGAGTTTTTCCTTTTCAGCTACTTCCTTTCCAAAACCCTGAGCTTAGATAAAGTTAACCCAGGGAGACAAGATTTTCCAACAAATCAAAAAGAGACAGAAGGAAGCTACGGGAAGAGAGGACCTCATGTAGCCCTTCACGATCTAAGACTACTTTTTTGCAAGGGTGGAAAGATGTTGTCCAGTTGCTTACATTTTTCTCCTGCCCAGAAGTTTCCAAGGGGTGTTATGTTCTTGTTCACTGAGCTGGTGTCATTTAATACTGTCTCAAATTGTTAGGCAGCTTCTGGATCCTCTCTTCTGTTGGATGAAGCAATTGTCTTTGCGTAATTCAGAGGAGCCACACGAGATTTAATGAATATCTATAAAACTTTCAGGATACTCAGGTGAAAAGGGGGATGATATAAAAGCTCTACAAAACCATGATTTTTCAAATCCTCTGATGTTGCGGGTCAAGTTAAAGACTCATTTTTCTCCTTCATATTCCTGCAGCAATTCTGTCCCCTATGGGTTGTGTGCAAACAGTCAATGCCCAGAAGCCAGGAACACCGGGAATTTAAAAAGAAAGGATACCTATTTATACTTGTAAAGGATGGCACCCCACGAACAGCAAAATCAACGCAACGTTATTTCCTGTGATTTTGAATGTTATATCCTGTGATATTTCCCGTCTCCTTTAACCACAGCTTCCTCCCTGTCTCCTCTCACCAGCACTTCCCGCAGCCCTTACATCTCCCATGGGGCACAGGACAGTACCAGCCGTAGCTGAACTGAAACCGCGGAGGGGCCGGTCAGCTGGTGCCCCCTGCTCAGCCACGCGACTGCTGCGTCCAGAGCAGCAAACGAGCGGAACAGCGTAGTGATGGTATTACAGCTTGTTATCCCACCTGAAGCTGCTCTGACTAGTGCAAGTTGGTTGGAGTTGTCTGAAAAGACGACAAATATCCCAGCTGTCTAAAGAACCTCATTTCTTAAAATTGCCAAGCACTGCCACAAGCAGAGCAGAGCAGACCGAGGCTCTCGGGGCCTCTCAGTGATGGCTAGTTTCCACCTATGCCTCACTTTTGCAAACAGCTGTTGGTGCCAGCAAAGAAATAAAAAGCTGCTTAACTGAGGCTGGAGCCAGGTGTAAACCGTCCCACCCTGCTGCAGGGCAGTACCAAAGAGACACAACAGGAATCACAGCAACAACAGCAGAGCCACCGGACTGGAAGGGGTGTGTGTGCTACAGCTGGCAAACGAGCACCAGTCAGAAGATCATCATAGCCCACAGGGAAACATGTGTGTTTATATTTTCATCTACCACACAGAGGAAAATTACAGAGAAAGAGGGTGTTTGTGTGTGTTTGTATCTCCACTCAGCCGTGCCGGAAGAGGGAAATCATCCAGCACACAGATTTGTCTAATGTGGAGTGACTTAACGGCATATGGTGTAATTTAGCCAGTAACCTGAGGCAATATCCCCTCGCAGCAGCCCAGCAGAGCGGTACCGTCACCCCCCTGCCCCACAGGCAGGGCTCCGCAGGGCCACGGCCACTTCTCCCCAGCGGGTCCCTCCTGTTGCTTGATCCAAGCGCCGCTCCCACCCCTTGAGGGGAGCTGAGGAGTGGTGAAAGGGCTGCTCCTAAGATGGAAAATGGGAAATTGTTTTATTTCTTAACATGTAACGCCTACAACCGCTTCCCAAAGACGGTCAAATGTTCACGTCCCTGTTCTGTATCAAGCCAAGGGATTTCCAGAACTGAGCTCCTGAACTGCGGTGGCTCGGCACCATGCTCCGATGGAAGTGCTGGCACTCATGGGGATCATCTTGTCTCCCCTTTCCTCCCCTGGTGCCAGCTGCAGCATGTTTCTGGTCCAGTGCTGGGCTGTTTCAGCACTGGGAGGTGACAGAGAAGTCTCCTCTGTTCTGATTTGCTGGGTTTGTTTTCACACACCATCAAGTCCGTCCTCTTTTCTTCTTCTGTGCAGCTCCCAGAACACTCCTTTCCTGCTGTGCCTACAAAAGTAGGCTGTCTATCAGCTCAGGTCCCTGCCTGCCCCACCACCAGTATCACCCTGCTGTTGGTAACTGGTCTTACCTCCGCTCCTGGTGGCTCTGCCACTGTTTGTCATCTCCTGTCAGGCTGCAACGTGCCACAGCGGATCTTCACCACAGCATGCATGACATTTGTGTCCCTCATCAGAGCTGGGACAAGCTCAGCCACCTGAGAGGAAGCTTTGGAGCTGCAAAAGACTTTTCATCCCAAATACCCAAACTGCTCACCGTGCTCAATGCCCTGTTGGGTTTCAGAGCAAGCTGGAGCAGCAGGGAGACTGGGTGCACAGGGGGCAGATCATTGGAGATGGGAGAAGAACAGTTTGTCCAAGCTGGTGTTACTAGTAGCATCGGCTGCATTGCTGCCGGCTGGCAGGTGAGCAGAGGGAGCTGCCATCCCGGATGCTCAAAATGCTACTAGATGTGAAAATAATGGAATGAGAGGGAAATGTTTGCTGCGACAAGATAAGCCTAACTTTGGAGACAGATTAGTTGATACAAAGGCAGTTGTCAGTTTTACAGCTGCCCTCCTGTGGCTGTGCTGGTATCCATAAACCTCCTCCTGGCTGGGTCAGTTAACATCTCAGATGTGGAAGAAATTCTCTCTTTTAAAAGAGAGGAATTGATTCCTTGTCTTTTTGACTAAAGGAACCAAATTCTGATCCAAACATTTTAGTGGCAACCTAATAAAAACAGCATTGGTACTAAAACTGTCAGCAGGCCAGGTTGCAGAAGACAGGCACAGGATGTTAAATGCAGCCTCTTCCAGCTCAGAGCATGCCTTGGAATTACGGTTTCTGGGTTGGCAACCAGAACCGCGCTCCTTCTCACTTTTAAACCTCTAAGGCAATTGCTCTTTTCTCAGATCCAGGCCCAGGAGCAAGCTGCCCCCTGCCCATCATCAGGGAGGAGCAGAGGGACCTAAGGATGCTCTTGTTGTTGCTTCATTGCCCGCACCTTGCTTCTTTTGGGGTAGCTGAAAACTGCTTGAATTGCCACAGAAACGTAAAGCCTTAAGAGGCCTTTAAAAATACTGGTGTAAGGTATTCCTGCCCTTCCGTCAACCTTTCTGCATCATTTGTTCCTGTCCCTAGCTTGGCTCCCTCCACCGTGCTAAGTGTGGCCAGCGATGCTTCGCAAGGAGCCAGACTGGGACTTTACACTGTCTGAAAAATAATCCAGAATTAAAGGGGATGGAGGGGCAAGAATCTGCAGAATTTCACTCAGCGGTGCTCCTAGAAAAGCCTCAAACCAGCAGCCTAGGAATAGGGGACATAGGCATCGGGGAGGAACTGAGCAGGGCAGGATTTGCCACCATCAATACTGCTGTCAAGAAATGCACACGAACCACATCTCCTGGGCTCCACAGCCATCCGGACACCAGGACAGAGGTGCTCAGCAGGGCACTGGCCATCTCCCTGCCCAGACCCCACACCTACATGCTGTGCAGTAGACTGAATTGTGCTGTCTCCCCTGCCCCAAAGGTTTTCTTCAACTCAAGGGACTCCTCAGTTTTAATTTAGAGCAGGTTCCAATCTGATTTGAACTGGAGGGTGCATCAGGAGGTTTTTTGTGTAAAAAACACTGTGTGCTGATGAATTAGGCTGTTCACTGGTGTTTTAATGCCTTTTCTTCCTGGGACACAGGATCAAGAAGGTTATCTTCACAAAGAAAAGCCTGCAGAATATTTTAAAATTAAATTAATGCTTGTAATTCTTTGCAGAATATTTAGGAGTAGTGATGACGTGAGGACACCTTGTACCCACATTCAGCCAAAGTCTTGGAGTTGCCCTCCAGCATCAGAGGAAGGTTTACATCTAAAGGGGGATAAGCTGAGTGGCAGCGATGCCAGGCTCTCTGAAACACCTGAAGGACACAGCCTCTCCTTTCTACCTACCTCATAGAAGATGCAGTTTTCTGCCTTCCACAGCTGTAGAGGGTTGTTGGGGTGAGAAGGTGGGGGGATCTGATACAGGTCTGCAACACAGAAGGCTGGTCTTGCACCTGGGGCACTTCCAAACTTGAGGCATGCTGAGGTCTGGACTTGGAGTGATGGCTTTGTTTCTTTAAAATACCTGTCTGGACCAGAAGTTGCAGGAGGAAGACAAAGTGGAGAACTTCTCTCCTAATGCAAAGTTTTTCTTGAAGCAGCGTAAACACCAGTCCATGCCCCCAGGCATTAAAGATGTTCTTTCAAGGCAGTGGTGTTTGTGTCAAGTGCCATACACATCCTGACTCCTGCAACTATAAAAATCAATCACAGAAACAGATAAAATCCGCTCCAAACGAAGTGTTTTCCATGTTAAGCAAATACTGCGTCTGGCTCCCAAGGAAATGATGTTTTGTTTCGAATGGACAGCCTGGGGGTTGAGGTACGGGAACGGTGGTGTCCAGGCCCTTGTTGGGAATCGCAGCTGTAGGTGAAACTCCACTACCATCTGCTGGACACACTGAAGATGCAGCTGGGCTCATCTGTGTTTGTTAGCAAAAGAACAAAATCCCTCTAAAGAAAAAGTTAAAAAAAACCCGGGACCACAGTCCTTAAACCTCTGTTTTCCAGCCATCAGGAATTTTTCTACCCATGGACATAAGTGGCAATTACAGATCTCCTTCAGAAAGTCTGTTTTTATTTCATTTTATCGTAGCCCTGACAGATCTGAAAGGCAATTCTTCCCTCACAAGTACAGTCTGAATGCAAAAGCAGGCGAACAGTGGGGAAGAGTGTTTTCTTAGGCAATTTAAACAAAACCCCCTGATGTGGTTGACACAGTAGGGAGCAGCCAGATTCAGGGTTAACTCCCTGTGTGAGAATGAGTTGGGAGAAAGAAATCCACTGTACCAGAGCCCATGTGGACAGTGGAAATGGCTGTAATCACATAGCAATAACAGGGAGAACTGAATTTTTTTGTATTAGAGAAGAAAATCACCCTGTGACTGGGAGTCTCACTGTGCCTCCTCTCTTTTATTCCCACCTCTGTGATGCTGCTGGGTGGGCCCAGGTTGGCAGCCCCCTGGGCATGCCACAGGCTCCATCTCTGCCGTGCAGTGGCTGAGCAGGTGCCACTTCGCCCTGCTCATGGGCAGGGATGGGGCAGAGGTGTCCAGCACAAAGATGCACCTCAGGATTGCCAGCGCAGCAGGGCACAGCACTGTGCACGACAGTACCTGTGGAACCACGGAGGCATCGGTCCATCCTCCAGCCCTGCTCCCAGGACCGAGGTACCAAAGGGCATTACCTCCCAGTCACTGAAAGACTTTCTAACAACACAGAGCATTAAGCCGTCTTCCCAGGGTCACATTTGGAGACTGTTTCAGAGCCAGGAGCTGAGTTCCATACCTCCATGTATCAGAGCAACGTCTCCCCAGTCCTCCCAACAGCACAGCCCTCCCGAATTTCCCTACCCTCTTAGCTCCTCACCTCTTCACATGACCTACAGTAACAATACCCAAGGAAGTCACCAGGCTGTCTCCAGGAGGTCCTGCAAACCCAACATTTCCTCCATCAAACCCACCTTCCAAGCCTGCAGCAGGGCACAACATACCAGGCTATTGCAACAGCAATGTCTCAAGCCTGCTGCATCATTTAGATCTGAATCTTTAATAAATGAAGAAGTGAGGCTTTAATAAGAGATAAGGGAGCCTCCAACTGCCTCACTCAGACTAATCTTTTAATGGTTGAAAATGATAGACAAGCCACTCCAATTTCTTATCTAGCACTTTGCTTTGAATTATTAATAACCAATTTGTACTTAATTTACTTTGTTCAGAAAAATAACTACATGTGTCACTGGTTCTAACATTTTTCATTTTTACTGCCTTCTGTATTGGCAAAGGGATTACTTCATATAAACCAATTAAACGACAAAAACATACACAAAACCTCCTGCCCTGGTTTGCTCTCCTAACCCTCTGTGATAGATCCAGAAATACCAGTTTCCAATACTTCCACACTTCTTTGATTCAGACTTCCTTAAACTACAACTTGGGTTAATGATTACAGCTGGTAAAGGGGTAGAATTCTCTTAATATCAAAAATGGTTTTCCCAGACTCTTGGACAAGAAGAAACATTTTTGGGTAAAAGGGACAGAATCGACAGTTTTGAGGGAAGAACTGAGGAGTTCTAAAACCTTCCACCATAATTAATTTACATTATATCTAAGTATTACAAAATTGTAAACACAAAAGACATCCAAACTTCCTCACCTCCTAGAGACACGGAACACTCACTGTGTTGCGTGTAATGATTTCTTTAGGGGATTCAAAATATGTTTTTCAAGGAATGTGCCCTGTGGTATGGCTTCCTCAAATCATAATTTCTTTGCATAGAACAGATACTTCTGCAGCCTAGCAATAAAGTTCATCTCATTGAGTCAGGCTGGTCATTTTCAAAAATAACAAGTAACATTTATTCAGGAAAACAAGTGTTACTGGATTAATCAAGCTAGTCTCCAAAAAGAAGAAGAGATGAATTACATGTCAATGACAGCTGAGTGAAACATCATAAACTTTTCAAATCCAATTGTTTTGTTGAAAGTTTTTATGGAAAACTTCCGAAAAAAATCTTCTTCTACCTTCACTTTTAAAACGCGAAACTGAACAAGGCCACTACTTCAACACAGTCTTTCTTGAGATTTCTTCTTCCTTGCCAAAACGAGGAAGCACAGAGAGAAATATACCTGCTTTTTAATCTAGTTTTAAGGAAAGAGGATTTTCTGATAGGAAAAAAGAACCATAAAAAATATTCATTAATTCTAATTACCATGTCTGGATTTTAAAGGAGCTTATTTTTATATTTTGGGGGCTCTGTTTGAATGAGAAAGCTGAGTCACCCCCCCCAAAGAGCTGCTGTTAAAAAAGAGGATTAGAAGCACCTGGGGACAGGGATGGTCACTAGGATGATGAGTGTCTAAACCTGTAGCACACAGGAAGAAGAAACTGGGGAAACTGGAGGCTATAAATGGTCACCCAGCCAGAGAGACACAGGGAGAGATTTGTAGGCAAAGGTGCTGAATTATGGTAATTAAGTTTAATGAAGGGGAAATATCAACACTGAAAAAGGGCTTTTATAGCTTTCTGACAGGTAGCAGTTTAATTGGCCTTCTCCGTCCTGCAGAGACAAGAGGAAGGCTGATTAAAACGATGCCACTGTGAAAATTAGGCTTCAGCTAAATTTAGAGAACACGTGTATTAACATAGCCATAAGGTAAACCTTTCCACAGACAAGCAAAATGCTTAGCTGGGGAACAAACCCAACCCACCAGCCCTTCCTTAGCCCCCTGTGAAGGAGGACATCAAATCAAAGCCGAGACATTGATTTTACCGGCAATGCTCCAGCCAGCTGTTAACAACCCATCTTGGATACCAATGACACAGCAGCCACGCCACAGAACAGAGCTCACTGAAAGAGGCTGCTTAAGTATTTTGGGGTGATCCTGGAAAATCTTCCAAGAAAATGCATTATGCTAAAATAGTGCCACTGTCAATCCTGCGGCATTTATCAACAGTGTTGTTTTCTTTGGGTAGATACAACCGCTGGAGCCTGAACTCCGGAGACAACACAATAGGCGAGGCAGCAGTAAACCCCAAACTCAGGCAGTATCACTTGGCTTTCAGTATTTCAAAGCAGGGCCAGAGTTAAACTGTAATCTAGCGACAGATCACAGGGTTATTTCATAGTTTGTTATTGCCATCTGCCAGGAACAGTCCGGAAGATGAGAATGCCAGGGGCAGGATTCCTCACCCATTTTCCAGTCAGCAGGGATTTTACAGAGGTAAGAGGCTCTTACACATCTCTCAGTGAAAACACTCACGCAACGCTCAAGACGCAGTGCAGAGGCATGGTGATGTTACCTGGTTTCTTCTTTATTCCATTCCTGATCACTGCTGGCACTCCATGTGCTTTTTTGATCACTGCAGTGGCATTAGGCAAACATTTTTACACAACCACCTTAATAAAGCCCTCACATATTTTATTCCTGAACAATTATAGGAACAAGAAGTATAATCTATATTAGAGCTGCTCCTGATCTTGGGACTTGGGGATGAAGAAGCCAGCCAGACCACCAGTCAAAGCAGCCTGACCAAGGTGCTTCTGCATAAACCCATTTCTATTTCACCTAGGAAAGAAGCTCAGGCCTGGAAGGCAGAGCTTCACCTCCTGTCCAGTCTGCTCACCACCGTGCAGCACGGCACATGCAGCAGGGACACGGATCCAACACCTAGAACAAGGGAAACAGCCGTGCTCCAGGACATCTATCTCAGAGCTTCTCTTTGCTTACAGTAAAAAGATATTACAGTATCTAATCTGATTCTTTTCACTGCAACTGAACACTAGATTCATTACTCTTATCCAGCCTGGGTACTCCCATATCCAGGGAATAATCCAGATTCTTCTCCTCTTTTCCTCAAGAGGAAAAAAAAAGCTGGTTTTTTCCCTTCTGTCTTGCCCATATTATCCTTCAAATAGAGCTCCTCAAACGGAACGTGGCATCCCAGCTGAGACCTCATCATCTGAATGCACTGGAAATCCTGCCCTGTGTTTGTCATTCACATGCAGGCATAAGACACCTTTGCATGACGTCTGCCCTTTTCATAACAGCATGTCACTTCAGACTCATGTTCTGCTTGTGATCTGCAAGTAAATCAGTGTTTTCTCCAAAGAATTGCTACACAGCCAGTTTATTTCCTCACCTGTGCCTGTGCATTTAGTTTTCCTTCTCTCACTTGTAATACCTTGTTCTTCCCTGGTTGAATTGCATTCTTCCTTTTGACTTCAGGTCTTTCCAAAATGCATCATTACCATTGGAACCATGACAACCTCCACTGTACTACCTGGCTGTCACAGATCTTGCTATCTACGATGTGAAGAGCAAACTGTCTTCCATTCCCCAGGTCTCTAACAAAGATACTGAATAGACGAGACCCACATGTTAGTGGACTCATGTCCCCTATTAATAGTAATTCTTCCACTCCGTGTATTGTGCTTTAAGGAGGGGAAGAAAACAATCCACTTAGTACCTGTACCCGTGCAGCTTTCCTCAAACTACCATCACTGGCAAATAAAAATACAAGACAGCATCAGAAGTGACTTGTAAATTAGGAGCAAAAAACAGGCTCACAGGTGTCACTGAACCCATGCGTGGCCTTAGACACGTTACCTGATCTCCATGTCCAGGTTTCCTCATCTGTCAGAAACTGTCGCTCTGTAAAACATTTCAGACCAAGAGGTTGCAAATACTATCAGTTTAAGAACCAATATTATTATTACGCTTTAGAACACCCTTTTTATGCAAATAACTTGTAGCAGTTATGCCATGTATCGTCTATTGAAATTTCACATTGCATAATTATGGACACCTGTATTTGTATAACTAATAGTTATACAGTAATTCATTAAACAGCTTTTGTTTCTGTAACTGTCAATGCTTTATGGCAGAGGAAACCCCGAAGTATCTCTGGGGTTTATAGCTTCTCAGGTCTGAACTCCAACATAACACGCAGCAATGAACATTTCATATGTTTCTTCCCAAATGCCACAAAGTTCCTTATTCTAATGACAGCATCAACTGTGATACTTCTTGGACAATTCCATTAACAGGTGGGCCAACTTACAGAAGAATTAATGAGGATGATACCTCTCACCCAGCAAATGCAAAGTGCAAAGAACATCTATAAAAGACCGAAAAGAAAATGTTTCAAGCAGCAATTCAGACCACTGTGGATCTTACCTTGAAAATACGGGGCTGCTGAAAACTTGGTGTACCATAAGGGAGAAGAAAGCAGAGAGCTCAGATCAAGTGATCCTTCTAAATAGCCTGACAAGCTTTTATTACAAGAAAAGTGAATTAAGCAAAAACCGGAGAGAAGCGCTTCACCTGACATTTGGGATTTTAAAAGACTGAGAAATAGGAAGACATTTACAGAAAAAATAAGATGTAAGGTCATCACCAATAAGAATTGGGTTTTATTCAAGCTATTGACAATAATTGAATTTTAGTTTCCTGCCTCAGCCTGGAGTTGTCAATTAATCGAGCCTTGCTTGCATGTAAACATTGCTAGAGGCCTCTTAAAGAATCAGTTGATTACAACTTTTTTTTTATTTCTGAAGAGTGAAACAGCATCCCTCCTTCTCAATTTAAGTGATGATCATCTATGCAGGTTTTATTATATTAAAGCCCCACTCCAATTGATTTGCATTTGCCAGATGCTGTCAGAACTGCTGACAGGTGCTTATTGCACTCCAGGTCAGCTTGAAATCGTCACAAGAAGGGACAGTCTGCAGCATCACAGCCATCCCAGACTCCTGAATCAACCCCCCCCACCCTCCCTGTAAGGTGTGAGGAACTTTAGAAGAGGAAGCCATGTACAAGAGCCTTGCAGAGATGGGAAAACAGAAGCAAAATGGCACCACTGCTCCTCAACAAAACAGGCAGTGACTCAGGAGTCAGGATGTCACCTCAATCTGCTTTTCAAATGGTTCTGCTCCAGTCCATACACTGATAGAGACACGTCTACAATGAAAGCTTTTATAGTTTAGTTCAGGAAAGCACCTGGAATGGGACAGTTCTTGAATGAATTAGCAGGTTATTAAAAAAAATAAAACCAAACCAAAACCCATGTTGTATTAGCAAACAATTTAATTTATTAAAATGACTCCAGTACACCTCTGTGCTTCTACAACAGACATGGCGTTACACGTAACAGGTAAAATGTGGTAACATTCTCAGGAAGCAGTATCAGGCTCATTAGCACAGAAACACAAGAGTAACAGAATCTTACATCACCTCCCAGCTCAACCTTCTTCTACGTGACGATTCCGGTACCTCTCTGTGGAGCAGGCAGTCAAGTTGAACCAAGTGTGTGTATATGCTTCCTTATCAAAGACAGGAGAACTAGCCCTGTACTGTCAAAGAGAAGGCAGGAACGTCTCCGGTATCAGTGTGAGGAGAAAGTCATTGCATTAACACGTTTATGATCCCTCGGGGCCTGGGTAGCTGTGGCGGCACAGGAAGAGCAATTCTACATTTTCCTCACTCTGAAAGTGTGAGGTCTACAGGATGCACGTGGAAAGATTAATTTTCTCATATCATGGAAGATCTTAGCCCGAAAAGACTTGCACACCTGAGTAATATGCTCTTAAGAATGACGAGACTCGTGTAAGTCTTTGTAAGAGAGGAGTCTTAAAATACATCTGTGGCAATTCAGGGCCAGTCCTTTCTTTACTGGTTAACAAGATCTGAAGACACTGAAGGTGTAAATACAGTGCAAAAGTGTTGGGTTTAGTTTTTGACTGTTACAGCCTCATAATTTTATACTCTGTGCTTTATTTTCAGGGAAAAGCATAGTTGTCGTGTGTCATAATATACATGCTGGCATATATATGTTTATGTACACACTTGCTGCGAATGCAAAGGCTTACAGTGGCATATGAGTTGTAGCACTGACTTCTCCTGTGCAGGTATTTTATCGTACAAAACCAAATCAGTTATAGAGGTGCCCCATCCCTCTGCATACTAAGTGTATTCATTAGTGTGTATTCACATGCATTATTACCCTACCCGCTCACTGATTTATATTAACCAGATTTTTTTTTTAAATGTAAGTCATATATTAACTTTGTCGCAACACCTATCCAGAACACTCCAGTGACCACGGTACTCCTGGGTTTTATGGTAACTAATACATCAGTTGACAGAACATTCTTAATAAAGTGACTCAGAAGTTTTGTTTGTTTCGTATTGCTTCATTTTTAAGAATCTTTTTTACATACGATCTTTGCTGTTAGTACACTTTAAATGCAGTGAACTGTGACAGATCATTATTCAAAAGCACCTAGTCTTTCTTGACATTAAATGGAAGCCACCAGCAACAACCGATGTATGGGGCATTCATCTGGGTAACGAACAGTGCACAGTAGCTAGTATGAGATGAAACTGTTTTCTAAATAGCTAGTAGACTTCACAAAACAAATTACCTACGATGTAGTCACTATCCTGCTGAAACAGCAGAAGGACATGAGGACAAAAGTGACTCTAGGGTCAGTTTCTATCCATATTAATGTAGCTTTGGTTCAGAAATTCTTTAAGTGTTGTAGAGCACCTGGTTTAGTGACAAAACACATGCGTCTCACAGTGGTAACAGTATAATGCTAATAAACTCTAAACTGCAGGTTTCAAATATTAATAGCATTTAATAAAAAAATTTACAGAAATATTCCTGTTGACAAATGTGCAGTACAAACGCAAGCTCCTTGGCCACAAACTCAAATTGTGTGCATCAGTTTTGTGCTGGCGTTAACAGTGCAAGTGCTGGGATTCAAGTATGCTTTTTCATATTTATGTTAAGCAACAGAGATTACATGATGAAGTCTGGGGGATTTTCTGCTCAGAAGGCCAGGACAGGAGAATCAAGCGAAACAGTACAGTAATTGAAATGTCTGATTTCCCTCATGTAGCAGGCCATCTAAATGAGGAAAAACACATTTCACAAGCAAACCAGCTTCACATACCACCAAGTTATTGCTTCAGCTACATCAGCTGTACTAAAATACAGGACTGCAGGTTGCAATCTAATCTCCAGTCACATGAAGAGAAGACGAAATCTACAGTGCAAGTTCTCCATGCAAAAGGATCAAATCGCAAGACCAAGGTCCTGTTTCACAGGACAGGATTTATTAATCATTCAGTTTTGTCTATGAGTTATTTTTTTGGTAAGTCAGTTAGATCAGAGTCATAAGTACCTTGTTTATGATATTTCTGTGTTTCTAGGGGTTACTGCTTTATGCCAGTTTAGATCTGTTCAGCAACAGAATACAATATGAATACTTGATTCCAAGGAATTGCAAAAGTTATTGCTGAAATTTTTAGGGCCAAAATTGAAAACTATTTCACCAAATTAAATCTTTACTCCATTAAAAAAAAAAAAAGTATCTGACATCCTATTAATTAAAAACAACCAAAACCAAACATAGTAGCTTCTTTCAATTAAATAATAATCTCAAGTTTTACAAGATATTCACATTCAGGCAACTGTCTCCTGACTTTCACCTGGCTGAATGACAGATGCCTTAATAAAACAAGAACACTATTCTCACATTCTTCATGACAGCAGTGATTAGTGCAATTTACCACTGCACTACACAGCTCTAATAGTGCAACGTGTGCCTGCTGACAACGTTCCTCACAATCATCTGCTACATGGTCATTATTCTCAGATGTCTGTAACTGTTATTCTCATTAGAATTTTGGCATTTATATTAATGTCTATGAAAAACTATGGCTTTATCCATGAAATATATATCCTGACTAAGCAACATTTTGAAAACATTTAGTTAAAACAATAAAACTGAATTGGAATGAAAGTTACTTGTTAATGCCATAAGCTGTGTTGCCACTAAACTCAAGATCTCAGTGTTAGCTACAGATCACCAATATGTGCATTTGTGCATCTGTTACAGTCTTTAAAAGTATATTTAAAACATAACACTGATAAAACTTCATTCTTACTTTTAAATCTAATTCTAATAATTTATCTTATTTTTTGCAACATGTTTAATTACTTGTATCCAAAGTGTCATCTGAGTATCGCTGTATTACAACAGGACTGGGACTGTAAGAAACCCATAAATGCATACATAAGAAGGCACTTGTCTTCCAGTAGTTCAAGTCAGAGAAGGCCTTACCCAGACAGTGGCACCTTACACTTTGAAGGATTAGCAAAACGTCCCCAGGCTTTGACAGTCTCAAAACCTGTCTTCACGTCCCTGGACAAAAGGTGCTATATGTGGTCTATAATACCATGAAGCTCATGACAAATTCCAGTAGTTTTTGCCTGTTGCGCTGAGGTAGGAACGTAGTGCTCAGTTCCAAAATGGTGTCCTTTCTTTGTTTTGTCTGACTGAAAACCTAAAACACAGCACGAATATATGTAAATATCACCATGTTAAATGAATCCTCCTTCTTTGTGATTCAAATTTTATGCTCTATACTAAATTTGCCCTCATTTACAAGGTGCTTTTTTTTTTTCCTATCTTGGAGGCTTAGCTGGCAATGCCTTTAGATATTATTAGAATTCACTCAATGTCGAAGACCTTCACGTGGTACGGAAGAAGAGAAACCAAGAAACACACGCAGTGTACAATGAACAGCCAACTCCAAACAGCAAGAGATAAAACACGCACTCAAAAGGCATCTGAACTGAAAGTGTAAGCACTTTGAAAACAAGAATTCAAATGCTATGCTCTGAATAGATGCTGAGCAGATGCTATTTAGTTCCACTTTTCCAACAGCAGAATAAACTAGAATTAAAATGATGGATTTGGTATGGGCTTTCTTCACAGCTCTTAACAGTCTACCAGAAGATACCTTTACTACAGGCTAACTATTGTTAGATTATTTCATGCATGAGAATATAAAGACAAAGACTTTAAAACCCTTATCTAACAACACTTTGCCTAAATACTGACACTTTCAAAATTATAATGCTAAGTCCCATCTGGCATTCAGGAAGCCACATCATCCTGATGAAAAGAAAACTCTTCATTTGCAAAATTTAGATAGATGATTTAAAATCCAAAATGCTAGTGGTAAAGTGCAAAACTGTTCCTTTATTTTAAAAAGAACATGTGTAGCCTCATGGTGGACACTGGAGGTCTATTAGGATGGTTCTCCTGAAACATCAATAACTGCTAAGCCAAAATCAAAAAACTAGTATCTTTTGAAGATTTAAATTAGTCCTTCAAAATTAAATTTAGCTGTTATTAAGCACAGAGCATGCTCTCAGCCTTCCAACATTGCCACTGATGTCAAATAAAGACACAGAGTAGCACAGAGGAACTTCATTTCCTGTGAATAAAAATGTCTAGTCACCTAGCACTCATCTAGACAGGTTTTCTCAGGGGCAAGAAGTGCCCTGTTCTGCAGTGTGTACTCTTCTCCTACAGCCCTGAGCCATAAGGAAAGGAAAACAATCAAAACTTGCAATACATTTGCACAGATTCACAGATTTTAAACTGACACTGAACAGGTTCCATGAATTGTCAAAACTGTGCTCATTATTAACATGAAACTTAACAGTCTCCAGCTTTGATCACTTACCCCAATTTCCTTAAAGACTTTCACTGCGTTTTTTACGTGACTGTAGGTAGCACTCTCAGCTGCAAGAAAAAAAAAAACAAACCACAGATAAACAAACTGCAATTGAATTTGAGCTACCTTGTGCTAGGAGGAATAGAATGAATCAAATCCAGTTCCAAAACCAGTTTAACTTACCATATACAGCAACGTTCTTCTCTGTCCTGCTTATTAAGTGCCTGTGTAACTTTTGAAGGTATTCAGTCTCTGAAATAGGACCGCTAAAATTATGCACGAAGATGACAGCAGAGCTATATGCTTCCAGTAAAGGTCCCAATAACCTCTGCAGGAAAGTGATGTACTGTTGGTGTTCTTGAGACTGGCTCACCTAAGAAAAGTCAACAAGAGCTTAAGTGACAGAGACCAGTGGAAACAAGAAATGATCTGCAACACAGCACACAGCAGAACAGCAGCCAAAATAATTCTAGGTACAAAAAAGGAGTGTAACACAGCACATTACGAAAGCATAGCAAAAAAGTAGTTTACCACAAAAGATAAAACAGGCACTGCACATCACTGATCAATGCTCCTTTTTGCTCCTCTAGGATATTAATAACTATTTTCCTAAGACAAAATTAAAGGCATCATACTCATCTGCAGCCAACAGAAGGGTTGCCATACATTCACAGAGACGGATCTAAGTTTCCAAGTATTAACAAAATACCCTAAAGAGTGTTTGTGTCAGCTCTGTGAGAAAACCAGTAGTATGTCTAAAATCAACATGATCAACCTATGAAGTGAAATTTAGGCAAAAAAATAAATACCAGCTGGATGTGCCCCTTCTAGGGTGCATGCTGTCAGTAAAGAATAAAACATTGAGGTACTAAGACACTTGAGCCTTTATCAGTTTTCACGACACTAACCATTTCCTTTCCATCTCCCTAGAAGATTACTTCATGTTTCTTCAGCTGTTTTCCTCATGGAAAGGAGGGAAAGGTGTTGCACTGACTGCAGCAAAATACAACAGACTAACACTGCAAACCAGCACAGAAAAAAAATTATCATTACCCCTCCCAAACTACCAAAGTAGTTTGTATCTCTTGCAACAGGCTTCAATGTTACTAGCCTCAGGATAACATTACCTTCAGGTAGCAATCTCTCTGCTCTTCTCCAAAATCACTGTCTTCATCTTCCTCATCGCTTCTCCAAGATAATGGCTCAGGGAGTTTTTTATCCCATTGCTGTTCTGTAAGACTGGGGCTAACATCCTCCTGATCCTCCTGCTTAAATTTAAAAGACAAGGTGGTAAACAGGTAAAAAACCCAAATCCAGTCAAACAATAGGTTTATTTTATAATCTCATCTGACTTAATCAATCCATTCATTAACCAATATTTAATGAAAGCAGGTGAGACCCAATTATAGACACTTTCAGAGAAGCAGAGAGATGAGACATTTGGTGAAAAAGACTGTTTTTCTTTAGTTTGCCTGTCACATAAAAGTGAAAATCTTCGCAAGTGTTGCTGAATCTTCCTACCAGAGGCCACGCAGTAGCAGTTGCCAAGAAAGTGTTTTCAGTTGTGTTAGGGTAAAAGATGAGATGCTATCTGAATGTGGATGTTGCTTATCTCCGTACTACTGTTGCCTTAAAGTCAGACTAGTAAACTCTGTGTTATTATATCACAATAGCTAAAATCTCAATTAATGCAGCAGAATGCCACAAGTTGCTATTTGGAATGATAACTTCCTGCCTCTAACGATGCTATTCTTGCATTTGTCCCCATGTGAGATATTGGTTGGAACAGAACGAGCCAGTTTTAATCACAAAGGACCCAAATTATTTAAACCTCGATTACATTGATGCAGGTATGTCAGAACTTCGGGTGTACAAGTAACTGAGGTGCAACAGAAATACTCCACCTTACTGGTCAATGTTTGATGCAACATTCAATTTCAACAATGCCTCTTCAGAAATGAGTTTTAGAGACAGTAAACACACACTAGAAAGAATAAGGGAAGCCTTAGGGTCAATCATTCCCTATTATTTGTTTTGCTCAAAGCAGTAGAAGACAAGACTCTTCAAAGTTCTCCGATGCTAAGTCACTGAGGGAAGACCCCCATACAATTATTCCATTTGGAAATGGTAATCAGGCAAGATTAAAACCAAACAGATTACAGACACCTCATAGATGTAATTACTGTCGTAATATTCATGACAAAGCAACAGGCCTCTGTAGCAAATGAAGAATGGCGTCCTTCCAGTCTTACACTCTGATAAAATATTTTATTTTGAGTGAAGCAAAGGTCACAAAATAAATAAATAAAAAAAAATACCAGAGAGATAATTGTGTGTCAGGAATATTCCTTAGTTTTTGAAGTTGACACTAGAATCACAGGAAAAGAATTTTTTAAAAAAGACATGGGTCAGTCAAGCTCAATTTAATGGGAAATTTATTAATGTGTTAATGTCAGCAGTAAGCCAAAATAATTAGAAGGGGCAGCAGCTAGCTACCTTTGTTAGAGGACAGGTTGTAAAAACACTTCTAACCTGTTTGAAGTCATAAAACAGCCATTGCATACAGTGTTTGCACTGATTATGCAAATTCTTAAAATTTTAAAAGTAGTAAGCAAGCACAGCAGTTTTCTAAGTTTAAGAAATTTACTGATGGAATATATCTCCTTCTGTAGCATTCAAATGCTGCACTGGTGGTGTATATCAGACAACACAGAAAATATTTATATACTGCCTAATAACTACCTATATCTCAGCTATAAACAGCAAAGTACCAGACTCAGCAACCAAAACTTATGAAACCTCAAGACAGGTTTCATGCTGGAGCAGATAGAGGTGCTTATCTACTCCTGTCAACACCTATATTCCTCATGTCCTCCCCCTAATCCTTTGGTTAGCATCCATTTTTGGATTTATCTAATAATGACCTCAATATAATAAATTACAACATGTCAGTAGTTCAGATAAAAAGCAAGCAGTACTAACTCCAAAGAAGGAGGATGATTAATACCCAGGTCTATCAAGTAAATAGTACCTATGGTTACAAATATTAACAGTGGAAGCACATATCAGAAGGTATGCAGTAAAATTAGAGTGAAGCAGCAGCCCTTAATAATACCCCAGAAGCAGCTCTAGGCTCCTCTGAAACTGGAGAGCTGCCAGAAGAAAGCAGCCAAATATTTAATTCCTTTTCCATGTGCTCTTTTTTGTTGCTGCCTTCTGATTGCCAAGGTTTGTTTACTGTGCACAAAAAAAATGTTTGGGAAGCAAAGGTACGCTGAGTCAGCTCCCCCCTGGTCCCCAGGTTTTCTTTACACTGTACGCCTCTGGCAGACTGCACCGCACCGTGACTCCAGTACATCCCTGCAACTGCAAATTGTGCTAGCAGAGGTTCACGGTAATTTCGAGATCAATGCAAAGGAATCAAAGAATGACAAGAGATCGGGACGATGGACTCCTGTAGAGTAGAAAGTTAACATCCATGTAGCGATGCTGCAATTTGAAAGGGCTCTGATAATAAAATAAATGCCCATTTTACAGGACCGTATAAAATATCTGTCTTCCTTAGTGGGTTTAATGGTGCAATGAAATTATGCACAGAGTCATTCACAGCATCACAGGATGACTGTACTGAAATGTCTGACGGTTATAAATTTAAGAATGAAGTAGTATCAGTCCTGGACTTGTGGTCACAAGCCTTCAGTAACAGCATATATTTAGAACAAGACTCACAACTAAGAAGCATAAACTATCTACAGCTAAAGTCAAGTACAAGAAAAAAAAGCTCATTTAGTATCTCTGTCACCTTACCTCAGCCACCAGAAGAATGCCGTATTGTATCAGCCTTTCCACAGACTCGTGGCAAACTTGATATATCACCTGGCATGGCTGCAGAACATAAAAGAAATGCACTGAAAAAAAAATCACATCCATTATACCCATTACAGCAACACCAGTTCCCTCTTCAGTATGAATGTTTTAGATACAGCAATACCTTTTAAGCAAGTTACCAAACTTTTACCAGCATAATCCCAATGCTTCACTCTTATGTTTATCCTGGCAGACACTAAAAAAATTATAGTGTAATAGGGTATTTAAAAGTTGTCCAAATTTCTTGAAGAAATGGATTTCCACACTAGTGGAAAATCACATTAAATATTCTCCCCTTTTAACCACCTCTAACCAAATTTTAGTTTGTTAACAATCTAGAATAAAATAATCGTAAAATCATTGAGACTCATACCAGTGATTTATTTGGAATTAAAAGGAAAGTACACTTTTAAGAAATTCCCTTGTGTGTTTTGAAGCTCTGAATATAAAAAACCAACCTCTTTTACATTATTCATAATCATGCAGGAAATATTGTCTAAGTTAAAAAAAAAAATCAAATATTAACTAACTCTGAAAGCAGAAGGTAAGATGACAACTAAAGAACCCCACCATATGATCTACATTTCTGCCCAGACAAAAACAGAAGATTTAGTTTATGCTTCATTTAAAAAGGCACGAGTCAGAAATATGTGTACAAACTTCAAGACCTAATTCAAGAATCTCTAAAATTCTAAGTAACTTGTACACATAAAAGTCTAGCACTCAAAACTGCAAGTATACAGAGTGTTAAGTATACAGCGTCTGAAAACGGAGATAGCATCAGTTCTGTTCAATACTTTGTAATAAAACAAAAACCAAAGTCAGGCCATGTTTAACATTGCCACTAATTACTAGGTGTGGCACACTGTGACTATTGCACTCCTATGCAAATCAAGAACATCTTTAAAATTTGGAGCCTCAGTTCCCAGTGTCACTTCAATTATCTATGCAAACTTGTATGCGCTGGGCACTCTCAAAGGCTTGTATTTGATTAAGTAAAAAAAAAAAACAAAACAAACATTTAAACAGTTTGGGCAGAATGCAGATAGAGTTGTGACAGTCTAATGCCGTAAGCAACACCAAATCTGTTAGAAGGCATTAAGAAGCCCAATCTCAAGTTGTGGGCAGATGACAGAGAGCAAGTGAACAGCTTTTCTTTCTCAGGAAATGCCTACAGCCAGCACAGCAGAAATGCTGCAGGCCCACCCCAGCGTCACCCACTTCGGCACCCGCATGAGCAGCAGGCGTGCACTCAAGTATGTATCCCTGAAACCGGATCGACTGATTTTGCCACACCTTGCCAAGGAAACAAGGTAGTGACAGGAGCCTGGGAAGTTAATGCACATGTTATCTTAGCGCAGACATCTATCTTTTGGATGAACTGCTCTGATGGAACTACATTCGTTCAAATGTTCAGACATTTCCTTGAAGGAAATGGGACCAACACTACCTTCCTTTTTCAGATTATATTCAGCCTCATGATACCCATTACCATCAGACTGAACTTAGAGCGAACGTATCAGAACTGTGACACTTGAAGGAAGCATCAACTAATTTTAAAGTAACCTCAGTTGTTACAAGCAGAACAAAAATTTGAAACATGGACAATTAATGGACTTACTTACCAAAGACACAGTAAAGTCATTAGAAAGCAAGTAACACAAGCTGGCAGCTTTTCGGACCAGGTGTTCTTGACTAATCAAACCGGGAGGAACACCATTGGTACCATTTCTGTATCTCCTGCTCTGAATCGCATGAAGACTGCAGGCTAGAGTAGAAACAAACACAAGCAATTTTTCCAAAGAGCTTTATAGCAAAGAAAACTTAAAACTTCTGTCTATTTCTAAGCCTAAAAGCAGTCAAACATTACACATGCAACTGAAGAATAAAGACAGTACTGACCACTATTTTGTCTGTGTCCAATTAATGTCAGATCAAAACAAAATCTCATTAAAATACTGTTGATCAAAGCACAGGTCTTCCATGTTGGCTCAAAACTCTGAATGTTACTTGCCTATGGCAGTGACCAAACACAAATTTACTTTAAAGTTGTTTTTGTTAGGGTAAACATGGGCTGACGCAGGGAGGGAAGAAACATATAAAGTAAATTCCATGAAAAACTGGGTTACAAGCAAGTGTTTCCTTGGTAAACCCCAAGACATACCAATAATGGCCTCTTTAATGAATACATGAAGTACTCCATTGCTGTAGAAGTTGAGTTCAAAGACAGCAGGTATCGTTGTGCTGGGAGTGATGAAGAACTCATTGTTCCGGCTAGTGTTTGTGATGTTTACACAGTTCCCCAACAAGTGGATGGCATGCATGACAACATCATCTGAGTTCCCTGAAAATCCCAAGTCAAAGTCACGGGCTAAGACCTCCTCCTTCATGGAGAAGAAATCTTCTACCAACCTGGAAAGATCGGTTCCCTAGAAATAAAAGCAGAATCATACAGTGAAACAGTGTTTCTGCACAAGAGTTTATCTGTAGACCGCATAACCACGTATATAGCAAACACATAATACACTAATTATCAATAATCCAGAGCACAAGAGTCATATTAGAACAACTTATTTTCACAGAGGTTTTGCTGAAATAGTCCACAGGTTTCGAATTCCTGCAATTATATTTTAAAGACAAGCAGCTATTTGAGAACACAAGTTTTTTGTTTGCTTGGGTTTTTTTTCCATAACCTGCAGAGACCTGAGTTGTTCTTGAAGAACGTGTTAGAGATACCATATTACCATTACCTATGCTAAAAAAAGAACCATCAGTTATCTGGGAATGTTGTAATTAACAGAACTGTTCAGATGGTTGGGGACATGAGGAAAAGCTTTTCCTCAAGCACTTCTTTTCCTTGTTTTTTGTGAAGATTGCTTCTGATCACATTGTAAAATGCTTCTTTGATCCCACTATTTTAGGAAATTGGAAAGACTGGCTGATGGGAATGGTGATACTACCCTGGACAAGACGAATCACACATCTGACCAATATTTTTCAATTTGTCCTTGATTTATGTGCAATAAAAGGTTCAGATTAGAGGGAGAGGGAATTTCAGAGAAAATGCAAAATGCACTTGTAGGACAAAAAATTTCTTCCAAGCTTCATGCACAAGCCTTCAGTTAAACATTAGTATCACTCTGCCATCATGATATTCTAGTACTAAGGAACAGGAAAACTAATGTGAAAATTAACAGAGGAGTTCCTAGCATATTCAATGGTGAAGGCGCTTGAGAGCTAAAAAACAATACAATGAACCAAAACCACATATTCTTTACAAAAAGTATAACTACGTTCTGAAATACAAACATCTATTTCCATGAGTGTTTATTATCATCCCATCAATAATGGCTTATCTTCAGGCATCCACTACTAACTAAAATACTAGCACACAGACTACCTGAAACCCACTTTAATTTAAATGCATCTTTCTTCTTTTATTAGTATCACACAATAGTAAAATTCATACTGTGTTTTTCATTAACAAGGCCAAAGTGATGTTTGGCTATTTAAGCAGCATGGAAGCCTTACCTGCCTGTGTCTGTAGAGCAGCAAACAGGCAACGATGTGGGTAGACATCACAGCACAGGACTTGTTAGCAGCTAGAGGTAAACAAGATAAACTTGTTAAGTGCCTGAGAAGTTCAGAACATAACCACAAGTGAAAGAGTACCCACTATTTAAAAAAAAAAAAAATTAACAGTGATACTGACACAGAACTGTACCTTCTGAATGAAATACAAAGTGTATTATGTGTATATTGTAACGACATTAATCAAAGTAACTTGAAGCAGGCTGAGTAAAGCCTAAATGTGTACTAAGCTAAGTACCGTTCCGTATGCATCTCTTATACCACAAATCACAGATCTACTGACTGAGGCATGCACCACATAACCTGCAAAACCCAGCAACACTGATCCATGCAGCCAGATGAGTTCATGGGAGTATGATCTTAAATAATGCCATTAAGGCACTGCAACAGCTTCTTACAGGAAGTGGTAAGAAATCAACACGAAAACCAAGCACTTCAGAGTACAGCAAGTTCAGTACACTATTCCAAGGCATACACAAGTTAACAAAACAAACAGAATAAAAAGACCGTACTCAATAAGGGAGTTTATTTAACTTTGAATAGGAGGGACGGAGAATTGTCAAGAGGGCATTTGAACTCATGAAATGATCACCTGAATAAAGTAATTGGGAAGCAAACAGCAAGTTAGTTCTGGCACTCAGCAAAACAAAAGAGGTACCCGATAGTGATACCGTAACACTTACTGAACAAAATATGCTCAGCCAAGTTGGATATCAGCTCTCTTCTGAAGGGTTCACTGGCGATATCCCTGGAGCTGGGCAGTGATGCTTCTCTACCTTCATCCAGAGTATCATTAGGTCTGAATACAGAATAAGAATTCACATCATGACATTTAGTTTTTGACTGATTTTGTATTTTTTATATATACACTAAATTAACTACAATGCAAAAAACCCACTATGCAGTCTGGTAAGGGCACAAAAATGATACGCATAACAAGCTCCACAAAAATTTTAATATCTACCAACTTTTCCAGATTAGTTCTTCATACTAAACAACAATCCAATGTAAGACTACCAAAAGAAAAAACTGCAACCTTATCCTATGGCTATTCATGACTTCGCCACTACTTCAATTGCACCCCACAGCTCTATTCCCTTCAACGAATACGGACAACCAACAGTAGGTTAAACCAATCTGCCTGAAAGCCAGCTTCTAGCCAAGTCTCTTTACAAACTGGAAATGTTTTTTTGTACGGACCTTCAACTGTCTAAGAATAAAGGACTGATTTTTGTCTCTACTAGGATCACATCGGTCTGTACAAGTCCAGCAAAACCCTCAATTAAAATGTGTATCTGTGTAACAAACGCAGATCTAGTCCCTGAGCACAGTTCTGCAGTTATGAGTGACAGTCACATCCTTGAGCAATAATGGGTACTCACTCCCAAGTCCTATTCCCTTTGGAATTATACCAAAACCCACCTGAAATGTTTGTGAGGTTTAAAAACCAAATCCTTAATTTTTCATTAAGTACGTCATTTTTTCCCTAAGTTATTCCATAAAATTTAAAATTAAAAAAAGTCTCCTCAAGTGTATCTAAACAGAGCTCCCCAGAAAGAACACAACTCTCACAATAAATTGCACATTTACAATTGTCTAAGTTTCTCAGTTTTCTGTATACAGATTACCCTTGGGGAGTTCAAGCTCTGCTTGAAACGTAATGCAGAACACTGAAAAGACGAAACATGCAAAAAACACCCCAACCTATTCCTCCCTCTCCCCCACACACATACAATCTCTACCTTGATGGAAGTATAGCTGGTAACAAAGCTTGTTCCAAAGAAAGCGGAGCAGGCACAGGTTTTTGGCTTTGGTTGTTGACATATTCCTGTTTAGATAACTGTTGTTATTTTTTTGTACTTTTTTTACTTTATTCTTGCATTCAGCTGACTATTATTATATTAAGAAGGCAATTATTCACAAATGCAACTGTAATTAAAAATAGCTCACACTAAAAGAGCAGTAATAAGGTCACAGAAATTAAAAGTTTTCAACAGTTTATTTGCTTTTGATTTTGTTTTATGAAAAGGCAGACTTCCCACAGTAAGGAATCCGTACTTCATGAAAAAAGTTGCAACAAAAACCATACATAACCCCTGTCAGCACCCTGCTGGGAACAACTCCTCTGAGACTAGCTTCTCCATGATTAAATTAATGAGAACTGCCTTCATTAACGTGAGTGAGAGCTAAGCCTAATACCCATTCAGAACCAACATGGAGACTGTAATTAGTGCTTGCTGCTGCTTGCTTCCAACACCAGGATAGGGAACTTCTCCGTAAGTACTCACTAGTGCAGAAACTCCAACTGCAAGACCCCTCACAGTGTCACAAACTAAAGCACCCAGGAAGCAGGCAGGGTACACAAGCTTGGAATTCTTGAATCCCAAATTTATGAAAAGCCAAACATCTCTCCTTACAGGTTAGCATTTATGCTAATCTATTTTCAGGACACTGTATTCCTTCAGTTTCTACAAAGACTTGATGTGGGAAACTAAAGAGACGCTTAACCTGTTGGTCAGGAAAACAGTTCCCTCCCAGGAAAGCTGCTTAAAAGACTTTCACAGCCGGCTCACTCTCTTCTGCTTCTAAGGCTGTGCCACAGAACTGCAGATACCCAAAATTAACCCCCAAAGCTCATCTCCTTCAGAAAAACCTGCAGTGACATAACTGTATTTTTCAATCGATGTAGTTACACTTCTGCAAATTTTGGTTAAGGCATACTTAATGTATGTCATTTATTACCTTTCTGAGAACAAAAATGAACACACGTACAAATGAGACCTGACAGAGGTTGCTAGGAAGGTATACAGTGATTAGCATTTCTCTAGATTAAGAGGGCAGATAACCTTCTTTTCCTTATACTGATCCGAGAACAACTGTTAACTCCCTACCAAGAATAGCCAAAGCCTTCACCTTTGGAAGTCAATGAGTATCTTCCCCTACTACACTAATTATAATGCAGTGCAGATGGTCACAATAATTTCATGCTGTGGTAACTGAACCCTCCAAAGCTTTCCAAACTACTGCTTTCTGAGAGAAGTACGGTAGAAAGAAGAACATCTAATCAATTTGAATAATGTTCTAGTAGATTATTGTTACAGTAGTTCATCTTATTAAAGTCACACAAAAAATAAGGTATACTGTAGCAGATCAGTGACGTGCAGATAAGTATAGTACTAGCAGATTCTGCAGAGATGAGATAATTTAAGAAGTGAAGGCAGATACTACTGCACCACTGCATTCCCCGAGAAACTACATCACAGTATTCAGTGAACTAGTGTGAGTAATAGTTGTAAACTAATAATGAATTAAGACTTTCAAAGAATACGCAGATTTTTATGTTACAATATCCAAGATAATTTTAGAGCTACTAATTTGCTTAGCAATTTTAAAAACACCCTTCCTCAACAGTAGTGTAAGCCACTGAATTACTTAAACTGGAGAACAGTGTTCAGTTTCCTTCAACTCCAAATGTCTCTACCATGTAAAGAATTACTACATGGTACAAGGATCGTTTTAAAGATTTTTTGTTAAAATAAACAAAGAACCCCACTGAGAATACTTACACTATTTCAAAATTAACATAACCTTTTCTATCAACTCAGAGATGCTCTCTGCTTAACACAAACGTGTCCAAAGATTCAAGCATTCAGCAAAACAGAGAGACTTTTGGAGTGGACTTTAGCAGATAATGCTATGCTACTGATCACAATCCACAAAGAGAAATCAAGATGTGTCCCACTGTTGAAACATACAAAATGTCAAACCTTCAAAAGGATCTTCAAAATATCAAACCTACTTTTAAGGAAAACGGTTGTGCAAAATCTACTCTGACACACCCATAGTTCTTCCGCAGCATCCTGAAGACTCCTCTAGCTATACTCCAAAGACTTTCATTCTTCTTAGGCTTGCCCTGGAAAACATAGGTGGTTGTTCTGGGATTTTTTCCAATTTGCAATTAAAAGGTTATGTTTCAAATTAAAATGCATGCCTCAGCAGACGAAACACAGGCGAACCTTCTGACACACCTTTTAACTTCCAGTAGATCTAGAGAATGATTGTTTTCCATAGATAACCACTTGAACATATCATTTGTTATGTCATGAATTTGCTTGTTGAAGTATGTCACCTGTACCTCAGCACTCCCTGTCAGAGAGGTTTTGTGATTCACAGCTCTACACTCTTCAACACCAAGTACACGTGACAGAGGACTACTAGCACATCACTTAACTACGTAACACATTTTTCTGCACATAAACAAGTCGTTCAATTGCTCTTACCAGCTGTTCACTGTTATAGTGACCTTCAATTATGCGATCATAGGAGATCCCCACAGGTATAATTAGGACATCAGGAGTAGCATTTGAGAAGAGAGCATCTACCACTACAGACAGAAGACCTGCTCTAGCTCCAGATGTCTTTCCACTTCGAGACCGTGTGCCTTCCAAGAATATTTCTAAAAACTGCTGCTGTCTCAATAGTTCTTCTATGTGCTGAATAGAAGAAGATTGGAAAAGAGGAAAAAATAAATATCTTAATACACTGGCAAATTCAGATTTGAATTACAGTCAGCAACGATTTCCTTTTAAAAACATTGAAAATCATGAGTTGGCATGAATACTTCTGAAAAAAACAAAAGCAATAATTGATGCTTGACACAAACCCAGACCAAATGCAATTGAATTTGCATGAATATACAAGCAATATAGTGCCATTTGTTCAAAAACAGCATCTACAGCAACAGTTGATCTAACCAATTTGCATACATCTCTCCTTCTGGTTCCTCAGGACATCCCATCTTCTAAGAAGCAAATACAGTAATTTGAATGAGTGGCATAAAGGATTACATCAACCCATCATAAAGAGAGACTTGCGTTAAGTTAACAGAATCAGTGTAGATATACCTCAGTGCAAAATAAATCAGAGAACCACGGCTTAAGTTTGACAATAACTCAAGAGTATTAATTCCACATTCTTTAATAAGGATTACACAAGGTGAAAAATCTGCTCATCCTCATTCTGTACACTCAAGACTTCATACATAAATGTATCCCTGTTTTGCAGCATGAAACCTGATACAAATTCAAAGCAGTAAAAAAGACTTCCAGACTGATGGAACTCACTTTCCCACTTGCTACCTGACTGAAATGTTACCTACAGAAACAAAGACAAATACATACCACATAAAGCAAAGCTCTGTAGAGGAAGTCCTTGCGACCATCAGGACTCTGGTCTAACTTTCGACGAATGAAAAACCCTCCTAGCTTGCGGATCAGTGTGCTACATAATAAAGAAGAATTACACTTACTGATTTTAGTTTTCAGCAAACAACTACATGACCACTAAAACATTCCTAGCATGCAGCAAGAACTGAAATTGCTTAAATTCTCGAAGACTAAAATGTATTACACTATTTGCACATGATGGGACCACACAAATATTACTCTGTTTAACTTTGGAAACCGGCTTCTCTACACCGTGTTGCTGTTTCACTCGCTTGACAGACTACTTACCCCCTGCAGTGATCCCGACCAGGAGACTGCCGTACACTGAGATGTTAGTGACCCACAGAGCAGTTAACCTGAGCTGGCACAAGTCTGTGCTGCGCTGCACATACAGCATGGCCTTTGTGCCTGTGTTGTACTGCACATACCCCTTGGCTACAGGATCAGGTCAGCCAGCTGATTTTAATAGAGGAGCCTGCAGGAAGCTCCTACTTGGCACCAGCAATTATGCCACCTGTGTGGCCTTGCCTTTATCTAACAGTACACCAAGAACTTCTCATGAGAACATCCTTTCTGCTCGACAGAATAAATGATGAATAGAGTTGTTTTCTTCTAAGAAAACCCTATACTAGCTCTAATGACTAAAAGGGGGCAACCCTTTCTGCAGATGGGGTCTGCACGGCCTGCTGCGTGTGGATCACAGGCCCACTGGACGCTGCACAGCTCAGGGTTGCCAGTGTCTAAAGGGACATTAGATTACCTGTGCTACTCTCCTTCTTTATACTGCTAGCCCTAATAAATAGCATTTTGATTGATACTTCATACAGAGTCTGAATGTCTTTCTTACTGGCATCATCACAGACCAACACCTACTGGTGCAAAACACCCTCTAAGTCAAGGTATTTCCCTTTTTTCCTCACCATTTCCTGCAACATCCAGTGGCTTTTTCAGAAATCAGTTATTCCCCAATTCTGTCTCACTGGCAAAATACTACTTAAAAGACCTTAGATTCTTCAGCCAATAGAAATATAATTTAAACAGAGACCAAACTGGAGTACTTTCCCACAAAGTATTATTCACTCAGTACTTTTGCCGCCCATTAGCCAGCTCATTAAACTTGATGAAGAGTTGTCCATTCACAACACTTTTCCACATACTCATCTTTCCTTAGTTACCTGCCCAGTTTGAGACTCCTTGAAGAGAGGATTGTCCTTCCCTCCCCTACTTAGGCTATGACAAAATTTCTCAAAGATTTTGTTATGCTCTCTCTCTAATCATGTAATAGGAACCAGAAATTCTCCATGATAGTGCAGTAACACTCAGGTTATCTTACACTTGAACATAAGATACATAGTGCAATAGGTCACCTGAAGATCCCTCCACCACAGCCTTTTTCAAATAAGTAGTAATTACCTGAAGATGGGGATGTTGAGATTGTTCCCTGCAGCAATGTAGGGTGCTTTGATGTTATGGCAGAAAAGAATGAATGTAAGGAGCAGGTAGTCTATGTGGGATTTGTGAACAGGCAAGAAAATAAGAGGCAAATTCATCTATGGTGGGAAGAGAATGAAAAAAGAGAGAAGATAGTTGGTAAGAAATCTGGAATATTACTCCTTTTCTAAAATCCATCATCAAGATAGCTAGCATCACATTATCAGAACTGATGGTATTTTCCAGTTACCATCACTCGGTTTGTTTACTTCTGGTTTTCATTCGGCTGTGACGAGAACATTTTAGTCAACTGTACTTCTTAACTTACATGGACTGTAGTTTTTAGTTATATGCATTGCATTAATGATGACTAATATTTCCAGTTTCTTCAGACTCAATCTTTGATTGAGATAACAATCAAACAATTAAAGGTATGTGGACAAATCAGCGTCACCAAAGTACTGCTATTTCTTTTAGGATCTATGAATAGTGGGGTTCCCAAACACTGTAATCAAAAAATAACAGAATATATTAGGAACCTTTTTTGTTTGTTTCTTTCATGTATCTAATCCATCTTTCTAAAGTAAACCCTTTGAAAAAAATCAATTCCTTTGAGCGTAAAGAAAACAGCAGAATTTAGCAGTTATAATGATCAATTTCAATCAATATCGAAGGACTGAGAACAGATTGCTAGTAAGAAATAGGAAAAGTTTATTTCTTAAAGATTTTTATTCCAAATTAAGGTAAGAGTGAAAAGTCCTAAACAGACCTACTAACTCATTACTGGGTGCCTCAGCACAAAAAAAAATAAATAACGCTGGATGCAGTTTTTCCGAGATAATCATTCAGCCTGATAGTTAAACTTTGATCTGGAAACAAAGGTAAAACCAGAGTTCACATAGTATTTTAGGTTACGTAACTCAAAGAGTGTTATATTTAATTAAAAACACTATTTCACAGATACAAGACAGTTCTGTCTACAATCTGATTATCATACAGACTCAGAACTTCCCTCAAAAGAGGAAGTGCTGTAAGCATTAATAGAAACTACATCAGAAATCTACTGTACTAGCTTCTTCCCAACCTCCCTTACCTCTGTTGCTGCTTTGACCATTTCTATTTGTCCTCTGTGGATCTGAATATTCCAGAAAAAGCTGTTAAACAACTTCAGCAACACCCAGCCAGTCAACCTGAAGCAAGAACAGACACGACTCAAAAAGCTTCATTCATTTCTGCCTTCACTTTATATTGCTTCTGTATGACTAAAGGCGAAGCCATAAAATCTGGTTACTTTAAATTCAAACAGAAGTACTATCAAAACCAATTGCTAAACAAGTTTTTGCCTATCAGCTAGGACACAGTTAGTAACCACATTTCAGCCTCCTGCAGTTATGACACAAAACTTGTTAGTGTCAACCTCAGCGAAGGCAGTTCAAAGGGCAGAGACCACTTTACATATGGGGCAAGTTAATGGGGAGGTCCTACGATCAATTTTAATAATTAAGCTAGTTAGGTGACATGTTAGGTGACAGCATGTATCAGGTCTTCTGGGAGAACTTAATATAGTTACAAAAAAATATAGGCTTTGCTCCACAAAAAGTTGGTGAAGGGAACTAGGAGCATGACAGACAAACTCATCCTTAGTAGTAAAGGTAGACACAATAGAAGATTTTATCTAAAGACTCTCTCTGAGATATCTATAACTACAGGTTAATGATGTTCAAAGGGCTACTGGAAAAAAAGATCTTTCACAGTCTAAGATGCAGCAGCTATCAGCCTGAAACTACAAAGGATACTAACATTGGTCTAAGTATTAGTACCAAACCTAGTTTCAGGAGAAGAAAAAAAAAAGTCTGTATTTAATGTTATCATAAGATTTATCCCTTGAAAAGGCAGAGGGTTTCTGCTGCATGTGAAAATGAAGAGTAAGTGCCATTTCATTCATTAACATAGAAAAGGGATTTTTATGAATAATGTATTATTTTTTAGAATAATTGGTCATTATTTACACATAATGTGTTACAAGCTCTGCTGGTGTAAGAGAGAGAGCCTGGCCGCCATTTTTCTTACCTGATTAAAGCAGGTGACACATTTGCTACCATTTCCTGGAGAATTTTCCTAGCTTTTTTCTTCACTTTGTTGATAGCTTTAGGATCTGTTTGAGCAAAACTACCTGGAGCACTTGGTTCAGAAGCTTCATCTACAATGGCCTTCTGGACTCTAAAATGAAAAAGTAAAACTTATGAGACGGTCCCACAATAGAAGAGTTCAAGACACAGACAACAGCTTTTGGGAATGAGCTATGTATTACTACAGGAGTAACTTGCAGGCACACAAGAACATAGACACTGTAGTACTGTATACTTGAAACAGTATTTAATTCAGTAGTGTTCCAAGCTCTGATTAAATAGGTGCATGATGGATGAATGTGCTCAGAGTTGACTGCATAAAACAGTACGTATGCAGTTCACAGGTACTGCTATTAAGTGATTGTCAGTTTTCAGAACTTGTTAATAAGGTTAAAAATGCAGAAAGAACAGCTGGAATCTTCTCTTTGTTAATATTTTCTTTTTCCTGCCATAGCAACTTCACTCACCTCATTAAACAGGTTTATGCAGTTGCTATTTTGCACGTCAACAATACCTTCCCCCCTTGAATTCTCAGTTTTACAAAGTGTATCTAAATTTTACATGGGCTGTTTTCCCCATTTATGACATATCTGAGAGAGATTAAGTGGTTTAATACACCATCACTGTGGCACAACACAGTCTGCTTTACTTTTCAAAAGCAACTCTGTCATCTTCAGATGACATCAAAAATTCAGGAGAGTTAGGAATGTTGATGTAGGCAGTGTGTGCCCTCTGACAAAAGTAGTGTCAAGGAGTGGACACATGGTTGAATTTTTTTGTGTCCAGGGAAAACCCACACTTTAATAGCTAATCAGAGGTTCAATGTGCCATTTAAAATGCAGTGTATGAAAGAGAAAACAAGCTCCACAAATTAAAGGGTGGGTAATTCATTCTGTAGTCTTTTTCCAGTTTTGCCTCACACTCTTGGTATACACTCAGGGTACTCTGAAATGCTGCTTTTCTACTATTTCCGAAACACTGCCAATTGCTGATGACTGCAGTATGACTTTAGCGGTAATGAGCTACATGAATTCGATAAAGAAACGTTTGAAGAGTTCCCATGTAGCAATTTATTTTTCTGTGTACTATCTGCTGTCCACCCACTATGTATGATTCATTTGGAGATTTGTAATTCTGAATAGTAAAAAGGGAGAGATTAAAACAGAATTTGCAAGCTACAGTCCTGAAATCCCGTTCTGAAGGTACTGTATCTTCTAAAATTTTAAATAGTCTTTCAAAACTTGCATCTCCAAATTCTTAAATCACATTATAATGTGTCAGTCATGAAAGAAATAGTTTAAATTGCATAAACTTACCTGCTGTTATTCAGCACATTTTCTGTCAGATTCTTGGCAAACATACCCTTATGAACATCCCTCCCTTGCACAAAAAGGACATAACAAAAGCGTCTTGCAAGCCACCCTCTGTACCTACAAAAATATGAAGCATATTTAAGCGTGTCAAAATATTTCATTGAAAAAAAAATATTAAGAACACCTAAAAATACAATTAAGAAGTAAAAGGAAGTAAAGTTTTAAGCCTATAAGCTTCTGTATCTTCTAGTAAATTGCCAGTATGTTAATGTTACAGATGAAACAGTTGATGTGCAGCACAAAATATCTGAGACAACTGAGATCTGCATTACTTCAATTCAGGATGATACTGGTCTCAAAACATGCCCAGTATCACACGAAAGTAGCTACAAACCAGCATATACATTTTGTCAGCCTGCTGGAACTGACTCCCCAGCTCAGCGAGGACAAAGGCAGAGGTACTGCTGATTTACGATTCAGCTTTCCACTGAGGAACGTAAATGCCCAGCTGAGAGGTTTGTCAACTTCTTCAAGAAACACTGGGTCCTCTTGGGAAAGCTGCTCACATTGTATGCACAGGGTAAACTCTCACGGAGACTTATGAAAATGTTTGCATTAGCCACCAACACTAACACTTCTTTGGTAATCTTTTCTTCCTTTCTAGTGTTTTTAATCACCCAGTCCTATGTGCCATCTATGTACCTTCTCCTTGCACAGTTTTAACAGAAGAACCACTAAATATCTGTAAATATCTCTAAGCATTTAAGTAAGGCAACTCAGCTTATGTGGCCAGTGTCTTCTTTTTAAATTAACCCTGTCCTCTTTCTGTATCATATTTTCAGCATTCACCTGAGCAAATGTTATTTTGAACGGTTTTCCTAACATCGCAGAGATGAATGTGACAGAGGAAGGGCTCTAGTCCCCAGCAGTGAACATTCATTACTGTTTTCTCTCCTCACCACCCTCACTCATGAGGCCAGGAATGGACAAGCCACCACTCATGCGGGTCACTCCACAAACTAAACAGACCTGGGACCCCCGCACAGCACAGCTGCTGTGATGCGGCAGAATTAACAGTCAGAAGAAGGAATTAAATTCTGGCCATTCCTAAGACCAGAGCACTCCGTACTATGCCAAAACCCTGTCCTGAGGACTGCTGGCGCAATGCATCACTGGTGCTCCAGTAAGCATCCCAAACCGAACTGTGTGCTCGGGTTGGTTTCCATGCTGGAGTGCTGCCAAGGTCTTACTCCTTATTGTCACCTGAGCTACTGATCTTGGCTGTTAAATCTCCCTACCACATTTCAGTAAATTTATACATGTGTTAAAACCAGGTAGGAAAGATGAGAAGGAACTTTTACACTGCAAAAGGCCAAAGCACCTGAGAGCACAGGCCACTCACACATTAAGATGAGTGCACACATACAAGCCATTGGCACAGTCTGACATGTAACAGTTTATACAAATATTCAGACCATCTCGGAGAACAAAGAATTTTGTTATTCATGTTGTCAGGGAAGTGTCACACTGTTTTAATTGCTTTTCCATTTTCCCTTCTTACTGGGGTTGAGAGCCTTACTGAATTTTCAAAAAGCAAAGGTAGGGATATGCTTCTTTCTGACAACGGTTTTGGTAACCATGAACATATCATCACAACAGCATACAGCTATTGCAGGGATCTGACAAGGTATAAAGGCTTCCACATTTATTTTACAGCTTAGTGTTTTCTAATTGTACTATGTCATATCTGTTTTCTAATCGTGTAGCAATGATAGAAGACAAAAACTACACAGAACAGACCCAGTCAGAAAAAGGCTGTGGTACAGTCTCAATACAGGAACAGTTTCCTAGCAGTTAAAGAGAATCACTCTTGCCTTCTAAGGCCAAGAATCTGTGACTATGTAACCCCATGGGACCTCATAACTTCATTAAAATTGTCATTTTCAGACTATAATGACATTCTGAGCTAAAGGCATTTTATTTCAGAGAAATTCATTAACCCATATTTTATGGCCCTTATATTTCTAATTTAAGTAATTCTGACCATTCAAAACCATTCAAGCATTAGACTTTTGAAACAAATTTAAAAAAAAGTTAAACACTATTATCTGTTATTTTTTTGTATTCTAAACGACAAGCTCAACTCTTCAAAAACCATAATTAATTCAAATTGAATAAAGAACAGTCTCTAACATTAGCTTCCTCCTTCTCAAGCACAGCACAATGCTGCCTTTCTTCCAGTCAGGCACTTTGGCTCATTTCTTTCAGGCTGCTGGCCTCTCTTTGTTTGCTCTAATTCTACAACATACACTGCAGGACCTGCTTATGCTGATGATTCCTGTAAAAACCTTTAGCAAGCATTATTAACTTTCCAAAGAACAAAATAAAGATTTTTGTGTACTACCAGTATTTTCATCCCAGAACACAAGATATATTTCCAATAGTACAAAGATACATCACCATTTTCAGGTCACAGACACCATCTTTCAGGAGCTGCACTCTGCCACTGATGCAGAGGAGAAACAGTCTCACAAGACATGTTCAGATTTAATAGTCAACACCTAAATTGTGAGCCAGATCTGCTCAGTAAACTAAAATGCAGCCTGAAGTGATTCTTAAGCGTGGGAATAAAACTGCTCCCCTCAGCACTGTGCTATGGACACTGCCACTTGTACTTAAGGAGAAAGGATTTAAACATGCTCTGCTTTTTGTGAAACAAGTTTGACCCTTACACTCCTCGTCTATAACCCCAAAGGACTTTGCCCAGCTCCCAGACACACACTACTGCATTGAACAAATACATTACTTTCCCCATGTCAGCAAGAATTCCTGCATTTTAGGACAGCAATATATATTTGCTCAGTCCAGACTATCCTAGAGATTCCCCTGTTTTAATATCAGAACACACTGAAATTTAAAAGCAAAAGACTGGCCACATTACCTTGTATGTGTTTCATTGATGTATATGACATTACGTAGACCCAAAGAAGGAATACTAGCATTGAAGAAGTTATCCTGTAAACCAAATAAAAAAACCAGACAAGTGGACTATTTAATTTCATAAGGATAGTTGTGTCTTTACATTCATCATAACATTAGAGATAATGCAATTTTTTTCCCCTCTATTATAAACAAAAGCCACAGCAGAGAAGTGCTGAACTTGCTTATGAAGTTCAGCTTATGAACTGTTTTGAAATGAAAATGAAATTCAGAAAGTCACTATACCCATCTCCAATACATTCGAAGTATTCTTTAGGCTTTACTGCTTACAGAAATGGTTGTATTCTTTAAGCAAATATTTTATCATTTTCTGAGCTAATATTAACCATAACACAGAACTCATCTTTGAGACAGAACTTTATTAAGCCACATTCAGCATTAGCATAACCATGGGCTTTTGGATGCTCAGACTGTGGCATCCAGTTTGTGGCAGATCAGGCACCATGTAACAGCAGCCCAAGGGTCAGGATATCCACCCATGGTTAGGGGGCAAATCTCCACATTCCTTCCCTGCCTGAACAACAAACTCAACCCAGCCTTCCACACCCCTAGTACAGACTCTACATGCCAGGCTATTAACTGTTCTGGGATGAGTTTGGGAGCAGTTCCATGTGGGATAAACAACTATTCCTTGGCAGAAAGACATAAACTTTAATCTTCCATATTCCAAGTAAGTACCTTGACCGAGAGGCTCGTTTCTTTCTGCCCAAATAATATTTAATTATAAAACTGGTACCATGCCAACAGTGAATTACAGCTAAAACTACCGGGACTGTGCATGCCAAGGACGACAAAAACAGGACAGCGAAGGAGAAAGATGGTTACCAGCAATAGCATAGCTGGAAAACAGCCTTACTACCAATGGGAGTCAGATTTGTTTGTATTTTGTTTAGAACTCACCATTTGCCACAAATGAAAATATATGAATGTTCAATGTCATTTGCAGATCAGGTAGAAATTACGGGATACAGTGGGAGCACAGAGTCTTTTGCCTCATGGTAAGGCATAACTGAGTAGTACATGCAATCAACAAATTTTTGCTCTAGGCTCTTAAAATGAAACTTTGGATAATACTAATTTCTTTGACTATTCACTGGTAATTTTTTGTGGATCTTAAAGCTTATGAAATGTTCTGGCAAAGAGAATTGAAATGGTCTCCCAAAAAAAATCAGCAACAAAGTACCACTGAACACCCAAGCCTGCTCCAGTGCTCTATAATGTTACGTTGAAACCTTGCTTATGCTCCAGCTGCAATGACACATCTCAGCTTTTCTTTCTTTAACTCTTCCCTGATCCTGTGTCAGGCAGAGGATGTGGTTCTGCGAGACCCAAGTGGGCTGATACAGCACCTCCCTGCTGCTGTGAGGAAGAAGCCCAGCTCCCACCACCACATCTTACCCTTTCCCACTGAACGGCACCCCTCAACTTTTAACCTATACCACCTCTAGATTCATCACACCCCTTAACAAGCCAACTTCGTTCAGGCAAGGCAGAAAATTAAGACAGCCAGACTAAATGAATAAATAAAGCAGGTAGTTTTCTGCTTGGTTAGTGAACTTAATCAGCCCCCAGGAGAGCTGGAAGGACAAGAGGGAGAAGAAGCAGAACTTCCCACTCACAGCATTGCCAAGCTGTTAGTTTGGCCAACACACATAAGGAAATCTCTCTCACTCATCCATCCCTTTTCCTTAACAGAAAAGGCAGCTCAAAAAAAAAAAAAAAAAAGTTAAATATCTGGAGTCTAATGAGAGGATCTGGTTTGTTATTGGCTGCTGTAAGGATCGTATTTTCTCCTTGTGGCAAGAGGCAATAGAGGGCTTAATCACATCATGCCCCTTTCTCAAGATAGTTAATTATTTTTTTATTAAATGGACAAAATACAGAACAAGATTTTTATTTTTAAAGCATAATTCCCAGCTTGAGAGGAACAGCCTAATTACTAACAGACTAATTACTAAATGTATAAAGCCCCAAGTTGAGAATTCCTACACAGCTTTTTTACAAGTCAGAACACCGCAGTGTCTTTTAGGAGTAGTCTGTTTATCTAATTGCTTGTCATCTTGTCCATTGCGTGCGTCGCCTTCACAGCACATTTGGATTTCTATCACACACTTGTATGTCATGGCTGCAACTCTCTATTCTGGCATAGGAACAGAGTGAAATAACAATTTTTCCTTGGTCAAAGAAACAAGCAAACTTTCACTCTAGTCCAGCCAGTCATGGAGCTCAGTGGAGGCGTAACTGAGTGCAATGTAAAGCCCAGGGTGTTGTACACATAGTCAAATTACATAATGATCTGTTTGCAAACTATGTTATCCATTTATCAGCATTTTGCATCTTCAGCCTGCAGAAAGCCTGCCCAGTGCAGTTCAATAAAGTTCATGTTTTACATCAGCTTGCGCAACCTCTCTGTAGCCACCATCTTGACACTGCTGCCAGCAGACAAATATCCCCTACTCTAACTGGCACTCCTTGTTTCCAGGCTGGGCAGGGAAGTCAGGAATCAGCCAGGTGTAGAAAACCCACCTGTCTTCTCAAGCACAGGACTGATCTCTTCAAGTTTGAAGGGAAGCGTAATGCTTACTTTCAAAACTGTACTTATTCTGTGGATAGAGACTTCAGTGTTCTAAAAGTAAGCCTTATGACTTTTACATACACTAAATTCCTGTTATTAATCTAGCAGAGCAAATAATTTTTCCTATACGATCTCCTAGTGCTAATTCTGATGAGCATGGCGAGCTTTGTACAAGGAATAAGTCCGCACTGAAAACTGGGAGACAAAGTATCACAATAGGTCTCTGTCATCCATTAATTCCATAACCATAAACAAAGGTGAAAAACTATATTTCTTTATGAGCTAAGAACATGGTGACCTTAATTTGGAAAATAAGAAAACTACTGAAAACTTCATTACACTGCAACTATGCATTATTGTCAAACATAATCCAGTCCATAATCTTCTTACCCGGCTCTGGGGAGTGCATACATAGCAACATCGTCCCACAAAAGGCCTTTTCCTGCTCAACAGAGTCTCCTTCCATTTTAATGTGGCGGATCTGAAGAACGTGGGCCTAGAGTTACACTCTCCCTGCAGAACAAAAGACCACCGTGTAAATATCCAGAAATACTTTTTACTGGGTATGTAAAAAACTTTGAGTAAGAGGAGTTGCCAGACACACAAAAATAATTAGCCCCCCCCCAATTATGTAAAACTAACACTACATTTTCCAAGACTTTTCTAAAATAAACTACATTATTTCCAGATGATGTGATTTTAAAAAAATAAAAGCATAATCACAGTGTTGAACTTATATATCTTAAGCACTGGAGGGTTTGCTGATGCACAAAATTTTAAAATAAATAACAACTAACAAGAAACAGCTGGGAAATTGACAGCTGAGAAAAGTAGGAGAAATCAACAGTAAATTGCACTCTCACCAACATAAGCGTGCTTGTAATATGAGCAATGTATTTTAAGCTTTAACTGGACATCACCCTGTAAAATTGCAAGTCTGAATGTACACACAGTATTAACTCTGTTGACACCGTAGGCTCTTTTTTATGCAAACTGATATGAAAAAGGAAACCCTGTGCCTTCTCCAATGTTGTACTATCTTTCCGATGATTACAGAACCAAAAATTCCGAAGTAACTGCATTCATGGAAAATGTTCTCTATGTTAGGGCATGATGAAAATAACTACAGTTTTTACAAAGACTTTGACTGTTCCCATTAAAGTCTACTGAATTACTGCTTGCTGAGAATGAGCACTGGATCGCCATTTTTTGAAACATATATTTTAAGTTTTTAATAACAGGGAAGTTAACAGAAACAAACCAATCCAAAAAGTTGTTTAAATTAGCACATTTAAGTGGAAGAGAAGTAGGGTAGAACCAATACCTTAAACCAACATAAGGGTTGGAAACCAAAAATACAGATAATCACACACTCGGCTAAAAAGCCAGCTCAGTGACAAACAACCAGAAAGTCAAAAGCAACGCTGAAGATGCCTGAAGACTAAAACGCGCATAGATCACATTTGGCAAGTAGTATGAATCTGTAATTATTTCCAGGCCAAGTCTTCCATCTGAAACAAACAGGCATCAAGACGCTAAACCTGGCCAAATCCCCTCTCTATCATTTTCCATAATGCTAACTCCAAAATTACCTAACTCTGTAACAATATTGTCTTCCTTCTGCTTGATTCCAAGCCCTGACTGAATTCACCACAACTTTCTTACAAAACCTCCTTCCTATCACCTTTGTTTTGCCCGCCTTTATCCCACTGTCTCATAGATCTCTTGGTTACCGCAGCTCACTGTCTGATGTAACCTAGATCTAGCTAGATAGGAAACCCAGCTGCTAGGACATCTGTCCTTTCCCTCAACTCTGACCATGTCTCCAACTCTTCCTCTGTATCAAGTTCAAACTCCTCCTTTCCAGAGCGCGTCTAATTCTTCCTGACCTATGCTTCCAAACCAACCAGTACTAGCCCAGTTCCCATGTGGCTCTTTTTGCTCCACCCAGCCTATCTGTTCACTGCTTCCTTTGACTCCTCCAAATCCCAAGACTCACTCAACAGAGGACACAGTCTTTTAATAGGCTCCTTATTTATATCCACCCATTTTTCTCTGCCTCCTCTATTGCATGAAAAGCTCCAGCTCCAATGGCTACTGACCCTGCATCTTTTGCTTCACACTCCTTTTCACCTGTGCATTTCAAACTACATCCTTCAGAACAGCAAAAAGCTTTCTGTTTGACTTTGTTTGACCTCAGTCAAACTCCAGAATGGGATTCTGCATGTTTATTTTATATACAATTATTAGTATCATCACATCAGAACACTCCAAACTATCAATAGGGTTTTTCTTTTCTAGCAACATTAGTTCTTGGCACAGTACTGAACTGTTGCTTCCTCCTTATATTTTAAGCTAAATTAAAGCCAAACTGTATCACAGACAAGAGAGGTGATGCTTTATATTCATTCTTCATAATAATAAAAAATAAATATGGCCAGCAACTTTCACAATTTTTACTTACCCACTCTTCACTGGAATGCTTACATCTACTGATACTGCAGTCTGCTGAGGTGGACAAATAGGAAACATCTATTGTTCCAAGGGACAAAGCAGTTTCATCCATGACACAGGAGGAGTTGAACTACAGATCAGAATCTGCAAAATAATAACATACACGCACATATATATACACACACACACAGAAATACATAATCACACACATCATTTCAGTGATGGGCATCTAGCAAAAAACTAGGAAGCTGGTATTTTTGCACCCTTCAGTAAAAGTTAGGTTGTGCAGAGGTTTCACTGCAGTCAGAAATCAGCATGATTTTAAAGTGATAAAAAACCCCAGCACATTCCATTTCCATCAACGCAGCACACCAATCCGCTACCTGCATGTTTTTCACTCCCTGCTCTTCTTTCCATTACTGGTCAGGATAGCCCCTTTATGCTTTTGCACTGTTCTTCGCTGCATGGTTTAAACCATGCAGCCACAAGAATACACATTTCAGCCACCTTCAAAAGTTTACTATTCCCTTGCACTCCATGATCTGCCGCTTTCATCATTTGCTTCTCAAGGACAAATATTATCTACAAAAGAATTCATTAATATTCTCTCCCAGTCCTATCTCACAGTACATTTTATGTGTCTGATCTAGCTGTAGTCAAACCAGTTTGCAAATTCCTTGGAGGAAAGAGTGCTCCATACAAAAGCAGAGCCCTTAATTTGAACGTGCTGCTGACACACATGACATCACGGGCTTGTGGGATTAAAAAGCAGTCAAGAAGTCTAAACTTGCACCATTATTTTGAAACAGAAGTTTTACATTTCATATAATAAGTACAGTACATAATTCTCCCTGGACCAAAGGAAAAACAAAGTAGGCCAAACACAGCAAAACAGCTTAGTGTTGTATGGTGAACCTGCAAAAGATGACAAATTAAACTGCTTTGTTATGGAGAGCCACTGAAACTGGGATCCCAGCATTTTCAGCTAGAGAAACTGTGAAGTGGCAATACCGCCTCTTCCATCTGTCACCACAGAGAAACTTACGGCCAACCTACGAGCCATCAGGAATGAGACTGTTCCCACCCTGTTTGCTAACATCTGCAAGAACAAGGCCTAAAACTTTAGTTCAGCATTTTGTCTTTCTTACCATCCTCCCCGAGCAGACACAAACCTCTCCTGTAAAATCTCCACGTACAGAGTTCCCGACACAAACTGCGGTTTGAGCTAGGATATCCTCACACACACTTACCTTTACACAGCCTAAGTACATCAGTTATCCTTTTTTCTTTGGTAGTTTTTATGCTCGATTTGCCTTTTTTTTTTTTTTTATTAGTGGTCAGGGAAATTAATACCTAAACCAAATACCAAAAAAAGGCTCACAAACATTTAAACGGTGAAAGCGAAAAGCATTCTCCTTGTGCTCAAGGTGACCTTGGATGCACCGGCATACATATAAGATTGACTTTAAAAAATATGTAATTAAACCCCATTTGGGCAACAGCAACTTCATACGTACCTCTAACGAAACCTGCCCTCCCGAGAGCCCGCTCTCCGCCGCGCCGCTCACGCCGATAACCTGCTGCAGCACGGCGCCATCCTCCCGGCTCGGAACACTGCTCGGGGACCCCGCACGCTCACAGGACCTGCTATAAATAAAACACGGCGGCTGAGCGCGGCTATCGGCTGTGGAGCCTGCCCGGGCACCGCTGGCACCCGCTGCCAAGGGGCCGTCCCCGTGCGGCCCTGGCCGCAGCGAGGGGCGGCCGCCGACCGCGGGCAGCCGCTGGCATCGGCCCCCGGCAGGGCCCGGCGCCCCCAGAGCCCCCGCACCCCCAAACGCCGCCGCGGGAACGGCCGAGGCTCCCAGCACCCACCCGTTCGGCCCCACGGCAGCCGCGAAGAGCGGCAACGCCGCCGCCTCTCCCCGCTCCCCCGTCAGAGGGCACGGCGACACGCACCCTCCACACCCGGGCCGGCCGCTCCTCTGCCGCGCCGCGCAGCCCACGCTCCCTTGGCTCCGCGCCGGCTGCTGGCGGCGGCCCGCCCCCTCTCGCCACGCGGCAGCGGCTCAGACTGCCCTGCCCGGCCCTGCCCCGCCGCCAGGGGCAGCACCGCCGTACCAGCGGCCGGACCCGGTGACGGCTGCCACGCCGGCCCCTGCCCGGACCGCGGGCTCCGCAGCGGCTGCTGCTCTTCTGCCCGTCCGCCCGCTGGGCCGCGCGGCGGCGCCGGCCCTGACGCGATTTCCTGAGCGCCCGTCGCCATGGTGTGTGGGCCCGCCGCCTCCTGCCCAGCCCCGCGGCCGCCTGCGGCTTGCCGGTGCCGCCGGCTGCAGGCCCGGGGCTCCGCCGCCGCCCTCCCATCCCTCGGCGACGCCTTTGCTCCCCCGCGCACTCGCTGCGGTGCGCCTCCCCACCCCGGCACCAGCTCTGCCCTGAGCGGCTCCGGCCGCCCCAGCTCTCAGCCGCAGCCCGGCGCGGCCTCTCCCCCTCGGTGCCAGGTGCCACCGCAGGTGCAGGGGCATCGTTAAACAGTCGTTTCCACCACCAAAACACCTCCCCCGCCCCCTCCTTCTGGCGATGGAAGTGATTGTGCTCTCAAATCAGAGCTGCTATACAGAAAAACATTGGAAAAATTATGTGAAATCCTGTCTCTATGGGTTTACAGGGGCTCTGAGCTGCAACTGAGTGGCTATTGAAAGAACAGTGGCACAAAATTCGGGAACAGGTATCGATCTGGCTACCTGGCCTTGCAGCAGTCCCAGTTTGCCTATTACTGAGTGCAAAAGTCAATGTTGATCCAGATTGCTGCGTATAAACAAACATGGGCTGAGAGGATTTTTTGGCTTGGGCAGTCTTGGACTATTTAAAGACAGTCTTTCTGTGGCTTAAGATGAATTACAGACCGATGGAAAGGCTAGCACCTGCATTTCGTCTTTGAATGTCTGCGTCTTCATGGTTATTCAAAACAGCGCAACACAGGAATAAAGTGACAAAATACAAAACATCAATTTATGCTAATGCAAATATTCTGCTTTCAAATTTAGGTAATCCAAGGAGTATTCTCCTTCTAGAGGTCTCACTTTTAGATAACATTTTGAATTTATGACAAATGAGAATTGTTAAGAATTACAAATGCTTTTCACACATAAAAGAAAATGCGTAAGATGTGATAGACAAAACCCAAACCGCTAGGTGCATGTGTGCGTTGCCAGACTCCCCAGAGCCGAGAGCCTCCCAGGGAATATCACTGGGGTATTCGAGCTGATACTTTATGAAGAGCATTCTGTAGTTTATGGGTCAGAAGATACTTGGAATCTGAATTTTCCTCCTTTAGCAAGAAAAGAGACTCTATTTTGTTGCAAGGTGGACTTTGGAATATGAGACATCTACCTTTCAAATACAAAAAATACAGTAAATGTGACCTAGTGAAATGTGCAACTCATAAAAAGGTTTTATTTCTGAATAATACACAGTGCAGCATTTGTGTATAGCAGAGCACCATTTTCTAGGGCATCCCATCTTGTATAGGCAAAGGACAACCTCTAATTGTATTTCTTACAGCACATTCACATACTAAAGTTTTCTCCCAGTTTTCTCATAATCTGGGCCAAGAATTTCAAATTTGATGAGCGGTTCTGTGTGTCAGTTCTGGTGCAGGAGAGTTGGCTGAAATAGTGCCAAACTCCCACTTTCAAGTTTTGGTCTCGAAAAGCAACACAGCCACAGTCTGGCCACTTCTGAATACAAGCCCATAACTGTCCAGCTTTGTAAAAGAGCTTTTGATTGTAACAACTTGAACCGATTTGCTGCAGGTCAGTTGGGAAAGAGGGGACAGATTCTGCTTTCATCTGGCTCTACTGCAGCCAAGTCGATTTGGAAGTGCTTCACTAATCAGAGCCCAGCCCAGGAGGCCATCTATACGGAATGAAAACACAAGGGCTTCACTGACAGAGAGTCCCGGCGCTGCTGTCAGATTTGTGTGATCTCAGTTATTATATCCTCATCTCAGCTTCACTTATGAGAGTAATGAGAGTCTCATTGGCTTGGCGGAGTTGTGGAGGCCAGAGAAGGCGACAGCCGATCCTGTGGCCCAGCTGGTCAGCAGTGCCACATCCCATGGTCAAGACTGGAGTTTGTCCTAGGGGCATTGGAAGCATTAGAAAGGGAAACTCCTAACTCCATTCAGAAAAGTGAAAACCGGTGTTACATCATGTATTATTGTAACTCTCTTTGAGTGAAGAGCAGATCACAGAAGTAGTCAAAGTCCCAATAAAATGCTGCAGCCCACATCCCCATCATTGCTTCCAGGATGGGTCTGTCTTTGAACGAGTGTGTGCAATGAGGGAAACCAGAGCTGGGACTAAAGTGCCAGAATTATCTCAGAAATCACCCTGGAGGAGACGATTGAACAACTGGATGACATGGAAACTGAATGTAACAGAGATGGCAATGAATGGTTACATCTAGAGTCTAAGAAAATGCATGAAACGAAAGGCAGTTAAAATTGTTAATAGTGCTGTCTAATAGCTTCATTGCTCCACTGCATTTGTATTATTACTTGGGAGCTTCTTAGTAGGTACTTTACATTATAAAGGACCATCGATATTACTTACACAAAACTTCACCTTCTCTAGGTATGGAATCACTTGGATTTTTTTTTCCCCTTCTACACATAAAAATAGGGGATCAAACAGTGCACTTGGTTTCAGTGTGCTGTAACTCCCAGCCATGGAGTGTAAAGCCAGCTTGTCTGCTTTCCTTCCCTCTATAAGACAAACTATAGTACATTCACAATCTAATATGGATCTTTGGGCACGTTTTTTCCTAGCACACCTTTACACTGGTATATTTTTCAGGTTGCAAAATAGTTATTTCTGTGATAGAAGTAATACAGAAATCAGCATAAAAGCCTCCGTGGCTTTATCATCATTTTAAATCAGTCTGACGAGTCTGATTTTAGTATCATTTGTGAGAAAGCTGCTTAGGTTATTCTCTAGACTGTTTTGAAAAGAATAGTAGATACTGGGTTTTACTCAAACATGGTGGTTGTGTGTAATCTAAAAACAAACAAACAAACAAACCACCTGTTTCTGGTATGATTGTAAAGCAGTATTATTGTTTTTCTAACCTTAGAAAATTCTTGGCTTATTATAAAATAAATCCAGAGTTAATTTTGTCACTCATCTGAAAAGGACGCAGAATTTGTCCAATGGCAATTGCAGCTCACCAAGATTTTCTTACTTGTAGAAATCCTCAGGCTTGCTAGTAAACCCTCCTTTCAGTACTGAGAGCTTAGTGGGGATGTTGTGTTGTCATGGAATCAAGCAAATGGGAAAAAATTTGGAACGCCCGAAAGGAACAGACTTTCAGAGCTGCATGTGCTCCAAAAAGCTCAAGTACTGCTGGGTCTCCCTTCCAGAAGAGAGGGACTCTGTCCCGCTTCCACTGAAGTCACTGGGAGGCTTGCCACTGAGCTCAGTAGGAGCGGGAGCATGCAATCCATCTTTTCAAACTTCTCAAACTGAGATGTTCACCGTGCCAGTGAGTCCAGGGAAGCAATCTGCATGCGATGGCAAATCAGCAGAACCCTGGCTTTGTGTGAATAAGCTGCTGACCACATTGTGCATAGCAGCCTGCGGATGAGAAAGAGCCGGCAGGAGTCTTTTTTTAAAAAAATAACAATTAGTCCCTCCTATGTTTAAATTCCTCATGAGCTTCCAACGGAGTTCAACAAAGTACCTGTTTGCTAGACAATGTTGTGGGGAGGAGGAGGGAGAAAGGCCGAGGGGGACTTAATTCTACATTGCCTCTGCGCCGGGTCTGTGCTCCCAGCTCACTTCCAGCGATTCCCATGATGTCACTTTTAGTAATGGAGACATGTTTACAAAAGAGTACACAGCATCCTCTTTAAAAAGAAACTTTCAGCCCAAGGAGTGCTACAAAAGTTAGGAAACCGAAAACTGCATGAGGAGGGAATAAAGATCCAGACAAAGGATTTTTGTTTGCAGTGACCGAACTTGCCCTCACATGACTATGAACAATAATGAATATGCAGTTTGGCAGCCGCAGAACTGCCTTTGGTGTACAGTGTGCTAAGAGCATCTAAGAGTAGCAAGTGGCTGGTAAGAGTGCATGTAGAAATGGTTTGGGTATCTCTCCTTTCAAGACAAATCTATTCACCTTCTATTTCATCTCCCTTTGTCTTGGGAACAAATGCAAACTTCATTGAGAGTGCAGTGACTCTCTCCTGTGTAATACAGCACATTAAGTTCTTCTCATTCAACTATCGCCTTTATTCTGTAATTTTGAAAACATAAGGGCATTTCAGGCCAAGCTGCTCCTTCAACTTGTTACTCACATTAGTACGAAAAAGGCTTTTGTTCTAATAGAAAGTGCGACTGGGTTAAAACCAGTATAACTAACTTTTATTACTTGTATTATGTGCAAATCAGAAAATCTCAACTATCCAAAGGAATTTGCCAGCATTTTTAATTTATGAACGCTGACAGAATTTGGAACAAGATTCTCCCACACTCAGACCTCAAGCAATTATCTGCCATAACAATGCAAGCTTCCCCGAGCCTGCTGTGAATAAGGGGGACATTTGTAAGGGTGGTTATTGCAGATTTCTGCTTTTGTTTGTTGAGGGTATTTGCAAAGCTGACATTTTATCTAAGAGTTTATTTTATCTGAAAAATAACACAGATGGAACAACTAATTTACTGCATACAGGCCCTCAATACTGTTGGATACCTCAAAAATATTATCCATCTGTAAATCATTAGAAATCAGAATGTGTGGGGGACTCTGGTGACATAAAGGATAAATCCAATTATGTGTTTGCAGATATCTCAAGTTTCACTAACGGTTTTATTTTACATCAGGCCCCATGGACTTCTACTTGTTGCCAACTCCCCTGCAGAAGACAGACAGAAGATGAGTTTCTTCTCGTCTGGTTCCCCCTCCAGGAATGCAGAGCTGCTTTCTATCTCTTCAAAGAAACAACCGAAGAATAAAGAAATCTGAGAGCTGAGAGCAGTATGGACCATTGTGAAAAAACAGCATATCACAAAAAAAAAAAACCAACCCCCACAAAATCGTGATCTTACCAAATTTGCTGTGACGCATCCTTGAGGGATTGCAAATTGATCTAGAATAAACCAACCCTTAATTATTATAAGATACCAGGCAAGTCTTTCATTAGTATCTCAAAAGGAGGTGGTTTTCAACGCTCAGGTTTCCTCTGCTGTGCAGTTGTCTTTGGAAGGACTTGTCATATCTTATAATTTAAAGCACCGTAGGTGTTGGAAGTTGGGATCACAGACAGCTCTTTCAACTGCCGGTGCACAAGAGGCTTTGCAAGACATGACAGGACCCAGGTGTTGAATCTCACAATGCCCACCCCTCCTCTCTATTGCAGGTATTCAGGACCTTAATCAAGAAGTTGCCACTGGAAGAGTCTTAATGCATTTGACGTGGAAGACACAAGACCTGATTGTTGGGAAATTTTCTCAGAATTTTAGGGATATCTTTTGCAAACACCTTGGGAGGGTTCAGAGAGTGTCGGGCCATCTGTTCTGACACGATGTGATGATTCTGGTGGAGACTGCCACATACTCCAATGAAGGCTTTACAACCCAAATATTTTCCAATCTCCTATTTGATTGCCTCTTCTGCAGATGAACAGAGAGGCATCTCCAAAGGGCAACAAACTCCACCCCCATTTACCCAGGCAAACAAAACAGATTTGCTGATTTAGGTTTTGCAAAAAGCAAACAGGAACTAAAAGTTCCCATAGATGTCTAGATTTATTTCCTTTTTTTTTTTTTTAAGTCAGTCTCTTTCACTAAAAATTACGAAGACTCCAGGCTTTAGTTTATCATAGATATATATAATTAACTTTATGTAACTGAAATTTTATCCATAAACACAATCAACACAGTAAACTATAAATTTTGTTTCAGCATGACAAAATTAACTGAGAACCCTGAGAAAACCATTTTTTTTCCTTTGGCCTTCTCTTTGCACTAATCTGGCTACACGAGTTGTTACATTCCAATTCTGACATTCAAATCCTGTTGAGCAATTTTCCCACAGCGTGTTTCCCAAACAAAAGCATTTTTTCCCACTCCCACTTATGTGTTTCCTGGATATGGGAACTGCAGAAAAATACCCTTGTCTAAGTCCCAAGACCAGGCCAACAATTGTATTGCAGTGCTAGATTTCACAAACTATCAGTGATCATTTGAGAAAAATGATACCGACTGACCCAGCAAAAGCGTACCTTTCCGTTACTAAATAACAGATATTCAACTCACTACATAAAATCCTACCTAGTTGGTTTTCTTTAACTCTTTGAGCCATAAACTAGTACTTTCCCAAGCACCTTATACCTTCATGAGAGCAGAAATATTTTTATGTGTATACTCTAAACTATTAAAATTGCTTAATTCTTCCACGATACTCACCTGGAATGGCAGAGGTCTTGAAAAGGGTATCATCTCTTGCTAAGAGATGATGTTTTGCAGCTGTGGGCTTTCCCCTTTGTAAAAGAACTGCACATATTATTTAGCTTGGTGTTTCACACATGAACAACCATTGCTTCAGGAAAATTACATGGGACATGGCATGACAGGCTGGTTTCACAAAGCTATTTGTGGACCGAGTCACTCCACAGCTCCTTCAGATTTAGGATAATGCCAGATCATATATGCCCTGTTTATAATAAACTGCACTTTCCCCTTCCATTCTCTCCATCGGAGGCGTAAAGCAGCAGTGGTTTCTGAAGTGTTGTTGTTTGTTTGACCTTTACCTGCAGTGAGTGATTAGACTACACATTCCCTGAAGCAAAGTACCCCAGGCTGTAAGACAGAGGTGTTTTGAGCCAGGTCTTTTGGGGAAGAGAAATGATTGATGCCTTTCATTAGGACCGAATCAACTTAACCCGAGGTACATGAGAAGGTCATATCAGCTTTTGCCTTTAAAATGCCTGTTTTTCAGAGACATAAAGTTACAACCCCCCCATTTCATCCAGCACAAAAAATAGGGCAAATCGGAGCACCTATCCAGCAGCATGATTTACTAAAAGTGTCACCATAGTTCAGGTAAAATAAAACTGGTGTAACAGATGATAGACTTCAGGTTGAAAGCAAGATGAGGAGCTGCTTGAAGCAAAAGTGTCGTATTTCTTCCGAGGAGCTGGAAAAAAACCTATTAAACTATAGATACCACTTCTGCATTTTGTGATGGAACTTTTTAATTTTCAGTGTTATGGATTGACAACGCCACTCTGATTTTATGAAATATGAGAAGTAATGAGCAGGCCAGCACATTTTGAATGTGCATTCAGAAATCTGCTTCAGTGGCCAGAATATACTGGGCATGCATCTGCCACAGGGTCTTCCTTGCAAAAAGTTTTCTTCTCAATTTCTTCTCTTCTTCTACTGCAGTATCTCCAAGATCAAACTGGGCTCCACCACTCAAGCTGAGCGGTGTTTCCTCACCAGCTTTTTTCATAAAAGAACTTTCTGTGCATTTTCACCAGTGACATTTCTCAGATATGTTTTTGTGGATAGTTAGTATTTGGTATTTCTGACATGCCACAAGTTTAGAATATGCTAATGAAGTTAATGAATTAAAAAAAAAAAAATACTTGGGAAGCACTGGCCAGATTGGAAACTGGAGAATGCTCCTATGCAGTTAAGAAGTGATTTCTGGAACAGCCTTCCAAGAGGATTATGGGGCAAATACCAGCCTCAAGTCCAACCTACATCCTGGGATCATCCTGACATTTTTGGCCATTCCTTGTTCAGTTTCAGCCCCCCTGGTAGATCATTATGGGAAAGGTGGTACCATCAGTAATCCTAGTATGATGAAATGTGGAGCAAAATGTCATAGTTTGTTTACGCTAGGAACACTTGTTGCTAAAAATGTCTTAGTTACTATATTTTAACTATGAACTAGCATAGATATGTTATCTGTTCCTGATCAGCCCTCGAAGTAGAGAGCCAATAGATTTTGAAACATGATTTATTTTCTAACCTAGGCCTTTTTAAATGTCATAAAACCTGGGTCAGGCAGATCTGGAGAAAAAGTCATCCATATCTCTGTATTTGCAAAATTTAGAAGCAGACAAATGCATGATCAAAGAGTCCGAATGTCATTTTGCGACTTTGTGGTCAATAGCATGATCCACTCTCTCTGCTGCTCTGTTCTATCTATTCCTCTGGTAAATCTAGGTAAGATGTTTACTGACCATAGATGTTCCACATCTCATATATGTGTGGTCAGCTGATATTTGGAATTGAAAAAGGCTCCACACAAAGCATTTTCAGAGGACCACACCAGAAAATATATGCTGATGGAGTACTCCAGTGAAGAAATGCTTTGTATCTAACTTGTGGGGTTTGCTATAGGCATTCAAATTCATCATTTACAAAGGTGTTAAATTAATGTTAAAGAAGGAAAGGAGGTAAGTGTTATTACAGCTAACAACATTTCAAATTGGAACTCTATCTATAATCCCTCTGATTTAAATACGTTTCATTTTTGCTAAACTAAGATTCCTTTCCCCATCTCCATTCTCTTCAGTTTCTTCAATTCTAGGCTAAACTCTGTATTTAGTGCAACATCCAAGACATCTTTAGACTCTCTTTCCTCAGGACAGATCCTGACTTAGCCTAATTAAAATCAGATTAAATACAAGAAGGCGTCAGTAACTCAGTAACTGGAGTATAAAATAAAGAAACCTCCAACCTTGTGAATGTTGACTATGTCTTCTTCTGGTGTCTTCTCTATCTACATGTTACTGCATTTTAGCTAATGTAGCCTGAGATCCTCAGGGTAAAATCATGGTATGGCAAAAACCAATGGCAAAACTCCCACCCAGACCAGAATATCAGAAAACTTACACAGTGTATTACAGGACAACCACAGCTACCTACTTTCTGAGCCCTATCTGAACTTATACTGTACACTTCTCTATTAATCAAGCATTTGACTTATGCAGGGAGGATTTTAATTATTGTAAAATTACTTCAACCGAGAGTAACCTTTGAAACTATGCTTACATTATCAGTTATGGTTTGCGCAGGATGCCTCATACAGCTACAAACTATGCATCCTTTCGTAACAGGCATTAAGGAGCAGTTACACAACTTAATGCAAACACCACCAACAGATGAAAACCCATGGCACAGAGAGGATCTTGAGTAATCATCAAAGCAATGCCAGAAAGCAAATTCTACCTGCAGAAAATGTTTTTTCATATTAAATGCATTTCAGGGGATGCTCAGATCTGCATTTCAGTTGCTGGTAGCCTTAGTGCAGAGTCTGCCACAAAGTGGCTTTTTGTTGTAAACTTTTAATGCTTCAAAACCTGTTAATACAAACTTTGCCCAACATTGCCACAAAATGTGTGTGCAATTCAACTCATATCTTTACTGACTGCAATAATAAACTTTTGGTCTAAAACAAACAGGTCATTAGCAAACAGATAGTTCTGTGCACTGCGGTTACTTGGGCCTCTCTTCTGCTGTCATCCCATTTTTCACTTACTGTTCACGTGCTTAAGAGTTTGATGTCGGAGTATGTCTTCATGATGCCAGGGCCTTGCAGCCTTCTCAAATTTAGTATGGGTGAAGAACATACTCCACCTCTCTGTGCACAAAGTCTATCAGTGTTCCTTAATTGTAACTGTTCATTCAGGCAATACTTTTATCTCAGGTGTTAAATCAGGTCACAGGGTATGTCCAAATTCAGGCAGCCATGCCTGTAGATACATATGTTCTAAATTCAAGAACTGACATCCAATTGTCTTCGTACTACCTTCAGAATATTTTTTCAAATTGATGTAATTTCTTGATAAATTTCATTTTGTACAAAAGGAGCATTCCAAGACCCCTTTTAGATACTTTGTATCACAGAAGTTGAGGTGCTATGCAAACTATTTTATGGGACGGGTTCTGGCCACTTTTACATCAACAGAAGCTGGCATGACTCCACATTTCTACTGGTATAACAAAACAGAGTTTTCTACCTCAGCCATTATAAAAGACTCACATTGCAAGACATAACTGTGTGGTCAGAAATACTTTTTGAAAGATGCATAGTTTATCACAGTTTAACTACATCACATCTTTAGAAAACAAGTGTTTTAAATACCATCAGGCCTGGAAGAAGATATTTACAGAGCTTTTTTTTTTTTTTTAAATCCGTTGCATTGCCTGCTTCCTTGACTGAGGTGTTCACAATGGCTTAAGAGGTAATGTGTTTGAATCAAATATACTCAAAAGCAGTAGAATAGTAGTACTGGATGACTAGGGCACTCAGAATTGGGCTGCGTTCAGAGGGACGGGAATGCTGAAAGAAGGAAGAGTTTGGTTTTTACCATTTTCACAGCCTGATAAGAATCCACCCATCCAACTTCACTTCTAAGCTCCTAGCCTAAGGAGGCATTTGATTTCCCTTGTTGAGTCTCCTGTTTTTAAGCTTTCATCTCTCCAAACACCATCACGTAGAAATACTTAAATACGTTCATTCAGTCACTGAAAAGCCTACCCAGAAAAGCCCAAAGACCAAGTTTAAGAATCACCTGAAAACCTGACCTCTCCTGATTCACCTTTTTCATTGTTTTTCCCTCCTCTCTCGACAGAAAGAAAATATACCATTCTTTTGGGGTTTTTTGGTTAAAACTCACTACTGTCGAAGCCTGTCCCTCAGCTGGGAGATGTGCAGTGAGCAAGATGGGGAAAACGATCCTCCTGAAAAATAAGTCATCAACAAAACCATCATATTGGCCCAGCCATAGAGGCAGCGGAAGGGTGGAAGGAATAACCAAGGGAGGGGCAGGAGCTGCGCGGAGTGGCAGGGCCATTAAAAAACATGTGTGTGGAGTTGTGCTCAAAGAGTCATATCCTACTGCTTGTGAGAAGCGGCATTGTTTCCTGTTATTGAATGAGAACTTGAACACGGGAGAGGGACAGCCCCAGGAGCAAAACAGACTTCTTGGAGAATGAAGTCAAATCATAGCTTTAAAAATTACATTCTTTACATGATTATCCAGGTTAAGGCTTAGTTTTGTTTTCTGGGGATGAAAAAAAGGAAAATAACTTAAATGCTCATTACCTGCCTTTCTCCTCATTTAAATTCCCAGTTAAGGGGAAAAAAAGTCAGTTTTGCTTGTATGCTGACAATTCAGTTTACCAGGATATATTTGTATTCATTCCCTAATTAAAACTAAATTCAATTTCTCAAAGCCCTTTACAGCACAGGAGTCTCAATGGGATTAATCACCAGAGCATGTTTCTCTTGACCAAGGTGTTTTCCACAATGTGATGTTTTGCTGCAAGTTACATTCAATTCAGCCATGCTTGAAAACACTATAATTATGTTGGTCAGGAACATAATTTTTTTTCTTAATGAAAGAGGTTTCCAAAGTGTTTGCTACCACTTAGAGTTTGTAAACCAGTATACTGTCAGATAGGCCACTTTCTTCCCTTGCCTACTATTGGCAAACTGCCTTTTTATCTCTCTATGCATGTTAAAACCTCTGTGTACAAACTAACAGATAAATACAAAACATCATACCACAGACTTATTTTTAATCGTGGACTTCTCTTTCTCAATTAAAAAATAACAACAAAGGAACACATAAAAAGATCACTGTAAAGCAGGCAGTGATTCTGAAAGAAATTAAGCTGCTCTGCCCCAAATAATTCAGTTCACTTTGCCCATTGTAAGAACCCTGAGAAACATTTATTTCCCACCCTTCCCTCTGCCTGCAAGCATCCTGGGCACTGTGTGGGCACCTCTAACCGTATATTCTTTTTCTTTTCTACAAAAAACCTAATGCCAGTGTCTTACAATGTCCAGCCAATTCTGCCAAATGTGTGGTCATGAACAAGGACATAAAATTTGCCTGGATGAAGTGTGATTCATATTTAGAGGGGAGGTACCTGGGAGATGTGCCAGGGATGATCTCCGTCCCCTGCTCTTTTATCTGCCTTGCTAAAGCAGTTACATGGCTCCCATTACTGTGATGCCAGAATGTATAGCAACATATGTTATTCTTACAACACTCAAACAGGGTGGTCAGAGTACATGACTTATCCCAGGTCAGAAGTTTGAAGCAGAACAGATTGTTGCACAAGCTTCACAAGCTCTTGATCAGTAGAAGGTGTTTACTGGCCTGTTCCTTATAAGTCAGCAGCTAACCCCATTCCCACAGTATCCAAGTGTTTATCAAGCATTTATGCTTAAATAGTCAAGAAGTCCCATCCTGGAGGCTTTATTGAACATGAACCAATGACTGAAGTGAACTGGTGTTTGCCTTAAGCAGCTTCTTTTGGTTCACATCAAATGCTCTTCAGCTATGGCTGTCAAGATAAATATATTTCATAACAAGACTTCTAAATTTCTATTTTAGTCAATTGCTTTAATCATAGAGTGCCTAGCAAAACCATATTTCTCCCATTGCCCAAGTGGTCATAAAATTGAGTTAATTTCTGTTAGGTCACTAACCTACTCATGCATTTAGGTTGTCAAAGTTAGACTATCAGAACATGCTTTGAAGCAGCATTATACCTGAAACTGATTTGGAAGCAAAACATACCTGTTTACATGCATCAAGAAGTTATCTCCAATATATAAATATATTAATATGATCTCGTTAATTTACTGAAGCCACCGGTGATATTTCTGCGTGGGTCACAGGCATGTTAACATCTACTATGAGAAATACAAGTTTAGGCTGATGGTTGGATGTCATCTGGTAGCTTCTCCTAAAAAGGTACCCATTGCTGGTACCATGGCTGAGTACCATAAACTCTATACACCTGCTTTGCCACAAGTGGAAGAATAGTGCTCTTTGTACATTCCTTTACGATTCCCATACAATCAGAAGGTATTAATATATTTAGAATTATCTTTAGCTGTAAAATGGCAAAATACTTACCAACCTGGTAGGATGTTGGGAAAGATAATTAACTGTTATTTGGAGAAGCTCTTAAGCCTGCTGAATGCTAAGTCCTGCAAGAGAGAGAAATATATGATCCACTGACACTTGGGTAACACACATCCATGTCATCACCCGTGCAGCCTTTATGGCTTCATGGACCTTGGCAGCCAAAAGAAATAAGCAAGGCTAGATTGCTCAAAATTAATAATGGGTTTGGACAACACTTGGCAATGAAAAGAAATGTGTTCAGCCTGTTGACATCTTTTCCCTTAAAACATCTAGTATTCCAGTTTAGTCTAAATATTTTTCATCTAGCACCTTCCTTCAAACACGACGCATTACTGTATCTCCCATTATTTGGGAACTGGACTAGATGACCTTTAAAGGTCCCTTCCAACCCAAACTATTCAATTATCTTAGAGGTCTTTTCCAACCTAAATGATTCTATGTTCCTATAATTTTACTGATGCCAATATGTTCATGCTCAATAAGCTTAGTCAGCAGTAATTTGCTTCAGATTTCATTATGAAAATGGGGTTTTTAAAAGTGTTTTATTTTCTAAACCAACTTCTGTTTTTTATGCTTGGTTTTAAAGTTTCAAGAATATGTTGTAAATACCTAGACAAAATCCTCATGACAGAAAACCTGTGACAAAGGTACCAAAGGAAAACCATACAAGAAGAAAATGTCCTGAAATTCCAAATGCCAAAGAGACTTTCTGCAGCAACACCATTGCAACAATGTAATGAAGGATGTTTTCAGCATGTATTTAATAAATTTCAAATTTTAGTGGTCACAATTCGAGCTTAGAAAAAATCAGAGGGGTTGGACTGGAAGTGCTGGTAACAATGCTAGACAGTTTCACACAATGCAGCTGTTCTGATGATTTTGGGAAGTTATGGGCTTCCATATTTCACATCTTCGTGATGAAATATCTTGGCTATTTCAGCTGTAACCAATGTGAGATTTAAAATTAATACATTAACCTTAACATGCTGCAGCCAGGTGTAAGAGTCAATCAATTCTGAAATGTTCTGAGCAGGTTTTAATAACGTCTTGCACTAGAGCTGGTAGGATATTCTTGCATGAAAGAATGGATGTCAAGTATTATATAAAGTTAGTCTTCATGGGAATTTTTGTGGTTGTTCAGCAATCATTTAAAGCAAAAATATGAGTAATTTTGACCCAAGCACTTGCTGAAAAATGAAGGTGTTAGCTCAGAAATACTGCAACACTGCTATATGCAGATGGAGGATGAGCTCAGAGCTTAATAGTGTAATCAATGATATCATTGAGTTTCAAGAGAGGTATAGTTGGAATGCTTCCTGCCTTCAGTCTCCCCGCTGGCTGGGATCCTTGGCTAGGTTATATGCTCTGCAACCTTTGGCCTGGCGTAATGCATCCTGAGAGATTTTGTCTGACATAGAAGTTCATGCACCAAAATGCATCTCTCCAGGTCTCTGCAGCAGCAGTTCTGATTGACAAGAATTTCATTTTTCTCTCTCACAAATCCTTGGACAAATCTGTGAACACAGACTAACTTTTCTCTTTTCTCTTTACAGAGACAGCGCTGCACACACACATGATGGTTTTTCTAGTAATTGAGCCATGCAGGGCAGTTTGTGGCAGGAAAGCAGTAATAGATAATACCGATATAAATTCAAGTCCTGACCCTCAAACATTTGTTCAGTTGAACAGTCCCCTCTCAGGAGAGGAATCTCAGTGATGCTGAAGAGGCCTATGACAAATGTATTACTCACAAGACCCATGGTGCAGGACTGGAAATTTACTTCCTACTCATTATGCACGTATGGTTTCAGTTCTCCTTATGGCAGGCTTACAGAGATACATACATTTTAACTATACAGCAGTGGGAGTAACAAAAATCTGCAAGCATTCAATGCAAGTGTAACAGCAATATTCTGCAGAATACTCCACAGCAACTGGGATGAGCTGGTAGCTGCTGCTGTGCCATACTTCAAATCAGCACTTTCCACGGGGAGGAAATAGAGCAGAATGAAGGCTATAAGGAGTTGTCACATTTTTATACCAGCATGTCTAAATGTCTAAATGTTTGAAACTTCCATTTCAACCCCTGGATATGCATATTGGAAAGAGTAAGATTCAAGATGCAAGGACCATAAAAGACGCTAAGAAAAAAATCTGTGCATGTCCATCAGTGGAGATGGAAATCTACTGATGAATGCTGCTGAGAAAGCTGAAATGTGTTGTGTGTTTTCATTTTCCACAACTACCACAGACAGATAACAACTCACTGACTGCTTTTGTTATTTCCTCAAATATCCTAGAGCAGTTTTTTTCATATTCTGGTTCTTTCTATATGCATGCTTTAAAATATTCTTTAACCTGTTGTTTCTGTTTTCTGACTTAAGCTCCTGCCATGTAGATAGATCGAACTAATTTTGCTAAACTTCTGGACATAACTAACTTTCAGATTGAAAGCCTCAAATAATTTCACTTTCTTATCACCTGCTATTTGATCTCATTTTATGTTGAGTAATAAAATTCTAACTTACAAAGGAAAGACCCTTTATATTTTCATTATGGAATCTTTTCTTCTTGCTTTTTTTATACCCTCTCAAATATGTATTAGTTTAGCCTTCCTAGTTTTACTCCTATATCCCTGACCTTTATTCTCATCCTTGCTTCTGTTTTTTATACACATTTCATTTTGATTTTCAAGTCACAAAAGTGATCCTGATGCAGCTTTGTCAGCTGGCGGGGGCAGGGGTGGGGGGATAGACACAGCTCACTCCAAATCAGAAGATTCAGTTTTAGTCTTCTTAAATATATCCCTACAAGAAATTAGATTATTAGATACCAATACCTAGGAAAATCCAGTTGCTGATATGATATGACATGACATGACTAGTAGATATTCAGATGAGTGAAGACAGATTTGGTGGTAATCAGGTGTGAAAGTCTGAAACAGCAATACAGAAAACCATTGTGGGTTCTTGATGTAGAGGAGTTAACCATGTGGGACAATACTGCATAGATCATGACCACGATATTGTAACCCCAGTTCTAGCCCAAGGGGAGCTGTGATTCTGTCTCCCTGGCCATGTGCTAGACCTACAAGGTCTACGAGGTAGCAGGTGTTGCTTTAGTATACTCAGAAGGGGTGATAATTTGGAGGTTTTTTGAAAAAGCATTAATAACACAAAACTGGAGTGGGCTTACGTCCAAACAAGTTATATAAACTATTTGCCACACCCCACTTTTCTGTCTGCTTTCTCTGTGCCTCCTACAACATAGAAACATTGTCCTAAGTCTTGCTAATACTGAGAGATTACTGAGTGCCTAAGGAAAAGCTGAACTGGGCTGAGGGGCAAACATACTGGGTGAGTTTCATCCAGCTATATACCTGTGTCTCACTCTGGAAAGAAACACTCATTTCTAGGGCACAGTTCATCTGATCCCAAAGCAGATGCCTCAAACTTTCAGATTTATTGCTTGCAACAGGCTCTTTGAAGGACCCTGTTTCTCTGCACTGAATACAAAATTAGTTTAAGGTGACTAGTCCAAATATAGACTGGGTAAACTCCATCCCAGCCATCAAGCCTTGACAGTACAGTACAAAGCAGATAAATGAAGAGTTTATCTAGATGCACCTGACTGACATGAAGCCCTGAGATATTTGTAGTTACCCACTGGAACAGCTCAAGGAAGTGAAAGCCTGGACTTTGAAATACGGAACTAAAACAACTTCAGACTGATCATCAAAGACTTTAACAGCTCAAATCTACTCCAGCAGTACTTTGCATCTGGGCTGCCATCTTCCCTGCAAGGTTGCTTCAGTCCTTGGAGTAGACATTATCCTCCCACTGAAGATCTCCAAGGATCTAGCTGTGATGGAGCTAATTATAGGTAATCTGCTGATGTATAATTAAATATGGTTGAGAGCACAATTTGTGGGCTGTGAGGTAAGCACTGCTACACTAAGCAAAAGGATCTGACATTGAACAAGAATAAATACCAGCTCGGACTGCAGGAGATTAGTGATTTGAAGCAGCTGTTGTGCAACAAAGACATCCAAGCTGGGATGCTAGTTCAAGCAAATTCCCTTAAACAAGGATGCCTTGTCACGTTTGTGTTAGGAAATACAATTCTTCCTTAATCACAATTAAGGAATCATTTTTTAATATTTACTTTTTACTATAGACCAGAGTAGTAGTGGGCAGAACTGCTAATCCATCCACTGGGCTGCAAATATAGTAAGAAGAGACAATTCTTCTACTAAGGAGACTGGAAGCTAAAAATACAGGGAGAGGCTGAAGGGCAGCCGAAGGCACGGAGTGATACTCCGTGTCTGTGATAACACAGCTGGTCTATGCCCAAGGACTATTTTCTCTCCCCACAGCCCTGCTTAAATACAGCCCAGAGAGTGACGGTGGAAATGAGAAAAGCCTGTAGATTGTAGAAAAAGTTTGCATGCAATGATATCTTTCACACTGTCCAGTTAACGTGAAGCCGAAGATCTCAATCAGCACAAGACTGCATGAGTTGGTGGCTACTTTTCTGTAAAAGGCATGGCAGAATCTGCTTCTAAATGACTGACCCTACCAGCACTGTCTGAGGACTGATAAAACCAGCAGTGGGATTCAATTATTTGATCAGAAAGTTGTTTTGCAGAAACCATTGCGCAGATCACAGAATGAGCCTTAGGGCAGTTTCAAGGCACTGCAGAAATCCCTACTGAACTGGACACGCAGGGCTGGAAAGGGGCTTTGTACTACACCAAAGTTCTCAGAGTGCCCCCAGTCTGAACACAAGTTGTTGCAAGAAACAGGAATATGTTCTACATAATAACACAGAGTGAGTCTGTCTTCTACACCTAACAAAACACAAGCAATACAAAATGAACTGATGAATCCTGGTGGGAAAGTTGAGGGGAAATTATGTTCTCCCAGAAGTTTATGCAACTGTCAAAGACACTCAGAGCTCAAAAATACACAAGATGCCCCCAGTGAGCATGGTGAGTTTCAGAACAAAGTCCAAAATGTTCTGTTGAAGTGATTTCTTCATACCATTCATTCATACCATCAAGAATGAAGCAGTCAAATGAAAAAAAAATGCATCAAAATACTAGTAACAGAATATGAAAAATCCAAAGAAACTACACGAGACTTCTGATTCCCTGTGCCAGTGCTAGCATGTAGCATGTATGTACTTGAACATAACTTTATTCCTATCCATGCACTGCTCAACGTATTCATGTTTGGAATTGATCTATTGCACAATGCAGTGAATAACATAGTAATAACAGAGAATAAATCAGTTTCCGTGGCACCAAGGTCTAGACAGTAATAATCTGCAAATAACACATGACTCATTGGCAATTCTCTTTCACATGCCAGTTTAAAGGGAATAATATTGAAGTTAGTGAAATTATGCCCTTGTTCAGGGCATATATCCTGTTCAGATAACCAGTTTATATAGATGTTGGCTGAGAAGTGTATTGTCCACTAAGCAGGGTCCTGAGCCAAAGATTATTAACGAAAAGCAGTTGCAAGAGAATGATGAACATGACATAAGTAAGGCAGTAGCTTTAGGCCATTACATCGATGACAAAACAACTGCTACCAAGTAAAAGCAGCATTTTCTATAAGCGAATTAACAGCTACTTATTTTACAGGTGGGAAGGAATTAGGTTTTTTCCAAAAAGGTGGTAGCAGGCAATTTGTTTTGGAAACGATCAATGCTTTCAATATTAAGATCATAAAACCTAAGCTACCACCGTGGGTTGTTTTAACAAGAACAGCAGAACAAATGCCACCACATCACAGGAGAATTCCTGGCCTCCTTTTCATTCAATCCAGAAATATCTCAGTTCTGACCCTTGCTTTGTACTCGTGTTTGGGTTTGTAAGAACATCACAGGGAGTATAAATTCCGCACGGGGGAGGCAGGTGGTGGACCTTACACACCTCCAAACCTCCACTGCATAATTAAGTACAGCCCTGGAATCACACTCACCTGAGAGCGTAGGCCAAAATTGATTCTGGGGTTGCCTGTGGCTAAATTAATGTTACTTGAGCGATTAGACAGATGTGACTCAGAAATGAGCCACCACAGGAATGACAAGTATTTCAAACTGGAAAGAAATGCACTGGTCTTTCCTGCTGCAGATCCACCAAGTGGTGAAAATGAAAGCGAATCTTATAGCAGATGAAATATTTTACTTAGCCCATGTACCTTATTAAATCCCTATTAGCCATGAGTAGCATAGAGTCTCGCGGGGAACAAAATTGATGAAGTCAGGTACACATTGCAAGCATTTCAGAAAGACCAGACACTTCTAGAGCTGAGAACCCAAGTGAGAAAATCCTCACTGTAGTTGCACTGTTGCTTCACATATCCGCAGGTGGGTGCTTTGCTAATGGGTGTACTTACACCCACAACTGAACACACGCACGCCAGCAGGCATGCACCTCTGACCTGATTCAGGATAACGTACCTACTCAGTATCATACACACTCTGAAGATGAGCCCATGTGCCTCCATGCTAATTTCTGGCCTGTGCTAAGAGCATCTCTCCCCACTGCTTTGTGCTAGTTTGGCCTCCCGTCTTACTTCTTTTTTCTCATTCCCTTACCTGTGTGCATTTCCGTTGCCTTTCGATGTTTTCGAAAAACCAGTGAACGCTGTGCAAAAGCTGTGTTAGTGCAATGTTTACCCAGCAAGGTCATGAAGATGGCAAAAGCTATCTGGTGTAGAAAGATGGGGGAGAAGTGCAAACAAAGGCAGTCACGCCACTTTCAGAAGCATAGCCAAAAGCAGGGACAGAGACAACACAACAGTTAAAATCGGTCAGAATGTCCTATCCTGAGCACTGCAGTAAGACTCAAGGGATACACATGTAAATCACCACCAATCTCAAGAGACTAAAAATATATTTACATTTTCCCTTGCAATGTGTAAGAAAAAAGTTTTCACCTCAAAACAGCTATTTCCTAGTAGAAGACTTTTGACCACATAACATTGTCTAATCTCCTAAAGGCACCTCTCACTGTAGGGCAGAAGTAAAAGCAGGATGTGGAGGCTTAGTATTCTTCCATTGCCTACCAGCTGCTAGTTGGCCATTTAGAAACTCATCCTCTTCCTCAGGAGAACTTGGCCCTAATTAGTGCCTGGATGGATCAACCTGCCCCTTTCTCCTTCACCTCTGCCCCTCAGATTCTTCCACAATGATTAAAGGAAACCATAGTCCTCTTGTACAATTTCTAAAACTGAATTTCTTGAGCTATCAAGATCCACACACAACTGCTGAACTTCATTCTGCCTTGGAGCTTACCAGACCACTCCAGAATTCTCCAGCTTGCTTTGACAACCTAATTATTCTTGTGTACACCTATCACTCTTAAATCCTTCTCTAAACCAGGCTTTGTAGTTTGCCTTTTGTACAACAGAATCTGTTCTATCTGTGATCGAAGTGTCACCTGGGCCATTCAGCCAACTGTAATGCTGATGCCAGTTCTGTGGTCTTTTTAATACCATCAATGAGAGGAAAATGAACAAAAAAATGCACTCATTCCATCTTCCAAAATTATAATGTATTTTGTATGTAGATATATACCCATATGCTCCATAATGGTGACAAAAAGAACAGAAAAACCAGGAACAGAAAAACAAGAAAAAAAAGTAACAGAAAAACAAGAGGACTCCTCACTTTAATTTCTGTCTAAATGGATGTAGTTAGCAATATTAAGCTCAATAAGTATGTGAACTGAAACATAAATAAACTGTAGAAAGCAAAATGATAAAACTTATGATCGCAAAGCACAAGCACAGTCTTACTCAGGCAGTTACGCAGCTTAATGCACGTGGCCAGCTTATGCAAAATGTTTTTTAATTCTTGAATTTCTTCCAATTTCTCAGAAATATGTTATACATTCAGCGTGTCTGCACCAGAAAAATAAAGGCTGCCATGCTCCAAAACTGGTCATTTTGGATGAGTGGACATGGGATCCACTGCTGCACAGCCCCAGGTGCGCTCACAGTCCAGCTAAAGCCATCTCTTCCCAGGTAACTGCGATAGTCCTTATTCATCAAAATAAGAGGAAGTATTGTCCTTGCACATGGACTATTAAAATAGTCAGTCCAAGGGCTATAAAGCAGTAATACTACCCTAACACCTCTCTAGTTAATGTAATTACTGTAAATGCCACCTTATTGTGGATATGCACACGCATCTTTCATTGGCATTACCGGAAGGCAAACTGAAGCCATCATAATTCATTATCATAATTATATATTAATGATAACCCTAGATTTTTTTTCCAAAACAATGTTTGAAAAACATCATCACTACAACAAGAGAAATGCCAGCAGGAGTGAGGATAGTGATCTCCTGAAGAGTATCCTACTTGTGGCAATTAAATTAAATTGAAATCAACAGATTTCTCAGCTCAAAGACAGCCTGGTAAATATCATAAAATATTTTAACACATGATGCCGTGACACTCAACATCATCATCATCATGGCTTGGCTTCGCGGACGAAGATTTGGGAAGGGCTTTGCCCACGCTTATTGCAAGCGTGCTGATGGCTGAAAAGGCTAATGTGGGATAGGCAAGACCGGTTGCAAAGAGCACACCGGAGGGTCTCCTTGGGTGGTATTGCCGTTTCGTCCCTTGCCTGTCGCTACAGGGCTTTGCAAACGTGAGTGCACCCTTCAAGCCTGCGCGGCGGATTTTTTAGGTGAGGCGCAGCGTGCGCGAGACTGGCCCCACCCTTTACACCTGAGGTTCATCTGCCAGGGCCGAGCGAGCTTGGACGGTGACAGCGAAGTCCTCAGGTCGTAGGTTTGGTTAGAGTATCCTTCTCTTAGATGGATGGCCTTACAGGGCTAAACGAGCTCCATCTGCCCGGGTTTGGAGTTAGAGTTGTCCTTCTCCTAGGATGGTTGCCCGAAGGCTAGTGAGCCCATCCTGCCCCTGGACACACTTTGTCTGACCCTTCAGTTGAGACCTGTCTGGCTTGGGAGACCCTACCGGAGGCATATGCCACCACCAGCATAGCTCTCAACTTCACAAGGGCACGCAAGCTCTTTCCCCACGGCAAGGGGGTGCCTGTGAAAGAGACACTCAACAAATTACTTAACATTATATCTAAGAGAGGAATGAGGCTACAAGGCCCATTTAAAGTCACAGTCAGCAGCCTGTTAGAAGTGTTCCTGTCCTGGCATACTTATCTTGAGTAGTCACTTATTTTCTAAGCTGGAGCTGCAGCTATGGTCAAACCACTGATTTAATATTTCCTAAATTCTATCGCTGTTTTCCTCAGGATTCTATATATGTGTGTACCAAAACCACACCTGCCTATTTTCTGCTTTCTCACATTCTCATACACACATTTCCAATTCTGTATTAACTGCCCTTTGAATTCAAACACAGTTTCACTCACATGCTCAGGCCTTTTCAATTTCTTAAAGACCAGTCTTTAAAAAGAAACATACTGAATAAGTAGCAGTTTCTCTCCACCCTTGCTAAGTAAAACTTTCAGTGTATATAATCCTTGAGAGAAAAGACTTCTGCTTCAGAGAATTCTGGGGGACAGAAAACTTTCCCAAACAAGAATTGCTTCCAGCTTTGTAAGAAATTCCATCCTGAAGAACACTGCAATATTTCCGCATTCATTCTCTGCAGAATTTGGATGAAAAGTTGACATGATGAACTCTACGGAAACATTGATATATCCTACAGATATACTCTCCTGACAGACTGGAGCATTATTTCCTTACCAGTTCTCATTTTTAAATACCTTAAGGGCACAGATCATCTTCAGAGAAAACACTGCTTTACCAAATGCCCTCTCTGCCAGTACTCTCAGGACAATGAATCTAAATTACCGTCAGAAATGATGGAGGCTCTCAGTACCTGCAGGATGAGACCAATCTGAAGAGTATGTGGTGGGGTCAACAGCCTCGTCGTAAAGTAGCCTCACTGCAGGCAAAGTAGCTTCATTGGAAAAGGTACTTTATGAAAGATAGGAGTTATTTTTTAAAAAGCTATTCTGCATGAATCTCAAAGTGCAATAGATTTATTTGGCAATTATAGATGGAGAAGCTTCCAGTGCTGAATAATAATGGAAAGAGGACCATCAGTTTTGCAATCCAGAAAATCACCAGATTTAGACTGTTAAATAACTAATTTTGAAAATATGAATTAGCCATCTAAATCACCCAAATAAACTTTTTAAAAGGTATTTAGGTGCCAAGTCTCCCTAAAGTTTTGACCATATACTGGAAAGTTTTAATAGAATAGGTATGTAATTTCAAAAAAAAATTCAAAAATAGAGCATACTGGCCAAGCAGAAAGAGCTATTACCATCACAATAGTCAAACACATAAATAAGTCATCAGCATGAGCATCTCAGTGGCCTTTGATCCTGATGGCTCTTTTCCCAGGCCATCTAGGACACTTTGTCCAGTATGGTAAATCTAAAAGATAATAACTACTGCAGATAACATGGCTATATACAGCATTTAGATACAAATATCAGGGCACGTCCCTGCACAAGAACTATGTTGTCCACTAGTCAGGATGCCCCCAGCTTTGGCATGGATATACAAGTGAGAGATAAGAGGACAAAAGGAGCTGCCCCTTCTTGTGTGATCTGTGCAAAATGAGAGGCAAGGACAGTCCATGCATCAGGGAAGGTTGGGACAGGTCCCCTTGCACACCGACCTGTGAAAACATCCCTGAAGAAGGCAGAGCAATAAAATATCAGGGTAGTTTCCTTCTTTCTCCTTTGAGCTTCTGAGGCCTCTGAGCAGCAAAACTCAGGCTGTACCTGGCCTCCTCACTTCAAGAGGGCATAGTTAGACTGAGACTAAGGGATTCTGGCTGGCTATGATGGCATCTCTTTGAATGCTAATGATTAAAATAGCTGATGAAGTGCAGAATAACCTGGGACCATAGCAACAGCCTGCTGCCAAGGAACCGTGTTAGCTGACCACCATCAACTGCCCAACACCAGCTACTGTCTCCCTGCCTACAGAGCCATTCCTGGCAGATGGCGTACTCCTGGTGAGAGGAACAGAGGCAGAAGCACAAGCAGGAAACCACCACTGAAACCCTGCACAAAGTGAGGGAGTGTTGGAAGGGAAGATTCACAAAGAAAATCTGACACAAAAGCATATTTAAGTAGCATAGGCTAAGTCATGAAGTGAAGGAAACCATACGAGCATCAGTGTTTGCTGAGCTGAATGAAAGTGGTGACTGAACAGAAGGGTGGTAGGAGAGGAAACGGAGGTGTGAAGATCAGAAGCCAGCCCACAATACCAGAAGGTGACATTACATAGTAACAACTGCAGACAATGTGGTTTTAGTGACATATTGGACAGACCGTGACGGTTGCAACTACAGGAGGAAAATGAAGACTATAAGGTAGAGAAATGAGCTGTCTTAGGGATAAAAATGCTGATAGAAAGGTTTGGGGTCACTCTGCAACCGAGGATCTGTCTTGAGTTTGTGTCTGGTGGGGTTTCGGTAGTGGGAGATGTAAGAACCTTCGAGAAAAGCTCCCCCTGCTCCAGTTTGGCCCCACCTCCAGCCAAGGCTGAGCCAATCAGCACCTCTGCGAATAAACTTATTTAAGAGGGGAAACCAGTTTGGCAATGGCCTTTGTTTGGGGAGCTCTCTTTTGTTTTGGAGGGGAGTAGGACAGGGAGAGAGAGATAACCGAGCTGTCACCCAGGTTAGTGAGGAAGGGGTCAGGAAGGCGCTCTGGAGCAGCCATTTCCCTTCAGCCCGTGATGAGATGGCAGGCTGAGCCCGTGCAGCCCTCAGAGCTTACCGATGGAGTGAAGGTCTGTTTTGCAGCCCATGGAGAGGCTCACGATGGACCAAGGGACAGATCCTGAAAGAGGCCATGACTCTGAGGGAGACCCGCACTGGGGTGGTTTGTCACTGGGAGAACTGCTGTCACAGGAGACCCTCGCACTGTCTGGAGGAGTTCATGGAGCACTGGCTCCTGTGCGAGGGATGCCACATTGCCACAGGGGAGGACTGGAAGGAATGTTTCCCCTGAAGAAGAGCGAGCAGCAGAAGCAACATGGAGCAAACTGGGACTGGCTGTGATCTCCATCCTTTGCCCCACCCTGTGTTGGGTTGGAGGAAGGAGGTAGCAAATCTGGGCCTGGGAAGGAGGCGGGAGGTGGGGAAGATGTATTTAAGATCCTGTTGTTCCTCTTGCTGTCCTACTCTGACTGGATTGGTGATTTGGTAGTGATTTTGTTGTTTAAATTAAATTGGTTTTGTTTCCCCAAGTTGAGTCTTTTGCCCATGACCATTTTTAAGTGAGCCCCCCCTGTCCTTTGTCTCAACCTTCAAGCCTTGTGTTGTATTCTCTTCTTTGGGAGTGATAGACCAGGTGTGTGGTGCTTGGTTGTCAGCTGGGTTTAAACCACAAGAGGATCTCAGATGAGTTGGGTCCTAACAGGAGTTGAAGGAGGAAGGGAACATGCAGTATTTGTTGTCTTGGAAAGGAACATCTTTCCAAAATACTTATTACTAGCCACAAGATTAAGGCTTGCAAGAGAAGTAAAAATGTCCGGATGACTCAATTTGTCTCACTTGCATCTGCTGTTCCTGAGAGATGTAGGCTTTGATCTATTCTATTTTAAATTGTGTGATAATAAATTGTCCACCATGTTAGTTAATGAATGTATCCTCAAAGATTCAAGGAAATTATGTTTGCCTTCATATCGTTGCTTGTTTGCCATGTTGAAACAGCAATACTAAGTAATAATTATTATAGATAATGCGAATAATCAGAACAGGACACGGAAACGTCCAAGAGGTGAGACAGCACTCAGAGGGAGGTGAGATGTCTTCACCAGATTTCATATGAGGGAGTGAGTCACTTTGCTTTTCTGTGTCATGTGTTGTCTGTTCATACCACACCACTAACACCATCTCCTGGCCAGATGGTGTCTGGAGTAAAATCTTTATAAAGGTGTCTGAAAGCCTCAAATGCAAGGTATTGCAAACATAGAAAATATTGTCTTTGACATACCTTATATATATTCAAATTCATTGACTTTACCTATGCCAAAATAATACCACCTCACCCCCAGAATTAAATGTAGGGTGCAGGCATTTCAACTAAATTTTTTTTTTTTTTCTAAAGGGTTTCCAGCAAGGCGTATCAGAATACTCTAAAATCAGCTTACATTTTCAGCACTGACTATTGATTAGGGTATACATTGTTTTGGAGCCCACTGAGAAAAGCTAAAACTGATATTAAGGAAAAGCCTGTCAAAACAGATCTATTGCTGTCAAAGATTCAGTATCCTCTGTTCTTTTTACTAATTTTTTAGATATGAAGACCATCCAGAGATGCAGAGAATAACTCTTCAACTTTATGTACTTTTGGTATATCCAAGCAGTCAATAGAACAAGGTCTGTCCAGTTAACACTTACTGAATTTATCTAGCTGTTTTCAAGCATTTAAAACAAGGCTTCGACATCTTCTTGATCTTTCAAAATCTTAAATATCAGTAGATGTCCAACATAGTATGTTAAGTAGTTACCTTGGAAATTGTTCAGGGGTGATTGCTCATGTACATCAATTGGCCCAGACACCTTTAATTCAAAATCATTTAAGAACTGACTCCCAGCTCAAGGAAGATACTTTCTGGGCTTTGGCTTTAGAGATGGTGTTTCCAGAACAATCATCAGAATCAGTAACTTGTATTTTTGCCCTCAAATTAATTCAGGAATGTAGAGTCAACTTCTAATTTTAGCTAACCTCAGAATAAACAAAGAACAGCAGAGCCTTCTGTACCATTAACAGCATAATCAATCTAGAGCCTTCAGCACAATCTGTCCTAGAGAATTGAGTACTTGGAGCTATAGTGGGTTTCTGAGGAGTGCAACTCTATGAACCCCTTCAAAGGTAACCAGATTATTGTACTCCTGAAGGGTTTTCATGGAAGGGAACTGCAGTGACATACTTTCTGAAACAGTTTGTAGGAAATACTATATCAAAGCCATTGGTATATTATAATGACAAATGTTCTGCAGATGACCACAATGCTCTGCTCAGCCAGCTTAGATTGAAATGATCACTATCTGCAGAGTGCATTCTTCATCCAATTACATTACCGTAAGTCACACTAGAAGACAGAAACTGTCATTTTAAAAGCTAGCAAGTAGTACTTATGATCATCATACAAGATGGTCAAATTGATTTTGAGTGAATTAATGCAACGCCAGCTACAGGCCAGCAGAAGAAAAAGCAAAGGTGTCAACCTTCTCACATTTGGCTATCAGAGGAAGCCTGTGAAAACCTCTGAAGAGCTGTATATGGGCAGTAACACAGCTACCTCTTGCATTTGGTATTTCAGTGATTCTCTAAAAAATCCTATCTTCAAACAGCCAATTAAAAAAATATATCTGTTTTTTATTTGTGATTGGTTGAGTCATAAAGCAACAGGTATATAAATACCTAACTGAGTGCCTGAAGGCTCTAGACGTGATTGCTCTGCTTAATCCCACTACGTGGAGCCTGTAACATCTCTCTGCAACTATAAAACTTGGTGAATGGAAAGAACCATCTCATTGTGTATCATCATTAGTGTGTAGGTGCAATTTGAAGAAAACTATATCCTTTAACCCTCCGGTGTGCTCTTTGCAACCGGTCTTGCCTATCCCGCATTGGCCTTTTCAGCCATCAACGCGCTTGCAATAAGCGTGGGCAAAGCCCTTCCCAAATCTTCGTCCGCGAAGCCAAGCCATGATGATGATGATGATATCCTTTAATTGATCTGAAATCTGGTCTGTTATCTGTGGGCAGTCTCAGAAAGTGGTTTTTTGGAGGTTGAATGCGCTAAAGGCTACGTCTTGACAAAGTGGGAAGAAAAATTTTGTTTATGGCATCAGAAGAGGAAAATCCACTGAGACACTCAACTGGTGATGGATTGTGAGTCATCAAATCATCGTTAATAAGCCGTAAGTTCCAGTGTGAATGGTAAACGGACAAACAGGTGGAGTTTAATACTTAAGGTGGCAAAATAGCCTCTGAGATAAATGGGAGGCCTCTGTTTGAGAAGACATGGCCTGACAGTCCAGGCAATCATCCTGCAGCTCCCCAGAAAGCTTTTTGTATTCACAGGACAGCCCCATCCAAAGTTTGCTTGAATAGCATCGCCTCCAAGCTGCTTACTGTTTCAGTGACACAGGGGAAACAAGAGCAGCATGGCCAGCTCAAGAGCCCTACACTGCCTTTCTGTGGCTCAGTTCCATTATCTCCAGAACAGCGATAATGGTACTAAGATCATGATAAGCATTATTATGATCACTTTACAAGCACAGCACAAGCTAATTAATACAGTTAACTTGGATACACATAGCTCTCAAAGACACGTAATTCTTTATAACAAACAGATCCTTTTCACAGCAAGAGAGACTGTCTCCAAGCATGATGCTATCAGACTGCTGAAAAATCACAAACTTATAAAAATGGGGACAACACTAGTATAATGGATACAGTGTGCTAAGAAAAGTAGGTCTAAGAACGAACTAGCAGGATTATGTAGCTTGGGAAACCAGAACTGTGATTTTAATCAGCAGCTGCTATTGATAGAAGTGCAGATGTTTGTGTTTGATTTGAGAGGGCAGCACTACTAATACTGAAAGATTATTTCATAGGGAAAATGAATGGATTTTAACCCTTCAAAGGATAGGAATTATGGTGAGCATTTCTAGAACTCAATTTTTACCAGTCCTTCATGTGTGCAACCCTATCTGGATCCCACAAAGCAGGTTTATAATTCAGCTGGCTCTGACCATCGGGTAATCAGGAAGTTGGGACAGGGTCTGTAGCTCAAATAAAGGCAGAGGTGTTACAGAGGGAGCAGGAGTACTCCAGGCTCCCAGGGCAATACAAATCACAAATCTGAGGAAAGGTTTCTGGGCATGGGAATGTGAACAGATGGAGGCAATTCCAAGCTAGGTGGCAATCAAGTCCTTTCTTGTAATTCTGCATTCCTCCTGCTTCTGAAATTTCTTTATCAGTTTGCCTCTGCATTTTTCTTTGCTTTGTTTTTTTTTACTTAACTATATTTTTAAAATAAGCAGAATACATTTAGGGTCAGGTCCTCTGTGATCAATGGAACTGCCATTGAGGTACACTGGAGGATAAATTTGCCTTTAATATATGTTTAATGCCTCACTGCATTGCAGTCCTGTTTTTCTTTTTTTTTTTTTGTCAGCTTTTCTGTAGCAAAGCATGTAGGCTGGGTGAGCAGCATTACTTACGGCCAACACATCATGGCCAGGAATCAGGCAGAAGATCAGACAACTGCCACGGACTCTTTCAAAGCTGTAGTGACATACCTACCAACTCAAGCTGAGAAACGTCATATTGCTGCCACCTTCCCAGCACTAGTGGGATAACATCCAGAAAAGAGAGCATTACTGGAACAAGAAGAGCTTGAAGAGGTTACTGTGTCAGAGCCAGCTGCCAAGCCAATTAAGATTTATGGACAAAGAGTCCATTCTACCTCCTTTCTCACTCTCTGCTTAAAATCCTGCCTCCCACCCCCCGCCCCACACTGCCAAAAGATCAAGACCTGTTGTTGAGGTAACAAGAACTGAAAGGTTTACAAGGTGTTATACAGGACAGCATGGTTGAGATCCAAAAAAGCACTTAAGCATCTCAGAAGCCATTTAGGCCACATTCGGGGGATTCTAGAATGCTATCCCCCAGCAACATATTTCTGCTACAAAACACTTAATCCATGTATTCTCAACAGAAAATGCCTGCAGTTCTGCTATGGCACATACCAAGTGGGACAGCGGCACGGATTACAGCTAAGCCCAGCAGCCACAATCATGCTCTCTTCCAAGGACAGCTGGAGGTGAACAGAGCCCTTGTCCAGGACTATGGGAGACCCAAATGCCTTTCTCCTTGCCTGTAGCATTCAAAGATACCTTTCCCCACAAGCGTTCCACCTGAAATCTAGCCTTGCGCACTCAGTGGATCATTTGAGGGTGCTGTGCCGACAGGAGTGGGCTTAGGCACATGTACCACCGAACATGCAAGGGTGCTTAGACTTCCAAGGTGAACAAAAAATGCAGTGTGCGGGTTGGTCTCAATTCAGATGCCCACACACAGACACCCAGTGCCATTTAAGATGTCCTTGAGTATCCTGCACAGCTGTAGACATCTTGGTCAACTTACAGCACCTTTTAGAGCAACACATGACTCATTTAGGCAAATTAATCAAGTGCCTGGCAAGTGTCGGCATCTCCAAATGGCGTCAGCCCAAGGATGGTTGTGGTCTCACATGACCAGCGTAAATCATCAGTTCCAGACTTGCATGACCTGTTTTACGTGTCTCATGCCTTTATTAAGTCAAGCCCCAAATCCTTATCCTGCATAACTAGCCAGCTCCAATACAGCCCATAAAAAAATACACCAAGTGAAACACTTACCCACACAAAGGCTGGAGGAAAGTGAAAGGAAACTCAGCAGGAAACCGATGTTTTGTTTCCACAGTAGTGAACTCCAGGCAGAACTTTGTTGGAGAAGCTTCCAAAGAATATTACTCTGAATACGCTGGCAAAGCTAAATAGCAACAGGATCAGGCATTCATATGCATATGAAATATGATTACTTCACTCACAGTTCCGTGCTTGGGAAGATTTGCTGTTGTAAATGTCTGTATAAATGCCTTTGGATAGCAGAAATGTCAAGGGAATGCTTCTTCAGCTGGGAGTCTGTGCTCACCCATAGCCCAGGGAATGCATGTACCAACAGCAGCACTGTCTCACAAAACGTACGACGGCAGGTGATTGCTGAAAAATTATGATTCAGCGTTGAATAGTTACAGAGACATACAGGTGATGCATGAGGATGTTTAGAGCGGAAGACTATCTTCTGGTGGCCCAAACCCCCACTTCTGATCTTTATGTGATTCCCTCTTCCACAAACATGTTTTCCTCTAATTTTCCCCATTTCTTATTTGTTTCATGCAGTTGTTCAAGAATGTCAGCCACCTGAGGACTTACGGTTCAGCGTATCAGTGGTTCCCAGGTGCTCTGTTATGCACCTGCACAGTTTTATCATCTCCTCACAAAAATAAAATAGAATCATAGAATCATAGAATCAATCAGTTTGGAAAAGATCTTTAAGATTGAGTCCAACTGTAAACGTAACACTGCTAAGTCCACCACTAAACCATGTCCCTATGTGCCACATCTACATGTCTTTTAAATATTTCCAGGGATGATGACTCAGTCATGAGTGACCTTGAGTGAGTTACCAACCATGTGCCATGAGTAACTAACTATTGGAAAGGCATTTATTCTATAAAAGGCAAAACCATGCCGAAACCTGTAAGGTATTTATGACTCGAGGCTTATGAGTCTACACAGCACAGCTCACGGTAGACTTAGGGCCCAGGACAAGTTTGACTGTACCAACTCAGTGCTGCATTTCCAACAGGACCCATTAACTCAGGTCAGGCCCAATATAAATGCAGTTACCATGCTGCCAGACCCAGCGTGGATGTTTCCACACCTGTGGGATAAATACACTGCTTGTATCAGACAAAACTGAGTATGCCAGGTTTTGGTGCATGGTTGGAAACACCATCATCAATACATTGCAGCCTCCTGCTGAGTGTCACCACTCTTCCTGGAATCAGTTAGCTGTCACCACTGATGCTCGTGACCCCATAGAGTCCTTGCATATAGCTGAAGTGCTCTTCAGGTTTCTTGTTTTATCCCAAACACTGAAAACTGGATGTCACAATATCCCTTGCAGATTCAAACAGCAGAACCTGATTTTTTTCATGTAAGAAACTGACAGTAGATACTCATGCAGCTTTCCATCACAATGCAAGGAACAAAGCTGGAGAGACAAACCACCCTTGTAGGTGAAATTCACAATAAGGCCTTCATCTGCTCTTTGTTGAAATCTTTACAGATACTTAGATTGCTGAGATTATTCAAGCCCCACTCCCTGAGCTTGGAAAGACTCAGGGAAATGCAACAATCCTCAATGCTCTGCTTTGCAATTTAATGGTTTTCCTTTTTCTGCTTGTGCAGTTACTGAGAGAAACCTAACCCTTCCCCAAGCCTTCACCTTTGATCAGAGCAGGTATCAAATGCTGGTTCACTTAGGTACATTTTGTGCTTGTTTCTTATGCAAATGCGAACTACAATACACCAGCTGGCACTTCTGCCAAATTTGTTTCATGGATTTCATTCTGTTTTCTACCTTTCACCTAAAAGGGGTATTATGCACATGGAGATTACTTTTCTGTGAGAAGATAGTGAAAGATTTATTTTCTTTAAAAAATTACAGGACTAGATCCATCTTGGAGTAATTCCACTGAAACTTGTAGCATTATACCAAAGAATTAAATTACAGCATTTGCTAAAAATCATCAGAACAAAACTAATCTATGTTTCAAGTGCTTTAATGTTATGGGGAGGTTGACCACTTACATCATTTTTAGCAAGGAAGGCATTTACACTATGCCTAATCAAGATTAGCCAAATATCTTGCACTCCAAATCAGCCCTGTGTGGGCTGAGAGACCAACTGCAGAGCTGAATCTGATCCCTTGAGCTTGAAGAATCGGTTTGTACAAGGTCATGAGGCCTTTCTCATACCCAAAGTCACAAGCTCTCTCCTGCAAGCCTCCTCCTTTACTTCTGGGCTATATATGCTTGATAACATGGTGGATCATCATGTCTCCAGACCAAATACACACTCTCACACATAGACAGACAAAAACAAGTGGATGTTTACACAATGTATATTCAGAGTCAGGATTAGGAAATCAAATTTGGGCCTCAGTGTCTGCAGGATTTGGGGTGAGGCTATAAAACAGACACCTGGAGTTAAATCTTCCTTATTTTAGGATTTCTGATGAGGATAATCCCTAGTTAGGTCACACCAAATAATTTATGAGCTTTGGTTTTGTCTAGTGGATTATTCCTTAATTCAATTAAAATAACAACAAACCCTGCCCAAAGGATTCTATCCATGTGTACATCTTTAAGTAACCTCATTTAAATCAGATTGCGTTGCCTTGCAGGTTTTGGCTCACAAGAATAGTGAGAGCAGCCTATTATGTGCTCTGTACTGCAATCCTTACAAAGCTTTAGGTCTAGGTTCAGGCTTATTATTTGAAACTAAACATAGAAATTTATAGGTTTTTCAACCTTTCTTCAGGGCTTTGGATCAGTTTGAAAGAAGCAGAAGTCACCCTACTTATAAACATTTTCATATCATTGTAGCTTTACCTGCGCACCATCATCGCTGGGTGAGAGCCAGCATCCCTTACAAGGCATCGCGTACTCACGGCCATGCTTTGCTAATGCTCTCTGGCTTGAGTCACTCCTTGTAGTGAATGCTCTCCTGAAGGTGTGCCCATAAATATCACCCACAGAAGCACCCCCAGTAGAGCTGAAAACTCATTGTCTAGCATTTCAGGTTAAGGTTAGGGCCACTGTGCTCTTTTATCCTACTCCCTCCTCCCTCAGAATCTCCAGACTAATAACAACTGGTACAGCTTTACTACTGCGTAACTCCTGTATGCCAGAAGTTGAAAGAAGGCAGATCCACACCAAACTCTTGCTGTGGATGGGTCAGAATGAGGGTCACCACAGAAAGAGGCACCAATATCATCTCTTGAGGAGCCCCACAGGACAGATCCCACAGGCAGTGTCAGTGAGATCCTGTGTTTGTAACTCAAGACAGATATCAGAGCATACGTAGCTCAGCAGCACCCAGACCTGGGTGGAACACATGTGCCAAAGTCGAGGCTCTGCCAGTTCACACGGTAAGATTGTTTACAAACCATGTTTTTTATGCACACATGTAAAATAGCAGTAGTGTACCCCAGTGCTTCCGGGGTTGTAACAGGTCATCAGAAAATCTTACCAGCTGACCAAGACTCTCATATGGCAACCACATGACTGACGGTCATATGAAGAGCAAATTTGTTTCAGTTTTCTGTGCAATGGTCAATTTTACACATTCTATAGTGTAATATTTTATGTATATTACATAGCCTTATATGGACATAGTATTACGTACTATAATTACGTAGTACAATGTGTAGGCTTAGGGAAGATTCTACCTAAACTCAGATTACATGCCTGGGAACGTTTAAGAAAAATAAGGAAAATAACCAACCCCAAAGGTGGTTGAAATTACATTTGTCCACTTGCATGGCACAAAAGGTTGACATTGTCAATAAGCCATTCAAGACAGGTATCTAATTCCTATAAATATCTTTTCACTGAATTCTAGAAGACAGCTGTGGCTTCACCTCTGCAGAAATTCTAAGTTTTCCCAATTAACTTGTAAAACAAAAATTTTGTGCCACTTATATACCTTCAGTAGGTTTCTGTTTGATTATTTTTAGGATTTGTAAAAAGCCACCATCAAAAGACTTTTAAAAATCAAATAGCAGCAGTACAGTCCCATCTAGGGGAAAAGAACTGCTTTTCTATAACTCTTTTTTTTTCCTCCCACACTGGACAATACTGGCGGGTTGAGATTTAACCAGAGATGGGCTCCTTTTACAAGATTGCTTATATAAAGCGAAGATAACGCCAGCTGGGTTCATTTGAAAGAGGACATCTTGGGAAGAGCTGACAGCGCAGCTATTGGAGTAGGACCGGAATGAAAATCTGAAATACTTAGCTCCTTCCTATCTCGTAGGTATAACGCTTAATTTCTTGTAGAATTCATAGGAATATAATTAGAAGCAATTGTCACTGAAATGTACTGTATGAGCCTTTTATAAAAATATATTTTTAAACAGAGGCTGATTGAACATATTGAAACTGATTATTCTTGAAATACTTAATCACTTCTTTTTATTTACCTAAATGATATTTGTTCCTTTTGACAGTCTGCTTAGTGATGTGTACATGAGGGCAGACACTGAAGAGTGTCTACAGAGGGAAAATATAAGAACTCCAGTCTGAATCTCACAGGCTGTACATGCTTCTCCCTGTGGGAGACAGCTTGTAGGTTTGAGGCCTGAAGTGGAGACGTAAATTACTGCTATGTTTGTTTTCCTAAAAACTCAACATTTAGCAGTACAGGAGAAAATGCATAATTTACCTAAGCTGAGGTATAAGAAGATTATATGCATCAGGATAGCCATCACCACAGAGAATAGTTTCAGCATTAAATTTGTAAGCATGATACGTATGCCATTGCATCTGATTTCTTCTAGTAATTTCTGTTCCCTCTTTTTTCAGACCCCATTGTTTCAGTTTCATTTGGTTATACTAACGCTTTAGGTTTAGATTCTTTACAAGAACAAATAAAACCTAGAGTAATCAAAAGCCACCTCTGAACTAAAATGTTAAAATTGTCATAAAAAATAACTCGGTGATAATAAAGGTCTTGGAAATATTTATGATGCAATTAAGTTGGGGGGACAGAATATCTGTACTGTTACTTGTTTGTTACTTCTGCTCGAAGAATGATGTTTAACAATAGCCACAATTTCAGGTCTGCAGCAATGCATTGTTTTTATTTCCAATTTTAAAGACAATTTCAGCTTTTATTCCCTGTGTCCTCAGATCACTGCAAGAAATGGTGGCTCCTACTATTTATCTGCTGGTCATGGTGGCTCGAGCTCTTGCGGGGCCTTGCAATCCAAATAAAGCAGGTAAAATAACTTAAGTTTCCTATGATCCTAATTGAGCTGCCAAAGAGGGTTTTTTTTCTGTTTAAAGTGGAAAGGTTTTTCTTCAGCAAGCTAAAACCGTGGAATCTGGACAGGTAATCCTTACAGTTCTTTTGCTGACCTGCTTTCAGCTAGCACAGTAAAACACGTACCATTGAAGTCCTGTCCCCATAGAGAATTAGGTGTATGCTTAAATCTGTGCAATAATCATAGTGAAACAAACTTAAGCACAAGCAGAATTCAGGTCTAAAACAGCAAATAAAACAATTAGAAATCATCTGCAACAGCACAGGCTAGATGCAGCAGATCTTTGCTGCCCAGCCTGGGCTTTGCTCCCACTGACTGCAATCACATGACAAGAAGGGAACGAATGTGCTGGGCTGAACTCCTGAATCACACTGCTATATTAAACAAGAAAAAAACAAAAATCTTTGACAGTAAGGCTCTGATTGCACACTGATTTCTGCCTAGAAATTCAAAGGATATGGTGCCAGGCAGACCTGTAATATAGAATTTGCTACAATTAAGAAATATGCTTTAGAGATGTGTTGGAATACACCTCAATACTGAGTGTTTGCTTTGTATGTGTGTGACTGGTGGCAGACTGCTGTCAGTAATTACATGGTATATCTTTAAGGATTTGGCCCCCTAGCGATCTATTTCAGGACCTTCATGTGCACACGCAGTTTGTCTGCACTGCACAAATTTTCATAGCTGTAAAGGCACCAGAGTTACAAATCTGACCATCAACACAAGCAGAATCATCTGGCATGTGCTGAAGGCTTGTTGACCAGAAAGAAGCAAGTTGTTAAGGTCTCTATTTGACTTTCCCTGAATATTCCCTAACAGACATGGAAAGGCTGCAAAACGGGGCTTTTATCACAAAAATTAGTGTCAAGGGCTTTAAAAGAAAAAAATTGAAGAATTCCAGGCAGTGTGTTTTTCTGACTGTGGTAATTGGAAGTATTTCTCAATTTTCAGGTCACTAGTGGTTAGTCAATATTTACCCTTTAAATTCCCATAAGACATCCAAATTCACCCTGCCTGATTCTCTTTGGAAAATGCCCAATTCTACTATCATGAAGTAATCAGTCTGTAAATTATGAAGTTCAATATTCATGGCTGTATTAGCAATCACTCTGTTTGGAAACATTGCACTGCTATTAACTGTTGCTGTTAACAGGTCTGGGGTTTAGGTTCATTTACTATTTCTATTTCAGTTCATTTTTAGATCTTAGCTTTTAACTTGAGAATTGTAAAAATTTAGTTTGCACTGGTGCTGCAGTGCCAGTGCAAGGAGAGAAAGGGCAGAATATCTGTCGTGGCTTTGATCTAACACTGCTACAAAAAGGTGCAGATCTGCCAAAGCCTAACCAACAACTTCACCAGTATTATTTTTACAGAGTCAGAGGCATTGCAGAAGCCAGCTCTGCAGCGTAAAATAACCTGTCAGATTTCAGCGCTGCTATTTTTCACTTCAGGTTTCTCAGCAGTGTCTCTGCTCCTCAATCAGCTATGCCAGAAAGATAAAAAATTTACATTAAGTTCTCCATTGATTAGCAGGCAAAGGCCAAACTCCCTAAGAGGACAGAATATAGCAACACAAAAGTCAGTTTTGTGTAGCAAAATCTGCTCATGGGGACGTTCCGGCACACAGCCCTGCTCACAGAAGTTTAATCCCAGTGGAAAGTAGGTGTGCAGACAGAATCACAGAATCATTTGGTTGGAAGAGATCTTTAAGATCATCGAGTCCAACCATTCACCTTGCACTGCCAGGGTCCCTAAACCACATCCCTCAGTGCCCACATCTATGTCTTTTGAACACTGCCAGGGATGAGGATTCCACCATCTCCCTGGGCAGTGTGTTCCTATGCTCGACCACCCCCTCTGTAAAGAAATTTTTCCTGATATCTGACCTAAACATCCCCTGGTGCAACTTGAGGCCATTTCCTCTTGTCCTATCACTTGCTACGTGGGAGAAGAGACCAACCCCAACCTCACTACAACCTCCTTTCAGGTAGTTGTAGAGAGTGATGAAGTCCCCTCTGAGTCTGCTTTCCTCCAGCCTGAACAACCCCAGTTCCCTTGGCCACTCCTCACAGGACTTGTGCTCCAGATCCTTCACTAGACCCACCTCTTTGAAAGAAAACCACCACTGAATATCACTCTGGGTGTATTATTTTCCTTTCAGATGTAATTCTGGTATACTGCTATCCTAAAACCATCATTACCAAAATTCCGGAGTGCCCTTACGGAATGGGAGGTTAATCAGCTGGCACTTGGAGGCATTTGCTACAATGGGATCCATGATTCGGGATATTACCAATTCACAATCCCAGACTTGTCACCTAAAAACAAATCATACTGTGGGACACAGTCAGAGGTAAGACTATTAAGGTCAACATTTCTGAGCTGGACTCAGAAATCAGCTGGACTCACTGAGAGAGTGCCTTTGCTTCAGCTTGGAGTATGCTTTAAGTACTAATGGAAGGAGGAGGAAAGCTCCAGTATCAGGGACAAGAAAGAATCAAATAGTTGTGCTTTGCATCTACAGGCTAAATATTCGCAGGCGTAGTGGTATTAGTCTGTGTGTTAGTCACCCATTTGCACCTATATTACACAGAACATATCTATAGTAAAGCATATGTATAGGCAGCACCGCATCTAAAGAGCTACAAAACCGCGTTTCCTTGGGGATGGTGTTGTGTCACCGGAGTCTTCATGTTTCAAAGTGTGAAGTTGTTCCTGATGCCTCAAAGACTCTGTACTGCCCACATCTCTGTCTCACCATCCACAGTTCAAGAACCCTGTTTATCACTTCTACAACTCCATCGTCTCCAATGGACTCCTCAGTAATTGTAAAGAGCAGCCTGTGAATTACTCATCACCTGCACGTACAATGCCAACTACCTGGTGAACCAGGCTGCCTTTGACCAAAGGTACGTCCTCTTCTGGGAGTGCACCTCACCCCATCTTCAGCACCACGTCTCACTCATACAGAAACTTTGTTATGTCCCCAGGGTGGCCACCGTCCATGTGAAGAACGGCAGCTCCGGCTCATTTGAAAGTCAGTTGTCCCTCAACTTCTACTCTGTAAGTGTTCTTTTCCACCCAGCATTTTGCATTCACCTTCCACAGGCTTCAGCCTCAGAGCTGGAAAAAAGGGCTTCTGCTCCTGACTAGCCTGGAACAGATAATTACAGCGGAATTTGCAGGGGTCCTTGTTTCTGCTGATTAACAAGGATATATTTAAACTGAACAGAGCAGACACATGCCAACTTCCTTTTAATTCCTCCAAATCAGGCAGATTTTCTGCTGAGAGGTACATTTCTAACATGCTGACAGGTTTTATAAGAAAAAGCAAAACTTGTTTGTAGTCCACTCAGAGGGGGAACTCGGAGCATGCATCTGCAGGCACTGCTGCTCTCACATAGTCTCTATAGATATAGCTCCATGCATTTCTCTTGCAGTTTGCTTCCTGGTCCTCTCGCCTGACACATATTTTGTGTTCCCCAGAGATCTTAAGATCATGCTGGAATTTTGTTCTCAACAAAATATTGTCCTGGATATCAGGATGATCTTTTGAAACATCCCTCTCCTCCCCACAGCTCCAACATGTTGCTGAAGCAGCCAGCTCCTGGTCCTGGAGTATTTTTTCCACCAAAGCACAGTCAAAAGCACCAAAACAGCCTCTCTAGTTTAGTAAAACTAGAAAAAGGCACATCTAATAACAGACTGTTAAATATACACACCAGGTAAAGAGGGTAGTTACCACAAAGTGGACTGATGGAAATCTCTCCACCCACACCCTGCATTTTGGGCACCAATTGATCTCTAAACATTTTGTCAGGCCACATGAAAGCCCATGTGGTCTTTTTTTCTGATATATGGCACACTGGTAGTATACACTGGCAAGGTCCCAAGAGGCACCACACTACTCCTGTCAACTCCTGACAGAATGGCTGCAAAAACAAATGACTGACAGTGAGCGAGGGATCTCTGGTACCTTTACTTTTTTGCCAAATGACTGTTTTGTTCTAATGGTCATGGAGCTCCCAGGAGTCAAGAAGGGAGTGGCTGAACTAATACATTTTCCCTCTAAGCACAAGTACAGAACAAGCTCAGAAAGCTAATAGACCATTTCGTTGTTATTTTGCTCACATTTTCACTGGGGAGAAATGGTTAATTTTGATGTAATGTTCTTTTTTTTTTTTCTGTCAAAATGGAAATTGCCTTGCTATTCATCTCTGCTGCTGCCTAACAGAGCCTTCTGCCTCTGGTGGGTCATACTTCCCAGTGCTTTATATGCCCATTTCCTCATCCAGAAGCAGCACTCAAGCTGCAGTGTAACCCAGTGGAAATGCTTCAATCTCACTTGCCCTTTAGTCTGTGGCACAGCATTACCAGCAAAGGACTGTGATGCAGCATGAGGGGCTGGAGCTGAATAGAAACCAGACCTTCAACACTGAAACTTGTTGTGAAGAAAAGCAAGATAGCCCCTCAAATGGTGCAGAGCAATAGAGTTTGGAAAAAGAAGCACTGTACTAGATTCGACTCACTTGGGCACAAGGACTGATAAGAGTTTTGTGACAGTACTTCTGCAAGTTCTCTCCTTTGGGAGAAATCTTTGGTTAAGTGAGAATTTCTCAGGGCACTTAACAGCCATGGATCACTAATCTCAACAGTCTTGAGCCTTCACTGCAGTGCATCCAATCTATCAGATGTTGCAGTGGGTGCCTCACAGCCACCTTGCCAGGAAGGCAAGGAAAGGTAGATAAGAAAATCAGTACCAAGGAACTGAGCAAACACAGCAGGGAAAGATAGTCCAGCAGCTCCAGAGCATCATATACTTGAATCCTGCTGTGTAGCTTTAACTAAGTAAACCAATGCTATGACTAAACGTGTTACTCTTTATGTAGTTCTGGTGCTAGCTTCGTTACAATCTCATGCAATAAAAAGCAGTGGATTTAAGGTAGGTACTTCAGTCGTGTTGTAACCCAACTTTTCCACCTGAGTACCACACACTGCCCTACTTTAAGCCAGCTGGCTTTTTTAGTGGATGAGTGACTACAGCTGGCAGAGCTCTTTCTGCATGCTCAGGCCCCCTCAGCTCTCATTGTGCTGGCCACAAGAAGTGTAAATCATGGAGTGCTGAACCTTTGCACATGGGCATGTGATTTCTGCTTTTCTTCATTCCTTTTTGCCCACACATGGCCATCTCCTAACCCCATTCCCATTCCATACAGTCATCTCCAGTCTCTCACTCCCACCAGCTTCTCCCACCACCTCTGCTACACCAGAAGCAGCAGCAAGCTCACTTCCCACCCATGCTGTGATATAACACATACCGCAACCCAAATAGCATCAAGGCTGTCACATATTATCATTATAAGCCAAACATTAACAAAGATTTTTAAACATCATCTTGGACTTGCAATAGTCCTCCTACTAGGTGTAGAGTTTGGAGCTTGCAGGTAATAAGAACCCAGACTTTTGGAGTCCATCTCCCAGAGCTGTTTGAAGTTGCTACATGCTTTGTATGCTACTAGTAATGTATGACATCTTTCTCTTTGCCTTTCAAAGAATGCCAAGTTTTCAAGTATAAAGAAGCCCCTTTCATCGTTGAAACATCAGAAATTGGTTCTGACATATTTGCTGGAGTGGAAGCTAAGGGCTTAAGTGACAGGTAGGCAAGAGAAGGAGTAATCATTAATAAATCGGCAATTAGGAGTTCCTTGCTAATCTGGCATTTGTGTCTTCCCAGGTTCAAAGTTGTCCTCAACAACTGCTGGGCAACTCCCTCCTCGGAGTACTTCTACCAGATCCACTGGCCTCTGATAACCAAAGGGTAGGTGATGGTGGGGCACAGGGAAGCACCTTTGCCCACCCCAGCCTGGGGACGACAGAAAGCAGGGGATTGGGGGTTGAGGGGACAGAAGAGAAGCTGGCTCACAGCAGGGCAAATGCATCCATCAGACTGGGAGCTCAGATGTTTCACTGAAGCCCTGTAGGCTCTGACACTACTTTTCCATGCACAACACAGGTGTGCCACAGACAACTCCATCCTCGTGCATGAGAACGGGGAAAACGAGCCGGGCGACGTTCCAGTTCAACGCTTTCCGCTTCCGTAACATCCCCAAGCTGTCCAAGGTCTGGCTGCACTGTGAGACGCATGTCTGTGATAGCGAGAAGTTCTCCTGCCCGGTGGTAAGGCCTCCCTCCCAGAGAAAATTTAGACAGAGCTTGTCAGAGACCTGCCTGAGTGCACGTTGTGTGCAAAGCCAGTGCCAGGGCTTTCTGTAGATGGAGCCACCACCATGCAAGAACCTGAGTGGCCAGCTGTGCACCCCGACCCCTGTCATGCCATAGGCACTGTATACAACATTGGGCAACTTGTTTAAATGTATTGAGAAATAAGGTAGCAACTGAAAAACTCAGTTCTTGTCGAAGAACACAGACTACAGAACTGTCTGACAAACAGCTACTGTTAAACAAAAGCCCGAAAAAAGGGAGAAAGTAGAGCTTTTCCATTTTAGCAAATATCTCAGTGCTGAGGGCACCCTGGGGCAGCAGGAGAACCTGGCTCAAAGCTCACTGCTTGTCAAATGAAACCTCCCCATCCCCTTCCCAGGCAAGGTCCTCTGCTATCCTGCAGTGCTGCAGTAAGTTACTGCTCTTGCAGCCATCCTATTCTGCATGAAATACATAAATTGTCACTGGAACAGGAACTGAGGTCGAAGAGTAGGTTCCTGCGACCTTAGGTGGGAATGAGATGGGGGGTGCTATACAGGCTTGTTATTTAGCATGGGGAAGTGTGCACTGCTTGCACCAACTGATGCAAGGGTAAGGGTTACTAAAGTGCCTTGCTTTAAAGATCTCTCTTCCTCCTTCAGTAAGTCAGAGCCTCACTATTCTTTCTCTCATGCAATGAATGTGTCATCACTATAAAATGAATTTGTATTTTATTTAACCTGAAATGAAAGCCCAAATACTCCTTGGCCGACATACCCTCATTTCAGCTATAAATATTTCTTGCTGGAGAAGTGAAAGCATCACTCCTGGTGAAACCAACTTTTCTTTCTAAGCCCTTTCTCCGTCTAGAAGCCAAATTAACATAGCAGTTTATTACCCAGCCTCAGCGCTAAGCAGGGGCACTGTTTTATGCAAAACTTGCGGTTTGACAAAAAAACATTGTTAGGAATTCTAAATTTCAAAGGCAACAGAAAAAGTCTCTGGGCTTAGATTTTGTTGTTTGTTTTGAAATATTTCTTCAAGTTTTATTCAGCCACAGACCAGGCTTAAAAGAAAACACAAACCCAATATTCCAGATCTGCCTTTTCTGACAGTACTGACAAACATCTACATCATCCTTTCAGGCACAGGGTGGAATTCCCTCCTTAGGAATCCTCCAGTGTAGGATAATTGCTCGATCAGGCTAACATCCCTCAAATCTGCTTCCAACCCAAAATGCAGCTGGTGGTCAGCTGCAATTAAAGTTGAACCAAGCTGGGGGTCTGTGCTTACAAGCAACTCATAACCACAATTACCACACGCTGAGTTTGTAAAAAAAAAAAAAAAATGCCCACAGCTGGGGATCTGCAAAGGTCAGGGGACAAACAAGGACCTTTAATCTGTAGAGCACTACCTCAAAACCAGACATTGTCAGCTGTGACAGGCATCATTAGTGCTGAACATGAGATGATCTATATGGAAGGGATTTGGTGCTTCCTGTTTCTACCAGCGGGCAACAATTATAATTAGCAATAAAGGACAGAAGCCTTCACAGAGGTCACAGGTGAAATAGATGGAGCTCAGCTCCCCCCTTTCTTCTTGACAGGAGTTTTGTTTAAGGCAGGGTGGAAAAGGCCAGCCCGGGGGGGACCTGTGATTAGCCCTCTGGGCTCCTGCCATCTGAAATGAGCACGTACACTGACAGTCCCTGTAAGGGCTGTGGCACACCAAAATCCTCAGAAAATATACTGTAAGACTCTCCTTAAATCTCTCCTGCACACACACACCACCCCCCCCCCCCCCCCCCATTAGTACAGGAAAAAAACTCCCTAGGAATGCAGCAATACTGATGCAGATTTTGTTTCCTTGATTGGAAACATGAGAATGAGTTTGAGGTTTTTTTACTATTTTTAATATTTCTTGTATACATTGCTTTCTCTCTGATCTCTTGAGACATGCGACAAACGAAAACAGCACATGGAACAAACTGGAGGTGTTTTAGTGGCGGAGATCGCTGTACGAAGTAAGTGACTGGGTTTTCTGTTGGTGCTTCTCCCTTTGGGCAGCAATGAAGTTGGGAGCCACTCCTGGCTCGCAGCGTAGGAGCAAGCAGAGGGAGCCAAAGCCCTCTGCCAGAGCCGTTTCCCCCATAGCAGCAGGAGGCTTGAGCAGAAGTTGGTACTCTTTGGGCTCTGGCAGAAGAGCTCAGTGCAACCCTCCTCGTTTACAGGAGGTAAAAGCACCCATTTGGCATTAATGATAAATGGCCAAACCACTCACCCTCCAAGTTAGCAATGTAAACTTTGCTCACCTGCATCTGACCTCAGCGACAGCCCAGACAAGCTCTGACAGAGTGCACGTGAGTGGGAGAGAGGTCAGACTTCTGAGCAGCAGGAAAGCTTTTCTTTACACTGTGGGTTGGTATCTCAGCATACCCATAACTCTGGTAGCTTAACCCTTCGTTCCTGCCCCTCCTGATACACTCAGTGAACTGCCATCAGGTTTCCCCATTATAAAACAATGCCTGTCTCCTCTAACTGCTGTCTCCTAGAATTTCTCCCTGAGCTGGTTTAATTCTGCAGATCCAGCACTTCTTTTGAAAGAGGTGCTCGGAACAAGGTATACCTAAATCACGTTTTCACTAGAGCCTTTTATACTAGTTTATCCACTACATCCACACCAACCTGAAAGCCAATTTAAAATTAAAAATACACAGAGCAGCATTATTACAATTCAGTATGTTGCACCAGTAAAACCCCATCAATTTTAGAAGACAAAAGAACTGAAGATCCTTCTATAACTTCAGATGGTAAGGCCAAGAGGAAGAAATATCCAGAATTTCAAAATGTGACAAATGTTATCTGTCCTGCCTTTACAAAGCATGCTCGTGCACTTTCCCCTGTTTTAAACATGCCATCCCAATGTTATCTTTTTCTCTTGTTTTATACAGGCAAAGGTTTATCCAGATTTTACACACTCTCAGGTAAATAGCAAAGTATGCCAATGAAAAGACAAATCCCAAATATGGATTTTTTTGAGTGACTCTGTCAACACAAAACCCCATAGCTCAAAGAAAGAGCTGAAAAATCTTGTAAATTTGACACAAAGGGAAATATTTCAAGATCAAATTTTACTTCTCAGTGTTATACACTTTGTTTTTCTCCTTTGGCATATCTCTCACTCTGGACAATAAAATCATACCAATAACTTCCAATACTGAACATTACTTTATCTTATTTTCACACCCTCTTCACAAAGAGGAACAAGGATTTTTCACTGGATTAACAGAGATGCCCAAAAGCATTTCTACATGGAGAGGGATTGAAAAGGGCCTTTCAAAGCCTATTTGTTAAAACTTGCTATGGTGACAGAGCCACATTAGGGGCATGCAGTTGCACTGATGGGGTGGGAAGGGAACTTGAAATGCAGCTGACAGGGAAGTACTCATATTTGCTCTGTGTTTCTCTTGCAGATGTCATCTTCCACCTACTCTTTGCGACTGGATTTTGTGCTGTTTTATTATAAAACATGGACCAGCTGGGTTTCTTAACTTTTCCTGATCCTGTTTGGACCTGGACTTCTTTACTAAAGATGTTTATTTTACAAAAGAAAATGAAAGTCACAAAAAATCCTTGTGCACTATTTTACCAGATAAATAAAGCATTCTATGAGCTTTGTGCCTTGAATACTGGGGAATCCCAAAGCAGATTTGCCTTTCTGCAGGCGTTATAAACTAGTGGAAACCCCAGGGTGATCTATTCTACTGATGCTTCCTTTTAAAGAGCTGAGATGCCAACAGTACTTTTTTATATAAGGAACACAGGGATATGCAAACGTATCATTTTTCAACACCAAATTTACCTTCAGGGTCTCCCTTCCTTGTCATTCTCAGTGTGGTACCAACTCCCCTCCAGGCCTGGTCTTGCAAGGTCCTAGCTTGATCTGTGAAGCCTTAAACAAGATGAAAACTAACCCAACATGCTAAGGATGGGAGAAAAGGATGCTTTTTATGTAGCAATAGTTAGAAGGCCCTCAGATTTAATTACCTGACATTTCTTTCCTGCTTCTCAGCATTGTCAGTCTTGACTGGCTGGGTTAACTATAGTACGACCCACGCTGCAGTAGGTACAATGCTGTTAGGAGCAGGATGTCTTGCTGACTGGACAGGCTGAGTGCTGGATAGCTGCAGGGTAGGGATGCAAATTAAGCAATCTGAGGTTGGAAAACAAGCTAATGAGCTTTACACTTCTTGAAGACATGGTGTCCAGATACAATACCGTCCAGGTGTTAGTGCTAGCTCTGTACCTGAGTAACAACAGCTCGTAAAGAGCAAGAATAAATCACTAGAAAGGGAAACCATGATTTCTAAAGAGCAAGAAATAGCAGGACATGAAACAATTCCCTAGGAAGAGTGATGATAAGTTCCTTACTTCCAGTAATTACTAAAACAATATTGAGGAGAACTCTTGAAGTGTAAAAAACATTCCTAGGCCTTTTCTGTGAAATTCCAGGATCCTAGAAGTGAAAAAGAATGACTACAGCAGTTACACTTCCTATTAATGAACACGTGGGTGTACCTCTGTCTCTATTGTCCTGCAGCATAAGCACATTATAGAATTTTTGCTATTGTTTTTAGAGGGGAAACCTCCGGAATAATTCTATTTAAATTAGGATTTTAAGTTCCCTGTTCTTTTTGAAACCTCAATGTTATGAAGATAATGCATAGCTAGAAGATGCATACATTACAGCCACAGTTTTCAAATACACACAGATCCCCCTCTATGGACTCTATTTGCTTCTCTAGGTGTAATCTCAGTCCACACCTATTTATAAGTAACTGAGTAAAATAAAGTTGAAATTATAGCAGCCAGCATCTGCCCTGGCAGCCTGCAGTAACGCAGGCATTGTGCCATTGTGCATTTAGCCATCGCCTACAACAGAGGGCACTCTCTTGACAGAATTGTCTGATTTAGACAGAGGAGAGTTAGATCTGTCCCAAGTATGTATTAACAGTGCAAGTTTCTAAAGCAGAGCTATTGCATATATATATACACACACATATATATATGATATTTTCATCAGAGATAATGACCCTGTAGGTTTTTATCCCTCGTTTGCTGCTTTGCCTCCCTTTTCCCTTCCCTCCTTCCACTAACATGCCAAGGTTTCAACACCTGCTAAGTGGTTTACCTCTTCAATTCTTGGCCTTACCAAATGAGACTAACACACTGTCGTCTCCTCCAAAGCCTATTCTTTTGCCTTGCCATTGCAACAGTCACTGCTCTTCTGTCATGGCTGTTTTGTGCAGAAAGCCTTGAAATAGTTTTCTCTGTAGGGTGATTAATTTTTCCTCCCTGATTATGCAATAAGTGTTGCTTTGGAACAAACCTTGCAGGATTGCAGCAGCTGTGAAGAGTGCCTGCGAATTCCCAGGCTGCCTCCCTGCCCACTGTGGGATGGAGCCTCTGGGCATACATATCTCTGGTTGTGTTAATGCACTGAGTGGGGCTCACGCAGCCAGCGTGCTGGGGATGTAGGATGGGAAAAATCCTATTACCAATCCAAGTCTGGATCACTATCTCCCTACAGTCCAGAAACGGTTATTGCTAAAACCAAACACAACACACTGAAAAACAGCTCCCAGAGGTGACTGTGAAAAGGTTTATCTGCCAGAGAAGCAGCGACATATGAACAGGTCCTCAACTCCAGAAGTACTGTTCCTTAAGAGAACACAAGTTGTCCATTCTAAATAGCTTGCATAAAAAATATGGACTAATTCACCTTCATTTTTCCTAACCTGCATGTGGCTCATTACCATGTATTCTACTAAATACTATTTACGCTGCCAGTATCAGAAAATGCAGTGATTGCAAAAGATTTTAGCACAAGCTGAAGCTTGATAGACTTCATCATTTCACATGCACTATAATGATGGAACTTTTTCAGCTGGTAGGGCATGAAGATGCTTGCCTTGATCTCTGCATCTGAAGTCCAGCTCAAGGCTGGTCACGGAAAAATAAGGAAAGGAAGGTTAGTTACAGGGGACACAGATCGTCTGTTTTGTTTTGATCATCATTTGTTTTCCCAAAGATTACAGTTTTGTTTTGTCCCAATTCCTCCTCCCATGTGGATGAACTCTAAGGAGGCATGAGTTTTTACCTGCTTCCCTTCTCACAGTTCAGCGTTGCAATGCTGAAGCACAAGGCCACTGAGGTCACGGCAAGAAGTAGGAGACAAATGAACACACAGAGGTGCCAAGATGATAACAACACAGGTTGCAGCACAACCTTGCTAGTACAGTGACACACATTTACACAATATTTTTTACATTAACATACGTCACTTCTCACTTGCAAATGGTAAATACATAAACCTGAGTGACCTTTGAGACAGTCATTGCAAATGCAAACAACGATTAAGAAAGTCCAACAGAAATTGCTAATGAAAGAATGAGTCAGATCTAATACAAAATCCTCAGAAGTACCAACCAGCAGCATACCATCTATGCAAGTTGGTACTTTCCATCCTTGACACTCTGTATTTAGTGTCCTCAAGCAGGGCTGTGGCAGTGATTCTTCCACTCTAGCCACCCCAGGTCCAATAGTGAAAAAGAAGGAGCAGGCTCTGATACTGTGGAGTCAGAATTAATTATAGCACGCATTATGCCTTATATCCTGTGCTGAGATACCACAATTTCAAACTCAAACTTGAGAACGGATCCTTCAGTAGCTGTTTACAGAGGACATGCAACTGATTCTGCTGCAGCGATGCCAGACTAGGTCTGACCTGATATGCTCACCTAGTGCATCCCCTGCTAGCTTGGCCCTGAAAGGAGTGAAGCCACATCAGGGCAGCAAGCTTTCTGTAGAGGCATCTCAACTCCGTAAGCACCGAGGTAAACATGGCACAATATAAACACAGGCAACGTCTCAGATCCGATAGCATGTACAGAAACTCCCCATCTTAATCCTAACTTAAACACAACTTCATCCCTTTCTTCTGTAAATTCATGACATTTTTGTTTAAATGGCCAGTCAGGGTCAAGGAAAAAACCCTTACTTATACTCAAAATAGGTATCACAAGAGCCATGACTCCATAATACAAAACACATAATAGACGTACAGAGCCTGTATTAGGAATGAACTCCGCACTCCATTTCTGAAGATCAAATCTTTTTCAAGTTATCTCCATCCAAAGGGCAGCCTGTCACTCACAGGGCAGAGGCAAAAATAGCTATTGATTGATTGGACTCCACAGCCCTTCAATTATCCTATCATTGTGCCCTGCAAAGGTCAAGTCCAGTGGCTTCAGAGAAATATATAATAATTCTTGTCAATACCCTGGCCCTGAAATATGTTTGAGAAGATCTTGCAGGGTTTAAATTACATTTTGCTTTTCCATAAGTACATTCAGCAAAGTCCAAATGATGCAATACTGCATGATGGGAAGTGGGTGATTCCTTGGTGACCACTAAAGCTGAGGTCTAGTGCTAAAGGACAGGTCTAATGCTAAAGCAGAGGTCTTATCACTGTGAAATGTTTGCACAGCACTATAAATGTACATGGTGATTGATAAAGCCTGATAAGAACATTCTGAGCACTCCTCATTGTCTTCATGGCCAGCACTCCTGTGCTCGCGCCTTTAGCGAACACCTCAAAGTACTCTAAAAATCATAACTGATTAATCTGGAAGATTTCATCTTCTCTTTACAAACTGAGAAAAACTGAGGCAGAAAGAATGACGAGCGGGTCACAGCAGGGGGGCACATCAGATTGGTACTCATTCAGTAGAGGGGAATGTTACTGGAACTACAGAAATAGTCATCAAGGAAAAATAGGTAGCCCGGTCTGATACTTCTGAGGATTATTGTGAATTGAGAAAACTTGCAATTTGCATTTATTTTATTTGTATTGAAACGAGAAGTTCCTATATACGAAAATCAAGACAACAAACGTAAGGGTTCTGATATACAATGTATTATGTGGTGACCCACAGTAACAAATCACAAGCACCCATACCAACCATAAGATGAAGGTTAGTCACCTGGAAGGAAGTTCACATCACAGGTTTTACCTCACACTTGTGATAGGTGTGCCACCATGCCTCTGTGGTGGCAATCCTTACCCTCTCTGTACCTGGACCTCCGCCCCCAGCTCACAACCAGCCAGACTCGGGGAGTTTACCTGTGTGAAGGCCAAAAATGCAGTTTCAGTTTCTCTCTGAGTACATGGCCTATCTTGGAAGTAAACACAGCACTCAGGAATTTCACAGACATAATAGCTACTCTTCAGTATGGTTGATCATGCTGCAGATGGGTAGACTGCTAGCCACCATATAAGCATCACCAGTGGTTTCTACATTTAGCCACAAAACCAGTGCAACTATTCTTATTGCATATCCTAGACGTGGGGTGCAGGGTGCAAAATAAATCTGAATCTTCAATCCTGCAGTAACTATTTTCCAAATGTATATACCAGTGGAGGGGAAAAACCCCCCAAAATGTTTTGAAATTACTGTCTCAGTGGTCCTTCACTGGACTAAATTGAAATTTTATTAAGATTTTTTTTCCTGGGAGAGATCTTCAACCACTTCAAAACTGTCTTTGGCAGTTGGGGAAACGAGTTTCCTCATCACATCCATTCATAATTATGAAAACACATTTGCTGCTAACCTGCCTACTGAGTATTCTAGTAGAGGTCCCTCTCCAAAGCCAGCAGAAAAGTCACAACGAAAGCTTTCCTATTCCATTACTGTTTGCTCAATAGCCAGAAACTGCCAAGATGCTGACAGAACACAAGTTGCAGCTCCACCAAGCAATGAGCTGCTCTCTCCAGTGATGCTGCAAAGGAGGAGGAAAAGGGATAATTTCTTTCATGACCACTATTGCTTGTTCTCCATTTCCTTCATTTGCCCTGATTTGTTTTGAAATAGGTAGAAGTAAGTTCCTGAAAACATTTTTCAAAGCTTCAGTAGGAAACAAGGAAAGTGATGTATGGAGATCACTGCCCATCATGCTGACTAATATTGGACTTCCTATTTTCTTCCCCTGCTTCTGATATTCCTTTGCAACTCCACTTACTTTTGTTTCTTAATTCAAGTGTGTTAGAGCAACACTTTGGTTAGCAACACATTTATACAGTGTCAGTCAAAAAACCCAGGCAACATTGATGACAAGAGCTCATCTGTCTTCCTTTTCTCTGTCACCAGCTGCACCAATTGCTCCAAATGATAAACATATTTTTCCAATTTGCTCACTGTGTTGTCCAAGATCCAAATGTGCCTACTGGGGCATATACAACAAGGTCACATTTGTTTATCATCTGGTGCCGAGCAATCAGCATATAGTATATAGTTTCAAGATTCCAGTAGTTTCCTGCTGGTGGCCTGGATTTCCTGGCAAGGAGGGAATGACTTGTCTGTTCCTAGTCCAGATCTTTCCTGAGGTGCCATATTTGGTCATGCTTGGGTCCTCCTACCACCTCTCTCTGCAGAGTCTACATACACTGCTAATTACATAGTCATTTCTCAGGCTAGTTTAAAGGGGTAGCTTGCTGAGGAAAGAAAGAATATTTTGAAAGAAATTAATTTTCCTGTCTGGCATAATTTAACGCTGGTCTCACTGGAGTAGAATAAAGGTTCATCTAATTCAAAAGCCTTGCTCTCTGACAGTAACCACAGCAGCTGCTGACAGAAAGTTCAGAAGCAACAGAACACGTACACAGTGATCTCAAGGTCCCCTATAACAACTATCGTAATGTACAGCTATCTTGCAAGACATGAAGCTTGCATCCTGGCCAAATTCTATAACAGCTTATTATATAATAAAAACTGAGAGAGGAATAAAATGCAACTACCTGAGAGACGGGGTTGAGGGAGGGGAGATCAGGGGTATCTACTTTTTACTAAGCACAGCTGCAAAGGATGAGAGATTTTTATATATTTTATCTTTTTCTCTTATTTGAGGCTTTTTAATATCTAGCAAGATAAATGCGACCTATTTTGCTTCAGGAAGAGACTAGACAAACATTGAAATGAGTATGGAGAGTATTGACCACAGTTATAGAAAACCAAACAGGAGGCACTCCATCACCTGGAACACCTGAAGCAACCACAATCTGTATTAAAAAACAAGGGGACTAGCTTACTATTTGCCTAATTAACATGACATCTGGCTTCAGCTGGATAGTATTAGTCTTCATTTCCTGCTCTGAACCACCAAGCACAGTTATTGTGGGCTATTCAGCAGCTACCATTTCCCTTCTCTACAACAGCCCCATTTGAGTGCTGAACAAACAACACCTGCACATTTCCCACGGCCTACAAAACACTTCTGATACCTGTCAGGTGAAAAGTACAATCTATTCGTGGTAATAAGCCTTTCACAAGTAAGCAAAACTCACTCTTCATGGCTTGCTTCCCTTGACCACTTTTTCATAGAGAAGAAAATTAGTCTCTGCTCTGTATTTTCATTCCAACAAGCTCTTATTGTGGTGATGATCCTTGCATTGCACTTCACACATACTGGCATGGCTGTAGGGATGAGTTCTTGATTCTGTTAATAATCTCTGAACACAGCAAGTGGTCCCATATGGCTGTTCTCATTTAGTATTATCTGTATTTGATTGAAAATGTGTATAACAAGAAAAGGGATGTGTCCTTCCTATAAGGGTTCCAGCTCCCCACTTGGGAAAGCCTCCAGGCTGAGGATTGCATACCACCAGGGAACCAGTAGGAATTAGTACCAGAACTTACACAAATACAATATCAAATAAGGAGAAATTGTCTTTCAATATGCAATGGACAAGAAGATATGAGTGAGTGCTTTAGATACACCGGAGAGGAAAAGTGGCCCATGGTTGCTGAAACAGATATAAGACTGCCAAGGAGTTTTGCTGAGTTGCTTGAAATTACAGGCACAGTGGAAGTGGAGGTGGCTTGGAGTGGTGCATGTGGTTAGTTGTTTTTTTTTTTTTGTAATAGAGTTTACAATCAGTGATCGGATCTCCATCTAGCATTAGAAATCCAATAAAGGAATTGCTAATAAGCTTAGGTAAGTTCTATAACCTTGTGGAATATTTATCAAAAGGTCAAAATCCGTAGCAACCTTCAACAATGAAAGGTGACATCTTTATGAAGCAGACAGATACATTACTCTGTCTATGCTCATCTCAGGCCTTCTATGTTTCAATGCCAATACAGTAAATGTAGCTCCTTCAGGATGTAAATACGCACTTCCAAAAAGGATTGTATGAAAGATAGTTCAAAACAAGCAATAGAACAATCTGGCATCACTGGCTTTAGAAATCCTTGCTAGCTCTCTTCTCCATCCAGCAAACTTTCCCTCCCGGATGGGATCCTGTTTTTCCCACCAGCCTGCAGAGTATTGTGGTTCTGCTATAGCTACATGGCATTGCCCCATCTACCTTCAGACATCTGCCAGTAACAGGCCACAGGCTGATCTCAGTGCTGATGCCTAAATCCAGCCAAATTGTACCCAAGAACAGACGCAGACCCAGCTCACAGATCCAGACCTGATTTGGCTGTACAAACAAAATAAAAAGAACAAGTATGAAACTCAATGCTAGGAAGGATATAGCAGTGCCAGCAGACTGCTGTAGAAGTTTGTCTTAGGAATAACTTTAAATTCAAAATACTTTAGCCTAAGATAGATTAAAAAAAAAGACAGAAGAAGGAAAAATGGAACAGACGTGAGGAGAAACTGTAAGAAAAAGCGATCTTTACACCCCAACAAACACAACTGACCACAAAACATGAACAACTGGTTCCGGTAACCACAGGGGAACAACCGGGTTAGACATGAAGTCTGTTTCAACGACAGGATGACAATTCTCTTGCTATAGTTCTGCCATTGCAGCTCTTTATTCATTAAAATTTATTAAAAGCAACACTAAGCCCCAGGGCACTGTAACTCTGACACTGAGCATATAACCATAACCAGTTTTCCATTCCAAGAGTGAAATAAGATCCTCATTCCTTTGTAATTGTCACCTGAAGGTGGGCATAATTTGCCAAGAGGCTGCCCGGTTGTTGGCATTTCTTAACATCTTACAGTTTATAAAAATATAAGGATTCAGATTTTCTTTTATCAATTTCTTCTAGGTACAGAGAAGTAGAGCAAGGCGTTATTGCAGCATAACATGACTAATGCAGCAGTGCACTGTCAGGTTGCTTTGCCCTCATGTAATCTTTGGCAGCACTTTAGCACCTCTGCACCATTCTGGCAGCAGAGAATAACCGTGCAACTAGTTTGATCAGTACTCGGGGAGTCTGCGAGGTGTGGTGTTACCTGGGCTCGGCCCCTGCTGTCATCCTTGCCCTGGCATTCCCAGAGAGATTTTCAGTGGAGGAGCTTAAAACTAGCCTGAAGGACTGCCTGGTGATGATTGTGGAGCTGGACCAGAGGACATCTTTGACAAGATTGGTGTAATCTCTTGACTAATTTTAAACTTGCTCACAGATCTACAAGCCCTGATTTTCAGGGCTCTTAAGTAATCAAGCGGGGTTCAACTTTATTTTGGTGACCAACTCTGGAAGAGACTAACTTTAACTTAAGGCTTAATCTTTCTAAGCCTTAGTTCCCACTTCATACACGCTCCTGCCTTTCCTCCCCTCCCCCCTTTTTTTAAATGTGACTGTGCACACCACAAACATCCGTTGGTTAACATTTATAAAAAGTCATTGTCATCCTTGCAAAGAGCACTGCTTTCCTCAGTCCCCAAAGTACCTGACAGTTCAGTTCTCATGTCTCTTAAACAGACTCACTTGTAACTGAAGTTCAGCAGTATTCTTTATGAAGTCCATCAAGTGACCTGTCTTTAGGAGTAAAGCCATCTAGCCAACTGATTGAAGCAATTCATTTCGTTGGACTGCAGGCAGACGCAGACAGCTATGTAAGAAACCATTTTTACTGTCTTTTTTCTTTTATTTTGACTTAAACTAAAGAGCTTTTTTTCTGGTCCTTAGGAACCAAAGGGGATTTTAGTAGGACAGATGGTGGAGTAACTACGTTGCTTTTCAAAGGTGCATTGTGCTTGTGCATGTTCAAAAGAAACAGAAAGCATATTTCAAGGGAAGTGAGCACCAAAAGCAGCCTGCCTGACATGCACAGCTCATGTTCGGCTCAGCAGCCTTTCAAAATGTGTTTTCTTTCTCCAGAGCAACCGGGCTAATGAGCTTGAAAAACATCCATGCTCCTATTCCCAGTTTTGGACTAAATCAGGGCACTCTAACTACTGTAGACCTGCTGCGAGTCTTCCAGCAAGGTTTGTAATTCAATGGAAAAGACTCAGGACAGACACATCCCTGTTGAATATCCTCTGCTTATTAGTGGAGGGAAGGACAACAGATATTAAAAAATCATTTTCCCAGAATGCCAGGAAGGGGACAGCCTGCATATTGGCAGATGAATCATGTGAACCACACAGGACTGGCACCAAGCCAGTAACCAGTGATGCTGCTGCGGGTCAGATTATAAAATCATTGCACCTTACCCATCTTCCGCTGCCTGGCTACCTCTCCCCAACCCTGCAATCTCATCATGACCTGGTGTTAAAGGGCAAAATACAAGGTTATTCTGAGAAGTCTTTAAGGTAACCAGGTTATTTTGTCAGACCTGCCTGGACCTGATTTGGAGGTACTGATCTCAACCTAATTTAGTGACAGTTAAAACAGAACATTTAGCTACCACCTCAACATGCAGCTATAGCTGGTATACGCTCACAAGTGCTGCAACCACTCCTCCAGATACAACCTATCATGGGAAGCAGCCTGTTGGTTAACTCCAATTGTATACAATCAGGAAAATCACCTCACTTAATGCTTACCAAATAAATGGATTTTATTGCAGCTTCAGATTTGCAGTAAGTGCTCTTTGATCTCAGATGTCCTTCCCATCATTTAACTTTTTTCACAGACATAGCCCTGTGATTTAAGATTTCCTTTGCAGGCATGGCATACAGCAGGACTGCATCACGCAGGTAGGCCAGGTAAGAACATACCTTAACCAACAAGCCTGAACCAACGTGCAACAAAAATGCAGCAGACTCGAGATGCTGCCTGGGTTTGGTATTTGCCAAATCCTTTTCAGTTAAAAAGTAAATTTCATTTTCAACAAATACATTCCAGCTTTGTCCCAAATGCAGTTGTGATTTCAGACCATAATAATTAATTGACCATCCTACCTAGAACTAGCTAGTATCATTCATCAAGTAGGAAGGAACAAAGACATCCCTAGAAATGTCCTATGTGACTCTTACATGGAGTTTGGGATTCCTTAGTCCCTGGGGACTGAAAACCACACACATGTGCCTCAGATGCACATTGGCTGGAGACAAACTATTTCAGGTATGCAAATCTGGGGAAATCACAAAACGGAAAAAGGCAGAGGCTTGATTAGAATATCGTGCTAGGTGAGTGCTGTAAGCAGGGAGCACAATGTCAAACATCTTCCTCTGAAGAAAGGGAGCTGTGAAAGGGCTGTGCCTTCAAGTCTTTCCTAGACCTCTTCCAAAAAATCTAAATATTTAGCAGACTCCCCAGGAGAGCGCCGAGGGTGAGCAGGAAAACATACTCATAGGCTTGGAGAACACCACTGTTCTCAGTGCATCTTCCAAGATGTCCTGACGACCAGAAATGATTCCCCTTCTCTGACACGCAATTAGTAACGCCAACATTTAATCCAACCCATCCCCTGCAAAAGGCTAGAAGTTGAGATCAGCTCACTACTGGCTTGTGAGAATTTAAATGCATTAGTTTATTTGTTGATTTTCTCCTATTGACTAAGCACATAATAAAAAGTTAGACTTACTGCATTGCTGCTGACCTTAAACTGTTAGACAGCAAAACCAAGTTTCCCATTCAGCAGATCTGTTTAACTTCTAGCTTAACTGACTGACATCTGAAGAGCTGCAGATTAAAAGTGATTGCAAGGGTGTGGGGGAAGTGAAGAAGCACACACAGTCATTTCCCTTCCAATTTGTCACAGAACAAACAGAGCTATATATCAGTACTAATATCATATGAATTGAATTTGTCACCACATAGCAAACACTTTTGTACAGAATTTAACCATAGAGGTGTCCCTGGAAAGCCCACTGGGCTGTAACTGAGTAAATAAACATGTATCACTTGCTCAATGTCAGTTGACTGATGATCGGTTAAAGATCTTGTGGTGATGGAAAATTAAGCACTTTGTGGCAGCTGGAAACTGCCATCAATATTTTACCCATTAAGAGTCCTGAAAGTAAACTGCCTGGAGGTAATACAAGAAAGGACTGCTTTTTATGCAAGAGGATTGCCAGCTGCAGGCTTCTATTTGCTGTGCAGAAAAATAATGTCTTCTGGAATATCAAACCAAATCTATCAAATGCTAGAAAAATCCCCACAAAAAGCATTTCCTTGAGTGATGGTGCGCAGCCACCTAAACTGGCACAAAAACATCGGCAAACAAGACATCAGTTACAAGTAAAGACACCAAGAAACAGCTTCATTCATCTTTTTATCTTCCCTCTCCTCTCCTTTTGTGGAGGAAAACTCATTTTCAGAAAAAAATTTTACTATAAAGCTGTAAAATATTTCTTAAAATATCTTTTTTTTTTTTTCCTGACAATGTTGTGTTGAAAGCCCAGAGCTCCATCAATGTCTTGAAATTTAGTACCTTCTAGTTACACATGGCAATATCTTCCCACTTTTTATAATTTTTTCCCAAATTTCTAAAAAAGGTTGAATTTTCCAATGGGGAAAAGCAACAATAACATGAACAAAGTTCTCCTCCCCCCCCCCCCACCCCTGAGAAAAAATATCCCTGTTTTCATGCACAGCATTAGTGAGAATATGTATCAAAGTCCAGCACCAGAGAGCCCAGTAGTAACTGCTGCCTCCAGAGCTTTCCCAAGGAAGAGACACATGTACAGGCTTTACTTCTGTTACTCCAGTGTCTGGAGAATGCGGATGGGTGGGGAGACCACCCCATTACAGTGGGCATTAACTAATGCTGATTAGCAGGGACAGTTTGAGCCTTACACAAACAGGTGAGTCATGGAAAAGCCCAGGAGGAGGGGTGCAGACTCTGTTCCTGCTCTACTCTGGCACCTTGGCAGGTAGGCTCACCTCACCCCACACTCTTCATAAGCCCAACTCTAGCACTGACCACCTTTCGAACCACAAACTCCCAACATTGTGGCAATTAATAAAATGCAATTTCTGCTTTCTCATCTTCCATTGATTCATTCTGACCTGGCCCTAAACAGACTGACGGGTGGAGAAGGACAGTTTTCTGCCTTCTTTCTGATCTACTTTTACATATATTTTCTGACATGTGACACTTTTTGTGCCCTTCAGGAAGGACAGAAAATTACCGTTCTGATTTTCACTGTCCTGTTGAAGTACTGAATGTACAGTCACATAATGTCATGTGTGGGAGTGATTTAGGTCAGGGTTCATTATACTCCTGTTCTATATGTGAACAATTTTCTCCTCCCTTCCACGCAGGTAAGAGCAAAATGCTTAGTCTATAATAAGTAGAGCAAAGTCCTCCTCCTGCACAGTTAGGAAGCACCAAGCAGCACATGCTATCAGCATGGTCTTGGGGCCAAGTACAGCGCCAGCAAGAAGTGTGTCAAAAGATGATTTATTTGTGTGTAATTTACATAGCTAGACTCAATGGCTGTGCTTGGACTGTCTTTCGCTGCAATATGGAATTACATGTCTTTCTAAGGTAACATGACAGAAGATATATATCTGTATTTCAAAGATGATATAATAATGTGTTTGGAAACTAAATAAGAGACAGATCTTCAGTGATCACAGTGTCCCAAAATCATGCACTTGCCAGATGCACACAGCAGACTCCTGCGGAGCCTAGATACAGACTGCTATGAAATGGTCCTGAGTACAGGCATCCTAACTAGAGGCAGTCCAACAACTGGATGACATATCCATTTAGATTCAGAATTTTGTTCCATGTGGACAAATTGCATTTCTAAGCTACTGGTTGTTCTGGAGGGAGATGCTGTATGTGTTACAGTGTTTGGCACACAGTAATCCTTGCTGAGTGTTGACGTGCGCTATGCTGCTGAAGTGTGTAATGTAATGAAGTCCATAAAACAAATTACAAAGAGGATGGCTGCAGAATTAGTCACAATAGCAGTTTTTAATATTCACTCACAGCACAGTACCTGGTCTGCATTCTAGCATGGAGAGGAACATATAAAGCCTCACATGCTCCCCGCAAGAGCATGAATATCTATAAATCACCCCTTAAACACCTAACAGTGAGGATGGAGTCCACACAGTTTTTTAAATGCTATGGTCTTTGGCAGCCACATAAATCCTCAAAAGCCTTTGACCAAGTGCTTATTACACACTTGAATATCAACCATAACAAACTTGGATGTATTTCTTTACTGCTAAAACACAAATATGCACTAAAGAAATAATCACTACTTGCAACACTATCCCATTTCAGACAAGTAGTATGCATTACACTCCTTTCTTACCAGGTGTGAAAGGACCTAAACCCTGACCTAAATCACTCCCACACATGACATTAAGTGACTGCACATTCGGTACTTCAACAGGACAGTGCAAAGAAAGGAGCGAATGCGCAGCAGTGTCTTACCTTCCCAGGTAAGAAAGGCTAAGAGTAAAATTATGATAAAGCCAATTTGATTTGTACTTGGTTTTGCTCCCTTAATGCATTCCTGCTGAGAGTTTGCAGGAATACCACTGACAGATTCGACAGACAATAGAAAACTGTACTTAAACTAAAACTTACTTCTAGCAGCAGATGATACGTACTTCACATTTTCCTGGTGAAGGGTTGCATCTTGTCTGTTGTATCCGAGCTTGGCAGCAATGGTGATACTGACCTGAGCTTTCACAGAGGTCCACAATTCATCTGCCTAACCCTGCACAGCAACTGCAGGTGAGCTTCCAAGTAATGCTGCAGAGGTCCAGCTAGAGGATGTTTATAAAGTATTTCTGCTAATCACTGTAGAGGAGACACAATTTTGACAGCAATGTCAGAGGAGGACTTTGTCCAGATTTACTGTCTGGTCATACTCAAACATAGGGATATTTCAGTCAGAAAGCCAAAAAAAAAGTACCCTAGAAGTGCTGACAAGAAGATGGCTTTTTATTTTGTGTCAGAAAATAGAAAGCTAAAGTTATTCTGTAGTGCAAATCTGAACTGTTCTATAGTCTTCACTAATCACAATTGCCATTGGCTTCTGCTTTTCATCTCATAGATCAGTTTGGCTTCTTTATTGGTCACTGACAGATTTCAGTTATTTTCGTACTTTACAGTACCATAATCAAGTTCCAAGAGAAATCTTAGGCTATTACCTAATACAGTTGCCATACAGCTGAAAAATTACCAAAACCAGCATAAATCACAAAATCACCGTGATTTTGTGTTTTACAGGAGAAATTCATACCATTGATGTAGGTATTCCCCCAGCTCTTCAGTAAAGTAAGTTCTTCAAGAATTTGGAGAAAAGCAAAATGTAAAGATTGGAGCCCAAATTTTGGAGACTTTCATTTGTGTGGTATTACTAGATTTGGAATATTCTTCAAAACCTCAACTTCAGATACTGTCTCCTTGAGAAAAGCTTGTAAGACTGATTTTTACCACCTTTAAGTCATGGATGATATCGTAACTGAAGTTAACTGAGTAAGGTCTACTGAGTACATTGGGAAGTACCCAGCTGAAGAATGCAGTTCAACTTCTTACAGTTATGGCATTAAAAACCAAAAATTAGAGAAAAAAAGGATTTCCTGATTTATCTGCATTTTTATCTTCAACTACATGGTTCAAAGCCTGTTTTTCTCAGGAATGTGTGATACTGGACATGATCACTTCTCCAACTGTTGACACATAATGGCCAAACTCTTTTTCTCTCTACTCTCCACCACTAAAGCTGCCTTCAAATTTCAATGTAAAGTTCCGACACATCAGCTCCTTAAAGCACAAGCAATTTGCAGATTATGATTGGTCTGCTGAAATGGCTGTTCCATAGGAGCTGCTATTAGACTCACAAATAGTGCTGCTAAGTCAGTGTTAGTTTCACAGTGAAGTTGAGCACCCATGTAACTAGTTCACAGGATGGGTGCCAGTCTCAGGGACGACCAGGGGAAGAAAACATTTCACCGTTAGAGCCTGAGCATTTCATAACAAAACCAATAATCTTTACATTAGGAAGATAATCCTTGCCCTCCACAGCTCCACGTGCAATACAGCCGCATAACTGCTTGTCCAGAGAGCAGTTTTGTCAGTAAAAATCTGTCCTGTAGACTTTCCATCTCCCTCCATCATGAAGAAAAGTCTGCCAGCCACCCATATATACAGATTAACCAATACAGGTTGCTTTTAAACCCCGTGACTCAATTATCTGCCGGCATTCTTATACCCTCAGCAACAAACATGAGGCCATGTCTTCAGCCCATAGGAAAGTGAAATTGCTTACACCACCTTATTCCCTTTGGCAGGGTTGAGGTTTACTGCTGTTATCCTGGGTAGGGAACAGCAAAGAAAATTCCGTCCAGAGCAGCAAATAATAAGAACAATGCCTGGGGGCTTTTTGGACCTAAAGACACTTCACTGGTTCACAAGGCGAAGTCTAATCACCCTGCACTTTTCTTCGTGTGGTTTTTGCACTCTACATTTTCACCTATTGAGCAGTGTTATGTCCTATGAAATATCCTTTTTCATAGTAACATCTACTTCAGATGTTTCATAGTAACATCTACCTTTTAGACGTTGAAATCAAAACCAAACGGATGCTTTCCTTTACCGTGATGGTTTCAGGAGAATTTTCATCCAACACCTGTTAAGCTCTAGAAAAAGCTATAGTTATGGGTTTTTTCCCAGATCTTTAAGCCATATATACTCGTCTAACTTCCTCTATCAAAACATTGCTGGTTTTTATATTATTGGAATACCTAGATCAAACACCAAATTTCACTGGTTTTGGTCTGACATTCACACTGGAAGGGACCATGTTGAAACTGAAGAGCTTGCAGGATAGTTAGAGAATGCAACAGATGACAGTGATTAAAAAGAGAGGACAAACAGAGGTAACTAACTATATGGGATCATGTGTTACCTAAGTAACTCTTATGCAATCAGCAAAAGATCAATTTTTCTTGTGATATGTCTCTGTATCAAGATTTATATCAAGTAATTCAAAGGGTATGAACAAGTGTCTGATTTATTAAAAAAAAATAATTTGGCTTGAGAAAAGAAAATGAGTAAGAAATGAATAAAAGTAATCGAGCAAACGAAAATGTTGCAAGATGGAAAGCTGATCACTCTTCCACAGAAGCATGTCATGCTGTTAATGCTGTTTGCACCAACCCTGTGACAGCACAGAGAATTGTGTGTTACTCCCTGCAGCCTGAGCAGAGACCAGAGAGGTAGACATGAGCAGGACTAGCAGCATTAGCTACTTTTGGTCATTCTCTATTTGGACTTAGTAAAAAGTCCCATTAAAACACTACAGCAGGATCCCTTGGAGCATAGAGCCATAGCCCACACTTTGTTAAAGAAAAACAATCTCTGCAGCAACAGGCAACTGCTCAAGCTTCAGGCCATGCATGTAGATCTATAGCAACTCTATACCATTTGCTATAGGTCTTTGAAGCCATACTTGAGGTGATCTGGTAATCAGGTAATACCACTAACAGACTAGAAAACCAGTTGGTAGGTACTGTCCCATTAAAACAGTGTTTTCAGGTATGTAAGTTTGTGAGTAGGCTGGGTAATCACTAAGGTGAATGCACTGCATGAAAACAAGTTATTATTACGTGAGGGTGTAGCTGTCACAGTATAAAAGATGGTTGAGCAAGCAGATTGAATAGCAAAGAGCGAGAAGCTAACAACAGTGCTAAGGAGATTACAGAAACAACAACTGATATTCCACTGAAAGAGGTGAGTGACTGAGGACAGAAAAAAACTAAATTAAAAATAAATGTTTTTTGCTTTGTCCACTTGTTGGGCAAAGGTGCTTAGCTGATGTTAACAACTCTGTTAAGACTTCAGTTATATTGTTGATCTCTTCTGCTCTCTCCTGTGACACAATGCATGTTTTGGTCTTTCGTAGCAAGCTCATTAAAAGATGCTAGGAGAGTTCTATGGTTTTATGTATGAGGAGTACCTTTTCTAGGATATCTAGTTCCACATAGCAGTCTTGACTAACAGCTACTATATGAACTCTATACATTTTCACTTCGGGGCTAGAGATGGGAAAAAGAAAGGGGATGGAGAAGGGGAAAGAAGAAATTCTAAGTTCCTAACTCTTATTACAACTATTTTATACATGGAAAACTGTGACCTAATGAATCAATATATACTGGTATGTATTTTTGAAGAGCATGTGGACTTACTGCAAGACCGGATGAAAGCAAATAGCACTGCAACCCAGAAGAAGAAAAGTAGGATGCCAGCAACAGCATGGATGCTGATTTTTCTAAATAATGAAGTAGTACTATGGAATATAAACTACACCAGTGTTTACACAGAACTAAGTGAAGCCATCAGCTGTACTGCCTGGATACACCTCCCCAGACAAACATCATAGGTTTGGGTTTTTTTTTCCCTTGGTCTTTTTTTTTGTTGTTGTTGTTGGTGGTGGTGGGTTTTATTTTAAACAAAAATGGATTGCGAAAATTTGGAGATAAAGAGAATGCAAATGAGATGAAATCTTACAGAAGTGTTTCCTAATGTGTCTTCTTCCAAAAACTTAATCCGATAAAAATAATTTAAAAGCACCAGTGTGCACCACTTCTGAATGAAATAGAAGATAAGGCAAATAAAGAAAGACTCATCGTTTCCAACTCTTGGCAGAATCTCCAGAGCCCTGGGTTCTCCTCCAGCTTTGTGAGGAGGCTGAAGTCAACCACATTCTACATTAGTTCCTGCTCCACCTTGGAATATGAGACCCTCTTCTTACATTTGGTCAAGCTCGGATCTGGATATATTACTCTAATATGAAATAATTAATGATACTACTTACACCAAAGGTATTACAACAATATGTGGGAGTTTAAAATGAAGCATGGTATGTGAGTGCATATCAGGAGGAAGTCTTGCAATGACCTGCACTCCGCATCATGGGCTGAAACATGAGTAAGCTTGGGATCTCAGCACCCAGAAGAGGACAACAAAGGGTGTTACCACAGAACAAGTCTTTTTTGTGGAGTATACACAGCACATGGAGCAGATACTGCTTCCTATGTTCAAGTAGTTTTAAGTCTTTACCATATAACTGAACAGATTAACACTGTTCACATGTTCCTCTGTTATTCAGAATTATCTGCCAAATACTCATATAATTAGAGATCTATTTCTCACTGGTGATGCTGGTTTAACATTTATAGTAGTTATAGCATGCTCCTGCAAGCACAAGGACAGATTGCATTATATGACACGGGCCCTGTTCGGATGCCATAATTGCCTGAAGGAAGGTTTTAAGTTGGATGTTACCTGTTAAGAACAGAGACATGGTGGTGTGGAAATATTTTCTAGCATTTGCCTTCCTATTGAATCAGGAATCACCTTCTTTGGATTGCTACAGAGTGAGTCAAAACGCTGTGATTGCAGTCAGAGCGAATTCATTTAGAGCTACAGATGGACTGTCAGAGAAGCTCAAAGTGCAGTCTTGGGGCAAACCACGCTATGGCAAGTGTTGTGTTTGAAAGGTTAAGAAAGGAACAGGCTGCGTGCCAAAGAAGAGGCAAAACTCAGGAGGTCCAAGTGGCCTGAAAGACAGTATTTGGACCATGGCACAGAGATTAATCCTGGCAGTGCACACTGTGGTGTGGATGGAAGAGCCACCTCAGACTTGAAAGGTACTCAAGGTAGTATGAGCTAGTACCTGAAGTGCCATCCCAGGATGTACAAGACTGGGGCTGAAGACACAGTCTGTTTCTGACTAAAGTATTTCTCAGGTTTGTATCAACTGCAGCAAATCATATTGTAGAACATCCAAGCCCAGATAGAAAGTGCCAAGACAACCTGCTTCGGCATTTCAGAAAAAAATAATGCAATTCTGTTCAGCTAAAACTATCCTTTTGCTTTTAAAGGTTTGAAAATAGAGCTCAGTGAGCTTTCTGAAACTGCTAGAGACAAGAGAAAACCCCTTCCCAACCAGCTCTAACACAGGTATCTTCTAGAAAGTACTTTGTAGGAATCACCCTGAACAGAAATCAGCTCCTTGTAAGAGAAAATTATAGACCTGACTGCAAAAACCTTTTGGCAGCAACCACTGAGGGCTCAAGAGCTCGGCGGAGCTGAAGAGCACTACTTGCCTGGGTTGGCTATTAAATGCTTTCCCTTCTGTCATTTGTTATAATTAACAAAGAAGGCCCCTTCCTTCCCACTTCCTAACAGAAAATACCAACTTCATAGCACAAGCAATATGCTTCAAGATCTGGCACAGGCACAAAGCAACCCACATCAATGGCAGGTCTCACCACAAGCCTATGTGAAGTCACAGGAGCACTGTGTTAACACTATGTTAACTAGCACAAAAAACTTACACAGAAGCAGCAATCTTCAACCTCCTCCCCACCCCAAATTTCCCAGCTTGTTGTCACAGAGTCTCATGTAATTTTAGCAACTACTGGCAGGAGCACTGAGATGTCACTAGAATTTCAATATTTTGTACTGAGGGAGAAAGCATCTGAGTGTCATGCTCTGAGATGCATGTACTGCAATAACCTGTGAACTCAGGGGCAGAAGAAACATGTCAGAGGGGATAGACCTTCCTGATAAAATCTTCCCGGCTCCTCAGAGCAACAGTCTTCCCCAGTGCACTCCTCCAGATAAGCCTGGAAAAGGAACACAGTATTTTTGCATCTACTGGAAAGCAGCAGTCAAACTGAGTCTTACCAAGGATGACAGATGCAAGACGGAGTCAAATATTAGGCAAAACCTTCTCCCATGAAATTGGGAAGACATTGGGCCAAGAACTATTCTCAAGTAAAAGAACACCAGAACTGCAGGACTGAGGGGGAAAAAAAAAAAGCAAACCACAGAAACACATATTCCACCTCAGCTGATTTTGAACAATCTGGTCCAAAAGGGGTGAAATATTCTCCTGTTGAACCTGAGAGGCAAAGACATTAAGAGACTTCTTGGCATCACAAACACAATCAGCAGAAACAAAAGCCAGGGTAAAGGATCCTTACCTAAGGATGAGAGGTCTGAAATGACTGTTGACCACAATCAGGAAGGCTGAGCCCAGCTTCTGGCTGCCATGTGCCTAGGAAGCATTTCAAAGTGCTTGAAATGCCACAACAGGCTGGAAGGTGCCTGGCCCATTAACCGAGGCATTGGCAAGGTTCACCAGAACAAGAGCTACTGCAGCACTGTAACAGACAGGAGTCCTTCCTTGGTCCTGAAGGGCATGCTGAGACCATGCTGTCAGCACGTGGCAGTACACCCGAATCTCAGACACCACACTTTCCTCTTATTCCTCTTTTTATTCTGCTGTCTCCAACCTCTTTGCCTGTCACCAGATTTTAATTAAATGATCCCAATTAATCAGAGCATCTTGGTTTAATTGTTTCAATGGCACCCTGAGTTCAGACTTAATATATATTGCAACTCAGGGCAGGTCAGATTTTACAGCTTGTCATGTATTGTTTATCACACTTTAGTTGGAAAGAAAACAAGTAGGTATATGGGATGTGGTGTAACAGTAATCGAGAGATGAGGCAAGCACCACTAGCAGTGAAGTGCAAGACTGCCTCGGTGTTACTGTTGCGCATCTCTCTCCAAGCCACAAGTTGCATCCTGCATAATATAATCAGGATAGAAATTCTCTTCTGGGTTAGAAAAGTCTGGCAAGTGATGAGGGAGAATGAAGGCAGTACCAGTTTTGGTTTATTTGCTTGGTTTTTTTGTTTATTGGCTTCTCAAATATTTCCCTTGGATCTCCAGTGAGAACTGACTGAATACATGCAGCCTCGTTAAGCAATGGTCATGCTCCTCTGCTCAGCTCGCCATCAGACACAACACGCAGTTTATGCAAGATGGGCGGTTTAATTTGCTTTGAAACTGAATGTAACCGGAACAGCTAAAGAAGTTCCAAATCCTTCAGCAACATAGGTAAACAACTTCAGGTACCAGCAAAAAATCCAGGAGAAGCAGTGGATGGTACACGGTGCCCTCCATGTTGCTCAGGGTACCAGCAGTGTCCTGCAGAAAGGGGCTACCAATGGCTGCTCTAAACATTTAATAGCATTTTGTTCTACTCAAATAATTTTCTTTGACCTTCGAACTTTTACACAATCAAGATCTCACAGGTAGTACAATACCACTGGTGACAAAGGTCCTGAAACTACCAAAGCGGAATAGGCTGCCCTCTGTTTACAGCCAGCACGAACATGTTTTCTGTTCTCTTGCATTCATTTTATTCTGTGATTTTTTTCCCTCTTTCTGTATTTTTTTTTTCTTTTTAAGAAAGCTTTCAGTACTGCATATTCTCACTGGACATCAGAAACAAATCCATCATGGTTTACTGGTACAGTGATCCAGTTTCATTTTATCTTGTTCCCATGAAATATCCCACATGACCTGAAACAGAAGATGTAACCCAAATAATGAGTTTGCCCTGAACAGGCAGCTGACAAAACACAGTCATCTGCCCCAGCTATGGCCTGAAATCTAAGAAAAGTTTGCAACATGAGCAATAGGTCCTCTCCAAATAGTTTGGGGCTGAGACACAGGTCTTGAGGTAACTCAGCAGTGTATTGATAGCCATCTGATTGGGTTGTTGCATAAGATCTAGTAGCATTATCAATCAATCAAAGGTAACTAGGTGATTGCAATTCAAACCACGAGGTCATAAAAGGTGTCAAATTTTATGTGAGGCATTTTGTCTTTAATTCATTTGCCATTAGAATCATTGCAAGACAAGCTCCAAGTTCAGGTCCTCTAATTCACCCCCTACCCAAGCCAGAATTAGCTCTGCCCTACATCGGCACGTACTTCTGCTGCCACTCTAACCTCCAAAAAATCCCTGTTCTTGTAATAAATTTATTGCAGAGTCCTCTCTGTCTATAGCAACTTAAATCTGGGAAACACGCTAGCTTAAATCATAGAAGAAACCCCACAGAACACAAGAGAAATTAATGTAAAATGTCTGTGCTTAAGTGCTTGCCATCACAAGTCTGTTTAGTGATTTTTCAGGACTTTCTGCAGGCTAAAGTACCTTTTGAAAATTATATTTCCTGTAGCTAAATGAAAAAGCATCAAATTCATCCCATTTGCCTAGTCTATTGTGGAGACTGCAGTGTAAAAGCCATAGATGTGCATTACAGCATGTTACACACCCGTACATCATACACTGATTAATCAAGTAGACAGTCATTTACTTGCCTCATTCCAAACCCTTACTAAACATGACCCAGGGGTTATAACTTTGCCACAGAAAGTACTAATTGCCTGAATTTGACTATCTCTACCTTTTTCCTCAGTGCATTTCCCGGAACTGCAATATACACCTACGTATGTTTAGTCAAGCAAATGGCTTTTTCCAAATTCAGTAGCTTCAGTTGGCACAAAGTTAAATTTGACAATTCTTTATCTGCACAATTATGAAAAGCCACATGTGCTATTGAAACAACCTCAACCAGTCCCTAGATTTCTGAACCTGCTTTAAGAAACCAAAACACAAGTGCCTACATCAGCAATAAGCAACTTCAACAAGAGAGACTTATTTAAACTCTAAATCTACAGTTTAAAGCAATGTCTCTTTTTGTGATCTAGCACCACGACGATCTCAAAAGTCCTTCTAAAATTTAGCTCCAGTGGTCTGTTTCAACAGATTTCTAAAGAAATACACACAAGTACTTTGGAAATTAAAGACCATGCAAGTACTCATGAGACAGCATAATTCTTTGGTCTTTTAAATCTACGCATCTAATGAAATCCATAGAATTAAATCACAAAAGCATCAGACACCTTATTTCACAATAAGCCAAATCTTGAACTTCTTATTCTCAGCCTGGTCTTTATTTGGGACAAAAATGATTCAGTCAAGGCTTGAGCTGAAGCACAGGGACAAAGAAAAAATTTCAGAGCATTACAGGCATTCTTCACAATAATAATAATGTATCAGCAGAAGATCTGCTGTATGTCAAAGGCTGGTTGCTACAGCTGAGCCCTGTGCTGGTTTACAATGGCACCTCATCAACATCAATGGCATTATCTCTAATCTGAAACAAAAAACCAAAGAGTCACTGTATTACAGATAATTAAATATTATATAGAATTAAATATTAAAATAAGAGCCCCTGTATTGAAGATGAATGCCAAATCAGATCAGAGCTCCTCAGAATATCCAAACAAGAGCTGAACTCCAAGGCTTATCCTTTGTGTTAAGCACAGGTGAACTGATGAGGTCCAAGACACTATACATGAAGGACTGTAACAGATATCTTAGCACTGTATTTACTACTTCACCATTAAAAGCACAGTATCTTAAAAAAAAAAAAAATTAAAATCATTGCTGGCTCTCTCGTTCAGCTAAATCATTCTGGATTGACATTGACAAAGCAAATCTTCATGGCTATCTATACTATAACTAGAATTTGATTATTTCAACAAAAGTTTAACCACCTAAACAAGTAACAGTGCTGTGATAATACTTAGAACAATCTGGTCTTTAAACTTCCCTCATCTAAATTTTACACGTCAGCTGTTGCTCACTTTGAACATAAGCTTTTTTTTTCTCTTCTATTAGTCCATAGATCCAAAGTCTAAATCATTAAGAAAGATTTGCTCCATTTTCTTGTTTCCAGTTTGAATGGTCAATGGTCAAAGTCTCTGTTCATAAACTGTCATGTCTGCTTCTCTTGCCAACATTTTTTCCTGGCAGTAGGGGAGGTTAAGTACAGCAAAATATTGGGGTAAATGCGTAGGCAGAAAAACAGAGCTGAACTATGAAAACTACTGAACAAATGATTCTGAAGCTTCAGTTCTTGGATCATGTCTGAGGATTGGATTTGAAAGTTTGGAGTTGATACAGAAGCCAAGCTCTGTGTGGACAACACAGAAAAAATTTTAAGCTTCAAAATGTCAGCAGACCCTCAACTTTGGTAGGCAGTTCTCATTTCATCATGAGTTAAATACCACGAAATCTTCATGAGTTGCTCATTTGTGTCCATTGTGTCTGCCCACTTCATGTTTGAGCAGCCTCCATTATGTCATTAACCTTTAGAGGAGGAAGAGAAGTGGTAATTTAATCTGTCCACAGACTTTCATCGTAGCCTTGCTGTCACAGCCATGCAGCCGGGCAGAATCTGTGCTGGATGGTCTCCAGAGATAACATGCAATATATGGCATTCAGTGCTCTTAAGACAGGAATGGCTGTACTTCATTGGAGATTACGCAGAGTCCGCTTCATTAATTTTTCATCTATGATTCTTATCAGATGGGAACAGATGTGATCAATGCCACGTATTTTTTCTGTCAGCACTCAGAAGAACTAGTCTTTTGGGAACAAATCTTGATCCCAAATACACCAATGTATATCCACAGTATTACATAGTTTCCAGTCAAAACCAGTAGAATTACCTGTCAGTTGTTATGGTCAGAGTTAGCAAGTCAAGAAATAAATCAGATGCTTTTAGTTCCTGCAAAGTGACCGGTCCCAGTTCATACTTGTTTGTATTTAACATATACAGTTATCTTAAAAGTCTGTTTTGTCTGGTTTTAAAACCATAGATGCTTACTGGGACACATCACTCAAACTCTGCATGAAATGAAGAGAATGTAAGATTGTCAACGGTATCATGGAAGCAGCAAATTCAGTCAGATCCTTCAATTTTATGCAGCAGCTGTAGCAGCCAACAAAATAAGTGTGCAGCTGCTTTTGGGCACCACAGAGCAACTGCAAATATTTAAACATATGCAGTCTCATTAATTGATCTAAACCGTTTAACTATCCATCCATCTCTTTTATATCAACGCTTTGAACACAGTAAGAATGACTTAAATATCCTGGCACCAAACTTAATTACTGTCAGGACAATTATATAGGCTGAAGGGTAGAGTTATCACTCAATAGCCTATTGCATTTGAGTAGATTTCACAAGAACGATAAAAAAAAGCTTCTTATATGTTATCTAGTAGTGATTAAACTCCAGCTTTGGGTAGTAATGACCTTTAGCTCCACTCTTCACAGCTCGGACTGGTTGCACAACCTCAGCAAGAATCACTTTTAATCAGCATTCAGGGATACCCCACAGCTGTATGCTCACTGACACGCCTGTGAATCCTGCTGTCAGCAATAGAGCTGGAAGAAACACTCCTCTTTCAATTTCTTTTGCTCCCTTTTGGTGCATATTCTTCATCATTCAAGTGTCAAGTGAATTGCATAAAGGGCAAATGATTAAATTGCTTGTGTGATAGTTGAAAGAAAGAGGTGTTAAAGTGAATAGTGATAGCTTAGATAAGCAGAGAAAATGGATCTAAACAGAGAAGGCAAATTATTGAGCTTTCTGTCACCTATGAAAACTAGCAAAAGAAAATTTGGATTATCACATACTTAAAAACCACATGCATACAGACACTTCTGTCGAAAATCAATACTTTGAATAAATATTTTGAGCCATAACCTGCTCAGAGGTTTCAAAAATTACTAGCTTGATAGAATTCACAGAGCCCTTGCTAGCCTACAGAAAATTGTTGTCACTTGTCATCTGTTTTCTTCATAATTTAGTCTATAGAGGGAAAATTACCAATCTTTTCATTAACTGAAAGTTGTTTTTTTCCAATCTTATGAAAAAAACCAATGCGAGTAGGCCTGCCTTGAGCTCCTCTTTTTCAGAACTGGGACATAGGTGATGTTTCCACAGCTGACCTAGTCTATTTTATGTCATTGGTCATGTGTTTTGGTCACTGAGATCACAAACTACAGCATCACTCATTCAGAAACAAGGAACACAGATAATGTACACAGACAAGCCTGCACTACGGAACATAAACCCATGAGTCTTTTAGGGCTTTATGTAGTATCACACCTGCTTTCAAAACAAGCTGAGAAAAGGTTACCCACCATGAGCAATTCAGCAAGACTTTCGATCAAGAGCCCAACCTACCCGATTCAGAGATGACACACTCACTGCTCAGAGCTGCTTAGGACTCCCAGAACAGCTTTTAATGGGGAACTAGCAAATGGTCTTCATTCATTGAGAAGCAACTCTATATGCAAAAGGTGACAAAATACCACAACTTGGATTAACTTGCTGTTCAAAATAGGTAAAAAGCCATGTACTTTACATACCAGGGAGAAAGGGTGGAGAAGGAAAAGCTTTATAGCTTTACACATACAGCTAGCTCAGGTAATTGGCTTTGTTCCCTCCTCAAGTGACTCTGCAACACTTTCCCCACTCCCCACATAAGATGCATCTAGGAGCCAAAACCACCAATGTGTGGCTTTTGAGGCAGTGAGGCAATATGCAACTACTAATTATGAGCATCTATTGCAGACCTCATAACAGCTTTAAATCGACTGCTTTGTTTCCCACACGCAAGATGCACCACTGATTGCAGCCAAGAGACTTGCACACTGGTATCAGCTCTTTATACCAAGTTTGGAAATGTTCTACTCACTCTCCTTCATCCTCCCCAAACTGATATTTTCTAAAAGCTTAGTGGGGATTGCAATCAGAAGGTCTAGGATGATAATCAGTGCTGCACAGGTGCTTCCTCTTTTATTCATGTCTGCTGATAAAGGCAGGCTCCCCCACCCCAGTCAAGAATACTCAAGCTCACAAGTGAAAAGTGTTAATATTGATTTACTCTTCAAATATCATACAAGAGCCAAATTCCAGCACCAGTCAAACTAGGCCTGGATCAACAAAAGCTTCATGGTCTTGACCACTCCTGACAGTATTAAGTGAGTGCTGAAAGGACTTTGGTATTCAGCCTTATCTCTTGGATCATGAGGAGTAAACTTCTTCCAAAGATCACACCCCAGCCTTTGGAAGCGAAGCCAAGAAGCTGCTAGCCCAGCCTGCATACCTCACCTCACAGCTGAGCCTTTCTCAAGCAGTGCGAAGCACAGACTATGTTACTCCTATTTCATAGATGAAATCCACAGAAGAAATCTATGCTGAAGCAGGCTTAGCCTGCTTGCTGGTGTGGACAACGTGCATGTGCTTTGCACACCTTCAAAAAAGAAAGCGCATCATGGTGCTGTTAAGATAACCAGCCCCCTGTACATCCCAACTGCACCGGGAGCCCCTAGCATAAAGAAGTGTGCTACTTCATGGACAACTTGACCTGCAAAGGAAACCCATGCTTCAGCAGTCAGATGTGACTAAGGCCCCTACACAAAGCAGTAGGGCAAAATATCAGGAAGTGTTTGTTTGCTGAAAGTGCAATTTAAGAGGCACCTTTTCTCAGTGGAATGAAATTTATTCAGTGCTCCATATACTCAAAGTAAATGAGAGTCCTATTAAAAACCCAAGTGTGCAGCTTTCGCAGGGCTGGGGTTAGATTTCACAGCGTGCTGCTCTCTTCTAAAGCTGTTGCGCAAGAGTGGTATGTTTAACATTTCTAACCAGCCAAAATTGCTCTTTATATTTGATCAGGAATAATTTTTTTTACCTTTGAACCTGTTGCAATGCAGGTTCAAAGGTTACCTGGGTGCAGTGTTGCCTGTTTATTAAAGCCACACACTGATGATTCGGGGCTTAGTCCTGCCACAAGAGCTGGGGAAGCCGCAACCCTTGAACACCCACTTGGAGTTGTAAAGCAGTGAAGAAAGCAAGCTGTGCCAGCTCCTCCACCCTCCTCCAGCACTGACGGAAGGTAAGCAAATCTCTCCTGATCAGAGCCTGTCTTTCTCAAGTACTTGGCTTCCTGCTTGTGCAGAGAAGTACTGCAAGTGGGTTAACAGCCTTAATTTGCTGCAATGCCTGGATCCAATGCACTCTTCTCAGAGCACTGTGTGCTGCTAAAGGCAACAGCTGTGTAACTGGATGCCTGTTATTAAAGAAGGAAGTCTGGGCTCAGGGGTGGCATACAAAGAAATCACAGCCTGAGTGAGAGCAGCCACCTGAACACTCCCTGTTCTGGCTGAAACTGGAAACCTGACTACCATCCAGGCTGAAGCCATTTGCTTATCAGTTTGTTAGTTATGTCTATTTAAAGATATAGTGCAGAGAGTACCAGCACCAAATTCCAGAAACCGAAGAATCATTTGGTTCCACAGCATTGCAGGCAGGTTTTGAAATCTTGTCAGTGAAAACTTGCTATATGTTAGATCGTTTATACACACAAGTTTATTAGTGACATTTACTACAGCAGTAATTTAATCCCTAACCAAGAACACAGACGCTGGCTATAACACCTTTCTTAATGTTTTAAAAGCACAAATCTTGCTGTGCTAAAACCACAGAGTATGGCACACCAGACTGCTGCCATCGCCTTGGTACAACTGCTTGATGTAGCTATAGAGATGGAGCCTTCTCCAAGCTCTTGCTTGTGTAGAGAGCTGCAGGTGTTATGAAGGAGAAGATAGCGGTGACAAAGATTAAGCAGAAATCAAGCTGCAGGTAAGAGAACTGGCAAAAAGGATGCTGCTCTTCCAAGTCCTAAGCCCATCGTCCTGTCCATACTACCTTCTCTGAAGAACCCTCTTATGCTCTGACAAGATTATTTATGTCCCTGTGTAGTGCCAGAAGGCTGCCCTTGAAAAGGGCAGCAGAGCAATAAAGAATTATTATTTTCATAATATTAAGAAAACAAGCTAGAATTCAAAAACCTTTCAAATAAAATGAGACCACACCTTCCACAGACTCAAAGAATTTAGATCCAAGTCTTGAAGTGACAATAGAGAAAATGGTACATTGAGCTAATGCTGCCCCTTCATTTATTTACAGCTCCTGTTATTTGCTATAGGTAGATGGGCTATTTTGGCATCTTTGGATAGCAAAAGCTCGTGTTGTATCATGGCCTTAAGTTTTAGTATAAAAGCTCATCTTATCCATCCTCTGTGCAAACCTTTTGTGAGTGACAACAGAAAGGAAACAACTTGATCTCTCTATACACATACTCTACCTACAGTTCATCTTAATTTGCTAATGGGTATGAAAGAAGCAGGTGTACATGTCTGAAAAGAAGCAAAAGTTGAGTTATTCACGACCGCTTTATTTGTTGGCAAAAAATTACTAGCAACAAATGGATTTGTGCTTGTCATAAAAACCCAGAGTTATTCCAATCATTTGCGGTTGTATAAAAAAAGACTCAAAATCTGCATGTCACTTCTTATGCATACCAAGGAAAAAGTGTCAGCTCTATTGTAATTTACGAGCATTAAACAGAACTGATCATTAAGGAGAAGCTATCCTCCCCAAAGCTTTTCTATGGGCATCGTTTAATCCAGTTTATGTTGGAGCTATGAGACTCACTGAGTCCAAGCAATGCAGTGTAACTTTACCAGCTCAGGGACCTCCACACCACACACTGGGATTCTGGCAGGCCAGGTAGGCCAGTGTTGCGAGCACGTTCTCTTGCACCCGCAGCCAAAGTCAATGCATCTGAGATATACAGCATTGCTACCCAACATATGATCAATGACCGGGCAAATTTGCTGGTTTCCCCTTCCTCCTGGAAAAATAACAGATGTCCGAAAGGGGTAAATCCTCGGAGAGGCACTCAAAGAAGGTGACAATGGGGCTGGCTGGGCTGGGAGCCTGGTCTTCTTTCCGTTCTCTGTAAGAGGCATTGCCTTTCTCTAGGCATAAGTGCACCCTGGCTGGTGCTATTAAAGCTGAAGCTCACAGGAACAGGTCTGGGTAGGCAAAGCCAAAGGCAGAGGAGTTTCATGCAGAACAAGCTATTTCTTTTTCATCTTCATGTAAAGCTTACAGCAAAATCAGTGAATTAAGCCTCAGCTTCCCTAAAAGTGTATCATCTGCATTGCCAAATAATGCCACAATTACAGTGTAATTTAGCTTTACCTGAATAGTACAAAGTTTACAGCAGCAATTAAATCATAATTGCAATTAGTAGTAATTGCAAATGTGTTTTAGCAAGCCAAGGTCCAGGACAGGTTGTATTCTCGACACAAGTACACGCTATGTTATTCCATCCCAGCTACCTATCCTATCTACTTAGTCTAGCTAAGCAGATTATTCTGAAATCATACAGTATATAAAAACTTTCAGATAGGCAAACTGTTAAGTGGGAAGACAATTCCAAGACCTGAGGTCAAGGCACTAAAGAAGAAAGATAAGTGGAGCTACTGTCTTCCCACCCTTCTGAACCTGCTGCAAAATCCCAATTATATTAGATGAGCATCAGTGAGAAAAAGGCAAAGTGCAGCAGCTATAAACTGTGAAACAAAGAAATGCATCTGTAAAACCATAAAGAAAACTCCTGTCATAGCAGAAAACAAAACGGGAATTTGATTTACTGTTACCTTGTGCAAATAATAGCACTTATATAAGTCTGTAATACAGCAGAAAGAACTGGGTAGTTTTTTGGAAAAACAAACAAACAACAAAAACCCCACCAAAACAAATAAACCAAAACCAGCAGCAGAAAGGGGATCCAGCCCACCTGCAAGTATGTTACAGAAGTATATGAGAAATACTGTACTGAAAGCATTTTGTTGGTATTACAGGCTCCAAAGCTCTGCTCAGCTTAACGAACACGCAGCTACAGAGAGAAAGTTGCTGTTGTTGAGAGTACAGCTTTATACACAGAGAAAAAAATAGCAAACAGATTATAAACAAGAAATGATAAATATAATTGCAAAAGGTTTCAGTCTGTTTTTCACGTAGCTCTTAAGAAATGTATAAACTTCAAGCTCTTTTCATTGACAAACAAAAAACTCAACAACTTCCGCTGTATTTTTTTTTCTAACCACTTCAATTCCCCCATGCAAGTTCCTCCCATTTACAAGCTCCCTTCCCAGCATGCTTTTCTGCTTGCTGATTTATTTAAACTGGGGAGAGGGAACTAGAAGTAGTTTTTAATATGAGAGTTGTCTAGCTGGTGTTGATTTGCTGCTGTGCTGGTAAGGCTCCCTTTTACTCAAGGAAAAGAGGTTGGCTTCCTGTAATATCTTCAAAATGGTAGGTGGTTTTGATCTCCTTGTTTGGTTCTCATCTCTGTATTTGCTCTGAAATACTTTCTGTATAAGTAATGAAGTTCTACTTTTATTTGTTTTATTTCTAATGGCCTTGCTTGGGCTTTGCTATAACCTATGTGCAAGTGCAGTGATTAGCTGCAAGGTTCAAGATAGTGACTTTTCAGGAGCCGAGCCTGCCTGGAAATCTCTGGTAGTGTGCTATCAGTTAGATGTTAAGCTCAGGCTGAGTTAAGTTCAGATATATGTTTGCTCTTTGCTCTTCGTAGTGTAACTGCTGTAATAATGAGTAGCAATAAAATACATCAGTATCTGCAGTGATACCTTTTCTCTCTATAGCTCTGTGAGGTGTTTAATGATGATACCCTTGCTTTCTTAGGAGTTCTATGTGAATTTTCAAGTTGAGCTTTAGTTCTAGCTCTTTAAACTATGCTTGTTACGTGTCTAGAGATAATTTCCTATTAATACAATGTTGATACGTGCATGTTTTGATCCTGTATTATCTAATAGGATAAACTTCAAAGGGCTAGTTGGACATGTTCTATTTTTACAAGCACGTAGTTTTCAGGGAGAAAACCTGATACATAAAATATATGAAAATTTGGCTTTTCAATTTATCTGACAAATTTACTTCTAGTGCTGAGCAGTGTCATGGTGTCATTGCCCTCATGATGGAGGGACAGTAGTATCAGACATAGTAAAATTCTTTATAAAAAATGCTCTTTCTATTTAAGCATACTGAAAGCCTGAGTTTAATAGGCTTCACGAGCAAGGCCCAGAAATAGCCCGTAACGTGTAGTCTGAAACCACAGAGCACTATACTTCCTGAAAGTAAGTTACGGAGGCCTTGCTCTTTCCCACCCTCTAGCAGAGTGCTGCTCTGCCAAGATCAACGGATACTTGAACTGTTTGGCTCTGACTTTCATAAGAGGCACTCTGAAAGCAAAGCCTAACTAAAGTGTATCTTAGGCTTAATGCAAGTTACTGTGGATTTTGCTTTATAGTTTATATACGGCTCTGTTCAGGAGTCACTGCTGGGCTTTTGCACTTTAGCTTCTCTCTGGATGCTTAAAGTTAGATGTTCCTAAACCCTGCAGAACACAAGACTTCTTCTTGCTGCAGCTGGAGAAAGATGGAATATAATGCTTCCAAGGAGAAAGAACTGCCACAGTGGCTCACATCTGCAGAACACCAGGCAAGAGCTGCACTGTGTAAGCAAATGTGAAGAGTGAGCTACTGGTGATTAACTAATTAGTGACCCCAGTGTAGTTGGTTGTACTCTACTCTCCCTCTAGGAAAGAGACAATGTTACCGTAGTAATGCTGCTCGGTAAGTTCTCATGATCATCTCAAAAGCATATGCAAACTGTTTCTTAGGTGAACTTGAGACAAAGAATACAGTTCTAGAAAACATTTGCCCAGTCAGTGCACGACCGTTGCTTCTGAAATTGTGCAAGTATCAGAGGTTGTTTTCCTGTCCGTAAAGAACTACTATGATGGAGATGATGCTGATTTCTCTCTTCATACTTAAGTGCTTGGAGGCACAAAGCTCAGTCACCTTCCACTGGAGAGAATCTCCTGACTTGGAGAGAACAGAGAATAAATGTTTCATTGCTTCTAGCTAGTGAAGGAATTGCTGTGGGACACAGGGGGGTTACAGTAAAAATGATAACACGTACGCCTGAACTCAAGGCTGTAAATAGTATCCCTGTAATCTCTTCTGATAAAAACTAAGCCTTTGCACTCCAGAGCCTAGTGCATCTTATCCCTGACCATTGATCAGGGTAGACAACCAAAGTACAATTTAACTGGCCAGCATCTTATTGCACAAGAGGCCTAACAGGTCATTTGAGACATCCTGTGCATTTTGTATCTTTCTGGTCACTGCAAGCTGAGCCCTTAAACTCAGGGGTTTCAAGCACTCTGCGTCCCGCACACTTAAAACAGCTGGTGCTCAGACTTGCCCTGTGGTGGAAACTGCTGTCTGTCAAAATGCTCTGGCTTTGTCTCATGCTGCACGGAGTTGATTTTTCACTCGGTTGATATAGATCAGGTACTGTGTATGCACAGGGCAGTTGGATTTGTGAGTTCAGCTCTGGTCGTAGTTGCTCCATCTAGGGTAGAGCTGTTCTCTTCCCATGGACAGAAAACTCTGTCAAGTCCTATCCTCTCTGCTGGCTCTTCTGCTTTAAGGACAGCAGGGTTAAGGGGCTTTTGGAGGGTACCAGAGATGATTTACTAGCAGTGACTTGGATTTGACAAGTAGTTACAGCAGAAGCTCTAAGCATAGGAAACATCTGTCCAAATGCCGGGAATTGAGACAAGTTTGCTGGCAGTCTCTTGCCACAGCTTGAGTACACACCCTGTGTGCTTTGATAGGAGAGACTAAAGCCCATCTGAGGAAATGCGGTTGGAAAGTAAAAGCAAAACACTGTCACTATTCTATTCATAAAGGAGGGGAAATGAAAATAAGTCTTTCAAATATGAAAATCATGTTTTTGTTTATTAAAACCAAGATCTAGGTATCTGTGGGTTTTTGACACAACACTAACTTCTGTAGCTTTAAAGGATGTTAGATTTTGACTCTTGCATATGCGGTCTCATTCAGTGCTGTAAGCGGGCTAACAGAGTTACTAAAAAAAGAAAAACCTAGAAGCAAATGAGGATACAATGCTTCAGACTTGAAAGACCTGTTGATGAATTGATCTCTACTTAAATTAAAAATCCATTTGGCTTACAACAGAAAATCATCCTTGACTAGCTACAGGGATGCTGGTTAGGTTACGCTAGGATTAGATTACTGTCTGGTTTTCTCTTTATACAAGAGACTTGTGGAATCAATTCAGAATCTGAAGGCAAAAGCTTTGCTGCATTTAATCAGCTTCAGGCTTTTCTCAATCAGGTTTTCTCTTTGGACTTTGGTGAGTTCTCTGCTCCAAGCATCATTATCCTTCAATGCCTGCTCAGTCTTCATAGATGTCTTGGCACAAACTGCCTTGTGAGTCAGTGAGGAGATGAGAATACCCTGATGGAAAGATTTTCAGTGAGGTGATTTAGCTACTGCTGTGTGGAGCATTTGGGGTTAGTGGGTTCTCTGATCCTTATCACAAAAAGGACAAACAAGTGTCCTCTCTTAATTTTCTGTCAAGTCCACGTAACAGAGTAGCTATTTGTGACAACTTCACTGATCTGTCTGATCAAGCATTGTTAATGCTAAGCAGTGTTAATGAACTCCAGTAGTGGACTTGGTGCTATAAACATGATTCACAATTCTGTTTATTACCTCTAGCATGATACTCTAAAGACAACCAATCCTTCCTGGAGTTTAGGAAATTGTCTTAAAATTACTATATAAAATGAGCATGAGACCACACTTCAGACATTAAAACTGGTACAGCCATACAGGCATGTGGTTTCTTCAGTTGCCTGCATACAGCTCTATTCTCTTGCTGCCGAGTGAAAAAATTTCATGTCCAGGAAACAGCAGAACTGCTTCTGTATTTCCAGCTAGATTTCCATTGCACACATTAACTTTCAGGTCACCACTTCCTAGTGGAAGGTAACTTTCACAGCTTTCACTTGTGTTGTATCTCACCCTGAACATAACCTTCATTATCTGAAATAATTGTCCAGCACAAGCCCCGCTTTCCAGAGCAGCTGATCATGAAGATACTGCTTGTCCCATTCACTTATGTAGGTGTAACAAACATGTAATTTAGCAATACCCCCTCCTATTGTACAGCTATAATATTGAGGAGTTTTCTTACTTCCACTACTCACATCGCTGAACCATAGGCATTTTTTTGGTTATACTCAATTTGGGAAATTATATAGTGGTTTTCCCCAGGCAGATTTTTATTCTTGAATAGAAAGAATTGACATCTGGTCCTCGTCTGACTTGATCAGGCTTCAGCTTTTTGTGGAGGTGGATGCAGCATGGATTAAGATTTATGTGGGCAGGTGACTTGAGATCTCTTAAGAGGCTTAAAACATTGCATAAGCATGCTTCATTATTGTACCAGGACTGTTTAGGGGCAAACTGCTGAAATTATTTGTAGTATTTCTTAACAAACTACTTAACTAACCATGGCTCATAGGTAGTGAGTGCTTCTAACTCATGTCTACTAAACCTCCTGTTTGTTTCAGGTTCAACTCTGGCTCCACTGATCCAGCACAATGATCTGGATACTTCAAGTCTTGTTCTCACCGCTCCCAACACCAGCATTGATTAGTCTTATTGCATTTGGAGCTGGCATCTTCCTGTGGGTGATAAGCAGGCCCAAACCTGTTTTGCCTCCTGTTGACTTGAACAAGCAGTCAATAGGAATTGAGGTAATACTTACTCTGCTTGTGGGCATGGACTGTTTTTGAGCTTAAGCTGAATACTGATCCATTCTGACTCTGGGTATCAGTGGAAACTCTCCTGTCTGATATACACAGCCTTCTCTCACAGCTGTACAACTCAACAGTATGGTGGGGAGAAGGGAAGGCTTAAGACACAGAGTAAGGAACAGCAGCTCTTGCCAACAGGGTTAGGTGGGCTTATTACCAGATGGCCTTGGCTGCCACTGACTTTTTTCTGTATTTTAAATGCTTTGCATCAGCTTTGAGGCTGATGCTAGACTTCATGTAACTGGGCAAGTGGTAGCACTCAATCTTAGTCAAGGTCTCTCTAATAACATAATTGAATCTAGGCCATCTACAAAATTCTTCTACATATGACTGATGACTGAGTAGATCAAAATCAGGAAGGAAAATGAGACTGCCCTAACAATGGAATCCTACTGAAATGCTTTAAAGGGGATTGCTGGGAGAAGGGCTGAGCAATAAATGATACTGCATTTGTTCTACAGTTTCATAACTATGCTCTTTTCCTAGGGAGGAGCCAGAAGAGGTGCAATCTTGACAGATAATAACCTGCTTTCTTATTACTTTGAAGATGGTAAAACCTTGTATGAAGTTTTCCAGAGGGGACTGCATGCTTCTGGTAAGCTTTGCATCTGCTAGTTAGTACTTGCCTATCAATCACAAGCAAATAAAATTATTCCAAGCTCTTTTACATTGCCTCTTGTCTGTAGTAATAATTCAGGCTAGCAAAAGCTTTCCTATCCTTCTGTGCGGTGGAGTGACAAGTGACCATATTTCACCACCGCCCCTCCCCGCCCCCCACCCTGCACTGATTTAGAAGTAGTCTTAGCTGACAGACTGAGCAGGATCATCAAAAGCTTAAGATAGTAGAGTTCAGTGAAGAATCAGCAGATACTAAGCATCACCTCTGCTTTGTCTTATGATGTGGGTTTTAGTGTAAAATTACTGCTTACAACAGGTATGAATTTGTGCTTATGTGACTCCAGGGGTCCCATGCATCAAAATACATGATAGCTTGCAAGCTATTTCAAAGGGATAATACTACCAGATCTTGGAAGGCGTGTAAGGATAAAGCCAACCATCTTACAGTCTTGGTTTGGGCACAGTGCATAACTATGGACACTGCACTTAGGTGTTCTATGCAGTTAGCTGGATGTCTGACTGAAAATATTTCCCCCTTAAAGTGTTGCATTGAAGTGCTACGCAACTTCAGTACTGAGCTTTACAATTGCTTTTCTGAATTCTTCCATTAGAAAATGGCAGCTGCTTAGGCTACAGAAAACCCAACCAACCTTATCAGTGGCTGACATATAAACAGGTGAGTATTGTACATGACAGATGATTTAATTTGGGATACTGTCTTCTAACACTGAGGTGGGGGAAAACTTTCCTGCAGGTTTTGGACAGAGCTCAGTATCTGGGATCAGGACTTCTGCAAAAAGGATGCAATCCATCATCAAACCAGTTTATTGGCATTCTTGCTCAGAATAGGCCAGAGGTAAGCAACAAATTGAATATTCTTTCCAAGAATACTCTGACACCTTGGGGAGAGAGGGAGATTCTCTATTTAAACAACTTAAGGCCACATGAGGAACAATTACAACTGGCTTTTCCCTTCCCAGTGCCCTTATTACTGACTAAGCACATACTATGCCATGCATGTAATACAATGATCTTGAACCCTCACTACTCTAAGAATCTCATGCACATGCTTCTTACACCACCCCCACTACTAAGGTGTGCATGGGCTGTATGAAATCTGAGGTAATCCTGTCTTGTGAGCTGCTACTCGTCCTTAGCTGTACTGTTTTCTCTCTTCAGTGGATCATTTCAGAGTACGCCTGCTACACTTACTCAATGGTTGCTGTTCCACTCTATGACACTTTGGGGCCAGAGGCCATTGTATATATTGTTAACAAAGGTAAATATGAACTTAACACTATTTCATAATGATTTCTCTAAGAAGCTTTGTTTTGAGAAGGCTGAAGTTCAAGAGGATTTATGCAAAAATCAGAGTAACTTTAACCTTACTGCTCTTATACTTCTATAGACACTTAATTTCTGTGAATTAAGCTGCTTTGCAAGGGACAGAGTTCAAAGCCTAAAAGAAGCCAGTGGGCTTCCTATGTCTCCTAGTATGTTGAGCGCAAGTCCCCTAGTGTCTTGAGTGGGAGACCACTGAAGACTTGCTAGATCCTGTGGACCATCCTGCAATCACAGTTCTCAACTATTTGCTCTTTGAGGTTTTGCAATCTTGAACTCCCATACTGCCAAGCAATCAGACAATGCAGACAGGCTTGCTTGCAAATTAAGACTAGAAGCGTGTCTCTGATTTAAAGTTGTAGGATGTAAAGAGTGGAGGCGGGAAGGGGGAAGGTATCTGTTTAATCTGTCTGGTTAGGACCTGTTATTCTACAGAAGCAACAGCTAGCATGCCATGACGAAAAACTGGTGAGGATGCTTAAATAAATCTTCAAACTTTCTTCCCCCAGTCTTAAGGGAGATGGGGGGGGGGGGGGGAGGGGCGGGAATATCCACTGCTGTCACAACGGTCTGGGATCCAACCCACAAACAGGATTTATCAAGCAAAAGCACTTCATTAGTTATGCTGGTGAACTTTGCAAACAGGTCTTGCCTTGGGACTACACAGCTGTGACTTACTAGGCTCATGGGGAACCGGCATGTTCAGGCAAAACCAATTTCTTTGCCAACTTAATGGGAAATGCTTTTGTAATTGCATCAAGCTCTTCAACATGCAGGAAGCTGAGGTATTAAGTAGAATTTTTGCTGCCTCTTTCAAACAGGTCTAAATTTTTTAGATTTAAGGAAGACGGCTAAACCTAAACCATCAGTGATGACAATTCTGAGCTTTTATGGCAATGTTAAAAGTTTAAATGCCTATCTCAACTGTGACTGAAGATATTTGTCTTCAGTTCCTCAGCATTTTTTCTCACTTTGTATAGCTAGACTCTCAAATTTGCCCAATAAGTTAGCCATGGTAGGAGGAACCTTCTTAGCAATGTGAGCCAGCCACTGAATCCATACGAACAAATGCAAATAGCTTTAGAACCAACTCATGCTATGTTCTAAATGTATGTGCTACTGAGCTGCTGCTCACTAGCCTCATGTCTTCTAAACAGACTTCTGAAACATGATTTTTTTTCTGTAGCGGACATAAGCATAGTGATCTGTGACAAGCCTGAGAAGGCACAGATCTTGCTTGAGAACTGTGAGCAAGAAAAGACCCCATGTCTGAAGACTATCATTCTCATGGATCTCTTTGATAAAGAGCTCAAGGACAGAGGAGCTAAAGTGGGAGTTGAAATTCTAGCACTGCAGGAGGTTGAGGTAGGTGACTAAAGGCTTCTGTTTGATCTTGCAGAGCAATACCCTGCCAACTAGACATCTGGACCTTCTCTGGCAACAATGACACTTTAATCCAGTTGTCACACCCGCACCTGAGATCTTGATGAGCAGTCATTTTGATACTTGATATATTTAGTCAAATGGACTTGCAGAGTTCAGACCATTGACTAAAGCTGTGTCCATGTGTTGTGGACAGTCAGTATGCATTAAACTGAAGACTTCCTTAACTTAATTCATGGTGCAGTTGTAAGAGGATTTATCAGGCTTCTAAGCTGGCAATTGAGTCTAATTGAAACTGTAAGTGCAAATTACTGGCTCCTTTGCCATCCCAGTACTAGGTTTAAACTTCCAGATGCATAAATCATGTGGTCTACATCAAATAAAATGAAATATTCCAATATTCTTATGTAGTTCTGATCACTTTCTACACACTCAAGTTCATGCTTTCCACAACCCCAAGAGTAAGCTTTTCCAAGCCGTGTGTATTAAATTTAGGAAGATCAGCACCTCTCTGAACAAGACAGAGTAGCAAGAGGCAAAGTAAAAACAAGTGTTGCATTTGAAATACAATTACCTATTTCATCTACTGCTGTTGCACATCTTTCTGCTGCAATTGTTAAGCTGTGGGTTTTTTTCTAATGCAGGAGCTGGGAAGAAATAACATCAGAGAACCAGTTGTAAGTATCTTTGTGGAACAGTTATGAACTTGCAAAAACTAGTCTCTGAAAGAGCTCTTGCCACGCTGCTAGTAGAGGAGGCTGGCAGGATATATTTTGTATCTTGTTTTGCTGTTTCCAAACAGAATTCCTGGTTCATCTGACTTTAGGAAGTGTATGTAAATACTGAGAAGCAACATAATCCTTACTCTATTGACTTTATGTGGCTTTTCCCCTCTAGCCTCCTAAGCCTGAAGATCTTTGTATTGTGTGTTTTACCAGTGGAACCACAGGTAAGAGAGTATATAGTGATGCTTCCCCGCTAAAACAATCTCCCTGTGCTGGAAAAAATAGCTTTCCAGCACAAAAAAAAAAAAAAAAAAAGGAAATGCTAATAACATAAAACAGTAAATTAGATCAGTGTCAAGCCACTAATGCAGTTTTACTTCGGAAAATGTCACTATAAGTCAAATACACTAAGACAAAGCTTCCTAGACCTGGGAGGAAGAATAGCGAAATTCATGTTGTCTTACCCTATGAAAAATAGAGTGTCTTAATGTTAAAGAGATTGGTTGTTTAACTGTGTCTGTATTCCGATCCACAGAGGCTAGAGAAACTTCTTGTTTCAGCATTCTTGATGCTACTCCTAATTACTGTTTCAGTAGACATTTCCTTTATGTAATATCCATAGCTGAAAGCACTAAAGATGAGGCATATTTGTGATCTCTTAAGACATGCTGTGACTGAGGCTGTTACCAAGATAGTTCAAACTGATCCAGGCAACACATGGGAAACTGACAGCAGAAGCAGTGAGAACCACAGCTGACTTTGCTTGATCTCTCCACAGGTAACCCTAAAGGAGCCATGCTGACACATGAAAATGTTGTTGCAAATGCTGCTGCCTTCCTTAGAGCCACAGAGGTAAGCTACTGCTAATGCTGATCTCTAGGCTACGTCACTCAGTCATGAAACTAGATTTAATGTGGGCATCTTCTGCAAACCATTCGCAACAAATTCATGCTTTTCTAAGTGTCCCTATTTCAATAGGACAAGAGTATTGCAAGAAACTTGGTTTAATCTTGAACAAGAACTTCTACACAGAAGGTATTCTAGAATGAGTCAGTCCTAAATGCCAAAAGTACTATGCTACCCTATTTCAAGTCTTGCCAAAATATAAAACTAATCTTGATCTAGTATGGCGGCGTTACAGCTGCAAATTTTGAAGAGGTGATGGATGAGCCTGAGTTGCTTCAATCACCTGAAGTGTCTATTTCAAAGTACTCAAATTGATCCAAGCTTTATTCACTTTCAGCTGAAGAGTACCTCAAGCAGGCACGGGGAATACTAACCTACTACACTTTCTTTCCCCTCTAGAACTCAGTTGAGATTACAAGTTCAGATATCACCATGTCCTATCTTCCCTTGGCTCACATGTTTGAAAGGGTTGTACAGGTATGTACAGATGTATGCATCTGAGCTTCTATAAAGCAAATTATAGCAAAAGGTATGATACCCTTCTATATTTCCTCAAAACCTTTTCACACAAGATCTCTCCTACCACTGGATACTGGAAATCATGCTGGTTTCCATAGGCAAATAATTACAGCTAATGAAGCTAGGAATTATCCTTGACTAAGCTTAGTCTGGTCAATTTTTAGACTGTGATCTACAGCTGCGGAGCAAAAGTAGGCTTCTTCCAAGGAGACATCAAGTTGCTCACAGATGACATGAAAATCTTGAAGCCAACACTATTTCCAGTTGTACCAAGACTGCTCAACAGAATATATGACAAGGTATGTGAACAATTTTTTAATTGAAATTTCCTTCACATTCATATATCTAAGCAAGCATACCAGTTTAAATTAATATTAAATGCATCATAGTATCAAATAATTAATTACCCCTTAGCAGGAATAAATCTTTAAAATCCTTTCTGAAGAGATGGAAAGTTCCCCAAGACCTGGAGTGTAAGAACAGTGTATCTAGTAATGATGGGCCTAAGTCTGTTGCTGTTCAGAGACATAAAGTTTGTTTACTTTTGGAATGCAAATAAAGCAAGTGCAAAGCTAGAAGGATCTCTGTCCCTCAAAGCTATGGCTGAAATATGTCAACAGTAACACAAATTTGTATTGTCCCTTGGTTCATCTCCTAGACCATGGCAGTAGTGAAGACAGACCCTAGAACATCAAAGTAAGATATGGTGCCTCCTAACAAAGCAAGTACAGATGTGGGTTAAACCCAAAAGTCACTGGTCCTTTTCCTTGCAGGTACAAAGTGGTGCGAAGAGCCCAGTGAAACGCTGCCTGTTGAACTTTGCTGTGATTATGAAGACAGCTGAAATAAAACAGGGCATATTTCGAAATGACAGCATTTGGGATCAGCTAATCTTCAAAAAAGTTCAGGTAAGTTATTCCAAGTGTAGAGTAAGCTTTGCAATGTACTAGAGGAGGATCTGATGGTTTCTATTTCACTTCTAGGAAACCATGGGTGGAAGAGTGCGTATAATGGTAACAGGCGCAGCCCCTATATCTGCCTCTGTCCTGACATTTCTTAGAGCAGCTTTAGGCTGCCAGGTAAGCTGAGTTGTTTTTCTTAAAGTAAGACCTGTTTGATTTTGCCCAAATAAATGACCAATGATAACAGCTGTGGTTCAGCCTAGCTTATTTCTGGGGACATTGTCTTCAGGTTTTATAGGCTGTTTGATCTGAGTTAACAGTAACAGGGACAAAATTCTGCAGGGCTGGCTTCAAACTATGCTACCAAAACACTCTCCTATATATTCTGGGAAGAGGAATAGAGCAGCAGAAATAGGAATATGCAGCACTCCAAGTCAGGCAGCAACCTCTGAGCTTTGTAGCTTATCCTGTGGCTCCCAATGCAGTACAATTGAGAACAGAGTTCGGAGAATGAGGCGACCAAAGCAAGGTTTGGATAGACAAGCTTGAAGAACACCTGGTTGTACCATTAAGACCAACAAATCTTAAAGGCTAAGATTGTCTTGGCTTCCCTCCTAAGAAGACGACTTGAGCACAGGCATAGTAGAAACTCAAGCTTTCACACCAAGGAGTTGATGTTCAAAGAATATTCATCCTTTATCACACAGATCTTTGAAGCTTACGGCCAGACTGAATGCTCAGCTGGATGCACGTTCTCAATGCCTGGAGACTGGACAACAGGTATACTAGCTGAGACTTGGAAACTCTCCCATAGCTGTGAACAGAAAATGGCACTCAAACTTAGGTGCTTTACTGCTTTTAGTTCACTGAAAGTTAAATCCTGGGTACTTAACCTCAGAGTGATTCTTGGTAGCAACAGTCACCTCTATGCCTAATAGATACCAAAATTCTTGGCTCAAGTAGGTGAGAATCTCTTGTGCAAAGTGATATAGGTCCACTTAGCTGCTGTCCCAGTGTACAGGAAAGGAGTGTCCACATGGAGCTGAGCAAACTGGACAAGGACTTCCCAAACGGCTTTAAGAAACTAGCTTTAGCTCCCAAATAACTACTTTTGCTCAAAGAATTATGACTAAAATATCACACATGATACTTGACTATTTCCCAGAAGGACTACCTGACCTTGAAGACTTAGCTTTCATCTTAGCAAGGATGGTTTTAATATTGCGTATTCTAAATTCAAGCTCAAGTCACCATCTCTGAGAACACAGTACCTGCAGAGCATAATGAAGATGAAATGCAAATGAATACCAGGGTCTATGAGGGAGGTCTTCTGTGGAGGCAACTGTGGTACATGGCTGGTGTGACTGATTACACCAATAAATGGTTCTCAGCATTGAGACATAGCTGCTACTGTCTGAAAATCGCATTACAATAACTTTCTTGAACATTTGGTGTTGGACCTCTTTAAACAGTACTGGTTCTTGCTAATGCAGTAAACAAAAAGCCACAAAGTATCTACTCCACTGAAGTCTTTCATGTAGGGGGCACCCGAGTTGTCCCATCTCACTTTAAGACCTCTTCTTTCTAGCTTTAGATCAATTAGGGCCAACTGCTAGCAGAATCCCCAAAGCATAACTGTTGTCTTTTTTTTTTCTTCTCACTAAGGCCATGTTGGAGCCCCTCTGGCCTGTAATATCATAAAACTAGAAGATGTGGAAGAAATGAACTACTTCTCTTCTAACAATGAAGGCGAGGTAGGCACCATCTGCTGTGAGTGTCAGGAAATACTGAAATCTAAGACTTGGTGACTAACAACATTCTGTGCTTTCTACAGGTCTGCATTAAGGGACCAAATGTGTTCAAGGGTTATCTGAAAGACCCTGAGAAGACAGAAGAAGCAATTGATAAAGATGGCTGGCTCCACACTGGAGACATAGGGAAATGGTTGCCAGTGAGTAATTGCTTAATACAAACCATCCCTTGGAAGTGAATTCCTGTCTAGATCTCAGCAATCTAAAAAGCTGCAGAAGTGAATTCTAGGATAAAAGCCTTAGACAGTTTTTTGTTATCATTCACCAAGTAACTCCAGGCAAAGCTCCAAAGACTAATTAATTTACAAGATCTCAAATCACATCTGCTAGGCCGGTAGCTAAGACTGTGTCACTTCCACAGCAAAGAACAACAAGGTGGTTTTGTTTCTGTCAGAGGATAATAAAGGAGCTGTCTAATCATGTCTTGAGCTAACTGGAGAAATTAGATAAAATGCCCCTTCTCTCTGTAGAGAGCAAAGACCAGTTCTAGACTAGTGTGTGCCTTTCATAGAAGGTAATAGGTTTGGTTTTATTCTACATCTTATAGAAGCAAGACAGAGACTTGAAATTAATGGCCTTCACCTTTAACTTCTAGAATGGGACGCTGAAGATCATTGATAGGAAGAAGAATATATTTAAACTTGCACAAGGAGAATATATTGCCCCAGAGAAAATAGAAAATGTCTATATCAGAAGTGCTCCTGTAGCCCAGGTCTTTGTCCATGGGGAAAGCCTGAGGGTAAGTGATGTTAGGAGTGAGCATCCTGCAAGTTTCCTCCCACAATGAGTTCTGGTAGATCAGGGCAGAAATGTATGCATGTACAAGAGTCCTTGAACAAGATCTGTTCTTGAGAGTGACATGTTTATAGGAATATCTTTTCACACCTAGTGCCTTCCCAATTGACACCAAAAAAGGAGATCTTGGCATCAAGTTGTGAGCTGGGTAAAGGCTAATTACATACTTGTATGGGATTAGTATGTCAGGTTAGCTCTGTACAGTTTAGAATCATAGAATAGTTAGGATTGGAAGGGACATTCAAAGATCATGTAGTCCAACCCTGTGCAGTGAGCAGGGACATCAACTAGATCAGGTTGCTCAGAGACCCATCCAGCCTGACCTTGAATGTTTTCAGGGATGGGGCATCTACCACCGCTGGGCAACCTGTGCCAGTGTTTTACCACCATTATTGTAAAAAAATTCTTCATTATATCTAGTCTAAATGTACCCTTTTTCAGTTTAAAACCTCTGTCCCTTGTTCTGTTGCAACAGGTACTGCTAAAAAGTCTGTCCCCATCTTTCTTATAATCCCTTTAAGTATAGAAAGGCTGCAGTAAGGTTTCCCCAGAGCTTTCTCTTCTCCAGGCTGAACAAGGCCAACTCTCTCAGCCTTTCTTCATAGGAGGGGTGTTTCTCTGCTCCTTTGCCACAGGTGTGTCATCTGTGCTAGCAGAGACCAGTCTTCAATCTGTAAACTAGCCAAAAGTAATCGCTGGAGCATTCAGCACACCTAACAATTGCATCAGTACTTCAAATAATGCTGTCAAACCTCAGAAAAGTGACTTGAAAGTCCTTGTAGGTACCTTCCAAACTCTGGAAATGGATGTAGATGTGGCTTGTTAAAGACACACTGTCCACAATCAAGTTCATATAGGCAATCAAGGTAATTTCAGATGCCTTATCTTGGTCTCAACATGACTACTTCCACTTGTTTCCAGTCTTTTCTAATAGGTATAGTGGTTCCTGACCCCGAGACACTTCCAGAATTTGCAGCAAAACTGGGAGTAAAAGGTTCCTATGAAGATATGTGCAAAAATCCAGTGAGTGGCTTTATGTTTTTCATTGGTTATAGATAGAATTTAATTCCGAAGTCCAATCATGCATCGCTTTGACTTCATTCTACCCACCTTTGTTGTAAATTAAATTGGCTTAATGCTGGATGAGTCATACCAGCAGCCTTACAGTAAAAGCTGGAACTAAATATAGGTGTCCCTTGATGTTTCAAGGGCAATCAGTGCTTCTTTTCCAATGAGAAGATAGACATGACCTTGTAGTAAGAAATCTTCGATGTTGAATTATGTACATGTATTCTTGCCAACCTCAGTTTTCACTGACTGAGCAGTGGTCTTGAGTTGCAATTACAAAGTGGCAGCTTTACCCACTCCGCTCCTGCTCTCTTTCTTCTAGGCAGTGAAGCAAGCTATTTTAGAAGATATGGTCAGACTGGGGAAAGAGGCTGGCCTTAAAACCTTTGAACAAGTGAGTACTTAATCTTGCTTGTCATAAGCACCTGTATTGCCAAAGTAATGGCTGAGAAATCTTCATTCCTGTTACTGATACCAGAATGGGACCTCAGACAGCTGCCCCGGACAACCAGTTGAAGTAGGCAGTGAAAGATTGATTAGCTGCCTGTCTCTTGACCAAGATATAGGTGGCTGTACAGGGCACAAGTAGCAATTGGGGTGAGATAGAGTGGGGGTTCACCATCAGCTGTACTGTAGTTTCAGCCTATCCTCTTGCTATGCCATCCAAAAGCAGTTTGACTTGCATCAAAAAACAGTTCAGTTACTGAAGTTCCTGAGACTAAGTGAGTTCTTGCACTGACCTCAAGGAAGATGGGAAGAACTGTTGTATGTTCTCGAAGTAATGATGTGAGTGTGTGTCATGGGCTATTACTTTCTTTCAATAGGTTAAAGACCTGTACATCCACACAGAGATGTTCTCTGTAGAAAACGGACTTTTGACACCAACACTGAAGGCAAAGCGAGCAGAGCTTGTTAAAGTCTTCCAGAAGCAGATTGAGGCCCTCTATTCAAGTATTCAGGAATAAGTGGCCGGTTTAAATTAAACTACATGGAGTATCCAAACAAATCTGTGACACTACTTGACCTATGGAGAACACAGGCATGAGTGGAGGGGAGCAAGGTAGACTTAAATATGTTGTTTCTGGTATCCTGGGAAAAAAAACTTCAGATGAAGATGGCTGAAGTATAACTGACAACTGGCAGTGTTCATATCTTGCAGGACTAAGCATCAGCTCTCGAGGCAAAGCCAGAAATTTCAGCTTCCTTGGACTGTGCCTGAAAAAACACTCAGGAGTCTCAGCCTTTAAAGACAGCTGTATGCACTTATCACTGTCAAAAGCAAATATTTTTCTGCTCATCTATGAACTCCATTATGACCTTTTGTGGATTGACCTACAATCAGACTGAACTCTGGTTGGGGGTGAGGGATAGTCCAAAAACCAAGTGCAGGAAAATAACACTTCAGTTTCCACTCAGGATGCTAAAATCTGTCTCAACTCAAGCTGTCACAGTGTGAATTGGAGCTTAACATCTGCTCAGCAAGTACAGAAGTGAATTTTCTGTTCCTAGCCCTGGACAGTATAGGCTGTTTTTAACGAAAATGACTAGTGTGGCATCAACTGGTTTACAAAATACACGTCTAAAGCAAACGTCATTTATACTCCACTTTGGGAGGCACTGGATCAGTTTTTGCACGTGTTCTCAAATGCAATGGCAGTTATAAAGCCTCTACACTTATGAATTTGAGCCTGGTAAGTGGAAAACTTTAGCTGTCGTTCCAAAGGATACAGGATGCAATAAAGTGTAACTGCACAATCAAACCAAAGCCTGTGTGAATGACTTGTTTCTCTGCTGCAGCCAGACCATCAGCTGCAAGGTTTACCTAGCTGCAGCTAGGACCCAACTGCTGCAGAAAGCTGACTTGTTTCCTATGCTGTCAGTGCTCAGCCATGGCTCAAGCCAATGAAGCAGTAAGATTGTGCCAGAACAGATGTTGCTCCTCTACTCAACTTTCCTTTTCTTGTTGCAAGGCAATATGTTCCTCCCTGTTCTAGTCCACTGTATCAGTCCAAAAGGCAATGCAGTGCTAACAAGGTTGTAAGATGGGGGAGAAGTACACGTAGGTTTCCTCTGCCACTTCCTTTTGTCTGTGCCAGATTTTAGAGCTTCCTCTCTGTAATGCTCTTGTTCAGGTGAAATGAAAGCAACCAGTAGATGTGCTGGTCTGGAAAGACCTTCCCTTGCTGTGAGGCTTCTCTAGCTTTGACTAGTAAAAACAATGGACCCAATTTTGTTTCTAGTCTAGGCCCCAAAGACCTTGACATTTTCAGATAACTGGTGAGTCACTTACTGTGCTTGCCATAACCTGAGGCTATAATGGCCTCTAAGGCTCTCAAAGTGCATGTAACTACACTGCTCATCTTTCCCATGCTTCTTTAAAGCAATGTGGCTTAAAGGTTACTGATGGCTTAATCTTTCTCTCCAGAGGGAAGAAATGCATACTGAAACTGGTTTTGGGTTCTGATGAGCAATTCAGTAGGAGACTGAAATGTAGTGCAACTGAGATCTGTATAAACCTGAAGCTTATTGTATGAACAAGTGAAACTAGAGAGATCTGCTGGGATGTCGAAGCCCAGCGCTCTGTAGTGGGCCCAAACTAATGTTCAGATACCAACCATATATTTATTCAGCTTAAAGAAATGCCTTATTTCTGGCATTTCTGTGTAGAGAATGCCTACTTTCCGCTGCCATGTCTCAGAAAATAGCAACTTTGTACCGGTCACCTTATATCACAGTAGAGACGCTTTCATTTTTGGAAGAGGAAACACCTCAACCCCTGAACTTCATTTGCTCTTAATGGCAATTAAGCCTCTTCTCACAGTGGCAAACTACAGTGCTTTAGATTTTTCATGTTTGTGGCATCTGCTGGTAGCTGTTACAGTGAGGGAGTTTAATGGGTAATAGCTCTGTCTATCTGAACAGTAAACCACATAGCAATTCCCATGTAAATTGGTCTGAAACTGGTCTCTTGGATGACGCTTCTGCCATACGAACTGCTTCCAGAATGTAGATCTGAAGTGAAAACAGGAGTACTTTACTTTAGGCATGCTTGCATCAAAATGATATAAAATTATTTCAGGCTATTCTTTGAGCACTCGAGAAAGCCACAGCAGGCTTGAAGCACTGTTAATATCCAGTGACAAACACTTAAGGTACAGATGGCTATAGGTACAATGAAGTTCAATTCTCTGCAACTTCTTTTCCCCAAGATACAGAGCTTGGTGCTAAAATAACATCCAGTCTTCTCTACTTGTTTTGAAAAGCTCTCATCTAGCAGCTGTCCATTATGAAACGCAGAATATATTATGTTCTGCAGTATAGATGTGTATACATGCTGAATAATAAGATGTCATGACTAATGAAGATATGATTCACACAAGGCAGATATATGGCTAATATGGCTTCCTTTTACTTAACAAATTGGAAACAACTCATATGTACTCCATCAGGAATTAAGATTGCCTGATTTCAGCCCTCCAAATCATGTAAGAATTGTATACAGAAGTACCATTTGTTAAGTGTATTCTCTCCGTTTCCATGAAACAACCCCTGTGCCTGGAACTTAATTACTGGTTTATCTCTTCTGTTCCTGATCCAGAGAGGAAGTATTCAGAAATAAATTCTGACTTAATTTATAATTTAGTTTTAATAAGGTTCTTATTTCAGTCCACAAGACAGCTCTAGAATCACTCTCTAATGCTACAGGCAACTCAAATGCAAAAACTAAATAACCTGCAGATCACTGGCTTCCTAGCATTGGAAGCTCTCCTTTCTCCTCCTGGTCACTACTCTGCATTTGAAAAACTAACCATATGGGAGTTGCTTAAACACTGCCATGAGCTTGTATTTGCTCAACGTTTAACAGATCCAGATTAAAATTAGAAGCCTCTTGGTTAATATTACTGAGGAGGAGAGAACTCTTTGATCATTGATTTCTTTAACTATTGGTAATGACCTCAAAGTTACCAGGTAGAAGAATACCAAGGCTAGTCTTTCACACAGCCTGTTGTATATTGTAATCCAGCCCCTTCCCCATTAGGAACTGAGACACATAGCACAGTCAGCAGCTTCACTCTGCAAGGGAAAGTCTCTGCAGACTGGAGGCCAAAGCAAGGGCAGATGAATAGAAAGCAAAACCTCCACTGATTTGGTGAACAGGCTGCCTGAGATGTCCATTTACTACAGCCAGCATGGTTTGCTTTTATGACAAATTCTGTTTCTCTTCTGGTGCAAAAACTGCCTGAACTAAAGTAGGTGGCTCTTTCTTATTAGCCTATTTCACTATTTTCCTTTAAATGGGAGGGCAGGGTTCCACTTCAGCATGCAGCTACCCTTACTTTCCATAGTAGAACCTGAGCTAGGCTAGTACGGCATTGCAAGTATAGATTTGCTGTTAGATGATGGAAAGGGGGCAAAGCTCAAAATTTTAAATAAAAAGAGGGGAAAGCAAGAGATAGTTTAATAGAGCTAATTGCTGTGTGAAGAAACACTGACTTATTGCTTCCCCCAGACTTAGCTTCACTGGGGATCTGAACCTGAAGCAGCTGAATTCCCTGATGAATCACTACAGAACACGGAAGAGCTATGCCAAATCTATACCTGCTCCTTTCCTTAATAAACAAAGGTCTTACTTGAACAAAAAGCAGTGAGTGGAGAATGAAGAAGAAAAAAAAGGCAGAATGGGATCATAAAAAGAACAGAAAAGAAGACCTGCTAGTATGAAGAATCAGAGATCCTTAGAAATGGTTTGTCTTTAAACTTCGTGCTCTGATAGTTTTTTCAGCAATGGAAAGACAACTTCTATTTCCTTGGCTGCTGAATCTCTAAACACCTATAGGAGATATGCCTTTTATATAGGCTGGCTGTTTGTAGACAAGTACTGCTTAGTGAAGGTGTTGCAATGGTAAACAAACACCAGTTACCCGTGCTACAAAAGTGGTGAGACCAAAGTTAAGGCTACAATGAAAAAAGATGAAAGCATTAAAAAGAAAGCATATAGAATCTATCTCAAATTTTAAGTTCATTCTGAAGCAGAGCTCCTGGGCACAGTTCAGTGTAGAGTGATCTTGGTGTGCAAAATTCTGTTCAGATGGAAGTTGAAATAGAGTTGAAGATGCTCTTCAAACACTAGAAGATATCCAGCCTCCTATACACAAAGACCACAGCCTACCTAATTTCCCCTCCTGATAGCTAATGATCAGCTGTGGTCATCAATGCTGTTAATCTGTTCCTATTACACTGCTGATTGCTGCCTGCTAATAGAGAGAGCAGCTATTTAATAATTTTGAAGTCAAGAACAAGAGGTCCTTAGCTGCCAGCTTCCTCAGCTGGAAGACAAACTAATTTTTGTAATCTTTGTTTGGTTCTAGACTCCAAACACTGAACAGAGACTACTGCAGTTGAGACTAAGTTTTCCATGCAGTTTGGACATTTTCATATTAATTTCTGCTCACATTCCAAAATAGCTACATCCATCTGAGTTATGCCCTTTCAGCTCTTGCTAGGAGGGAAACCAGGTGTATGATACTCTTCTGTCCCTCTAATGAAGCCTGCTTCTAGAAAGTGAATGCTTTGATTTCAAGAGCGGCAAAGTACCCGCTTGCAAATTACTGAAACTGAGCACTCGCTCTCCGTTGCCACAGCTCAGAACCAGCCCAGGATTATGGCTCACCATCAGCATTAACACGCAGCAGGGTGGAGGTAACAGAAAATTGGCTTTGTGCTGGAGGTAAAGAGGGGTTAGGAGTAATGCTGGCTTGTCTGTATGAAGCTCTTTCTATATACGCTTAATACTGTTTAAGAAATGCTGATCTGCCCAAGACAGCTCGTGCAGGAGGAGGTAAAATAAGTGTTAGTTTAAAACAGTAATTTGCAGAAACTCTCAACATGTGACATGCAACTAGGCAAACCCAGAGAACAAAACCACCTGCTGCATTTAGGATACATTTATAAAGCCTTCAGCTGGTGCAGGTTACTCCTTTTTAAGGATGTCCTAATAATACATACCAGATGCTAAATAAAAATGCTTTAGGAAAGGCATTAACCACTTAATAGCAACTGGGCTCACAAAAATTTTCATTCTTGGCACAACTGGTTCCTTTCACTCTAAGATGTATCGAGACCTCTGGTCTCTTGGGTACATGCTCAGATTTCAGAGACAGCAGATACAACTGGCTATATGTTTTGCCATTAAAAGCACAGAATATTCTTACAGCAAGAGCTGAAGTCTTTCTAACCTCGAAAAAACAACTTATAACAGTGAAAACTTTACTTCCCAGTCAGTTCACATTGCCATGCCTATAAACAAGTTCTTGTAGATCTAAGAACAATTAAAGCAACAAGTGAATATGAATGTATCATTTATTCAAGGTGGACAATTCACATCATTAAAAGTCACAGGTAACAAATTTTATCTTGAATTTGAATCAGATGTTTATTTTAAAGTTTTCAGGGGCAACTTCAGAGAAAGTAAAATACAAAAGATAAGCAGCACGCATCACAATTGGATGCGGTTGAGGAAAAAAAACCTGTAATATGAACCCTCAGAATGCAATTTAAATAGCAAAAAAGAAAAAAACCTGACTTGGGATGAGAAAGATGCATCTTGAAGGCAATCCACTGAATGGCTTCTTCAATTATTTATCATTAAAAAAGTATGCAAACCATGGCACAGGCTTATCCAACCCTTTCAGCTGCGAGGAAAAGAAAACCTTGTCCTGACATATTCATTGCATAAGTCTAAAGTAATACACAGAAAATTTCAAGTAAAGGATCGTGGGCTAAAGTAGAAATTCCATTTCGTATTTAAAAAATTAGAAGGCTATCTGTTTTTCTTCTCTCCATCCACTGGTTGATCCGTTTCAGAGTCATATTGGCATTTTTCCACACATTTCCTAGGGAACCAGCCTCGTTCTCTTATTCCACCTTAAGACATGAAAAGTTGCATTAACTTGGAACAGAACATGACTCACTATAGAGGAAAAACACAGGACTGGAAGAGACATCAAGAAGTTATCTAGATTGCTTTCTTCTCCAAGGCAGGACATCTAAATCATTCCTAACATCATTGCCTGGGGACATGGATTCTCTCCCATGGTCTAAAATGATTTCAGAGATCTCCGAAGTTTTCCAGTGCTGTCTTCCTTACTACGAGAAAAGTCTTTCCTAATACCCTACCTGAACTTTCTGTCTATAATTGGAGTTCGCAACCCCTATTCCTACACACCAGGGACACAGGAAGCAGCTAACAACCTTCTCTACAACAGACTTCCATGCAGCTGCACATGCCCTGGCTTTCTCCTGTCTCCTTTTCCTCTCCAGGTAAGCCATCCCAGTTTTTTCAGCTTTCCTTCTTAAGTCACGTTTTCTAGTAGTAGTCTAGTACATTGGTTACTTCAACTCTTTAAAACCTGATCTTCTCTTTCTTGAGGTGCAATACCAGCTTTTACTTGTGGCAGTATTTGAGCTGAGTCTCTGCCAATGTTGAGTAGGATGGAAGGATTATTTCATGCACCTGGGAAGCTATAGGCTTTTGTCTTTTTTGGAAGTGTTGACTCATCTTAAGATTATGATTGACTCTTCTTTCCTCAGAAGATCTGCTGCTTAATCATTAATTTTCCCATCTTGTTATTCCTGCCTACTTAGAGCATTTTGCTATACATTCCTAGAAAATCTTATCCTATTTTGAAATTCTAGATCTCTCCAAAATGTCCATGGTACTTTGAATTCTGATCTCAGTATACACCAAGTTTCCCACCCAGACCACATTTCACCTAATTTAAAAAAACCCCAAAACATTCCATACAGCACAGTTATCACCTGCTAAGCTTCATAATAACCAATGCAATACAAACTATTACCATGCTCCTTTCAGTGACTCATTTAGGTTTGATGTTTGAAAGAGTTCATTGATCTGAGGTGCCAAAGCACTTCTAGCCCATGAAGTTCTCAGACACCACCTCCCCCCAAGAAAAACATGGACACTTTCCATGTAGTGACTGGTGGCTGGCCCTCTTCTGCCACACTTGGAATGTACAGGCAATGAATTAATAATTGTTTGGGAGAGACAACAGAATCCAATGTACCCTCTGGTAGGTAGAATTTTAGCTCAATCCTAAGCAGGAAAGCTAAACTAAAAAACAGAAAAGTTTCAATGGAGGTGACTGTGACGTTGTCTCTGCAGACCAGCAGTCTTTAACGTCTTTGATAGCTGTAGTTCTTAGTTTCGTAAATGCATGTCAAAATCCTGGGAATTGATCCCAAACCAAAGACATAACATCTCCTTGGTTTTACGATGTACAAAGAGTAATACCACATCTTTTATGTACGTGGGGTGTTGAGGTGGGAAAGCTGAATGTGTTTAAGAAAGACCACTATTGAAATATCAAAAAAAGAAATCATCATTAGCCTCTTCAGAGTCTAAAAGTTTAACTTTTTCTTAGAATATGAAGAATTGTCCCCCTTCCCACTCAACCTTCAATAAACTACAAGATGAGCACTCTTCCAGTCTGACTGATTCATTCATATATCAAAACTGGCAAGTCTACCGGAAGCAGAGTAAAAACTGTGGATGTGGTTTTAGAGGGGAGAGACACTAATGCCAATAAGGTCAATCATTATACATTTTGAGAACTGAACATGTAATATTGTCCACATTTCTAGACAGCTATCAAATTGATTTGTAATTTTCAACAGAAAAAGGGAAAATAACTGCTTCATACCATCAGCAGCTGAGTCGAGAATCTTCTCACCATACATCCAGTGTCTGGGGAAGAAAGTGTAATAGCTAATTAGATGCCAGAACTCATCTCAATATTTCTTTTAACCAAACATAAAGGTGTGGAGCCACTAACTTTAGGCCTCTTGTGGCTAAAATCAGATCCCCTTTACTCAGTGCAATTCTAGGTTCTTCAGTGCACGGTGTTGTGAAGAATGTTTTAACACCCTTAGTCACAGGGCAGCAGACACCACTGTAATCCTCTACTGCTCGATACCGCACCTACAAATTTGAACAGAACACAGCAATATATTATTGTAAGGAGTTATGGCCTTGCTGACAGTTTCATACCAAAAAACAACCTAATTCAAGCATACCATTAGATTTGAGTATAATGACAACAGCTGCCAAAGGGATTCTAAATTAACTGCTTAAAAATGGAGCACAGGCATCTTTATTATCATGTCTCTTACCTTCTGGAAACTAAGGAGCAAACACAAAGAAAGCTAAATGCTAAGTTTAAGCAGAGGTTGCACCCTATTGTTTGTGTGGAAACACAAAGTCTTTATTTAATTGCTAAGTTTAAAATAAAGAAAAGAAATAGTCTCAGCAATTACTTGCATTTATTTATACTGATATTTCAAAGTCTTTTCAGACCAAACTTCAAAAATACTTACACTTCTTACTCGCTTGTCTGCTTTCTGTTTCAGTTGCTCTATCTATAAATAATTATAAATAGAAATTTAGGCAGTATTTAGTTTAAGAGGACTTGTGTATTCAACACAAAATGAAGTAAGGTATTAAAACTATTCAACAAACACAGGAAATATCATGAGGATTTAAAAGCACTCACAAAAGCATAACTTTAATCTATCAAAAATAGGAGAACATCTGACAGAACTCCCGTTTAAGTGCATGTAGTACTAGTCAGTCTAATTTAGTTATTTAAAAAGCTGGTATATGACTGCAAAGGAAATGAGGCAACTGGATAGTGGGCAGGATTAACTTGAGAAATCATTGAAGATCTATTACCGTCAAACTGTATTGATGACAGCCATCTCTTACTGGCCAGTCCAGGCCATCTCCCTCAGGAATCCCAGACCATGTAAACACTTGCTTGAAGTTCTTCCATTTACTTCCCATGTCATAGGGAAAAATAAAGGTCTCACCCGTTTGGTAGTACTGGATTCTGTCTTTGGCCTGGAAAATAATTAAGAAATACAGTACATAAAAACATACCCTACAAACTGCAATCGAGCAGCAAACATTAAGAAGGCCAGGGCATAAACTCTGTATAGGTTCATGAGACCTAAAGGCAAACACTTTGAGGCAAGAGCAGTAAATTCCTACTGTACTAACTCAGGCTTTTAAAACTACTGAAAACAATCATTGCATTTATAAGTGTGCCTGGTTTGGTCCCTCTGCCCCCCCCCCTCATTTACTCTTTAACAACACAGTCAGCTGGCTACACTGATTAATCCACACCACACTGATTTTACAGTATTTTTTAAGGACTGATGTCTGACTATTTCCCAGTTACATACAAAGACTTCCACGGCTCAGGATTCTTTGATTAACAATCATGAACGTAATCCAACAGTGGCAGTGCCTATTCCACCTCCAAGCACTGTGTACACAGGCATGCTCTGAACGTCCCACATTCTGCGGTCAAGAACTTTTTGTTCTTTCAGTAACAATGACATCTAGTGGAGCAGCCACAGAAGAGTTTGTTCTCCTTATCGCAATACTGTCATTTATATTAAACACTCATTTATTACAGTCTGTATTCAGTTTTCAGAAAGGACATATCAGCAGCCTGTGGTTTACAGTAAAAATGTTAACAGATTATTCCATATTCTACTATATAGTTTTATCAGGCCTTTCTTTATTTATATTCCACCATCTGATTATTCAAAGGAATAGGGTCCAGCTAAGCTAGATACCATGCAAAGAGCAGACATTATGGTACTTACACACCATCAAGATCCTTATGCTAATTTTGGTACAGAATAAAAGAAAGACAAAGTAATAATGAAATGGTTTTGGATTTATACAAAATAACCTGGCAGCACTGAGCTAGTTTCTAAACATTGAGTCAGTTTTGCTAAAGTTAGCTTCTGCTGCTTGGCCATGTTTCTTCTGAATAAGCTCATGAAACCTCTACAAAGATAAGGAAATCAAAGCAAAATTTAGATGAGAGAAAACCAGGTATCTCATTATTTTCTAGTACTTCAAAATCACGGAAAATCCTCCCAACTTTAATCAGAGAAGTAGGAAATGAAGAAAATCATGAGCCAAAACATGCCACCTAGAATGGGTAGGTGAATTAAAGACATGGGCAGGCATAACAAGAAGCAAAGACAACTCAAGTTTCAGATGAAAACATCCACATATTCTAAGCAGATAAGCAAAGCCTCTTAAAAGGCAATAGTTTTCTATGTTCACATCAATTCCCTCAAACAAAAAAGAAAAGAAAAATCTATGCAGCTAAATGATTTCTCATCTATTTCAGTGAATCTGAGACAGTAAGGGAAAAGCTAGTTATAGGTGTTAAGTCAGCGGTGAATTGAAATGACACCTTTGGCTTAAATCCAGAGAGGTGAAGCAAGAAATTGATAAATATGAAGAATAAACTTTGTTACAATACGGTACAAGAATATTGTAATAAAAACTTACCTTTTCTTCAATCCACGACTCGATTGAAGTTTTATTTGTCAAAATGACTTTCATCTAAAATAAAAGTGTTACAGGAAATCAGCATTTACTTTCTGCAGAAAAACATCAGCTAGCAAAAGAAAACTTCATTTAACAAACTAAATTTGCTTTAAAGAACAGAACCATATAAAAGATTCAGCATAGACACATTCTAATGCTATCCTCTAGAATTATACGCTTAGTATCACACAGCTTATGCTCAAAATGTGTATTTTTGTTTCCTTCCGAAGATCTCAAACATTTGAAGAAATGTATCAGGCATGTTTATACCTATTTTCAGGGATAGAGGCAGGTACTCCTGAAATACCAAGTATTCTGCCTTTTTCAGAGTTTATAAAGACTGTATCACATTTTCTTAGTTCACTAGATTTTCACCTCCAAGTTCTACCAAGAAAAGTATTTTTTAAAAAAATCGTTATAACAGAGAAACTGGGAGAAGGCAACATAAAACCCTGGAAAGGTTTCACAGCAACATAAATTCTAAACAACTGTTCCTATCTCAATCCTGAATTCTGTTTCTGCTCCACAATCGGGCAAAACTTAAAGCTTTTGACTTCTTTGTAACAGAAGCCTTAAACTTACCTGGATAATGAACAGCATACCAACAGCAATAGTTGTTCCTAATGCCAGACCTAAGGCAAATAAAGATGCAGCGAATGCAGACAGTCCAAAGGGAATAATGGGTCGAGGGTCTCTTTTGGCTGCACTCATGTCAATCTTCACAGAACTCCACCCAAAAGATATCTGCAAAGGGAAAATATCATTCAGCTCTAGAATGCTGCAACTGCTGAAACAAAACAAGCTATCCATAAAAAAATCTGGCTCTGAAGGTAAGTGTCCAACTTCTAACAGGTTTATAACGCAAAAGGAGCAATTAAAAAAAAGAGATGTATTCAAAAGACTTTTCCTCTTCAGAAATACATTCTTTCATAGATGTAGGCCTCCTCCAGATGGAAAGCTAAGCCAAAATCACGATCTTGCAAGCTGCACAAGTTAGGCCCAAAATCAGCAAAAAATGGACTCTAGCACATTAACAAAAATGCATTCACCAGTTTCAGATAGAAACTATTTGCATAGCACAGTACCCAGTTTCAAGGGAAACAATACAGGTTTTCCACCGAAAGCTATAGCAGATAGCAGTTCTCAACATTATTGCTCTGCAAATACAACATGCAGCCTTCATCTGTTGGACTCAGTTGAAGTTTTCAAGCTCTTCATTGCAACCACAAAGGCTGAAACCAAAGCTTTTTATCTTAATCATGGATCTGAGACAAGGAGTGTATTCCAGAACAAGCTTTGTTCATTGTTGCTGCAGTTAAATTTTTCCATTTAAAACCAAATCCAATAATAATGGACTTTATTTCCCTTAAAGAACTGGATACAATTCTAAAAAAGTGGCAAGCAAAAGAAAATAAATAGCATCTAACTTGAGTATTGGATATAAATAGCAGCTATTTTCTGTGCTAGCCAAAACACAGTCTGTCTTTCTCCACATAAACTGCTCCTCAGAAACTATCTTCAGCCAATGCAAAACACTAGGAAATTCACAGTGGTTATGACAAGCACCAGGAAAAAAAAGGAAAAAATAGAAACAACTTTCTCTGAATCCTCCTCCAATTAATGAACATACTTCTCACAGGCGGAGAGCAGAAATGAGAGTACATGTTAAGTAACAAGGAATCCCACATGCTTTTTAGGAAACAAAATTGTCTCATACTTCCAGAGATAAATTACCCATCTGACTTAAATAATATTTTAAGCATTTAATTATGTTTTCTTACTCTGTTGTAAAGCTGAGTGTACATAGTCATAACAAATATGAAAGAAGCATGAATGCATCCCAGTGGAGCTAACAGGAGAAACAGAGTGAAAGATGCATGATTCTGGTATCCACAACAGTTGTTGATCCAAGGACAATGGTGATCCATCTTCATGACACATCTGTGAGTAATAAATACTGATTAATATAAAGGACATATATGATTTTTTCTAAAAGCTCAAAGAAAAGGACAGGTAACTTTCTACTATTCAACCTCCACTCATTCACTTGAACACCCTAATTTCTGACAGACCAACACAGTAGGGCTTTTTTTTTATTGCTATTCAGAATGGTATTTCATGTTGTAGAGTGAAAGAAAGTCAATTAAGAAGTGCTCCCAGGTGCTACCCTCCCTAATTATCCCTCCTCCTCTTTACTCAAACTGGGTAGTTGCTAATAAACACCATATGCCAGAGCCAGCAGACAGAGGCCTACAATGGGACATGTAAAAACTATCAACACAATAATGAAGCACTAATATTATTGCCTTTTTTTTTTAAATAAACACACCAGGAAAATAAAGGAAATATCAAATCCCCTGTGAACTACTTGCAGAAAGAACGTCTAAAGATACACACAAATGTGTTAATGCCTCTTTGTTTCCAGCAGCAGACCCTCTAAAAGCTTTATCAATTGCTTATGCATTAACCTCTCACCACTGAAGGTCGTTTTTGAAATCTATTTAACAAGTGTAAACACCTTAGAGGCACTCTTGTATTCAACACAAACCTGGTTATTTTGATGTGGCTTACAGGTGCAAAAAACATCCAACAAAAAATTTGTCCACATCCTAAACTGCATTGATTTAACTTTGGAGGTGTAGAAGTCAGTAATTATAATGTTGTAATTCATCTGCACCAAACCTAAGGAATAAACAAAGGATTGCATTGCACAAATATCCAACTCCTCTAAAAGTTAATTGTTTTGGAACTACTGACCTCTTTACATTTTAAGCTAGTGCATTCCCAATAGGCAGTTCAGTTTCTCCCTTTTAAAGAGCTAATTATTTTTCATTAGCATATGCTCAACTGCCACTGTACAAGTTCTTGAAATGTAATCATAATTATTAACACAAGTGTTTCTTAGCTAGAAACCTCACCCCATTCGTTCAGGTGGGCCACAGGAAGTGTCTCCATTCACACAGTGAAACTTGCCACAGCACAGAAAACTTTCAGCAATGGTTTCAGCTACCTACTTCATTGCAACAGGCTAGAAATTCATGAGGAACAAGTTACTTTGGCCAGAGTTGAGGGGACTGAAAATTCTTAAAAGTGTATCAGCAAAATGATTTGGGAGAATGTACTGCAGTTTTCTGTTTTATTTGACAAAAGATAAATTATTTAAAGAACTTGCTTTTGCAAAGTCAATCATCAGGATCTGCTGCCATTCTTTACTAAGTCCTCAATATAAAGATTCAGGAAAAGAGAGTTATTTTAAACCCCAGGATGACACAGCCAAATTACAGCACTGCTCTACAGTTTCAGCCTCTACTTCCGAAAAGCAAACTGAGTGCACATCCTGTGTTTATAGGAGTAACAAATGAATGCACACATTGTAATATCCTTTTACTATGTTCTCTAATAGTCTTTCAGAGGAGGACCTGTCCAGTAAACTCAAGATAAATTAACTACAGCCTGGACTACAGGCAGCTGAAGTGACTTGCTTTTTTCAAGCTGCTCCAAATTCCAGTGTAGCTATTTATAATAAAAGCATCCTTTACCTCAGAACAAGTCTGTTGGAAGACTAATACATAACAAGGCACAAACTTTTTTAGTTGACCCAAAAGGCTTAATACTTCACTGAACATGCAGGCTCCCCTCAAAAAAAAAAAAAACCCCACTTTAGCGAAGACTAAACTTTCCACTCAAACCAACATTTAACTCCCATTTGGAAAGATGACAGAATAGGCTTTTCTACTCCCTGGGCTGCTGAATGTTTGGTCTCAGAACTTACAAAATACTAAAAGATTTTTAGGTATTTACACAGGCTCACTTCCCTGAGACACTGCTGCAATGTTTTGCTAATACTGTCAAGAAGTTCTTAAGACAAACAATTTCAAGCTAGAAAGAAAATGTTCAAGACCAGTTTATTTATTTAACTAAAATACAGTAAAACCATATAGAAATCACACAACTAGAAAGGAGAAATATTTGAAATAGGTATAGTGTTCATAGGGAAGTCTTTTAAACATGTACAATGCAAGACTTGGAAGAACAAATCATATTAATAGCTCATAATTAGATTTAAAGCTGCTTTAATATGCACTTAAAACAATTTTAAAGACAGACAGTACCTGTTACACTTTCGACAGTGGTGTGAACGTGGTGCCTTATAAGACTGACACACTTTACAGTATTGGAGATACATGCAATCCTGAGATTTTTCCTTTAAACAGAAGAACAGGCATGTTAGACTTATACATAATTCTACTGGCAACATGTATCTTGGCACCTTCCTAACCTAATAAGCATCTTCGCTTTCTTCTGACAGGGTGTATTTCATAACCGAACCCTGTTTAATGTAGGTAGTGAGGAGAGGAAAAAAAACACAAAATGAAATAATCTCTTGGCTATCAACACAGCCATTTCCCACTGTTGATAACGTTGATTGCTAAAAGAAACAAACAGTTCTTCCATCAGGAAGAGAGACTGCACAAGCAGGGTCTCATAGTGAAGTTCTAAGAGTAAAAAAACAATGTGAGGCCTTTATAGTTTTAATAAAGAGCTTGTGTGTCTTGTCTTTTCATTTTATACCACCAGCCAATCTAGGTTTACTCCTAGCATACAGTACCAGTAAGCATTAACATTCAACCAGCTTGTTTGCCACACTCTCTCTCTCACACACGCACGTAAACCGACTACAGCAAGATGAGAGACAGAGAGACTTGTAGATAGCAAGTAGTAATACCAGCCAAAATTTTCTGCTCACAAAGTGGAACACCCAGTGATTATTACTACCCTTTGTATCACACCACTGGAACACAAACTCTGGCTGGCTGTCCTGAGATACTGAACCTGTATCATTCTGGTCCTTGAGTACTGCTCTCACAAGAGATTACTGCAAAGAAGCAAAGGAAATGCAAATTTCTACCTTGATTTATAATACTGTGATGAACAGAAGGTAAGTATGTAATTGTTTGGCTGACGTTAAAAAAAAAATTTCGCTAAATAAAGTTTTTCTAATCCTTATTACTAGCAGGAAAAGTCTTCAACACGAAGTTCTCACTCCCGGCTAACAATACTTGTTTCCTGTTGTTTTGCCTGGAGAAGCGCCCATAAATCACGACGACTACTGCCCATATAGAAGCATTACCGTTCAGGCCCAGATCACTGTCACTGACAGAACAAGGAAGGGATGGAGAAAGCTGGAGCATACTGGAAACGCTGGAAGCAACAGCAAAGCGGGAGAGAAGCCGAAAGCGACGATGTCGAAACGAGATAAGGAGAAAGGAGTGGCCTGAGGGGCTGGCTGCAGCCTTGCCGGGGGAGAAAGGGGAAATGGTGGCATCAGAAGACACGCGATTTCCACTGTTTTTCTGATCCCTGCACACGCTGCTTTCAGAGGGGCCGGCCCCGGCACACGGGCGGGCCCGTCGGCCCCCCCGCCCCGCGCCTCAGCCCGCGCCCCGCCGAGCCCGGCCCGGGGATGAGGCGATCGAGAGCCAGCGCTTACCGGCGTCCACCCCAGAGGGACGTACCCTGGGCCGACAAACATGGCGCTGAAGTAGTTGTAGAGGATCATGACGGTCCAGTTGAGGAGCATGATGAAGTTGACGCTTCCCCCGGCCGTGTCCAGGGGCCAGTACCACAGCGCAGCGTCCGCCATGGCGGTGGCGGAGCACACGGCCACCACGGCCAGGGCCACCAGCGGCCCCCAGTGGCACAGCCGCCGCGCCCGGCGCAGCCCCCCTGACCCGTCCATGGCTGCTACCGGCACCCGCCCGCTGCCACCGCCCCGCCGCTGCCCATGGCTTCCGCCACGCTCAGCCCCTCGCCGTCCCGCCGGCTGCCGAGAGAGAAGGAGCGCCGTGAGTAAGAGGAAGGGGAAGTGTCGGGGCCCGCGGGGCCTCAGCCCCGCCCCGTCGGCCCGGAGAGGCGGGGGAAGCGGAGCCTGCCCCCGCCTCCGTCCGCCGGTGCCTCCGGGTCAGTCACCGCCCCCTGGCAGTCCGGTCGCAATAGGATCCCGCCTGGAAACAGCGTCCCGCCGGTGGCGCCGCAGCTTCGTCCCTCCACCCCCGCTCCGCTGAAGGAGCGGGGTTACAAGGAGGGGGGCGTGGGGCTGCGGGGCCCCGGGTTGCAGGGCGTGAGCGGGCCGCTGCCTCCACCTCCTCCTCCGGGCCTAGGGCTGCACTTCGGGCCCCCAAACGAAGCGCGCCAAGAGGCGGCGGGGCAGCAGCGGGGAGCTGGCCCGTGCTGGTTAAAGCACTTGAACGGGGGCAGAGTTTCGCCGGAACCCGTGGCGAGGCACCCGGAGGCGGGGGGACGCCTTTGCGGGTAGCAGAACGCGGAAGCGCCTCGGTGCGGGGCGACCGGCTCAGCGCGCTGTCTCCGGAGCGCAGCGGGGCTGCGGGCTCCCTCAGCACCGCCGCCATGTCCTCCGATTTCGAGAGCTACGAGCAGGACTTCGCGGTGCTGACGGCCGAGATCACGGGCAGGATCGGGAAGGTGCCGAAGCTGGTAGGAGGTGAGCGGCGGGCGCCTGTGGCGGGGGATGCTTCTCGCCTAGCGCCGCGGAGAACCCGTCGTCGCCCGGCGTGCTGGTCTCCCACCTGCGCTGCTCTACGCCTCCATGGCTCTGGCTCCGCACCGCAGGCCGGTCCTGCTCGTTTATAAGAGCGTCTCCGGCCCCAGGAGCCTCCGGCTTCCCCGCAACAAGCGCTTTGGGTGGCGGCGGGAGGTGTTAGTGTGGGTTTAGCGTGGTCTGTCTCTCTGTCCCGTCACCTGAATGTGTTTTCTTGCTCCTTACGCAGCAGAGTCAGGATTCATCTCCCTGCCCCGGATTGGAGCAGTGAGTGGTTTCATGAAATGTGTGAAGCGTAGCCTGACAGAATATTGTCTCCAGGTCAGCTGTAAGAATCAGCTTGAGTTGCTGATGGGGCAACGCAAAGTTATGCCAGTGCATCGGAAGGGCCGAGCAGAGCAGGGAGCAGAGCTGGGTGCGTGTTTCCTGTGGGAGCATCGCTACCGAGTGCTCTTTATTGTGATCGTGCCACAACATCAGTAATGAAAATCAAGTCTTTTTCATGTGGCACAGACAGGATTTGTGCATGATTTAATCTGAATCTGTATTTTTGCTGCCTACTGTTAAAACGTTTGATTTGGGTAATTGACTGTGGTGACTCACATGTAGGAGCACATTCAAAGAAATCAGTTCATTTACTGTAATGTGTTTGTCAGTAGCCTGCAGCATTCATGGTCTGATTCATGACATAAGCTTGCAGCAGAGACAACAATCTCTACAAGGGTGTTAGGGTAGAAAACTGGAAATTATTATCTCTTTGACCAGTCCAGCTGAATATTTTAGCACATATGAATCAGTGCCTTAATCAGAGCTCCTAGAACGAGACAGAGGGAAGCTGAAACTTGTGGATTTCTCATCTGTCCCTTCTGTGCCTCAGTTTAATGCCTCTTCTGTTTCCAGATCATTAAATATTTCTGCTTCTTCTTCCTACGCACATTTCCCAAACCTTTAAGATATTTAAACTGAGTCAGTGGCTACTATATAAGGAGGGGATAAACACACGCTAATAGTGTATTTTTCCATATGACTAAAGGAAAAAAATATCATGCATCCAGGACCAAAGAATAACATCCTGCTTTTAGAGTGGGAAATGTATCGTGAAGTGATGACCTAGTGACTAAACAGGATTTGAGATGGGTGGTCAACTAAAACATATGATCTCAGTGCAGCATTAATTCAAAGGTCCAAAGTGCATCTGAAATGAATAAAAGGGGATTTTGAGTAGGAATCTGTGATTCTGGAAGGTTATGTCCAATTCTATTCTTAGCAAGTTAGAAAGTCTTCTGATAAATTGGGAGTTCAGTGACCAGTCACAGGTGGGATTAAAGGACAGAGAGCTATGCCTTTTCATCAGCTTAACAAAGCTATTTTGCTGTTGAGCTTAACAAAAAGGACATGGAAGAATAATTCAGTCACAGTCTGCAGGTACTTAAGAGGTAGAAAGCTTTTTCTATTTTGTAATGGAAACATACAAAATGAAGAAGGGAGAGATCCAAAGAGTTCCTGTAATTGAAATTTAGAACTGTAAATAGCGACTGGAATAATTTATTGAGAGGATGCAGTGAATTCTTCACAAATGTAAAATACTTAATCAAGGCAGGATTTCTTACTGCCTCCCAAAGGGTTGCTCACTTTTAAAGTGAGTAAATTTAAGGACCTTTTCTTGTAGGAACAGGGAGACATCGTAAATATACTTCTCGCTCCTCTTCTGGAAATTAGTCATGCTACACTGATCTATGGAAAAAGAATAGAGATATTATTTCCTAATTGTATAGATTTTGGAAGTCGTCAGTTCAATAGTAGAAAGAATATTCTGCTTATTAGAAGTGGATTTCCATAATCCTTTCCTTGAATCAGTCTCCCTTATTCACTTAGGGAGACTTTGGAGCTTAAATATGAGATATTTAAAGAGTATTGTCTTACACAGTGACAAGCCTAGAAGCAGCAGGCTTTGAAATGACGATTCTTTTATGTGGCTATTAGAGGGACTTTTTTAGAATTTGCTGTTCTCTGAGAAAGAATGCATGTTCCCTGCGGGACCAGTAGTGTGGTACTGGGTTAAATGGCCTCTAGATAAGACAATGGTTTATTTTAATGTTTTTTTTTTAAGATGTGGCTTTTCCATGTTAGGATATGAGGCTGGTCATAGATGGTTTGGACTGGATTGCATTATAGCTGCTTCTTGCATTTTTGAGTGACTGTATTGCTTCAGTTTTCAGGGCTATTTTGTCTTTCATCAGCAAGAAATTCATGTAAGACTTCAAAACAAATCAATCTTAAGCTGATAGAGGCATTTGACCACCTGGGAAAAAAAACTCTTGACTATGTTGAACGCTTTAATTGGAAGTATTTTAAATACACATTTTTCCCTTGTTTCCTAATAGGAATATTTGCAAGATCTTTGCTTCTTCATCACCAGAAGTTCCAGTTAGTTCTTGTGGAGATGACTGGGAGAGCCTCAAAAAGAGGATTATGAGGTGGGAGGGGGACGTGAGGAGAGATGCACGTGAGGTGGCAGTTTTCAGCAGCAGTGATATGAGAGAGATTGCTGATGGCCTTCTTCCTCCACGCTGGAAGAAGCAGGATGAAAGGTGTAAGGACTTGTGCTACTTCGGCATAATACAGAGAGAACTCCTGAAGTCTAGTGACTGGTTTATTTCCTTCTGCTGCCCAAGATGGACCTGCTGTAAACTTCGTGTTCAGTTGAATTGGAGAAATACTGGTTAATTGTTTTTTGCAACGTTCCTGCATTTGGTGTTGTCAGGACTTGATGCTGTCTCCTGTTCTAGGAGGTTGATGGCTCAACAAACAATCCCGTTGTCACAAATGCATAAATAGTTCAGGAAGAAATATAACAAAGGCACTCTGATACTGCAGAAACAATAAGCAGCAGGGACAATAGAACATCTTGGGAAGAAAAGTCTTCTGTTGAGGCAAACATTGTCTGGAGGATTAAAGAGAGTGTTCTAAATAGAGAAATGGCTTTTAAATAGATTTTCTGTCATGCTGCTGTAGGTCTTTGAAGAACGAAGATCATTGGCTGATGTGTTTTATTAATGTTCCTTGGTGTTTCGGAGAAATGTCTGTCTTGTGATTTGACCAAAAATTTATATAATTTTGGTTGCTTGATCTGAAAGAGTTTTATCAGCACAAATGGTGATACCTTAGTCTTTTCCCAGCACAGTAGCCTCTGGGTCCTGATGGTTTTAGGCTTGAGTATTGTCATTCTTATGAAACTCCATACCTGCATTTTCTATGGGGCAATCAAAGCACAGTATTTCAGTCCCTTAACAGATTTAGCTGAAGAAAGTCCTGCCTTTAATTTTCTGTTGTACCCCTGTACTGGAGTTTACTGTTTCCATTTCAGGTCTGGATCATTATGTTGTGCCTCTTGAACCCAGTTTTATAACCCGAATAGAGAAATGCATGTATTGTTCCATTCGTCTCTGCTGTTGAATGATAATTTCTGGTAGTGGTGAGCATAGAAACCACCTAAGCCAGCGGAGCAAAATCTGCAAGTGGTCTATGAACTGAAGCTCTTTATTACTCCTTTGAGCCTCCTCCTCAGCATGTATAATAAAAAGAGACAATTCTACAAGCAATGAGACTACTCAGTCTTGGTCCAAATTCTTGTAATGTCTTCATTGGATGTGAGATCCAACCAGTGCTGTGTTATCTTTGACACTTGTAGGCAGATTTTTGCCTTTCTGTAACTGCTGTATATTGAGGGACAGAAGAGTGACTAATGCAAGGGCAAAACTGAAAGAACTGAGAAAAATGTAGTAAAAGCTTGTTTCTTTTAAGAAAATCATATAACCTTGTGTACAGACACAGAATGGATTTCTCTGTAGTCCTTACCCAGAGGAAAAAACCCATTTGTTTCCAATCTTTAACCATATTTTGTCAATTTGACCAGTTAAAATTAAACAAGCTACATGCAGTATTTTCTTTAGGACATTCTGTCTGGCAATGTGGAGAATTCAATTCTAAGTTTCGATATACGTGATGACACATTTTTTTTATTTTCTGTAAAGGGTATCATCAATTCTGAATTAAGAAAAAAGTGTATTTAAGGAAACGATTGAGTAGGGAGATTGAAAACTATTAAGATATAGTGGAGTAGTACAGTTAGTAATATGAGGATCTGTAATTGGATCATACCTTGTTTGTCCTGATCTACTAGATTAGTGGCAGGCTTCTCATACTCTGAGTAACTCCCTCTGACCTCATCTGCAGTCTCTGAGCAAGTCATGCTGTGGGTGTTGCACCCTCCTTTGCTTGGAGATTCTGACTGAAATAAGTTGTTTCCTGTGACAGTAAGTCTGGAAGTAAATGGTTTGAAAGCCATTCCAGGAAGTGCTTTCCTGTTGACAGTATTGGAGCGTATCATGATTCTGTGGCTGTTGTCAATGACAGGCCTAGAGGTATTGGCAGTCCTGCAGGCCGGCAGCTCCAGGCAGCATACTCCCACCAGGATTTTACGTGGATGCGACTAGAGAAAGAGAGGAAAGTGAAACCAAGCTTGCTTTTCCTTACCAAAGTGACACGGCTGGATCCTACTAACCCTTCTTGCTCTGGGGACTACATGGTATGGTGTGCCCTAGATGGTCAGCAATTGCAACAAGGTCAGCTGCTTTCCTGGAGATCTGTGAAGATATGACAGCATTGTTTTGGTTGGAAGAGACCTTTGAGATCATCAAGTCCAAATGTTAACCCAGCACTGCCAGGTTCCCACTAAGCCAGATCCCACATCTATATATCTTTTAAATGCCTCCAGCTTTGGTGACTTTACCACTTCCCTGAGCAGCCTATTCCAGGACTTGACAACCATCTCTGTAAACAAATTTTTCCTAATGTCCAGCCTAAACCTCCCCTGGAGCAACTTGAGGCCATTTCCTCTTGTCCTGTCACTTGAAGACAGACCTCCACCTCACTACAACCTCATTTCAGGTAGTGTTAGAAAGCAATACGATCTCCCCTGAGGCTCCCTTTCTCCAGGCTAAACACCCTCAGTTCCCTCAGCTGCTTCTCATAAGACTTGTTCTCTAGTCCCCTCACCTGCTTTGTTACCCTCCTCTGGACGTGCTCCAGCACCTCAATTGTCCCTCTTGTAGTGAGGGGCCCAAAAATGGACACAGTATTTGAGTTGTGGCCTCACCAGTACCCAGTACAGGGGGACAATCACTTCCTTCCTCCTGCTGGCCACACTATTGCTGATACAAGCCAGGATGCTGTTGGCCTTCTTGGCCACCTGGGCACACTGCTGGCTCATATTTAGCTGGCTGTCGACCAACACCCCCAGGTCCTTTTCTGCTGGGCAGCTTTCCAGTTACTCTTCCCCAAGCCTGTAGCATTGCAGGGGGTTGTTGTGGCCCAAGTGCAGGACCTGGCACTTGGCCTTGTTGAACCTCGTACCATTGGCCTTGGTCCGTCGATCCAGCCTGTCCAGATCCCTCTGTATTGCTGCAAAGCTGCAGTGCCAGGATGTTGCCATGTGCGTGCTCACACATCTGCACTTGAAGGAGCAACGAAGGGCTGTTGTTGGTGGGCCTTGCTCCCAGCAGTTGCTCTGGTCACCAGCTGGGTGATTACGTATTGATAAATCCGGGACGATGTTAAAATGAGACTCTGGAGTTAGGTTAAAGTTTAGTTAACTAAACCATTGAAGGTCATTTGAATACCTCCCCAATTTTAAGGGAGCAATTTATCCAGACCTCCTTGTGTACTATTGAGTTTTCCCTGCCGAAGTTTTGTAGCTTAATATCTGTGTGGGCAGGTAAAATCTTGCTGTTCAGTGGAGTGCTAGGTAGTTCTTGTAATCACAAGTACACACAGAATTTGGGAAGTATGAAATATTTTACCCAAAATCCAACTTTATATCCCTAAATTTCAGGTTACTTAATGTGTATGGAAAGTGTAATCCAGTAAAACTCAGGGAAATACTGACATTGCCATAGTACATTTATTTTCTGCTACTATATTTTAAAATTTTATTTCAACTTCAATAAAATAGTGTTGTGTGGTTTCTATCTTACATTGTTTTTCGTTTTATCTGTTGTCATCTTGCCTACTTCCATGTGAAGGAAAAAACAGAGGTGTTTGGGGATGCTGGATAGGGGAATTGAAATGTGCGGGCAACCAAGTGGCGGATTCTCATTTCTTTTGGGTTTAGTTCTGTTAGGAAAATAAATCTCTAATCATTACATTTTCTGGTTTGAGTGCCATCATGAGAATCTGGTGGGGAATTGAAGAAAGACATTGCTAGCAGAATACTAAAAAGTGCTGCACAGAAATGAGCATTTCCTACCTGTTCTGTAGTAGAATCCACCACACATGGCAGTGTGAATTCCGGATTTGCAAGACAGGCTGTTTTTCCATGCCTTTAGCTTTGTAGAGAGGATTGCTTGATGAAATTTTGGCCTCTTTCAAGGTTAAGACGGGAAACTCAGGTTGGGAGGACTTAGAGGTGAGCTCTTATTTTGTAGGGGCATTCAAGTGCGTTCTTGGCAAAGTTGCCTTTACTCAGAGGGCTTCAGTGTTTTTGAGATTTTATTCTAACTGTGTTTTGCCAGACCTAGTGTTGTTCCGTTCTTACTGTGGCCACCCAGAAACATCTTAATTTGTTCAGACAGGATATAGCCTCTCCAGCTGACTGTAGACATTCTTGGGAACTCGGGCTTCTCTGAGAGGAATTTTCCCTTAGTGAAGGATCTCAGACTGTAGACTTATTTTTTTGGACTGTAAATGAATTACCCACATGTTCTACAATACCATAGCAGCTTCTTGGGTGATAACCCAGTGCGTAAGATTTGTTCTTGTTAATCTACCATCTGTGGGACAGTGTATCCTCAGAAGACAGCTGGTTATTTGCAAAGATGTCTGCACTATCTTAAAGGTGAAAAAATAATCCTGAACCTGACCCTCTCTGCAGGCACAGCCCAATGTATGTAACTGAAGAAGGACAAGTCATGGTGTTCATGTGTCCTAAAAGGACACGTACCTTGGGTAAATGAGAAGATAGATGGATAGGCCCATGCAAATCTGATGCAGGATACTGTGGGACAGCAGTGAGAGGACTCGGCTGAAACATGACTCGCTTAAGCTGGGGCTGCTTCACCAAAAACTCTGTAGCAATATAGTCCTTTCAGAAGTAGTTCTGCTACTTTTAAGGAAGGTGGTTTTACGGGCACATTTTGCTTTATGTGGCAGAAGTTCTGGTTTTGGCTGCTACTTCAGCATAACCCTGATTCCTGCCTGTTAGGGGTTGAGCCTCTGAGCAAAACTCAAGGTCCCTAACGCTCCTTAAATCCCTTACTGATATAGGGGAAAGGGAAAACAAACTCAAATCTCGGAATATATGGATGGGAAACTGAAACAAACTTTTAATAAAAATTCTAAAATACTCTCATATCACACAACTATATATTAAATGCAAAACAGGAAGCAATACAGTAAGAGTTAACACACTGCAAAGGGAGGAAAAGAGAAAAGAAACTACAGTTATGGCCGATTGGCCACAGGCCAGGAGATGACGTCACGTCAGGATGGTCGCTCAGAAGATGGCGTCTATCCAAAATGGCGGCGGGCCAAGTGATTAGAAGTTTTTAACAGCTTAGAGAAGTATTTTAACGAGTTCGCAGGGAGACCTTTTTTCAGTGTCTGTAAAAGAAGACTTCAAGGACACTCCTGACCGAAGCGGCGGCTTCAGATAAAGGAGAAGCCCTCGCGGCTGGAAGGTGAAGCGGGGTGAGCTTCCCCCGCGTCCGAATCCAGCGGTAGATTCTCGCCGAGTGAAAAATATCTCTTCTCTTACCCGATACGAGAGAGATGCTGACTGAGTCACCCAACAATTCACAGCAGAGCTGGGCGCCGATAGACAGAAACAGTTCTGAGTTAGGCCCCGGGTGGGGGGGCAGGCCGCAGGCTTTCGGCCTGGACGGTAGCCAGCCCTCTCGCTGTGGCTCTTTCTCCGAAGCTGTCCGGTGCCCAAAGAGGAGGAGACTCCTCCTGGCTGCAGGTTTTAAGGAGTATCTGCCGGAAGAAATCTTTTGACCTGCACTTTTAGCCAATGTGATGCCGGGTTTATGGAACTTGTATGAAATAATCCCAATACTCTATTGGGCACATTTCCAAAACAAGGAAGTCTTGGCTCAAACTGGGACACTGCCGATGGCACTGATGTTGCATTTCAGCCTGTGAGAAGCTAAACTATATACATTTAATAAAGGGGCTTCCTCTGGAAGTTCAGTGGCTTGTGGCCTGCAGAGGATCAAAGGAGGTCATTGGATAGTCCTTTTGGTCTTTAATGTGTCCAATCTGGGGTACAAAGAGATCATGTGGAAGAGAAGCAAAGGAATTCAGGCTAAAAAAGAAAACCGTGAAGTCTAAAGACAATAAAGTCTCTTATACCAACATACACTTATCCATCATGGTCTCTGAGGAGCAATGACTGGAGACACTTCTGTGCAATTCACCTTTTATCTGCTTCATCAGGCAAACCACCAGCACAGATACCTCACGACGCTCTTGGTTTTAAATGAAGAGTGGTGTAAAGGGTTGTACGCTCAGGGTTTTGTTGTTAACTTCATTGAAACAGTGGATGGATTTGCAGTCTGAAGGATGGAGGATGTGGTCTGGAGAGGAGCACAAGGAATTGCAAAGGGCGGTGCAAACGGTAGGATTGAAGCCCCTGAATGCCCACAGTAATTAGTGTCTGCCACAATGGGGGGGCTTTGTATTATCCAGTGACTGAATATTCCTCAGAAAGTCCCCTTTCATGCTGTAACAAACCAAGTGGTCAAGCAACTGGAATATTTGACGGATGTGACACTGAATCTCAGTTCATATTGGATTCTGTGCCTGAGAATGGATGGTTAGAGGCAGGTCAAAAGTCAGACATGCTCTCTATACCTGGGATACAGATGTGTTGGGGAACCTGGCAGGGGATGCTTGCTACGTATAGCTCATAACTGATTTTGAGTTTTTAAAATTTTTATCTTTTATTACTAATTTACATTTTTATTGCTACTAGAAGACAGGGGTTTTCTTTTAGTTTCCACAGCATTTCATTTTGCATTTGTTGAAGCAAAAGAAAGTTCTAGACCTAATGTAGGAGCAGGAGAATAGAAACCTCATTTTTCTTCAGTGTCTGGATTCATTTTAAGTGGGATGCTTGATTTTGTGCATCTCATATTTTGCAAATAGATAGGATAAGCCTTTCTTCTTAAACAATTTTTTTTTTTCTGTTTGGCCTAAGTGTGTGCCTTCTCATGCATCTGTACACACCCAGCGGATGCCTGCTGTGTCATAATTCCTACACCTGGAGCAGCTGTAACTGCTTTCCAAACTAGCAATTGCTGCGTAACAAAGCAGAAGACTTGAAGGATTCTCCAATCTCTTTTTTTTGTTTGTTTATTACTAATGTGGGTATCACAGTGCATGATGATGTCACACGGAGTAAATCCTTTGAGTCAGTCTTAACTGACACATACGAGCTTTTGAAATGGTGTATTTTTCTTTCATGGCAAGAGCACAATTACACTGGTATTTTCACAATTCTATTTCAGATGAGAAGAAGCAGATGGTTGCAAATGTTGAGAAACAGCTGGAAGAAGCAAGGGAACTGGTACGTTTTGGCTTTTCATGTGTTAACTGCAAATTTCTAGGGAAAAATGATAAGGTCATTAGTGGTTAACATGTTGCACTGAAAATACTTAACAATAATGTATTAGTAAATGAAATAATGTTTTAAAAATACTTATTTGAGGATATGAAATACCCAAGAGGAGTGTATCCTTTTTAAATCTTGTGTTAAGTGATTTAAAGTTTGCAGTATTGCTGTAAGCTATTACAGGCTGCTACAGACTTTGAGTTGTGGTTTGGTCTTTTACTTTAGGAATTTAATTAAATATTTACACACCTGGACTGTTTGTTTTTTTCCTATAAGACCGACGCATCTACTTGATCTAATCTGTCTGATTGTCTCGTAGAGCAGTACATCTTTTTTTCCTTCTAGCAAGTGAGGCATAAAGATACTTAGTTGTTTGAAGTCAAGGGGGCGATGATACTCCTCCGAGAAGAGTATATATGTTAACCAAGCATTGGTTAGGCATCTGCACTGACAGAAGCAATCAATGTGTGTTAAGCAACGTGATTGTTTGTTTGTTTTTAAATTTTGTTCCCAGCACAGCTTGTCATGTCTTCCATCTGGAAGGAGTATAAAAGTAAAGTTTTGGAGATGTGGAGTGACTGCGAAAGTGTTGGTGACAGTTGAGATTCACTTTTTCCCACATGGACAACAGTGACTTGCTTGAAGTTGCTTTTGTTTATTGCTTGCAAAGGAGTTTGGGCTGTCTAGTGCGAGAAATGTAATCAGACTGTTAGGACAGGGAAAGGAAAGTGGTTATCCTAGCCTGAAAGTTCTTGTAATTGAGCAACTTGGATCAATGATTTGGTTACTAACTAAACAGTAGTATTGAAATTCACTTTTTTAAGTGTCGTAGGAAATAAAAAGTCTCTAGAGTATTTGTTGACATACCTGATGCTTTTGGTTTAAGAATTAAATTAGTCTTGTAGGCCAGAGCATTGGAACAGCATCCAGGAAAGCTGGATCTTTGGATGGCTCCCTGCAGGTTTACCCTGTAAGGATGACAAGGTGCCTAACTGCTCTGATTTGGTCTTCTCAGTAAGAAACATGGTAAGATTACCGAACCATCTCATTAGGCTATTCTGAAGATACCTTAAGGCCTTTTGGGCACCTTTGTATTCAAAGAGCTGAAAATAAAAATCTAGAAATGTTTTTCATCTCCTTGTCACCACAACTTGACATGGCAAAAAAGCGTAGCAGTACAGGAAAACAGCATGGTGTGGTCTGATGAAAAATCATTCAGACTGGGTTTTCTACTCAAATAAAGAATTGGAAGAGCAGAAATTGTGTTAATGGCTTATTACGCCTCTGCTTATGTCAGAAAAAGATCATCTAAATTTGTATTTATTATAAGATGAAAAAGTAAATCCTGTATTTGTACGTTTATCCTAATGATGATCTTCATTTAATGTACTGGCTTTTCTTTCACGCTTTTGTTTTAGATCTTGTTGCTAATGCTGCTAGACAGGTGCTTAATTCAATTATTGGCTTTAAGCAATTACCTAACATGTTTGTGATTAATGTCAAGGCTTGGGTTTAAAAATCAATTTGAGCAAACCTGCTAATAACAGAACTGATTAAAAAGATCCTCTTTTAAACTAAAGGCTACAGTAGAAAATGAAAATAAACCTAATTCCTTGCTACCAATAGTTTTCATACATTGGTTTGCTACATTGTCTGGAGTAGTCAAAGTGGGTTTAAGCTGATTTTGTTTTATTTCCTACATGGCTACCAAATAACACTTTAATGTATTCTAAATATTATCATAGAGATAATTTATTTACATTTACTAACCATTGATTGTTTTGAAACACCGTCTGCTTTGTTTGGGTAAAATCACTGGTGTAATTGATTTGATCTATGTGCAGAACTGCCACCAGAACTTAGAAAGTACCAGGCTGCCTTTTCAAGCCAGAGCTCTTGAGTAAGAGGTCTTTGGAGAGAAATCCTGTCATTCTATATCCTGTGTCGAGTATCTGAATGTTATTCTTGCTGGGTTCTTAAGAGAGGTGAAGGCTGTGGTAACCTTAGGGAAATTGTTTTAAGTGTCAAATCTAGCATGTGCTAGAAGAGCTGGAATTAGCATTTTTGAGTGAAAGTCTACTTTTAAGAAGTAAAAAATCTCTCTGTGTTATTTGCCTTTATGTTTTATGAGGGACACATCACAAAATTGTTGTGTTGCAAGTGCTAGGTTATTCTTATTTAGACACTTTTTTTTTTTTTCCTCCCAGTATAGATGTCTGTTTTGGTTCCAGTACTTTAGCTTACAAGTTTCATACAATGATAGTAACTATCCAGAACAATTTCATATGGAATAGTTCCTGCGGGAGGGGAAGACTTATTTTGGGGTCTCAGTGGACATCAGCAACACTACTGTGTTGTGTTTTTGAGTGGAAATACCACTGGCTGCTCTGCTTCCTGCTGTATTGCTGCTGGTAGTGTACTGGCTGTTGTTAGGAGCAAACCCACTAGGTTAAACCCCTGAGGAGCCTCAAGGATGGGGCTTGGTTTACAAATTTGAGTTAGGTGCCAAAATCCTCAGCTTCACCAAAGTAATGGAAAGTTTGAACACAAGCAAGAACAGAAGTTTGAGCTGGTAGGTTTTCTGAAGAAAACTTGGGCTTCTACAGATGTTTTAAATGCCAGATTATTTTTAGTATTAAGTAGAATTTATCTCCGTTCTTGCTTGTATATGAAAACTAACATTTTATGACCAATAAATGTGGCCTGAAAGTGAGGATGCGTGAAATTAGTAAGGTTGCATTTAGGTTCACACCTGCTTGGACCAGTATCTTCTGCGTGACTTTGCATGGAAATTTATCAGCCCAGCCCCACTATTTAATCTCATGATGAAGAAGTAAAGGTGTTAAACATTGGTCAGCCTAAATATGCGTGTTTCATCGTTGTTCCTTGGGCCTTATGCTCTCTGGTACTGATTCTTTAGCATGAACATTTTGGATTTCATGGACTGTTGCAAATTCTGCATTCACTGAAAGATGGTTTCATTTTTATATAATACATAAGAATTGAGACCTCATTAAAATATCCTGATCTCGCACATATAATTTTATATATTATATATATGAGGAATGTTTTCTATGTTTATAGAACATTTGAGATCAAATGTATTGAGATGAAATTGATAAGAAATAAGCCATTAATTCCAGTTATTGGTTTAATTTATAATACCCCTCTGTAAAGTTAAGCCTGAGCCAAAGAACTGGGTAGAATTAGAAATTACTTTGTATGTTTCAATTCATTACTGACTGTTTAGTTAAAGTCTGCTCTACAGTTTATTACTGAATATAATTTTCTACAATCAGAATAGATTAGGTGGGATGACTTTTGAGTATCCGGTAATTCTATTGATTAAATTCAGAGGCTTTTCTTGTGATATGTGGGTGAAGTTTCAAAGTGAAAGCAAGTGATTACGTAGGAATAAACTGTTGCTGTCCCTTGTGAAGACCTTTAACTGATAGCTTGGGACCCTTAATTGAAAGGCATTTCTCTACCAAAGCCACATTGCTCCACTGAGATCAGTAGGAGGTGAGTAAATAATGTTTCAGGTGCCTGCAGCAACCAAGGAGGGCTATTCTTTTATCTGCTTAAAGTAAGTTGGAAAGATTTTAAAAGGCAGGTAAGGGATTCTTCAGCTGTGCAAAACACAATTCCCAAACCGACAGCACCATGTAGGGGAGGCTCCATGACCCAGTGGGCAAGTCATTAGTGGGCAGCTCAGCCCTGGTTTATAACTCCTTTTGATTTTCTGTACCTCTGTGCCATCTAATTGCATTTAAGGCCCCTTAGTACTCCACATGGTAAGAATAAATAGAATAAGCTTTTGAAAGGTATATTCTGCCTCTGACGGTTTAATGCATTCGACTGGATACAAGTTCCTGAATAGTGTTGTCATTAAACCCTGAAATTCAGATATTTAATATACCTACCTACAGGTTTGGCTTGTACATTTAGGCAGTCAGTTCGGGCTTTGTAATTCTGCTGAGTGAACAGTATTTAAAAGAACAAGAATTATTTTATTAAACGTAGAGGTAGATAAACCTTTAAACATATATATATATGCATACACATCTATATACACATATACGTATATATATATTTGTGTGTGTGTGAGTCTGTGTAAAAATAAATAAAATAGGTTTTTCAGCCAAGGGTTTCCAAAACCACACAGCTAGATGGAAGTAGGCTTTCTTCTGAACTATGCTCATTTGCAGAAGGTTATTTAATGTCAGCTTTACTAGTTTCTTGTAATAAAATGTATTCATCACATTTGGAATTGAAATCCAGAAATGTTTGTCTAGAATTATTCCTTCTAAGTGTTAATAATATTGATTTTGTCACTTGTTTGCTGACTTAAGGCTGTGTAAAGGTTTTGATAGATTTTTTATATATTGCAGAGTAACAACATTTTTACTGATAAAGAAGGAATATTTCTTAGTATTTCTGAACAGTTTAGGTAGACTCATCCTTGATTTAATTACCCTTTTGATTTACATGTCTCTTCTTTACTCTTACTTGCTAGCTTGAGCAGATGGAACTTGAAGTTCGAGAGATCCCACCTCAAAGCCGAGGAATGTACAGCAGTCGAATGAGAAGCTACAAACAAGAAATGGGAAAACTTGAAGCTGATTTTGTGAGTTTTTAACATATTACATAAAGAAGGCTCCTAGGATAATTTTTAACATATAATAGTGCAGTTATTCAGGCAACTGAGAGGGTATTTTTGACTAGCATGAGAGATGAGTTCTGCATGTATCTTGCTGTATTTATGGACAGATGAAAACCAAACTGGAGAAGAGAAGCTTTTTTTTTTTTTTTTTTTTGTAGCAGTCTCATGCCAGTATTCGAGTTGCTACCCTTGTGTCCCTTTGCCCAGGATCCAAATTGTTTCCGTGCTATTAAACATTGTGGGTGTTCATGCTGTAGGCAAAATAGTCAGCATTTAATCCTGTTTCTCAAGGAATGACTGGTAGAACATCAGAATTAATACTTAAATTATAACATAAGTACACTCTGAGTGGAGAATAATGGTTTGTTTAAGACAGCTCCTAGCAATGTGGGCAGTAACATGAAAAGCAATATAATCTCCAATCCATGGAATTTTTGAATGTAGTTTATCTCATGTGCACTTAATTTCTTAGTCTCTGTGATTTCTTTTCCATTGCACTTAGATTCTTCTTGGCTTTGGTACAAATCGGTTATGAATACTACATTTTTCAAGTAATGGATCCAAACTAACAAGAATCCCTTGTCTAGGGGTTTCTGCTACAGTTATCAGTCCTTTTTTGTGACTAGAATTTGCACTAGTAGATTTACATAGAGACAAAACTGTTTCCTCTAAAATCCTGAAAAAGTTCAAAGGGATTGCAAAGTGTAGGAAAATGCGATGTTAATTGGCAGCAGCTCAGTTCCTCTGGGGTATGGAGGAAAAAATAACTAGTGGCAGTATTTTCCATTCACTGAAGAACAGTGAGTTTTCTCAGGTTGCTGGCAGCATTTTATTCCTTCAGGGGAGGGGAGTCAATGTTTATACCTGCAGCCAGGACATCCAGCTGCCTGTCACTCCTCTGTGCTTCTGCCAAGTTGAGGAATTGCACAAAAATATATTAGTTAGAAGATGGTTGCAATTTTGTAAAGTTTGAGGAACATTAGGATAAAAAGACATACATCAGAATTTTGAGACAATCTCTTGCTGTTCCCCTGTAGGAAGTACCTATGTCCCTCCTGGCTAAACAGTGGCTTCCAAGAGAGAGCAATTTCTGGACCAGTGGTGAATGCTGTTTATCTTCTCAGATGTGGGAAAATTTGCTGCCAGCATATATTTGCTGCTGGCCTAGTTCTCTGTGTAGGCAGATGGGGGAATTGGTACTTCCATGTTCCCAGACACTAGGGAATAGGAAAGTTCGGAACTGGACACTCTTTATGGAAGATGAGAAATGAATATGTGTGGAATAAATGCATTAGAGCGCTAGGAGTTATGTGATCAAAAGAACCTGAGTATGTGCTCAGAGCAAAGGAGCAAAAACAACATGAGAAAGAGAAAGCAACCAGATTGTAATAACGGGAAAAATCCAATAGCATTCAGCAGAAGATAAGGAGAGAAAGTGGAGTGAAGGGCGCAGTAAAGTACTGAAAGAAAACAAAAGCTCTGCTTGGAACAGTCTCAGTTACATAGCAAATAGTGTTGCTATAACTAAAATACCTACACGATTCCAGTTTCTAAGTACTAACATTTTTCTAAGTTTCTATGTGAGCGTTTGAGAATCTTTTTGGATTGTTCTCCAGTCAAATAACAATTTGTTGCAAACTATATAACAAAATGATTCAGATATGAGGTCAAAGTGGGAAGAGGAGGAAGGAAAGGAAATGTTATTTTGACTCCATAAGCTGCAAGGCTGCGGAAGGTAGGAAGTTGAAAATATTTGTTGAAATGAAAGTGATTTTGAATGTTTTGCCTGTACATTACCAAAGCATGTAGAGTTTATGTAAGCACTTTAGCAGACCTTTAGGGAAAGCAGGTAAAAGTTCTTTTGAAAGGAATTAACTTTTATAGATGAAGGGAAATTCTTAACTGGAAATGATACTGGCATTTTTTGGTTATGATCAGCTTACAGTTTTGGTGATCAAAGTTCTCAGCTCTTCCAAAAGGCAAGCGGAGCTTGCAAGTTAGGTGTTGTTTTTCATGAATGGAGTTGGAATCTCAGCTGGATTTGTCTTGACCTTTCTTCCTATGTGAAGTAGCATGTGCAGTGAGCACAGGACATTTCTCAACCATTTTGAAGCGTGGTTCATTTTAAAGAAACTATGTCTATGAAATGAATTGCAAAAATTATATACCTCAGTATAGCATCTTTTTCATTAAATTTGAGTTTTGATCTTGTGATTATTTGTGTGCCTTATAGCATCTTGAAAATTTGCCCTCCCCCAAGCAGTTATGGAAAACAGCAGCACAGCCACGTTTTTAAAAGTTAGGAGAAGGAAACATGAGGTGCATGGACTGTCCACTGTTTCTTGCAGGATGGACAACGTTAAGGCTTATTTGTGACATGTAATACCTAATTAGTCAGTTTATTTGATCTTGGGCAATATGTGTAATAATGACAAAACACTGACTATCCTTTCAATATTATTTACTAACTGCTGTGACATCTTAATCAATATATAGTGGTTTTTTTCTATGCACTTTACTATACTGGAAGTATATTCTGAAAAATACGGATTTAAGCTTGGTTGAGCTGCACTTTGAGAAGTTGGCCCCAAACATGGCTTGTTTGTCTCCAACTTTGTAATCAAATAGAAGCAAGTTGCAAATAAGAGGTTTGTTTCCCCTCATTGCTGATCGTTATTACCTTGAGTCACGGCTGCAGTTAGTTATCAGCGCTCTGCAGTCCAGAGGCGTGTGTGGAGACAATACCATCTACGCCATGAACTGTACTGCATATGGGTAATTCGTTACCCACTAATGGCATTAAATCATATCTGGCGAGAAAAAGCCACCTTGTTCCATCTGGGCCCTCCCTCTTGGAGAGGAACAGTGGCAATGAAAGAAAGAATAGCTCAATTTTGTCATTAAAAGTGCTCAGCACTGTGAATAGGGATGAGGAAAATGAGCAACACAAGCATTGCACCTGAACACAAGTCAGCAGGGGTTTCTGATGCTTGCCGCAGTGCTGTGGGGTTCACCATGGGGAGCAGATGCCTGGGGGCAAATATAAGAATAAGGCAAGTCCAAGGTGATACTTCTTTGCAAAAAAAACCTGCATACACCTCAAAAGGCTGAGTTTCAGGCTTGCTTATTGTGTGGTAAATGTATCAAACCAGAATAAAACTGTTTGTTGTCTTTTTTAACTTGCAGATGTAAATCTTGGGTTTATTATCTTATTTTCAAGAGTGTGTAGCAGTACTGCTTTTTAATAGCGGAGTTCATTCCTGTTAGGTCACGAAAGCTGTAGTGCCAGCCCTGCCGTGGCTCTGGGGCTCCGGCACGGACCAGCCTTGCTGGGTTGCGGAGAATGTGGTGATGGCTCTATCTGGTGGCCCGAAGTGGAGTTGCAGACCGCGTACTTCTGCTTTCTGGGTTGATTAAGGTCTTGGGACCACCTGCGAAAGAGTTCCTGAAATTTAAAACAATATTCCTATGAGCAGGTATTTTTCCTGCACCTACCAATGCACATTATGTGGTTTAAGCTTCTAAATATTTTTTTTCCGACTATTTCAGATCTAAAGTGTCCACGGTGATTGCCTGAAGTAAGTTCTGAATGCAGAAAAAGCCTTGCATTTTATTGTAGTCTTTTAAGTACTTGGACTATAGGTATCATGTATTTTTTCAAATAAAGAATTTTTTGTTAGCTATTACCTGAAAATAGCCAGTGATCTTTAAGCAGTGGGGATACGCCATGGTAAATGGCTTTCCAGATTTTATAAACATACTTAGACGTGAATCTATCCCAGTTCATGGGACACTGTAACTATATAAACTTAGCAAATGTGTGGTTATCTGCGAGCATTTGTATTCACCCCAAAGGTTCCCAACATCAGGATACTATAAAAAAGGAGAAGGCAGTTGTTTTCCTGAAGAGCTTACAGCTAAGTTATGCATTCAAATGTGTTCAAATAGGTGGAGAAGTGTAAAAATCATATTACACAGTAATATTCCTCTTACAAAAATGAGTACTACACAATCAGTGCTGAAAGTGGGATGAGTATATTCAACAAGAAAAACACCCATCAAATAAAGTAGGCTGCCTAGGACCTGTTCCTATTCTGTTATGGCAGCACAGAGGCAAATTTTACAGGTAGCGTTTGTTATTGATCCAAGAGATGATAATCCTTTTAAAGACTCAGAATTGGTTCTGATTTTGGTTATTCTGACCTTCAACTTGAAAAAAAATTAAAAAAAGAGAGGGAAAAGTCATAGGTATATAGCCAGATACATGGTACAGAACTTGACTATCAACATTTAAACATTTTTGGCATTTAACAATAGCTTCAGCTCAGTCAATAGTGGAGAGATATATTCACATTTCATACCTCCTACAGGTTCTGTTTAAGATCATTGTTAAAATGACAACTGCTGTTAAGCTTTAAAAACATTTCAGGAGATAAGCAACGGAATTTCATTTGATAAAGTTAGCTCTTTTGTATGGCTCTGAAGTACCACCTGAGTCCCAGAGCTCACCTGAACAACTGACACAGCTGTGTACCAGTTATATTCTGGCTACTTTTTGCAAATACTGGTACCCTGTTTCAGGTTCAGTCACCTGCCCAGACGAATACTCATGTGGCTTTAAGCATAATTAATGACAGTTGTCAAATGACAAGCTAGTGGCCTGTGTCTTTATAGCCAGAGTCTTCCCTACCTTTCCAGTTAGAGCTAAAAGTTTAGAGATTCAAGTTGCTGTTGGGTTATTTTGATTTATAAAGCAAAGCATTATTGTTATTAAAAGCAGGGAACCCACCATGCGTACACATCATGTATGCACGTGCACCCTGCGGGGCCAGGCACCCATGCCTGTGGTGAAAGCCTGATCTCGATGACAAATCTGAAACTTTTGAAATCAGATTACTTTTTGCTGTGCGAGCTCTTTAGAACAAGGCTGCGGAGGATTTGTTTGAATGCACAGGAGACTGAACTGATTGAGTTTCAGAAGAAACAATTGGAAATATCTGACCATGTACTTTGAAAATCTAGTTTTGAGAAAGCATTTTTGAACAAAAGTTCCTTCACTGTGCTGTTTTTATAGATACTGTCACCTTCTCAAGATAAGTAATCAGTCGTCTACACTGTACTCAAACTGCTCCATACAGAGGCACTGCTTTTTTTCCCTCTGCTCCTTTTCTAATAACTTCTGATATGGTGTTTGGCTGCTTGGCTGCTGCTGAGCATTAGACCACCTTCTATTCTATAGAGGCAAATACCAGATAGCCTTCAGTTTGCTTTCACTTGTGTTACCACCTTGGCAGGTTTCTGGTGGAAGTAGGGGGAGGCATTTGACATTTTGCCTTGCCTTTAATTACAATACTGTTATTTTAAATGGGGAAAAAGTAATACAGGGAAGAATGTCTTTTTTTTTGAACATCGTAGAATCATCTGATTGGAAGAGACCTTTAAGATCACCGAGTCCAACCATTCACCCTGCACTGCCATGGTCCCTCAACCATGTCCCTCAGCACCAAAAACAGAATCATAGAAAAATGTTGCTTTGTTTTCTTTGTAACATTCAAGGCCTGAACTGAGTGACTGTTCGATGGAAGATGAAGCTGTGTAACAACTTAGATCCCCTGCAGAAAACTTGCCCTAATTTATTGATATCTTAAGAATTTTTTTATAGTTTGGTGTGGAAGTATGGAGAAAGAAGGAAATTTATTGCACCATGGAATTCACTAGTAATGACATGCCTTTCCTGAGAAAAGTGTGAAAGATGGGGTTAACTTGCTTAATTTACAATTAACCTAAGGGATTATGATCATCTTCACTGAGATTCCTGAGAGGCCAGACTGGTGAAGCACACCTTACCTCTTGGGTTGTGTAATTCTGTAGGTATGACTTGCAGAGAATCCTCCCATGTTTGACCAATAAAATGCATGTCATAACACAATGTGTGAAGAGGTATTGTGCTGGGTAAGGGCAACCAAGCAGCAATTTTTTAATGTCTATAAAATTAATTCCTTAACTAAATGACTTCACCTCATAGGAAGTTCTGTGTGTCTCTCTCCAGAGATGTTGCTCATTTGTTAACGCGAGGGGATAGAACTGGTGAGTTCTGTGGCATGCTGTTAGTTGGTCCTTCATCAAGTTGGTCGCTGTTACTGTGGAGGTGATGCACATGTTTTTAAGAAAAAACCAGCTTATGGAGCGCTAGACTTGGCTGAGTGATTACAGATAAAGGTGCTTTCAGGAAGTGATCTGGTGAGTCTGGTAATTCTTGTGTCTGGCTGGGGGCTATGAATGAAAGGCGTTTTGACTCATGCAGTGCGCTGTAAGCAGTCACGCCTCTTTCTCCCTTCACACACATAATGTTTATTAAATGAAGCTGAAAAATGGTCTATGGCAGAATGAAATCATTCTGTAAAATATGTTTTAAGGTATGTAATAGAAATTCAGCATAACATCAGCTGTGCCCTTTTCACTGAAGGTCCTTTCTCACCTGGCAGTCTTTTGATGTGTATGGATGTCAGCCCTCATCAGCCTTTCCCAGGCAGAGAACTATCATTTCTCTATTTACTATGTAATTTGTTCTTATGTTGAAACTTCTCAAAGGAGTAGAATTAAATCTGTTTGCTATTCTTCCTAGCAGATAGTGGAAGAACAGCAATGTCTGCTCAAAATTACTTCTAGCCAGCCAGTAAAGTGACTTTACATAGAGAAGGTGAATGCTGATTTTTGGGGGCAGGAGGAGGAAGGCTTTAATGTTTCCCACTTTTTGGTGATTTCTTGTTTTAGTCAAGTGGTATTCCCCTACCTGTTATGCAAAAAGGAGCACGTTGCCATTGTCCTGCTTTTGACAGCATCAGTAATAAAGGTTCTGCAGTTGGAACATAGGTGTGGGATGCAATGATGAATAAATGAGAATGGAGCATATCTCACTCTCCCTTTGTTGTATTGCTCACCTGCACTCATGTAAGTAGAAGTTTCATTTAGTTTCTATCATTAGTTAGAAGCATAAAGATTTCAAGAACAAACAGCAGACAAGCTGAGCAAAAAAACCCATCATTTTAACATGCTTACTTTTCAGACTAGAACTGCACTCTCAAGTTCCTTCATGTGTTATTACTCATGTTTTTTCCAGCTAGAGTGAGGCTAATTTGTGTTTGACTGCAAAATAGGGAGAGGCATGTGCTACTCATAAAGAAAAAAATAGGGAGAAGGTACCCGTTTGACACTGGAAGGATAATTTTAGCCCTTTTCAGATTTTTTGATTTGTTTGTTCAGGGAATGACACTAGATGGCACTGTTTGTTTGCAAAGCAAGTCTTTTTTTTTCTTTCTTTTCCTCCCCTTCTTTTTTTTTTCCTGTTTCTTTTTTTTTCTTTTTTTTCTTTGGTAGTAACTGAAATTACTGTTTCATGAATAAAATATTTCTGGTGGGATTTGCATTTCTATATTGGCTGAAGATACTGTGTTGAATGTTTTATTAACCAGCCCAGTGCAACTGTCAGCCTATTAAAGAGATCCAATGGACCCTGTTTAGCTAAATAAACTAAATAAATCCAATTCGTCAAATTGCGTTCCTGGCTGTTTGTTTTCCATTCTTTTGATGTACAGTTTATTTTAAGTTGAAGCCACATAGTTTTAAAAATTAATGTGAAAATAGAATTTAGTGTTTGAAACATGAGGAGACTAATTGCCATGGTCAAAAATAGCTTTCCTTCATGGTGAAGTTGCCGTCTGGTAAAGGGTGAACTTTTTATTGGTGACTGATTAAATGTCCCGTGTCAAAAATTAGTTTGGTAAATGAGTGGTTAATAGCTTTTTTTTGCCTGCTTGCTGGGTTCCGTTGCTTTCATGAAATGAAACTTGTAATATAAGCATGACTGTTAAAAGTAGCTGTTTCTACCCAACTTCAAGAGATATGTGCTTGGTATTTTCTCAATCAGAATTCAAGGGGAAATTTTTATATGATCATTACATATTAAAGTCTTGTTGAAATTCCAGTTGCATCATAGGCAAATACTACAGCTAAAAAAAACCTCTTTGCATAACTGCATTTATTGTATGTCTGGTTGTCAAACTACTGTCAAACATTACAAATAATAGCATTCATTATATTCTGCTAGTACAAATAATACCTTGTTTTTTGCTGAAAACCTTTGCCGTAGAATAGGAGGAGACAGGCTACAAATTTTTGGTAGTGTTATTGGCATAGTAAAAATTCTTCTTGTGCCAGTTAAAAATTCCTGTAAACGCAAATATATTCTAGATTTATTAATAAGCAAAATGAAGAAACAGTGATGGATGTAGTCTTTCTTTCTGATGCTTTCCACAGCGCTGCTCTAGTAATGCTACGTGTTAACTTCTGAGTGTTTTACAAGAAATTGAAGTTGCCAAGTATCATGTTTTGCATAGTTTTATTTTTATGATCTTGGGTTTCCAAAGTGGAATACTGAAACTTACTGTAATAGAAACATGGTTTGCTTAAATTCTGTTTCTGACTTTTCTCTCAAGAAACCTACTATAATGGATTAAAAAATCTTTGTGAAGAGCTAACATGTTAGTATGAATTTGGTAGTGTCAGGGATTCAATCAGCTAATTCTGTCTTTTTTCTTATAAATTACTGTTGAATTTAACTGAAATTGTAAGTTTTTGTGGCTGCTTCTCCCCCAAACTCTACCCCAAGAACAAAGTAGGTATTTGTGCAGATGTCTTCAGTGTTGGATAGAGGGCTGTTTCCTTATATAGGAATACTTTAATTTGTCCTGGAAAATATTAAGTTTCTTCAATATTTCAAGTTGCATATCTTTTAAAATGCTGTTTAATAACTAAACCACACAATCTTAGCCTGTTTTCTCGCTAATAAAACCTTCCCATTTTGTGCTCTAAGCTGGTTCTTTTTAACACACCAGTAGAAAATGCAGAAGGAACTTTATGGTTCTTTCAAACTTGCTAGTGCAGGCAAAAGGAGATGGACTTTTACAGCAGTGGAGATGTCTTGTTTCTTGCTTAAGACTTAGTGAGGAAGGAATATAAAGCAAAAAAATGCAGCTGGAAGTGTATTAGAATGATTCCCCCCTCCCTCCCTTGTAATGTTCTTTACTATGTGAAGCATATGGAAAAAGTGTGAATATCTCTGTTCCTTTGCTTGGCAACCTTTTGTATTCTGCAATCATTTAGTAGTAAGACCCAAGTACAGTCAGATTCCCTTAAAGCTGCTGTACAAACCACAACAAAAAGTGGTTCTTGGCCACAAAGTCTGTTTAAACTTGCTGTTCATACTCAGTTGGGGAGGAAATCCCTGGAAAGGCTAGAGGATCTCTTAAGTTGTATGTTTGACAATTTAATGTTTGTATATATTTATAATAATTGGATCAAATACAGCACCTCTCTTCTCATTAGCTTTTCATAAACAGCCTTTAAGGTGCCAGTGGTAGGAAAATAAGCCTTTTCCAATATTTAATAAATAGTATAGAGGTTTCACTCCTAAAAGAGCTCATCAATAAAAAATAGAGTAGAAATATAAAGAATAGGCAGTAAAAACGAATACAGCAGGTGGCTTTTGGGATCAGCAGTAGAACAGCGTAGTTTTTCCTACGACAGTAACATTTATCCATTTCTGATGAGTTTAATGAAAAAAGGTTTTTGCTATCTAAATATTTGGTGCCTGGTGTGTAAAAAGAAAGAAATTGGGGAGTGTGTGTGTGGGCTCTGCATGTTTCCCATTTGAGTGGTGTCTGTGCTTACTTTCTAAATCCCCACAACTTTCCAAAATGTCCTTAGTTTGTTTGCCTTTTTTTTTTTTATTTTCAGAGAAGTTAAGTCTAGAATGAATAAGCGCAGTGTTTGCCAGCTTACCCTCCTGGTCAGCACGGAAACGTGTTCTGTAGGCTTTTGGAAAACACTGAATTGCAATTGCAGACTTTGTACCTGTTCACTAAAGACTTAAGTGTGAATTCTGGCAAGTCAAAGAAAAGACTTGTGTTGTGTTTGGTGGGACTTGGCTTAGACCTTAGATAGAAAACACCTCTGCATTATGGAGATAGCACCTTCCTTTCCACTGATTCACGAATAGAAGACTTTGAGCCATTATTAAATTGAACTGTAACCTTTGCTAGGGCACATCAACAACTAGGAAAAAAGCAGTATTTAAAATTTGATTTAAGAGAGAATAATGGCATTAATATCAAAGCAAATTCTCTTAAAAATTTGAGAAGTAGCTTTCCATAATGGTGGTTGGTATTTTGGGACTTGTAACTGCAAATATTTTGATGCAGGGATCCCTGTTTGTAGAGTGCTTAGCACAAAAGGGTTTCTCACCCCTGAGTACAGCTCTTTGGCACTGTGATAAGTGAATATTAACTAAACAGATCTATGCAGAGTTGTTATGTTGATGTGCTTCTTGTGAATATTTTTGTTTTATTTGTATAAGAAATATAAGTTAGTTTCAATGTTATGGATTGTTCCATTAACAGCTATCTTTGAAACTGTTACAATTTCTAGCATCCTTAAAAGAAGACTGAGAAGTATTTATGTAGGATTAATGTGGTTAGGAGTAAAACTAATAATGCTAAAATGGGGTCTTAACTATAGTTCTAGGAATTTCTTTTAATTTTAAAAATGTTTGATTTGTAACAACTGTGGTTTTGTATTATTTTGGTAATTCAGTATTATTAATATGCCTAAGTGACCATGTGATTTCCTCTTCTTTCTGCCCAGTTTTCAGGGGAAATCAGACTCTGTGGTTCAGTTGTGTAAGCTTCCCACAAAGTTAGTTCAGTCAACTAAATCAAGGTAAAAAGTTACAGAAAGGTCAGGATTAAGTTAGGGGTTGCTAACCTGAATTGCTTTCCCAGCCTTTTTAAGCCCTTAGTGCTCCTTTTGTCTTTTTTTCACGTTCTGTTATGTTGTCCTCCTGTTAGATCTTTATTTCAGTTGAAGGAGCCTGGGCTGCATCTTTCTTCTGACCCATACTTGGAGTCAGTTTCAAACGTGTTATTAAGGTCCACCTTTTCCATTCATGAGCTACATGTCCAACATTCAGCAATGCAGATCGGTGGCTCAGCACTTGTGCCCTGTAGGGATCTTGGATTAAAATGCGTGGATTTTAGGATGAGCGTAAGGAAAATTTGCTCTTCTCCCTCCCCATTTTCACTTGTCTTTTTCTGCTTCTCTTTCTGGGACAAACCTGAGAAGTTTTCACTTTTAATTTGTACCTAAAAAGTACTCTGTTGCTAAGGGCATCTTGCTGAGTTCCTTTCTCTCATAATATAGAAACAGTTTGCAAGCCATTTGTATGTTTTTAAAAATGTCTCAGCTGAGGACTTTTCTCCCACCTGAGGCAGCACGTACCCTGGTGGTGTTTGGTTTGGCAGTACTGTGATTTGGAAGTGAATCCCTCAGTTTTCCTCACTTACTGCATGTGATTCTGAATAGGACTGGTTTTTGAGGAAAATGAACTGGCCGCTCCATTTCAGGTGCACACAGAAAAGAAGGGGCTGAACAAAAAATTGGTGTTTCAGACAGATTTGAACCATGTTGAAATGAGAATGTTTGGTCTGAGAACTGAGCTAAGTCTGTTCTGCAGTAAAACCTGAAATCATGTAACTGCAGAAGCAATAGTAGAAAAACTCCAAGATGCTACGTGCTCTGATGTAGTTAAACGTATCCCTTCGGAGCAAGACTATCTTTTGAGTTCCTTCCTTCCTTTGTGGAAGGTTTGGGCACTGTGGAAGTTTCCATTCCCCTTCTCACACCATATTTCAAACAAAGCAAACCAGAGTGCGTGCTTCTGTAGCCTGAAATCTGGTTATTAGTAAATTTGGACTACTTTCGGTTTTGGTAATTGTCTTTTCAATGAGTTTGATTAGTTTGTAACATCACTTATGGTAGATCAACAGAAAAACTAAGGCTCTATGCTTCCATCACATCCAATGCACTTTCAAGGTCTTCAGCATTAAATTTCTGATGTCAACGAAGGTTTACTAGCTGATAATTATGACATTTCATACCTGGGTCCCCAACTGTACTCACTGCATTTGTGATTTTGATGCAAAAGTGACATGAATTAGTAGTAGTAGTAGTAGTAATCTAAGCAACAGGAAATCCAAATCAGGTCTTTGAGGGCACATTCAGCATGTCTGGTGTATTCTAAGAAATCGCTATCCTTATCCCTGCCAGGTAAGTTTTACAGAATAGTTATGGGGCTGTGGCATTGTCATAGTTCTTGCTGTCCATAATATCAAATCCTAGTATCGACTTGGTTGTATAATAATAAAATTCTCTGTGTCTTATGCTGAGGAGTGGGACTTGCTGAAGAAAAGTCTCTTCCAGTGAGCAGAGATGCTGTCAATGAACAGCCCACTCTCTATTTCCCCTCTGCTTTTAAACTATTCTGTGCTATTGGCTATAATTTGGCCTGGGTGTGGCTCGGGCAGGAGCATTTGAACTAATCTATACAATGGAGTTTATCCTTGCATTCGGATAAATAAGGTGACTTTTTTTCTCCCCAGTAGAGCAAGCTATTGCAATCTGGCTGGAACGACTCACCTGTGAGCCATTTGGCTGTATAGTGGCAGAGAGGATTAAATTCTTGAAATAAGGCTGTGTTGCCCTCTGTTACTTTTTTTTTTTTTAGGAAGTATCTAGAAAGAAGTGAGAATAGGTTGTCCTCCTGACATGATAAAGAAGGAAGGTGGACCTTTAATAGTAGCAATCCTCGTGAAGGAACTGAATCAAGCACCCTCTGTAGAAAGCGGAAAAAAATGTATTGCTTTGCTCAGCTTCAGAGTTGTATCCAAAGTTTCTTGTGCCTTATATTTTAGCTTTTATGCAGGCTTAGTGTATGTTAGATCAGAAGAAGGTATCTTTGGTGTGTGTTTAAATGCAGATGAACAAACTCGTGTTTCTGGGGGTTATTTTAACATTAGACAAAGTGCTTTCCCCTGCCCAAAACAGGCAAAATGGAATTCAAATTCTCCAAGAATTATAGTCTGTCTGTAAACTTCACTGTTGGACACAGCACTTCAAAAATATGAAGAAAAATGTGTGATGCACTTATTGACAGAGAAAAGCCAATAAATCCAATTTGATTCAGGAAGCTGAGAAATATTTTAATAACTTTTTGACATTTTCCTGTAGTCCTTATTTACCTTATCAATAGTTATGGTGACATATGATTGTCAAGTTTTTATATTAAACCAAACTAATAAATTAAACATGTTGTGTTTATACCTGATGAAAGCTGACGTTTTGGAGAGGTGTTAAAATATACTGACAGGTCTTGCTCATAAACTCCTTTGGTATAAATATGTAGATGACATCTTTAGATATTGTTTGTACATAAGCTGATAGGCAGGAAACGTTGACAACGTAACAAATGCAAATGTCAACCCCACAATTTAACCTTTCTGTGTAGGAAAAGATGTTAGTTTTAAGTTACATGTATCTTTTAACTTTATTTTCAAAGTTTTTTTTGAGCCTGTTATCATTGCTGTTTCATGTGCCACTGAAAGTAACACTGCAATAAGAAAGATTTGCACTTAAGAGCTTTTCTCTGTGGTGTTCCTACTTAAATGACTACAGCTGAGAGGGTGTTTTTTCTTCTAATTCTTTTCATTTTTCGTGTTTGCCTAGTACCTTCTGAATCACTCGACAATATGACCAGTTCATTCCTGACTTGCCAGTGCTTCAGGGCCTGTAAGTGGGACTCAAGGGCAGTAACCCAGTAAAACTATTTTTAAATGTTAGAGCAGTTTATTGTAACAAGAGACATACAGCCTTGGCTTTAACCTGGATCAGGGTTGCTTCGTATGCAGAATATTTCTGGCTTGACCCTGGTCTCCTCCATGGTGACGTAAATCCACTCTTGTGTTATCTGCTTGACTTTTTTGTGAATCCTCTGCAATCTGTGGTTAATACCAAATTTTGCAAAAGTTTTGCCCAGTTTTGGCTGGTCGGGGACCTGAGGGCACCAATAGCTCCGAACGGCCCTGAGCAGCCTCCTCAACCTGCTGGTGGCCCAGGGCCCCATTGCAGGGCTGTTGGTCCCTGCTCGAGGGATGCTGTGGGATGCTTCTCTCCAGCTCCCTATGGCCCTGCCCAGCTGTGGTTCTTGCTGAGTTAGACCCTGATAAAATGCTGGCCTGAACTCGCCAGTGCTGGGAGCTGTGCAGCTCTGCCAGAGCTGAAGGTTCCCTGTCCTCCGTCTTTCAGTCGGAAACTACTTGATCCAAACTGCTCAAGTAATGCTTTTCCATGACACCCCTGGGTACATCTGCCCATGGTCTAGTGCCTGGGCAAGCAATGTGGGGGCTTTTGTGTACCAGCATGGGGAACTTCTGGTGGGATTTGGTAATGCCAACCTAGAGCATGCATTGGAATATCGGTATCTCACACTGCTTTCAGAATGGGAATGCCCGTTTTGATCCTGATAGCTGTGAGCAAAGTTCCTGCTGAAGCCTGTAGCCTGCCTGAATTATGTGTCTCCATTTCCCATTTTAGTCTTATGAGGGGCTTTAAGAAGAAAAACTTGCTGGACTTTCATGCTCTCCTCTTTCTGTAACCCAGGCTTTTCACTGTCTTTTGGTGACTAATTTCAGAACTAATGTGAACTTCTCCATGGTGTTCTTGCTGCTGCTTCATGCGGGTTTTCCTTTATCACAGTGGAAAGTGCACTGGTAGCTTGGAAATACGTGGGTAGATATTTCATGATGTTTCACACAACTCTCAGGATGGAATTTCCAAGAATGAGGGAGTGGCTTGAATATTGACTCTGTAATAGCTAGGGATGTAACTGTGAATCTCATCAAGAAGAATCCATCCTTTCCTCACACTTTGTCAAATGTGCTGTACTCTGTGTGTTGGATAGAGAGGTTGGTGTTAATTGCTTTGTGATGCTGGACTGCTGGAGTTAAAGCTGTTGTGGCAAGAATTATAATCTGTAAAATTTTAATAGTGGTAGAGGAAGTTACTACTGGTTTTGTAAATGAGTTAAAGGATGTCCAGAGTCAGAGCTGGAGCTCTGTTTTATAAATAAAGCCAGAAATGTACCAACGGTTTTGGTGTTCTCAAAGTGTCTACAGAGGTAGTTAATGAAAGTCAAAGTAATGGGAGGTTGGTGCAGGCGTATAAAATTTAATAGTTTTGGAAGGCTTCAGGTGTATTTAAAATAACTCTTTTCCAGAATAATTAACTACCTTAACTTGGTATTGAATCATTCAGCCAATTAGTACAGTCACGTTTTGCGTTGTGGAAACTTTGGTAGCACGTTAATGAACACCAACCTTTCGAGCAGAGATATTTCTGCAGTTAGACTGACTTATATATATTGTGTATTACTTAAAGGTAGCTCTCAAGAGTATTTTTCAGCTGTATATTGTTTTCATTTTGTTAGTTGGATGGACAGATTTGGGATGTACATATGTGATACTGCATAACTGACAGAAAACCCTCTGGGATTTGACTGTCCAAAGAACATGAAAGGTATACTTTGCCACAATCATATTCCGTCAGATGGTTGCACTGACTGTCTGAAAGAGTTGGAGAAAATTGGTAAGACTTAATGTAAATGAAACTGTTACATTTGATACTTACCTCATGTTACCTCCCTGCGATACCAAGCAGTTCCAAACTGTGCAGTAAGTGTGTTGTAAAGGTTCTCGTTCTAAATCTTTCCCTGGAGAAATTACTGGAAGTTGTGGGACAAAGCTCTTTCATGTACTGTTTAACCATCATTGACTTAGTTTCCTGAGTTATCTAGCTAGGTGGCTTCATTTAATCCACTTCCTTTATACAGACTATAAATTGCTGCCTTGTATCAGTAGAATTGACCTTTTTTTTGGAAAAAAAACCCCCAAACCTTTCATTTCTAAAACTACTGGGAACGTAGTTTTGTGATTCCCAAGAACTCTAGCAGGGTCTGGGCAGCATAGCTGCAGTGTGCTTCTGGAAGTTGCCATTAATTAGCGTCCTTGTTCTGTAGTTTCATTTAGCAGCTTTTCTGCTCAGGGTAATACCAGCTCACTTTTTCTTCCCCTAGGTTTTTTTGTTGTTGTGCATTTACTGCTTAACAGAATGTTTGTTTAAGTAGATACAAGTGCAGTGAATTTCCTGAAAGTTACTCATTGGGGAAATCAAAATGAAATTTTAAAATATCATTAGGAATACAAACAATAAATTCTTTCATTTGCTGTAGGCGTCTTTAGGTTGGAATGACTAGAAAAGGTTCTGGTTAATTAGAAGTAATTTGTTAGAAACCTGAATCCTTTTTTTTTTATTTCGTAGATTAAAACTCAGTTCCCAGCTGGATGCTTATAAGTGCAGGAAATGTAATTGTGCGATGATTAACTGTGAAAAGATGGATAATTGGAGTTCATATGATATGTTAAATATGGCTAAACCAAAAGGTTTTCTGTGTGTTGAAAGAGATTGGCTGAAGTCTAGGTTGCAGAATATTGAGCAAGGGGTGATTTTAGAGATTCATCATCACAGATTGCTGCAAAAGACCTGGGCAGAGCTTGGCTGTAAAGACCTAACCCCTCCCAGGCCTTTCCTATTAATTTACATTTTAATTAACGTGGGTTTGGTTTTGTCCTCTTCCCTTTATTGCTGTTATGTGGATTGGAGATTAGGAAGCACAGTAAACATCATACACCTAACACCACTGCTTAGAGACGAAGATATCTCCTCCTTTCCACTAGGAAAGGCTCAGCCTACCCCAGGGTAACAACTCGACAGTCCTACAGGACTTGGGTATTTGAGTTGCTCCTGTTATTTCCTCCCCAGTTCCTTACTTCACAATCAGCATGGGTTTTTTCTACAGATTTTTTTTTTTTAATGTTTGTAAAATTTGCTTTGAGTCTCTTTCTGCCTTTTTTGAACTGTACTATAATAATAATTTAAAAGGTAATACATGCAGTATAAACTGTATCACTGGCATTTTGCTTTCATTATCCCTCGTAGATGTTTAGCAAAGCAAAACAGTGCCTGGTGCTTTAAATTACTTCTGCTTTACTTTAAAATGGAAACTTATGTTTGAATAGCCTATTGTTCTGGTAGCTACTACAATGCACTTCAAACCGCACAGTGTTATTATATTCACTGTATTTTGGGGTCATATAAAATATTTGTTTCCCCCTCTTCCCTCCCCCCGCCCCGCCTCATTCCCAACCTCTAAACTTCATATCTCGATAAGGAGTTTCTAACCCTTGGAAATACTGCTTTACAAATTCAGCTAATGACCCAAATACCGCTTGTTTGTTGTGTATGAGTTGTATTAAAATAACGTACTGTATGTGTATTGTCATTAATGATATGCTCATTTTGATAATGGAGCTGCAGTCTCTTAGTATGTAGTCCTTGGGGAGATGCTGCATTTTTTTAACTAAGTATTGTTCTGGCTCCTTTCCTTGATTGGCCCAGAAATAGCAATCAGCTGGGGAGCAGGATGACATGCCTCTTAGCGATCCCTTTTATCTTTGAGATGAGTATCAACATTGTATGCTTCCTAATGGAAGTGTAATTTAATGAAATCTATTGGGTAAACATACTTCAGATGTTCAAAGGAGGTGACAAAATTTTTGCTGGCAGCCAGGACCTGGCTGGTTTCCAGCTTGCCTTTAGCTGCTATGCATATAGCATTGAGAGAGGCACTTAAAATAGGAACACAAAGTATTGTTTCTATTGTGTTTTGGGTTGTGGATTTTTTTTCACCTCTGTTTTATTTTCCTTAATTTTATTTTTGTGGTATTTGTACTAGTGCCCTCTGACTTCTAGGCTTTCCTGGTAAAATGCTGCGTGAGGTCAGGTTTCCCCTGTCGCCTCAGAACCTAGATAACAATGTTAAACTCGGGGGAGATTGTTGTCACAGAACATGCTGCATATTGGGGAAAGGGGGCGTGTGGGGAGGTGAGTAATTGAGACTGCTGTTAGTCAGTAGCTCTGTAAAAAAAAGTTCCTTTGTAGACTGATAAAATTAAACATCCCATTTTAAAGACTGTGGCAGAGCACTTTGTTTTATCAATAATAATTGCTGATGCAGAACTGTCCTTCATGAGGTTTTTGTAACAGATGGCTGGGAGTGGAAGGAAAGCTGCTCAGACTTCCACCTCCTCAGCTAGAAACAAGATTGCTAAAAGGAGACAGTTGTCCCTCTTACCATTGCTCTCTCCTCATTATAGAGCACAGTGATAGCCCCCCACCCACACACTGTGATAGCAAACTTGGCAGAAAAACTGCAAGATTGTATCAGCAATGTTGTCCCCTGAAGTGGACGTTTACTGGACAGCTGATGGAACTTACTGCTCCGATCCTAATGGTTTGGTAAACTGTAGGAAAGTGTCTGAGAGGAAATATATTAGTGTTTAGACACGTTTGAAGGTAATCCATGTGTCTTCGAAACATGGGTTTTTCTTCTTTGCATCTGAGGTCTAGGGCAGGTAGCTTTTCTTTGCAGACTTCTACAGTGGGCAGAACTGGGGGACAAAGAATGTGCCCAGAAAAAAAACAACAACTGTCTTTTGCCTTGTGCTGTTTTTTCACATATTGGTGGCTAAACTGGAGTTTTTAATTCATTGTGTCCTATTTTATTTCCTGTTCGATCCCATAAAGAACTCTCATTCCCATGCCTATGTTGTTATTATCCTATGAATGGGTGACTATTTGATCATTGTGGTTTTCCTGCAGTAACTAGTGAGCTCTTTGGACAGGAGGAAGTCATGGTCTACCAGCAGTGGGCTTGTTCCAAGTGTTCAAACTTTGAGTACAAAGGCAAGTTTATCAGTTTTTTGACTGACTCTTTGTAGTATTGTTAAGCTTGTGAAATAGGAAATAAGCTTGTGAAATAAGACGTAAAATGGAGTGAAACGTATTGCTTGTTTACAAATAATGGAACAAAATGTGAAAGATTGAGGAAGAAAATTCAGGGTATGTCAACATACCTGCTATTTCTATAACTGTAGGGGATAACGGAAACTTTCTAATGATGCATAAAGTTTGTGCAAGACCCAGGTGTATACTTCTTTATTTGTGTGTGGATGCACGTACAATGTGATGCTTAATATGGAATACACTGATGGCAGCTTAGCTTGTAGCAGCTGTGGGATGGTTAAAACTATTTGAAACTACTAAGTATATAAATACATTTTATTTAATTTTGTTCTTGCAGTGCTTCTGGAGACTGGTGAGGAGAGGCAGGAAATGGACAAAATTACAGGCAGCAGCAAAGTTTATGACTTTCTATGTTGTGAACCCAGAATAATTAAAAGGTTCACCAGGCTTTCAATTCCACAAAATTAATTCAGCAATGGCTCAGGCAAAAATATTTTCCAAAATAAAAAGTCTGGCAAAACTGTGAAATGTCCTGCTTCTTCGAAACTACCCTTCATGTGAAGTTCTCATTTAAAGTGAAAGGCTTCTCTACACCTTTTATGGACCAGTTAGCACTGTAAATTGGAATCTCAGTGACCACTTCAATGAAAACATCTTGAAGTGATTTTTAAATTTTTTGCCTTTTTTTTTTTTTTTTTGGTAATGCTTTCTTTAGATTCAAATAAATGCAGTGGTACAATATCTGGAATGGTTGTTTTGTATAACCTTTGTGGATTTTAAAGTCATGTTTCAGGAAAACCATGCCACAACTTGAGTATAGCAATATCAAATCTTCAGTAATGTGATTGTACTTACTGTATCTATTCCATGGTGAAATTAGGCTTGAAGGAAGCCAAGCATTGGATCTTTTAGTTTGGTTTCCCTTCACATAATTATCTGTTGAGAGTTATTATCCAACACTTCAAAATTTTGTATCTCCTCTTTGCGTTTAGGGGAAGGTGCTGACTTAAAGCTTTTTAAATCTTGATATGTTTCTGAGTTTCTCTTCCACCAAGGACGTAATTAGAACATAGTCTGCTTTCTCTCTTTTTCTTCATTTTATTCCTTCTGATTTGTTTGCTCCCTTACAGCAGTCCACACTGCATCTGCTTCATGCCCCAGTGCAGAAGATAAAGCTGCTTCTGAGGCCACCATCAAAAGCTGCTTTCTCACCAGTTCTGCAGGAAGATGCAGAAGCATTACCTCTGACTACTGCCATAGCCATCTTTATCATCCTTTTTTTCCCCATTGTCAAGCCATCGTTTGTAGCTGCTATAAGCTTTTACCTGTGGCAGCTTAACAGATCGAGGTTGAGATTTTCTCAGAAAGGACCCTGAAGAAGTCAGTGCTCAATCCTCAGTGGCTTTCAGAGCTGAGCAGCTTAGACCTCTTAAAAATTCTAGTCTTATGTCTTTTTAGGTGGGATTTTTAGATTCTCCTAAGTAACCTGTAAAAGGAAGATAAGTTGAAACCTGTACCTCGTTTCATGGTTCAGGAGACCTTGTTTTTTTCAGATTATATAAGTGCTTTTGAAATTTCGTCCTTTGACAAGGTCTTGTTTCAAGAAGCATGTTTCAGTCTTAGCAAGGTGGCGTTTGAACAGCTATGAATTCAGAAAGGATCTCTTACCATTTGGAGAATTTCATTGACATGTTTTCTTTCATGTGAAATTCCAGTATGGTTGAGCAAACAATATATCCAGAGGCCTTTTGTGTTGGTGGGCGTACCAGCTGAAGTAATAACACCAGAAACTTACAGCAGAGCTAATCCTCAAGTTGCTGGAGAAAGAGGCAGAAGTTACCTCAAAAATTTTGAAGTGTTGAATATTTCAAAGAATGGGAAATGTGAGAAAGTCTATAGTGTTACTTTGAGAAAGTCTTTCTTTGGGGAGTGATCATCTTTTTCTGGGACATGATTCAAGATGACTCGGCAATCTGCAAAACTGTTTGTCCTTACACAACTCTTACTGAAAAAAAATAACACCACCAAACCCACCAAAACCCCACCTCTTACTCCATCTTTATTAAAAGCAATGTGTTTTCCTCTTAAGAAATGATATAGAGTAGATAGATGAGAATATTGGAGTGGGACTAAAACCATAGCCAAGGGAAACATATAATTATAGAATATAACATTGAGAAAAATACTTAGATGCTGCAGGTGATTCAGTCAGGGAAGTATAGTTCATGTAAAATTGTCCTGTGTTAATGTATTGATAAAGTTGACAGAGCTGGGATATCTGAGAAAAGTCAAAACAGTAGTACATCACGTTGGAAACCTCTATCAAACACTTGTCATAGTAGTTAGAAGATACCACTATATCCCCAAGTACCATAAGAACGGCTGTATTATGTCGGACCAAAAACTCACATATCTTCATGCTTTTTCTCTGTAAGTGAGGAAGAGTTCACTGGAGAAAAATGCAACGGTAAGGCAGATGTGTACCAATGCTGTTCTTACCCTTTTCCAGCCTTTCTCAGTTGTGACCAAAAGATTCCTGAGTCAGAAGTGGTGTCTCCAACCTAGGGCTGTGTCACCAGAACAGGAATTAGTTGTCAAAGCTGTGGCTCAGGAGTTAAAGATCAAAGGAAGAAAAAAATTCAGAGGAGAACTTCTGCAAAGGGTGAGTCAGCTGTGTTTTCCCCTAGACTCAGAAAATGGTGAGAAGAAGTGAATGTGTAAATGGGATTTTTTTCCCCCTTGTTTTTCCATTTGGAGTTGGCTGAATCTCTAATGGTCACTGCCCCAGGCGAGTGAAAGTATAAGATCTGAACTGAAGACCTGTGGTGGCAAAAAGTATCAGGGCTGGGTCTGAAGGTGGGAGAAGAGGACGGTTCTGCCATGAGCAGCCTGATACTTTGGATCTGTTCCCAGACTCCTTGTCAAGCTTGGGAAGGAGCAGGGGTGTGGAGTCCCTAAAAACCGATAGCGCAGCAAATAAGACTATGTAATTTTGGTTCATATTATGATTCTTTCATTTAATTTGTTTCATCCTAAGTAATTAGACAGTATTATTTTGTGTGTAGAAAGAGGTCCTTCTCTAGTAGTGTTACTAGTAAATCTTCCTGTCTAGTAAGTTATCAGGGCTCTGAAGTTATATAATGTTTTCTGCATTGCATGGATTTTTATTTTTTTGTGTCTTAAGGCTATTTTCTACTTAGATCTGTGCAGATGTTTGGAAATATACAAATGAGAATATCAAAAGACATAGTTTTAGGAAATGTTTCATAATGCTTGTAACTTGCACTTCTGGTTACTCTGTGAATGTGTGGCGGTTTTATGCGTATGAGTGCCGTCTATTCTTTATCTGGATAAACTTCTCATTTGGGGCTGTAAAATATCAGATGTAGGACTTCCATAAAAATGGTAAAAAGTGCAACTAATCATTTATCTGCTAGGTGTCAGCAAAGGTTCTCTTTAAGATAAATAAATTAAAAAATTTATGCATTCATGAACTGGATCTTTAGGCTGTGTGGCTCAAATCTGTTTGGAGGCTGAAAAGGAATTTCTAAGGATGTATTCAGGGAAATAAATACTAGTCAGTGTCTAGAAGCTACAGCTGCACTTCATACCCTTCATTTAATTAATTCACTCAATTTCATTTTTCTTGATGTATACAACTTTGAACCTCTCTTTAATTAAGAAAAATTAACAAGTTTATTTTGTATGGAGAAGATTTCATGGATTTCCATCCAGCAAAGGTTTTTAAAAAAATTAAGTTACTGTGGCATGAGAAGACACTTTCATAGATTAGGTAGAAATTAAGTAATAAGGAGTAAGAAGAAATAGTCGATTTTGACAGTGCAGGAAACTCATCAGTGTGTCCTACAGTTTCCTATTTGTGGTGTTCAGCATATTTGTAGATGGTCTTATAATACAAAGTGGAAAGAGTTGGCAAAGTTACTGGTGATACTAAAATATGCAAGGTAGTGAAAGGGAGAGCTGAAGGCATTATTTCAGCAGTATCTTGGGGTCCCGAGTGATCAATCATTAAACTCATAGGTGAAGCTCATTGTAGATAGTGATGCACCTGACAGAAAACCAATTCTGCCTTTTCATTCCCAGTGATGGGGAAGTGTTACTGTTTGGTGAAGATACAATACAATGTCCAAACTCAATAGTGGCCAGAAAAAAAAATTAGACTTTAGGAATTACTAGGAAAGGAATAGAGATTGAGACAAATCATCTCCCTACCTGCATACATTTATGACTCTTCAGTGCTTTGTGTGGTTATGATACCCTGTTCTCCAAAAGTGCAGTAGAACTAGAACATAGTTCTACTAACAATAGTGAAAGTTCTGGAGCAGTTCAGTACGAGGAACTGGGTAATGGACAGAAGTTCTTCAGCTACGAAAAGAGAGAAGGGATATATAGAGAGATGATTATACAAATGGAGTTGCGTATAGAGGACAGCGTTAAGCAGTTATTCCTCACTGCTCATAATACACATCAGGTAGCATCAAGTTAATTTACTGAATATGAGATTAAAAAGCAAGAGGGAATTTTTCCACACAAGGTGTTACTAAAACATAGAAGTCGTTGCTGCAGAATATTGTGGAAGCTGGAAGATTACTTAGTTTCAAGAAGTATTTGCAAATGCAAGGAAGAAATACCTTTGGTGCTCTTAAAACAAAAAGAGAGAGCATCAAAGTTGGGAAGTGCCTGCTCTGTAGTCCACCAGAAGGTGAGTGAAGAGAGTATACCAGACAGGGGTTGTGCACTTCTACTCCTTCTCTGGACATCTAATATTGGGTCTTACTGGATACTGCACGTTATGCTTGATAGTCCTTTGATCTGGGCAGTCAGCTCTATAAATTTTATTTTTTCCTGACCACATGTGACATAGAAGAGGATGCAGTGACTTTCTCAGGATTGTACCCAAGTTAGGTATAATCAGTGTGTCTGGACATTTTTGGCTCTGAGAAAGGTGAATTTTTTGCTTGGGTAAGTAGTGGACATAACTCCAAACTGAAAACTTGAAATCGGAAATAGTATAACGTAAATGGGGAAAATACTACAAATACTTATTTGGGAATACAAAAAAAATTCATCCGTTTCCACGTCTCTGTCTGATTCGCTTTATAGGAACATTCTTGAGAAAAGCTCTGTAAATGGAAATATTTTACAGTTTGTACACTTTGGATTTATATGCCTACTTAAAGGTAATGCAAATATTAGGCTGTACTTGTATGCAATATTGGTTACTCAGAAGTCAACCAGCTGGGGATCAGACTGTTACCATATGACCTTTGTTTTTAAAATGTAGTGCTTAAAATATATGCGACAACCAACTAGCAAACTATCTGGAAAGTGAGAGGCTGCGTTGAAAGAGTTGATTTAGAATTTTTTTTGATCCGATTTAGGGAAGTTTGAAGAGAAAACCCCAATTAAAGAAATAGGTATAGACTTCTTAGGCCTTGTATAGTCTTGTGTTTGTCTTTAAATATTATATATAACTTGAGAATTCATACTACCCATTGTGATAGTAATCATTAATGTTCTTTACTTGAGTCTAAGTTTTTTAAAATGCTCTGTTAGAACTGTGACTTTTTTTTTGGTCTGAAGTAGTATTTAGTGGACTATTGAGTGTGACAATTCAGTTCACTCAGACTGGTGATTTCTTTAATATAACTATGTAACTGCACAGTAAGCCTAGTAATTCCCCCTTAGCTCTTGTATTAATGAGAAACAGTGTTGTCTAATATTACGGTATTAATTGTAATTCAGTGGAGCTCAAATAACTCCCTCAGGCTTGGTGGCCATACTGCGGCAGATGCTTTAAAGTCAGAAGGATGTCCTCTCTGCACAAAGAACTTAAGTATCTGACCTTTGCATTGGCATTGCTAGTGAAGAAAGTATATTCTTAAGAAATATAACCCCCACCACTTTGGTGGTATCAGGTTTATTCAACAACACAATTGTTTTACTTGTTTTAAAATAAGCCAGTATTTTATTTTTCTATGTTATGCTCCTAATAATTAAATAAAAAACTTTAAAAGTTAATTACTTGATCTTTAGACTTTCCGCTGTGTTCCTCTATTAATTGCTGTGTCAAAGCGTGTATTGATGCAGTCACATAGCTGGTGTTCATATATTCCCTGCTCATTCACTAGGAAAATATAGGAATGCTGTCACTGTGCAGTGAGGAAAGTTTGATATTTTTCTCAAATCAAGTCTCATTAGAAAGAACTTCAGCCATTGAGATTTGAAGAGGTTTACTTTGTTAAGTTCTATCACGCCAGGGAAGTTGCTTTCTTACATTTTCGATTTTAAAAAAATAATCTGTTCAATCTCTTCCCATCTCCCTCATATGCTTGTTCACCGAAGGGTTTCCTCCCATGCCAGTTTTCCAAAATTGAAGTTGAGAGATGCAGGTAGATCTTGTTTTCCTGTGCTTCAGCTTCTGAATTCCACATAAAATGGACATAGTCGCACAAAGAAGGTGTTAAAACTTCACACCTTGGCAGAACAGTATATGAGAAAAAGATAATGACCACAGGAACCAGGCAGCTCTGTGCTTCTGTACACTGAATAACTTCTATCAATACAGTGTATATATTCTTCCACAGATTTTAATCTAAATACATAGTAGGCTTTTTTGAAATTCACGTCTTGATTGCAGATCAGGCAGGTATTGATTGAATAGCAAATAATCACCGTCCCCAGAACAATTATAAACCAATTTTGTAACAATGTGAAAAAATTTTGCATTGTCAAACCTCTTATTTAATATCACAGGAAATAATGAGACAGTCATTCAAAATTACATTAGTTTTGCTTTTTTTCGTTTTCCATTCACTAAGCAGGACTAGAATGACATAAGTATATGTCTGTGCAGGTGTATTGCCTGTGTTATGTATATTATCTTTCATATTGCTCTTTAAATACCTAATTCCCTTTCTAGACTTGTTCTCTGATGTGATCATATAGAGAGGTGACAAGCAAGAACAAGTGCTGGCATCACACCTCTCTCTGCTGGCCATCATGCTAGTTTCTCAAAGTGTATCTAGGATTTGGAGAGCAAAGGGAAAGAGTGGAACAATGGAGGAGACCGTCTTACATTTACAGTTACTCCTGTTAGATATGGAATATGACCATCAAGATTTTAGGTTAATCATGGTAACATTCAACAAAACCCTTCTTGGTTATATGGTGTTAGGGCCAAAGCTAAGATGCTGAGTATCTGTAACTGCTCCAGGCTCAATGAAACCTGTTTATCATCTCTGTATTTTAAAAAAGTAAATTTGAAAGTGTCATGGCTGCTCTGTATTTTCTACAAAGCTAGGTTGTCACCATTTTTATTACTATTAATTACTTGACTAATACCATGTATTTATACCATTTATATGCAAATCATTTAATTAAGATAGAGGTTGAGCTATGAGCCCTTAGTGTCCACTGCTCGCTCCTTGTTCTGATTCCTCAAACTAGAGCAGTTCCAGGTGGTGAGGGCATTGTCAAGATCTTTTTTTCATGCCCTCTAGCAGAAGAATGATGTGTAATGCAGCGTTAGCATTTATAATCCTGGAAGTACAAGTTGGAGTGCCAGTGACCTTACAGCAGAACTTCTTATTCTGTATAACTCAAAATGGAGAATCTTGGGTTGTGTCATAAGGATTGAAGATGTTGTCCTGGAGTTGAATAACTCATAGAAAGAATTAATGGCATTACTTTATACAAGATGCCCTTTTCCATGCTCCTGTACGATCATCTGTATCTTAATGTGCTTTAAAAATATCAGTGATAATATTTCGGTATCTTGAAGATCTGTTTTGTTTTATGTGAGAAGTCTCTAGGCTTAGAAATGTTTTGAATATATTGTGGTTATGAGACAACTGACATTTCTTTGGAGGTCTTGAGAAGTTTGGAACGTTTCATTAAAAGATACTTCAGATAATTGAAAAGAAAACAAAAATTTGGTGCAGAGGTGTAGAAAAATGTAGATGTTGGTCTCCAGTCCAAATATAGAGGAAGTGGGGAAAAAAAGCTTTTGGGATCACGGACCAATAATCAAGGTGCATTGTGAGAAGAGAGCTCTTTCATCTTTTAAAAGGGCACACGGTATTGATCAGGGTTTCTGCCTTTTGAACTAATAGAAGACAATACCACATGCTTCTGCAGAATGACCAGCCTTACCAGAGCACTGCCCTTTGAGAACCAACCAGGCAATGTGGCATGTCATTCTTTTTACAGGGTGAGGAATCTATGAGACTGAAAGATAACCACTGAAAGATGCTGGATAGAGATGAGTGAATTGCAAACATTGTCTGAGGAGCACGTAGGGGAAGAGGCAGCAAATAACTTTTGGAAGAAATTCTCAACTACATTCAGCAAACTGAATCAAACTGATGCAGATTGGCAGTTCTTCACCTTGTTTTGTGGTGATTTCGATTAAATATGGCACAAGAAGCACACACAGATAACATACAAAGGAGACTTGTATGTTAACATAAAATAATTTGTTTGTAAAAATTCTTCTGGTTGGCAAACATGCAGAGATTGGATAATATATCTGTATCACACTTGAGGATTTTAACTCCTTGACCACATGGAAATAGCTTAGGGGCCATGTAGTTTCTTTTTTCTTGAGAAAGTCATGTTGCAAACATAAAAATCAGACATTTCATTCTTCCCTTACTGCTAATAAAGCAGTGGAGGTATCAGACATAGAGTTCAAGATTATTTTTACAAAGAAAATGAACCATTTGTCTTTTTAATGTCCAGTGCATTCTCACATTTGGATATATCAGTGATATATATTTTTTCTGTTTAAAGTTTCTCTGGAATATCGTAAAATGAGGTGAGGGTGGTGGTTTGTAATAGGTTCTGACCATATAGCTTTGAAATCACCATGTATATAACATAGATAATGGAATGGCCGAATACAAATGAACTTTAAAAATATATGACTGCTTGCAGCTTTACTTTTCTGTATTACTTATTTACTAAGAGTGTATTAGAAAGGCTTTTTGAATAAATTTTACCAGGAGGTAACTTTCAAGTAGATGAATTTGTCTTTACATTTTACTTGATTTTATACATTCTTTCCATCAGTGTAGTTTTTGGTGGTATTTTTCATCAAGGTGGTGGGTTTTTCTATCATTTTATCTCTACTAGTGTTCAATTTTACATTATTGTTTCATGTTGCTTTTTTGGCATCGTGATTTCTAAGGTAAGAAATTATAGTCTTGAAGACAAGATTGCAGCTTCTTTTATTTTTCTGGGAAGGAGATGGAATGTAAGTGAACACACTGAGTTTCTCAACTGAGTTAAAAAAAAAATCCTCAATATAAAACCAAAATAATATTGGAAGCAGAAAAAAAGAAACAGAAAAAATTATTTAGACAAATTTCATTCCAATTAGCTCATAGATGAAAGTTTCTTTTTTAAGTGCTATAATCCATGAAAGAAAAATAACTCCTAGTTCAAATGCTAAGGTCTGTGTAGCGTACTACCAAGTTTCAGAAGGAAAGTGTTTTCAAGGTCTTTTCATGAATGGTGTGTTATGGAATGGGGTCACTCGGAAAGGAATAATTACAGAGTGATCAGAAGATTTCTTTGAAAAGATTGTGCTAGACCTTCTGTGTGGTTTGTGGAAGAACAGAAATCAGTTTTGCTCCTATGGTGGGCTAACAAAATGTATTGTGTTTTTGCAGCTACTTCTATCTTTGCCCCAAAAGATGCACGCATCACCTCAGCAGTGCACTCAGCCTCTGTAAGGTCATTGCCTAGAAACCAGATCTTGGAGGTGTTAGAAGTACGACACACTGCTACACCGTTTGACCAATTGCAAAAGTTTCGTTTTGAACTCCAATAAATTAGTCTCTGCTTGTCTCCTGTCTTAATACTACCAGTTGTTAAATAATTAATTCCTCTTTGATTGTACTACTTTATGTGCTTTTATAGACTTTTTTATATTGTTTAGTGTTGTATTTTATTTGTACTCGGCCTCTTCTCTTTGTTTCAGAGCATGGAGTTACTAGAAAGAATTAAGTTGAGGAATACTTTTTCACCCTTTGTATAGTGTTCATACTGAGGATCTATGATCTACAGTAATTCTTATTCATTTGGAATATAGTAATTTGTTCCTGTCAGCACAGGGGCTGGTTTGTTGGTTTAAATTGCTGACTTTTGTTTTCCTTGGCATGCTCCTCAATACAAACTGAACATCTGACAAAAATCTATGTGTATGATGGTTTAGTTGAGACAGGTGCTCTGTGTTGCCTAACGGTACAATTTGGGGTCCCTAAGATAAAATTTGACTGAATGCCAAGATTTTGGTAGAGCTTGTTTGTGCAGATAACAGAGGTAATCCATATTCCTCAGGTCCGTAAATCAAACAGACAAAGGAAAAATATGTATGCACACCATTCTCTTTCAGATAGTGGACCAGTAGTTTCCTCTTAATAGCAATGGGGACTATCTAGCCCCTGAGAAGAATGGAGAGCTGACACTGGGGATGTTCTTATATGAAATTAGAGCGAGTAGAAGGTTCTTAGAATGCTTCTACCTCTTTAGCAGATAGTGCCTAAATAATTATTCGGTGGATCTGGTTTGTGACTCTCTGGCAATTTCTGCTCTTAGGAGATTTTGTCCATTTAGAACCGAATTCAGATTATTAAAGATCTGAAAGTTGATTCATAGTACAGTGGAAGAGGAAATCCAGCCACTAGGTCTTGACTGTGTTTTCCAGGATGATTCAGAAAATGTATCAGCCTTAGTGGTCATCTATGGAAAAATACTGTTTAGGAAAACACACACTGGTTTCTAATGATCCCCTGTAATGATTCTTCCATGATAAAATAAGGTACTGGAATACCCTCATTTTGATGAGGTGGATAGGTCAATGGTGTGAAATCCAAACTAGGAATCCTAGATGTTACTTCAGAATTCTTTGAAACTCTTGTGATCCTGTTATAATGGTTGCCATTCTTCTATAGAACCATAAAGCTGCCTGTGGTAACAGTGGGCAATGGCAATGGACAGATGACAGTGTGGGCTCTTCCAGGTGACTGCTTTTGTTCCTTGTATGGCGTATGGTCCCGTGTGGGACTTCAGAGAGGGAGCTTGGGAGAGCACCCAAATACCTGAGCAGAGGGAGGTAACCAGAATGGAAAGACAAAATGAGTGGTGGGAAAGGGAGCAAAATATGATGTTTCATCACACTTTGTGATAGGAGGAGGTAAGTATGGTTGCACTGGAGAAATCGTGTGATAACTGGGAAACATATAATGTGGAAGACTGACGAATGATAGAGAAGGGGAAAGAATGGTGGGTACATCACCAGAGAGTTTAGTAGAATGGTAGCTGTCACTCTCCGTATCTTTGTGCAAGTTCATTTTTAGGTTCAAATTTTAACCTGAGTTTATTACATAAATCTGGGCCTGTCTCTGAATGCTGAGGAATCAAAACCCCAAATAAGTGTTACACACTTGGATTTTTTTTTTCCTTCTGCTCCTTACATTCTTTCTCTCTGAGTTGGTTTTGCATGCCATGCTTGTGAATTGGAGTTGGAAATACGATGTTTGCCATATGCTATCAAACTTTGTTTTTCTTTGTATCAGATCATCTGTATTTGATGCTAACAACTTTGTTATACCAGAAGTTTCTAAACTGTACCCTACAAGAACAGCTGGTGGGGTGGAGGGACAGATGTTTGGTCAAATGGTGCTGGGTCTTTCTTACATTTCAAAGAAGCCAAGCAGAGATAGAATATGACGGTAGAGTATAGTACTATTTTTCTAATCTGTGTAATTTGAATATTTGCCATAGTTTATTAAGAGACTGGGAGAGCAATGACCTGTGTGAGCAGAAATTGGAAAGTGACTCATTAGATAATCTTTCTTGTACTGAGGAGTTTACTCTGTAAAGATGAGAACCTCTGAATTAAATTCATATTGCCAATATGTGCCCCGTGGAAGAGATGTTACGGAATTTCTGTGACATAAATAAATTGTGTTTGATATTTTAATTGTCACCTTCTTTCTTTGGAGCTTCACTTCAGTTTTGTACAAATAAAAAAATGGGATAACCTTTGAGTTTAATCTTTGCCCTAATATTGAGATCTGAACATCTTTCTTCCTATGCATAAATGCTTGTTCAGGTGCTATTTAAATAAATATTATGTAAGCAGCAATCATCAATGTTTATTAAGTACAAAGATCTTAGATGTACCTTAAACTCCCTGAACTGCTGATCATCAGATACTGGCAGCATCTACTAAAATGAGCATCATTCCATCCCTGCTCTGTTCCTTAAGATTTCCCCTTGTTATCCATTAATGGCCTCTATAGGAGGCAGTACAAGTTCTGGACTAATTGAAGCTTTGACTGGTATGTCAGTCTTTTTGCAGTCTTACATAAAGTGAGGTTTTCCTTAAGGTTCACACTACATCGTCTTGACAGTGAAAATCTAGGCAGCTATAAACAAGATCAATAGAAATGTGTAAGCATTGTTGGGGACAAAACAGAAGTACTCAGTGAATTTACTGTGAAATGAGCTACTGCCAGTATCAGTGTTTCTCATTACTCTTTTCGTTATGTGTTGGTCCGCTTAGAGGCAGAATTTCTGGCTGTGCTACAGGTAAGAGAGGGAAAAAAAAGTTAGCTAAAGCCTGTCTATCAGGGATTTTTTTTCTGTTATGTTGTGTTACAAGGCTTAAGGCTTAAGTTCTGAAGAAATAAACCAAGTGTGTGTGTGTAAGGAGAGGTGGAGAGTGGGGTGGCATGGCTATTTTTGATACAGATGCATACATAATAATAGTAACAATTTTTCATCTATTTTATGTACTTTCAGAAATTAATGATGTTTATATGTATTTTTGCAGAATGGGGAAGACTGAGGAACTCAAATGCAGAGGCATTATAAAAAGGAGGACTTCAGTTACATAAATTATAGGTAGTGGATTAGTTATTGGCTTTTATCTCAGGTAGTGTAAAGCAAGAACTGCTAATCACCAGCTTGTGATAAAGCTAGAAAATGCCATGTCTGAACATCGGGCTAGTATTTTATCATATTAGCTATTGATTTAACACAGCATGAAGCAACTGGTTCTGTCCCAGTGGTGCCTGGTGGGGAGCAGTGAAGGTACAGATTTACTCCTCCTTCAATCTGCTGCAAACTTCAAAGCCAAATTGTGACCACTTAACTACTAAAATTAACTAAACTCAAACAATTTTTCTGTTTTTCAGACAAGGCAATGTGTCTGTGTGTAAGTACACACGATGTAAAAGGAAAGAAAGGAATCCCAGCTAAATCACGTCAGGGCAAAAATAATAAATTCAAGAAGCATGGACAGTAAGATCCAAAAATCAGTTTTGACTGGGCTGTGTTATACACAAAGTATTTTTCATTTTCCTTTTTATTAATTAAGAGTTTGAGCTACTTTGCATATGGTCCAAAATACTTGCGTTGAAACATACAGAATGAGCATCATGTAGGTATATTTGTATGCAAACCACCTTAATTATGATGGTTTATATTTAATTTATTCTTTGCATCAGGCATTATTTTATTTTGTATTTAATGCTGAAGTCAGAAATTATCCTCTGCTACTCTAATTGAATAGAGTTTTTCATATTTTTTATGATTAATATTTTTAGGGCTCAACTGAAATTTTCTTATTCTGTGTATTATTTTAAGAAATTCAAAAAAACCAAGTGTTTGTATATGGGTGGAAAGATGCCTCAGAGAGAGAGTGTGTACGCTCAGTGAAAAAACGACAGTGCCTAAAAATAGCTTTATATACACTAAAAGGTATTTTTGGCAAGGCCTGCTTAAGTTTCTTTGGTTTAAAATAGATCCTATCAGGGTGGCACAAATGCAGGTGGGACAATTCAGCTGCCTTGGAAGCATCTCATTCATCTACCTTGCCCTCATTCTAAGTGTCCAAAATGAGGTCTGTCTTTATGGCTTCCTTTGTTTTTGACTCTTAGAGTTCACAGTGGACAAGGTGTCTAATTTACTAATAGAGCTAAGCTCTGTAGCAAAATTGTACTTTTAACTGGAAAGCCTAAAAAATACCGTCTTTCCTAGGCTGTGCCTATTGTTAGAAATCCAAGGAGTGGGAGAACTGAAATAAGAGGATGGTAGTGTTCAAGAAGGGCAACTGTTTCAGCCCAATTAGAGATTTTCATTCCGATTGCCAATCTCCTTAGTGTCTGGCCAGAGAGTGCAGGTACAAGCTGATGACAATTACGTAACAAAATGGGGGAAGGAAGTAACTCTTGAACACTTCTTTCTGGGAAAGGAAGGAGCTGGTGGAAAGTACCAGCAGATAGATGTCTTGTTACTGTTAGCTGTGTGAACCTAGGCTCCAGGTGGAAATACTGGCTGAAACAAAGTATTTTAATGAACATTTCATGTTCTGGTTTATCTGAGATGTTTATCGTCCTTAACCATAAGCTAATTAGTGTGAGCTAATTAGTTAAAAAATCTTAAGCCTCCTTAAGATGTTTTTTCTCTCGCTTCACTGTCCTTGGAACACTCTCATTAAAAGTTGCCCCTCATAGTATAAACTTCTCCTCTTGGAGGAGATGGCTCCATATTTTCATTTTCTCAGTTCATCTGTGTGTTGGTCCAACACACTGGAGTTATCTTTCACCTCCAATATTTAGCAAATGTTTATGTTAATTATGAACCTACCACACAGCATGAAGTCTTCACACCACAAGACAATCTGAAGTACCTGATCCTAAAGTATAGTTACTCCTTGTCCTCTAAATGGCATTTCTTGGACAAATGATTCAATGAAGTTCTGTGGTAATAGGCATTATTAAAACAAAACAAAAATCCCAAAACCAAACTAAACGATGGTCAATGAAGATTTCATAGAAGAAACATAAGCTTGGTGTTGTGCTGGAAAATGGCACTACGAGTTCTCTATTCCACTGTTATCCTTGACACTTTTCCCTAAAAGGTAATTTTACAGAGAAACTTGTAGCTCTTACATGTGTTCTTATTATGTACACGTGCCAGTTCTAAGTGCAAAGATCTGCTGTAGTTAAACCATGCTCAAAATAAGCTTATTTTTATAGCCTAGTTTTGCTGATCTTTAAATTGAAGTTATTCTTACCTAGCAGAGATTTCTGTAGAAGAACAGCAGCCTATATGACATTAGTGACTGACTTCCAATGCCAAATTTTAAAATCTGTTCTAGAGTGAGAGTTTTCTAGGATTTGCTATAGAGGCTGAATTGCCTGAAGTGATCATACTGACACCCTGAAATATTTCTGCAGATTAACCTGAACATGAATTGAGGATCAGTTTATGTGCGAACAATGCTGGTTTAATGTTGGTTATTTCTATTGCTTGCATCCAAACTTTTTGTTGATGCCACATCTAGATGTGTCCCTTTTGCTTCCAAGTGTGAACCTATGCTATAAAACCCAGAATTTATCCCACTTACACCCCCTACACCAAAATAAATAGTCAAGTCACGGGTTACTTTGAACCTGTATCAGGTGTGGTCTTACAGCGGAGGAATCTTCATTTTTTCAAACTGTTGCCTAAGTTGGGGAGAGAGGGTGTTCCCCACACTCCAGCCTTGCTCTTGCCTTTTCTTCCAGTGCTGCTGATTGAAATAATAAGGGTCTGCGAGTTGCCAAAGCTTTGTCAACAAATTAAGCAAGTAAATGGCAATGTTTGCTATACATTAAGGCAAAGGACACAAACACCAGGCAAATTCTAATGTAGCAAGCTAGGTTATCAAACTGGTCTTGGAACACACACAGGGTGGTCAGAAGGAAGCACTAGGCTTTTCTGGAAGGTGAATCTGAGAAGGGATGAACTCAAGTGATCTCTTGCATGGTTTAGAGGAGTTTCCATTGACTGAAGAGGCAAGTTGGTTAACTTAGCCAGCTAAGTAGATGTATAGAGATAGGTTTTGTAATGGTCATATGAAGGAATCTATAGAAAGGATTTGTATGAAATACTGAAATTAGAGTACTCAAAAAAATATTAGAGGAACAGACTAGCAGATGTAGGTAACAGAAATAACAGAATAGCTATAATAGCAGTGCAAAATGTAGACGACACTATGATGACCTACAGAGGGGTTACACTTAAGTTTGCAGGAATACTCAGTCACCCTTCATGCCTCAGCTGATGCCTGGCATATTTTTTTGAGATTATGGCACATGATTAAAAAGGCAGACAGACCGTTGTGCAGAAGAGCCCAAAGCTGAAAGCACCTTGGTGAAACTGAATTCTCATGAAAGAATAAAATAGTGTACACATAGGGGCCAAGGTTTGGTAATAGGGTGTGGTAATTCAAGCAAGCAAAAAGATGAGTAGTTAATTAAAAAAAAAACAAAACAAAAAAAACCCACCAGGCAAAGGGGAGTTACGCATTGTTATGTTTGCAGTGTGCTAACCAAGCCCAGACGATGCTTATCTGAAGTTTTCCATGCTTGTATTTATAACTCTTGTATGTCATTACATTACTTTTCTGTAGATGTGATCATGTTAACTTGGAAGCAATGGTAGTGAATTTTCAAGTATCCTCTAAAAAAAGAGAGTGGGAGAGGTTGGTTCATTCCAGACCTTTCAATTTTCAATCTTTCCTTGTCTACATTATTAAGTTTAAAATTCAGAGCTCAGGTAAATATAAGCTGGTTTTCTAAATACAAATGTCTTTTTCACAATAGAAATAATCCTCTGATACTCCTTAAATTCACAGAAAAAGTGAGTTACAATTCTCTCACAGGTCACCTGTTTTCTTCCCTACCTACAGCATGTGCAAGGTAGCAGGTCATTCAAGCATCAGCCATGTTGGTGATGTACATGGTCCACTGGTCGTAGTTTGAGATGGGAGTAGCTCTGTGGGCAGAAGCTGCATTTTTGATGACCAGCGTAATACAATGTGTTGTATCCTCATGGGGGTTTGCTTGACCTTCCTCCCTGCCCTCACCCCATAATGAAACTAAAGGTGTGTTTGATGATGATTATTGAAAAGAAGATTTACAGACCTGTGACATCTACTTAAAATGGATGATAGTATTGCTGCATTAATTTCACATTAGCACTTGAAGTTTGATTTCTCTCTGCTGTTGTAGGAACGTTTGATAATGTTTGGCAGTGGCAGAATACAGGTTTTAAGTTGTGCATTTCTCTTTCAGAGTTGCCTGCAGTCTTTTACGTGTGCATGCTGGAAGGGCAGGCAAGACCAGGAGGGACTTAGTCATTGACTTTTCCCAGCCAAAGCATGTTGTTGAGTTGATTCTTTGAATATGAAGTTTCGCAGGATTTGCAGAATAGTGTTTATTTCCTTTTGGACATAAAGATATCAGGTTTGGGTTTTTATTTTCAAAAGGAAATGCTTGAAGGTCCAGCATTGCATCAGATTGTATATTAGCACTACGTAATAGTTTTCCTGCTTCTTACACACAATTGATAAAAACTAAGCTACTTTGAAACAGGAAAACCTCTTTTGAATTGCAGTCTGCAGTGACTAGTCTATTGTTCCTGGGTCACTTTTACAGAGAAATGCAGAAGTTTTGAGAACTGACATTTGAACGCAATTTCTTCAGTAATTTCAATTATTTTGGTCCCTGAAGAAGTGTTTCTGTGTTTCTGTTTATATATAAGCTTTAAGATTAAGTAGGGTCATTTATTTTTCTTCTAAATTTGTTAAACTGTATCTTTTCCATTTCTGCTCAGTAAAAAATACTTCAGGATCTATTCCGAAAGGCAGAGATGAAAGTTTTCATTCTGCAGTATTTAGCAGACCATTTGAGGATCACTTTTTTCACCTTGCATTTAGAAAAAGCAACGGCAAAACTGACTACTCTCGAAGAATGTGAAATAAAATCTAATTTATTCCTACAAATTATTTCTGGTTATGCTAATCTCAAGTATTTATTTACATGCAGAGCAGGGCCAAACTCTGAAACAGATGCCTGAAGATTTTTTTAAACCATTTATATGTACTAGGAAATCCTAATGAATTTTGTATGAAAACAGATGTTTGTGGATAAATAAGCCTTTTTGCTTGTTTACACATATTTCACAAAAAAAAATCGGTTTAATCTGATCTTAAAACATTGAGCCTGAGAAATGGAGGAGTTGAGATGAAAGAATTTGCTGGGCCTTTTGTCTGCAATGCACCTAGGTTTGGTTGTGTGTTCAGGGGCTGCCTACATTTGGGAGGGGGACAGCTATTCTTTGGTTCAGGTATGAAAATGTGCGATCCTTTCCATCAATTATTTGGCTGATTGCTGAAAGTGCGTTCGAGTGAGGGGACATTGGCTAGTTCTAGCCTTCACTAATGGGAATATTTCAGAATGTGGACGGTAATTAAAGTACAGAATGCGGAAAATTAGGCCAAAATGGAATAGAAATGAATAAGTATGTGTTCTGTTGTGCAGATGTTGGACAAAGATTATTTGGAAACCTCTTTCTATCTACATCTTATTTGGTGACGATGTAAAAATCGGCCGTACACCACGTGGATTGTTTCTCTTCCCATTGCCTTCTCCGTTTTTATGTTGTGATGTATCTGTATAGGCAGTAATTTAGCAAAATATCCTGTCTGCCAGGTGTGGGAACTAGCTGATTGTATTGTAATACCAGATCATTACTTAATTCATATGCAACCGAGCCTAGCACATGGAAAGCATTATAAATCTATTTACAGTGTGGCTGGTCTGATGATAACATTGTATTAAATTCCCAGGTGATGCAATTTAAGCAATTGCTTTGCCATGTGTAGGCCATGGAAATTAACTTCTCATATGCTTTAGTAATAGACGAACTTCATTGGTATGCTCCGATTAGTAGTACAGCAGAATACTTACAGTCTGGTTACATGTCCCCTACTTCACATGGAGAATCATACAGGGTGGTGGTACTGCAGATCACAGATCTTAATTAGTTTAAGCGAAGTTAATTCATTTCAATTCTAATTTAGCTGGGCTCGCCCATGAACACATTCCGTTCTATTGGGAAATGTTAAGGCTTGGGTCAAGTAGACAGATTGTTTAAAGCCAAATTGCCAGACAGAACTGAGCAAGTGTATCTGTTTGAACAGGGCTTTAAGGAAATCACTCAATCAGTATGCAAAAATCCTGTCCATAAACCAAGAGAGATCTGCCTGGAATCAGAAATTCTCCCTTGTTAGAAGGTCTGGGTACCGTACTACATTTAAAACAGCCCTTGAAACTTTGTCTTGAAGTTCTCGTGGAAAGTAGCTTACCCCTTGTGTGGTGTTATGTGCTCGTGGGCGTGCCACATTTGAATGCAAACATGTACACTGAGTTAAAAACACTCCTATGCTTAGACTTTTTGTCTGTGGCTATATAAGAAAATACAAAATACAAGGAAAACTTCTATATATGACAGACCTTTACAGACAAAAAAACTGCACGTAGAGCCTCTTAAACCTATACTGAGCTGCTCAGAAATGCCTTGGATTACAAACTCTGTAAAGCTTCTGTCTTTTCTAGAAACATACATATAAAGTACCAGTAGACAGTGGTAACTGACAACTAAGACTAAAAATGTTGACAATTTCTTGATTTGCCTGGTTAGCTTATGTATAGAAGTCATTAACTATTTATAAAATGCATTATGAATTGGGTTCCTTCAAACTGTAGCAGAGTGTGTGACATTTCCAGCTCAAACTATCATTCCTGCATTTGGCTAAAGTACTTATTTATAAACAGCTGTTACGAACTAAAAAAATGTATCTAAAAATTATTTAATTACTAAGTTCACATGAACTGAACTAATTTTGATAGCCACATTTTAAAGTGTTAGCCAATATTACTTTAATAAAAATAAGACAAGAAGTTCAAGATATTGATATTTTGGACAAATCCTGAAAGAAAAAAAGAACACTTTAGTTCAAAGGCCTTTTCTTTTATATTATTGATTCATTTGGTAGTGAAACTGTGATCAAAAGTAGTATCAAATTATTTATTGATTATGGCAAAGAGTTATACCTAATTGTAGGAAAAGGGTTATTTCTTTTAATATAATTGCTGATTTTTCAGATTGTGACAGATTATTGCAATAAAAGAACAATGATACAAATATGTTTATTAAGTTCAGTGATGATGATATAAAGGATTATAAAGGGACTCTAAAAATTGTATTGCTATTAGCATTTATTTCTTTACCATGAAGAATATTCTTTTTCCTTTCTTCCATGCAGGCTTTTATGAATGATAATATCAGCCAGTTAAATCTTTCAAATAAATCATGTGTAACCAAGGACCATCTCAGCCTCTACCTATAATTAGGCAACTTGTTCACTGGAGAAGCTCATGAAGCATCATGCTCCTCATCTCAGTCTAATAATGATAAATGCATTCAACACTAACAGAATCAATGGGGCTGAGTCATTTTGTGAAATTGTGAGAGACTGTACAGTTGAACTACTAGACCTCAAATGGGAAGACTGAATCTTAATCGGAAAAGAAGATTAGATATTTATTGGTTTATATTTGTAATTTACGTCCTTATTTGATGTGTATCAAATGAAAATAGGAAAATAATCTAATTGAGCAATCTCTGCCAATTTGTTGGCTTTTTGGTGAAAAAAAGAGAAAAACAAAACCTATCTCCATATGATATTCTTGCATACTGTGGAGTGTTTTAGTCCCCCATAGTGATGAAATGAATAATTTAAACCGGCAGCTCTGATACCACAGCCTGCTTAAAGGTTCTCATTTCCTTTAATGCTGTAAACTACTTTAGCTTGGTTAGTATGGAGCTGTGGCAGCTGAGATCTCCAAAAGATTTGGCACAATTCAGCTCTTGTAGCAGTTCCGTGGTACGCTTTGTCCTGCCTACGTACATCTGTGGCTTTAATACATAATCTGGATCTGAACACTAGCAACTGAATCACAGATTGGTAAGCATTGTAACAATGATGGTGGCAATAAAGGGTGAACTACACAGGATAAAAAGTTAAAATGTGTTGCTCTGAGATGACCAATACAAAGCTTACTCCACTGCCAGGTTCCTAGCTTTAGGGGTGAACCTACATTCAAACTTCTTTGTCACAAAGGTAATGAATTTCCCTGTGCTCAGCATAGTTTTTAGTGGGTTGTTTCCTGTGCCCCAGTCCCAAGCATGGTTTTTGGCATGATTGTCCAGTTAGGGAGGGTCTGAGGAGGGATTTGGTTTTGCTGGTTCGTACTGGTAGTGACTACCCTGGCAGCGTGAGGGACGCTCCCGTCAATAAAGGAAGGCCCTACAGCCTAGTTCTTCTATGCCACTCTTGGGTTTGTTCCACTGATAAAGTGTAAAACTGATCATAACTGCACTCAAATATAAAAAGATATTAGACAATGTGTTAAAAAATCCTTTCTCTCTCTCAGTGGTGGCTGTAGGAATATTAACTGACTAAGGGCCTGTTATTTGGCCAAGAGAGAAATCGAAAGCTGGGCTGATGCTCTCTTTAAGTAGTTCCTCGTTGTTCCATTGAATGCTTTGCTACCTTGGTAATCTTCAGGCATTTGTTCCCCATTGCTCATCACCCTATTTAGTTTAGAATCTATATGATGATCAGTTCATGAGCAAATCTGGTACATAATGACTGTCATAATGCTCTAATGAATGACTGTCTCAGCTTCCTGGTGTTTCCTTGTACCGTCATTTTCTCTCCTTTCTTTTGCTCTTTGATTTCCAGTCCTTTCCCAGTAGGCCTTCAGAGCTTTAGCGATATAGAAAACACTTGTTAATTTTCTACATCTCTAAGTTGAACCAGTTTTGTCAAATGTGTGTGCTTCAGGTTTGGGGTCTTTTTATATGGGAAAAGCTCAGTCTTCCTTTCCTAGTTAATGGCATCACTACAGTGTTATGCTGAGTTCTGCGTCCAGCTAGCAAGTGTTCCTCAGAAAAATGCATTTGGTTCCTACACAGGCATTTCTTCAGCGCTTCTCGTATTGGTGTATATTGCCTCTCCCAGTTACCTGATTGTCAGAGCTGGGATCACACATTATGTATCTTGAGCTTCACTGAAGCTGCTTTCATTGCTGAAATGTTGAGGATGTGACTGCCTTAGAAATGCAGATTTGTCAAAATACAGCAGCCGAAGAACTTTTTAATAACTTTTACTTGCAGATTTTTTTTTTTTTTTAATCAGATAGGTATCCATTAGGGGGCTCTCGAGGTTTAAGATGATCAGCCTTGATACCAATGGCTTCGGAGCTTTACTTCCTAACCCTTTTTTCTTTTTGTTTTACAGAAAAGGTCACGAATCGCCTACAGTGATGAGGTGCGGAATGAGCTCCTGGGGGATGACGGGAATTCCTCAGAGAACCAGGTAGGATGCTAATCAAGAAGCCGTAGTGGGTGGCTGGAGGGTGAAGGAGGTCACTGGCACACTGGGCTTCTCAAGCTGCTCCTTAACAGCATTAGCAACAACTCATGTGGAAGTGATACTGTTTAATGCAAAGCTGGGGTCTTAATCAACTTCAAAATGTTTCTTGGAGATCTTACATTTAACCCTTTAACTTGTGATCACTGTCTGCTATCTTAAAAAAAATCTTTTCTTCTCTTTTCTTTATTATTTAGTACTTAAGAAATAACTTGAAACGCGCTGTTTGCCGTTTGCCGACAAAGCCAAGGTCTTCACCTCAAACACATGTAAAAGGAATAAAAAAAGTACATAATGCAGCTTTGATAATAATGCAGTATAATTAAATCAACACTGGCAGGCAAAACAAATGAAAGTGCGCTCTCAGAATTTGGCAGTACCCCACTCAGTTTCCTTGTGTGATTCCTCCACTAAACAGATTTTCTCTCCTTGTACCAAAAACACAAGTTGTACTAATAAAAGCATGCTTTCATAATGCACGGTGTACTAGAATGCAGAGTGCTATCCATCTGCTTTAATGAGGGAAATCTTGATAATCCTGAAGCTGTGTAAAAAAATCTTGTACATGTATTGGTGTTCTGGGCACTACAGTGAGGATACTTCTAGGCTGATGAACATTATAAAGGCAACATTATATTCAGGGCACTTTGACCCACCTGCTAATATTTCTTTTGGTGCTGAAGCTTGTTTGACAAGCTCTGTCCAAAAGCAGAATATTTCTTTGGAAAATCATGTCAACTGTAATCAAAATTGTGCTTTCTGAGTTAGAAGCTAGTTGAAAGTTTTTTTTTAAATACCAGATTTTCTCTTCTGACCAGGTAGAATTTAAATTATTTTGGAAGCGAAAGTGAAAACTGTTTAAATGTTTACTTGATAAATGCAATGTTAAATAAGGAAACCGATCACAACCATGATCTAAAATTTTTAGTATCTTCTACGCTCAGTATAAGATGAGTTCCACTAAAGAATGAAAAAAAAGGAAGACTTGGAGACTTACCCTAGGACAATGAATTTTAAAACACAGACCCTTACATCTTAACCTTATACTGCCATTTAAATGTGCTGTGTACATTTTAAACTCTGTGATGGACTTCAATACATACATTAATGCAATTATACACAGGATAGTATTTATCTATAGATAAAGACTGTATTTTAGAGCAGCTCTAATATCTATGTGAAGACTTAAATTTAAAAGATATTAATCTTCATAGTTACATATTGTAGCAAGGGGAGATTCCAAAATTTGTATAAAATAAAGAGGTGTTTTTACCCTTAAAAAATTAATTTATGGAAAGGATATTTTTAGGGAAAAGAGTTTCACAGTCTGCATGTCATGATCGTAAACTCAGTGTTAAGATTCTTATTTTATTTCTTTTAAGGTGCTGCTTTTTTTACATTTCAAGAAAAAATTGTGTGAATTCAGACATAAAAGGGCAATTGTGATAAGAAACTTTGCTTATAACAGAATATCTTATGTGTAGGGATGAGATAAAATATTTTATTTTCACTTTTTAAGGAATGGTTAAGTATCTGGTTCACATATGCACTTTTTGCAAGTTATGATCTTTATTCTAAACTTGATGGAAAAACATGGTCTCAGGGAACCAAATGATACCTTCAACCGTTCGTCAACATGAATTTTTTCTTCCAAACAACCACTTCTTAAATGGAAGAGTTTAAGCTGGTTTGTGTAGTCTTTTAGGTGATCAAAATCCTTTTTTATAACCCAACTTGAAACTGTTACTCCTATACCTTTGAAAGTTCTGAATTCCTTTCTTTTCTTCCTTAAAAAATGGTATGAAATACCCCCATAAAGGAGTCACCTAATTTCTTTTAAATACGTAAACACCAGTATTTTTTTTTAAATACCGTTTATTGTATTATTCCAATAATCAATCTTACAACCTCTTTTTCTTATGAAATATCATTATTTATATGTGTACATACATGCATATACACGAGTACAAGGAGTTAGTGCAAAAACTTCGGTCTGATCTTGAACTTATCAGATCATGCAGCTATCTAAATCAAGTGTAAGGTTTGGGTATTTGCCTTATACTGAACGTGTTATATCGACATAGCTAACTCAGTAACCTTAGGCCTCATACACTTTCACTCCTATACATTATTATATCAATAGAAAACCTGGATTAGATGACAAAAGGATGCTCAGGTATAACTTACAGCCATATAAAATATTTGAAGATATTTCAAATTCTTGCTTTCATTTTGTCTGAAGGAAATAAATATAAGCAGATGGACTGACCCTCACCTTAATATTATAGGACTTGTCAGTCAGTTTGGATTATGCTAAATTACTTAAACTGAAAAATGGTGGGTTTGTTTTCCCCAGTTCAGTCACCAAACTCTGAAAGGGGAGAGAAGAGGAGGCGTTCCTCTTCTGACGGAGAAGTTGAAAACAGTTGTGAGCTCAGAATTGCTCCTCTACCAATCCACAAATACTGGTAAAATCCACTAATAGAAATGCTAACCATCTGGTTAGAATGGAGTGTTACCCAAGGGAAACAAGAGAGATGAGCTGCACGTTTTAACTATGGTCTTTGCATCACGATAAACATTTGCATAATGGTTTTGGTGCAGTGAGCAGACAAAAGGAACTTAATGTATACTGGCTAGTATGACCATGTTAAGTATCTAGAAATAAATGTGGCGCTATTGGGAAAATAAGCAATTTGGAGCTTTTATTTATTCAACCTGTGGATTTTTAGTTGACTTTCGAAGTTACAATTACAGCAACCCACAGCCAAATTATAAGCTGTAATGAATAGGGTCACAAGTATGAGTTTCCAGTTGTTCTCCCAAGAAGATTGAAGTACAAAGAACAGATTGAAGAATTAGCAAATGATGATTTATCTTTCGTCATCTTCATTTTTCTAAAACGTCTCCTGTAAGTAGCAGTCATGTGTAGGTGTTAGCAACTTAGAATGTGGTCGCCTTGTAACAATTTCTTCTTAATTTCTTCTCTAATTTTTTCTTAATCTGCATCATGTGAATATAGTCCGATGAGGCACATACAGAGGTTGAGAATCAGGAGATGTCCCTTCTTGCATCAAAACCCCACCTTCTCACAACCTGAAACCCAAAAACCTACTGTGTGCATTGGGTTGTTACTTAATTTCCAGGAGTGATCTTAAATGGGCTCTGTTGCTTCCAGTCTTATTTGTTCTGGCCACCTACATTTATCAAATCCCTCGAAAGTTTTGAGTTTTTCAATGATACACTACCTAAAGTTGTGTCTTCACTTTAATAATCATGGACCTGTTTTATGTGGTCATTCATGTTTCTTAGAAAGTATATATGGGTTAAATCAGAAATGCTTCTTGACCAAAATAATGTCGGGTACTGTATTACCAACTTCCTTGAAACATAATAGCATTCCTTTCTCTTTTGCAACTATGTTCATTAATAAATCTAAATAAATTCGCATTAGGTTAAACTGCGTGTCCGTATGCACATACATTGTGTATGTGATTTGTGGTAAACAAATCTATTGTGGCTACTTAATTTCTGACTACAAAGTTGTGATAATATTAGATTTGGGCTTGCTGTGCATAAAGTGTGTCAAACTTCAGCTACAGACCAGGGGGTGAAGTTGGTCAATTTAATTCCCCAAGATCTAAAGGAGGTCGGTATCATTTCATATAGCCCTGGCAGAGCAGATCATTACCAGACACAAATCTGTTCGTTACATGCCGAGGGTTTATAGCAAAATAAATAGACTGTCATCATAAGTTCAGAAAATTGTGTGTTCGACCCACGATAATGTGTAAAGGGCGTTTAATAGAGTTCAGCATTTATTCGTTATCTATATGCGGACAGAGACGGCGGTAGCGTTATCAGCTTTTTTAAAAAAATTCGGTAGTTTTCTCGGTCACGTGACGTGCCTCACAGACACACATGCACACACACACCCCATCTTGCTCCCTCGCTCTCTGCGGCGCAGTTTTGATTTTAGTCACAGCAGAAGGCTTAGCCACAAGAGATTCCACTGGTTCAAACCAGCGTAAACCAGATTTTTTTTTTTTTTTAGCCTACAAAGGAACAGATTACCTCTTGTATCGAATTCTGTATTGCAAAAAAAAAAAAAATCTTTATTTCAAAAATATGCTGATTATTATAACCTAAAATGGTGACTGCACTCGGCTTAATGCTGTTTACAGTTGAGCGGTGAGCATAATAAAATTAATGTTTGAAAATAGAAAAGTAAAGGTAACACATTTTCATCAAGAGCATTGTTAAATGGGGGAAAAATACATCTTTTGTTAATTTGAATGAATTTCTTTCAGCCAACGTTAAAAAAAAACAAAACAAAAAACCCTCTCCCATTACTTAGCTTAGCTGCAAATCCCATGCAGAGCTTAAATTCAGCCATGCAGCACAAACAAGATAGAACATTTTTGTTTGGGACGTATTGAGAAAACAAATGTGCAGCATTTTAAAACTCTCATTGATTATAGCAGGGTGGCATGCCCAAACGGGCTCTATCGCGGGAGAGTAGTTTTAAACTTTGGCCCTTTAAGTATCATAGTCAACTGAAGAATGGTGGCCTCCGAAAGAAAAGATAGCTATGTGATCAACTCCCAGATCGTCTCTTTCTAAAGAGCCTTAATGTTTGCCTTTTTTGGGGAAAAAAGGGGGGGAAGATCTGGAGAAAAAGACCAATTTATGATAGGCCAAGCACTTGAATTTAAGCCCCGGTTTGGTGGACAATGCAGTTTTCTTTATACCAAATTCTAGTAAAGTCCCTTTAGCTACGTACTGAAAGAGCCGTTTCAGTTTAAGTCGGGGTGGTAGTGACCCTCCTAATGACATCTCGTAGGAGCCTCGGTGTCTGTTTTGGTAACGGGGTGAGGTGTGCGCTCAGTTTTAGACGAGCCATATGAAACAACAGAGAATAATGGAGGTTCTTTTGTTTCCTTCATGCTGGCGAGACTTTATTAGTAGTAAACATTCTCAGTTCACACACGTGTTGAAAATTAGTGTTATGAAACTGTAGAGGAAGTATCAGCATAAACTGAGATAATGATGTAGCTGTTGTAATTTCGAATTCAACTGGAGTCGGTGAGAGAACTGTAATTTTTTATAAAGAGCCACTCTTACGCAGACATTTGTTGTGAGTAATTATACGTTTTGTTCCAGTACAAATAATTTGTCTCTCTCTCTAAGGGGAGAGCATATTACAACATAGCTTGATAATCAGACTGTTTTTTATTTAGTTCTCTAGTAAACCTGTCAGAGCAATTTTATTAATAGTGTTAGATTGCGTTGATTTACAAGCATAAATTGGTAAATATAAATGTATATTCTCCGTAAGTATACACACAGTGTGTAGTGGTCTGGGATTAAGAACCTCGAATGGATCATTTCTAAGGGAAATCTGTTTCGTGTTTTTCCCTGTTCCTTTGTCTATTTTTAATATGCTATGCAATAAATCTTAATTCTGAGCTGTTTAACTAAGCTCTTTTTTTTAACTGGAAAAAAACGGCTATATGAGGTTCAGTGATGAAATTAGATATTATAGTTACGGTAGAACTCAGGTATATAAAAATTGAAATACTGGTTATATGCTGTAAAGATGCAGTCCTCTATTAATAAGTTAGATCTGCTAGTAAAATAAGAGATCAGTTGTCACAACTAAAATATACAGAAAACATTCTGAAAACTTGTATATACAAAACCACTTCAGCTGTACAATCTTCGAAGAGAGGAATAGTAAACTTGTTTTTTTCTCTATAATATAGACTTCTATGAAGTCATTCCCCTTTATTTCATGATGGTGTCTTAGATGTGGTTTAAAAGAGAATTTCACACTATTCTCTTTGTTTAATGTGACAGTGTGAGAAAGTGATCTTTATTCGTTCAAAAAACTCTGCATGTAGTCTATGTTTAGGTTCTTTTAATGTGTTTGTCTGTGATTTTTAAATGCTAAACATGTAAACAGATAAATTGTCAATGTTAATTCTGTATCCTGTCACACAACTGATCTTTCTTTCCTGCCATTTCTTTCCTTTTTATCTTTTTTGTGCGTTCATGTTGCAGTTGATAAAATTACGTGAAGAGGTGAGTACTTCCTTGCTTTTTGTTGTCTAGCTTTCCCTTTAAAGCTGAGTTTCTAAATCTGAAGTAGATCTTTTTGTTCATTGTTGCAGGGAAATCTACACAAAGCAAAAAATATTGATTACATTGCTTTAAAATATTCTCTGTTGTGCCTCTTCTTCCCTAATAATTGTATACTTACATAGGAATCTCTAGATCAAACCTTAGAAATTAACATTCTTTGATAGTGGGAATTTTTTTAAAGGCACTAGAAAAAGAAGGGAAGAAAAAACCCTATTATTTGATCTCTGCTAAAATACCATGATCAAATCAGGAACAGTAATAATCATGTTTGCATCACAAAATCTTTGATAGGGTAAATACATTTATACACTGGTATTGAAAGTGAAAGCATTGCTTTTGTAAAAACCTGTGCTGAAACACTGTTAAAATTACACAGCATTTCGAGTTTGGTGTGAGATATTGAATACCTTAGGTATTATATTGGATATTGTGAACGCACTGAAAATACAGCACAGGTAGACCTACGCGCTTATATCAATATTTATTATTTATTTGTGAGTGTTGTAGATCTGTAGGTGTAACACTAGAGATCAGTATTCCAGAACACCTTTCTTCCAGTTATAAAATGACTCATAAATATTTAGAGAGAGAAGCCTGGTTTAATGGTCAGTTCCTCAAATGTTTCAGTATATTTTCTGAAATTAGTCTCCTCTGTTACCTACTGCTGTAGCAAAGCAGGTATCTGAACTGCCTTTTTTTTTTTTTTTTTTCATTATTTCCTGACAGCACCAAAAAGAAGGTCTCAGTAAAGTCACGATTACTTATAGGTCAGATTTCTGAAGGGTTTTGTACGGAGAGTTTGAAGCAGTGAAGTATTTGAATAAATATATTTGGAAGCACAAGTATTTTAACATCACATATTTGTCTGGAGTCTTCTTTTTGAAATGTGTGCCCAGACACATCAGTAACGAATACTGAGCTCTGCAGGAAAGGATTTGTAAGTTTTAGAAGTGGTGATGACAAAGAATGGTGAAGTAACCAGATTAAGGACAATTACAGAGAATTCTTAAAAACAGGAAGATATTTGTGATAGAAAGATTCTTTACTAGTTCCCCAAATGCTTTATTTTTCCCTTTTCTTGTGGAGCTGATATTAATATGTTAATGCTTCAGAGTAAAACAGCAAAAAATAATTACACTATATAAACATGTAAGCACATGAAAGCCCTCCCACCACCACTGAGCTCCCCTCCCCAATAGTCCCAGTATTTAAACAGATGACAATATTGTTGCAAGGGTTTATACAGCCTGAGTTTGTGAGGTTTTTCAGAAGAACAGGGTTCATTTGCTCATCCCTTTAACAACACCTGCACATCTGCTCC